>CM065470.1:18885604-20342998 GCA_032872505.1 Leptopilina syphax
TATTTCTTCCAAATTTAGGAATTCTAATCATCTGAAAATTACCTGAGTTCTAGTAGGGACTGAACCCTACACAATCCTGAAGAATAGAGAATTTTATTTAAATTTTTAAGTAGTAGCAGGTCCACCCGTACGCTATCAGAGAATCGAAATTTGGAAAAAAATCATTAAAAATTTATTTCTTCCAAATTTTAGCATTCTAATCATCTCAAAATTACCTGAGTTCTAGTAGGGACTGAACCCTACACAATCCTGAAGAATAGAGAATTTTATTTAAATTTTTAAGTAGTAGCAGGTCCACCCGTACGCTATCAGACAATCAAAATTTAGTAAAAAGTCATTAAAAACTTATTTCTTCCAAATTTAGGAATTCTAATCACCTGAAAATTACCTGAGTTCTAGTAGGGACTGAACCCTACACAATCCTGAAGAATAGAGAATTTTATTTAAATTTTTAAGTAGTAGCAGGTCCACCCGTACGCTATCAGACAATCAAAATTTGGTAAAAAGTCATTAAAAATTTATTTCTTCCAAATTTAGGAATTCTAATCATCTGAAATTTACCTGAGTTCTAGTAGGGACTAAACCCTACACAATCCTGAAGAATAGAGAATTTTATTTTAATTTTTAAGTAGTAGCACCCTCACCCGAACTCTATCAGACAATCAAAATTTAGTAAAAAGTCATTAAAAACTTATTTCTTCCAAATTTAGGAATTCTAATCATCTCAAAATTACCTGAGTTCTAGTAGGGACTGAACCCTACACAATCCTGAAGAATAGAGAATTTTATTTTAATTTTTAAGTAGTAGCACCCTCACCCGAACTCTATCAGACAATCAAAATTTAGTAAAAAGTCATTAAAAACTTATTTCTTCCAAATTTAGGAATTCTAATCATCTGAAAATTACCTGAGTTCTAGTAGGGACTGAACCCTACAAAATCCTGAAGAATAGAGAATTTTATTTAAATTTTTAAGTAGTAGCAGGTCCACCCGTACGCTATCAGACAATCAAAATTTAGTAAAAAGTCATTAAAAACTTATTTCTTTAAAATTTAGGAATTCTAATCATCTGAAAATTACCTGAGTTCTAGTAGGGACTGAACCCTACACAATCCTGAAGAATAGAGAATTTTATTTAAATTTTTAAGTAGTAGCAGGTCCACCCGTACGCTATCAGACAATCGAAATTTGGAAAAAAATCATTAAAAATTTATTTCTTCCAAATTTAGGAATTCTAATCATCTGAAAATTACCTGAGTTCTAGTAGGGACTGAACCCTACACAATCCTGAAGAATAGAGAATTTTATTTAAATTTTTAAGTAGTAGCAGGTCCACCCGTACGCTATCAGACAATCAAAATTTGGTAAAAAGTCATTAAAAACTTATTTCTTCCAAATTTAGGAATTCTAATCATCTGAAAATTACCTGAGTTCTAGTAGGGACTAAACCCTAAACAATCCTGAAGAATAGAGAATTTTATTTAAATTTTTAAGTAGTAGCAGGTCCACCCGTACGCTATCAGACAATCAAAATTTGGTAAAAAGTCATTAAAAATTTATTTCTTCCAAATTTAGGAATTCTAATCATCTGAAAATTACCTGAGTTCTAGTAGGGACTGAACCCTAAACAATCCTGAAGAATAGAGAATTTTATTTAAATTTTTAAGTAGTAGCAGGTCCACCCGTACGCTATCAGACAATCAAAATTTGGTAAAAAGTCATTAAAAATTTATTTCTTCCAAATTTAGGAATTCTCATCATCTGAAAATTACCTGAGTTCTAGTAGAAACTGAACCCTACACAATCCTGAAGAATAGAGAATTTTATTTAAATTTTTAAGTAGTAGCAGGTCCACCCGTACGCTATCGGACAATCAAAATTTAGTAAAAAGTCATTAAAAACTTATTTCTTCCAAATTTAGGAATTCTAATCATCTGAAAATTACCTGACTTCTAGTAGGGACTAAGCCTTACACAATTCTAAAGAATACAAAATTTTATTTCAATTTTTAAGTAGTAGCACCCTCACCCGAACCCTATCAGACAATCAAAATTTAGTAAAAAGTCATTAAAAACTTATTTCTTCCAAATTAAAAAATTCTAATCATCTGAAAATTACCTGACTTCTAGTAGGGACTAAGCCTTACACAATTCTAAAGAATACAAAATTTTATTTCAATTTTTAAGTAGTAGCACCCTCACCCGAACGCTATCAGACAATCAAAATTTAGTAAAAAGTCATTAAAAACTTATTTCTTCCAAATTTAGGAATTCTAATCATCTGAAAATTACCTGAGTTCTAGTAGGGACTAAACCCTAAACAATCCTGAAGAATAGAGAATTTTATTTAAATTTTTAAGTAGTAGCAGGTCCACCCGTACGCTATCAGACAATCAAAATTTAGTAAAAAATCATTAAAAACTTATTTCTTCCAAATTTTAGCATTCTAATCATCTCAAAATTACCTGAGTTCTAGTAGGGACTGAACCCTACACAATCCTAAAGAATAGAGAATTTTATTTAAATTTTTAAGTAGTAGCAGTTCCACCCGTACGCTATCAGACAATCAAAATTTGGTAAAAAGTCATTAAAAATTTATTTCTTCCAAATTTAGGAATTCTAATCATCTGAAAATTACCTGAGTTCTAGTAGGGACTAAACCCTACACAATCCTGAAGAATAGAGAATTTTATTTTAATTTTTAAGTATTAGCACCCTCACCCGAACGCTATCAGACAATCAAAATTTAGTAAAAAGTCATTAAAAACTTATTTCTTCCAAATTTAGGAATTCTAATCATCTGAAAATTACCTGAGTTCTAGTAGGGACTGAACCCTACACAATCCTGAAGAATAGAGAATTTTATTTAAATTTTTAAGTAGTAGCAGGTCCACCCGTACGCTATCAGACAATCGAAATTTGGAAAAAAATCATTAAAAATTTATTTTTTCAAATTTTAGCATTCTAATCATCTCAAAATTACCTGAGTTCTAGTAGGGACTGAGCCTTACACAATTCTAAAGAATACAAAATTTTATTTCAATTTTTAAGTAGTAGCACCCTCACCCGAACCCTATCAGACAATCAAAATTTAGTAAAAAGTCATTAAAAACTTATTTCTTCCAAATTAAAAAATCTAATCATCTGAAAATTACCTGAGTTCTAGTAGGGACTGAAACCTACACAATCCTGAAGAATAGAGAATTTTATTTAAATTTTTAAGTAGTAGCAGGTCCACCCGTACGCTATCAGACAATCAAAATTTGGTAAAAAGTCATTAAAAATTTATTTCTTCCAAATTTAAGAATTCTAATCATCTAAAAAATACCTGACTTCTAGTAGGGACTAAGCCTTATACAATCCTAAAGAATACAGAATTTTATTTCAATTTTTAAGTAGTAGCACCCTCACCCGAACCCTATCAGACAATTAAAATTTGGTAAAAAGTCATTAAAAATTTTATTCTTCCAAATTAAAAAAATCTAATCATCTGAAATTTACCTGAGTTCTAGTAGGGACTGAGTTCCAAACAATTCTGAAGAATACAGAATTTTATTTCAATTTTTAAGTAGTAGCACCCTCACCCGAACGCTATCACACAATCAAAATTTGGAAAAAAATCATTAAAAACTTATTTCTTCCAAATTAAAAAAATCTAATCATCTGAAATTTACCTGAGTTCTAGTAGGGACTGAGTTCCAAACAATTCTGAAGAATACAGAATTTTATTTCAATTTTTAAGTAGTAGCACCCTCACCCGAACGCTATCACACAATCAAAATTTGGAAAAAAATCATTAAAAATTTATTTTTTCAAATTTTAGCATTCTAATCATCTCAAAATTACCTGAGTTCTAGTAGGGACTGAGCCTTACACAATTCTAAAGAATACAAAATTTTATTTCAATTTTTAAGTAGTAGCACCCTCACCCGAAACCCTATCAGACAATCAAAATTTAGTAAAAAGTCATTAAAAACTTATTTCTTCCAAATTAAAAAAATCTAATCATCTGAAATTTACCTGAGTTCTAGTAGGGACTGAGTTCCAAACAATTCTGAAGAATACAGAATTTTATTTCAATTTTTAAGTAGTAGCACCCTCACCCGAACGCTATCACACAATCAAAATTTGGAAAAAAATCATTAAAAATTTATTTCTTCCAAATTTTAGAATTCTAATCATCTCAAAATTACCTGAGTTCAAGTAGGGACTGAGTTCCAAACAATTCTGAAGAATACAGAATTTTATTTAAATTTTTAAGTAGTGGCAGGTCCACCCGTACGCTATCAGACAATCAAAATTTGGTAAAAAGTCATTAAAAATTTATTTCTTCCAAATTTAGGAATTCTAATCATCTGAAAATTACCTGAGTTCTAGTAGGGACTGAACCCTACACAATCCTGAAGAATACAGAATTTTATTTTAATTTTTAAGTAGTAGCAGGTCCACCCGTACGCTTTCAGACAAACGAAATTTGGTAAAAAGTCATTCAAAATTTATTTCTTTGAAATTTAGGAATTCTAATCATCTAAAAGATACCTGAGTTCTAGTAGGGACTGAACCCTACACAATCCTAAAGAATAGAGAATTTTATTTAAATTTTCAAGTAGTAGCAGGTCCACCCGTACGTTATTAGACAATGGAAATTTGGAAAAAAATCATTAAAAATTAATTTCTTCCAAATTTAAGAATTCTAATCATCTGAAAATTACCTGAGTTCTAGTAGGGACTGAGCCTTACACAATTCTAAAGAATACAAACTTTTATTACAATTTTTAAGTAGTAGCAGGTCCACCCGTACGCTATCAGACAATCGAAATTTGGAAAAAAATCATTAAAAATTTATTTCTTCCAAATTTTAGCATTCTAATCATCTCAAAATTACCTGAGTTCTAGTAGGGACTGAAACCTACACAATCCTGAAGAATAGAGAATTTTATTTAAATTTTTAAGTAGTAGCAGGTCCACCCGTACGCTATCAGACAATCAAAATTTGGTTAAAAAGTCATTAAAAATTTATTTCTTCCAAATTTAAGAATTCTAATCATCTAAAAAATACCTGACTTCTAGTAGGGACTAAGCCTTATACAATCCTAAAGAATACAGAATTTTATTTCAATTTTTAAGTAGTAGCACCCTCACCCGAACCCTATCAGACAATTAAAATTTGGTAAAAAGTCATTAAAAATTTTATTCTTCCAAATTTAAGAATTCTAATCATCTGAAATTTACCTGAGTTCTAGTAGGGACTAAGCCTTACACAATCCTAAAGAATACAGAATTTTATTTAAATTTTTAAGCAGTAGCACCCTCACCCGAACGCTATTAGACAATCGAAATTTGGAAAAAAATCATTAAAAATTTATTTCTTCCAAATTTTAGAATTCTAATCATCTCAAAATTACCTGAGTTCAAGTAGGGACTGAGTTCCAAACAATTCTGAAGAATACAGAATTTTATTTAAATTTTTAAGTAGTGGCAGGTCCACCCGTACGCTATCAGACAATCAAAATTTGGTAAAAAGTCATTAAAAATTTATTTCTTCCAAATTTAAGAATTGTAATCATCTGAAAATTACCTGAGTTCTAGTAGGGACTAAGCCTTACACAATCCTAAAGAATACAGAATTTTATTTAAATTTTTAAGCAGTAGCACCCTCACCCGAACGCTATCAGACAATCGAAATTTGGAAAAAAATCATTAAAAATTTATTTCTTCCAAATTTTAAAATTCTAATCATCTTAAAATTACCTAAGTTATAGTAGGGACTAAGCTTAACACAATCCTAAAAAATACAGAATTTTATTTAAATTTATAAGTAGTAGCAGGTCCACCCAAACTATATGAGACAATCAAAATTTGGTAAAAAGTCATTAAAAATTTATTTCTTCCAAATTTAGGAATTCTAATCATCTGAAAATTACCTGAGTTCTAGTAGGGACTGAACCCTACACAATCCTAAAGAATAGAGAATTTTATTTAAATTTTCAAGTAGTAGCAGGTCCACCCGTACGTTATTAGACAATGGAAATTTGGAAAAAAAATCATTAAAAATTAATTTCTTCCAAATTTAAGAATTCTAATCATCTGAAAATTACCTGAGTTCTAGTAGGGACTGAGCCTTACACAATTCTAAAGAATACAAAATTTTATTACAATTTTTAAGTAGTAGCAGGTCCACCCGTACGCTATCAGACAATCGAAATTTGGAAAAAAATCATTAAAAATTTATTTCTTCCAAATTTTAGCATTCTTATCATCTCAAAATTACCTGAGTTCTAGTAGGGACTGAACCCCACACAATCCTGAAGAATAGAGAATTTTATTTAAATTTTTAAGTAGTAGCAGGTCCACCCGTACGCTATCAGACAATCGAAATTTGGAAAAAAAATCATTAAAAATTTAATTCTTCCAAATTTTAGCATTCTGATCATCTCAAAATTACCTGAGTTCTAGTAGGGACTGAACCCTACACAATCCTGAAGAATAGAGAATTTTATTTTAATTTTTAAGTAGTAGCACCCTCACCCGAACTCTATCAGACAATCAAAATTTAGTAAAAAGTCATTAAAAACTTATTTCTTCCAAATTTAGGAATTCTAATCATCTGAAAATTACCTGAGTTCTAGTAGGGACTGAACCCTACAAAATCCTGAAGAATAGAGAATTTTATTTAAATTTTTAAGTAGTAGCAGTTCCACCCGTACGCTATCAGACAATCGAAATTTGGAAAAAAATCATTAAAAACTTATTTCTTCCAAATTTAGGAATTCTAATCATCTGAAAATTACCTGAGTTCTAGTAGGGACTGAACCCTACACAATCCTGAAGAATAGAGAATTTTATTTAAATTTTTAAGTAGTAGCAGTTCCACCCGTACGCTATCAGACAATCAAAATTTGGTAAAAAGTCATTAAAAATTTATTTCTTCTAAATTTAGGAATTCTAATCATCTGAAAATTACCTGAGTTCTAGTAGGGACTGAGCCTTACACAATTCTAAAGAATACAAAATTTTATTTCAATTTTTAAGTAGTAGCACCCTCACCCGAACGCTAACAGACAATCAAAATTTAGTAAAAAGTCATTAAAAATTAATTTCTTCCAAATTTAAGAATTCTAATCATCTGAAAATTACCTGAGTTCTAGTAGGGACTGAGCCTTACACAATTCTAAAGAATACAAAATTTTATTACAATTTTTAAGTAGTAGCAGGTCCACCCGTACGCTATCAGACAATCGAAATTTGGAAAAAAATCATTAAAAATTTATTTCTTCCAAATTTTAGCATTCTAATCATCTCAAAATTACCTGAGTTCTAGTAGGGACTGAACCCCACACAATCCTGAAGAATAGAGAATTTTATTTAAATTTTTAAGTAGTAGCAGGTCCACCCGTACGCTATCAGACAATCGAAATTTGGAAAAAAATCATTAAAAATTTATTTCTTCTAAATTTTAGCATTCTAATCATCTCAAAATTACCTGAGTTCTAGTAGGGACTGAACCCTACACAATCCTGAAGAATAGAGAATTTTATTTTAATTTTTAAGTAGTAGCACCCTCACCCGAACTCTATCAGACAATCAAAATTTAGTAAAAAGTCATTAAAAACTTATTTCTTCCAAATTTAGGAATTCTAATCATCTGAAAATTACCTGAGTTCTAGTAGGGACTGAACCCTACAAAATCCTGAAGAATAGAGAATTTTATTTAAATTTTTAAGTAGTAGCAGGTCCACCCGTACGCTATCAGACAATCAAAATTTAGTAAAAAGTCATTAAAAACTTATTTCTTTAAAATTTAGGAATTCTAATCATCTGAAAATTACCTGAGTTCTAGTAGGGACTGAACCCTACACAATCCTGAAGAATAGAGAATTTTATTTAAATTTTTAAGTAGTAGCAGGTCCACCCGTACGCTATCAGACAATCAAAATTTGGTAAAAAGTCATTAAAAATTTATTTCTTCCAAATTTAGGAATTCTAATCATCTGAAAATTACCTGAGATCTAGTAGGGACTGAACCCTACACAATTTTGAAGAATAGAGAATTTTATTTTAATTTTTAAGTAGTAGCACCCTCACCCGAACTCTATCAGACAATCAAAATTTAGTAAAAAGTCATTAAAAACTTATTTCTTCCAAATTTAGGAATTCTAATCATCTGAAAATTACCTGAGTTCTAGTAGGGACTGAACCCTACAAAATCCTGAAGAATAGAGAATTTTATTTAAATTTTTAAGTAGTAGCAGGTCCACCCGTACGCTATCAGACAATCAAAATTTAGTAAAAAGTCATTAAAAACTTATTTCTTCCAAATTTAGGAATTCTAATCATCTGAAAATTACCTGAGTTCTAGTAGGGACTGAACCCTACACAATCCTGAAGAATAGAGAATTTTATTTAAATTTTTAAGTAGTAGCAGGTCCACCCGTACGCTATCAGACAATCGAAATTTGGAAAAAAATCATTAAAAATTTATTTCTTCCAAATTTAGGAATTCTAATCATCTGAAAATTACCTGAGTTCTAGTAGGGACTGAACCCTACACAATCCTGAAGAATAGAGAATTTTATTTAAATTTTTAAGTAGTAGCAGGTCCACCCGTACGCTATCAGACAATCAAAATTTGGTAAAAAGTCATTAAAAATTTATTTCTTCCAAATTTAGGAATTCTAATCATCTGAAAATTACCTGAGTTCTAGTAGGGACTGAACCCTACACAATCCTGAAGAATAGAGAATTTTATTTTAATTTTTAAGTAGTAGCAGGTCCACCCGTACGCTATCAGACAATCAAAATTTGGTAAAAAGTCATTAAAAATTTATTTCTTCCAAATTTAAGAATTCTAATCATCTAAAAAATACCTGACTTCTAGTAGGGACTAAGCCTTATACAATCCTAAAGAATACAGAATTTTATTTCAATTTTTAAGTAGTAGCACCCTCACCCGAACCCTATCAGACAATTAAAATTTGGTAAAAAGTCATTAAAAATTTTATTCTTCCAAATTTAAGAATTCTAATCATCTGAAATTTACCTGAGTTCTAGTAGGGACTGAGTTCCAAACAATTCTGAAGAAAACAGAATTTTATTTAAATTTTTAAGTAGTAGCACCCTCACCCGAACGCTATCAGACAATCAAAATTTGGTTAAAAGTCATTAAAAATATATTTCTTCGAAATTTAAGAATTCTAATCATTTAAAAAATACCTGAGTTCTAGTAGGGACTGAGCCCAACACAATCCTGACGAATAGAGAATTTTATTTAAATTTTTAAGTAGTAGAAGGTCCACCCGTACGCTATTAGACAATCGAAATTTGGAAAAAAATCATTAAAAATTTATTTCTTCCAAATTTTAGAATTCTAATCATCTCAAAATTACCTGAGTTCTAGTAGGGACTGAGTTCCAAACAATTCTGAAGAATACAGAATTTTATTTAAATTTTTAAGTAGTGGCAGGTCCACCCGTACGCTATCAGACAATCAAAATTTGGTAAAAAGTCATTAAAAATTTATTTCTTCCAAATTTAGGAATTCTAATCATCTGAAAATTACCTGAGTTCTAGTAGGGACTGAACCCTACACAATCCTGAAGAATAGAGAATTTTATTTAAATTTTTAAGTAGTAGCAGGTCCACCCGTACGCTATCAGACAATCAAAATTTGGTAAAAAGTCATTAAAAATTTATTTCTTCCAAATTTAGGAATTCTAATCATCTGAAAATTACCTGAGATCTAGTAGGGACTGAACCCTACACAATTTTGAAGAATAGAGAATTTTATTTTAATTTTTAAGTAGTAGCACCCTCACCCGAACTCTATCAGACAATCAAAATTTAGTAAAAAGTCATTAAAAACTTATTTCTTCCAAATTTAGGAATTCTAATCATCTGAAAATTACCTGAGTTCTAGTAGGGACTGAACCCTACAAAATCCTGAAGAATAGAGAATTTTATTTAAATTTTTAAGTAGTAGCAGGTCCACCCGTACGCTATCAGACAATCAAAATTTAGTAAAAAGTCATTAAAAACTTATTTCTTCCAAATTTAGGAATTCTAATCATCTGAAAATTACCTGAGTTCTAGTAGGGACTGAACCCTACACAATCCTGAAGAATAGAGAATTTTATTTAAATTTTTAAGTAGTAGCAGGTCCACCCGTACGCTATCAGACAATCGAAATTTGGAAAAAAATCATTAAAAATTTATTTCTTCCAAATTTAGGAATTCTAATCATCTGAAAATTACCTGAGTTCTAGTAGGGACTGAACCCTACACAATCCTGAAGAATAGAGAATTTTATTTAAATTTTTAAGTAGTAGCAGGTCCACCCGTACGCTATCAGACAATCAAAATTTGGTAAAAAGTCATTAAAAATTTATTTCTTCCAAATTTAGGAATTCTAATCATCTGAAAATTACCTGAGTTCTAGTAGGGACTGAACCCTACACAATCCTGAAGAATAGAGAATTTTATTTTAATTTTTAAGTAGTAGCAGGTCCACCCGTACGCTATCAGACAATCAAAATTTGGTAAAAAGTCATTAAAAATTTATTTCTTCCAAATTTAGGAATTCTAATCATCTGAAAATTACCTGAGTTCTAGTAGAAACTGAACCCTACACAATCCTGAAGAAAAGAGAATTTTATTTCAATTTTTAAGTAGTAGCACCCTCACCCGAACGCTATCAGACAATCAAAATTTAGTAAAAAGTCATTAAAAATTTATTTCTTCCAAATTTAGGAATTCTAATCATCTGAAAATTACCTGAGTTCTAGTAGGGACTGAACCCTACAAAATCCTGAAGAATAGAGAATTTTATTTAAATTTTTAAGTAGTAGCAGGTCCACCCGTACGCTATCAGACAATCAAAATTTAGTAAAAAGTCATTAAAAATATATTTCTTCGAAATTTAAGAATTCTAATCATTTAAAAAATACCTGAGTTCTAGTAGGGACTGAGCCCAACACAATCCTGACGAATAGAGAATTTTATTTAAATTTTTAAGTAGTAGAAGGTCCACCCGTACGCTATTAGACAATCGAAATTTGGAAAAAAATCATTAAAAATTTATTTCTTCCAAATTTTAGAATTCTAATCATCTCAAAATTACCTGAGTTCTAGTAGGGACTGAGTTCCAAACAATTCTGAAGAATACAGAATTTTATTTAAATTTTTAAGTAGTGGCAGGTCCACCCGTACGCTATCAGACAATCAAAATTTGGTAAAAAGTCATTAAAAATTTATTTCTTCCAAATTTAGGAATTCTAATCATCTTAAAATTACCTGAGTTCTAGTAGGGACTGAACCCTACAAAATCCTGAAGAATAGAGAATTTTATTTAAATTTTTAAGTAGTAGCAGGTCCACCCGTACGCTATCAGACAATCAAAATTTAGTAAAAAGTCATTAAAAACTTATTTCTTTAAAATTTAGGAATTCTAATCATCTGAAAATTACCTGAGTTCTAGTAGGGACTGAACCCTACACAATCCTGAAGAATAGAGAATTTTATTTAAATTTTTAAGTAGTAGCAGGTCCACCCGTACGCTATCAGACAATCAAAATTTGGTAAAAAGTCATTAAAAATTTATTTCTTCCAAATTTAGGAATTCTAATCATCTGAAAATTACCTGAGATCTAGTAGGGACTGAACCCTACACAATTTTGAAGAATAGAGAATTTTATTTTAATTTTTAAGTAGTAGCACCCTCACCCGAACTCTATCAGACAATCAAAATTTAGTAAAAAGTCATTAAAAACTTATTTCTTCCAAATTTAGGAATTCTAATCATCTGAAAATTACCTGAGTTCTAGTAGGGACTGAACCCTACAAAATCCTGAAGAATAGAGAATTTTATTTAAATTTTTAAGTAGTAGCAGGTCCACCCGTACGCTATCAGACAATCAAAATTTAGTAAAAAGTCATTAAAAACTTATTTCTTCCAAATTTAGGAATTCTAATCATCTGAAAATTACCTGAGTTCTAGTAGGGACTGAACCCTACACAATCCTGAAGAATAGAGAATTTTATTTAAATTTTTAAGTAGTAGCAGGTCCACCCGTACGCTATCAGACAATCGAAATTTGGAAAAAAATCATTAAAAATTTATTTCTTCCAAATTTAGGAATTCTAATCATCTGAAAATTACCTGAGTTCTAGTAGGGACTGAACCCTACACAATCCTGAAGAATAGAGAATTTTATTTAAATTTTTAAGTAGTAGCAGGTCCACCCGTACGCTATCAGACAATCAAAATTTGGTAAAAAGTCATTAAAAATTTATTTCTTCCAAATTTAGGAATTCTAATCATCTGAAAATTACCTGAGTTCTAGTAGGGACTGAACCCTACACAATCCTGAAGAATAGAGAATTTTATTTTAATTTTTAAGTAGTAGCAGGTCCACCCGTACGCTATCAGACAATCAAAATTTGGTAAAAAGTCATTAAAAATTTATTTCTTCCAAATTTAAGAATTCTAATCATCTAAAAAATACCTGACTTCTAGTAGGGACTAAGCCTTATACAATCCTAAAGAATACAGAATTTTATTTCAATTTTTAAGTAGTAGCACCCTCACCCGAACCCTATCAGACAATTAAAATTTGGTAAAAAGTCATTAAAAATTTTATTCTTCCAAATTTAAGAATTCTAATCATCTGAAAATTTACCTGAGTTCTAGTAGGGACTGAGTTCCAAACAATTCTGAAGAAAACAGAATTTTATTTAAATTTTTAAGTAGTAGCACCCTCACCCGAACGCTATCAGACAATCAAAATTTGGTTAAAAGTCATTAAAAATATATTTCTTCGAAATTTAAGAATTCTAATCATTTAAAAAATACCTGAGTTCTAGTAGGGACTGAGCCCAACACAATCCTGACGAATAGAGAATTTTATTTAAATTTTTAAGTAGTAGAAGGTCCACCCGTACGCTATTAGACAATCGAAATTTGGAAAAAAATCATTAAAAATTTATTTCTTCCAAATTTTAGAATTCTAATCATCTCAAAATTACCTGAGTTCTAGTAGGGACTGAGTTCCAAACAATTCTGAAGAATACAGAATTTTATTTAAATTTTTAAGTAGTGGCAGGTCCACCCGTACGCTATCAGACAATCAAAATTTGGTAAAAAGTCATTAAAAATTTATTTCTTCCAAATTTAAGAATTGTAATCATCTGAAAATTACCTGAGTTCTAGTAGGGACTAAGCCTTACACAATCCTAAAGAATACAGAATTTTATTTAAATTTTTAAGCAGTAGCACCCTCACCCGAACGCTATCAGACAATCGAAATTTGGAAAAAAATCATTAAAAATTTATTTCTTCCAAATTTTAGAATTCTAATCATCTTAAAATTACCTAAGTTATAGTAGGGACTAAGCTTAACACAATCCTAAAAAATACAGAATTTTATTTAAATTTATAAGTAGTAGCAGGTCCACCCAAACTATATGAGACAATCAAAATTTGGTAAAAAGTCATTAAAAATTTATTTCTTCCAAATTTTAGATTTCTAATCATCTCAAAATTACCTGAGTTCTAGTAGGGACTGAGTTCTAAACAATTCTGAAAAATACAGAATTTTATTTAAATTTTTAAGTAGTAGCAGGTCCACCCAAACGATATGAGACAATCAAAATTTGGTAAAAACTAAAAACATTATTAAAAATTTATTTCTTCCAAATTAAAAAATTCTAATCATCTGAAAATTACCTGAGTTCTAGTAGGGACTGAGCCCAACACAATTCTGAAGAATACAGAATTTTATTTAAATTTTTAAGTAGTAGCAAGTCCACCCGTACGCTATCAGACAATCGAAATTTGGAAAAAAATCATTAAAAATTTATTTCTTCTAAATGTTAGAATTCTAATCATCTCAAAATTACCTGAGTTATAGTAGGGACTGAGTTCCAAACAATTCTGAAGAATACAGAATTTTATTTAAATTTTTAAGTAGTGGCAGGTCCACCCGTACGGTATCAGACAATCAAAATTTGGTAAAAAGTCATTAAAAATTTATTTCTTCCAAATTTAAGAATTCTAATCATCTTAAAATTACCTAAGTTATAGTAGGGACTAAGCCTTACACAATCCTAAAGAATACAGAATTTTATATCAATTTTTATGTAGTAGCACCCTCACCCGAACGCTATCAGACAATCAAAATTTGGTAAAAAGTCATTAAAAATGTATTTCTTCCAAATTTAAGAATTCTAATCATCTGAAAATTACCTGAGTTCTAGTAGGGACTGAGCTCTACACAGTAATATATTTAAAAACTACGCAGATTTTTTTAAGATAATAACATAATTTTTAATAATAAATAAATACTATTACTTGTAAGAAAATAAGCTTAATTAAATACTAATAATACTATATTTTGACAACCGAGTGATATTTTCGTTTATATTACAAATTTCCTTAAATTATTAACCCTCACAGGCTCGAGTTCGATTTTTGAAATGCGCGCACAAGGTGGGTCCGAGGGACCCGGATGTTTCAATGCAATAAAAAATAAAATTTAATAGCAAAGTGCTTTATATTTTCCATATTTAATACAATTTTAATGATATAATTGCATAAAAAATTTTAAATATTGAAAAGTAATCAAGATATAACTAAAATTTGTTTAATAAATTTAATGAGTCATTTTGAATAAATCGAACTACATACTTATTAAGCAAGATTTTTTTAATGTGTATTTTTTGTTCCATTAAATTTATCGATATATTAAGCATATGTTATCACTTATTATGGCAGTTATTGATAAAAATACCATAAATAAATCCAATATTGCATAAAAATTGCAAATTTTAAAATATTTTTTCATAGCCCGGGTCCCTCGGACCCGACTTGTGCTTTTACGAAAGTTCGACTTAAAAGGTATTTTACCAGAATATTTTATAAATAAAAAATTGTTTATATTGATGAAAAATGTGTGTTTTTACGTCCCCAAGCCTAATGTGAAGTTGATTTTCCAATAAGATTTTCTTAACCGGAAGTAGATCAAAAAAACTTTCCTCCGGGTCCGAGGGACCCGGCTCGAGCCTGTGAGGGTTAAACAGAAAAATATAGTTTTCTGGTGATGTTCTGGTAGGGTACTCGCGACATTTCTTTGTAAGACAAAGTTAAGTTAAGTTCTGACAAGATCCGAGCGTCACAGAAAATCCAGAGGCCTATCTAGTTCCCTACATTTTACCTTACTCAGATTGATAAAAGGGAAATTTCACAAGGCCTCTATGAGAATCCTACTGCAAATCTACACACTGAGAAAACTGGAGTGTCAAATTCGGAGATTCAAAAAGTGTATGTTTCCTTTGCTTATGAAGAGAGTTAAATAGTCCTTCTAAAATAAATTTTGAATTGGTAATGGAAATCTACTTGTATATTCTCTCCCATTATATCTGAGGGTCAAAAGTTGCGCAGAAAATGTGTACGATCTGATGCGTGCGAAATTATTTTTCTGACATTTTATGTATTTAATTTAGGGGTTAGGTTGCCATATTTATTCATTTCGCGCCGGATAAGGAAGGGATTTCTCAAGATGGTTAATTTGTCCCTCTGTTATAAACTCATTTTCCCTCCAAGAGAAATGGCACGAATATCTGTCAATGGTGTATTTGAACATTTAGATTGTTATCCAATAGCTAACTCTCAAATATCAACGATTTGTCCCTCCAGATGTTTAGTCCAATACTCCATTTTTCTCAGTGCATGGGTTACCTTAAACCTCCGTTCTCCTACAGGAGGTTCAGCGTATCTCATTCCTCGAAAAGAATAGATTTTTCTTCCCAATCTGGTCGTCATGAATGATCCCTTTACTCTACCTAGGGGAATATTTAGTTCAAAAGTTCTAGATTCTTCAGCAGCAAGAAGAACCGATATCATTTGAATAAACAAAATACACAAAATAGTACTCCTCATTGTAATTTTTTTTTTGGAAAATATTCACAATACTTTATTATATGCACGACTTGAAAACAGTTTTGAATTACACTGAAGCTTAAATTAGTGACGCGGAAACAATTTATACTTCCAGAACAAGGAAAAATTTACTTAAATTCAATAAAAAAAAAAAAAAAGAAATGAAAAGCAGAAAAATTCGAAAATTATAAACAAACACTTAGTGATTATTTTTGGAATATTTTAATAAGACGTAATATTTATTTTCTTAATGTCTAATTTACTTTTTAAATAATGTATATATTTTTTTCTAATTCTACAATAATGTCATTCAATCCTCTTAAAATACAATATTGTTGAAATTTTTTTTTTCATTATTAATGTTATAAAAATATTTTCTCTCTTTTTGAAAGATAATAAATTGATTAAGAAAACGACAATGACTTGTTGATATAACGATATATAACGACTTGCAAAACAGTTGTTAAAAGTTTTCTAATCATTTTATTGTCATCTAAAAATCAAGAAAATATTTCAGAATTTTTTAAATCATAATTTTTTGGAGAAATTTTTAAAGGATAAATTTTAATTTGTTTAAGAGCAAAAACATAGAAAATTAGAAAACAAATACTTTTTGACAAATACTATTTTATAAGTATTTTTTCAGTAAAAATGTAAATAATTTTATTTAAATTAAACTAATTCATAAGCAAAAAGTCAATCATTGCATAATAGAAATTATTTGTTAACTTTTTTATTATACTTCCAAATTTCAAGATTTTATTATTATAATAAAACTATAATCAAATATATCATATAATTCTAAAAATAAGAGATAGATAAATTATTTCTATTTTTGAAACTCCCCTTACACCTTTTTGTACGCATTAAAAAAAGTATTTTAAAAATTAACTCCAAATATCGTGAATCAGATAAAATCCTCAAATAACACCGTAAAATTTTATAAGTTGACAATAAAATTGTAAATTAATAATAATAATGATTCTATCTTTTATAAATTGTAATTTTTTTATACAACACGAATAAAATGGAATATTATACTTTATTGAACAATATTACCTTAAGTTTGTGGATATTATTAATAAAATAATTTAAATCCAGAAATGTGAATTTATTTTCTATCTCTTTACAATTATTTCAACAGGAAAATGTAAATTTTTATTTCACATAAAAAAATATATAATGTTTTTCGCAATTTTTTTCTTTTACTTAATAACAAACACTTACAAATTTGAAGATGGCAGTTTCATAATTTGACGAAATTTTTCAACACCAGGTAAATTCCATTCAACATAACCGGGAATATTTTTCTCGCATCTTTTAACCCATTCCTTAATATTTGGATAAGTGTCAAATGGTTTGAGGAGCTAGAAAAGAAATCGTCTTGTTTTAGTAATTGTATTTTAATTCTTTTCTCTATGTGTAATTAACTAATTCTTTAATTTTGTTAAAACTACACTGAAAAAAAAAATTGTTTTAGAAACTCAACTACTGTTAGGTAATGGAGTAAAAAGTATTTTTTTAGTTAATCTAACTCTGTATAGTAAATTTTACTATTTTCTATGTACTTCAAAATTTAGAATTCATTCAACTGAGAAAAGTAGTTAAATTTCAAAAATAAGTACAAAATAATTATTTATTTAGTATAGGACAAAAATATCTCAATTTTTATTCAATAAATCAATATATTGTAAAAAAATACATGCATTAAAATATTAATAATATTAATAATATTAACTTGCCTCGAGTGTAGAAATTGAGCACACATTAGAAATATCAGCCAATGTGTATGAATCTCCAACTAACCATTCTTTACCATCTAGCATTTTTTCTAAAACTCTATAAGCATCTTTTATTAAGTACATTTCACTTTCTTCAATGCCCTTCTTGCCTTTATACAAAATAGGTCTCTGAAATTAAGTTTGGTTTCTATTAATTTGTATATTAAATGAAGTTAAATTCCAAATAAATTAAATAAATTTAATAAATTTTGTAAATTATTCAATGTTTGACTGAAGAAAAATTATAATTTTCTATTAAGTAGATACATTTCTTTTTTACTTTGCTCTGAATTAAATTATTTTTTAAATAAACAAACTTACAATAAAAATGACTGACATGGCATAGAAAAGTGATCCACAATCAAAATACATGCACTGATCAACTTTCGCTCTCATGGCAGGATCCTTTGGATAAAGATTATCATTTTTGGCGTATTTTCGAACCAAATATGTATTTATCGAATGGCTGTAATTATTTAACAATTAATTTAAAAAAAACTCTAAAATATTGAAAATTAACAAGTAAAGCAATTAAAAAGCAATTTTTGAAAAAATATTACCTAAGAATTATTATTTCTAATTTTATTTTATGTTTATTAGTGTTTTTTTGTCTCTATATATATAAATAATAAATAACATAAAATAATAAATATATAAGAAATAATAAAATAATATAAGAAATAGATTTAAATTAAATTAAGTAAAAAATAATATACAAAGAAAAATAATTTTGTATTTGTACTCAAATATAAATTATTTTGATAAAACAAAATTTTTTGGATTGTTTTTTTTTAGGTGGTATTACCTGTCCCACAAGATAAATCCATTATCATTCAAGGTAGGCAAAGTGTGCTGTGGATTAATCTGCAAAAATGAAAAATTAATTAAAATTTATTATTATCTTTCGTATAATTTTAATTAAAAAAGAAAAATTAAATAAAAGTATTTTTTTTAAATTATATTCCAAAATTTCTATTCAAATGAAAGAAATATTTTTCTACTATATATAAAATTATAATTTTAATTATTTATAAGAATATTATAATAAAACAGGAAGATATCGATCACTCCGAGTCTTCGACTCGAAGTGATCGCTTTCTTCATGTTTTATAATATTTAAAGGTTTTTATATTTTTTTATATTATAATATAAGAATATTGTAACTGAAACTTCTTCAAAATAATTTTTATCATTTCAATTGAATTATTATTTTCTACAATTTTTTACTAAAATTCTTCTTTAAATCAATTATTTTTTAAAATTTTTGATAAAGTTCCTTAGAGAATTTTCAAATCAATTTGTTTACAATTCACTTTTACGAAATTTCGATTATCTAGAAATTCTTCAATTAAATATACATTGGAAAATAAAACTTTAAATAATTCAAAAAAATTTCGATTAAGCTTTTTGAAAAAATTAGTTCCATATTTAATTTTTAATTAAAAGTATGAAAAATTCAGATTTTCAAAGATTTTAATTTGAAACCTTTACAAAATTCAATTATTTCTAAAAATTGCAATTATTAGTAACTTCTCAAAAATTCAATATTATTATCTAAAACTTTAAATGAAATAAATTTTTAAATCAATTTTTATTAGAAAATTCTCCAAGAATTCAATTATTTAAATATACAAATAAAGATAATTTTTAAATAATTGAATGTTTCTTATGATTGAATTCTTATCGATAATTTTATCAGCAAATTTTTAAATAATTGAATTCTTTCGACGAATTTTAATAAAATGTTAAAAATTAATTACATTTTTCAAGGAATTCGATTAAAATTGTAAAAAATAATTGAAATTTTGCAACGAGTTTTATTATTTATGAAAATAATTGAATTATTGCGAAGAATTTTATCAAAAAAAGTTTTAAAAAATTGAAATACTATCAAAATTTTTTTTTAATAATTGAATTGTTTTGGAAAATTTTATTAAAATAGTAGAATATTAAAAATTATGGAATTAAGACAAATTTTTGAAAATAATTGAATTTGCCATGAATTTTATTAAAATTTTTGAAAATAATTGAATTTTGCAATGAATTTTATTAAAATTCATGAAAATAATTGAATTTGTCGAGGAATTTTGCTATTCATTTATAAAGATAATTGAAATGTTGACAATAATTTTTTTAGATTTTTTGAAAATAATGGAATTTCTACGAAGAATGTTATTAATTTTGAAAATAATTGAATTCCGGCTACGAATTTTGCTTTTTTTCTAAAAATAATTAAAATGTTGACGAGAATTTTTTTTTTTTTTTTAATTTTTGAAAATAATTGAATTTTTGAAAAGAATTAAAAATATTTATAAAGATACCTAGTTAAATTCTTTAGAAGAATTGTGTTAAAATTTTTTAAATTGAAACTAATTTCAACAGAATTGAAATTAAATTTTTCAAAAAAATACTTCATTAAATGATTTATAAGAAATAACTTGGGGAAAAAGTGCAACAAAACGAAATTTTGATATAAAAAGTACTAAACTTTAAAAAAAACTGATGTGGAAAGTAAAGTTATATTAGAATTTAATTAATATTCTGAATATTTGATATAATTATACTAAATTTCACATAAGTTTTTTTTTTAAATTTAGTATTTTTTTAATCAAAATTTCGCTTTATTGCACTTTTTCCCCAGTTTGTAAAATACTCTTACAAAATTTAAAAAAGATTCTCTCTCCGTGTAAAACATTTAATTTTTTCCAGTACTTTAAAAAAAATCCCTGACTTTTCCCTGACTTTCCTGACCAATTCTACTTTCCCTGACTTTTCCCTAAATTCCCTGATTTTCCTGACCTGTGGCAACCCTGTTTTTGAAAAAAAACAGTTTATACAGTTTTTAAATTAAATTTATTAAATTTATTATTAAAATTTGCTTGTATGCAATTAAATTACTAATACCGTCCCATCTCCGACTGAAGATTAAGATTACTTGCATCAAAAAAATCTCTATGTTAAATTTTTTATTATTTTATTTTTCATTACCTTTAAAAATTCCGGTGTAAGATGTTCCCTCTTAGCTAGATTAACATCTTTAATATCCAATTTAAGACCAATTGCAGCAGCTGATAAGAGTGTACTCCGACTTGGAGGACTTGTCAGAGTATAATACAGTATTGGTCGCAGCATTCTAAAATTTAATTTTTTTTCTATTATTCTGCTCTAACAAACATTTCAACGCTATGCAATTTCTTTTCTTTATTTACTTATTTTCAGTTATTTCAATTTTAATTATTTTAAATTCAAAAGATCTTATCTTTTCTTTAAAAAGTTTTAGCAGACAGTAACTTCAACTCTCGTCTTCTATATTATCAACTGATGATTATTCGGAGCACCGTTTCATACTACAGAAACTGCAGTATCATTCCACAACAATATAAATGATATAAATGCACTCATAAATTTACATGACTCTTGAAATTTATCTTGATATAAAGCATTGCTCCATTTAAAGTTCAACGATCTTATAAATATAAATAGTTGTCAACTCTAATTATATATCAATTGTATTCCAAACAACAATTAGTAGAAGTAGTGGTAGTAATAGTAGTAGTAGTAGTAGTGGTAGTAGTAATTAGTAGTTAAATATTTTTTAGAATTTATTTTCTACTACAACGTAGTATGCTGGACTTTATACTTAATAATCGAGAGAAAAAAAACATGACTTACTTGAAATAATGCAAGTTGATGAATTACTATCAAAAATTACAAGATAAGTTGATGTGTTATTTTTAAAAATTACCTAACTGTATAAGTCTAAACTATCAAATTTACAGATTTACACTATTAAAATTATTTTAGCCCTTTTGAGGACTAAACTATTTTTTTTAAAGCACATAAATACAAAAAAACACGTTTCTCAGCGACCGGTTTGCTTCTATGCCGGTTAGTGACTAAGATATAAATCCCCCTTCTACCATACCGTACAGTAAAACAATCACTCTTCTCCCCATGATGAAAATCAAAATTGAAGTTCAAATTTGAATTCAACTTGAATTTTAATTTTGATATTCAATTCTATTTTCAATATCACGAATGCATTTTTTTTTACCAAGAAATTATTTTTACCAGTCGATTATATTCTCGACGTGAACCAAAAAGAAAATTTCTTACCCGCATTTGGTAAGCTTCTATCGTTACCATCTGTGAACAAAGTAACACTCATCGACTTCTTTTTTTTCCTCTTTGCAAAATTTACGAAAGAAAAATAAATAAACAATAAATACTACTACTACTACCGCAAAGAAAACAAAAATTAAAAAAAATTTGCATAATGTTTAATATTTAACAGTAAAAATAAAGTTTTTGTTATGCATTCATATAGATGCAGCCATGCTAGTGCGCGCATGTAGAGTGCAATAAACAAGTTTCTTATCGACTTTTGGTCGATAATAATTTATTAATAACAATGCAGTTGTAAGCGTCGCCGCGTTATTTTTTCAAAGAGTGTTACATAAATCTGAAGGACGGCGCCTAAGAGCTAAATATAGACTATTAGAAAGAGTCGTTTCCCTTGCCTTTATACAACCGTGGGCGTTTTCTACTGAGAGAAAAATAAAAGGCGCATTTATTTATTTACAAACTTTCTGCTTGATGGAACATTCGCATTACATTCGCTGCAAAATGACGTGCAACAAAAAAAATGAAATGCATTTTACACTTCTTATCAAAATTTCATTTTCTACTTTATCTTTTTTCTTCTTCCGTTCTTGTTTTATATAGAGATTTTTAATTATTTATTTTATATGATAATTACTTAATTGTTATTTTATAAAAATAAGTATTTATTTATTTATTTTATTGACTAATAAAATCTTTTTTCTCATGCAAAAAAAATGTCAAACTCCAAAAACTAATAGAAGAATCTATTAAATTCTTATCGGAATTGTTCGACAAACCTCGTCTATTCATGTTTGTCACATATAATTACTATCAAATCGATTAAAAACTTTCAAGGTTACCAAAGGGCATTGATTGACACAATGTATATGGATATTTGATTCATTGTTGCACACTATATACAATAGAACACAAAAACTTTCCATAAATGTACTTTTTGCGACCCATTTATTAAAATTGCGACTTATTTTATTTGCATCATTAAGAATCATTATTCCGCATTTTGTTTGCTTCATTACATCTTGAACTCTCCTTATCTCTTTCAATTCATCCGCAAAAACGGAATAAAAAAGATTCTCTACTAATTAACATCTTTAATGAGCTGTGATATATGCGCATGTAGACTAATAAATTTATGTCCGAAACATTATGTAGTGGCAAACAAATTTGCGCATCTATTAGCAAGTGGTTGTAACCATCGAATGTTGTATTAAAAATTAGGCGAAATTTTGGTAAAATTAGACGTAGAATTTAGTAGAATTTAGTAGCAATTATGGTGAATTAGCAGTAACTATGTTCGGATTGATCAAAACTATTATAGAATTGAGCGAAATTTTGGAAGATTTAACAGCAACTATGGTAGAATTAGCAGCAATTATGGTAGTATTAACAGAAATTTTTGTGGATTAACAGCAATTATGTTAGGTTTGTACAAATATTTGATAGATTTAGCAGCAACTATTGTAGAATTAGCATCAATTGTGGTAGAATTAACAGCAATTATGGTGGATTAGCAGTATTTTTGGTAGGATTAATCAAAACTATAATAGAGTTAGAAGTAATTTTAGTAGATTAGGAGCAATTATAGTAGGACTAACCAAAACTATGGTAGAATTAGGAGCAATTGTAGCTCAATTAGGCTGCAGATATGTCAATAATGTTCAAAAATTTTGACTAATCTTTGACCACATTGTATGGTTGACCAAAACCTGCAAAATCCGTTTATTATCATACCGATGGGTTGTTTTAACAACCACAAAACATGGTCAAAAATAGTGTGGCGTAATATATGGATGACCCCATTAATAAAACAAAACAGCAACATAACTTTATTTCATAACACAACTTCATTCATCATACACAACCATCATAAGTTTCGGATATCAAACACCAACAATATCCCCACCATCAAAACCAACACTTACTTTCCCATTTCTTTCCGCAGAAACCATTTTTCGCCAACTTTCATTTCCTCCATTACACACAACATAGATTTATTCAAAAGGAACTATAGAGTTCTTTTACCCATAGTCCCAAAAAAAGAGTCTAAGCCACAAGTGCATAATATGCGACCTTGAAGAATGAGTGTGTATATTTCAAGGTAAGTCAAGTAGTAGTAGTAGTAGTAGTAGAGGGGACACACACAACCACGGTCAACAAAAGGAAATTGTGCTCTATGGTCATTTCCCCTTGAACTCGTCTCTAACTACGTATTATGAGAGCCTGGACCAAAAAGAGAGGAAGAAAAGGCAAAAAGCAACGCAGAAAAAAATCAATGCTTACCCTATAAACGTCATAAACGGAAAATCAATGGTAAACCTTGTGTGACGTCAAGTGTCCCGCCTTACAATTAACCAATCACGTCACACTCTACCCCACTCCGAATTATTGTACTCTACTCTTCAGGATACCTTACATCCTTCCACTGCGCAAGCGTTTCTTTACTGCAAGAGTGAGCGTGCCCGGCGTATTTTCAACGTTTCTCATTCTCAATCAGAAACTTACAGCGATAACACACACGCAGTTGAATAACCAAAAAATAAATAAATAAAAAAAAGAAACTAAACACAATCAAAAACGCTGAATCAATACAAGATCGTGAAACAAGCTTTAAAAAAAAAATTACAAAAACCAACACTGTCAACTGTCAGTCACTGGTGTATTGTCATTTGACAACTGCCAAACAATTTGCAAAAATAATAATCTTCCAAAAGAGGAATAAAAATAAAAAAATAGTTTCTAGCAAAAATATATTGAGTGTTAGTGTAAATAACCCCTCTAAAAAGGAAAACAAAAAGTGTTTTTTTTTGTGGGATTAAGAAAATTTTTATTTATTAAACAAAAAAAAAATTTTTAATCGAGATGGCGTTTATGATGCCTGTGGTGAAAAACGAGTGGGATATTTACAAGACTAATCGAAGCAGACGCTCATCTGAATGCTCCAATCCTCAGACATGTCGCAGCAGGAAGGTGAGTCCCTTATATGGGTTAAAAGGGGGGAAATTGCGCACACAATTCATTTTTTTTTAATATAATTATAAAAAAAGCGCGAAATTTTATTCACCACATAATCTGAAGTATAATCTTCAGATTGCAGATTTTCTCAATTCACCATCAACATTATTGTTGATCGCCGTTCCACGTGACATGGATGTTAGAAAAAGAAATGAAAATAACACTAAAGCCGGCTATGCCAAAAGTTCAGCTGAAACATTATTGAAGAAACTCTTTAATTTAAGGGAGATTTATTCATTTATGCAAATATTCAATGGTCACAACTACACAAAATGGAAATGATTAGGTGAATTCTTTTTTTTTTAATAATATTTGCAAAAAAGAATTTTTATCAAAAAATATTGTAATTTTGTTTAGTATTTATAGTGACATTTTTCTTTTGTGCAAGAAAAAAAAACATTTGCGACGTTTTCTAGTCCTTTAGAGAATTCTGTTCTAGATAGAAAAATATTGACTGTGTTTCTTTTGTGTAAATAATTTGTTAAATTAAAATTTATTAATAATTTATAAAATAATCGTTTCGAATTGTTTGAAATGATATGCAATGGAGATAACAGTTTTGATATAAAGGTGTTTATTTTCTTAAAGACAATTTCTTCTTGGTCCTATGTCCATATTGCATATCATATGATGCAATTTATTCGATTATTATCAAACAATATGCCTTCATTAGTGTGATAAAATTCGATACCTGTATAAATCGTTAGACTACAAAAGAGATGTTTTAATTATTTTAAACGATTTTTTTTATTTCATAATAATTTACTCTCTAACTACTACTGAATAAGTTAACAAATTTTACTGATATTTTGAACGTTCAAAAGAAACGAAATTTTTTATTCGAAAATTACTAGTTACTAAATTAATAAATAAATAAAATTCAATTCAATATTTACTTGGATGACAATTAAAATTTTTAATAAATAATAATAAAATTTAATAAAAAATACAGTATTTCTAAATACTTTTTTCAAATAAAGGAAATTAGTTAACAATTTAATTGTGAACGAATTAAATGTTGAATTTACATTATTTTCCTTAAAAATTATAAGTTTTTGAATGTAAAAAAAGTATTTTTTAGAACTCTTTCAAAAATAATGTAAAATCAAACATTTATTTTGAAAATTCGAATATTTTTAAAGTTAAATTTTTTAATATAAAGAAAAGTTTTCTTAATACTTTTTCTTGAAAACTAATGTAAATTCACAATTTTCTTTCTTTGAACATTTTAATGTAAAAAAAGGATTTTTCTAATACTTAAAAAAATGTAAATTCAACATTTAATTCTTTCCCAATTAAATTGTTAATTAATTTTCATAGAAAAAACTAAAACACTAATTTAAATACTAATATTTCTACTAATAATTTAGTTACAAATTAATTATTTACTTTAATTCTCTCTTAAATTGGGTCAAAGTAATAAAAAATTTCTGAGAATTTTACTAAGTAGCAAAATTAATAAAAAAAATTTTTTTCTCACATTTTTTAATGTACAAAATGGTATTTTCCAATAAAATACAAATTAAAAGCAAGAAAAAAAACGTTCATTTAAACGTTCAAAAATTTTAAAAACATGTTAAAAATAACTAATTTTGATAGAAAAGAAATGTCATTGATTTAAATACTAATGTTTTTACTAATAATTCAGTTACTATAGTAAAATAAAAATTGCTTCAGCAATTAGTCAAAATTAGTAAAATTACTAAAGTAAAAATTGTTTTAGTAATTAGTGATATTACTGAAATAAAAATTGCTTCAGCAATTTGTAAAAATTAGAAAAAAATAATTAACTATTACTAAAAAAAATTGCTGCAGCAATCAGTAAAAATTTATGAAAAATAATTAATAATTACTAAAATGAAAATTGCTTTTGCAATTAGTAAGAATTAAAAAAAAATAATTAACTATTACTAAAAAAAATTGCTGCCGCAATTAGTAAAAATTAGTGAAAAATAATTAATAATTACTAAAATGAAAATTGCTTCAACAATTAGTAAAATTTACTAAAAACTTTTTAACAAAATACTAACTAAAAAAACTGTCAATTTTTAATATGTCAATTTACTTATTAAATTTTTACCCTCTGAAATTTGAATTAGTAAAAAAATTCTACTAATTTAGCTAAGAAAAAATTTTTCTTAAATTTTTGTAAAATTTAACTATTTTTATTTAATTTACCCAAAAATGTAACATTGAACGAATTCTTCTCTTCTCTATTAAATCTTCTTCCAAAATTTCTTTAAAAGAGAAAAATAAAGTTTTTTTAATTTTAGTTAATTTAGTCATTACTTCAAAATTAATTGTTTTTTCTATTTTCATTCAATGGTTGATAATTTTTTTTATTAAAGTTTTAATGCAGACTGACTAAAATTATTAGAAATTTTCAGTAATTAGAATTAGTCGAAGACTTATTTGCTTATTCAGGCGTAGAGAGCAGTAGAATTAGTAAAATTTCGGCCGACATTTTGCAATTAGTAAAAAATAACTAATTATTAATTATATAAATAGTTAATAATTATAGTCAAATGGTTGAATTAAATAATTTGTTGAATAATAATAAAAAGTAAAGTAATCAAAATAATAAATAAATTGAAAATAATTAATAATTAGAAAAGTAGTTAATAATTAATAATTAATAATTAATAAATTAATCAATATTAATTAATAATTTAAATAATAACAATATTCAGTTCAATAATTAGTTAATAATTAGTTACTGATTAGTAAAATTATTAGTAAAATTAGTAAAATAATTAACCTAAATAATTTATTAAGTAATGAAGTTAAATAGTTAGTTTAATAATTGAATAAAAAAACTATTAGTTGAACAAAATTTAGTTAAATAACTAATCTTTCAAAGATAAAGAACTAATTTTTAAAGAAAAAGTAAATTTTAAATAATAATTAGAAATTGGATTTTAGAAATTTACTAATAATCAGTTATTGTTTACTAATTGCCGAAGAAAAATTTCAGCTTAAATTCCACTAATAATTAGTTATTTTTAACTGGTAAATAAAATTTAGATGTATAAGTATACATACCTCAGACCCAAAAATGTCAGAAATTAAAATTAAAAATAATTTTAACTAAAATCTAAAAAAAAATCTCAATTTCTGCCACATTTTTGGTGTCTAAAATTAAAAGTTCATAAAGACATTTTTCTTGTCTTAATTTTTCATAAACAAGAAACATAGAATTTTGATAACATTATGCCGTATAAAAATTGTAATTTTTGATAAATAATATGTTTTCAATTTTTGAAGCAATATTTTTTTAATGCCTAAAAAACAACTATATAAATATGGACAATTTTTTGGCAAATTTGCAATGTTTTTCTATTAAAAAATAAAACCAAAAAAATTGTAAACTTTGCGACAATATTTCTCAATATTTATATTATATAGAAAATTAGCTCTACTGAAAAAATGTTAAAATGTCTTCATTGCAGTGTGACGTCATTTGCATGCGTCACGTGCTCTTAATTGCATTTTCCTATCCTTAAATATTTGACGTATATAGACAAAAGGATTAATGAGCCGTTTAATTCATTTTTCATAATGTTTTCCCTTAAAGACTTAATTTCACTTCCTAATAATATTTCCTAATATATATATTAAGGTAAAAACGTTTAAGTTTCTATTTTGTGTGTAAAATTCAATACATTGTATTCCGTAAAATATTTCTGATACAGAATTTAAACTTCCAAAAATTGTATTTTTAAACCGTTGTTTTTATTTTTTTTTAATAAATATTTAATTAAAAACACAAAAAAAAATAAAAATAAAAAAAAATCTATAAATGGTACTTTTGAGTATATTCTAAATTAAAAAAGTCGATTGTGTATTTTGGTAAACATTTCAATTCGCATTTCCCATTGAGTCAAGAATAATTTAATTATGAAATTAATTTAGACTTTAAACATGAATATTAATTTTATGGATGCAAATTTATTTACATACATAATAATTAAGAAATCGATTTGTGATAAAAGAGAACTTTCTCATGGATCTAGATTATAGTAGGATGTAATAGAATATATATATATACCTGTTGATGTTTAAAGGTTGATTACAATCAATCTAATTATCTATTGTATTGCAAAAATGAATTATGAATACCAAAGAATATTATAATTATAACAAGAATATTATAAAATAAATGATGTATGAAATTCACAAAAGGAGCAAACTTTAATTATTTACTTTTAAAACATTTTTTTCTCCTTGTTTCTTTCTCTTTTTAGTTTTTTGCAAAAAAAAATTATGAACTACAAAGGAAATTTTATTAAAAACAAATTATGCATGAAATATTTTTTTACAAAAAGGAGGAAGTTTTATAATTTTTATATTTTTTTCTGTTTTCATAATATTTATTTATTTTAAAAATATTTATTTATTTATTTATTTTTATTTATTTATTTTTTTTATTTATTTATTTTATTTCTTCTTTTTCATTTTATTTCTTCTTTTTCATTTTATTTCTTCTTTTTCACTTTATTTCTTATTTTATTTTTTTTCTTTTTCATTTTATTTCTTATATTTTGTTTCATGTTTTTATCTTATTTTCTATAATTACAATTTTTCGTTATTTTTATAATAAAAAATAAATTAACAATACAGTTAGTTCAATGATAGAAAGGGTGATAAAAAAGGTAGAGTTCACGGTCAAATTATTTTACGCCTCACAGAGACCTTCATCACTTAACTGAAAATGATAGTGGGGTATTATTTTATCAAAATGCTAAACGATCGTTATGGATTCTAATTTTTTTCTATAAAAATAAAGAAGATAAATTAACAAATGTCACCTGTGGTCAAGTAGTTTTTTTCCAATTAAAATTTAAATTCAACAATATTTTTCCCTTTTTTCTAAATTCTTTTTTTTATAATTTAATCCTTTTTTATTCTATAATTTATTCACTCATTTAATAAATTTATAAATATTTATTTTATTCGTTAACGACCAAATAGTCAAAAACAACAATAAACAACATTATTTATTATGAATTATTATTTTATTATAAATTTATTAATTCACTAAAGTATTGATTTTTTATTTCTTTATTTTACAAATTTCCCCGCGATTTATAAAAGTTTTTCTATTTTGAAAATATTTTACAATGGAACAAAAAGTTTTTTTGTATCTTGTTTTTTTAGTTTCCTTTTTATTTTATTAATTTTTGTTTCCTCTTTTTTATTAATATTTTTATTTGTTTTTCATTTTTCTAAAATATTGAAAGTTCAAAGTAACAAATTTTTTTTAATTCTCTATAAAATTTTGAATGTTCAATGAACGAAATATTTTTTGTGTTCGAAATATTTAAAAAAATATTTTAAAAAATTATTAGAAGCTAAAATAAAAAGTATTTGTAAATTAACATTTATTTAGTTAAAAATTAATTTTTATAAGCGAATTAAACAAAATTTTTTTTATCATAAAATTTAAAGTAAAAAAAAGTAATAAAATTGTCGTCGTTGATTTGAACGTTCGAAACTTCAGGGACATTTATCTGTTTAAAATTCAAATGTTTATTTTTTATTTTATTTACATTTCAATTTACTTTTTATTTTATTTATTATTTAATTATTTTTTTTTATTTTACTAAAATATTTGAGTGGAAGGTTTTATTTTATTTTCTCTTTATTGTTAAATGATTGCTCAGACAAATTTGATTAAAGATAATTTAGACAAATTTTCACTGGTGTTTATTTTGAAGTGTATATAGTAATTTTTACTAATAATCGTCAATAAAATACATAATGTAAAATGAAATTGATGATAGATGAAATCGATATACAGCAATGATATATAAGTATAATAATTTTCACCATATATATTGAACAGGGGTCGTGCAATGGAATATTTTATTGTTAGCATCCTCATTTATAATCAACTGTTGGCAATAAAGAAAGTTGAGCTCTTTTAACCTACGGGCAAGAAGGGGACAATAATTTATTTCATTACTTAAACCGTATCCTCTTCCTAAGAGGAATCGCATCTCACGAGTCAATTGTCTAAAATCAAAATTTTTCTCGTCTCATCCCTTTCTTATTTTCTTCAATTAAAAGTCAAGTATAAAATGACTCCTTATTCAATCATGCAATTCATTTTCATACAGAGTGTTATAATTTTCCTAACAATAATTTTTTTCTATTAATAATGATATAGTTTATTTTTTCTCCCGTTGCTTGAAATTTGTTGTCTTCCTATTGTTTTTAATTTTTAGTAAATAATTTCGTTCTTTATTTATTCAATTCTTTTTTTTTATTTATTTTATTATCTTTTTATTTGTTTATTTATTATTATTACTGTTACAATTTATATTTATTTATTTGAAATTACAAATCCCAACAGTATATAAACTATTTTTATTTTATTTTTTTAGTAAATTTATTTTTAATAAATTAATAAGTTTTATTTATTAATTGATTTATTATTTATTCAATTCGTTGATTATTTATTTTCGTTTCAATTTTATTTAATAGGCTATAAATACAAATAAAAATTTGAAAGAAAAATATAAAAATTAATAAAAAATTATTAAAATTAAGAAAAAACTTGAGGCGTAGCTGGCTTTATCCAAAAAGAAAAAAAAACTGCTGTGAATTGAGAAAATAGAAATTCCGTGCTTGTTCAGTTACAAATATACTCTCATTCAAAAAAATTAACATTTATATTTCATCCAAATATCAAAATTTGAATAAGCTCATTACCTAATATTTTTACTTTCTCATAATTTTCTATAAGGAGAGAAATATTATTTTACCTTTTTTTTGTGGTTTATAAATATCTTTCCTTCCTCTTTAATTTATTATTCATGATTTCAATTTGCCGCACGCAATATCTGGAACGTTTTCTTTTTTATAACCATCATTTTAAATCGATTTCTGTGTTTAAAATTGGATATTAACAAAATATGGGTCGTTTTTCTTTATTATAATATATATTTTTTGAAAAGAAAAAGAAAAATTGAATGTATAAAAATAACGGCGCAGAAATCGTCGCACGCACACTCTTTTATTTCTGGAACTTGTTTTTTTATTATATATATATGTGTACCTTTATAACTAACTGCAGTGTAATTTCAATTGCACAAGAATGTAACGATTTTGCAATGCGTTCGTCGAACTCGACTTCATTTTTTTTCTCTTATTTCCTTACAAGGTTCAAGTGATTACTTTTGATCAAAAGAAATCAAGATTATCGATCTAAGACTCTTCTGTTTTTCTCTTTTTCTAAATTGTTGAAAGGAAACTTTTCCTTTTATTAAAATCTATTTGTTGGAATTTTTAATAATTATTGTTTAAAATTTATTCTTTCAATTTGTTAATTTTTTTTGTATTATTTTTTTGTATTATTTATTTCTATGCAAAATTAAAGACAATTTAAATAAATAAACAAAAATCTATATTAACTTATTTAATTAATTGTATTTTTATTTTTTTTCAATTTTTGTTACAATTTGTAATTTTTTTTTACCAAAAAAGTTTATTTTCTCGAATATTTATTTTTTCACGCAATTAATAAAATATTTAATTTGAATAAATAAATAAATAAAATTCTACAGTTGAATAAACAAAAAAAATTACATTTAAATAAATAAACAAAAATCTGTATCAACTCATTTCGATCAAATTTATGATTAATTGAATCAATTTGAATAATTAAATTTACATTTAACAAAAGAATTAAATTTCACAATATTTATTCACTTCAACATACGCACAAACGAAACTTTCATTCATAATAATCCGCGCAATTAAAATTGTCAATGATTTTAAAATTATAATACCTCGCAAGAATACTTAAGAATTTTTTTTTTGCTTAAAAAAATTTTTTTGCAATGAATCATGATTTTGCAGATTATTATTAATAAACGTGTATTACAGAAATGAATAATCTCGAAGGAATTTTCATGAAGACAATAATATACATACAAATGTGAATTTTGTTATTGAGATAAAAGAAGCGCAATAAATTGCAAAATCGTTGATGCGTTTCCAAAATATTTGATAAATTTGTGTATACCTATAAAATTCCAAAGATATTAAGAGTGTGTTATGAGAGCAAAAATAATGATGGTTTTAATATTAGAAAAAATAAAAAATAAAGAGAAAAAAAATAATTCGGCCACGTGTCTCTATTATATTGGAAAGCTTTCACTGACGCAATTCCCGTGACTGATTTAGCGTCTTTTCATCGACGCGATTTGCAGATCCGAGAGATCGACAAAAACCGAAGAGAGACTAACTTGTGGCGGTAGAGGCATTCTTTTCATCAGTGGTTCTCATTTCTAAAACAATTTTAACTCTATGGAGAAAAAAAAATTAAAACTAGAAAATTATTAACAAATAAAGAAAAATTTGCGAAAAAAAATATAGAATTTTTGTCAGAATAAACTATATTGAATCAGAAATTTTACTTTTCTTTTTATCTTTGTATAAATTTTTTCTATATACAATTCAGATGAAAAAATGTGAAATCGATTTGTGTTTCGAAAAATATTTTTGCAAAAAGTTGTTTTCTATTTTTTGTACTTTTAGAAAGAGTTTTTTTGCAAAATGTACCTATTCTTCACAAACAGATTTTTGCAAAATTTATTCTTTTACAGACAGTATTTTTTGCAGAATGTATTCTTCTACAAACTATTTTTTTTTGCAATATGTATTCTTTTAAGAAAAAGGTTTTTCAAAAAATTCATTTTTTTATACATCGTATTTTCGCATAAGAAAAACAGACATTTTGTAAAAATTTGGCAGACATTTTTTGTAAAAAGTATTTTTTTATAAACAGTTTTTTTCAAGAAATATTCTTTCATAGAATTTTTCCAAAAGATTTATTCTTTAAAGTTTTTTTGCAAGAAGTATTTTAATACAATCAGGTCTTTTTTTATAAAATTATTCTTTTATAAACAGGTTTTTGCAAAAATTATTCATTCACAAACACTTTTTTTTGCAAAATGTATTCTTTAACAGTCAGTTGTTTTTTTGCAAAAAGTATTTTTTCTTTGCAAAATCAATTTGGATAAGACATTTTGCTTTTGTAGCCTTTTTTTAATGATAAAATTTCTGATTCAAATTATAATATTGTAAATATTTAACTCTTTAAATAATTAGAATTGACAAAAATTCACTAATTTAAATTAGTTAAAATTTCTATTAAATTTTAGCAAAATTCATACACTATTTAGAGTTTAAAGCAAAAAATTTTATTTTCAAAAAAATTACAAATTAAATAAAAATACAAAATTTTTTTGAATGTGAATTGTAACTTTCACAATTTACATAGTAAATAATTCCAAATTACTAAATTAAAAATTAATAATTTCTATATTAAGTTCGACAATACAAATTGTAAATAATACAAATTCATATTGTAAAAACTACCACCAACGTAGTAAAACATAAAATTCATATTGTAAATGTTACAATCCACATTGTAAAAAATACCTTCCATAAGGTAAACAATACAATTCGTATTGTAAATATTACAATTTGCATTGTGAACGTTACAATTCGTATAGTAAAGCTTACTTTTGGATATTGTAAAAATACCATTCACGTAGTAAAGAATATAATTCGTATAGTAAACCTTGCAATCCGTATTGTAAAGAATACAATTCGTATTGTAAAAAATATAATTCGTATTGTAAAGAATACAATTCGTATTGTAAAAAATATAATTCGTATTGTAAAGAATACAATTCGTAATGTAACAAATATAATTCGTATGGTAAACTTTACAATCCGTGTAGTAAAAAATATCATCCACAAGATAAACAATACAATTCGTATTGTAAATATTACAATTTGTATTGTAAATGTTACAATTCGTATTGTAAACGTTACAATTCGTATATAGTAAAGTTTGCTTTACATATGGTAATAATACCATTCACTTGGAAAAGAATACAATTCGTATAGTAAACCTTGCAATCCGTATTGTAAAAAGTACCATTCACGTGGTAAACAATACAATTCGTATTGTAAACAATACGATTCGTATAGTAGACCTTACAATCTGTATTGTAAACAATACAATTCGTATTGTAAATGTTACAATTTGTATAGTACACGATACAATTCGTTATGTAAACCTTACAGTACGAATTTTAAAAAAATAGAGAATGCATCGTAAATACTTCAATTTTATCTCTCTCCATCTAAATTACAAATTTTCACAAAAAAATCTTTATTAATCACGAGAATTGTTGATAAAATTTATTTTGAAATTATAATCAATTTTGAAACTAAGAATGAAGAATTTGAGAACCACTGTCGAGTCCCGGCCTTGCCTCCAGCGTCAGATGTATAAAAGGAGGGAAGTGTTACTGACACACGGATATAAGTCTAATCGCGTCGACTGAGCGTCGTCATTATGACAGTGAGAGAGCACGTGGTTGTCCATGTGGTGGTACATTCACTACACAGACCTGAATGCAGGTGCCATGTGCTCCCAAGCACATGGCATTTCTTCGATATCACGATCACGAGACTCTTTTCAATCAATATATTGTATAAAATTGCCTTACACAAACTCTCTTTCTCAATATCAAATATTATCTATGCACACATCATTTTTTTTTTCTTAAAATACTTATATCCAAAAATTATTGTCAAAATAAAAATTGAAAATTTATTCTAAATGTCAATTTTTCAATTTGGAATTTTTCATTAAAGCAAATAAAAAAATTGATGATGATAATGATGATAAATATGCTCAAATTATGATTCTTTTGTTTGGTACAATTTTTTCATAATAAGAACATTTCTTATTAACTTTTAATAATAATAATTCATCACATATTAGAAATAAATTAATAATTTATGAATAATAATTAATAAATTAGTATTTTTTGTTTAGAACAATCTTTCTATAACACGGAAAATTTAATTAATTAATATTAATTTTTAAATGGAACATTCCGTGTCATTCGGTCAATTAATATATTAATACAATTAATAACTAACTTTTTTTTATATTTACACTGAAAAAAAATTATTTCATTGAAATAACTAATTACTTTTCTATTATCAAATAAATATTTACTTGAATCAAATAATTTTTATTTAAATCCGTTTAATTGTATTTGCTTCAAATACTAAAATTATTGAAATACAATTTATTTGATTTTAATAAAATTAATTGAAATAAAAATTATTTGACTCAAGTAAATATTTATTTGAAAATAGACAAATAATCAGTTATTTCAATCAAATAATTTTTTTCAGTGTAATTGAAATTTAATTATTATAATTATTTTATTACAATATTATAATTATAATTTTTGTATTAAATTATAATTATAATAAATTTTCTTATTAAATTACAATAATAATACCTAATTATTCTGATTATTTTCTAAAAAAATATTCTAGATGAAAATTGTGATTGATTAAAGAAATATAATTGAGCATATTTGTCAAACATTATGTCGAAAAAAAGTTTAAACCGAAAACTAAAGCATTTACTAGAATAGCCAAGTAATTAAAATTGATACTATTCTAAAAATTGTTTTACGTATTCCAGCGAAACTCATTTTTATTTGATTCAATGAAATTTTTTTTCCAATTTTCTTTCGAAGTGCGACTCCAGTAGTTATTTTTTTTTTTTGAGCAGATTCACCGAAATACTTGAAACTTGGTAAAATTACATTCATTCGTATAAAGTTTCAGAAAATAAATTTTTTTTATCCAAAGCAATTGTTTATTTATGAGATACAACAATTACTAAAAATTGTTTAATTACTCATATCTTTTAAATTCATAAACCTTATTAAACTAAACGATAAAAGAGTTTTGTTTTTTTTTGCATTCAACTCAGGAAATAAAACACTTGAAACGATTAATAAACATATTTACAATATTTTGTTCATTAACAAAAAAAAATGAATTTCTTAATCAAGAAAATATTTAAAATATGTTTATTATTTATTTAAAAAGTTTTATTTCCTGAGTTCAATGCAAAAAAATAAAATTTGTTCATTTTTAAACGTTTAAAATTTATAAAAAATTAAGCAATTTTGAGAAATTTATTTATTTATTTGTATCTTATAAATAAACAATTTTTTTTTGGTTTAAAAAGTTGATTTTCTCTTGTAATTTATACGAATAATTGTAATTTTTCCAAGTTTCAAGTAATTCGGTGAGTTTGCTCCGAAAACATTAAAATATCTACTAGTGTTGCACCTAAGTAAATTCTTCCATATCTAAAAATAAAAATTCATATTGTGGCACGTTTTATTATTTGCACAAATTTAATACAAATAAAATAACAATGAAATCAAAAAAGAAAACTATAAATATACGTACACCAAAAGTCAATATTTATTTATAAAATTAATAATTAAAATGTAAAATTTTTGCAGAAATTCTACCAGAAAATAAATATTTAGAGATTTTACTAGAAAATGAATAAATGATTTTTTTTTTATAAAAAAAAAGCATTTATTTATTTTTACTAAAATTTCGAATATCAATTTTATTGAAATTAAACGAAAATAAATTATTTGTCCTTCACACTGTTGTGATCATGACTGTTCGTAGTTGGTCTGTGAAATACAAAAGGCTAATTAAACACGAATTATAAGAGTGTGGAGTATAATTTATGACTATATAAAGTTGACGATGAATTAAATGGCAAACTTGACTTCTTGTGAAGTACCTTTTTTCACTGGAAAATTGTATCCAAACACATTATTGAAAATTCTGTTTTTAATGTTTATTATATTGTAATAAATCTAATGTTTAGTTTAATATTATAATAAATGTAAATTTGGCATATAATGTGCACATTTACATTTTATTACGTCCATTACTCTCTATTTTTGAAATGTGTAATAAAAGTTTATTTCGGAAAATGATATTTAATTTAAATAATAATACTGAAAAAAAATTTTTTTTGCTTCAAATAACCGATAAATTTTCTATTAACACAGTTTTTCTAAGGATATCAAAATTGAGACAAAAAAAGAATCAAAAAGTTGCTTCGCAACATTTTTGATTCTTTTTTTGTCTCAATTTGATATCCTTAGAAAACCTGTGATACAAATATTTACTTGAATCAAATAATTTTTAATTTACACTCTAAATTTTAGTTTGTAAAAATATTTACTACTTTGAATTAGTGTAAGTGACTTTTTGCCTTTGTATTTATAAATTTTAAATTTAAAACAAAAATCACTTTTGAATTAGTAAATTTTACTAAAGAAATTAGTATTTCTATTTATTACTAAAATTTTCTAATTCAAAAACAAAAAGTCAGTTTCTAATACAAAGTAAACATTTTTACTAATTTAAATTTAGAGAGCAAATCAATTAAGTCGTATTTGCTACAAATACTGAAAATGTTGATTCAAATACAATTGAATTGACTTAAGTATAAAAATTATTTGATCCAAGTAAATATTTGTTCCCCTATTTGTTCAATAGCAGACAAATAATTAGTTATTTAAATCAAATAAAATTTTTTTTTAGTGTAGTTAATTTCATTTTTTCGAAAATAATTAATTATTGATTTATTCGAAATGAGGAGGGAAATATTATATTTGTTTATATATATTAAATATTTAATATACACAATTTTCAAATAAGTTTGAATTAAGGTAATGCACATAAGTAGTAAAGTACGCATTTAAAATGATAAAAAATATTGTAGAAATATAATTTAATTGAATTTAATATTCTGAAATAATTTCATTTTTTATCAATAAAAAGACACACGCACTGGAAGAGTAAAACTTAGAATTCAATATGGAAAAAATAAGGATTAAAGTACAAGCAAAAAAAAAGTAACTTTTTTTACAAAGTAAAAACCTACTGGAATTTTCATCAATTTTTACTATTTTTAAAATAACGTTTACTACATCCGAAGTAAATTTAAAAAAAATTAAGTTTACTTTAGAAACAGTAAAATTTACTTCGAAAATAGTAAAAATTGACAGAAATGTGGAGAAATTCAGCAGATAATTTAGGCTTTATTATGAGAGTAGTAAAAGTTACTTTATTCCTTTTCTCCGTGTATAAAATGATAATATATAAATATATAGCAAATAAATATAATTTCTATCAATTTTACCTATTAATCAGTCATTTTTTTTAAATATTCAAATTTTGAAAAATTTCGTTATAAAAAAAATTTTACTGAACTGAGCTTACGATAAAAATTTCCTTTATTTACATATTTATATATTACATTAAAATTCTTGTATTCTCATTTTTTCTCTACGTGATATTCACAATTCTCTATTTTACTTGCATGCAATATAATTTTATTTCCCAAAAATTATTATCCAACATATTAAAATAAAAATAAAATTTTTCGGAAATGAAAATTTTATCGTGTGTGTCTCTCTCTCTCTCTATTTTTTGTCGAAATAAAATGAATTTCTCAGATCATAAAATAATGCATAAACATAAATTATAAATTATTCATACAAATGAAAAATATATATTTTATTTACAAATATAAAATATAAATTTTTTTTTTGTAAATAATTTATAAAATACATAACAATTTTTTTTTAATGTGTCCAATAAAACAAAAAAAAACAATGTATTTCATCGTTTTATGCAATTTATTTTCAGTGAAGGTAATAGTCATGAGTTAATAGGCCAATAAAGTCATATTCTCGATTCGATAATAATTTTTGTATAAATATTGACTCATCGATTTGTGTGTCACATTAAATAAAGTGTGACATTTCTCTTATCTTTCATTTATTATATTGTAAATGTCGACTTCTCTCTCTCGTGATCCATCGAATTAATTAAATTCTTATTTTTTTGTTGATTTCTTTTTTATTTATAAAATGAAAAAAAATCATTTCCCTGTTCATGAAATCATTTTAATTAAAAATTTCTACGCAGTATATTATATCTTCTCTCTCTAACTACGATAAGAAGTTTTAGTTTAAATTTTTATCTGATTTTGTTTGAGTATCATAGAGAGTAAATTTTTCAATTTATTAAGGAAAAAAAATATTTAAAATAAATAATATAGAAATTTAAATAAATAATGATAATAATAGTAATAATATTCTTTTTATTAATTATATTTTTATGAATATTTTTATAAATATTTCTATAAATATTTTTTATAAATATTATAAATTACTTTATAGATAATATTTATAAATATTATACATTACTTTATAAATATTATTAATAGTTTATTAGCGAATAATTAAAATTTTCTTGCTTTCAAAAATAACATTTGAGAATATTTAACTTGAAAAATTCAAAAGAAAAAAAAATTGCATTAAACAAAAGTAGTTTTTGAAGTGGGTCGAATGTCATTATATGAATAGCAGAGAATTTGAATTGAGTGACTTTTTATGTAGATTATAGGATTTTCAGTTAAAGGAAATCTGAAGAGCATGAAAGATTATGAGAGATATAGAGGAAGGAAGGGAATTCATTATTCTTATATTCATTACTACCTACTATTCAAACAAAAAAAAAAAAAAAAGAAATTGTAAACTTTCAATTTTTTGCCTCGAATTTAGTATGCTTCGAATGCACGTTTATATAGCTAGCAAAAAAAAAACAAACAAACTGCTTTTAAAGTAATTTCATGAACTGCATGAGAAACCCTCACAATTTCTTGAAGAAAAAGAATTTTCATTCTCGTCTAGTCTCTGATGGCTGGATAATAAAATTATCATCTTTTATTTTACTGCAATTTTTCGGAATTTAATTTTTACATTTTATTTATTTGCTTTTTTATTAATATTAATTTTATTTTTTTATTTATTTATATTTTTCTATTAATATAAAAATAATATATTTATTAATATAAAATCAAAAAATTCAATCTTAATTCTCAATAATAAAAATTAATAAAAAATTATTATTTAGTAATTATTCCTTATTTTCCATTAGATGTATTTTCTTTTCTTGAAAAAAGATTTTTAATTATTAATTATTTTCAACTTTTCTGTTACTAAAAATGATATTATTTAGTTTACAATTATTTTTATAAAGTTTATGTAATTTATTTCTATTGTTCTCGAAATAAAATGTATTTATTTATATATTTTTAGGTATACTAATAATTATACTTATATTATAGAGTTTATTATTAAAGTTTTTCTTTATTTATGAATTTTCTATTTTACTATTTATTTTTTTTTTTGTAATAATTTTTTTTATGTTTATTATTATATTGTTATTTATTTATTTATTTGTTTCAAGTTATTTATAATACAATTTATAGTTTATTTATACAATAAATATTCATTTTATTAATTCTTTATTTTGTGTCAAATAAAAAAAAAAATTCCGAAAAACTTTCGGCACGTGAAAAAATTTGCATTTAAAAAATCTTTTATAAAAGATTTATCCATTCACCGGTTGCTCGAATCCAAATTTTGATAAAAATAGACTGGAAAATTCGTTTTCAATTGAAAGCAATTAAATGCATTTTTAAAATAGATGCATTTGACTTTAGAGGGTTTCTTTGAAGTTCCCGAAAGCACGGCTGTGGGCTTGCTAAATATTTGGAAAGTCAAATTACTTTTGATACTCAGTAATCAGATTCTTCAATAGCTCAAACAATTCAAGTTTCAAGGAATTAATTTCAAATTCTCTTTTCTTTCACGCGAAACCGTTTTATCCGAAATTAATTACTGTCATCAAAATTTCTAAAAATAGAATATATTGAAGTTTTAGAAAAAAAATATTCGTTTTTTCATATTAAATATTTTTAATATTAAAATATTCGTTTAATATTTAGATATTTATGTAACATTAAAATATTCATTTAATATTAAAGTATTTATTTAATATTAAGATATTTATTTAATATCGAAATATTCATTTATTTTATATTACAATATTTATTTATTTCATTTTAGAAACTAAAAAATAAATAAAATAAATAAATAAACAAAATTGAAGAATTGATATCACACGTAATTTGATTTTCCATTATTATAAGAAAAGAAAATCTAAAAGCAGAAAACTGACTGCTCTCGATATGAAGTATAAATTAGTGGAAATTTATAGTAATAAAAAATAGTAGAGTATTGTTTACCAAATGAATTGGTAAAAATTCAATTTCAAAATTTCAAAATAAATCAATGGAATTTTTCTAAAGTTTCCAAAGTTCAAATAAACGAATTTTTTTAGTAATTTTTTAAATATTCTAAATTTTGCTACAAAATTTACTCAGTGAAATGGAAAATAATTAATTAAATTTAACTATTTAGCAAATTCAACAATTTCACTCAGTTAACTAATTATAATTTCGTTTTTTTAATATACAAAATAATTTTTGTAATATAATACAAATTAAATAAAATAACAAAAATTTGAACTTTCGAAAATTCAGAAATATTTAAGGATTGACAATTGAAAAATAAAAATTATGAAAACTATTACCGAATTGTCATTTTTATTTAGTGTCTGCTAATTATAAATTATTCAATCTACATTATTAAGTATAAATTCTCAATTATAAATTATTAAATATAAATTCTAAATTCTAAATTATTAAATATTATTTCTCAATTATAAATTATTAAATATGAATTCTCAATTACAATTAATTATAAATAAATTGTGAATGAATTATAAGTTACATATTAATTATGAAATTGTCACTATATAACATTTTTCATTTTTGGAACATTTAGAATCTTTTAACGCCTTTATAGAAGCATAAAAATTCGGTAATTAATTTTTTAATTCATTTAAGAGACAATTTCCACTTTTGCTGAATTTCACAAAAACTTAAAATCAGCATTTTTGAAGAAAAAATATTTTTCTATACTAATTTTTGTTAAATTTTCTTTTCCATATTCTTGAATTCATTAAAAAAAATCTTATTGAACAATTTCCAGGAAATTCGAAATAAAAAAAATCGTTTTTCTTATAGAAAATATTAAATTTTGAATTTATTTTTTATAGTAAATTTTTTCCCCATCAATGATCGTAAATTTTGTGAAATTCACCAAATTCTATTTTCAATTGAACAAAATATTAGTATAAATTTCGACTAAATAATGTTTCTAAAGTTTCGAACGTTCAAATTAACGACAATATTTTTAGTACTTTGGAATTTTTCTTTAAAAAATTATTTTTGAAATTAAAAACAATTAATTTTCAACTAAGTAAATTTATAATTCACATTATTTTCCATTACAGTAGAAAGAGAAAACATTAGAATCAGTACAGTAGAGTAATTTTTGAAAATATTTGTATAGAAAAAAAATTTCGTTCATTTAAACGTTCAAAATTTAGGTCCCTGAAGTTGGCGTCGACGTTCAGTGTCAAAAACTATTTTTTTGGGGTTTTAGTGATGAAAATAGGACTAATTTTACTGCTTTCATAAACTTTTCTCTACTACTTTTCTGGTTTAACGGTTTCAACAAAAAATGTTTGAAAAAATTGTTGATTTTTTTTGGCACAGCAGAAGGATGATTATTTTTTTAACACTTAGCGTCGACACCAACTTCAGGGACCTCAAAAATTAAAAAAAAAACTCGAGAGCAGTCAATTTTAGAGGTTGTGAGCATGTTCATATATCATTTCAGTAAATCCGAGGAGAATCGAAACGAAACCTTCGTGCTCGATTTGACTCTTTTTCAAAACAAAGCAAAAAACAAAAAAAAAAAGTGCGGAGGTCTGTTTTTCGCAGATCTTTGTGACTCATCGTGCGAAATCATCTCGTTCCGTCAGGACTCTCATGTCATGTCAGGAAGAGCATTTTACAGACGCCAAACGTGCCGCTCAAGGAAATTTTGTTCTTATTACGTGTTTCAGGTGTCCGAGTGTTCCAAATCAGAAGGTCCATCACTATCGACCTCGCCGGGTTCGGATTTCTTGACATCGCCAGCTCATCGTTCGGTTCCATTGACGTCGAGGCATTTCTCAAGGACATCATCGCGTGCATCGCAAAGCTCACTTCAAAGTCCAATCAAAAGCACCGGTTCCTCACCACCGAAAACTGGCAGCTCAAATTCATTAAATAAATTCCACAATCGACTTGTGGACAAATTAAAAAGATCCCTCAAGAAGGCCGACGACAGTGCCGACGATCAAAGAAATCTCTCGTGAAACAATCAAATGGTTTCGAATCGGTCAACAACAACAATTGTTCCCGGCTCGAAATCAATCGAGATTCGCCGTATCTCGGCACCAACCACCGTTTCCGGTATCAATAGCGGCGTCAAAGTTGCACGCTCGTGTCCGGAACCGCCAGCATGGTAGAGGAACCCGCTCCCATCATCCACAAGGAAAGGAAAGTTGAGGAGATGGAAAAAAAGAGAGAGAGAGAGAGAGAGAAATATGTTACAGATTCTCAGAGAGAACCTCTTTTCTTTATATCCTCCCCCCCAAAAAGAAAGAAAAGCGTCCCAAGTACAGTTGGCCCTAGCTTCTTTCATTTTTCACCGACGGACTAAATTTCGACTTTCGATGGAAGGCAGAGTTTAAATTCATGTGATATTAGGTCTTAGTGATATTGCATGACCAAGTGATAATGAAACATCAAGTGATACTGAAATAGCATGATATACATGCTACCAATGAATCGTATTTTAGTAATCGTGACAGTAAACGACACGATCGACATCATGCTAGAATTATTCGTAATCATGATAACATCACAATACTATGATAGATAGTTATCATTCAATCAAGTTCCCCCCCAGTGGATACGATTATCCAAAAAGAAAATTCACTCTCCCATTTACAAGTAGTCTGAATTGATTCTAATTTGGGTTCTGAACTGATTCTAAATTTGAGTCTGAACTTATTCTAAATTTGAGTCTGAACTGATTCTAATTCGAGTCTGAATTGTTTCTAATTTGAGTCTAAGTTTACAAATAATTTCTCTTCAAGAAACTTAGATTTCTGATTTAGAAAGATAAACAAAGACAAACAAGAAAGATGCAAAAAATGAAGAACAAGGAAGGTAAAGAACAATAAGCAACACAATCATTAAAACCAGTTCAATTTGTAAGGCAAAATCGATCCTGGCTGATCCTTATTATCCAAGTAGCCGGTGCTCTAAAATCAAAGACTCAAAATTATTCAGACTAACCCACAGACGCTATTCTCTGAGATTCTACATCATCATGGTACTTCCCGAAAGTCACCATTGCAAGTACGATCGAAATTTTGTTGGGCATAAGAAAACCAGAATGTCATGTGCTTAAATTTCGCTTCTGTAAACTTATTTGGTTCTGTAAAAATTGGACCAAAACTTCGAGTGGTGAAAACTATCTGGTTCCAGACGGATTTTGATTCTACGCAAAACGCTTAGTGAATTGTTTCCTGAAAATTTTGGTTCTGTGAAATATCTGGTGACAGAAAATGATTCTACACAAAACGCTTAGTGATAGGGGAATTGTTCCTGAAAAGTTGGGTATTTGATACTCCTTGGAGATCTGGTGCAACAAAGTCAGTGACTAGTGAATAACAGTTCCAAAGAATGCTGATCCTGTAAAATCGTGGACCTTCGAAATTTCTGTTCTGTCAAGTAATTGTTGTATTAAATTTGGGTTAAAGTGGATAAAGTTGTGTAGAAAAATTCAGATGCAGTTTGGATGCAATACTTTGGTAACAACTGTTACTGTTGTATTAAATTTGGGTAAAACTGGATACAGTTGTGTAGAAAAATTCAGATCCAGTTTGGATGCAATAATTTAGTAACAACTTGGATTCAAAAATTTGGTTACAGTTTGGATTCAAATGGGTATAATTTGGTTACAATTGGGTACAATTCTGTTGCCAATGCCTCCAGTTCGGATACAAAATGTCTGCAAACAATTTGGCTCCAATTAAAAATTGTCGCATTAGATTCAGTATCCTGATACAAATGCCTCCAGTTCAGATACAAATGGCTCAAATAATTTGCCTCCACTAAAAAATTGACGCATTAGATTTTACCCTACCACATGGTCCAAAGGTACAACAAAACCCATCAATCCACTACGTAAGATAGCAGTTTTAAAGAGAATGAAACCCACATAAAGAATGACATTCTAAAACCACATGAGTCGCAAGCCTCAGACCATCGTTCAACCACATTATCAAGAGACATTTCGAATATTATCCGCAGAAACATCTTCAGTATATCTATAAGTGAGAACAAATGTCAAGAAATACAAAAATACAAATAGAGATAAAAATAAAAATATAAATACAAATAAAAAATACATATATTTAAAATCATTTAAAGAATTGAAGATTTGTCAAAATTTTTGATAAAATTCTCTTATCCAGTTTTTTCCAGTGTCAATAGAAAATCATATAAATCTGTTTGTTCTTCAAGAATTATATTAATATTGTTGTTAGTCAACCCTTTTCTACTTCTCCAAAAAAGTTTTGTGTGAGTGTGCGTGTTCTACTTTTATATAATTTCTACAAAACAAAAATTCATCGAAGGTTCAACGATTTTTGCCAAAAATTATGGACAATTACTTCTCGAATACCTGTGAATTATTTCTTTTTTTACATCTGCTAATAACGGAAATTTTTAGCAATATTTTTATTTATTTTTATAATGCAGAATTCAGAATTTTTAGGTGCCGAATTAGTAAGTGCAAAGTTATGGTTATGATTATGGTTCTTTTTAATACTTTGTCACTTCCGTTATTTTCTTTATTTATTTTTATTTATTTTCTTCTTCTTTTCCTTCTCTTTTACCTTCTTTTTTCTTTTTCCCCCATTTTTCCTTTTCTATTTTTCGTCCACTTCTATTTTAATTTTTTTTATGCGGTAATCGAGAAAAAATTGTTCATCTCCACAACAGCGTGTGGCGTGAAAAAAGAAAATGGTCTTTCCACTTGAACAATAATTAAAAAAAAACCTGCCCCAGAAAAGAAATTTTTATGAAAAAATGTGCGCATTTGTCGCGAAGAGAACGTGAAACAAGAAGAGTGAGAGAGAGTGGATTTGGCTGGTGATTCTTCTCTTGACTAAAACGAAAGCAACGAGACAAATACGGTACCAGATTCACTTTGATGGTAATAGTTATGTACCAGCAACCTTGTACCGGTTTAGGCACATCTCGATCTTCACGGTAACTATCAGAGTTATAAGCATCAACTATTTTTACTAATGGTTTCTTGCTTTTTAACAAAACAAAAAATCTATTTCTTGACGAGTTTCAAAATTAATCGGAGAAATTAAATTATGACTATCAAAATTATTACGGATTTCGAAATTAGCTTACAAAATATTTAGTTTACAAAATTATTTACTCACATCAAAATTAGTTTGCAAAATTAATTACGGATATCGAACTTAGTTACAAAAATTAGTTGCGTATATCGAAATTGATTATAAAAAATTAATTGCGGAAAATTAGTTTGCAAAATTAATAACGGATATCAAAATTAGGTATAAAAATTAATTACGAACATTAAAATTACTTTGAACTAAATTAAAAACCTTAAAAAACGAAACAAAAATTAAGAGTATTTAAGATTCAATTTTTGCTAAAACATCAATTGTTTCACGTTCTCTAGAATATTTAAGAAAAAAAACCATTGTTAATTAAATTTTCACCGTTATTTTTGGACAAAAAAGTTGTTTTTTGGAAAGTAACCGAAAACTGAAGTAATACTAAACTAATATTGAATAAATAATATTCGAAGTCGAAAGAAAAATTTCTCTTAGTCACTACAAACCTCGGAGAATGTTCTACTGTATAATTGTATTAATAAATTTTACCATTTTTCTAAAAAAAAATCCCAAATAAATTCAGTTCTCGATAAAGATTCATCATCTCGATTTGCATACAAAAAAAAAACATCGAGAGAGATTAGCATTAGGCTTGAAGAGAGAATACCCAATCCATAAAGAGCAGGATTATCAAAATTATCATTCAAAGGAAACTATCCGTCAAATTTCCCTCTTGATTTCCTGTGAAATCACAAGCGCACAAGAAATATAATGCGTGGGAGAGAAATTGATGGAAAATTAATCCTCTTGTGCTAATTTTGCTATATCCATAAAGGAAACGATATTCTCTAATTTACTATTACGGCATATCTTCTACTAAAGATCGAACTAAGAACAAAAAAAAAAATTAATTTCCGAAAATTCAAACGGAAATAATTTTTTGCGCCACTGGATGTCGCTTTTGCCTTTTAATTTTTTTAGCTTTAAGAAAGACAATGAATGTGTGTGAGAGAGAGAGAGAATGAATATGAAAGAATGCATTTTAGAGCAGACGTTTCAGACGAAAGCCTATAAAATATTATAAATATAAGAAAAATATTTATTGTACAAGAAAAATTAAACGTCGCAGAATTTTTCGTACTTATACTCGTTTTGTTAAATAGATTAAAGAAAAAAATTCGGGCCAGACGATTATACTTACTAAATTTTATCTTCAAAAAGATACGATCAGTATTAAAATATTATTATTTTTAATAGAAAAAAAAATATTCTATATTTATTTTTTGAGTCTAGCTTTAAAACAAAAAAAGGGGGAAAAAATACTCAAAAAAAAAATTGGATTTAAGGGAAATTTGTAGTATTTACCAATAGAAATAAATACACGTATAGAAAAATCGACGATCGTTTTGGCGCGGATTTTTATTTTCACCTCTATTATCCCAAGAGAAAAATTTAAAAATCTGCTCACTATCCAAATAGGCGACATCGTATTTAATTTACCAACCGAAGATTCTCCCGAAATATTTCAATCTTTGGGATATAGAATTTTTCAAAATTCACAACATTTTAATTATAAATTCAAATTTAAAAACAAAATCACAAAATTGAAAAAAAATTCAAATTCAAAAGCAAAAAAAAATTAAAAATAGAAAAAAATTGATAAATAAATTGCAAGAGAAAAAATGTTTATCTTCATAGGGGATTTATTTTAAAAAAATAAATAAACAAAGAGAATCTTCGAGTTGGAAAATAAGTCACGTTCACGTTCATATAATAAAAATAGCGAATTAAGAGAAAGAATAACAGAAAAAAAAGAATTGATTAGACACTCTCCAATGTTTTCTGATTGTAAGTATATTTCCAAAAGCAGCTGGGCTGCTAATGTAAAGACACCCCTTAATGAAAATGCAAGAAAATAATTTTTCTTTTCTACGGCAAATCCGAAAACAAAAATTTCTCTATTTTGTGTACTATATAAATTTATATAATATATTTCTTTTTTTCAAAGCGCAATTGTAAAAAAAAAAATTTGGCGAAATGACATAAAAAAAAGAAAACGATACTCTGTGATACCGTAAGTTATAAGGTAGAATTATTTCTACGAAAACAAAAAAAAAATGGTTATAGATATATTTTTGCAAAATGACGAGCGAAAATTACGATAAAAATTAAATTATTAAAAGAAAAAAAAATGGTGATTATTTTTGAAAAAATTTTCCTGCAGGAAAAAAATTGCAATCATTTTCCGATGTTAATGAAGAAATAGTTTTGATAATAAAATAATAATTATAATTATTATTATTATTGTAATTATAATTATAAATTTATAATTATTATATAATTAAAATTTATAATTATTTACAATTAAAATAATAATCCACAATTTCGAGATACATTTAATTTATCTCAATTTTTTATTATCGCAACATTCGTTCGGCGTTCGGCATAAACAACGAAGCGGTTCTCTGATGTAAGATTAGTGTATACAGTAGAAACAATTAATCTATTGTCAGCAAGGATTTGCATTTTTACAAGGGTGAAAATTGAATGTAAATAGTTCCAAAAATAATTATTCTTGGCTTCAATAATAATAATAATGATCAGTAAATATTTAATTTAAAATTCAATAATTAGTTTAAAAGTTAATGTATAATTTTTCTACTTTCTAATTTCCTCCAAAAAATATTTTTCCTAAAATATTGAACGTTTGAATTATTAAAATTTTTTTATTTAAATATTTTCTAAAATTACTACAATAAAATGCAAAATAAAATAAATATTGACACTAAAAAAAAATTAGTTTTTCTAATATAAATTAACAATTATTTTTTTTCAAATTAACAATCTGTTATCAAATAAAAAAATATTTATTTGCCTTAGGTAAATAATTTCTATTTAAGTCAATTTAAACGTTCGAAAATTTAAACTTCAGAGAAAAATTAATAAAGAAAATTTTTGGAAAAATGTATTTTGTGGAAAAATAATTATAAGAAGAATTAATTATTGAAAAAATACAGAAAAAAAACATTTAATTATGGAAAAAACTATAGAAAAAGTATTTCATAAATTTGGAAAGAAATATTTTTAAAATATAGAAAGAACTATATCAAAAAAATATAAAAAATAAGGAAAAAACAAAAAAAAATAGAAGAAAAATTATTGAAGCGAGAAATAATTGTTTTTCGGATAATAGGAGAGAGAAAACATCGGAATATAAAATACAAATGGCGCGTGGACGTGTCGTGGAAAAATGAAGATTATATTTCCAAGTTGCCGCTTTTAAAGACTGCTTTAAACGAATAAAAAAAAATTATTCTAGCCAGTTGAATGTTAAAAAAAAAAACGTGGTGCTGAACGAGATTTTTTCGGGACCAGATTTATTTAACCGTTTTAAAGATACAGTATTTAAAAATTGTTGTCGAAAAAAAAATATATGAAAAATATCTTTAATTCGGTTTAATCGATCCCGCGAGTCTCGTCGAATAATTTGTACTGATTTGAATAAGCGGTGTTACTAGAGTTAGTGAGAGATTTAAAAAAAAGATACGACCTATTTATTATCGACTCCATTCGAGGGACTGTACAACAAAAAAGGAGACTAATGTTGTTCAATAGAAATTTTTATTCAAAATGTTTGGAAAAAAAATACTCAATAGAAAAGAAAAATAAATTCTAAAAAAATATTCAATATTCAGTTATACAAAAAAAAACTATTCACTACAAAAAAATTTAATTCCGAAAGAATATTTATTGTGAAAAAAAATTAGTTAAAGAAATTATTCACTACTGTGGGAGTTATTTTAAAATTTGATGTTCTCGGACAACATTTGCGCATCAGACTAATTTCTTAAGGGGTTGTGCGCACGATGCGGCCTACCAGGGCCTCCCAGGGTTGTTGGGGCCTGTGCGGTCGAAAGGAAGAGACACTGTCGTTGAGACCCCTTGCTAAGCGGGTCGTTCTATGATCTATCGATCGGGAGTTTTGTAACAGTTAACAATAAATTGTGAAAAATATAACTAAATTAAAATAACATTAGTTTATTATTTATTCCTTCTACAGATCAGAAGTGGGATACACACACGTGCTTGTGTATCATCTGCTATCAAGTCGGGTAATTCGGTAATAGTGGTTCAAACGGGACGAACAATAACGGGAACATTATATAACACGTTAGATTTGTGTGTGACAAGTGTTCCAGTGGAAGTTAAAGTTAGTGACAATGCCTTCCAACAGACGAGACCGATCCCGATCAAGTAGGAGAGACGGACATCGGCGGGATCGTTTGAGATCTCGTTCCCGGGAAAGGACTACACGGAGTCGTGATAGGGCATCACGCACGCAGGAACGGACGTCTCGTTCGCGGGAAAGATCATCGCACATTCGTGATCGGTCCCCGCACAGGATGTCGTGGAATAGTAGCCGAGCGAGTGGTGAGTCCGATTTTGCTAGATTGACTGAAGTGCTGTCAGGTATTGTGCAGTTAGGTTCGAGAAAGGCAAATAAATATATAAATGAGAAGATATTACCGGAGTTTGATCCGGCAAGTAGAGATTTGTCAGCATCAGAGTGGCTAGATAAAATTAACATGTTTGGGTCAATGTATGATTGGGATGAAGCTCAGAAATTATATATGGGTATATTAAAATTACGGGGTAACGCGAAAGCTTGGTTTGATGGGCTTAAAACGCCGCTTGTATCTTGGGAGGTTTTCGCGATATCAGTAGTAAGACAATTTCCGGGAGAAGAGAATTTTGGTAAGCTTTTTGAATTAGCAGCCTCACATAAGACGAGTTCGGGTCAGGATTTACAAACGTACTGTTTTGAGAAGGTTAAGAGGATTAATAAATTAAAACTCGATATTCCGGAAAATAAAGTAGTCGAATTAGTTACGTTCGGTATAGTTGACGAGAATATCCGAATGAACGTGATGGCATCGAAGAATAAAACTATTGCGGAATTGAACCAATGTTTAAGTATGATTCCGGTAAGCAAAAAACCAGAGTTGAAAAGTCATAAAGACTCGCGGGATTCGAGCGATCGGAAACGCTCTTCGAATCGTGATGGCAATAAACAGCCAACGTGTTTTAATTGTCAAAAGCCGGGTCACATGAAAAAAAATTGTCCTGAGGCGACTCGAAAAGGGGAAAAAACGGTCTGGTACCGATGTTAACAATGAGACGGCGGGCTCATCTGGTAATAAACCTAAGTGTACATTTTGCGGTGTTATTGGCCATGTGGAGTCCACGTGTTTCAAAAAGAAAAATTCTGAAGAAAGAGAAAAGAAAAAAAGGGCATGACTAACCGACCGTTCGGAAGAGTCTAGCTTAATGGTAATGCAAGTTGAAGGCACGGGAAAAGTATGCAGGCCAATTAAAACATGCCAAGTGGAAAAAGAGAAACGATCTTGTGTTGTTGATTTAGGGAGTGAGTGCTCGATAATAAAAGAGAGTGTTGCTCGACACTTTAATTTACCTTTAAAGAAAACAAGCAAGGTCCTTTCCGCTTTTAACCACGCCTTAGTGGTCCCTCTTGGGTACTCTAGGTTAAAATTGCTTGTCGATAATATAACTTTTAAAGTAAAGGTTTTTATTGTACCCGACAATGAACTGGCAACAGAAATTTTAGTGGGTCGGGATTTACTATCCAAAGCCGGGACGGTCGCGATAACGGACGCCGAAGGGATTACATTCACTTTAAAAGATAAAATAGATGCAGCAAGTAAATTAGAGGTAAATTCGGTAGAGACAGGTTCGCTCAGAGTCATTCAGGAATCGGATTGTGCGATCGGGGAGGTAAGCGAAGCGGAAAAATGTCGATTACTTCAATTATTAAATAAATACAGAAAAACAATAGCGCTCGAGACGTGTGAATTAGGACTAACCACTGCGGGGGAAATGATTATTGAACTCACCTCTAACGACCCAATTTATCGCAAGCCGTATCGCATGGGTATGGACGAGCGTGCGGAGGTTAAAGCAATAACTGCAGATTTGGAGAAAAATAAGGTAATTAGGCCAAGTAACTCAAACTACGCAAGCTCGGCCGTACCAGTGCGTAAAAAGGATGGAAAAATACGGTTAGCAATAGATTATAGGGGAGTAAACGGTGTAACAAAAAGGATACATTTTCCGATACCAATGATAGATGATCAAATTGATCAATTATCAGGAAAACGCGTTTTTATAGTCCTGGATCTTAAATCAGGATTTTATCAAATTCCAATGCACCCAGATTCGGTTAAATATACAGCATTCATCACTCCGGATGGCCATTGGGAATTTCTCCGTGTGCCTTTCGGGCTCGCGAATGGACCCGCGGTATTTCAAAGAGTTATGAATAAGGTTTTAAAAGAGCACGCGTTAATATACATGGACGATATACTAATCGCGGCAATAGACCTTGACGAGGCGTTCGAAAAACTAGAAACCGTATTGAAACTCCTCTGGGAAAATAATCTAACACTAAATCTCGAGAAATGTAAATTTTTTGAGAAGAAAATCGACTATTTAGGAAGAGAAATTTCAAGTGAGGGTGTAAGACCGGGGAATTTTAAGGTTCAAGCGGTTTTAAACGCAACGGATCCGAGAGACGTTAAACAAGTTCGTCAGTTTCTAGGGTTGGCAGGGTATTTTCGTAAATTTATCCATAATTTCGCGCAAAAGGTTAGACCATTAACGAACCTATTAAGGAAAAGTGCTGTATGGACCTGGGGAAAAGAAGAATCCCAAGCAGTGAGTGTCATAAAAGAACATTTATCGACCCGGCCTATTTTGGCTATTTATGACCCAACTCTTGAGACCGAGGTTCATACGGATGCAAGTGCTATAGGTATCGGAGCGATGTTGATTCAAAAACACGGTAAAGAGAAACGAGTAGTTGCGTATTATAGCCGTAAAACAACACCGGTGGAACAAAGGTACCATTCTTATGACCTGGAGACACTCGGCGTTGTCGTTGGACTGAAGGTCTTTCGGGTATACCTGCTCGGGATTAAGTTTATTGTAGTGACAGACTGCAGTGCCGTCCGAGCTACAATGAATAAAAAGGATATACAACCGCGCGTGGCTCGATGGTGGGTATACCTGCAAGACTACAATTTCGAAATTGTTTACCGTCCAGGGACTCAAGTGTCTCACGTCGATTATCTCTCGCGTAATCCAATCGAGTGTTATTCGGTAAATATAACGGAGGTAGAATGGATAAAAGTTGCTCAAGCTCAGGATGACAATATTGAAGTAATTCGAAAAATTCTTGAGGCGGGCGATTTAAAGCCTGAAACAAAGCAGTACTTTGACAAATATGACCTGAAGGGCGGAGTGGTATTTCGACGAACAGAGGAAGGAAACAGGTGGCTGGTTCCAAAATTTGCTCGTTTTAATATTGTAAAATTGTGTCACGACGATCAGGGCCATTTCGCGTTAGAAAAAACCTTAGAGAAGGTGCGTTTAAATTATTGGTTCAAGGGCATGAGAAAGTTTGTTAATAAATATGTTAGTTCTTGTCTCAATTGTCTTTATTACAAATCAACTTCGGGAAGAAAACCGGGGATGTTGCATCCTATCGAGAAGGTGGCTATGCCCTTCCATACATTGCACCTTGATCATGTTGGGCCCTTTATAAAAAGTAGGCATAAAAACACACAGTTGATTTCAATTATTGACGGATTTACGAAGTTTTGTATTCTCGAACCTACTCGTAATACTTCGGTGAGGGGAGTGTTGAAAGCATTATGTCAGATCGTCGCAATATTCGGCGTGCCAGCTCGAGTCATAACGGATAGAGGTACAGCGTTCACGTCTAATCGGTTCAAGGAGTTTTGCACAGAGTATGGGATAAAGCACATACTGAATGCAGTGGCAACACCAAGGGCAAATGGTCAGTGCGAGAGACTGAACCGTACAGTCCTCAGCTCACTAGCTACTACCTGCGCCGGTGAACCAGAGGATAGATGGGACGAAAAGGTAAAGGTTGTTCAGAGCGCAATTAATTCCGCGGTTAACAGAACAACACGAATGTGCCCGACTCAACTCTTATTCGGGTACATACCTAGAAGTCCAGCTGATGCTAGGTTGCTGTCTGAAATTCAGGATAATTTGGACCAACTTAACTTAGCTGAGTTAAGAAGGGCGGCGAAAAACACTATTGAGACAGAACAATGCTCTCAAAAGCGTAATTACGATGCTCGTCGATTCAAGGCTCCAATATTTGCGGTAGGCGATGTGGTCATGGTTAGTTCTAACCCTCCTGCTACTGGGGAGAGTAAGAAACTGGTGGCGAAGGCTAAAGGACCATTCAAAGTGACCGCTGTGTTACCTAATGACAGGTATGAGGTTCAGGACCTGCGGGATACCAAGGGAGCGAGGAATCGTAAAACTGTGGTAGCAGTGGACAGTCTCAGGAAGTGGGTCACGTTCGATGCCACTGAGTAACCTGGGTGAGTTGAGTCAGGATTCAAGCTGGCTAATTTAGGGCCAAGTCTTGAGATCTCTAGTAAAGGAAATGGTCACCGATACGTTATGAGATCTTAAGGCGGAGGTCGGGACCAAGTTGCCAAGTCGGAGGATCTCTTGCCCCAGAAAATGGTCAGTCTGGCGCAATAGAGGAGACCTCAGGCGGAGGCAGGGACCAGGCCAAGTCAACAGGTCTGGCGCGAAGGAAGTAGTCAACCTTTGCGTGGAAAAGACCTTAGGCGGAGGCCAGGACTGAATTAAAATTTTGGTTAAAATAGAATTGAAAGGGGTCGTATGACAAGAGCGGATGATTTTAGAATTGATCACTCGGGAATCTCCCCGCTGATCATTCGAACCCTGATCAATTACATACTAAGTAAATTGATGCTTTAATATATGTATATGTTTTTACAGGAGATTGTTCGTCGAGGACGCCTCAATTGCAGTATGGCCGAATGTGGGAGTTATTTTAAAATTTGATGTTCTCGGACAACATTTGCGCATCAGACTAATTTCTTAAGGGGTTGTGCGCACGATGCGGCCTACCAGGGCCTCCCAGGGTTGTTGGGGCCTGTGCGGTCGAAAGGAAGAGACACTGTCGTTGAGACCCCTTGCTAAGCGGGTCGTTCTATGATCTATCGATCGGGAGTTTTGTAACAGTTAACAATAAATTGTGAAAAATATAACTAAATTAAAATAACATTAGTTTATTATTTATTCCTTCTACACTACAAAAAAAAATTCAAAAATAATATTTCATACAAAAAGAAAATTAGTTTAAAAAAAAATATTCACTACAAAGAAATTAAATTCAAAAAGAATATTCATTGCAAAACGAAAATTAGTTTAAAAGAAAATATTCACTATAAAAAAATTAAAATAAAACAGAATGTTCATTGTGAAAAGAAAATTAGTTTAAAAAATATATTTACTATACAAAAAAAAATTAAATTCAAAAAGAATATTTAAAAAAAGAAAATTAGTTTTAAAAAATATTCACTATAAAAAAAATTAAATTCAAAAAAATATTCAATACAAAAAGAACATTTAATTAAAAATGAATTCATAATTAATTGATAGTAAATAATAGAAAAAATGTTTAAAAAAAACTTATAAATAAATAAAAAAATTGAAAACAAAATTTTCCTCAGAATTAGTCTCCTCGAAATGTTTTGTCCCCGGTATGTGTGTGTGATTCGCTTTAATTTATTCGAGATATTTTTTCTATTTTACAATTCGTGATTACCTCTCTCGGGAAATTTTGAGCTGATTTTTGGAGCATGGCTGAAGAGAAACGAAAAGGCACATTTTTTTTGTTCATTTCGAAAAACAATAAGAAAAAAAAATTCGAAACACAAAAAAGTTTCAATTTTTTTCCTCACATTTTTATTTTTACTTCAAAACTATATTTCTCATTTTTCTCTCGAATAAAAAAAAAAGAGTTTAGAAAAAAAATCGGCCAGTGAGTTTTCTCCTCATCCATGGCAATTGAATGTCACTGCCAAAATCCCAGGAAAATAATGTTGTAAAACAGCGGAATTTGAAACAAAATGAAAATTGATAAATAGATGTTATTAAAGTAGTTTCAAATTTCGCTTAATCCACTTTTTAATTCTTAGTTATTTATTTTTTCGACAATATTATATATATATTGTAGATTATATATAGAAGTATTTTTGTTACTAAAACTTTTCCCATCTCATTTTTCTCGATTTTCACAAAAAATTACGAACAATTTCTCTTCTGGAACATTTTATACTTTAGTTTTGAAAAAAAATGTTTGAAAATCATTATATCAAAGGGAATGTGAAGAGCAAAAAATTTCAATTTCTACTTTTGATATTTTCGTTATTTAAAAAGGAGTTTATTTTTAGAAAATAAAAGAGGACTTTGTTAATTGAGATAATTACGCTTTTAATTAAAAGTAAATTTTTCAATTTAAAAAATTAATTTTCATTTCAGATAATTTTCTTTTGCTTTGTGTTCTATTTTTAAAATGGAAATGAAAAAATGAAAATAAAAAAATTAAAGTAAAAAAATTAAAATAAAGAAATTGAAATAAAAAAATAGAAATAAAAAAAATGAAAAATAAAAATAAAAAATAGAAATAATAAAAAATTGGAAACAAAAAGTAGAAACAAAAATAAAATCGTTAAAAAATTGAAACAATAAAAAATAGAAATAATAAAAAATACAAATAAAAAACAGAAATAATAAAAGAACAAAAATGATAAAAAAAAATGAAAAAGAATAGAAAATTGAAAAAAAATTACAAAAATTACGTTTGGTTGTATATTTTATTATAAAATCTGTAAAAATACAAATACAAATACGTATATTTTTTTCAAAAAAAAAAAAAGAAAAAAATCGAGAGAATGAGATGAGTGAGGTGCACATTCCATTTGTAGAGTAAATCTGTTAGCGTTTGATAAAAAAAAATGCACATGAGATGTACACGAGAAATAATAAACAAAACAATAATATATCTATAGTGTTTTTAAAGCTTGCCTCGGTTCATCACTATTATGTATCATGATGATTTTTATGTCAGGTTCAATAAATGAGTTATGATCTTTACGTAATATTTGTCTTTTATTATATTCACCAAAGCCAACTTCCTGATTATTATCATTTCCTTATAGTTCTTTAAGAATTTTTATCTCACTATATGAATTTAATTTCCTGTTGTACGAAATAATTTAAATCATCTCTCTTTTCAATATAATTTTCTTATAAAAAAAAAAAAATAAAAATCAATAATCAAAACAAATTTAAAAATAAAATTGTACATTTTTAAAATTAATGTGGAAAGAAATTTTATCAATATTTACAGACATTATAATTATTAATTTTTATATATGATTATTTTAAAATATAAAATGTATGCATTGTTACTTAATTGTTAAAATAAAAATTTCCAAAACGATTTTTTTGTTGTCTAAGTGTCTAATTGTCGAAATAAAAATTTTAAAATCGTATTTTTGTATGTAATTATGAAAATTAAAATTTTTGATCTTTTTTTTAAACAATAAATTTTCCATTTTGAATTAAATATTTATTATAAATAAAAAAAAAATTTTCAAAAATTTAATTAGATTTTAATTAGATTTTAATTAGATTTAATTAGATTTAGACACAATAAGTGTTATTAGTAACTTATTTATAAAAAATAGTAAGAAGAAAAAAATATAAAAAATATGACATAGAAAAATTATTATTTTTAATAGTATTAAAATTAGAATAGAAGAAAATAAAGTAATAAATATTTTCAAGTATTAAATAATAGTTGATTTTAATATTATTTTTTTTTTATTAATTTCGAAAGTATATTAAAAGTTTTTCTTTCAAATATTAATTATAGTTCATAAATGCAATAAGCGTCTTTACTCTCGAATTTATAGAATAGAATAGAGACTAAAAATGGACCAATGAAATGAAAGAGAGACTCATGTGGGCGTTGCTATAATCAGATAACAAATTCGAGCGTAAAGTCAATTATTGCATCCTCAATTTTATTACTCTTTTAATTTCATTTTTGATCAATTCAATTACAAAAAAATATTTTTTCAAAATTCTCGACAAATATTCCCTCTATTTTCTATATTAATTCAATTACGAATTTCAAACTTATTTTTAATTAATCCGCACATTTTTTTAAAATTTTCTTCCGTTCAATTATTCTTTTGTTTTACATTTCTTTATTGAGTCATTTATTTATTGTATATTTTATTTCATTATGAATAATTAAAAAAAATTTCCCTCAATACTTATTCACTAATTTTCTTACTTCAATTCAATTAAATCTCAATTCGTAATTTTCAAATTTTCTTATTTTTTCATTATTTTTTATAATTTTCAATAATTAATTTTAAAAAAAAATATTCACTATATTTTCATAACTATTTTCAGTATTTTTCACCAGAATTTTCTATACCTTGGAATTACTTTATATATAATACGTAATTAAGTACAAACAAAATTAGAAAAATTTCCAAGTTATTTCTAGTTTCTACAAATGTTACATACGCATAAAGAATGTAATTATTATTAAAATAAATTACAGAGAAGAATTACGATTAAAAGCAAACGTATATTTGAAAAATTTCTCCAGTTGAAAGTAGTTCAATTAATAATGCAATTACTATTTCTATTGCACTCATTTGTCTGTAGTTTGTTCAACTATTTCGATTTCGGAATTTTGCAATTTTTATTTATTTTATTTATATTAATTATTATAGTTAAAATTTTCTATAATTTAGTTATATTCACTAATTTATTATTACTATAATTGATATTGTAATAAATAATAATGATAATAATAATAATAATAAAAATTAAAAGTCAAATTATTTTTTAATTTATTTCCTTTTTTTTAAGTAACTCAAACGTAATCTGACAAACAATGTACGTAAAATTAATTTATTATAAAATCTCTTGAAAAAATTCCATTGGAATAATGAATTGTCTCGAGAAGATCAATATTCAGAAAAATTATTATTCAAATATATTCGAAAAATTTTTTATCCCCTTCTCTATGAATTCATAAGATTAATAATAAAACTTGAACTAGATTTCAAGAGAAAAATATTTCAAATAATTTCCTCTAGAATAATCGAGAATAAAATATAATTCGAATTTTTCAATTTTTTTGAAAATATTAAACCAAATGATTTATTTGACTTATTTTTATTTAATTTTATTTTGCTTTGTTACATTTAAAAAACAATAAAATATTTTTTATTCAAAAAATAGAAATTTTGAGAAAGAGATGAACCGTCTTTTTTATTATTTTATTATTTGTTTGATTAACATTTAAAATGAATAATTTTTAAAATTTTTATAGTTACTAAGATTTAGGATTATTTTTCAAATATGTCTTTTTTACTGTAAGAATTTATATCAATCTACTACGTATTGTAAATATAAAAATCATTCCAAGATTTTTATTTATTTTTTTTCTTGCTTTTCAAAACCGGACTTTTTCCGGAATGATTCACTTTAATGCAAATGTTGATTCATTCATCACGATTGCTTATGTTAATGTAAAATATAATTGTAAAAAAAATGAAAAGTAATGAACTGTCATTAATATTTAACAAACAAAAATTATTGTGCAAATTAATTCAGCAAATTCTAATGACCTAATTTTTTTAAATTATTTTTTTCTGTAAATTTAAGTTACTATATTTTTTGAATTATTTTTTCATTAGTAAATTTTAGTCACTATTTTTTTTAAATTACTTTTTTTTATAAATTTTAGTTATTTATACGAATTATTTTTTTATTAGTAAATTTTAGTTACTACATTTTTTGTAAATTTTAGTTATTATTTTTTCTACAAATTTTTTTATTTTTAAATTCTAGTTTTTTCTTCGAATTATTTTTTTATTGGACAATTTTAGTTGTTTTTTCAAAGTATTTTTTTATTAGGAAATTTTTTTTTCGAATAATTTTTTATTAAGAAATTTTAGTTACATTTTGTTTCGAATTACTACTTTTTGTACATTTTAGTTACTATTTTTTCAAATTACTTTTTTCGTAAATTTTAGTCATTATTTTTTCGAAATATTTTTATATTGAACAATTTTAGTTGTTATTTCGAAGTATTTTTTATTAGGAAATTTTAGTTACATTTTATTTCGAATTACTTCTACAATTTTACATTTTAGTTACTATTTTTTCAAATTACTTTTTTTTGTAAATTTTATTCATTATTTTTCCATTATTACCTAACTTTTTTAATCCCAATAAAAAAAAAAGAAAAAACAAGGAAGTGTTAAAAAAGTTTAATCAATGTCTATTATTGTTCCCTAATAATTACCTCACGTCGAATCAGCTGCAAATTATTTCTGTGTAGATATCAATTTTATTTTTAAAAAAGAAATATTAAAATAATCGGACAAAAAATATTTTCATTTATAAATATATTGTTTTTGAATTGATAATGATGACGTTGATCGGAAGTATTTTTTTTCTTCTATTTTTGCGCATATAATACTGATTTGTAACATATAAATATAAAAATATTAAGTCAATAACTTTTGTCGTCATTAAATAAAAATAGATTATAGGTGTAGGGGGCTTCTAATAATTGGCCATTTAATTAAAGATTCTATAAAGCACCAAAACAGGAAAATTCTATTTAAACATTTTTATCTATTTTCGAAAAACAAAAGAGATTTAAAAAAAGAACTCTAATCATATTTTTAGGTACTTATAATACTTTATTTGTTTTCATTTTTATTATTTCTCAACTTATAAGTTTTCTCTATTTTTATTTATTTCTCAACTATTTTTAAAAATATGCCATTAAAAATATCATATCTCCTCGTAAAAAATTCCACAAATTTTCTCGAGAATTCCGAAAATTTTGTTTCTACTTTTAGAATTTAGTTTCCAATATTGACCAATTGATTCATAAAATTTTATTATAGTTCTATTTGTAGATTTTTGCAGTTCTATAAATATTTAAAAGACAAATTCTTTGTACGAAAGACAAAAAGGAATGAAAAATAATTTTGGAATAGTGCAATTTCTTAAAAATAAATTTATATCTAAACAAAACTATATTTAAATTAACTTTTAAGTTTATAATTTAAATTCTCGTTTAAATTAATAACTTTTAAATCTATAATTTCAATTTACTCACTAAATTTAAATTATTAAAAATGTTTACTACTATGACTAAATTTTTGGTTTTAAATTAGTAAATTTTACTAATAGCTTAGTAGAAATTACTATTTATTAGTAAAATTTACTAAATCAAAAGCAAAAAATTTTCACTAATTCAGAAAATAGTAAATATTTTTACTAAATCTAATTTATGTTATAAAAATTGTTATTACAAAATTAAATTAGTGTCTGACCTTTTGTTTTTGAATTAGTAAATTTTACTAACAAATAGTAATTTCTACTAATTTAGAATCAGTAATTAGTACTAATTTTTAAATTAATAAAATTTACTAATTTTCATTAACAAAAATTCAGGAAATAATGGAAATTTTTAGTACTTATTTTTTAAAATGAAACACATTTACTAATTCAAATTTAGAAAGTAGAATTAAAAATTTTTAATTCTTTAATTTTTCAATTAAATTAATAAATTAAAATTCGCAATGAATTTGTTTTTTCATTTAGTATTTCGTAAGTATTGTTAAATAAATAAATGATGACATAGAATTCAGAATAGAATAGTATTATTAAATAATGAAGTAAGTAACATAATTATGGAAAATAAGGAATTTATTCTATTTTCAATTCTTTTTTGAAATTGCAATTAGTTACGCCTATGGCTTACTGTGAATGGAATTTTCCACTTCGAGAGAGTATGCGCGCTTCGACTCTGACACACCGGTTTATACCTATAGCAGTATAAGAAAATTTGCAATCAATTTCAAATTTTTAAGGGTTGATTTCATTTTCACTTTCTATCGACTTTTATACTTTTTACAATTTTATTGTATGTTAAATTATATTTTTAAAATTATACTTTTTTAAAATCATTTATCAACTTTTATACTTTTTACAATATTATATTAAATTATAATAAATTATATTATGTTATATTTAATTAAATTATACTATAATTAATTTCTTAAATTGCATATGCTAAATTATATTTTTCAAATAATATTTTTGTGAAAAAACGGCTCTTTTTATTTTTTTTAGAATATTTTTTAATTTATTTATTTATTTTCATTTTTATATTTACTTATCTTTTATTGTAAACTATTCTTCACAGTCAGAATAAAAACTCGGTTTCAATTATATATTAAAATATTAAATCACATTTTCAAAATTATATTTTTAAAATTATAATTTTCAAATAATATTTTTGGGAAAAAACGGATTTTTTATTTTCTACAAACCAATTTTTTTTTATTTATTGTACAAAGTATTCTTCACATTCGGAATAAAAACTAGATTATATTTTCTGGTTTTCATTTTATTTATTTATTTATTTATTTATTTATTTATTTATTTATTTAATGAAACAGGACAAGATATTAATAATTTTTCAATTTCATTTGCAATAAACACCGGAAGAGAGGATTTAAAAAGAGAGGAAAATTTTTTTTTTAAAAGACATAAAAATATCTGTAAATAGATTTAAATGACTTCACGTGTATTTTTTCCGCTTTTATGAGGCTTCCACTACACATGTATTTTAATCTGCGAAAAAAACTACAGTTTCGCATGGCATATAATTGGATTTTCCATATATATACATATGTAAATATACAAGTACAAAAAGTGTTCTAAATTGAAAAATAACTTCAATTCTCTTCAAATGTAGAAAAAAATTTTTTTTTTGTTGTTTCGATATTCAAATGATTCTTTGATTATTAATTAAATTAAATGAAAATCAAATAATATTTATATTCTTTTTAAAAAGACAGTATTTTTTTTTAACAAATACAGTCGACTCTCGATAAACTGGATCTCTAGGTATAATAAACAAAATTCAAATTATCGAAGGTTTTAATTATCAAATATTTTTAGTATCGTTTCTTCGAGGAGCAAAACTGATAAATATTGAAATATAATATAATAAATATTCATCAAAAGTTCAGTTATCGATAAATGTCTGTACTTTAATAAATTAAATAATTTTTCCCAGTATTAAATAAAGTTTCCGTAATAAAAAAAATATTTTTACATTAATTTCTTACTGTTATCAAAGAATTAGTTGTATTAAAAAAAATTCTAGAAAGAAGAAATGTATTATTGTTACCATCTAAGTATTTTTACAATAAATTTATTTATCTGTTAATTAATATTCAAGTTTTCGAAATGAAAACTTTAATTAAGATAAAATTCTCGCCCTGGTATTTTTATTATAAAGTAAACAATAGACTATTTTCTAGTTTTACATTTTTTTACATATTCTTTTTATCTTTTCTTACAATTTCTGAATGAAAAAATTTTCTTATCGACAAGAATGAAAAGTGGTATGAAAAGAAATTTAATATTTAATTAAAAAACTTTGTTTTATTAATTTTGACATAATTTTTTTTTTTTTTTTTTATAAAAGTGGTGCAAAAGTATTGTACGCTACTTACATGAATTTCATTGCACTCGGCATTCTTTATCCTTATCTACCTCCCACATAGTCAATTGTAACACATTTCGTACAGCCTTGTATTGTATTGAATTTCAAAATGAACAGGAACGACACTACTGTTAAACATCACCCTATAATATCGTGTCGTGTGTATACAGTCTAATTACAAAACAGTTTGTTAATATTTACAAATTAAATTTTTTTCATTCGACTCCAGATGTTCCAATAAATTATTACGAGCGCATTTATTCTGAAAATTAAATTTCGAACCAAGAAATAAATAATGCAAGGAAAGAATTTTTTGTTCCGATTATTAATAATTATTTTAATTATTTATAATAGTTATTTCTTCATATAATAATTAATAGAAGTTTCCAAATAATTATTTAGGAAAAAAATTTCTTTTACTGAAGATGCTTTCAATTTGGATTTTGAACTATTTTTTCGTTTCTTGATTTTCTTCTCTTTTTCCAAAACGCATTAGAAAAGAATCTTTAATCTCAAAGAAATTAGGAATTCTCTTAGGTTTTACGTGTCTTGAGTTCTTTTTTTCTAATTTGTTAGCCTATTGCTAGTAATAGTTTATTAAAGTAAACGAGGAACAAATTTTGTCAAATTGAAAACAAAAGTAAAAAAATTCTTCCATTTTTTGAAATTATAATCGATAAATAAACAAGAACAAATTTTGTTAAATTAGAAAAATAACAAAAAGTGAAGGAAATTCTTCACAATTTTCGAAATTACAATATTGAAGAAACATGAAAAAATTATTTTTATCAAAGTAGAGAAAAAAAAAAGTTTTTAAAAAATTCATCTTCACAATTTTTGAAATAATATAATTTAAACAAGAACAAAATTCTGTGAAACTTGAGAAAAAGAGAAAAAAAAATTCTCGATGAAAATTTTCCAAGAAACTTGAGATAAAAACTTTTAGTGGATATTTTTTTTTCTTTCCTGAGAAAATGTTTCCCGATAGTTTAGAGACGTGAAACTTTTAAATATATAAAAACCTAGAGAGAAGAACCTTCGAGGAAATTTGAAATTTCTTCTCGAATGTTCTTCAAGAGATGCGCCAGGGATTCGGGAAAAGCGTCTTTCTGCGGTTCAGGAGCAGGGTTGATTCTGCGTTTCGAGAGAAAAAGAGAAAGAGAAGAGAGAGAGAGAGAGAGAGAGAGAGAGGAATTCAGGTCGATGCACTTTCTGTCAGGTGTGCGCGCCAATATGTATAACACACTGGATTACTATTTCTAGCTTGATAATTTATTTTTAGCCATGCATACAGGAAAATACATCGTAGCACGCTAACTCTCTCGAAATGTGGGGAATTCAATACTTGTATGGTGTGTGTATATAAATTTCAATGGTACAGACATTTATGGTAAGTATACTGCATAGATGATGAATTTAGTAAACAATTTCAATATAAGCAAAACGAGTCGAGATTATGCGAGAGAAAAATATTATTCCTACGTAATATAATACAAAAGGTATGCAACTAATTTCGTTTATTATTTTTTCTAGTAGTCGTTGCTCTATTCTCGTTCTGGCATTTTTAGAGCGCAGTTATCATTTGCATTTTAATGGAATCACCGTATTATAGCAGCATTGTTTCTGTATTTTTATTTCTCCCTTGTTAAGTAACTCATTTTCCCAAAAAAAAAATAAATTCTAATAAACTATTTTCGATATTTTTTAATTTCAAAAAAGAAGTTATTTATTCCAAAAGCATTCTATTTTTTATTTTTCATTAGTTTCATTAATTTTATTCATTATATTAACTTTTTTAATAAATTAATAAATAAAACATTCGATATTTTATTTTTCATTAATTTTGTTCATTATATTAACTATTTTAATAAATTAATAAATAAAACATTCTATTTTTTGTTTTTCATTAATTTTATTCATTATATTAACTATTTTAATAAATTATTATTTTAAAAAACATTACTGCCTTTCTTTATTATATTTGTAATACCGAAATTTTTCGAGTTCGATTTTTTGACATATCTTTATGTTATTTGACCTCAGGAGTTCAAAAATGACATTTTTAAAAAATGTCATTCCGTATGTGTGTGTGTGTGTGTGTGTAAACATCACATTTTCATAAATATCTCGAAATCATGAAGAGCTTTTGGGTTGAATTTTTTTTTAAATTGTAGATCTCACCTGCGGACATAAAATGAGAGTACTTTGAGATAGATAAATAAAGTTTAACTAAATTTTTTTTGGATTTTTAATTTTGCAAAAAAACGTTTTTTGCCCATAACTTTAAAAAAATGTTAGGACACCTATAAATGTTTTTCCATAATTTTGTAGAGTTTTTTTAGACGCATCTTTTGAGCCCTAATTGAACATTTTTCGTCCATATTAACCGGAGATATTAAACTTTTAAAAATTCAAAATTTTGGAAAATAAGACTTTTTTGAAAATTTTGTTGAAAAACGTAGAAGTAACTTTAAAATTATCGTTATCAACCTGTAGAGCATTAAAAAACGCTTCGATTGACCCATTTTTGAACCTAATTCGATAATAAATTTCGAAATTATTGGCATTTTAAAAACCAAAAATTGTGGAAAATGACATTTTCTCAACTTTTTTGTTTGAAAATTTTTGTTTAACTATTAAACTATTATAACTATATTGTAGAGTATTTAAAAATACATTGATTGACCCAAGATTCAATCACTTTTACCATATTTATAAAAAGTTATTCATATATTTTCCTATTACTATTATTATCTCTATGTGGAAGTAAAGTGTTCATGAAATGAGCACCAAAATTATAAAAAAAATATACAACTTGGCAGCGGTTTTTTCAACTTTCTTAAACAATCTCAACTGAATTTATTAAATATTTAAATAAGAGAAAAGTAATCGAAAAAATTAATATAGAGGACCTAAGAGTCACATTCAAGAATTTTGACTGCAATAAAAATCAAAAATGAAAAATTAGAGTCATTTCACTGAGAAAACATTATACTTAGATGAAATACAAAAATAATTTTAGATTTTGACTAATTGAAATTACTTTCTAAAATTTATTTACTAATTTCTTTAATTGCAAAATTTTTTAAAAACGACCATAACATCTTTTTAAAATAAATATTTAATCATTTTTATTTTTCCACGGGAATTAAGATTGTCAAAAATTTCAAATTTAAATCTTTTTGAAAATTCAATAATTTATAAGAATATTATTAAAAAAACAAGAAGAAAATGACCACTCCGAGTCTTCGACTCGGAGTGATCGTAACTTCCTCAAAATTATTTTCATCATTTCAATTCAATTTTAATTAAAAATATTTTCAAAATTCAATTATTTCTAAAAAGCCATGTTATAATGATTTTAATATTCAATTATTATCTCAAATTTTAACTAAAATTCATTTTTAAATCAATTTTTATTAGAAAAATCAACGAAAATTCAATTATTTAAATACAAAAATAAATAATTTATTGAAAAATCGAAAGTTTCATAAAATTTAATTCTAATACAAAAATTTTATCAACAACTTTTTAAATAATTGAATTTTTTCGACAAATTGTAATAAAATTTTTAAGAATAATTATGAAAATAATTGAATTTCTAAACAGAAATTTATTATTTATGAAAATAATTGAATCCTTGTAAAATATTTTATTATCTGTGAAAATAATTGAATTATTGCGAAGAAATTTATAAAAAAAAAATTGTAAATAATTGAATTCTTTTGTAAAATTTTTGAAAATAAATAATTGAATTTTGGAGAAGAATTTCATTATTTATAAAGGTATTTGAAATTTAGACGAGAATTTTTTTTTTCAATTTTTGAACATTAAATGAATTTCTGCGAAAAATTTTTTATAACTTTTGAAAATAATTTAATTTCTGTAATCATTTATACACGGAGAAAAATATAAAGGAACTTTTACTACTTTTAAAGTAAAAAACTTCTGGTAAAGCATTTTTGGTAATTTTTACTACTTTTGGAGTAAATTTTGCTACGTTCGAAATAAATTTTACTAATTTTTACAAATATGTACCTACTTCGAACGTAGAAAAATTTATTTCAAAAGTAGTAAAAATTACCAGAAATGCTTTACCGGAAATTTTTTACTGTAAAAATAGTAAAAGTTACTCTATATTTTTCTCCATATAACTTTAGTAAAATTTAATTTTTTTAAGTGTTTTTAACTAAAATTCTTCTTTAAATAAAATCTTTTTAATAATTTAAAAAAAAAAATTCTTCCAGAATTTTCAAATTCATTTGTTTACAATTAGATTTTATGAAATTTCAATTATTCGGAAATTCTTCAATTAAATATGTAGGTATTAGAAAAAAAAATGTTTAATATTTTCAAAACAAAAATTGCATTAAAATACTTCAAAAACATTTAATTCTTCAGAGTTGTTAGTTAAAAGTAAAAAAATCAAATTTTCACAGATTTGAATTTGAAACCTTTTCAAAATTCAATTATTTCCAAAAAATAATTTTCCCAAAAAATTTTCCCAATGTTATATTTTTTCCAAAATGTATATATTTATTGTCAAATTAGTAGTAAATAATCACATTCGAACGTAATGTTCAAGTGATTGTAAATACGTAACAAGTTTGAAAAAATAATAGTTTGAGTAAATTCTAGTTTGAAAAAATATTTTTTGAATAAATTCTAGTTAGAACTAATAAAAACAATAATTTGAGTAAATTTTATTTCGAAAAAATAATAGTTTCAATAAATTTTTGTTTGAAAAAAAAATACTTTTAATAAATTGTATTTTGAAAATATAATAGTTTAAAAAAATTGTAGTTTGAATAAATTCTAGTTCGACAAATTAATAGAAAAAATAATAGTTACAATAAATTTTTGTTTGAAAAAATAATAATTTGAAAAAATAATAGTTTGAGTAAATTCTAGTTTGAAATTTTTTTTAAATAAATTCTAGTTCGAACAGATTGGTGGACAATGTTGGATTATTTTTTTTTTTTTGGGAAAAAATTTTTGGGAAAATTGACCCCCCACCTTAAGAATAATTACATTTTTCGAGGAATTCGATTCAAATTGTATTAAAAATAATTTGAAATTCTGCGATGAGTTTTATTATTTATGAAAGTAATTGAATCCCTGTAAAAAATTGTATTATTTATGAAAATAATTAAATCCTTGTAAGAAATTGTATTATTTATGAAAATAATTGAATCCTTGTAAGAAATTGTATATTATTTATGAAAATATTTGACTTATTGCGAATAAATTTATATAAAATTTATAACCAATTGAATTCCTGTGAAATTTTTATTATTTTTGAAAATAATTAAATATGTTTGCGTAGAAGTTTATCAAAATTTTTTTTTAAATAAATGAATTATTTTTGATAATTTTATTAAAATAAAAGATTATGAAAATCACTGAGTGAGGAAAATTTTTGAAAATAGTTGAAATTTTGACAAGAATTTTATTAAAATTTTTGAAAATAATTAAATTTCAGAGAAGAATTTTATTACTTATAAAGATAATTGACATTTTGATGACAATTTTTCTTAAATTTTTGAACATAATTGAATTTCTACGAGGAATTTTATTACTTTTGAAAGTATAATTGAATTTCTGCAACTAATTGTAATTTCTCCAAATTTTTTTTTTTTTTTTTTTAACTAAAATCCTTCTCTAAATCCATTATTTTTAATAATTAATTAAATATTAATGGAACAATTTACTTAATTTCAGAAGAATTTGAATTATTAAAATTATTCAAAAAAATTATTTTTTCTAATTAAATTCATTAAAAATTGAAATTTTATAAAATTTCTAATTGAAACCGTTTGAAGTTTATCTATTTATGAAAAATGTAAACGCAACTCTTAAAATTGAATTAATTTTGCAATATTTAAGTAAAATTATTCATGAAATGTTTTATAAATAATTACTTTATGATAGTTCTTAAATAATAATGTTATTTAAAAAAAAATTATTGTCAAAAATTTTAAAAATTGAAGGTTTTTTACTAGGTTTTCACTTTGGACATCAAATTTTGAATTTCGTTCATTTTAGCATTTCGAACTGTATAGGAAAATGTTAACTAAACAACAGGGACAATAAAAATAAATGTTAAACAATAAAAATAAAATGTAAACAATAAAAATAGATTTATTTACTTCGTAAGTAAGAAAATTTAATTTAAGTCCTTTAATAATAATTTTAATAATACCTTAAGGGTATATGAGAGAAAAACTCCTGCAAAAAAGTGGTTTCCTATCTGCCTTTAAAGAATAAAAAATTTATTGAGTAGGACAAACAATAATTGCGCCTCAAATGCAAAATAGATATAAGTAAATATAAATTAATGATAATTTTCAGAACCTTATTCATCAATATATCAGGTGTGTAATGACGATAATTAGACATGCGGAAATAGACGAGTGTTTTTCCCCTTACGTAAAATTCGTCATTAACACACGTTCATTGTTCATTTTTAATTGTAGAAAAAAAAGTTGTAAGTTGTTGTAAAAAAAGTTGTTTTTTTTGTTTGTTGTTATTTACTTTTCAATTATTGCAATTATAATTTTATTACTTCTCCGCAATACTGATTGTAATTATCAAAAAAGAAAAGAAATTAAAGTTAAAATAATTTCTTATTCAAACTTTCCTTTTTTTAAAATGAAAAGATCTTGGGAATTTGTCGTCTAATAAGTAAATAATAAATAATAATTAATGAGTAAATTAATTAAATTTATTATTAAATAATAAATCAAATAAATAAATTAATTAATTAATTAATCAAATTAATAAATCATACACAAAAACAAATAAATCAAAAAAATAAATTAATTAATAAAGGAAAGAAATAAATCGAATAAAAAAATCTTTAAAAGATTGTTTTCATTCCAAATAAAAATAAAATATTCCAAACGAAAAAGTGTATTTATTTTATAAAAATTTACTCGCATATTTTTTCCAGTTTCGCTTCAATTGTGATAAAATTATTAATAATAGTCTCGAAATACACGAGCATCAGGCGCTAACTTTGATTACATATTTTATTTTAATTTTACTGAAATCCGAATCTGAAGTATTGTGCGATATTAAAATATGAAACCAATATGTAAATTATTGCGAGTTGCATTTAATTTGCGGTCAAAAGTGTAATAAATAATTCCCCAGAGAACAAAATATTGTGATTGTTTAAATAAATCATTGAAAATTTTTGATGCGTACATTACAGGTGCAACCTCAATATTCGACATATCTGAATAATTTGTTATTCATTTCATTTATTATTTATTATTTTCCATTTATTATTTATTATTTACTATTTACTATATACTATTTACTATTCACTATTTAATATTTACTATTTTACTATTTATTATTTATTACTAATTTTTTATTTATTATTTATTATTTGTGACGAAATTTCAAAAAGAATTTTTATATTTCCATTTAATTTTTTATATTTTTATGTTTTTTTTTTATATTTCGATAAAAAAGTGTCTTTTTCACCCCATAAAGTGGGGTAAATGAACTCTGTGATTAAGTTAAAAATTAATCATTTAATTATATTAAATTAATTTTCAAATTCTAAAAAAAAATATTTTTTTAATAAAATCCAAACCAAAAGAAATAAAAATTTCATTCATCTGAACATTCAATCGTCCTTAAAATTTCGAGGAAAATTTACAATAAATATTAACCAAAGAATATCAGTGTGCATATATTATTGTTTTATTGTACCGATGAATAAACAAATGACCTTGGTATTGGATTATGTCATTAATTAAATGACGAAAATAATCACTTTATTACCAGTCATCATGTGGAGTTGCAGCAGAAGAGTAGTGTAATAAAAATTTTTATTTCAAAGCTTAGCTCATACACAAGAAAACGTGCGAATTACAAATTTGAATCATGAAAAGAATCATCACGCGTATATTTTGCGTCTAAAAAAAAGAATTGTTTCAACAATGTTTTTTTTTTATTGACCGATATAAAAACGCCTGCTTTTTACAATATGAGTTATTTACCTTTTTGCACAGTTTCGCACACATCTTAAATACGGTAAAAATACTGAATCATACTTGTTCCGAGAAGAAATTCTTCGCAGGCAAAAATAGAAGTCATGTACATAAATTAACAAGAAGGTTATTGAATATTTGACTCAGCGGTTAAATATTTTTATTTTATATTCAACTAGCTGTCGTACCCGTCTTCGACGGGTTTTATTTTCTACCAATACATTTAAGTGTGTCTACTAATCTGGAAAATCAGAAAATAGCAAGGGAATTTAATTTGACCGGAAAAAAATAATAATTAGTTACCATTATAGCTATTTTAGTAGGAAAATATTACTATTTGAATCAGCTTAAATTTTGACTCGGGTCTGTTTTCATAAATATTATACATCAATAAAAATTAAAGTAAAAAGCAATTTTTTAAAAGCGAATTAATATAATGAAACTTTTTCTTAATTTCATAGGAAAATTCCCGGTTCGGCATATTCCCAGCTTTTTACAGTGTTTCCCGTTTGGTAGATACCCAGTTAAATGTATTAGTAGAAATAGAAAACTGTACGACAGCATACTAATATAATCTATATTTATAATTATGAACTTAAGAAACAGTATTTTCATAAAATATGTAAATTTTTATAGCCATTTGTAGATTTATTTATGGATAAAATCAAGTAAATTTAAATTTGACAAAAAAGAGATAAACCGTGAAAAATTTGGACAAAGCAGGAAATTTTGTTAAACAAAAATAGACACCGTGTTAACTTTTGTCCTTACATTGCTCAAAACATCTCTTAAAGTTAAATCTAGAGTTAAAATGAAAAAACGTTTTAACATATAAGTTTTTGCCTAGTGGCATAATATGCTTGTATTGTATCACAGGTGACTTACAATTCTTGACATCCTGCAAAATCATTTTAATCATAAAAAATTTGCATTTTCAATATTTCTGAACTTCTTGAAAATATTAGATTGATTTGATAAATAATTTTGAATTGCACTATTTTGACGTCAAAATATTAATCAGAGACTCCAAAAATACTACTGAATTAAACTTCATATAGTAATTAGTATCGATTTTTTGATATTGAAAATATTTTTATATTTCTTGTAGGATAGTATTTTTTGCAAAATTATGATAAAATCTGACTAAATAACATATAATATTCAATTTTAGAAAGTTTAAAAGCTATTCATTAAAAATTGCGAAATTTGAAAATTTTCCATTTTTGAAGTTTTTGAAAATATTTTTATATTTATATCTTAGTTGTAGAATAGTATTTTTTGCAAAATTATGCTAAAATGTGACAAAATAACATGTAAAAACTCAAATATAGAAAGTTTAAAAGCAATCCATAAGAAATGTAAAATTTTGAAATTTTCGATTTTTTGAAAACATTTTTATACTTACATATTAGTTATAGGACTTTATTTTTTGCTAAGTTATGCTATAATGTGACTAAATAACATGTAATACTCAAGTATAGAAACTTTAAAAGCAATCCATGAAAAATAAAAAATTTTGAAATTTTCGATTTTTTGAATTTTTTGAAAAAATTGAATATCTGCCGTTCTAATTAATATTTTTTAAATCTGTAAATTTATAAACCTTCCTTGGGTCAATACCTAATAACCTACCAAGTTGGACTTAAATCGATTCACATGTTTTTGTGTGATTGGGGTACAAAGTTTTTGTGACAGACATACATACATACATACATACATACATACATACATACATTAAATTTTTTAAGAATATTTTTGGAATCTCTGATGTCCATAATAACTAATCATGTTAACATTTTTAAGTTTTAAGCAATGTACAGACAGACATCTGATTTTATTAATAAGGATTATAGTAGCGAGAAATAAAAAAATATATATATTTAATTGGAAAAGCGATTAAAATAAACGAAATGAGTCAGGTTGGTAAATAAAAAAAGTTCTGTTAATTATTTCTCTTAACTAATTGGTCAATAAAGTTATTAATTTGTTAGTTAATTAAATTATTCATTTGTAAGTTAATTAAATTATTAATTCGTTTGTAAATTAACTTCTTTAATAGTGAATTGAATTATTTATTGGTAAATTGAATTATTTATTAGTAAATGGAAATAATTAATTTGTAAATTGAATTATTTATCAGGAAATCAAATTTTTTATTAGGAAATCAAATTATTTATTAGAAAATCAAATTATTTATTGACAAATTAATTAATTTAATAAAAGCAAATAATTTATTAGTTAACAAATTTATTAATTTATTACTTAATTAGAAGATTTATTTGTTTATTTATTAGTTAATTATCTACGTTCTTTATTTGTTAGTTAATCAGATTATTTCTTAGTTAATTTTACTATTTATATTTCTAATTTCTTTATTTATTCCTTAATTACATTTTTTATTTACTAATTAACTACATTATTTATTAGTTAATAACATTATTTATTTATTAGTTAATTAGGTTATTTACCTATTAGTTAATTATTTATTAGTTATTTATTATTTATGAAATTATTTATAAACATTATTTATTAGTTAATAATATTTTCGTTAAGTAACTTCAATATTAAATAATAAACTTTAATATTAAAAGAAGACTATTATGAATAAAGAAAAATTTATAAACTATTTATCTATTTTAATTTAATAGTATTATTATTTAAATAAATAGTATTTTTTTATTTTAATAGAAAATTAAAAAATTGATCAAAATTTTGTAAAGGAAGAAAAATTAAATTATTCTCTGAAAAAAATTTTTTAAATTATAAATAAGATTTTAGGGATAAAATGGTAGTTTAATTTCTCCACTTAAGAACGTCAAGGTCATCAACAGGTGGCGTGGAATCTAATTTTATTAATCGAACTGCCATCTAGCGGTGACCTTGGCGTTCTCAGGTGGAGAATAGCATCTCCATATTGAATCTCAACTTGCACGTAATTTTATATTTATTTATAATTATTATTTATTAGTTTATTAAAATATTTAATTATTAGTTAATTAGATTACGTATTTAATTAATTCATTAATTTAATTAATTTATTTACTTAATTAATTTATTTTATTTATGTATTTAATAATTAAATTATTCATCTATTCGTTAATTAAATTATTTATTTACTAGTTAATTAAAAAAAAATTTACCAAAAAAAAAATTATGCAACACGTAAAAGGTTAATAATATCCTAACATTTGAAACTAGAATGTACAATAATTTATTATTAAAAGACCAGAATGAAAATTGATATCCGCTATTTTTATTATTGTTCTGTAACCACAGAAATCACGCGATCTTTCTTGATTTCAAAAAAATTGTATCACGTTTTATCAATTATTATATTTATCTCTGTATTTTTATCTCTCATGCAGCTTTTAAAATAAAAAATATTGGTGTATTTTAGAAATCATTTGAAATAAACTTTTACATTTACTCGCTAAATATAAACGCATCGATGCAAACAAATATTTGAAAATGCATCTCATTAATAGCTTTTTTGCAAATAAAAAAAAAAATAGAAAAAAACATGTTTGCTTACTCTACATGCTAAATGTTCCACGTGATTTTGACATTATGTATTCATCTTCTCTGAATGTCTATTTATAAACCGAAAAATGTAAACTGTCATTTCTTGTTGCGAAAAATAGTAAATTTTTGTCTATTTAGAAGAACTGTTTTGTTTTCTTTTTAGCATTGTTTATTATTATTAATAAAAACATTTCATGTTGTTGATTTTTCTTTTGGTTCCATTTGTGTATGTTTATTGTCAAAATAATTTAGGTTTTTGTTTATTAATTAGTTTATGAATTTTTATTTATTAATTAACTAATTTTTATATTTAATTTTAATTTTATTTTTTAGTTTATTATGTAATAGTTATTAAATATCGACAAAAGATTATTGTTAAAGAAACAATTTTATTGTCAATGAGTTATTTTTTCTATACATTGTTATTATCAAAATACTGTTTAATTTTTATTTTCGTATACGAAACGTTTTATTTATTATTACATATATGTAATAATAAATAAAACGTCGGATTATAAATAAATATAGAATTACAAACATCTTGAGATTTAATACGAAAATACTATTCTCCACCTGAGAACGCCAAGGTCACCGCTAGATGGCAGTTCAGTTGATAAAAATAAATAAAAGAAATAAAGTAAAATTTTTTTAAAATTATTATTATTATTATTATTATTATTATTATTATTATTATTGATACGATCGTTAAATTACATTTAATATTTCTAAACAAAAAAATTTTTTAACCGAAATAATATATATATATATATATATATATATATATATATATATATATATATATATATATATATATATATATATTTTTTAAAAAAATAAATGCGGAATATTAACAAAAGAACTAATAATCAAATTCAAGAAATAAATTCTAAATAATTGTTTATTTACAGGGAAAAAATAAAAAAAATAATTATTATTATTGTTTTGAGTGAGGTCAATATGCTTATTAATTATCACCGTCATAACGACGATAATATCGTGTAATAAGATTAATGTGTGCAAACGTAAGCGCACACTTTCTATCCTTGTAAACGACTTTAGAGTTCAGGAACAATAAACATTATATATATTTATACATCTGCGTGAAGAATAGAATAAATTCATCTGCGTTTATTTTTTTATGTAAATAAGTTTATTAACTTTTTATCATTGCCAAGAAAAAATATTTTTTAAAAATAAAATTAGCCCTAAAAATTAAATTTTTTTCTTCCATTTTTTTTTTTTTTTTTTTTTTTTTTTTTAAAGCGGAATTACATTTTGTAAAAAATATATAATTAACTATTTTATAATAGAATTATATAGAAATACCTTCTTAACACTTTAAAAGCAACGAATTCGAATACAATTGAAAATAAAATCGTCTTAAAAAATTATTTCTAAAATCGTCATTTAAAAAAGAAAAAAAATATTTGTGACTTTCTTCTACATATGACGACATTGACACTAAAAATAGAAAAATACTTTATAACCTTAATAGGAGTTGATTTCCTTCTAATTCCACTAAATAGTCGAATCAATTTGCAAATTATGTTCTCACATTAGTTTCGAGGACTTTCAATTTACACGCAAATCGATTCTCAGTTAAAACACACTATTTACGTCACGCTGAAATAACGCTACGTTTATAATAGGAAAAACAAATATTTAAACATTTTTTCCCCAAAGATAATTTTTTTCTCTAACAAGAAATAAAATTAAAAAAAAAAAAAAAAAAAAAAAAAAATTTAATGTAATAAATAATAAGAAAATAACAACTAGATTTACTCCCGAGAAAAATAAAATAAAATCCATTTTTGGAGACAAAAAACGTGTAGATTTAAGACCTATAAATTCTATAAGTGTACAAGGACGCATGCGCCAAAATAAAAAAATGTCCGACCACATTCCATAGGCGCACATCCACCTCGCAAATTTAATGATTCATAAAACATTGTCCTGGCGAGTTTCGTGGGAAATTGTGCAATTTTCCACTGCAGTGAGCTGGCAAAATTATTTTAAATATATAACAATTAAAATAAACTATATAGAATAAATTTTCCAAATGCGATACTTGGACGTTTGCCTAAATAATCGATTAAGCACGCAGGTAAGGCGTGAAATCTCTTTATATATGTGAGCGAAATTTTTGTCATCGTCGTTGTGTATTTAAACATTTTAAACCCATTAGGTTATGATGTGCTTTTTCGCTATTTTCAGCTATCTTCTTTGGTTACGATAATGCTCTACGTCGTAATTTGAAAACACACTCGGGCGCCTATCAACTGTGACGTATTGTCTCGACACCCACACGGCCTGCTTCCTCCAACTCTTGACACTGCCAAATTGACGAAAGCCACCCGGGTAAGTCGGAAGTAAACTCAAATGAATTAGTACCAAAAAAAATTTTTTTTTGAAATTTTTTACTTTATTTGGTATTTTTTTTGGTACTTGTTTTCCTTAAGTTATTTCTCACGAATGGAAATTGTTTTTTTTTAAGTATTTGATATTTTTTACGTAACTCCGCCAATGCCGGTCCCAAGCCCGGATGAAAAAGGAGGAGGGTTGTGCTCCATAAGTTTTTTTTTAATACTTTATATCACATGGGATCGAAAAAATCTTTTTTTTGCAAATGTGGAGCGGGTCGAAAGTTGAAGTTTGTAGGTTAGGTAACGATAGCGCAGACTCGTCGCGCCTGCGCGCGTGAAAAAAAACTGTGCGCGCAGGCGCGACGCGTCTGCGCGAACAGTTTTTTTCTCGCTACCGTCACCTAACCTATAAACTTCAACTTTCGCACAAATTAAACGATTTTTTGAGCATTTGTGGCATAAAAAAATCGTAGGCAACTCGGAATTTCCTCCCTTGTTGCACAAAATTGTAATTTTAGTTAAAATAAAATAAGAGTAATTTTCTTTTTGGAAATAAAAATAAATTATTTTGACAAATAGCAATGTTTGTTTTCTTTCCTTGCCTTGCTTGCCTCCATGTTTTGATATATACAGGTTGTCCATCATTAAGAAGATAGTGACCTAAGAGTTGGCTGCATTTTTATTTTCATATTATACTGTGAGTTATGTTATTATACTTTCAAAAGTAATTCGACAGCAAGAATTTAAATTTCATTCTCGCTCGGTTTATTCATAAATTATTATCGAGGCCTTGATTTTCTCTCTCTCTCTCTCGTCTATCTAATCAAAGTCGCTCGCAACTTCCTTTTTCAAGGAGGATTATTTACGGAAACAGATTGAATGCGAGTCTGACAAGTGTTGTGATATGGAATCGAGGTCGTTCATTAAAATGAAAGAATGAATGAACTTTGCATGAGGAGATCCTTCTTCTCATGCTTCTATTCGATAAATAAAAGATTCTTGTTTGCGAACGAAAATCCATGAAAACGAGACAGAAAGAAAAGTTTCCTAAATGTTGAAATTTACAATTGACTGCCACCTTCGGAATCTTTAATTGTGAAGTCTGGGTGGTCAACTATTTACTACAATTTTCTACTAAACTTCATCTCTAAATCAATTATTTTAAATAATTTTCCTAAAGTTCTTCTAGAATCCAATTATTTAAATAAAAAAAAACTCAATTTTTTTATAATTAATTATAATTGTCCATTTTTTCCTTAAGTTATTATTATTAACTATAGGATCGTGGTATTCTTTCTTTCTGTCTATATTTGAAGTTAGTCTGTTGTGCATTCTTTTGTTTATAACAAATTCAAAATTTTTATTATTAATTACTTAAAATAAATACCTATTAATTCAAAAAAAATTTTATATTTTTATTTATTAATTATTATTTTATTGAGAAAAAAAATTATTGCAAATTTTTGTCCTTTAGAAAAATAAAACTTTGTGTAACAAAAATAATAATTTTGACAAATTGAAATCATACAAATTTTTTTCGTTTCTTTTGAATAAGAAAATAAAGTTTTGTTAAAAAACGTTGTTTATCAAATCGAAATTATGCATATTTTTTTGTCTACCAATCACAATTTTGTTCATAAAAATATAAGTTTCTTTTTTAGAAAATAAAAAAAAATATTTGCATAATTCCTATTTTTGAATGACAAGTGTTAAGCAAAATTCTGCGTTTTCTTTTTTTTAAAAACAAGGAGAAAAAAAAATTTATTATTAAATCCTGCTTTGTAACAATTTTATTATTTTTTCTTTTTATTACTATACTAAAACCAATTTTAAGAAAAATAAAATTCAATAAATCCATATATTATTTTTATAAAAAAAAATTTGAATTATAGATTTTTCAATTCTATCATTTTTAATGATAGAATAGTTTTTTAATTATTTATACAATTGAAAAATGTCTAAACAATTGAAAATTCGTAAAATCTTTTAAAAATAATTGAATTTTTGGAAAATATAAGTAAAAATCATATTTTTGAAGAATTTTTATTACAAATAGGACAATAAATCTAAAACAGTAAATTTTTATAAATTTTTATTTACTTTGTTCGAAGATAATTGAATCCTAAAAAATTACAGATAAAAAAATTCTAAGAATTAGTTTTTAAAAATATTTCTGTGCAATTTTTTGAAAATAATTGAATTTCTTAAATGAATTTTTGTATAATTTAAAAGAACTAATTAATTTTTTTATAAATTTTAATTAAAAATTTTGAACATGTTTTTTTTCCAAATTTGTTAAAAATAATTCTAAACTGTTATTATTATTTTTTGTAAGTTTTTGAATTTTCGGAAGCATGCAATTGAAAATACTGAAAATATTGAATTTTTAAAAATTAGAAGCTAATTTTCATTAATTTTTATTTTTATATTTACTTTTGCAATTCAAAATTCCGAACAAATTGATTTTCAAAAATTGTAACAAAATACTTGAAAAAAATTAATTATTTTCAATTAAATTTTATAAAATTTCAATTATTTAAAACGATTTTTATTATAGGTACATTTGCAAAATTTAATTATCTGAAAAAATGATTCAAGAATAATTTTTGAAAAAAGTCGAAAATGTTGCAATTTTTGAAAATAAGTTGAATAAAGTCTCAATTTTCTTAATTTTTCTGACAAATTTCGCCTGAAAACGTGTAATTACTTCAGGTTTCATGAGTTTCGCGACTAAAGATTCCGAAGGTGGCAGTCAAGTCGAAAATTATTTTTTACGAATAAAATCGCACCGTTTAAGCTTAAATTTTTAGGAAAAAATGCGTTCCCCTCTTTTGCAGCAGCAGAGAAAAATTGTCGATTTTAAAAATCTAAAAATTGTTTTCCTGGAAAATTTTGTCCACAAAAAAGAACATAATTTGTAGGTACAGAAGGTAAGTGCGTAAAATTGACTTTATAAATCGTTTCAAACAAATTTCTTCCATTTTTATAAATAGATAAAAAAAAATAGAAGAGAAAATATTGAAAGAGATAAAATAGAAGACAAAAAAAAATAAAAAAAATAAAAAAAATTATAGAAGAAAATATTGAAATAGAAAAAATATCAATATCGAAAGAACAGAAGAGAAGACACAATCGTGACGACAAAAATTGACGTCATACAAAAGCATCTGATTGAAATAGATTTTTCCAAAATTCCAATATTGGATAGAATGTATAGAAATACGTAGACAGTGTTGAAATTTTTTTTTCTTTTTTTTCTCCTTTTTTTCAAAGACGAATTTAGCGCGCCACATAGTCACAGGGCGAAAAAGGCTGGCGCCAAAACAAATTCACGTTGCTGATGGTTTAAAATAGTTTCGGACTGGTTTGCGCAGCACATTATGAATCTCCGTTGTAAAGGTACATTTGCAATCTCTTCTCTCTCTCTCTCTCTCTCTGGCTTTAGATGCGCGTTTGGCATATTCAAGAATCAACTAAGCCGCACGTCGTCGTTAAAAAGACTCACGCCAAAATTCTTGCACTCAAGAGAGTATTTTATGACAATTTTTCCCACAGATGAACGCATACCATTGCAAGAAATTAATGGTCCCTAGTTTTCAGCAGTCGATAGCAGTATTTTCGTCACTTTAAAGTTACCTAAAAATTAAATAAAAAAAAAAAAAAAAAAAAAAATTAAATTCGTAGCAAGAAGACATTTTTGTCTCTCTGGTATAAATAAAGCAAAATGCAAATAATTTACTGAAGATGAAGAATTAATTTACTCGACAAACATCAATTTTAGAAAATTGAATGCGTTATTATTTAATTTTATATTTTTCAATACAGAAAAATAATTTGTCACTGAAATTAGCGTCTACGCTCAGCGTCACTCAGCGTCGAAAACTTTTTTAATTTTTCGACGTTCAGCGTCGACGCTAACTTCAGGAATGTAATTTAAGTTGTAATTTAAGTTGTAATTTAAGTAATTTAATTAAATTTTAAATTTAAAAAAAAATAAAATAAAATAAAAAAATAATAATAATAAAATAATAATAAAATTTAAATTTTTTTAAATTTTTTTAATTTTTTTTTTTTTTAATTTTTTTTGTAATTTAAGTTCAGCGTCGACTCTAACTTTAGGGACATAAAATTACATTCGACTGAAATTAGCGAAGACGCTGAACGTCGAAATAGAATTTTTTTTCGCGTAATCTAAAAGATTCAAACAATTGTTTCGAAGGTTTAGAGTTAAAAAATGTTACCCTAAATATTTTGCAACTCATTAGATAATTTAAAAAATGGAAATTAGTGAGATTTTCATCTCTAAAATCCCTAAGCAACATTTTTCGACGCTGAGACTATCGACGCTATAACTTCAGAGACATTTAATTTTGAAATATTTTATTCATTTATTATTACAAATATGAATAAAATATTTATAATATAAATGAAAAATATAAAGTAATTAAAAAATGAATGAATTGAGAATATAAAATAAATAGAAATGAATGAATTAAAAATATAAACTAAAAATAGAAATGAATGAATTAAAAATAAAAACTAAATAAAAAGTAATTAATTAAAAGGATAAACTAAATAGAAATGAAAGAACTAAAATATAAACTAAATAAAAATGAATTAATTAAAAGCATAAAGTAAATAAAAAGGAATTGATTAAAAATATAAAATAAGTAAAAACGAATGAATTAAAAATGCAAAATATGTAAAAATGAATGAATTAAAAATGCAAAATAAATACAAATGAATAAATGAAAAATTTAATATTGAAAAAAATATAATTGAGTCGCATTTTAACAAGGGTGAAAATTAAAAGAAAATATTTGCAAATAATTTTCTCAAACTTCAATATTAATTAATAAATATTAAAATTTTGAATAATTTTACACTTTTTCCAATTTTTAATGAAAAAAAAATCGTTTTTTCTAATTTCTGAAAAAATTAACAATTCTCAAATCTTTTTTTTAAAATGTATTTTGTTAAAAAAATAAAGAAGAAAAAATACTGAAACGAAAAATAATTTTATTTTGAATAATACAAAAGAGAAAACATCAGAATATGAAAAAATAGGGAGAATGTAAGTATTTATCAAACATTTTAAAAAATTATTATTGAATTTATAACCGTGTAAATAATATTTTCTCTACAAGGTTGAATTTTTTATAAAATAGAAAAAAGTACCTAGAGTAAAAAATTGAAAATAATTATTTCCCTTATAAAATTGAAAAAAAATAGAAAAAACATTTTTTTTATATTTTCTTTACATAGTAGAAAAAATAAAAAATAGAAATTTTTTTTTATTTTCTTTATAAAATAGAGAAAAAATAATTTTCTTTATATATTTTCTTAAAAAAATAGTGAAAATAAATAATCAGCTTTGAAATTAATCTTCATTTCCTATATTTTCCAAATATAGTGAAAAAGGAATTCAAGGAGCAACGTGCAATCAAAAATAAAATTAAAGATCCTTGAAATTGAAATAGGATGGCTACCTATATATATATACCGTATGTATAATATTTCAGATGAGTTTTTTATTATATGTATATGGTAACTTTCTTTGACTTTTTTTTTAAATATATGGTATTTGCCTTGATCCAATTACTAATATTTCAAAGGAAAAAAATCTGTCGTTATTTCTTTGTCATATATTATTTTTTAACAGGACGAATCTGTCTATATTTTTCTTTCCATCGCATGACCAAGATACATTTTAATTATTTTACTCATCAAGGTTACATTGTTTGCGTTTCTATTCATTAGAATCAGACCTTTTTTTCACCTGTCGAGACAAATAAAAATGGAATTTGAAAAAAAAATTCGTTGACAAAAATAAGAATTCTTTTTGAGTAAAAATTATTTTTTATTTTCTAATTGAATAGCAAAGAAAAAATTTTAGTTTCTGCTTTTATAATTATATACAAAAAAAATATAGATTTTCACTTTCATTTTAACACATTTTTATTTTCACTTTTATAAATTTTTACTTTCATTTTCACTTTGACAAATTTTTTAAATTTTTTTTATTTTCATTTTAATAGATTTTTATTTTTACCTTCATTTTCACTTTCATAAATTTTTATTAACATCTTTCACTTACACATTGACAGTTTTTATTTTCACTTTCTATCAAAGTGAAAGCAGAAATATATTTATTAGTATTTTTATTTTGTTAGATTTCTATTTTCACTTTTATTTTCACTTTGACAGATTTTTATTTTTACTTCTATTTCCACTAATATCCACTAATTTATCAAAGTGAAAATGAAAGTGAAAATAAAAATCTAACAAAATGGAAATAATAATAAATTTATTTTTATTTTCGTTTCGATAGCAAATGAAAATAAAACACTGTCAAATTGCAAGTAGAAAAGTAATTAAAAATCTATCAAAGTGAAAATGTAAGTGAAAATAAAAATTTTCCAAAGTAAAAGTGAAAGTAAAAATAGAAGTCAAAGTAAAAATGAAATTAGCCGACTCCAGGCAAAAAAAAAGTAAAATTCGTTCAATTTTTGTCACTAAAATCCCCAGAAAATAATTTTTGAAAAATGGAATAAAAAGAGAAGAAATTTGATGAATAAAAAATCTAAAATTATATTTAAATTTATATATTATGAAATTTTCTTATTCCGTAGTAATAAAGTGATTCAAGTGAAAAGTAAAATTAAAAAAATAAGAGAGAAAAACTGGGAAAATCTTAATTGAAATGCCGTCTTGAATAGAAAATGAAGAATTTATTGATCTAAATGCATTAGATAGATAAAGCGTATAAAAGGTTTATTGCGCTTAAGTCAGAGATGCTCAATATTGTATATATACTCGTACATGTATCCTAGGTCGGGAAATTGTCGCGTCAATACTTTCTGTTTCTGGGTCAGGAATAAGGACGCGCAATTCCAACACATATATAGTTTTTTTATGCAACATTTTCATTTTCATTCGAGTATTATATTTCGTGTGCTCAATTTTTCTTTCCCCCTCCCCTCCTTATTTCGTAAATTGTTTCTAATTTACAGAAATATGTTCATTCACATTATGTATTATAAAGAATCTATTTCTGTAAAATGTACACAGTAAAAAGTAAATCTTAATTTAAGAGCTGCCTTAAATTCAACACTGTCTGCTATAATGTTAAAGGATACGAAAAACGTGCGTAAATTCAACATTGACTGTCTTAAAAATGTTGCATCTTAATTTAAGGCAGCTTTCGTGCCTTAAAATAAGATTTTCTTTTTACTGTGTAGTCTATAAAATTTGAAACGATAAGAATTTTAAGATTTTATGAAGAACAAAAAAATATAGTTTACTTTTTTTGAAGATTTAAAAATTTTATTAATTTATAACATTTTTTACAGTTAACTAAATAATAATCTTTGTATTTCATTCTTTTATTCATTCTGTCTGTCCATACTTATATTTTAAATATTGTTTAACATTTAAATTCGCCCCTCTGAAATTTTTGGTAAATTTTACTATTTACAGTGGCCAAATTTTTAGTACGTATTCGAAGAAAATTTTACTATTCCCTAAATTTAGTAGTTTTAGTCACAATTAGTAATTTTCTACTTTCTAGATTTGGATAGTAAAAATGTTTAAGAATTTAAATTAGTAGGGGAGCGTGGGGGAATTGGAGCCCCCTAAGGAAAATTATTTAAAAAACCAATTTATCTTTATAATAATACATTGTTTTCGTTATTTCCTACTCATTTCGTTATTTATCTTTAATTATGTTTAATTAGAAACTTAAAAAGAGAAAGTAAATTGGAAAAAAAAAATTTTCAAAAAAAAATACATTTTTTCCGATTACCCAATTTGTGGGGTAATGGGAGCTTTCACTTGAAATTTAAAAAATTTCTATATTTTAGGAATATTTTTTGTTTTCTAATAGAAAAAAGTGTTAATACTTACAATGAAGCCAAAACTTTAGACTTAGAATAAATTTTTTCATAAATTATAATTGAATAAAAAATTTTTGAAAAAAAAATTAAATTTTTCATTTTTCCCACCAAAAATTATTTTTTAATTAAAAGTTTTTTCATAAGGTGATATATTTTACAATTTTCAAAGAAATAACGAAAGACGCAACATAGTAACGAAAATTCTTTGGTCTGACACTAATTCTCCCATTATCCCACAAAATTTTCACAGGCTAAAATTTGAATAAAAAAATAAAAACATAAACAAATTTTATTATTATTTCGATTTTTATACAAGTATACATATCTACACATATTCACCTATAATATAATGAAAAAACAGAACTAAATAATACGATTTTAACTACTAATGGTGATGTTTAGAAATATTTGGCATTTTACAACGAAAACTCAAAAAATACATTTTCCCTTGCCTTTACTAAAAATTTGTCAAGAATGTAATCGTTTGTTTTGGAATGATATAAACAAAGGTTGTAGAAGATTTTCTAGACATTGCAGCGAATTTGAAGGCTTCTAAGTGCGTGAAATTTGAAAGCTCCCATTACCCCACGCTCCCCTAACTCACTTTTTGCTTTCAAATTAGTAAATTTTAGTATTAAATAATAATTTCTACTAATTTATTAGTAAAATTTACTGATTCAAAGGCAAAAGATCAGACCTCTAATTCAAATTAGTAAATATTTTTTTTACAAATTCAATTTTTTTATTCGATTGAAAAACAAAGAGTTATGATTTCTCTGTTAATTAACTACTGAACTACTCTCTAATTTTGAATTAGTAAAAATATTTACAAATATTTACAAATGTTTAAGAATTTAAATTAGTAACTGACTTTTTGCTTTAAATTAGTCAATTTTATTAATAAATTAGTAGAAGTTACTATTTAATTTATTTTCCTTTTGAATCAGTAATTTTTACTATCAAATAATAATTTCTACTAATTCATTAGTAAAATTTACTAATTCAAAAGCAAAAAGTCAGTTATTATTTCAAAATTAGTAAACATTTTTACTAATTCGAATTTAGAGAGTAATTATTCACTTATTAGTTAATTTCCAATAATAATTTGCCAATTTCTACTAATAATTAGTTAATTTTTACTAATAATTAATTGAAACTAAGTGGAAAATAGTGTTTTTGGTCAGACAAATTTCTTTATAGTTTAATTAACAAATACAATAAAAAAAGAAGTGCTAACACAATTTTATGTCTGAATGTAGCTTCAATTTTCAAAAATAATAAAATTTTACCATAAAAAAAATAAATATAGATGTAAGTAGAAACAGCAGTTTTTAGCAAGACAACTGAATTCAAAAATTGATAATGCAAATATAAGTAAAAAAAGACCTTCCTTGTCAGACAATTGGATTCATAGACAGAAAAGAAAAAAATTATTTACTTATTTTTATTTCCGTCTGTCTAAAAACTTATTTTTCTACTCTGTAAATTTTACTATCGAATCAGTAGAAATTACTATTTCTTAGTAAAATTTACTAATTTAATGTCAAAAGGAGTAAAATTACTAAAATTTTTGGTAACTAATGATACTTGACGATTTTCCTAGTTATTTTCTACTAATAATTAATTTTCTATTAACTCTTAAAATTTGAAATAGTAAAAAATGTTTATTAATTTGAACTAGTGACTGACTTTTTGCTTTAAAATTAGTATATTTTGTTAATAAAAAGTAATTTTTACTAATTTTTTACTAAAATTTACTCATTCAAATACAAAAAGTCAATTAGTTAATAATTATTACTAAAATATTACTAAAATTTCTAATAACTAGTAAAATTCGACTATTTTCGTAGTAATTTATTTACTGTCAGCTATTTTCTATTGATTATTAATTTTTTATACTCATATTTAATTATTTTTAACTAATAATTTGTTTTCTACGTATAATCTGTTATATCATTACTAGTTACTAATTAATAATTAAATATTACTAAAATTTTCCATAACTAGTCAAATTTGACTATTTTTTTAATTATTAACATACTAATAATTAGTTATTTTTTATTGCTAAATCAAAAAGTCAGCCAAAATTAGTTTTTTAAAAAAAAATTAAAAAAAAAAAAAAAATTAAAATTAAAATTAGTTTTTTTACATTATTAATATCGTAACAATCACTTAACATATAACAAAAAAATAATGGTTGTTACTAAAAATGGTTGCATAACTACAAATTTACAATGAATTCTAAAAAGTATACTTTCAATTGCAGTGAATTAAAAAAAATGCACAAAAAAGAAAGAATTCTCAATAGAAGAATAAATAATCGAAGAAATTTTCAAGATTACCGTCATTGTTCAGTGAAACATTTTTTCATTCACTGTCATTTGCAAAAGTGTGTCATATCTCAAGAATTTTCACACAATCGAGGTGTATTTTCATTTTAAAATGAAAACAAATGTCTTAAAATAACTTTTATTCTACGTTTAAACTTTATATTTATCGATAAAAGAAAAACAGATTTTTTTCTTTTTTGGATTCTTCTTTTAAAACTCGAGTTTTTCCCTTATTTTGTAACATTTTATTCCTTATAATATAATTCGATCTTTATAATTTTATCTATTGTGTTCTTTTCTCTTTTCCTTTCTTATTTTTTGCTTTCCTATTATTTTTGGTTTTGTTTTATTATTTCTATTTTTGTTTTTAATTTTAGTTCTTATTTATATTCTATTATTCCTATTTTTGTGTTTAATTTTTTTATTTTAATTTTTATTTCTATTTTATTATTTCTATTTTTGTTTTTAATTTATTTATTTTAATTTTTTATTTATAATTTTATTGTTCATATTTTTTAATTTAAGTCTTTTATTTTTGTCATTATGTATTTTTTGGTTTTTTTTATGTTTGTCTCATTATTTTTTGTTTCCCTTCTATTGTACAACTTTTCGTATATAAAAAATTAGTCGCGTTTCTTTCTTGAAAATAAATAAAATTATTACAAAATCAAAAATTGTTTTTGCAAAATAATAATTCTTTTATATACGTATTTTAACGAGTATTGTCATAATTGAGTAATTTATTTATATCTCTTCTTTTTATGTTTTGTCGAACTGAATCGAACCGAATGATAGAACTTTGAAATATGAATTATTTAACTGAAAATGGATATGTCAAAGTCTATTTATTATTTCAGTGCAATGAATGCAAAAATATATAATGCGTAGTTTTTTTTTCCTTTTCTTTCTTTTTTAATAAATAATAATCATCTGGCGTATTATCGAGAAGCTCTTAGGACTCTTCATGACGACATTGACTACGTGATACTTTCTGAAAGCAGCCGTTATTTTACATTTGCATTATGCTTTCTGAGCAGAGATGACACGTGTCATTTAGAGTCATTGACGTAAAAACATATTATTTTTTTCCGTCTAAAGAAAATTGAATTTATTATTGCAAAACCCCCATTTTCATTGCTTTATGTTTCTTCCTAATTCGAACCCTTGTACCTTTTAAGTGGTTTAAACAACACTTTTATTTATGCTTTCTATTTTTTAGTTTATTTTTTTTATTTTGCACTAAATTAGTGCAATAAAAATAAATTAATAAGTAAAATAAAAAAAATATTAATAATGTTCAATTTTATTATTATTATTATTATTATTATTATTATTATTATTATTATTATTATTATTATTACAAATAAATGTCCGAATTTAAATTTAGCAAAACTCGACGATTTTAAAATTATTAAAAGCGTTATTAATAATTTTTAATTAAAATTTGTTTTTTTAAATAAATAATAAATAAATAATTAATAAATAATTAAATTTGTATCAAATAATCAATTAATTTACTATAACATTAGTTATTAACCCATTTATTATTAGTCATTGTTTTATTAATTATTATTCTAATTAATTAACTAATTAAAAAAATAAATAATAAATCAGTAAATAATGCACTGAAAAAAATTGTATTTAATTCAAGTAATCGATTAAATTAGATTGCTATTCAAAACTTGATCTTCATTATTGCGTCGAAAATATAAATTTAATAATACAAAATGAAGTGTGATGACTTTGTTAAATCCACTGATCTTGTTTTGGATCATTGGACCGCAAAATCTAGATCGCGTATAGTCTCAAGAACATTCTGTTTGTTATGATTTCACAAATAAGAAATATTATTAACTGCGCAACGTCGTGTACACTTAAAAATGTCAACAGAAAAAAAATTTTCACAAACTCATTTTCTATCATTAAGTACACAAACTTCGCGGATTACTTATGAACATTGTTTGAATCAAACATATAAAACATAGACTAAGGTCAAGTTAATCATTATCTTACAGTGAGAAAAGAAAAATTATATATGAATCGATTGCCTTATTATCAAATAAATATTCAGTTGAAACAAATGATTTTTAATTTATTTCTTTTTATAATAACAATAGAGGTAATAATAATAATAATAATAGCTAATTATTATATAATAAATAATAATATATTTTATAACATGTAATTACAATAATAAAATATTTTATAACAATTCTATTTACTATTCCATTTTTATTTATTTTTTTTATTTATATTTTTTTAATCTGAAATTATTTATTTTTGTTATAAAGAATAAAAATTATTTTCTACAAATAAATATTTATTTGATAAATATACAAAGAGACGAGTAGCATGTGTAAGTAAACAAATTTTTTTTACAAAAATTATTTTCTATCAAATTATTTTTTTCTATAAAAATATTTATTTAATAAATGGTCAAAGAGACGGATGCGTCTAAATAAAAAAAATTTTTTCTACAAAAAATATTTTCAATCAAAATATCTTCTCTCTATAAAAAATAATTTCTATCAATCAAATTATTTTCGTTCTATAAAAAATAGTTTCTATCAATAAAATTATTTTCTTTCTGTAAAAAGTAATTTCAATCAATCGAATTATTTTCTTTCTATAAAAAATAATTTCTATCAATTAAATTATTTTCTTTGTATATAAAAAAATAATTTCCATCAATTAAATTATTTTCGTTCTATAAAAAGGTATTTCTGTTTGATTTAGATATTATATGGTTTCAGTTATCAATTTTAAAATGGAATACGTGGAAAAAATCTATTTCATGGAATTATAACAAATAACTGATAATAGCTGATTTCATAGAGATTATTAGATTACTATTATTATTGATAAAAATACCGAAAGCTTCGGGGAAATCACGCCCGTGTGGTTTAAAATAAAACATATTTATATGATGTAATTAAAAGACAAGGTTAATTAATCCCCCTCGTGAAGCATTATCCCAAAGCAAATGCAAGCAAATGAGAGTGTTATAAATGCGATTAACCTAATTTGTATGGAAGATATAATTCGATATTGGAAAACTCTATATTTCCTTGTTTTATGCGATGTTTACAAGAAAATTGCGATCATTATTATATTTATTTATTTAGCACTGTCTAATCGATTTTAATAAATGCGAAAAATTTGTAATTTTTGCTCTTAATAATAATAATTTTTGCCTCGATCGATAAATATTTATTTAACAACTAGCTGTAACAATTAATTATTAGAACATTAGTAACTATAATTATGAGCAGAAAATAAGTAATATTTGGCAAAAATAAATTAATTATTAGTAGAAATGAACTAATTATTAGTAGAAATTAGCAAATTATTATTGGAAATTATTGGAAACAATTACTCTCTAAATTTGATTTAATAAAAGTGTTTACTAATTTTAAATTAGTAACTGACTTTTTGCTTTTGAATAAGTAAATTTTTCTAACAAATCAGTAGAAATTGCTATTTATTCGTCGAATTTATTTATTTACTATAATAAAAATTACTAACTAAAAAACATAGAATAAAATTCAAAAGAAAATAAATTTTACTAATCAATAGTAATCTCTACTAATTAATTAGTACATTTTACTTATTGCAAAGCAAGAAGTCAGTTATTGGTCCTAAACTATAGCAAGAACAATTCCAATTAATAACAGGGTCATAAAAATTAATTTAATTCACAATTCATAAAAAGTAACCACAGCCGATAATCAGCAGAAGATGAAAAATTATTTTTGAGCGAACTTTATCTACTGTTTACTAACAATTTTTAGTCATAAATTTTTAACTGGTCCTAAACTATAGCAAGAACAATTCCAATTAATATATGGGTCATAAAAATTAATTTAATTCACACTTCATAAAAAGTAACCACAGCCGATAATCAGCAGAAGATGAAAAATTATTTTTGAGCCATCTTTATCTTCTGTTTACCAACAATTTTTAGTCATAAAATTTTTTACCGGTCCTAAACTATAGCAAGAATAATTCCAACTAATATCTGGGTCATAAAAAATAATGTAATTCACAATTCACAAAAAGTAACCACAGCCGATAATCAGCAGAAGATGAGAAATTATTTTTGTGCCATCTTTATCTTCTGTTTACCAACAATTTTTAGTCATAAATTTTTTACGGGTCCTAAACTATAGCAAGAACAATTCCAATTAATATCTGGGTCATAAAAATTAATTTAATTCACACTTCACAAAAATTAACCACAGCCGATAATCAGCAGAAGATGAAAAATTATTTTTGAGCCATCTTTATCTTCTGTTTACCAACAATTTTTAGTCATAAAATTTTTTACCGGTCCTAAACTATAGCAAGAATAATTCCAACTAATATCTGGGTCATAAAAAATAATGTAATTCACAATTCACAAAAAGTAACCATAGCCGATAATCAGCAGAAGACGATAAATTATTTTTGAGTTAACTTTATCAATTAGGTAGTCCAAGTTTGGTGGGGGAAATTCAATATGGCTGACGTCAGCTGATTTACCGGAGGACAAACAATGCATTGAATTCAATGGGACAAATCAGTTTTTTAACCATAACTTTTTAAATATTCATTTTTGAACCATAGTGTAATGGAAAATTATTCTTTATTTATCGAAATCTATTTTTTAAAACAATAAAATTTAATTTTTTGGTTTTATTGTTTTAAAAAATAGATTTCGACAAATAAAGAATAATTTTCCATTACACTATGGTTCAAAAATGAATATTTAAAAAGTTATGGTTAAAAAACTGATTTGTCCCATTGAATTCAATGCATTGTTTGTCCTCCGGTAAATCAGCTGATGTCAGCCATATTGAATTTCCCCCACCCAACTTGGACTACCTAATAGGTTACTAACAATTGTTAGACAAAAAATTTTAGCTGGGCCTAAACGACTGCTAGAACAATTCCACTTAATATCTTGGTCTTTAAAATTAATTTAAGTCACAATTCATAAAAATAACCACAGCTGATAATCAGTAGAAGATCACAATCAGTGAATGACTTTTTGCTTTTGAATCAGTTAAAAATAACTGATTTTCAGTAAAAAAAATAACTAAAAAAATTAGTTAAACTTGACTAATTGAATCAGTTAAAAAACAATTTACTGAAACAACAGTTATTTTTAACTGATACTCAATTATTTTTAACTAATTGTCAGTTGAAATATTACTATTTGAATTTGTGACTGACTTTTTGTTTCTAAATCAGTTATTTTTAACTGATTCAAATTTAGGGAGAAGGGAGTAGAGAATAACTAAAAGAATAGTCAAATTTGACTAGTTATAAAAAATGTTGGTAATTGTAGTTATTAATTTTACTAATTATTAGTCATTATATTATTTTAGTAATTTTAGTTATTAATTGTACTAATTATTAGTCATTATAAACAATTTGATTAGTATAAATATTTTACTAGCAATTAGTGGAAGTTTACTGATTGTTAGTAGAATGTTACTAATTTCTAGTAGATTTTTCTAAAAATTATAGTAAGACTATCATTTCTACTAATTTATTAGTGATATTTACTAATTTAGAAACAAAAAGTCAAGCACAAATTCAAATTCAGAGATAATAATTCGCTATTTAGATTTAGGTTTATAATTTAGAGAGATTGTTTAATTGCTATAATTTCGCCTAATTAATTTGGAGCATTCTATGAAGACATTTATACACAAAAATAGACATCAATTGCCATAAAAGCGATATTTTAAAATAAATTGAGCTCAAAATGAAAATGAATTTGCAAAATGTATCATTATGTATACAATATTGCTAAGTGCTCTTGACATAAAAAGTGTTTATACAGCAACATATATAGAGAGTGGATGGAAGGATAGTACCCTTATATTAAAGAAGGGTGCTTCTATTTTCTGAATGAGCTTTTTTTTCTACGTTTTAAATGTCGCTGAAATGGCATTGCAAATATATATCTGTGTGTATGTGCAATAGAAGGGGGAAATCAATACACAACCCTACTACGTCGTGGCCTTCTTTTCAACGAAATCTAATTTTCACTATATAGGTATAAATAGATAAAGTGTGAAATGATTGGTCATCGGAGGGCAATTTTATTTCCCCTATAAGACTTCTTTTTAAATCCCTACATTATAGCTGATTATTTAAATCAAGACTAATTTCATTTTAACATCCATTTTTATTTATGTTCTACAAGAAGAAAAAAATCACTTTCTCACTATCACTATATGATAAAAATTATTTATTCTTAATTTAGAAACAAATTTTCAAATTATTTAACTTGTAATTTTTTAATATTTGTTTTCTGTAAAAATTAAGATTTTCAAAAATTTCCACTATCAAACTTTTTAAAATTCAAAAGTTTATCAAAATTGCTCCTGTAGCATATTCAAAATTATTTTAAGATTTTAATTCAATTTTTTTTTTAAATTCGTAACTTAAATTCTTCTCTAAATTAATTATTTTTAATAATAATTTTTAAAAAAGTTCTTTGAAAATTTAATTATTTAAAGGAGAAGAAAAATTAACTGAAAAAGTCAACTAATTTCAATAGACCTTGATATAAATTTTTGCAAAAAAGTAAAATCTTCCGACTTTTTAATTAAAACTATGAAAAATGAAATTTTCCGAAAAATTCAATTTGAAACCTTTTGAAATTCAATTATTTATTTAAAAAATGTTGAACGCAGCTTTGTCACTTTCATTGTTTTGCTAAAATTACATAAATCTCTTAAAATATTAAAGTCTTAGAAATCGAAATAAAAAATTTAATTAAATTAAACAATTTTTATTTTTTCTACTTCATTACTGTATTGACAAGAACTGAAAAATCATTATCAGGGGAGAAGATTTTTGCAACCAATTTTATAAAAAAAAAACCTGTAGTATTTAAATTAAAATATTAATTTTTCCAATAATACACGGAGAAAAATTATTTTTAATGATTACAATAGTCTACATTACAGCGCGGATATGTGACCACTTTTTGGAATGATTACGAAGACTATGTAATGTGTTAAGAATTTAGTAGGAACGATTACTATAGCTGTTGTAAGGGATACCTTCATGTTTGTACTCCTTACAACAGCTATAGTAATCATAACAAAAAGTGGTCACATATCCGAGCAGTAATATAGACTATTGTAATCAGTACGAATAAACTTTTCTCCGTGTAAACTTTTTTATTTAAAAAATTAAAAGATTAAAAAGAAAGTAAAAAAAAAATTTTACCTTCCACTAATTTTTCATCTATTCTATATTGATTTCGCAGCAATTTTCATATATAAAACATAACATCGCAATTGAAGAGCAGACACACGACATTCTGGCGCCTAATTTATGTTTCCCTTATTCTTGTTTAATAATAAAGTTTCTTGAATTACGTTGTTTTGGTCTTGGTAAATTTGAAACTTTATTAAATATTATTATACTAAATCTAACAAATTGTTCCTTTCAGTATAATAAACTTTAATAAAGTGCTAATGTGTAATAAATAATTACGAAAAATTATAATTATAAATTCTAATTAGTAATTATAAATTATAATTATAAAAATTAATTATAAACTATAATTCCAAAAAACAAAATTTCAAAAAACTATAAATTCCATGTTTTATAGAAATAAATAAATTATTAAATATATTTAGACACAGGATTTACGATTACAAATCACAAGAAAATATCATTACAATCATAATTAAAAAATAATTTTTAATATTGTTTTAGTGTCGAAAATAAAAACAAGAGAACCAGTAAAAATTGTTGAAAAATATTATAAAATGAAAAAATAGTATAAATATTATATTATATTATTATATTTATATAAATACATATAAATATTATAAAATAATATAAATAATATAAAATAGAAAATAGAAAAATTAAATTATAAAAAATTGCAACTATGGAAATAATGAAATTATAAAAAGTAAATAATAATTGATAATTCGCTTGTTAACAAGATAAAAAGACACGCATCAAAAAATAAAATATTTAAGTAAACAATTTCTTTTCAAAAACTCGAAACTCATAAATCGTAAATTCTAAAATAAGAAACAAAAGCATTTAATGCGATTGAGGTCAATGTAAAGAATATAAAAACACAATATATCATATAAACATTAAATAAACAATAAAATTAAATTAAAAATCTTTTTTTTTTCAAATGAAACTCTATTAAATATGGGTCACAAATGAAAAGAAAATTTGTCAACAATTTTCTTTTTATTTTATTTTCAATTCTAAAAAGAGAAAAGATAAATATTAAATGCAACAAACTATCCTTGACATTTGACACATTTTTTTTTAAATCATCATTTGAACGATTGTTGTGTATATGTGTTATAATTTTAATATTTCATGAATTTAACATTTTTATATTCATCCTTTAGATCCTCGTGCGATACTCTTTGTATTTAGATGAGTTTTTTTTTATACAATGTATTTCATCTTCAAAAATACTATTGAAATACGAAAAAAAGAATAGAAAATTAAAAATTATATAATATCATAAAAGAAAATGTAAATAGAAATGAATTCTCATGATGATGCAATTATTTTTTCTTTATAGGAAATTTTATTATTTGCCAATGGATGGTTTTTAGATTTGCAAGCTTTTAAATTTATTGTGTTGTAAATTATAATATTTTACTTGTGCTTATCAAAGATAAAAATCATTTTCTTATTGATAAAATAAAACAAAAAAAAATTAATAAATAATAATAAATAAATAAATAATAATATATATTAATATTTTTTATTTATTAAATCACCTCTTTAGTTCAAAGAATACTTTTTTTTTTAATTATTTATTTTACTTAATCTTTACTTATTTATCTTATTTTACTTATTATTTTTTTTCATTTTTTATTTTCATATTTTTCTTTCTTTATTTTTATTTGTTACTTTTCATTTTATTTCATTATTATAAGTTACAATCTTATTTTATTTATTTTCTGTTTTTTCAATTTGAATTTTATTTTTTATCTATTCTTTATATTTTAAGTAACTTTTTATTGTTCATTAAATATTATTACTTTTCCAATACATCATAAACGTGATTTAAAAATGATGTTTTATTTCAATAATTACTTTTTCACTGTCGTTTAAGAAACAATCAAATATTATTATAGGTGCAAATTCTATAAAACTGCAAATTATTGATTCCTTGAAGTAGTATTAATAATTATGTAAGTAATTACAAATATTTATGTGAATTAGTAAATTTTGCAATAAATAAATAAATTTTACTAATAAATAGTAAATTCTATTAATATTTATTAGTAGAATTTTCTAATTCAAATGCAAAAAGTCACTTTCTAATTCAAATTAATACACATTTTTACTAATTCAAATTTTTAGAGTAAATAGAAAACTAATTATTAGTAGAAATAACTAAGAAAATAGTCAAATTTGACTAGTTATCATTTTTTTTTACTAATTTTAGTTATAAATTTGACTAATTATTAGTCATTATATTATTTTAGTAATTTTAGTTATTAATTTCACTAATTATTAGTCATTATATTATTTTAGTAATTTTAGTTAATTATTTCACTAATTATTAGTCATTATAAACAATTTGATTACTATAAATATTTTACTAGCAATTATTAAAATTCTGTACTAAAAAATTAATAAAATTTTACTAACAATTAGTGATATGTTATTAATCAAAAAGACCAAAAGTCGTCTATGAAAATTATTAAAAATTAGTGAAATTTCACTATTTGTTAGAAGAATTCTACTAATTCAGAATATTTTTTTTTTAAATTCATTTTTTTCACATAAAAATTGAAGAATAAAAAAGAGCATTTTATTCTTTGAAAATGATATTATCTTACTATATTTACTTCCTGTGGTAAAGACACTTCGATCCACAACAACTTTATGAATAAAAAAATAAGAATAGGAGCATATGTCACTGCATATTCTTTACACTCGTGATGAGAAATTTTCTCTGCCTTTTTTACCCTTTTCTTCTTTTTCTCCTATATCCAGAAGATTTTATAAATTTATCACTTTTAAATATTCTTCCTCTCGTTGCTTGAAAAAAAAATTCAATATACTTTCTCATTCTTTCCAAGAACAGAAAAAAATAATAAAAATTGTACAACATTTTTGTAGCCGAGTACAAAATTAAAGAATTTTCTGTTTAACTATAAAACGATGAAAAAAAAGTGTATAATAATTTGGAAATTTTTATTTTTTTTAAGCTTTTGGGTGAATTTTTTTCAATTCCTATTATTTTAGAAACTCGTCTGTCATTGTTTCTGACATTATGTAACATTATTTCCTTTCTGCGTTTCTGCAAAACGAAATTCTCACGGAAAGAAAAATAATAAAGTTACCTCGAGACGATGACCTACAATTTCGAAAAGATAAAAAAAAAACGACGCAAATGTAAGTTTTTTCCACTTCCTTTCAATTAAGAACCATAATAAATATTGTCAAATCGTAATCACGATAGTTTCTTTCAATTAGTATTTTCAGCTAATTAACTAATTAATTTTCCTTCCATGCATATTATTGCAATTTTTGTTGCATAAAAATAATTAATTTGTCACAATTATTAATCCAACTTTTGTTGGAGGAATAAAATTAATTTTGCTACAAAAATTGATAAAAGTTTTGTTGCATAAAGACAGAATTAATTTGCCACAAAAATTAATACAACTTTTGTTTGATAAAAAAATTAATTTTGCCACAAAAGTTGATACAATTTTTGTTGCATGAAAATAATTAATTTGCTACAAACATTAATACAACTTTTTTTGAATAAACAACATTAATTTTCCCACAACAATTAATACAATGTTTGTGTCTTAAAAAAAAAATTAATTTTCCGCACAACAATTATATCAACTTTTTGTACGTTGACAAAGTTCACAAACGTTTATAATAGTCAACGATTCGATAGAAAAAGTATTCAAAAAAACATCTACAATATTTCTTTATCAAGAAATTAAAAAAGAAAAATTTGTAAACAAAAAATTTTCTCTTCTCCGAGTAGAAAAAAAATTGTTGATCATAAAGGTACTTTTGTTGCACAAAAAAATGAATTTGTCCCTAATTATTATATTACAACTATTGTTGCACAAAAAAAAGGATTTTCCACGACAATTTTTTGTTCCACATGCAAGAGAAAGTCGTAATTCTCACTCAATGTGAAAAGTCGAAAAATGAAACACATCAAACATTCTATCGGAATATGAGCGTTAGGTGTGGGATATAAGTAAACATCAGCTGGAGATAGTAATTCCCGCAGACATCTATTTTAAGCAAAGTTGCTGCATTCAATTTGTGTCACGTGACACATGCTGCCTTGCAAGAAAAGAGAGACTTCTCTCGTGACTCAGTTCGTTGAGTAAATATATATATGTAGAAAAGAGAAAAAGATCAAGCACGTGGATTTGTTCAGATCCAATTTTTAAATTTCATCCGAAAAAAATTGCAATTGGTACATAATTCCCATCGAAAACAGCAACTGAAAGTTGGAAGTGGTGCGTGAATCTTGTGAAATCGACGCCATTTTTGCGCCTGCGCCATCTACACGTCTCTAGATCTCAATTAGAAAACTACTGGAAAAAAAATATTCAGTATCTTTTCACAAAGAATTTTTGGGATATTATTTTAATACCAAAATGGATTAAATGGATTAAAATAACAGGGTTTAGAGTTAGTTTCCTTTTTTACCTAATCCCCTTTTTACCTTTTCCCCCCTTTTTTATCCCCTTAAATTAATAAAATCTCCTAAAACACCTAAAATCATAAATTCTCTTCCCATTTCCTTTCATTTTTAAGAAACACCTGTAAACATTGACTTTTTTGTAAGTTAGAAAAATTTTTAGTTATGCTAAGTAGATTTCTGCTCATCAGTAGTTAATTTATGCTAATAATTAGTTACTTATGTACTAATAATTAATTGTCTACTTTACCAAAAATTAGTTACTTCCCATTAATAATTAGTTATTCTCAAAATAAAAATAACAATAACAATTTGCTAATTTCCAGTAATAATACTTTAAATACTAATAATTAATTAATTTCTACTAATAATTAGTTACACTCTAAACTTGAATCAGTAAAAATGTGAGAGAATCTAAATTACTGACTAACTTTTTGCTTTTGAATTAGTAAATTTTACTAATAGATAGTAATTTCTACAAATAAATAGTAATTTCTACAAATTTTTTAGTAAACTCTACTAATTTAAAAACCCAAAAGTCAGTTACTAATTTTAATTTTAAGAGTTATTATTAACTACCAATTAGTTAATTTTCAATAATAATTTGCTAATTTCTTTTAATAATTAGTTAATTTCTACTAATAATTAAATATTCTCAAAATAACAATAACAATTTGCTAATTTCTACTAATAATGAGTTAAATTCTACTAATAATTAATTGATTTCTGCTAATAATTGGTTACACTTTAAATTTGAATTAGTAAAAATGTGTACGAATTTAAATTACTGACTGACTTTTTGCTTATGAATTAATTAATTTTACTAATAAATAGTAATTTCTATTAATATTTTAGTAAATTTTGCGAATTTAAAAACTCATAAGTCAGTTACTAATTCAAATTAGAAAACATATTTACTAACTTAAATTTAGAGAAATAAACTTCAGAAGTTGTCATATTTACTTTGAAAATGATAAAAGTTGTTAATAACTAATTGCACTAAGTTGAAAGAAAATTTAAAAAAATCTTAAGCATAAAAATTAATTGTGAAGAAAATAGTAAAATTTGCTATTAATAATCGTTATTTCTAGAATATCAAAAGTAAATTTTAATCAAAATTAGTAAAAATTACTTTTTATCAACAAAATAAACTACAATTTTAAAGCAAAAAGTCAGTCACTATTTCAAATTAATAAACATTTTTTATTAGTTCAAATTTTAAGAGTAAATAGAAAACTAATTATTAGTAGAAAATAACTAGGAAAATCGTCAAATATCACTAGTTACCAAAACTTTTAGTAATTTTATTCTTTTTGCTATTGAATTAGTAAATTTTACTAAGAAATAGTATTTTCTATTGATTCGCTAGTAAAATTTACAGAGTAGAAAAATAAGTTTTTAGACAGACGGAAATAAAAATAAGTAAATAATTTTTTTCTTTTCTGTCTATGAACCCAATTGTCTGACTAGGAACGTCTTTTTCTACTTATATTTGCATTATCAGTTTTTGAATTCAGTTGTCTTGCTAATTAATTATTGAAAATTAACTAATTGCTAGTATGTAATTTCTCTCTAAATTTAAATTAGTAAAAATGTTTATTAATTTTGAATTAGTAACTGACTTTTTGCTTTTGAATTGGTAAATTTTACTTATAAAGTTATTTTTTTGCTGATTATTAGTGAAGCAAAAATTCAGCAAAGGTTTTTTTTACATTTTTTCTTGCAGATATCAAATTGAGACAAAAAACGAATCAAAAGTGTTGCGAAGCAAGATTTTAATTTATTTTTTGTCTCAATTTGATATCGAAAAATTCCCCTCGAAATAAAATTTCCTTCAATTGAATGTAATAAAATATGAAAAATATCGAATAAAAATCTTTATATAAAAAATTCAATTAAATTCAAAATCACCTTCAATGAACTGAATAACAAAAAAATTGAGGATTACTCATTTGAGAAAAAAAAAATTTTCCTAGCGGTAAAAATGGAGAGATTTGAAACACATTTCCCACACGCATTACAGAAAAAAAAGCAATTGTATTTTATCCATAGAAGGTATATTTACTGATTGCCATTCGTTCTCAATAATAATTGTCAGTTCGTCGTTGTCGTCGTCAATCGGTAAATGTATTTTCCTGCAAAGAAAGAATCATCGAAGCAATAATGTGCCTCGCTGGCACAGTGTTGGCGCCTGCCGGATGGTTTGTTAACCTTCGACCGTTATGTTACGACTAACGCTAACTGCCACGTACATTTTTAAACAATGAAAACTGTTTCTGCACAATGCGCTTCTCGAACATTCAGCATTAAACTAATCATAATAAAACAAGAGAGGAGAAAAGAAGTTTCTAATAATAATAATAATTTTTAACAATTTCTAATAAATAAAAAAAAATTTTTTTTTTTTATTTCTTTCTTATCTTTTTTTCTATATTATAGAAAAAGAAGATAAGATAAAAAAAGAAGAAAGAAAAAGAAGATAAGAAAGAAATGAAGAAAAAAAAATTTTTTTTATTCACATATTTTACAACACAGGCTTAGGGGGGAAGGGGGTCTACAATTTTGTGACGACCTGTGTAAAAATTACTAATTTCTATGTAACAAAATGTGACGTAGGGGGGAGGGGTTAACAATTTTCTAAATTTGCGTTACGTAATATGTGAATGATCCCTAACAATATTTTCAATATTTTATCTATACTTTACAATTTTCCCATTCCTGTTAATCCTTCACTAATTTTCAACTAGAAAAACAATTTAAAACTGTGTTTTTTCCTAACTGTTATTTCGAAAAAAAAATTGTTCATTGCAAAAGTGTGACATTTGTTTCGAATAAAAAAGTTTTGCTATTAAGGATTTTTGTGAAAAAAAACTGTTTAATAATTATTTTTCTTTTTTTGCAAACAGTTTTTTTTATAGGGAATAGAAGTTTATTGCTTTTATTGCAAGTGGAATAAATGGGAAATGAATTATTGCTGATAAGTAGCATTTGATTGTATTTATGGCGCAGATAATGATTCTCAGAGATTAATTTTACCGATCTTATGTGGGTTCAGCATCAATCATGGAGATGGTGCTATGATCGTATAACTAATTTTTATTTTTAATATAAGTAGTACTCTCTAAATTTGAATTAGTAAAAATGTTTACTAATTTAAAATAGTAACTGACTTTTTGCTTTTGAATTTGTAAATTTTATTAAAAGATTAAAAAGAAATGGCTATTTATTAGTAAAATTTACTAATTCAAATGCAAAAAATCAGTCACTTATTCAAATTAGTGCGAACATTTTTAGTTTTCACTAATTCAAATTTAGAGAGTCGATAAAACACTTTTACTATAATTGTTGCTAAAATTCTACTAGCAATTAGTGAAATTTTACTAACAATCAGTAAAATTTCACTAATCGATAGTAAAATAAATACTCTATCATTTGGTGGACACCTTTTTATCATTTCATAAGTAACTTTCTACTACTAATTTAAAATTAATTATTTTTTATTGCTAAAATATTACTAAAATTCTTGCTAAAGAGTCAAATTTGACTATTTTCTTAATTATTTATACTAATAATTAATTTTCTATATGGAATTATTTATATTATAATAAGTTATTTTTTAGTATTTGCTGAAGCAAAAAGTCGTTCAAGATTTTACTAACAATTAGTTAATTTCTACTAATAATTTATTAGTAAAAACACTGAGTTACTAATTACAAATTTATGATTTATGCTAATGATTGGTTATTTTATAATTAAAATAATAATTTATTACTTATGTACTAATAGTAAATTGTGTTCCACTAAAAATTAGTTACTTTACTAATAATTAGTTACTTTTTATATTCTAATTAAAAAAATGTTTGCTTCTTTCAATTAATGACTGACATTTTGCTTTTGAATTAGTAAATTCAACTAATAAATAGTAATAAATAACTAATAAATATAGTTATAGCTTAATTAACAAACAATAAACAAAGAATTACTAACACAATTTTATCTCGAAATGTAACTTTTCTTGTCAAGAATAATAAATTTTACGATAAAAAAAATAAATATATATAAAAATAAATATAAGTAGAAACAGCAGTTTTTAGCAAGACAACTGAATTCAAAAACTGATAATGCAAATATAAGTAGAAAAAGACGTTCCTAGTCAGACAATTGGATTCATAGACAGAAAAGAAAAAAATTATTTACTTATTTTTATTTCCGTCTGTCTAAAAACTTATTTTTCTACTCTGTAAATTTTACTAGCGAATCAATAGAAAATACTATTTCTTAGTAAAATTTACTAATTCAATAGCAAAAAGAAGACTAAAATTACTAAAATTTTTGGTAACTAGTGATATTTGACGATTTTCCTAGTTATTTTCTACTAATAATTAGTTTTCTATTTACTGTTAAAATTTAAATTAGTAAAAAATGTTTATTAATTTGAAATAGTGACTGACTTTTTGCTTTAAAATTAGTATATTTTGTTAATAAAAATTACTTTTTTCTAATTTTTTTGTAAAATTTACTAATAAAAATACAAAAAGTCAATTAGTTAATAATCACTACTAAAATATTACTAGAATTTCTAATAACTAATAAAATTCGACTATTTTCGTAGTAATTTATTTACTATCAGCTATTTTCTATTGATTATTAATTTTTTTCTACTAATATTTAATTATTTTCCACTAATAATTTGTTTTCTACGTATAATCTGTTATATCATTACTAGTTACTAATTAATACTTAAATATTACTAATATTTTCTGTTACTAGTCAAATTTGACTATTTTCTTAATTATTAACTTACTAATAATTAGTTATTTTTTATTGCTAAATCAAAAAGCCAGCCAAGATTAATATTTTTACAATATTAATATTGTGACAATCACTTAACATATAACAAAAAAAAATAATGGTTGTTACTAAAAATGGTTGCATTAACTACAAATTGACAATGAATTCTAAAAAGTATACTTTCAATAATTGCAGTGAATTAAAAAAAATGCACAAAAAAAGAAAGAATTCTCAATTGAAAAATAAAAAATCAAAGAAATTTTCAAGATTTTAACGTCATTGTTCAGTGAAACATTTTTTCATTCACTGTTATTTGCAAATGTGTGTCATATCAGAGAGGAATTATTTACTATAGCTATTAATTAATATCGAATAATAATTTGCTAATTTCTAGAAATAATTAGTTAATTTTTACCAATAATTAGTAGATTTCTGCTAATGATTCTAGTTTATACTAATAATAATTATTATGAACTAATAATTAATTCTTTTCTGTACTAAAACTTAGTTACTTTCTACTAGAATTAGTTAGTATAATTAAATTTGAATTAGTAAAAATTCTTACTAATTTGAATTAGTGACTGATTTTTGCTTCTAAATTAGTAAATTTCACTAATAAATTAGTAGATTAATAAATTTGTAATTTATTTTAGTACTAACAATTATTTGGTGACTGACTTTTTGCTGTTGAAATATCAAATTTTACAAATAAATTATAGTAGAAGCGACTATTTATTAGTAAAATTTACTAATTTCATAGCAAAAAGTAAGTCACTTATTTGTAAATATTTTTACTAATTCAAATTTAGAGAATAGAGAGTCTAGAAATTATTTAATTTCCAATAACAATTTGCTAATTTCTGCAAATAGCGAGTTAATTTCTACTAATAATTAATTGATTTCTGTGATAAAAATTAGTTATTTTATACTAATAATTAATTACTTATGTACTAATATGTTTTCTGTTTTAAAAATTACATCCTACTAATAATTAGTTACACTCTAAATTTGAATTAGTAAAAATGTGTACGAATTTAAATTTATAACTGACTTTTTGCTTTTGAATCAGTTATTTTTACTAATAAATAGTAGTTTCTACTAATTTTTTAGTAAAGTTTACTAATTAGAAGCCAAAAGTCAGCCACTAATTTAAATTAATAAACATTTTTATTAATTCAAAATTAGAGAGAAAAATTGAAATTTGAAATGAAAACTAAATAATAGAATTTAGTTTTAAATTTGAAATTTAGAAGCTGAAAGAAGAAAAATGTTAAGAAAGCATTCCAAGTCGGAATTTTTCAATTTGAAATCGATATTGAGAAGGAACCCTCCTGCTTCTGGAAAGGGATCGAGCGTCCCCTGGATGTGTGAAACCTTGTATTCGCAGAATGTAGCAGACAAATGCATATAGCTGTGTATTTATGTGTGTGTGTGAAATATATTTATATGTGGCGGAAACGGGTAAGAAAGTGTGTGCAGTTATATACAGAATGTAGTTTTCTTGTACCAGTGTGTATAGAGTGCAGACTGTAGTTACATATATCTTTAGGGTAGGGCAGTGGAAATTTCCACTGTACTCGTCGAGACGGTCAATACTCCTTCGCGGCATCAGCGGTTCTATATATATACACACATTTGTACTTGTAGCTTCGTATTATTGTGTACATGTATAGATTGCCTCAAGTTTCACACTTGCCACACTTTCTCACACTTTTCAGTTGACAGCAAAAATATAATAATTAAGAAAATCATTCTTATTAAGGGAATTTGAGAGAAAAAGTGGTTTCGTATAAATTACATCGGATTTAAATCACAATTTTTCTAAGGATATCAAATTGAGACAAAAAATGTATCAAAATTGTTGCAATGCAACAATTTTGATACATTTTTTGTCTCAATTTGATATCCTTTAAGGAATCTGTGAAAAGTAAAGAAAATTTTGTGTCTGGATTGTTTAAAAATGACTCTTCTCTGAATTTTGCATAATTTTATTATTTACTAATTTTTTATTGTTCATTAAATTTTATTAGTTTTCCAATATATCATGAATATATGATTTGAAAATGATGTTTTATTTCAATAATTATTTTTTTACTGTCGTTTAAGAACCAATCAAATATTCTTATAGGTGCAAATTCTATAAAACTGCGAATTATTGATTCCTTGAAGTAATATTATTAATTATGTAAGTAATTACAATTATTTGTTATTATTTATGTGTCGTATTTTATACAACACTCTAAATTTGAATTAGTGAAAAATAACTAATTATATAGAATATAAATATTTATATGCAGAAAACTAATTACTAGTAAATAAATAATTAAGAAAATAGTCAAATTTGACTATTTAGCAAAAATTTTAGTAACAAATTTAAAACTTAAAAAATAAATTAAAATTTTATAATTAAATTATTTCAGTTAATTTTAAGAATAAATTGACAAAAATAATTTTCGAATTGAATTAATTAAATTAATGTATTGAGAATAAACTGGGATACATTAATTTTATAATAAAGTTAATTAAAATTATTTTAAGATGTAACTAAGTTAATTACTTTTAAAAATAAATTGAATAAATTAATATTAGAATGAAATTAATTAAAGTAATCTTAGAATTAAATTAATGAAATTAATTTTAGAATTAAATTAATTTTAATAATAGTAAACTCGCTGAATGAATTAAAAAATGAAGTTAATTAAAATTATTTTAAGAAGAAATTAATTGAATTACTTTTGAGATTAAATTTGTCAAAACTGACTAATTGCGATTAAGACATTGCACAATCGTTACACTGTATTTATTCAAGATATTATCTATACAACGAAATCATAAATTGTACGCTTCAACTTGCAATGATTTTTGTCAATATTTTTTAATAAATTTTCAAGATTATACAATTTCTCTATCTTATAAACTTATTGACAATAATGATAAAAAAAATATATATTTATGTATATAATTTGTAATTAATTTGAGGGAAAAGTACCAAGACGGAAAATTTTTGGAACCAGTATTGGCAATTTCCGGCATATGATGACTGATGAGAAATAAAATGATTACAATGGAATCATTAAATGCGATTTATCAATAATGATAAAATGAAAGTTATATTAAATTTTATATCTATAAACGACGAAACGAACTTCCTATTAATGAAAAATAAATAGTCATAAAAAATAATTATTATTATTAATATTAATTAAAAAAAAATATTATTAATAGTAATTATTCATTAAATACTTTTTATCTTCTCTCTAAATTTGAATTAGTAATAAAAATTTTTACTATTTCAAATTTAATTTTTATTATTTCTGTTAATTTGTATCTTATATAAAAAAATTATTTTGTAAATTAAAAAACTATGGTTTAAAGAAAGCAAACTTTTTAATTTACATTATTTTTCATTACATTTTAGAATAATTTTTGAAAATATTTATACGAAAAACAAAATATTCACTATTTTATTATTATAATTACTAATAATTATAGTAATTATAGTTGTTTATAGCAAAATAAATAATTATATGGGGAAAGAAAATATGAAATATGAAAGTGGAGAAAAGAGAGAAAGGATAGTAGAAAAATTTATTTGGTATATAAATATAATAATAAAAAAATAATTTAAAAAATTAAATAAAATAAAAACAATATTTATTTTGCAATAAATGAAATAAACAACATTAGTGAAGTTTACAATGTTCACAATCAACATTTTAGAAGAAAAAATATTTTCTACTCAAATTTCTCTGTTTTAAAAATTTGTTTACATTGCTTCTTGATCGGAAATCACAGGAAAAAGAAATTTGTAAATAAAAAATATTATTTTCTGGGTAAAAAGTACTTTTTTCCGACAATCGTTTATCAATAACATTGTAAACTTTACCCATGTAATAAATTAATAAATAAATAAAAAAGCACACACTGAAAATCGAAAAAAAACCTACACAATTTTATTACAAATTTTTTTTTACCCAAAAAAATTACTTACAATGAAACCACATAAAAAGTAATGGATTTCGGTCTTTTTTAAACAAAATAATTGTAACTCGGTTTTCAAATATAAAGCAAATAATAAATAAAAAGATATAAAAAAATATAAAAAAAATGAAAGAAATAAAAAAGTAATTTAGGTAAATAGATTTCAATAATAGATGTAAATAGAATAACCCAATTGTACAGTTCATTGAAAAATAGTGAAAAATAGTGAAAAATAGAATGAAAAAATACGGAAAAACTGCAATTTTTGAGGAAAAACCTTTAAAGGTCGTGGTAAAGCCCCGCGGTTATATTTCACATGAAAGGTTACGGCGGAATAGATTGCAAGGGCAAAATGAAAGCGCAAAAATGAAAATCGATGTCACCAATCTACTTTTCGACATACGTGAGGAACCGCACGTAAATAGGGCAACAATTAAAAAAGAAAAAGGGAACTTTTTTCATACACCTTATCTGCTTAAATTAGTGATGGATGATAAGAACACAATATCATATACAATTTTCACATTATTTTAACTGTACAAAAAAATCTTGTGTTCAAATTAAATTTTTTACAAGTACCAATTTTAATCATTTTCAAAGATGATTTACTTTACGTTACAAACGTATCATTGTTATTAATTTATTAATCACGTATGATTTTTTTCTTATTATATTTACATTTTCATTCATGAAAACGAAAACAATGTGAAAAATATATATTTCATACGATAAAATTCTCAAAGATATGGTGAAAATCATTACATTGTGTAGGTATTTAAATAAAGAATAGAATCATAAAAAATAACTGTCACTAAAATTTAAATTTAAAATTTATGTTAATATTATTCTAAGGAGAGAAAATTTAATAATAAAATGTAAATTGCGACAAAGACAACAGTTGGTACGTGGAGTTTTTATCAGGAATCGATAATACTCATAGTGCTGTCATCTAATGGAAAATGAGAGAAATTGTTTACGCTAATAATGAATTAATAATTTACCATTAAGTAATAAAACAGAAAATTATAAAAATTGGAAATTTAATTACAATTAGTTGAAAGTATAAATAAACAAAATTTTTAATTCCAAGAGTAACTTTTTTCTACTTTTTTTTATATAAATGTCTCTCAAGTTTTAAACGTTCCAATAAAAGAACAATATTTTAAACATATGCAATGAATAGCAAAATTTCTGAAGAACTTGAAGATTATGATACAAATTTTATAAATATAACATAAAATATCAAATTTTAATCAAATATTGAAAAATGTTTATATTACCAGTGAAAGAATGTTGACCAGTAAAAGAACAGTTTGTATTTTCCAGTGAAAGAACATATCAAATTTATATTAATACAGTGTCTAAAAATAACAAAAATTATATGAAAAACGTTAAAAATATTCTGAAACAATTTTGCAACTTACTATTATTCATATGTTCGTGATTACACAGCCAGAAATATTATTTAATTGCACCTGAAACTTGTAATCTTTTTTCTGTTTATGCTATTTGTTCATTTGTCATGCGTTCATAACCCACCAAAATATTAAAAAATTATTTTCAGAAATAACTTGCATATTGAATCTATTTTTTTATCATAAACTATATTTTGAAAAAATAAGGAACTAAAAAATATTTTTTTTATTGTGCTGAAAGCTATAATTTGTGACATATCGTGATAAATAATCAATTTGTTCTTTTACTGGTGTCAATTCTTTCACTGGTATGCAACTACCCTAAAATGCATTAAAATGACTGCATATATGGTCAAAATTCACTATCCTTTTAATTCCAAACCAATGTCATTTTTGAAATTTTGTGTAAACATTTTAATCTGTTTTAATCAACCTCTTCTTACCTGGTGACCCACACGGATAGATTTTTTCTCAGATCTCCAAATATGAAAGAAACTCTATTTATGTATTATTGGTTCTTTTTATATACCTATTGTCCATAACAATTTTGCTATAAAAGTTCCAGCCCGCTGGCACACCGGAGTTATCAGTTATAAATGTAAAAATTTTAGATTGCTGAAAATGTCCAAAAATTTTCAAACCGCTGGACAAAATTCCTCATTACAAGAATCAAGGATACTTGACACGTAAGAAAATATTTGCAATTAATTTCCTGTTTCAAATTATTCAGAGAAACATGGTTTACATTTTTTTTTTTATAATAATTATTGTAATAAATGATAATAAACTCACCGCAGGAGGCTAACTCGATCCCAGTTTTACACTTTGGTAGTGTTACTTGCTAGGATGTATTGCCAGGATGATGATATTGACTTTTACTCTATTATAAATAATAAATTAATATTTAAGAACTTTAAGAACGTTCGATGGTCCCTGAAATTTGTAGGTTATGTGCGACTTACAGTTATCGACAAAGAAAAATGGCACTGTCCGTTTGAAATGACGTGAAATTAGTAAACAACCGTTTTCGAACTAGTTTTTCTCTGCATACAGGCACTTTTTACAAAATCTGACAACATACATTTGTCACAAATGTTTTTAATTGTCTGAATTCAAAAGATTTTGTTAATTCATACAGAAACACGGTTGCAGGATTCGAAATACAAAAGTAATGTAATGACAGGCGACAAGACGTATTGTTACAGCCATTTTGCCAGTAGAGGGCAGAAGCATGCAGAGAGCGTAAAGGCTCAGCTGTCAAAATTATTCGCATTACATTGCTATGGTAATTCCAATGCTGCAACCGTGTTTCTATATGGATTAACAAGATCTTTTGAATTCAGACAATTAAAAACATTTGTGACAAATGTACGTTGTCATATTTTGTAACAAGTGCCTGTGAACAGAGGGAAATTTGTTAGAAAATGAAATAATGAATGTTTACCAATTTCACGTCATTTAAATCGGTCAATGCCGTATTTGTTGGTCGCACATTATCGAGAAATTTAAGAGACCATCGAACACCGTTAAATTACATAATTATTAAACAATTATTATTTTCGAATCTGATTTTCGTTGAAAGAATTCCGGTTTACACGATCAGTGGCGCCAACTACAACTCAGCCGTCACTTAAGTCAGGAGTACTACACTCGTTGCATTCGGGAGTGATTGTGATACGCGAGTACTACACGAAATTGGTAAGTTTACTTTATTTATTTGAATAGAGTAGTATAAATAAATATATTCTATTATACTATTTTTTATATCCATTTGACAGATTAAATGTTCTTTTCACAACATTCTTGATTTTTTGTGCTTTATACATTGTTCGAGATTTTTTAGTTCCAACATAACCTATAATAAACATCACTCTGTTATCGCGCCGTGCGCTTGACGTAATATTAGATTATTTATGATATTTCATTATTTGTCTTTATTTTATTTTTTTTGTTCATTTTATTATTGTTAAAGAGAGTTTTGACTCGCTATAAATATTAAACGAATTTAATTATTTGAAGAAACGATTAGTAATATGAATTACATGAAGTTCAATAATTATTGTCGGACAAAAAAAAAGATAAAAAAAAAAAAATTTGTATCTAAAAAGATACAAATAAAAATATTAAAAAATATAAATAAAAACATGGGGTAAAGAAAATATTTTAATTTTAATTGTTGCTAATATCAATGAAGTAATAATTATTTTTGTGTACTAATAAAACTTATTTATGATTCCCCCTTGCAACATAAAAATATTTAACAATAGTAAAATATATTTTTCTCAGTTAATTATTTTTTGTAAATTATTGGAATTAATTAATTATTCTATTATATGAATTAGAGTCTATAATGCCCATTAGAAAAATAATTATGAAAGTTTGTCAATTATCAGATAAAATTTTATAAAAAAAAAAATTTTTTGCTTATTGAAAATATATTTGAGTATATAATGAATTAGAGAAAATAATTAGTGAATATAAATTGATTATAGTAAAAATATTCAGTATAATAAGCAATTAAGTTTAATTTTAATATATTTAAAAAAAGAATTCTTTTGTTTCTAAGAAAAATGTTTCTTATTTTACAGTAAGAGTGTGAAAAATCAGGAAGGGAGGAAGCATGTGAAGAAAAGCTGATTCCAATAAAGAAGACAAATAGGAAATATGGACGGTCTACAAATGGTGAGTCCCTCCTGTCTTCATGTAGCGGAGGCCGGTTGTAATAAAATTGAAAAATTGCTTTGTGACTGCTAATTGAGAATCAGTTGGAAAATAATTCGTCGCTAGAATTAAACCACTTTTTTTCTCAATTAGTAAGTAGATTTGTTGCATTTATTTTTCTTAGAGTAGAATCTCCTTTTTTAGTTTACCCAATTTGAGTTTATAATTTCTCAAGAAATATTTATTAACTTAAAGAGTAAAAAACCAAACTAAATAAAATAATAATAATTATTACTAATAATTAATAATATTATTAATTTTATTTTATTATTATATAATAATATTAACAATAGTTGTGAAATTGTGTAGAGCTAAGAAAAGAGGCTGATTTTTAATCAATAATTTTGATATTCATTTCTAGTAGAGTACAGGTTTATAAAAAATTCATTGACTCAAAATTTCTCCACAGTAAAATCTTCATAGTATTTTTTTGTAAATTATTTATTTAAATAGTTGAATAATAATAATTTGAATATTTATCTAACTAATTTTAATTGTCTTAAACTTTTAAAGACTTATTAATTTTTTTAAAAATGTAATTGAAAAATTCAAAAATAAATTAGAATAGGATGTTAACAAAAATTTCTCTTTTCAGGTTTTTAAAGGCGAATTGCGAATTGTTTGTTAACAAAAGTCAAAAATTTTCGAATTCTTGGCCTTTGTTGTATTTTCTCCACTTTGTCACTTGGCAATTTTTCCCATCTTAATGCATGATTTTAATATATTACGTGAATATTAGTATTGCTAATATTCTCACTGACTTTCCGTCTCCTTCAAAACTTCATAAACTTTATTTTTTACAAAAAAAATATAAATAGTAAATATGAATAATTAATGTCGGCAAAAAATGATTACGATTGTCACTCCATGCATTAAATTGATAAATATATTTTTATAAAAAAAAACGTGTGCGGGGAAACGAAATTACTAGGAAAATATTAAGTTAAATAATAATTAGTATATTTGTTTCATGATTCTTGTACAGGCACTTTTACTTAAAATTATTCGTTTAAAAAGTTACATAACAAAATAGTATACAAGATAGATATTATCTTGTATAACAGCCATTAAGCCATTAACAGCCACAATTTGATTTCTTCTTTTTTACTTATTTACAAATATTTTTGTATTATTTAAATAGTTTTGTGGACAAGTAAAAATATTATGGAACCATATTAAAATATAGAAGGAACTTATAATTTTTTTTTTTGCAATTGATTTTCTTTTATACAAAAGTCGTTGAATAGTTTACAATATGTAATCTTTTATCAGAAATACTCGTATAAAATTTGTGATTTTATGAGTATACATTAGGTTTATGATATGAAAACGTATCTAAAAGAATTTAAACAAAATTTTTATCCTAAACTTTTGTCCCATATTTTTGGTCCATCATTATTCATTTTGGACAGTAAACACATTCAATTTTACAACAAAAAAATCGAATAATAAATAAATCACAAAAATCTGTAAGAGTGTTAAAATACTCGAGTTGAGAAATTTGATTTTTAATTAAAAATTTTAAATTTAAATTTAAAAATTAAAAATTTTTAATTTAAGTTATTTTATAGTCTGTTTAAGTTGGTTAAAATTGATATCAAGCATCCGAGAACAATTTGTTTCAGTCTATTAATCACATATACACTTTTTCTTTTCTCTCTTAAAAATATCATTCAAATCAAACACATACAACATGAATTAAAATCTCATTATTCTATAGACTCTTTCATTGTTATTCATAATCGTAAAATAAAGAGTTTGTTATTGTAATTTTTAAAAAAATAAACTAAACTTAACAATACAAAAGTGACTAAGTACACTTGAAGTATTCCTGCGACAAATCAAAATAAAAAAAAAACAGATATACAATAATACTGAGTCTTTACCCGCGTCTCTATAATTGCGACCTGATAATTTCTTTCTATATTTTGAAAGAATAATTTATTTTCCTAGTTTTCTCTTTCTTTTTCTTTCATGTATTTAAATATAGAAAGTATATTTTCAATTATTGGTCGCATATTACCAACTTTTACGTGACGAGAACAGTTTTTAACGTCTGTTACAAAAAAAAAGAGAACTTTGTCTTTAAATAAATTTATGAACGATGTCCTATTTCGTCACATGCGAATTATTGTTTATTTAAAAATTCCTAAAATTTTAAAAATTTAAAGAGATGTCGATATATGATGAAGTTCGTAACTTTTTTGCGCTACTGATTTTAAAGCTTCTGCCATTGAATTTCCTGTTTCTTGTACCATACTTTTTAGAACGCTGTTCGTTTTTTGCATCAACAAATGTGGATGATCGAATTCCTGTAAATTAAAAAGATTAAATTTAATTAAATATTTAAATTGAATTTTAGTGAAATTTTGTTATTAAAAACGAATGTCCCTAAAATTAGCGCCGAAAACTTTTTATCGGGGTTTTTAGAGATAAAAAAGACACTAATTTCACTTCTTTCATTTGTCTCGAAAGTTATGACTCTTTCGACTTTTTTCGACTATTTTCGACTATTTTCAAATAATGCGACTTTTATCGACTTATATTAAAAAAATGCGACTTTTTTTTACAAATTTTGCGACAAAATACCACATTTTTAGTATAAACTGCAACTAATTTCGATTTTTATTAGTGTGAAAAGTATAAATAGAAAATCTTTAAAAAGTTATTTTTCAATACTTTTTCTAATGAAATTTTCGAAATATACAATTAAAAAGCTTTTTAATAATTGAAATTTTTGTAAAATTCAATTGAAAATAATTAATTTTTTTCAAGTATTTTATAATAAATTTTAAAAAATCAACTTTTGAAGAATTTCAAATTGCAAAATTTTGAAAATAATTTAATTCTCAAAAATTTTAATAAAAAATCTTCAAGTGTAAATTTAATAAAAATAAAAATTCATGAAAATTAGTTTCTAAGAATAATATTAAAATATTTTTAAAAAAAGTAATTCTCAGAATGTTTTCAATTATTGAAATTCAATTATTTTCAATATTTTCGATGACATATTTCCGAAAATTCAAATACATAGAAAAAATAATAATTTATAATAATATTTAAATAATAATAAAAAAAAACATTTTGGAGAAAATAATCATATTCAAAATTTTTAATTCAAATTCGTCAAAAAATTAATTTGTTTTTTTTAAATTATATACAAAACTTTGTTTTATAAATTCAATTATTTTTGAAAATTTACATTAAATTTATAAAAAGCGAATTCTTAAAATTGTTTTATCTTAATTTTTTAAAATTCAATTACTTTCAAACAAAGTAAATTAAAATTTTTTAAAATTTACTTTTTTAGACTTATTAAAATTGCGTACAAATCATTTCTAATTAAAATTCTTCATAAAATTGATTATTTTTTTATAGTTTTTAAAAGATTTTATCAAATTTCAATTATTTTTCAAAGATTTTACCAAATTTTAATTATTTTTCAAATATTTTACCAAGTTTTAATTATTCTTCAAAGATTTTATCAAATTTCGATTATTGTAAAAAGATTTTATCAAATTTAAATTATTATTTTTTAAAGATTTTATTAAATTTCGATTATTTTTCAAAGATTTTACCAAATTTCAATTATTTTTTAAAAGATATTACCGGATTTGAATTTTTTTGGATATTTTCTAATTGTATAGGGGAGAGGGCCCTAAGGTGGTCACCCATCTTTTGAACGACTGTAGATTTCAAATGGAATTATATATAAAGGTCAATAATACGGCGTTTGAAACTTTATCTTATTACCTAACTTCCTATCATAAAGTTTTTTTCATTTCATTAATAAAAAAAAGTTATGGCACTTTTTAAAAAAAGTTGAAAATTCGACTTTTAAAAAAGTGGCCCCAAGGTGGTCACCATACAAAAATTCACTAAAAAAGTTTTAAAACAATGTAAAAAACGTATTACTAAGTTGTTTATTTAATATTAATTGTTTTTCAGGATCACAGAAACATATTATATATATTTTTTTGCACTTTGTCCTTTCGTCAAAAATGATACTTTTTGTATATGTATTAGATAGGTAAAATTTTGAAAATAATTCTATTTCATTATTATTCATCATAAAACTTAAAAATTGATAATATTCACATTCACAGTGATAAATATTGATAAATATGGCGTATAAACACCTTAGGGCCCTGACCACCTTGGGGCCCTCTCCCCTATAATTGTCTTTTAAAACTTATTTTTAAATATTTAAAAAAAATTAATATTAAGAATTTTTTAATTAAAATTTTTGAAATAATATTCTACCTTAATATTTTTAAAAAGAGAAATGGACAGTTTCAATTATTATAAAAAATTGAATTTTTGTATTTAAATAATTGGATTCTCGAAGAGGTTTCGGAAAGTTATTAAAAATTAATGTAGATAATTGATTGACAGTTGAAGTTTAGTTAAAAGTTGTAGAAACTAATTTGATTTTGAAAGGGTTATAGTTTTTTTCTAATTTTAATTGACTAAAGCGACTTTTTTTGCTCGTTAAAAGTCGATCCGAGGCCTGTATTTTCTTATCCTAAAACTTTGGGAAAATTATTTTATTCTTTTTATTTTTGCAAAAAGAAAAAGTTTCATTTTGATTTCAAGAAAAGAATTATTTTCGTTGCTCACCGTCGACACTAACTTCTAATGGGTCCTAAAATTTTGAACGTACAAATTTTTTTCTAGTGAAAAAATGGAAATATTGCAACTGAAAACAATTTAAATTCAGAATTTTTACTTATTTGAGAATTAACTTTTTAATATAACAAAACAATATCTTTTAACAAAATACGAATTTAAAAAAGTAATAAAAATATTGTCGTTAATTTTAACTTTAAAAAATTAAGGGACATTGACGCTAACTTCACGGGTCTAAAACTACAGAGTGATAAAATTATTATTTCTATTTGTTATTATTTTGAATGAAGAAAATTTCTCTTACCACAACATTGCCAGCGTCCATTACCAAAATTCTATCGCTATCCATAACCGTATTCAATCTATGAGCAATTGTAAGTACTGTGCATTTTTCAAATTTAGTTCGAATTGTTTTTTGAATTAATTCATCGGTTCGTAAATCAACATTGGCAGTGGCTTCATCGAGAATCAAAATTGGATTGTTTCTAGCAATGGCCCTAGCTAGACACACCAATTGTCTTTGGCCAACACTTAAATTACTTCCACCTTCATTAACGTGTGCCTCAAGTCCAATTTCTTTGAGTTCAACTTCTTCGAGAGCTTGCCATAGAACGTTATCCTCATAAGCACTGAAAGGATCAAGATTTTTGCGCATTGATCCTGCGAATAGAAACGGTTCTTGAGGAATTATACTGATCTTTGAACGAAGATCGTGAAGTCCAATTTCTCCTGTTTCAATTCCATCAATTTCCACTTGTCCTTCAACATTCGCAAGGCGAAATAGAGCTGAGATTAATGACGATTTTCCTGCTCCGGTACGTCCGATAATACCAATTTTTTCCCTCGACTTAATCACAAAATTGAGATTTTTCAGCACCGGCGGTTCTTCCGGTGCGTATCGTAAGTACACTTGTTTGAATTCAATTTTTCCCGCTTCTGGCCATTCTTTCTTTGGCTTCTTTTCTGGTTTACTCTCCAGGGCTGGTTCACTTTCGATTTTACTGAAATATATATTTTTTTTCTTCAAAAGATTCAAATTCAAACCTTTTTGAAATTAAACAACTTATAATAATTAAAAATATCAGGAATAGTTGAAAATACAAACCTGTACTCCAGTACTCGTTCGACTGATGTCATTTGATTTTCCAATTCTGCGCTTTGTCGCATTCCCCACTGGAACATTCCAGTGAGACCGATACTTTGAGTTATTGCCAATCCAACACTTCCGGCTCTCGTTTCGTCCTCTGCTCCAAAAGCAAGAAAACTCAAAGTAACCAGAGCAATGTAGAGGAGGCAGAAGATATCCAAATAAAAACCAAAAGCTCGTGAAGATGCTATGAATATAAACCATGCTGACGAATGCAAATCCTGATGTTGGTCGAATTCCTTTGTGAGAATTTCTTCCGCTTGAAATGCGCGGATTGTCGTCATTCCCTGTAGAGTTGCGTTCAAATGACCAAATACTGGCGAACGAGCTATTTAACAAAGCAAATCGAAGAATTAGTTTTAATTTTGTACAATTGTGTACAAAAAAATCTTTAGAGACATTAATATTTTTATAAAATAAATAAAATAAAAATAGTATTTGAAAATACTTACTGACACCTTCGAGTCGTTTAACACTGCGACTAGTCGCGAGATAGAAAACTCTTAGATAATAAAAAATAATTCCAATAATGATGGTCGGTATCAGGAGGAAGTAATTAGAGATAGCGACAACGACAATTATTCCCAAAAGAGAGAGACCAATTTGAACACAATCGATCAAGGCAACTGGTAATATTTCATCAATAGCGCCCATATCCTTTGAGAATCGATTAAGTACTCTGCCTGATGAATTGGTATTGAAAAATCTCATTGTCGCTCTGCTAATGCAACGGAACATTGTATCGTGAAGTTTCTTTGATGCTCTCATGCACATGAGGAAAAATGAGAATGAACGCATTAATGTCACTGTCACTGTCAAGACAGTTAATACCGAGAAAATATAAATGCAAGTCTCCCGAGAAAATGGACCATTCCAGTTTGACACATCAGTTCCATTTATGCTCGACTGTAAAAAAAAAGTTGACAAATTTAATTCAATTAGAAAATTTAGAAATTAATTTTATATTTAGAAAATTTAATTATCTTGAAAAAAATAGAAAAAAATAATATTTTGTTGCAATGTTCGAAAGAAAAGTTGAAAAATTTCAAATTTTTGAAAGCAAGTTGAAAAAAGTCGAAAAAATCTTTCTATATCTAACATATGTAAATTTCTTTTTTTTTGTATAAACTTACATTTTCCTCAATGTTTACCCAGAAGGCAATGAAATAATCTCCACCACTGGCAGCGAGTTGAGATAAAATGAAAAGTATGAATACGACAAATATCGTGCAATAATTTCCTCCTGCTTTAAAGTAACCGCCATAAACCCATCCACCAATGTTGCCTTTGGTTCTTGTTTCCTCTACCTAAAAGAAAAGTAAACATATTCAAAATTTTTCGAGTTATTTAGAATAGTCTTTTTTTCGTAAAGAATATTTTTACTGAATTACAAAATAATACCTCTGCCGGATCGCCTGCCTTGGCGGTGTCATTTGGATTGAAAGAGCTAATGGAACTAACGCTTCCTTGTCGGGATATAGATCTGTTCTCCGCCACAGAGGTATTCATTGTTTCTTCTTGTGTTTGCGATTCCAAAAGTTGGCCAAAGTCGATGCCTAAATCTATTAATTCCCTGAAGGATCTATAACGAAAGAAATGAATTAAAAAAATAATTTTTTGAAATTAAATTTTACTTCGATATTTATTTGGTTCATAATTTTTTTAATGTAAAAACTACTATTTCAGTTCTTTTTTGAGAATTTCCACTACTTTAAATTCGCTAATACTAGAAATAAAAAAACTATTCTCAAAAAATATAATTAAATTCTTTAAAGCGATTCAAATTGTTTTCAAAACAATATTCGAAATTCAATTATTTTCAATATCTAGTATTTTCATAAAATTTCGCAAAACAATTTAGTTATTTAAAAAAAACTTGATAAATTTAAATTACACTATTTATTAAAAATTGATAAAATTCATCAAAAATTCAATTATTTTCATAAATAATAAAATTTCCACAAGAATTCAATTAATTTGGAATATCATTTTCAAAAAAATTTTTAATAAAATTCCAAGCAAGAATTCAATTATTTTCATAAATAATAAAACCAATCGAAGAATTTCAATTATTTTCACAAATTAAAGTTTTTCACAAGAATTCAATTTTATTTAAAATAAAATTTTCTTAATATTTAAAAAAAAAAATAATTATTTAACGCAATGATTATAAAAAATCTTATAAAGAATTCAATTATTTTCAAAAATAACAAAATTTTTCACAGAAATTCTATTCTTTTTAAACATTTTAATTTTTAATAAAATTTTTCGCAATAATTCAATTATTTTCATAAATAATAAAATTCTTCTCAGGAATTCAATTATTTTTGAAAATTTTTATAAAATTCTTTGCAAAATTTCAATTATTTTCATAAATAATAAAATTCATCGCAGAATTTCAATTATTTACAAACATATTAGAATTTTTCACAAGAATTCAATTATTTTCAAATATTTTTATAAAATTGATCGAATGAAATCAATTATTTTAAATACAATTTTAATTAAATTTTTTTGAAATAACTGAATTATTCTTCTAGATTTTAATAAAGTTCTTTCCTAGAATTCAATTATTTACATAAATAATTTTTCGAAATAATTCAATTATGTCGATAAATAGCAAAATTATTCCTGGAAATTTAATTATTTTGAGGCATTTTAATAAAATTCTTTGCACTAATCAATAATTATTTTCATAAATAACAATATATTCATCACAAGGATTTAATTATTTTTGAAAGTAATAAATTTTTTTTTGGAAATTCAATTATTTTAAAAAATTTGAATAAAATCGTTCGCAAGAATGGAGAATCTAAAACGCTTTATGGGAATTTGATTATTTTCAAAAATATTTTAAAAAACCACACAGACATTCAATTATTGTCAAAAGCTTATATAGAATTCTTTTGTAAAATTTAATTATTTAAAAATCTTTATAAAATTCTTCGCATGAATTAAATTATTTTTATATCTACTATTTTAATAAAATTTCCCAAAAAGAAAAATTTGTATGAAAAAACATTTAATTATTTTCATAAATAATAAAAATTTTACAGGAATTCAATTACTTTCATAAAAAATAATTTAAAATTCCAGAAAGCAATAATTAAATTAAAATGTTGAAAATAATTTTGATGAAGTTAAGTAACAATATTTTTATAATATAAAATAATGATTTTATTACTTGGTCATGTTTTATAACAATACTTTTATAAGTTGTTTTTAAAAAAGGTTTGAATTTGAAATTTTTAAATGTCTCAATTCCTGTGGAAAATCCTGTTCCAAAAATAAGATTAAAAATAGAAATTGTGCAAATATTTTTCTTCTTTTTCTAAAACAAAATAATAATTTTGTTTAAAAAATTGTGATTCATAAAGAAATATAATGCAAAATAAATAAATTTTCTATTTCTTAATCACAGTTGTTTAACAATTTTCTAATTTTGTTTAGAAGTAAAGAACAAAAATCTGCATAATTTCAATTTGACAAAACATAATATTTAACAAAATTTTAGTCTTTTAATGAAAAGAAGTGAAAAAAAATCTGTCGATTTCTATTTGTCATTACAATTTTGAATTAATTATAAATTAAAAATAATTATAACATAATAATATAATATACAATCTATTTAAAGTTAACAAAAATAAAAGTGTAAACAAAATACAACTTCAGAGCGTGAGGGACAGAAAAAGTGAATGAATGAAAGAATATTTAAATTATTATAGTTAATAGTTAATTTTCGAGTGCGAAGTCTGAAATTGGAAGTAGTAAAAAAAATATCAGCGCTCAAAATTTTAGGGAAAGAAATATACTTTACCCCTCGGCTTGTATTATTCCATCCTTTAAGACAATAATGTGGTTGACATTTTTCAAATACTGCAATTGATGAGTGACGAGAATTCTCGTCTTCCCTCTTAAGTACCTATCGATGCAATCTTCAAACATTCGTTTTCCAACGTGTGCATCAACTGCGCTCAATGGATCGTCCAATAAATAAATATCCGCCTCTGCATAGACTGCTCGAGCAAGATTTATCCTGAAATTTAAATAATATTGGTTAAACTTAATTATCGTAAGACTAATTAATATATAAATAAATAAATAAATAAATGAATATAAAATTATTTTCTGATAAAAATTGCATTCTTTAATGTACCTGGCTCGTTGTCCTCCGGAAAGACTAATTCCCCTTTCACCCACAATTGTTCTATCTCCATAAGGCAATAAGGTGAAATCTCGTTTTAATTGACATTCTTTTATCACTTTGTCGTAACGATATTGATCGTATTTTCGACCAAATAAAATATTTTGTCTAACTGATCCTGCAAATAACCATGGTTCTTGACTTGCGTAGGCAATACTACCTTTTACCTACAAATAACAAGAATTTCCTTTAATTTCCTTTTAATCTCCTTTTCATGATCTTAACATTTTCTCTCAATTATGTTTACATTTTCAACGCATTTGATAATATCTCTAAAATTCCCAACGTTTAAATAAACGAAATTTATTTATTTAATATTTAAACTGTTTAAATTCAAAAGCTTTGAAAAAATCGTTGGTTTTGGAATAAAGAAAATTATAATCGACAATTTTTGAACGTTCAAATGAACGAAATTAGCGTCGACGCTAACTTCAGAGATCTCAAAATTATAATATTGATTTGGAATATTTTTCATTTGGACGTACCTGAACAAGTCCTTCGTTAAGTGGCAATTCTTTTAAAATAACATTCAATAAACTCGATTTTCCTGATCCAACTTGACCGACAATTGCAACTAATTGATGGGGTTTCACGTGTAAATTAATACCATGTAAAGTATCTTCTTTGTCACTCTCTAACCATCTAGCACAGCCATTTTTCACTAATACTGAACCCTCGTGTTCTTCCAATTTTTCAAAATTCTTATCACTACTAAATTCGTCGATTTTCGTTATTTTTTTCTCAAACTTTTGTACTTTTCTCTCCGCCACTTCCTCATAGCGCATGAAATTTTGTAGACGTTTTATTGATACAATAGCCTCTGCTATCTGTGTTATTCCTGAAAAAAATTTATTTTCATAAGAAGAAATGAATTATTTCAACAATTTAATAATATTAAATGCAAGCAATAAATTCTATTTCTTTTAGAGTGAAAAATATATTTTCTCTTTTAAACGTTGATCGTAAATGTTGTAAACTTTACAGATGTAAAAATAGTTGAATTTACAATATTTTGTAAAATTCAAATTACTCCTAAAAATAATAAATAATTTTCAAGCTTATTTTCCACACAATCAAAATATTTTATTACCACTAATATGACAATTTTTTCCAAGAACATGCAAGTTGTTAAAATTGATGCAAAAAATATGGAAAAAATTGAAAAGGATTACCATAAAAAAAACATTTTTGTATATTTTTAGAAAATATTTTATGCTATGAAATATTCATGTGAATAAACTGGCTCATTTGTGGCAATAAGATGTTTTGGTTGTATGCTTAAAAATAAGTCCATGAACCTTGAAAAATGTTTATTATTTTAGGAATAACTTTAATTTTACAAAACATTGTAAATTCAACCATTTTTGCTCATTTTTTGTGTAAAAAAAATCCCAAAAGATTTTTATGTTAAATTGCAAAAATTATATTAAAATATAATTTAGTAATTATATTGCTTTTTGATTTGATCGTTTGTGAATTTGTTCATGAAATTACCTTGAGGGAAGAAGACGGTCATTGTTTGTCGAAGAATATTATAATAAGCAGTCAACATAAAAACTGTTTCGGCAGTGATTTGATTACCATAGAGTACATAAGCTAAAACTGTTATGAAGAGTGATAATCTAGTTGAGAACATAATGAAGGACATAATAACACCCCTAATATATGATGTTGCTCTTATGACATGAATTTCTTTCCTAAAATACAAAAAAAAAAGAAAGTAGATTAAAAAAATACTCTACAGAAAAAATAATCAATTAGGAAATGATTAAATTAGTGGAAAATTATATTTACTTTCTCGCCTTTTCAATAAGAGCGCTAAACGGTTTTTCCCATGTATACATTTTTATCGCCTGAATTCCAGTGATTATCTCATTAGTTAATCGGACTCTTTCATCAGTTCTAATTGCAGTGCGCAGTCTCAATACTGATGATTTCTTACCCAAAAAACCTGCAAAGAATAAAATAAGTATTAATACGTCTCCAAATAATAATAATTATTTTTTATCTAGAATTTCAGTTCTTTTTCTTTTCGTCTAAAGTTTTCCTTTTGTCTAAATAAATAAATATAAAATAATAAAATAAAAAAATTAATAATATATAAATAAATATTAATAAATAATTGGAATAAAAAATTAAAAAAAAAATTTTAGTCAAAAATTTGAGTAAAAAAATATTTTTTCCATTAAACCGTTGATTATAAACATTGTGATCTTTTTTTTCACCTTGTAATGGAATGAATAGAAGAAGTGTCGCGACTCCAATAATAGCGGCAACTCCAACTTCCTGGTACATAAAATACGTAATAATAATTGTTTCCAATGGTCCAATCCACAAATAATGAACGAAAATAATTGCCAAATCAAATCGATTAACATCATTTGAGAGGAGATTGACAGCCTGACCAATTGTTGTCTCGCCTAAGGCAGTTTTTGACAATCGAAGTGCCTTCCTGTAGATTAGTGTGCAACAGGCCACTCGCATTTTCATTCCCATATGTAAAATTGCCATCATGTACGGATGAATTACAAATATATTAATTGCCGAGCATAAAATTATTCCAAATGCATAGAGATAAGCATCCGAGTACGATATTGGTTTATCCGGATCAGGGCGGAAGAAACGTAAAAAACGAAATAGAAACAGTGGCTGCATTACTCTGTATTAAAAAAAGAAAATATTAAAATTAAATTCATGTTTTTACAGAATTTCTAATTTAGAAAATTAGAAATTTTACTGAGAAAATTTAATTATGACAATAATGTTGTTCATTCACACGATGACAAGGTCGATACATTTGCCTTGTTACAGTATATTAGCTAAAAAAATTATCATTATATTCTAAGTCTTGGAAATATTAACACCGATGATAATAATTTACAAGGAAAGAGTCTAGGGTCTCATTAAAAAATCATAAGAATAGAAAATCTATTTGTTTTCGGATAATTACAAATATTAGTTTTCGGAAAATTTAACTAAAGTGGGTAAAATAGGTTCTGTTAGAAATTTTACACTTGGAAATATTTAGTTCAGAAAATTTTAATAAATTTGAAATAATAAATAATATTAACTTTCGAAAATAATTAAATTGTTTAAAAGAATTTATTGGAAATTTTAAAAATAATAATTGAATTCCTGAGAAGAGTTTTATTATTTTAATAATTGATTTCTTTCGAGATTTTATTAAAATGTATTGACAATAATTAAAATTCCAGCCAAGAATTTTATTACCTATTCATAAAAATAATTGAATTCTTGCGAAAAATTTTATTAAAAATAATTGAATTCATGCAATGAATTTTATTCATTTGGAAAATAATTGGAATCTTATTGCAAATTTTAATTAAATTTTCAAAAATAATTGAATTCTTGCTAAAAATATTATTAAAATTTTTGAAAATTATTGAATTCTCTCGAGGAATTCAATTAATTGTATTGAATGCTTGCAAAGAATTTTATTCAAATTTTTTTAAATAATTAAATTCTTTCGAAAAATTCTAATAAATTGAAAATATTGAAAATAATTGAATTCCTGTAAAGAATTTTATTTTTCATGAAAATAATTGAATTCTTGCAAAAATTTTATTAAAAATAATATTGAACTATTGCAAAGAATTTTATTATTTATAAATATAATTGAATTCTTGCGAAGAATTTTAATCAAATTACTGTAAATAATTGAGATGCTTTAGATAATTTTAATATCTATAAAAATAATTGAATTCCTGCGAAGAATTTTACTATTTATGAAAATAATTGAATTCTTGCAAAGAATTTAAATATCATTTTAAAAAGTTAGTGAATTCTCATTAAGAAATTATATTGAAATTGTATTGAAAATAATTAAATTCTTACGAAGAATTTTCTTAAAAATATTTTATTCTTTCAAGAAATTTTATTCAAATTTTTAGAAATAAATAATAATAATTCGTTAGTTTGAAAGTGGATTTTTTAATTTTGAATCTGAAATTATAATTAAAAAATTAATGTTGATATTTAAAAATAAAGATTTTTTATTCTGCTGAATAATAATAAAAAATTAAACACCGCGTTTAATTGAATTAAAAATTCACTGAAGAAAATTTTTTATATTTAAACAACAACAACATATTTTTGTTGGATTAATAAAAAAATGTTTAGTTATCTAAAAATTCTTTTACTACAAAATAAATTATTTTAACCCTAGAAGGAGTACGTTAGTTTACTCACCCTCTAAGGAGTAACTGGGGTGTCCCGACACCCCACGCTTTAAACTTGTTTTATAAGGATTATATTTGACGTAAAAAAAATTTATTATAATGAATTGATTGGTTTTTTAGTAAGGAATACAATAATATTATTCATATTTTGATAAATTAAAAAAATTTTGAAGAAAAACCATAAAAACCCCAAAAAAAACACCAAAAAATTGCAAAAATGACTTTTTCACAAAAAACGTTGTAGTTTCTTAAAAATTTGACTAATTTTAAAACTATTTTAGGTTTTTAAAGTTAAATAAATACACTTTTAGGGGAAAAAATTAGTTTTTGTATTACTTCCAAAAAACATAATTATTTGAACATCTGAAGTGAATGAAATTAAAGACAATTGACGAATAGTGAAAATCATAAAAATGAACTATAAAATGGACTTAAACAATTAATATTTACTAAAAATGGTGTTATAAATTTAATATTTTACAAACTTAATATATCTAAATATATTAAAATTAAAATTTATAACTTATGAAGTGATTCTGTAAATTAATATTTAATCAAAGTTTTAATTAACAATTCTTAATAACTATAATATATGTTAAAATATTATTAACAATATAGAATTTATAATTTAAATTTGACTGTCATATATTACATTTTTCTGTATTAGAATTTAATTTCTGACTGTAGAGAGAGCACAGAAATTTTTAATAATAATCTTAACTCAAATTTCATAAGTTGTTACAAATGCAGAATGTCTATTTTTCATAAAAATAGAATTTTTGTATAAAAATGTTTCTTTTTTATAAAATACAACTTTTTTATGCATAACCTATCAATTTATACTTTATCAGATGATTTTAACTGATTTAAAACGATTTTTTAAAAAAATTTGAATTTACTTATGTTGACAATTTTTCTAACGTTAGGGAGTAACTGGGGTGTCCAGACACCCCAGACGTATTTTAACAGGAGATAGAGCTCTTCCTAGAGCAAAACTTTTGGCGGCACAAATAGGTATCAAAAGGTAGAGGTGCAAACTAAATTATCAACGGGTTTTGAGCGTAAAAAAATTATTGGTTAAGCCATGGGAATACTTTGAATTTTGCTTGGGGTGTCCAGACACCCCAGTTACTCCTTCTAGGGTTAAGGAACTAAAAAATCTATTTTCATATTGTAAATTTGTTAAACACACGAAAAACAAAATCAATTATTATTAATAACTAATTTCTAAGTAATTTTTAATTTGAAAAATTAAAAATGTTAAAATTAAATTTTGGGGACTTAACGATTCAGTTGATTCCTCTTGAAAATCGGACCTGGGTCGCGCTTGTTCAATTGGCACATAAAGTTTTTTCTTGGGAAAGTAATAATGAATGAAAGATCTAAGAAATAATGGTTGCATCAATCTGCACGTAAAATAAAAACTTAACTTTATTCCTTTATATTCACAATTTATAATTTCAACACAGGTCAAATTGATTGACTCTTAATAATTAACAGTGTTCTACTTGTATGGGACGTTTATATTAAAAAAAAATTCTTTCTTGAGAGAGAATTTTCTCTCTCTTTCTCTCTTGAGGGAAAAAAAATTATTGTTGACTATCAAGAAAAATAATAAATAAATAAAATAAAAAAATAAAATAAAAATATAAAAAAAATAATAAAAATAAATAAAATAAATAATATTTAATAATAATAATAAAATAATAATTTTCTCTCACCTTAGAACAATTTCCATAACTGCCAATAAAACTCCGTACATCATTACTTTTGCTCCAAAACATTTTATCAATACTCGTAGTAGGCTTGGTTCTTTTAATTTTGATTCCTTCTCGTCTCCTTTATCTTTCTTGTAGTCATTGCTTTGTGTTTCGGAAAAGTTAGTTTTATTTAATCGTTTGAACTCTGCTTGCCATATTTCTGTTATTTTTTCACCTAAAATACTACTTGTGTGCTCTTTAAGAGGCTTATATAGATCACTCACTTCCAAATCTCTTTTATATCCCAGCCAAAATGTTCGTAAAATCCATCTATTTCAAAGAAAATTTACATTATTAGATTAATATGAGAAATCATTTTTAATTATTAAATTAATTTCTAGAAATAATTTTTAATTAACTTTTAATTAATTTTTAATTATTAATAATAAATAAATAAAATTAATTTGAATGAAATCAATTAAAAAAAATTTAGGTATCTTAATGAAAAAAGTAATTTGAATATTTTATTAAATATTTATCAATTAAAATTACCGTTACAATTACAATTAAGATTATTTATTCGCACTAGTCGTCAATTTTAATCTCTTTCTCTCTTCAATAACAATACAACATAAAGCTGTTAAAAAAAATTAGTTCAAGATTACATATATAAATTTGCAATCTTTTAAAAATTAAAACAAAATAATTTGTATTCTCATAAAATTTAATGAGGAAAAAATATATTATGGAAAAAAATAACAAATAAAGTGATTACTTATTATTTCTTATTGACTGTGACTTGGCAGTTTCATTGGGAATTTTTTCAAACCCATACCTAGTGTTATTATTTAACTGTCAGATGATTGACGCTCTTTATTTTTGTCAGACAAATGATTAGAGATAAGATATATTAATAATTGACATCAACTGATTTTAAAAGGACAAATTTATCTGAAAACTTTTTGGAACATTTACAAATTAATTAATGTATTGCTTTATCAGTATAATAAAGACATATGGAGAATTTTTTTTTAAACTACATGCACATAAAATTTAGATTAAGCAATATTTTGTTGTTGTTTTTTTTGTTATTACATAGGAACATAATTTTTAAAGCCTCAATTAAAAAAAGTTGTTAAATTTTCTTATTTTTTCTACATTTTTTCTAAAAAAAAAATTTCTAAAGTAAAAAATGTATTTTGTAATTTTTTATTTGAATTTAGTCAAACTTTTGGGACAGAAGATAAAATTAAGTATAATAATTATGAAAGAGACAAAAAAATAGTTAACTTGTAAGCTACTTTAAACTTTCAATAATTTAGGTATAGATTGCTTAACATTTTTTTTATAGTTTTATGATCTTTGAGCAAGTAATAAATAGGATTATAAAATAAAGAAGAAAAAATTTTTTTCTAAGGAATGAGGTCATTGGAATAATATTTTTTTGTGTTTTTATCAAAAAAGGCCTCAATAAAAAAAGATGTTTTGATTTTAAGAAGAAAATAGTTTATTAGAAAAAGAATTAGAAATACAATTTAAATTGAAATGAATTAAATTTAATACAAAGGAAAATAAAAAGAAAATAAAGTACATCCCAAAAGATGAATATATAGAGATTAATAAGTTTGAGATTAAATAAAAAGATAAAATATATTGCTATCAACAACTGTATTTAAATAATTATCATTGTTCAAACATTAAATTAATGATTGTCTTTTCTATAGTTGTGAGGATTCGCAATATTCTTATGTAACTTTATAGTCTTCTTTAATTGAGTATTTTGTAAGAAGTGTTGCATTGTTTGTCCATGTTGTATGTAATTTTGGTAAAAAAAAAAAATTTTTTTTCTCAAAAAAATAAAATTTTAAAAACATAAAATGTGACAATTAACTTGTTTTCGATTATATAATTTGGTCAAGTCTCAATCTAAAACTGATAAAATTCAAAAATTGAATCTTGATTATTATAGTCCATAAAGTGCTCAATTACGGAAATAAGATAAGACGCCCGCACATAGGACTAAAAATAACTTTTTGAAGAACCCTTCAAAATTATTTAATAATAGATTATAAAAATAATGAGACAAAATTCCCTTGAAATAATTTTCTGAAAGTTTCTTCGCAGGGGAAATAAGTAATATAGAATTCAGTTAAAAATTAATTTCGTTTTTTTGTATGATCCACAATGAGAGACTGAAGTCCAAAATGAAAAAATAAAGAGAGAATTGTCTGTAAATTCTAAAATTATTGCTACAAATAAAATTCATTTTTAGATTTAAATAAAATTTAATTGCAATATTAAAAAAAATTATGAGAATAAATAAAATTGAAGAGATTTAGAATTATTATTATTATTATGATCGCAAGATAAGTTCATCTTGCATTGAGAAAGAATGGAAAAAAGAACCTTCCACCGAACGACAGAAGGTCAATTTCCATCCAATTTTCATTGTACTTTTACAAATTGCAAATTTATAATCTTGAAACTGATCGTAAAATTTAAAATATAATATTTCATTCTGAAGATTTTTTTTTAGAAAAAAAGAAATATATTTTTTAACAGTTCGTTTTACAGATTTTGTAACTGCACATTTTTTTTATTACACTATTAGTCCAGTAAACAGTAAATAAATAAAGAAAAAAACGGAAATTATGTCAACATTCAAGCAAAGTAATTTTTACGTCAATATTTACAATATTCTTCCTTTTGCAAAAAATGTAAATATTCTAGATTTAATTATTTAAAATTGCCCTCATGCAAAACTAGTTCACGAGTTTTTTTTTTATAAAAGCATGAATTCATTTAAATATATTTTTACATTCAAATTACAATGTGTACTTTACACACAAATTTTTTTATATTTTTTTTTTTATTCAATAAATAAGTGAGGAAAACATTTACTTTTTTATTAAAAATAAACTAATAATTAATTATTAAAGAAATAATCTCGGAAATAATTACAGTGTATATTTAACACCCGCAACTATTTTTATATTGTTTATTCAATAACTAGAAAGGGAGGGAAAATTGTAATTTTTAGTTAAAAATAAAGTAATAATTAAATTTTTATTTTAATAATAATATTAATAAAAAATTTTTATAATAATAATAATAATAATAATAATAATTAAGTTGTATTAATTTTTATAATTTTGTAATTTTTATTTAGTTATTTAGTTATTTATTTATTTATAAATTAATATATAATTATAAATTATCAGAAATCTCTAAAGTTTCGAACGTTCAATTAAATGACGCGACGATTTTTTTGGTTCAAATTTGAATTTTATTAGAAAACAATTTTTTTTATATTAAAAGAAATTATTAACTAAGAAAATATTTTTTTTTAAATTTTATTACAGCTATTTTTTTAAACTTATGTTTGTAATATTATATTTATGTTTAAACAAAAAAAATTTCGTTCACTGGAAGTTTCAAAACTTTAGGAAATTGATTATAAAATTGACAGAAACAATTAATTACCTAGTAATTAATATTTCCATTATTAAAATATTATTTCAAATTTACTACGTATTAAAAGCAAAACAAAATTAAAAAAATAGCATTAAATGCTTAGAAAATAAATTTTTTGGAAAAAATTTCGAAGATTTAAAACCAATTATTTGTCTATTAACATACAATTATTTACTTGAATCAAATAAATTTGTTACAAATAAATGTTTATTTGCCAATAGACAAATAATCGTTTATTTGAATGAAATAAATTTTTTTCTCTCAGTGTATTGAATATTTTGTTTTTAGTTTTTACACTTTTGTTGAAATTTAAAGGAAAAAAAAATCACTAACATAATAGTTTAAAAAGGAAAAGTCTTTTAAAAAATAGAAAATAAAAAAAGTTTTCAGAAATTCGCAAACAACCGGTTATTGATTTCCTTTATTTTCAAGGTTGTAAACTCCGATTTCATCACAATGAAACGCGCTCCTACCTCTATTACTCAATTAATTTCTATCAACATTGGAGGTATTAGATAAAGTGTTTTCTATTTTATCAGATCAATTGTCATTTCTCCTTCGCAATTAAAGAAAAAGAAAAAAAAACCAGTTCAATCAACAAGGTGACTAAAATGAACAATTAACCCTCCGGTATAGAGAATTTATAAATTCTCGATATTAACGTGTTTGTATATGTAACTCTTGCATTCCGCAAGAAATATACACATTTTTTGTTAAATCATGGTCATTAACAGATAACTTAAAATTGCTCACAATATAATTGAGACTAATGGAAATAATTAAATTCTAATTAGATCGAATTCGGAATCAATATATATTGAAACAATACGTTTGTTTTTTTTTTTTTTTAAATAAAAATTATTTTTTAGATCCTATTTAAATTTGGAATTTTATTCTAAAATTACTGGATTTTGGTCTAAAATCACTAGATTTTACTCTAAAATTACTGAAATTTATTTTACAATTTTTTTACACTGGAAAAAATTTATTTAAATGTTCTTAAATTTAGTGTTGACGCTCAGCTTCGAAAAGTATTTATTTCGAGTTTTTAGAGATAAAAATGGGACTAATTTCACTTTTTTCATTCACTTAGGGAGTTAAAAGTTAAAAACTTTTTGAACCTGAAATCTTTGAAAAAATAGTTTGATTCTTTTTAGATTCGACAAAAAATATTTTCCGGCGCTTAGCGTCAACGTTAACTTCAGGGAACTTTATTTCATTTAAATAAATGATTACTTGTCTATTTTGAAATAAACATTTTTAATATGTATTTAATCATTTTTATTTAAGTCAATTAATTAACTTAAATTAATTAACAATTTGCTTTTAATACTAAAAAAATACTTAAAAGTTATAAAAATTCTTCGCAGAATTTCAATTATGTTCAAAAATTAAAAAAAAAACATTCTCGTCAAAATTTCAATTATCTTTATAAATAATAAAATTCTTTATCAAAATTCAATTATTTTTAAAAATTTTAATAAAATTCTTTGCAAAATTTCACAGAAATTCAATTATTTACAAAATTTTTAATAAATTTTTTCAAAATAATTCAATTATTTTCATAAGTAATAAAATTTTCACAGGAATTCAATTATTTAAAATACAAAATGTCATAAAATTTTTCGAAAAATATCAAGTACAACTTAAAAAGATTTTTATAAAATTCGTTGCTAAAATTTAATTATATACAAAAAAAATTTAACAAATTTCTTTTTAAGAATTTAATTATTTTTATATAATAATAAAATTCTTCACCGAAATTCAATTATTTTTATAGACTTGAATAAAATTCGTTGCAAACAATTCAATTATTTATATAAATAATAGAATTCTTCACAGAAATTTAGTTATTTTTATAAACTTGAATAAAATTCGTTGGAAGAATTAATTATTCTCAAAAGTAATAAAATTCTTCGCAGAAATTGAATTATATTCAAAAACTGAAAAGAAATTCTAGTCAAAATTTCAAGTATCTTTATAAATAATAAAATTCTTCTCCGAAATTCAATTGTTTTAGAAAAAGTTTAATAATTCTTGGGGAAATTTTAATTATTTTAGAAATATTTTAATAAAATTCTAGGGGAAATTTTAATTATTTTTATAAATAATAAAACTCATGGCAGGATTTTAATTATTTTTTATACAATTTCAATCGAATTCCTTGAAAAATGTAATTATTCTTAAAAATTTGATAAAAATTTGTCAAAAGAATTCAATTATTTAAAATTTTTTTTGATGAAATTCTTTATGAGAATTTTATTTTAACAAACATTCAATTATTCAATAAATTATTTATTTTTTCATTTAAATAATAAAATTGAATTCTTCTAGAATTTTCTAATAAAAATTGATTTAAAAATGAATAACCGAATAATCGATTTATTATTTATGAAAATAATTGAATTCTTGCAACGAATTTTATTACATTTTTTTAATAATGGAATTTTTTTGAGAAATTTTACTACTTGTAAAAATAATTGAATTCTTGCGAAGAATTTTATTAGGATTTTTGTAAATAATTAATTCTTTTTGAAAAATTTTATGGTAATTTAAATTATTACAAAACATGAAGAAGGCGATCACTCCGAGTTGAAGACTCGGAGTGATCGCCTTCTTCATGTTTTGTAATAATATTCTTATAAGTTGTTGAATTTCAAAAAGGTTTGAATTTGAATGTTTTGAAGAATTTTATTTCTTACGGAAAAATAATAATGATTAAATATTTATTTAAAAAAGAAGTTATTGATGTTTTCGAATAATTTTACAATTAAGGGTATTTGAACCATTATTACGTCACAATTTTAGAACACATACTTTGTGGAAATTGTGACGTCATAATGGTTTAAATGCCCTTAAAGAAATTTTTAAATGTAATAGAACATTTCTTTGAGTATCTAATAATTTTTAGAGTGAATCAGAATATTCTTTTAGGTCAGGGAAAAAGTGAACATTTTGTCTGGAAATCAGGGAAAAGTGAGGGAAAAATAAAAATAAATATTTGTGGCAACTCTGATTAAAATGGAAATAATTTGTCGCAAGTAAATTTTCTTTTTGATAATAGACAAGTAATCGTTTATTTGAATCAAATAAATTCTTATTACTCCAGTGTAATTTTAATGATTGGAAATTAAAATAATAATAACAATGTACATAAACTTACGAGAACGAAAGAACACTGAGAGGATTTGCCTTTTCTCTTGGATTTTTCACCTTCTCAGCATAAATTTTTCCATCCATGATCTCTTCAAATCACCAACAATCTCGTTCAAAATTTCCTCCCTTCTGTACTTTCATAGAGAAAATCTGCGAAAAGGAATTCAAAATTAATTATCAATTCTTAACTTCGATTTATTTATAGTTTTAGTAATATTTATTATTTATTTTCAAAATTAAAAATTAACTATAGTTAGAAAATTATTTATACTGGAAAAAATTTATTTAGTATAGTTCAAATAATTTGGTTGCTTGACAAATAAATTTTTATTTACCTTAATAATTTACTAATTCAAAAATTAGTAGAAATTACTATTTATTAGTAAAATTTACTAATTCAAAAAATTTTTTAAATTCATAAAAATTTATTTCCTCTTCAAATTAAAATTTTTTTTACAACAAATTTTGTGTCTAGTGTCAAGAAAAATTAATATTATCATTTTTCATGAATATATTATTAGTTACAAATACATTTTTGTTTGTTAAAAATAATATTTTTTTTTTAGAATTATTATTTGTTAATAATAATTATTTTTTTTATAAATAGTCAATAATTATTATTATTATTATTTTATATAAATAGTTAGTAATAGTTATTTGTTAATAATATATTTGTTTCAAATGTAATTATTCGATAATAATCAAACAACCGTTTATTTTTCATTATCGAAAAAAAATATTTATCAGGAAATAAAGAAGAATATTTTAACAGTTTACTTCAACCTTATATATAACTATATATCAGTTAATTTGTTGAATTTAAAATTTAACGGTTCAATAATTTTCATATCTTAATATTCTATGTAACTTTTAAAGAATTCCAAACATATTATTGTGAAAGAATTTCACTGTACTATTAATTTACTATCAGAAAAAGTAATTAACAAATGATAAGCGAGATATCTCTTTAATATTCACGCAATTTATGCGGAAACACGCATGATTCATCGTTAATTTTCAAACTATCGATATTCCCAACAGCTGATAGATTATAAAATTTCTTTTTTTGCGAAAAAAAAGTAATAATTACACTATCTATATAGATTGTAATAATTTTACTACTCATGATTGATTGAGTTTTAATTCATAGTCTGTATGTTTTTTTTTATTTATTACATATGTTCTGTTTTCAGTCTAAATTTAAATATTTGAATTATTTACAATTATTTATATATTTAAATAATTTTTTTTTTTTTGAAATAGTGCCCAATCATTATTATTAGTATTTTTTTCGATAATGACAAACTTTGTATATTACTAAGTAAGGAAATTTTTTCAGTAATTTTGCTGAATCATCTTCTCTTTCTTTTCATTATCTTGCGGGTGTTCCAGAAATAGACATTTTATTTTGTATTTTTATCATCAGAATAATAAAAATAAATAAATAAATAAATAATATTTTAATAATAATTGTAATTAAATTATGAATAGTAATTGTATTTAATAGGAGCTGACAATAATTTTATTCAATTGTAATTTATTTATATAATAGATTCTAATTAATTGGTATCATTTAGTTTATGGAATTAATTATAATATTTACAATAAAAAATTAATTTTTAAATTATTTTTTTACAATTTTAAAAAAGAATTATTTATTATTATTATTATTATTATTATTCAAGTAAATTCGTAAATAAGAATATAATAAATTAATGTGTTAAATATTTTTACTAAGAAATAATTAAAAATTCCAAAATATTCTAAACATGTCAAAAAATTTATTCGCAACAATTTCAAAATTATATTGAAAAAAAATTGTGAAGTATACGCAAACTAATTTTTGAAAAATTTAAAATAAAAATTATTCAAAACTTCAAAAATTTTTAATAAATAAATATTTAAAAATAATTATTTACCTTTCTCCAGCAATATTAAAAATTTTATAATTGAAAATTTTCTGCAACTGAATTATTTCTAAAAATTTTAACTGTAAACTAAAAAAAAATTTATTTGATTCAAATAATTGATTTCTTGTCTATTAATTAATAAATATTGACCTACTTGAATCAAATAATTTTTGTTTGAATTAATTAAATATGGTATTTGCTTGAAATACTGAAATTTTTATTTCAAATACAATTTATTATGATTTAGATAAAAATTATTTGACTCAAGTAAAAATTTATTTGATATAATAGACAAATAATTTGTTAATTAGGTTAAATAAATATTTTTTTCATTGTATAACAATAAATTTTGTAATTATTTAATGAGAATTATTGTAAAAACTGATTTTATTACTTTTTTATATTACATTCAATTTATATAAATTTATTGTAATATATATTGTAAAAATATTAAAATTCAAAAATTATTTGACTACAATTCATTAATTTTATTCTTTTTGATATTTATTTAAAACTAATAAATAAAAATTGAAAATAGAAGTTGAGATAAATTCCTTTCAAATACAATTATATTTGTTACCAACATTAATAATTAATAATTAAAATTAATTAAAATAATTTATTTTATATTTAACTAATTATAATCGTTTTTATAAAAATAAATTTTCAAAATTATTTTAAATTATAGAAATTGATTTTATTCTTTCTTTTATATTCCATAAAAATTAAATTCAAAAAATGAAAATGAATAAATTTTTCTGTTATTTATTTCAAACTATTAAAATGATTCGAAATTGAAAGTATATGTATAGAGGCAGTTGAAAAAAGTCCTATTAAAAATCCCTTAGCAAGCATATAATTATATACATTACATTCCTTATTTACCCAATCTATGTCTATATAGTGAGCTTCTGGTATAAACTTTAAGTAAGCTTTATGAGAATTTTCTAATTTATTAAGGTCGGATGACAAATCTATTTTGTCGTTTAACCATATTGATCGAGAGTCAAGATAACATAAAAGATAAGAGATCTGGTAGTCCAACTTTACAAAGAATACAATAAGATAAGCCAACGGCAAATTCTAAAAAATAAAATCTACTGTTGTTAAAAGTTGGCAGGAAAAATTTTGCAAAAAAATTTTTTTTCCCTCTACTTTATTTACGAGCATATTGAATATATACAATAATTTCAAAAACAATTTCTCCTTTCTCTCTCAATTATCAATTTTGAAAATTGACATTTTTTTCCTGTAAAGCGATTTTTGTTTTAAAGAAAAATTTGAAATTGATGGCTTTTCTATTTCATATTCTCATTTTTGTGTATGAGATAAAAAAGTGGATTTGTAAAGACAAAAACAGTCGCTTTACGTATTTCATTCAACAGCTGTGGTTTTATCATTAAACTAACAGAAAGTTAAATTAATCAAAGAAATAAATTTAAGTGTTCGTGTGAAGCGTGTGAAGTTCAAGATTTTGTGAGAAAATTTTTGTTTCTATAAAATATTTTTTATATTCTAAAAAAAAATATCATTTTAAAGAAATTAAAAGGAAGGGAAACAAATTTTTATGTATCATAGGAAATGAATCATAAATATTTTTTTCCTCGCCTTTGTGTTATAATTAACTTTATATTTGTTTATTTACTTAGTGTTATAGAGCCAATTATTTCAATAATCAATAGCTTTTAATTAATTTTTGAATACTTCAATTTTATTTTTTTTCCTTTTTATTATTTTTTTTGTTCTTTATTTATTATTATCCACGAAAGGATAATTATATTTTGTCTCACAAATACAAAATTTTGGTTTGAATTCATATCATTTTTTTTTTTTTATTATTTGAACAGAAAAGATTATTTATTTCCTTTTGTTGAAACGTTGTTAAAAAATTAATCAAAATGATGAGGATGTTAAATTTTTTATAGTTAACTTTTAAAATACATATAAACAAATTTTTAATGAAGTTTTTCAATGTTATTAAAATTTTATTTACACTGCAAAAAAAAAATAATAATCTGTTAAAACTTATATTATTGTTTACTTTATGTTAACATGAAGAGTTGCACATTTTGATTCTGTTTAAATTAATGTTCTTGTGTAATTTGATAAGATAAATTTGCTAATATTTGCTAGATTACAATAACAATTACAAATTGCAATTTCACTGTCAAAGACGTGCCAGTATTTAAAAATGAATCAGTATTTGTTTCTCAAGGTTAATACTTGAACCCATATTAAAGATTCTCTTATGTAAGGCACATAATGTCAAAATTCACCTAAATTAATCGAAAATTTCAAAATTGTTCTCATAAATATTTCTCTATTAAGAAAGAGAAATTCTTTATTGTTAAAATATTTACCAAAGCAATACGACTTTCAGTTATAATTAAAATTTTCAAAAAGAGAATTTACACAAAAATTTTACTTAACCTTAATTTTCCTTATACAGTATTTTTTTACAAATACAATAAATATAAAATATTGTTAATTAAATGTCTCGTATAAAATAAAATCCTATTGTCAATTAAATGTCTTTTGTCTAATGTTAATTTAAACAAATCAAAATGTGTTTTTTCTAAAAGAAACTTGAAGTTATAATAAAATTTTGACATTTTGTTTACTCACCCAATTCGGAAATTGAAAATGTATCAGATGTAAATAATTTGTGAATTAGGCGATGGTTCGGAAAAAAAAGCAGGGAAACTAATTTGTATAAAGGAGAAAATAAATCCGATGTCTACTTCCCGAGATTGTTAATTAACTACTGACTGAAACAATTCTGAAAGAATTTTTAAGCAATGGTCTTTCTAGTATGTGTCTGTATATGTCATTGGTTAAATCTGCAGAAACACGTGATGCGGCGAATCAGATGAATGGACTTCCTCACTGAGCATGCGTAAAAAACATATATGTTTTAATTCAATATTTGTCTTTAAACAATACCTCAACTTACACTTTCTGATCAAATAAGACAATAAGTAGATCATTTTGTTAAAAAAGTTTACAATAATACAAAAAGAATATTTTTCCAAAGTTTTCTTTTAATTTAATTCCATTATTATTATGTTGATTATTTTTTTAACAGTTCTTCTTAAAATAAATTTTTAAGATTCGGTAAATTTTCTCTATTTAAATAATTAGAGGGCGAAACAAATTAGTTAACAATCTGTATTTAATTAGAACGATTAAAAATATTTTTAAAAAGTGATTCGAATTTTCCCGCGTTGTCTGCGCAGTTGGCGTTGCGCACTGGTCGCGATCAAAAGTAAAATAAAATGGCGAGAAAGAAGGTCGGATTAAAATTTTGCTCCGATTCGATTGATCAAAATAAAGCAATTTTACATGAATTGCAAACACAAAAACAGGTTAATATTAAATAATCGGTGTTGTTTTTATAATTAAAATTAGTTTACAGGTGAAATTTGTTGAGAAGTGTGTGTTAAATCGTGATTGTTGCAGGTCGACGACAGGAGTCCAAAGGATTTAAAGGAACTTTTTAATAGTTTAAACACAAATAATATATCAAAGAAAGCAAAAGACGACGATAAGTTTGCTGCTTTTACAAATGTCCGTGAGGTAAATAATTTTGAAAGCATTTTTCTTGAGGGAATTTGATAAATTTTTTTCAATTGATAACCTATAAATGTCTGTCATTCAACACTTGAAAATAAGACAAATTAAGGGCAACAATGGAATGTTTTTATTTTGATGACACATTTAATGGGTTGGAAAATGAAAATTAATTGATTTATTGATAGAAAATAGACTCGGACTGGCGAAATTAAGGATTGTAGTAGTAATGAAAGTAGAGGGTAATTTAAATTTTAATCTTGGAATTAGAAGGTAAGTAAAATTGAATAAAAATGTTTGTCTGGTATTCTGTTTGTAAGAATTATAGCTTTATCGAGAATTTGTAAGATTTGTAAGAAACGATGTTTATGTGAATGTTTACATGTCACAAATAAACACAATTCTAGTCTTTCTAGTTTGATGAGTTATGGAAAATAAAGCTAATTTTATTATTTTAGGCGACTGGGAATTATGGACCTATCGCAGGATGTCCACCGGGAACCTGGTGGGGAATTCGTGTTGACTGTTCGAGGCAAGGAGTTCATAAGCCCTTCAATTTAGACGTTCACGATGGTCCCTTTGGAGCAATTTCAATTTGTACTCCTCAGAATACAGAATCGAAGGACGTCGATTTAGGAGAGATTTTAACAATAACAGGTCGAGAATACTCAGAATTGAATTCAAATAATGAATCTCTCGTTTTGAACTTTCAACGCTGTGTGCCTTTACGTTTGGTACGAAGTTACAGCCTCTTAAATAAATATTCACCAAAAACGGGTTATCGTTACGATGGTCTTTATATCGTTATCGCCCACTGGATTGGTGAGTCGGAAAACTCAAAGAAGCATAAATTTGCTCTTTCACGTGTTCTTCATCAACAACCACCACCCTGGCTTAATTCAACCACAAAAACTATCGATCGCCTTCCAAATGTCAAGCAATTACCAAAGAAATTGTCCTGCACTCTTCGTAAGCGATCCTCAAAATTAAATAGCCAAACAAGATTAAATTCGAGCAATGACAAGTACAATACTTGTGAAAATTCGAACAAATCAAGCGAATCGCCATCAATTTCCCAAAACGGAATTGCCATTCTAACACGACAGGTTTTCAAAAAACCAAACACTGCATCGACCACACCGCCCGTTTCAAGATCTGAATATTCAGCACAAAATTACAAACAAGTCGGACAGTCTAAATTATTGAATACAAATATTGCCGTTCGCACCGATTTGTACGATTCCTTCCACAATGTCGTTCAACAAGATGTTAAAAAATCGTCGATACTTTGCAGAGTCTACAAAGCAAATCAATTGGCGGAAAAATCGGACGAAACACAAATCGAATCATTAGGTATCGAAAAAGTCAACACCAACTCCTCGAGAAATCAATCAAAATCTAATGGTTCAAGAGAAAATGAGATTGAAAAACAAACAACAGGCCAAAGAACATCACCATTATCACGTGAATCAATCTATCAAATCGTCGGTTGTCCACTAAATGACGAAACAGAGAAAACTAATTTTTCCCAAAATGATAAAAATTGTCCTCAAAAGCGTAAATCAGTAGCGAATTCAACGAGTTCCGATTCATCGAATTCATTGGAAGCACTGACTCCAGATAAAATTTTGAATTTAGTTGTAAAAGAGAAACGCAATCCAATGGCAAAATTACTGATAGGAAATGTTATCGGTCTATCAATTGAGGAATCATCAGTGATAAAGGCGTACAATGCATTAATATCGAAGGAAAACAAAGAAACTGAACATAATGATATTTCAAATGACAATAATAGACTGAAAACATCCTCTAATTTCAAAATGATCTCAAAACGAATTTTGAGGCACACAAGAAATGATGAGAATCGAAAGAATTATTCGAAAATGGCGAAAAAAAATCGTGTCTGCAATGATACGGGACAAATAAATGGTACAAATTCCAAATTCAATGATGATCCTGGAGGTTATTCGAAATCGGTGAAGAGAACGAAAATATCGGAGAATTCGAAAATTAAGAAATCAGCTACTTGCAAGAAGCAGGGACGAGAAATTGCTAATCTTGTAATTGACGCTAATGTTGGTCCGATTATTAGGGGACCGAGAAATAGACGTTTGAGGTGTCATAAAATGATTGGTAAGGAGACGGATGGTTTTATTGGGAATTCGGGATTTCAGAAGAGAAGAAGTATTCTTAATAAGCCAGTGAAACGTTCGGAATTATCGAAACGAAGGAAACGATTGAAAGCGGGAATTAATAAGGCTTGGAAATTACCAGCGGGAAATATTAATTTGAATTTGTCGAGAGCAAAGCAGAGGAAATCTTTGGAGACTGGGAGGAATTTTCAAGAAATTCTTACGAGAAACACGGATGTACAGGTATTTATTAAATTGGTTAATTTTATCAAAAATTATTGATATTATTTCGGAAATTAGTAAGGAAACGCTATTTCTTTTGCGCTTTACAACTAATCTTAATTTTTATTATATTATTTATTACTGGAAATTCTCTTTGAGTATAAAAGTAAATCAAAATTTTGATTTCTTGAATTTATTAATTACAGTAAAATTTGAAAAGATTTTAGTTAAAAATAATTGCAATTTTTAGAAATAATTGAATATTAGAGGGTTTTAAACTATAATTTTTGAAAATTTCAATTTTTAATTTTAAAAAAATAATTAGAATTTTGAATAAAATTCTTAAAAAGTCTAAAAAATTAGGCTTTTGATAAATTTTAATTCAATTTTTTACAAATACTTAGATTCTTAAAAAAATGTATTAAAAATTTATAAAATATTTAAATAGAAAATTTGTAAATTTTATTTAAAATTCTGAAAATTTAAGATTTTAAAATATTTCTTTTAAAGATAATAAAATCGTTATAAATGAAGTAATTGAAAATTCTTGAAATAATTAAAATTTTCTAAAATTCTTAACAAAAATAATTCTACTTTTTTTTAGAATATTATCGAAATTTAATTTCTACAATTAAAAATTTTATCAGTTAATTAATTTTAAAATGATTTAAATTTAAACTTTTTTTCGATAAAATTTTATCCAAAATTCATAAAATTCAGATTTTTAAAATGTTTCAGTACTTTTTTTATGGATAACTGAATTATTAAAGTCAGGTAATTGAAAAATTTAGAAATAATTGAAATTTCCTAAAATTCGGTTGGAAAATATAGCAAAGAATTTTTTTTAATTTTAAAATTTTATAAAAAAAATAGCTGAATTTCTTAAGAATTTTATATTGAAATTTTTGAAGATAATAGAGGGAAGTTAGCCAACTAATTCTATTTTTAAAACAGGTAAACACTCTTAAAGTTTTGAATAAAATTTGTACTTTAATTAAAAAATTATCTTCTTTTTATAATTTAACTTCGCTTTGAATTTTCTTTATAGGAATAAGGGAAAAAGTCAAAATTCTGTCTGGAAATGAGCAGAAGCTTTGGGAAAACTAATTTAAATTTTGGTGGCAATCCTGTATATCGAATTAAATTTAATGAGTAAAAATTTGAGTTATACAAACAAAATAAATAGTATAATTTTATTTAAGAATTTGAGCTCTTGAGAAGAATTTTTGTTATTGAATCAAGAATTTCTAATATAAATATAATTATAAATACTAATAAAGTACATGCTCCGGTAATCTGTACGCAGTTTGAAGTTAGTTGTTGTTTGCTTTTTTGTTTCTTAACTTTTTTATAATTTTTCTTTTCAAATATTTTTAATTTTAAAATTAATGTATTGAAAATCATCGAATTGTTGCAAAGAATTTTATCAAAAAATTTGATAATAATAGAATTCCTTCAAAGAATTTTATTATTTAGGAAAATAACTGAATTCTCGCGAAGAATTTTATTAAAATTTTTAAAAATCTTAATTAAATTCTTATGAAGAATTTCTTTTAATTTTTTTTAAATTAATGGAGTTTCTTTAATAATTTTAATTGAAAATTTTAATTTTAAAGAATTTTAAATTCTTGTTAAAATTGAATTTTATGGAAATTTTTGAAAATAATTAAATTCTTTCGTGTAATTTTATTTAAATTGTATTAAAAATAATTTAATTCCTGCAAAGAAGTTTACTATTTATAAAAATTGTTGAATTGTTTCGAAGAATTTATTAAAATTTTAGGAAATAATTTAAATTTATGAAAATATTTTAAAATGTTTGAATTTATCCGAGTAATTCAATTAAAATTGTTTTTAAAATAATTGAATTCCTACACAGAATTTTACTATTTATAAAATTAATTGAATTCTTGCGAAGAATTTTACTATTTATAAAAATAATTGAATTTTTTCGAAGGATTTATTAAAATTTTAGAAAAAAATGGAATTTTTTCGAAATGTGTTAAAATTTTTTTTAAAAATTGAATTCTTTGGAGGAATTTAATTAAAATTGTTTTGAAAATAATTGATTTTTTGTAAAGATTTTACTATTAAAAAAATAATTGAATTGTTTAGAAGGATTTATTAACATTTTTGAAAATAATTGAATTCTTTCGTGGAATTTTATTAAAATTTTTGAAAATATGAACAGTAATAATTAATTTTGTACTTAATAAGTGAATTTTTTTAATTTTGATTATTATTTATAATTATTTAGATAATTATTTGGAAAATTTATATTTGAAAAAATTCAATTTTCAGAGGATCAATATGGAATCAGTGGAACATTTGGCGAAAAAATCAAAGATGGTCGACGCAGTATCGCAATGTTCATTATTAAATGAGCCAGCTATCAATTCCTGTTCTCAAATGAATGTTGAACATGAATATTCTCCTGATATACATTGCAGTAATGGACGTCTTTCAATTACAAAAGTAGAAGATGTTATTTTTGATGAAATTAAATCCGAGGAGGTTGTCGAATTTTCCGACGATGACGACGATAATGAATCAGTTGAGAGTCATGAGTTTGTCAATGGATTTGAAAGGCCTGAGGAGGAAGTGTATTCAAATCAAAAAACTTGTGATGAAAGATTAACTGATCAAGGCTTAGAGTCTGTATATAATATTTATCCCTTGATTCATCGAGAATCAGCATTTGTACCTGTTAATTCGTCGAGCAGTTTAAAAATAGCGCGATTGCGATCTATTGGATTCAGACCAATTCAAATGGAGGATGAGAGTGAATTCAATGACAATCTTAGTAGAATTAGCGATGTAGAGGAAAATTCTGATTCAATGACAAAAGAAGCGGATGAGGAATATAATAAATATACTAACGACAGTACAAGTGACGTTGGTTATATGGATGATGATCTTCATTATGAGGATATTGAGAATGAAGATACTAGCGATGTAAGCAAAAGAAAAGATTATTTTTCCAATGATGATAATTGTTTTAGTGATAATAATTTGGAGGAGAGTTTCGAGAGACCTTGGCACGGTTGGAAAAAAGTCTCTTCTAAAAATGGGGATCAATGGATTGGTTGGTGAAATTGCAAATTTTGTTTACTCATCTTTTTTTTTGAAAAAAAAAAACAATATTGCAATTTTCTTTTCTTTAGTTTATTGGGAAAAAAAATGTAATACAAGGGAAAGTATTCATTTTGTACTTTGAGTGCTGGTCATTCCCAAAGATTTGATTCTTTTTTAGATTATTGGAAAAATTTTTATTTTAGTCCTCTTTTTTGTATTTATATTAAAAAAAAGTCGAAGATTGCTTATTTTGTTTTTGTTTCTTTTTTTTTAGTAATTAAACCACTTTTTCGATTAGTCGGATATTTTGGATTTATATGTTAATTAACTTCTATTATTGATTTATTACTTCTTTAAGTGTTTTGATTATGACAAAAAAAGTTAATATTTAAAATTCTCTAGCTGTTTAAGAACACTTTATTTTTATATTTTATTGTATTTGTCTAAACAATTAAGTTTATTTAATGTACCTATTGTATTAAAATTTGTTTAAAAGTGACATTTTTAAAGGAAAATAATTCCTGCGAATTTTTGAAATGTGAAAAATATAATTAAAATTCGTGGTAGAATGTCGACATTAAGTTATTTATGATTAGAGTAAATTACTTTTTAGTAAAATTGTGTCACTATTGTATTAAAAACAAAATTGTTTTTTAGAAAAAGAAAATAAATTTGTAAAATTTACGTTTCTTTAAAGAAATTAAATTTTAAAATCAAAAAATCGATTTTATTTTATTTTTCTTATTTTTTTCTTTTTTGAAAAAATGTTGATAATAAATAATGACAAAATGTTCGACTTTTAACATAGTTGATACTTTTTGATTATTAGGAAAATTAGATTAAATTTTTTTCTTTTTTTTTTTTATTCAGAAAATATGAAAATTCTACGTATATTTAGAAAATAGACATTTTTGTTTTATAAATAAATAAAAGTGTATATAACATTTAAGAAAAATATAATATAAACATTTTCTACCTCCTCATTAATAATTTATGTATTCATTGTATTAAAATGATTTAGTATTCTATTAGTTTTTCACAAACTTCTATATTATCAGTTTGTATTGTTTTTATTTCGCATCACAAGAGATGTAAAATTTTAATGAGAAGATAGGAATTGTATTTAATTAAAGACAATTTTTAGTAAATTGATGATGGTTAAGTTTAGAAAGAAGGGAGTTATCTAAATTTAAAAAAAAAGAATTAAAAATTTTTTCAAGCATAGACATACATTGATAAGTTTTGTTTAAGAAGAATATATATCAGAGGACATTAATTTTAAAAGTAAGAGGCTCTTTAAAAAAAATCTGGGTTTATTTTATTAGAATTAAAAAAAAGAAAATGTTTTAAAAAGTGATCTCTGTGATTAGTCAGTAATATGTGTATATAATTGTATATTAAGGCTTGCGTGACGAGATATGTATTAGTTTTATTTGAAAATTCATTTATGTATTATCGTTGATGATTTTTAAAAGTTTACAGTGTCACGCTTAAATTTTGTACGGCTTAAAATCTTTATTGTATTTTTTTAACAATGTGCAATGGTTCAAATTATTGCATTTTAAATATATCAATAAATAGATGTACATATAATTTTTCTTTGTATTTATTTATTTTTTAAAATAATTTAATTCATTTAAAAAAAATTATTACCATTTTTTTTAATAATTGAATTCTTTTGAGAAATTTTATTAAAATTGTATTGAAAATAATTGAATTCTTGATAAGAGTTTTATGTCTAAATTATTTATTTGCCAAGAATTGTAATAAAATTTGTAGAAATAATTGAATTCCTCTAAAGAAGATTAATATAATTTTTTGTAAATAATTGAATTCTAGGGAAGAGTTTTATTATTTATGAAAATAATTGAATATTTGCGAAGAACTTTATTAAAATTTTTGAACATAATTGAATTTCTTCGTAGAATTTAATTAAAATTTTTGAAAATAGTTAAATTGTTTAGAAGAATTTTATTAAAGGTTTTTAAATCTTAAAATTACTTAAAAATTGAAGTTGATATTTGAAAATAAAAAATTTTATAATTTGCATAATAATGAAATTATTTGAATTAAATCAGAAATAAGTTAATATTTATTTTTCCGCAAAAATACCAGAAATTCAGAAATGATTTTTTAACACAAGAAAAGCTTAATTCTAATGAAGAATCAATTAATAAATGATATATTTTATTTATCAGGTATCGATAGTTTATTTATATCTGATACATTTTTTTAATCCGTTCATCACACACTCCCACTTAATTCCCATTCATGTTTTTTCACAGATCAAAAATTATTTAAACAAAAAAGATTTTTAGTATCCATTTTTTCTTAGTTTGTTATTAAATACAATCTATAGTAACGATATTTATATTTATATATATAGTATATACATTTAATATTTTTTTTTCAATCTAGGACGCGAATTGTAGTTTACTGCATCTTTCGAATCACATTTTTTTTTCTTATTTTTCTGGTATGAGAAAGTTTTTTGTTGACAGAAAAGCTCTTAGATCGAAATAGGTAATAACTGTTAAAACGCACAAAAAATTATCTATTATCTTTCTCGAAACAGAAAATTTCGTAAAAAGAAAACTTATTTATGATAAACAATCTTAAACTTGTATAGAACAGAATTATAAAAAAATAACTTATTATTATTATAAATTCTACAGTAATGAAAAAATTGACACTATTTAAAAAGTAAAAATAAGTACTGAGACGATGTCCAAGTCCCGAAGCGTGAAAATTGTCAGTGATTCGTCGTGAACAGAAAAAATAGGTTTTTTTTTCTTCTTTTTTACATTAACACATTGGCTGTCAACATCAAGATTTTTTTCAACACCAAGAATTCGTTTTTTTTTTAATTCTTTAGCCCTTATTATAATATTATACAGTAAAGAGAAAACTTTTTTTTATAAAAGTATTATTAGGCTTTGACATTATAGTTGAAAATGCATTGCAAAAAATTTAAATGCCTCGACTAAGCGCAACTTTGTTAAAAATTCGGAAGTCCTTGAAAAAAAGTAAAAAAGAAACCACGCTTCGATAGTAAAAACAAATTATTATTGTTTTATATTATTTATATTGAGTATTATGTAAAAAGTGATCATTTTACTTTATTCGAGTTGTATGACAATTCAGACCTCGGATCGACTTTAAGGCGCCAAAAAAAGTCGCTTTTGTCAACTGAAGATTAAAAAAAAAGTATAGAAAAATTCGTTTATTTTATTTTTTTGTCACAAAAATTTAATTTTGTATTTCACTAATTTCTAAATTCAATTATTCAAAAATTAAATAATTAGTTAACAATTTTTCCAATTCCATCGTAAAAGAAGAAAAATTATTTTTTTAAAAATAAAATTAAAAAATATGATTCAAAATCATGTAAAAAAAAAATTAATTATTTTCAATAAAATTTTACAAAATCGAACTAATTTGCATTTAATAAAAAAAAATGGTATTTTGTTGCAATGTTTAGAAAATAAGTTCGAAAAAATCATTTTTTGAAAATAAGTCGAGAAAAAGGTCGCTTTTTTTAAAATAACCGAAAAAAGTCCAAAAAGTCGTACTAACCGAGGCCTGACAATTGTTTTAAACACTACAAAAGGTAGTTTATTTCCAATAACAGTTTGTTGCTAAAAATGTTGAAAATTGAAAAAATTCCAAGAAAAATTACCGAAAATTAATAATTACTGTTTATATTAATTAATTAATGTGTAATTAATAATTTAATATTAATTAATCATTAATTAATTTGTAATTGACAATTTCCAATTATTATTTTATAATTAATAAATGTTCATTTATTAACAATTGGAAATTTGTCTTAAAACTTTCATCATTTGATTATAAATTTTCAATATTAGGGATTAAATTCAGTTTTTATTTATTATTTGTATTACCATTAAAATATATTTTTCAGTTTATTAAATTTAATTATTATTTTCTATTTATTTATTATTTTTTATTTATTTTATTCGTTTATTATAAATTTCTAAATAAACTTTTCTTTTTTTAAAAATATTTCATTAGAATAAATTAAATAGGTATTTTGAAAACATGAAATATTTACAATTTTCAACACGAACTGTTTTAATTAAACTTCCTTAAAAGTGCTTTCCATTTAATTTTCTTAATTAGAACATAGAATTTATAACAAATGGACAGATTTTAACAATGTGTTTTCTTCCTTTAATTTATTATTTTCTAACTAGAGAAATTTTCCAGTCTGAAAATCAAATTACTCTTCAAAACTGTTTGCATGCCATTGATAATTATTTCCAATAGAATATTTATAAAATACAATTGCGTAAAAATTGGGGGAGAAATTTCAAATTTTATAATAAAAAATTTTCGAAAAAAAATTATTTGATTTGAAATTATTGAAATTGCAAATTAGAATTAAAATTGTGCTAAATTTTGATTAGTTCAAAAAAAAAGCGCAGTTGCAAAGTAACAAGAACAAAAAAAATGCACTGCAAATAGAAGTGTTGCCTTTTGAAATTTTAGGCATAACAATATACGAGGCAGCAGACGTGTTAAAAATAATCTTGTGGCACCACATCCAGAACGATATTAACACTGCTTCGAACGTATGAGCGTATTAAAATAAATATTTTCTATACTATTTCACGTTGCGTTATTGTAACGATTTTTTCTTTAACATGAATATAACATTATGGATTAATAATACGATTCATGATTCGAACCTATTTCATTCAGTTTTCGTTTTCTTTAAAATTTTCTTTCAATATATAATATATATATTTTTTTTCCATGACAAGAAGGAAAGAAAGAAAAATTTGCAAATATATGGGAAAAAAAATCGAAAAATTACAATCGAAGTATTTACATGAAACAAATTAAAATTTACAAATAGTATTTCGAAAGCTATTCTTTTTTTTTCCTTTTCTTTCTTTATAGTATACCCCGAGTTTTTTTTTTGTGTTAATTTGAGGTTTATTGCTTTTTTTTAGTATAAGATAAAAATCATTCAGACTGCGCGCACAGTGGTGAAGACAGAGTACGTCTTTGAATTTGACAATTAAATAATGTTTTTTTTATTTTTTATTTTCTTTTTTTTTACTGAAACTCCTCATCACTGCTGAGTAACATTGTTTTTTCATTGTAATTTTGGGAAATAGTTGCGACACGTTGATGCGATGTATTGCGCCTTTGAGGTGGTGGAACTGGCATGTTTTGCGGATCATCCGGATCATAGCTGGAGACTCGCATACCTCGTTGACCTTTCGTACCTCCTAACATTAATTTTCCATCATTTCACACATTTTATCACTGTTCAATATTTCTGACAAATAAAAACACTGTACAGTTTTAAAAGTCGAACAATTTTTTTTGTAGAGAAACAAATTTTCTTTTTTATTCAATTTTTCTTGTCTCATTTTTTTCGAATTCGAATTTTTGGAATTTAATTTTTTATTTTTTATTTTCCATTTCAACTTTTTCAATTTAATTATCATTTTATGAACAAGTTAAATTAGAACTTTTAGAATTAAATTAAGCTGATTTTAAAATTAAATCTAGCACTTTTAGAATTTTTTTTCCCAAAATTTTCATTATTTAAAATTTTGGTTTTTAATACTCGATACAAATAAATATTAATAGAACTAATAATTAAGAAAAATAATTTTTCAATTGTTTCTATTCAATGAAATTCAAATAATAAAATTTTAAAAGTAAAATAATAAGTAATTAATAAGTTCCAATCATAAGGAAAAAAATTTTTGAAAATAATTGAATTTCTGTGAAGAATATTATTAACATTGTTTTTAAATAATAGAATTCTTTCGAAAAATTTTAATATAATTTTTTTAAATAATTCAATTTTTGCGAAAAATATTATTAATTTTGAAAATAATTGAAATCCTGCTTAGAATTTTATGACAAGTTTTGAAAATAATTCAATTCTCTCCAGGAATTCAATTATTTGTATTGAAAATAATTGTGTTTTTGTGAGGAATTTTATAAAAATTTTTTTAAATAAATTTATTTCTGCAAAAAATTTAATAAAAATCATTAAAAATTCATTTAATTCTTTCAAGAAATTTAATTGAAATTATATAAAAAAATATTTCAATTTACATATACAAAGAGTTTTATCAAAATTTTTGAAAATAATTGAATAACAATTAACATTGTTATTAGAATTCTTTAAAATAATTTTATTAAAATATTTTTAAATAATTGAATTCTTGAGAAGAATTTTATTAATTTTGAAAATAATTGAAATCTTTCTAAAAATCTTTATTAAAATTTTCAAAGATAATTGAATTCTCTTTAGAAATTCAATTAATTACATTGAGAATAAGAGAATTCTTATAAACAATTTTCCAAAATTGCTCAAAATAATTATATTCTTTGGAGAAATTTTATTAAAATTTATTAAAATAATTGAATTCTTGCGAAGAATTTTATTAATTTTGAAAATAATTAAAATGTTTCGAAAAATTTCATTAAAATTTTCAAAAATAATTGAATTTTTACTAAAAATGTTATTAAAATTTTCGAAAATAATTCAATTCTCTCGAGGAATCCAATTAATTGTATTGGAAATAATTGAATTCTTATAAAGTATTTTACAAAAATCCCGAAATTGAATTTCCGGGAAGAATTTTATCAAATTTTTAAAATCCTATGTAATTGAATTCTTTCGAGAAATTTTATTGAAATCGTATTAAAAATAATTGAATTTCTTTAAACAATTTGATTAAAGTTTTTCAAAATAATAAATAAGAATTAATTAATAAAATAAGTTAATACCTAATTGATTTTTTTTAAATTTTGAATCTAAAATTTTCTAAAATTGAAATTAATATTTGATTATAAATTTTTTTTTAAATTTACCTAATAATAATAAATTGAATACAGCGCATAACATTTACCAGATAATTAATAATTTATTATTAAGTTCCAATAATGAAGAAAAAAAAAATTTTTAAATTGACTCCAATCGGTAAAATTCAAGAAATAAAATTTTAAAAATAAAATAATTTTTATTGTTTTACTGTTATTATAATAACACGTTCTTAAAAGGATAAAACAAAATTACAAATGATACGCAATAATAATAATATTATTTGCGAGTTGAATAAGATAAAAAAAATCGAATAAGATCTTGTCACGAAAAGACATTATTTTGTTTCTTTAGATTGTAAGACTTTTGTTGTCATGCTTTGATAGTTCGGTCGTTTATAAACTTGGAACAATACAGTATAAGAACTGACTATATTATAATTATTATTATAATTCTGTTACATTCCAACATAAAAACTAGATTACATCAGTATAATTACCAGCGACGCAAGATGATATGTGTTTGTTTATATAGCATTAAAAATCTCAGGTTACCAAATGCATCATGCAGTCCAAAGGAAAAGGAGAAGGGGTTACAAGACATAAAAGCTTGGGCATTGTCGTGCGAAAAAAAAGTTTGATATTAGAAAAACAAGAAAATACTTCCATAAGGAAGTAACAAAAAAAAAACCAAAAAAAATACTTAGTTTTGCTCATTCGCAAATATATCGAGTTAGGCGTGATTTGTTTTCGGTTTCTTTACCAAAAAAAGAAGCAAATGATTTTTCCAGAAAGTGAATTAAAAAAATTGCCCGAGTGTGAATGTATTTTCAAAAAGTTAGATTATATGTAGAAGGAGATATTTGTCGGCTGTTATTTATCGTCATTATTTTATTTGAAAAGCAAGCGTCACAGAATTATACCGTTCCGTTTACCCTCTTTTTTTCTTAGAAAAAAATATTCTAATTAAATTATTTTATTCACTTTATAAGCAAACGTTATACGCTTAAGTACTATTTTTTATAATACAATAAGGCTGGTTAAGTCCTAACGGAGATACCTTGGACGGTTATTGTCAGTATTTCCATTTAATTAACAAAAGAAAACTGATTTCTTTTTTTTTCTTTTTTGTCGCAGAAAATCAAAATTTTATAATGATCATCTGCATTATTAAAGCGCGTACAAAGAGATTATCGGTAAAATTGTATGTATATATATATTTTTTTTTTTTGCTTTTTGTTGACTTTAGATCATTTTGGTTCTCTGCAAAGGACGAGTAAAAAGTCCGAAGTCCAATGTTTCTTGAAATAAAAAATTGAGATGCCTTGGGGGCACTTACAGCTTTTCGTAGGACAAGTTGGTATTGACGTCTGAAAAACAGCAAACAAATCCCTTCAATGTGCTGACACCCCTTTTTTAATTAATCTTTTTCATTCCTTTGTTTTTATCAAGCCGACTATAGACGTTGAGTGCCAAAAAAAATTTCTCTCTCGTGAAAATTATCTTTTTCTTTAAAAAAAAAAAAACTAATTTGCAGTGTTCAAAGCGTGTGTCGTACAACTTCTGTTATTAAACACTCCGAGTTAATCCGATATTTGTTATTTTTTTTTTGCGATATAATCTCGCAAATTTTATTCACTTAAATTAAAAAGAAAACAGTCAGCGAAGGTGGATTCAAATAACATTGCAAAATATATTATACAAAAGCATCAATAAGAGGCAAAATTAAAAAAATTGATAATTTAAAATAAAAAAAGTAATCAAATGGAAGAAAATGGAATTTTTCTAAATTCTAGCTGACTGTTTTAGATTAATAAGTGCGCTGTGAATAATGCTTTGTGCTGTTAGTGAAATAAAAAATATTTTTCGAAAATTTACTATTTTTCTATTATAAAAAAATTAAGTTCGAAAAAGAAATTTAAATTTAAATTCTACGAGTAAAATTTTTCGAAAAATTACTATTTTTCAATTATGGAAAAATGAAACTGAAAAAAGAAATTCTTTATACGAATAATATAAAATTAATGAAATAAAATGAAATTATTTGAAAATAATTTTTGATACATTTGATATAATCTAAAGGTGTTTAAAATATTTTTGAAAACAATTTTATAAATATTAAACTTCTAGCAAAGCTATTAAAACACAAAAAAATTTAAAATATCGATTCAATGTCAAAATGATCGATGAATGAATGAAATTTGTTTTTTCATTCGTTGCACATGCTACACTGAAATTGGCTACCGTCATGCCACAATACAAACTTCATAGTAAAAAAAAAGTATCTTTAATGCTTGAACAATTATTAAAATTATAACAATTCATCCATACTTACCAGAACTGTATTGAGTATATTGTTGATATTGTGGATGAAAATTATGGATGGCATCAGTCATAATATCTTTTGGATTCATCGTCTCCTGTTAAAAACAAAAAAAAAATTATTTTTTTTCGTTTCCTTATTCGGTAATTAAGAAAACAAAAAAATTTGTTTCTGCATTTTTATTCAGGAATTAAAAGAAATAAAAAGAATTTGTTTCTGTATTTTTATTCTTCAATTGAGGCATTGATTTTAAAATCCGGAGCCTTAATTAAAAAATAAACAAAATATGTATTTCGTGAAATTAAGATCTCTCCCTCTTTAAAATTACGACAATAATTTAAGTTAGGAATTTAATTAGAAACTTAAAAATTAAAAATAAAAAAATAAACTTAAAAATGTGTATTTAGATTTTGAATTTCCTTTTTCGAAATAATTAGAATATTTTTAAATGAAACAAAAAAAAAAAAAAAAATTAACGCACCTTTAGGCTGCTACTAATACTTTGCATTGTGACACTTCGTCCCCTAGAGTCAGTGACGCAACCAGCTGCGTAAACTTGATACGGAAAAGCATATCGTAGGGCAATTGCGGCGAAGAGCATCTCGATGCAAATCAGGAAATTTTGATAGCCAGCTGACACAGTACCAGCGCTTGTCGATTGTCCTAAACTGTTAATAACAGGCGAAATAACCTGAGCCTTCTCGAAAATAGCCAAGAGTACACCTGAAACATTTTCAAATTTTCGAATCGTAAAATTTACCAATAGAAATTTAATCTTAAAAAAGAATTGAATTCTTTTGTGTATAAATGATTCAATACTTTTTAAATTTATCAAAATAATTTTTAAATTAAATTTAAATATAAATAAATTTAAATATAAATAAATTTAAATAAATTTTAAATTTAATTAAAAATAAAAAAATCATTTTTAAAAATTTACTGAATAATTTACAAATTTCACGGAGAATAATTTACAAACAAAATAAAATTGTCCTTTTAAATGCAAAAGTAATTGAACTGAAAATTGTACCTTGCCAGAATGAGAGGAAGATGACACTCTTAACAGTGCAGAACTTAAGAACCGGATCGAAGGGAGTGAGCAGGTCTCGTGTAGCAAAATAGAAAAGAAAGAGCCCGTATAAGGCAAGTGAAACGCTGATGTTGTAGATGATTGTAATATAAATGTAACCACCATCGGGAGACCAGTCACCATCGCGATAATGTCCAAATGCTTGAAGAAATATTATGACAAACGCCATAACTGGTTTCACCAAACAAAATTGCAATGTCGCCTGTTTACAAAATCGCAAAAATCCAATTGTATAAGTTTTGCCGACTAAAAAACATGTCCCATAAAGGCAATTGGATCGAATTGGTTTACCACGAATCTCCGACATAATATTACCCTCACCGCCAAGATACTCATAGCACAAGGTCAAGAAATTGTAAATGACAAATGCCTCGTAGCAATCTCTCACTGTGAAGAAGTAAACATAATAACTTTCGCTATTAAAGAACATCAGTGAGATCCACGAATACGTTCCGTAAATTGGTACAATGAATAAAATTCTCACTATCCAACGTTGTTCCGTTGGATTTGTGTACCACCTTAGATGCTGATAAATCTGAAAAAAGGAATAATTTTTACAATTTCAATCGAATAAATAAATTATGAATGTCCCTGAATAGTTAGCGTAGACTCTAGGCGTCAAAAATTATTATTAACAGGGTTGACACAAAAATTTAATTTTCTTTTTCTCGGACTTTTCCCTGATTTACAGAAAAAATTTTCACTTCTTTCCTGACCCTGAAGATTATTCTGATTCACTCCAAAAATTATTAGATTTTCAAAAAATATTGTATTACATTTATTTACGAATTTCTTTAATTGTAAAATTATTCAAAAACATCAATAATTTCTTTTTTAAATAAATATCTAATCATTACCTATTATTTTTCTATAGAAATTAAGATTTTAAAATTCAAACCTTCTGAAATTTAATAACTTTTGAGAATAATTTTTGAAAAAGTTCTTTGTGAATTTTCAAATTCTTTTGTTTACAATTTAATTTTACGAAATTTCGATTATTCTGATATTCTTCAATTAAGTATATTAAAAATTAAAAACTACAAATAATTTTAAAAAATTCAATTAAACTTATTGAGAAAAATTAATTCTATAGAATTTTTAATTAAAAGTATGAAAAGTTCAAATTTTCAAAGATTTTAATTTTGAAATTCATTTTTAAATAAATATTTATTTTAAAATTCTACGAGAATTCAATTATTTAACTATAAAAAAAATATTTTATTAAACAATTGAATGTTTCTTAAAATTGAATTTTCATAAAGAATTTTATCAACAAATTTTTTAAATAATTGAATTCTCTTGACAAATTTTAATAAAATTTTTAAGAATAATTGCATTTTTCGAGAAATTTGATGAAAATTGTATAAAAAATAATTGAAATTCTGCCAAGAATTTTATAAAAAAGTTTTGAAAATAATTGAATTTCGGAGAAGAATTTTATTATTTATAAAGATAATTAAAATTTTGACGAGAATATTTTTTTAAATTTTTAAACATAATTGAATTTCTGCGAAGAATTTTATTAAAATTATTTTGAAAAAAATTGAATTGTTACGCAAAGAATTTCATTAAAATTTTTGAAAATAATTTTATTCTTTAAATAAATTTAATTAAAAATGTATTGAAAATAATACTTAAATTCTAATAAATAAATTGTAGCAAAGGTTATTAAAATAATTAAATTATTTGATAAATTTTAATAAGATTTTTAAGAATAATAACTTTTTTTGAGGAATTCCATTAAAATTGGATTAAAAATAATTGAAATTCAGCATTGAATTTTATTATTTATGAAAATAATTGAATCCCTGTAAAAATGTTATTATTTATGAAACTAATTGAGTCATATATGAAAATAATTTTTAAATAATTGAATTCCTGTGAAATTTTTATTATTTATGAAAATAACGAAATGTTTGCGTAGCATTTTATTAAAATTTTTTTTAATTAATTGAATTCTTTTAGGAATTTTTATTAAAGTAGTAGATATTAAAAATCATTGAATTGAGGAAATGTTTTGAAAATAATTAAAATTTTATAATACATATTCATTTAGAATTTAAAATTTTAAGTGAAATTCATTTTTTTAATCAATCTTTATTAGTAAATTATTCGAGAATTCAATTATTTAAATACAATAATAAATAATTGAATTATGAAGAATTTTATCAAAAATTTTAAAAAATAATTGAATTTATTCGGTGAATTTAAAAAAAAATTAAGAATAAATTCAATTTTCTATCATTTTATTAAAAATTGTACAAAAAATAATTGTAATTCTGCGATAAGTTTTGTTACTTATGAAAATAATTGAATTCTTGCAATAAATTTTATTAAAATTTTTTTTAAAGAATTGAATTCCTGTGAAGAATTTTATTTGTGAAAATAATTGAATTCCGAAAAAAAATATTATCATTTATGAAAATAATTAATGTCTTGTAAAAAATTTTATTTAAATTTTTTTAAATAATTGAATTCTCGAGAAAAATTTTATTATTTATGAAAATAATTTATTTCTTATGAAGAATTTTATTCAAATTTTTTCAAATAATTGAATTCTTAAGAAGAATTGTATTCAAAATAATTGAATTATATAGGAAAATTTTATTAAAATTGCAATTTTATTAACTAAATCTTGTAATGGATTTTATCAAAATTTTTAAAATAATAGAACTTTTAAAATAATTTTATTTAAATTTTTCGAAATAATTGAATTTCTCAGAACTATTTTTTTCAATTCTCTGAATATATTTGAATTTTTTGGAGAAACTTAATTAAAAAATTAAAAATAATTGAATTGGTGTGAAGAAATTTATAAAAAATTGATAAGTAATTTGAAACTCTGTGAAATTTTTATTAATATTTTGTTTAAATAATTGAATTCTTTTGGAAAATCTTATTAAAATAGTAGATATTATAAATAATTGAAATGAGGAAAATTTTGCCAAGAATTTTATTAAATTTTTTGAAAATAATTGAATTTCGGAGAAGAATTTTATTATTTTTAAAGATAATTGGATTTTGACGAGAATTTTAAAAAAATTTTTGAACATAATTGAATTTATGCGCAGAAGTTCATCACTTTTAAAAATAATTGAATTTCTCTAATCACTTGTTCTTAAAATTTCTATTTAAATTCATTAAAAATTGATATTTTCTAAAATTTCAAATTAAAACCTTTGAAGTTCATCTATTTATGAAGATTGTAAACGCAACTCTTTTTAAATCCAATTAATTTTGAAATTTTTAAGTAAAATTATTCATTAAATAATTTATAAGTAATAATTTTATCATAGTTGTACAAGAATTAAGGTATTTAAAAAGATATTATTATCAAAAATAGAAAAAAATGAAGGTTTTGTATTTGAATTCTCTGCAATTTCATAGTTTATAAGGTAAACAAAAAAAACTCAAAAATTCAGAATTTTCTTATAAATTCAAAAAATTAAATTTTTTCCAGTACTTTTAATAAAAATCCCTGACTTTTCCCTGATTTCCCTGACTTCTCTGACCTGAGGCAACCTTGTATTAGAAATTTTTTGAGATGTTGCTAGCTTCAAGTATCAATTTTTCCGAATTTTAACCAAATCTTCAAAAAAGTTTATTTTTTTTTAGTTGCGTGAAAAAATATTTTTTGACGCTTAGCGTCGACGCCAACTTCAGGGACCTTACAAATAATAAAATAATGGAATAATGAAATGTGACACGCTTTCAAGAAAGATACCCAAGAAGCAAACAAATTACAGGTTGTTATTTTTGTGTCAGATTTATTCGAATTAAAAGTTCATTTTTAATTACGTAAATTCGAAACCAGTTCTTACTGAATATTTAAGATGTGCTGAAGAGATGATCATCAATAATTTCTAGTATTAGTAATTCATATTCTTTCTGTATTTTTACTCCAAAAATTATAAATATAACCTGAAGTTTTTTTGCTTCTTCTTTCTTGAGAGCGTGACACGAATAATAATCTCAAAATAAAAATAAAAAGTAATCAAATACTAAGTAATAGAAAATCAAATAACAAAATTTAGTAATTCTGGTAGAATTCCAAAAATTTGGCACACGTACTTGTTGACATGTTAGGAAAAGTGCTAATGCTACGAATGCTCCAGCAATACCCTGGGCTGCTTTTGTTTGTAGAAATATAGGAGTCGGTTCGGTGTCCTCGCTTTTTGGCTCAACATTCACCATATTTATTAATGTTGCCGTCGTGGCGTTGATTGCAGAAGCCATAGTTGATGAAACTCCTGGTATAACACTAGTTGACATGACTGTCTGAAAAATAATATTCTTCATTAGAAAAATTCATTGTTTTTTAATTACTATTCGAGAAGGGCGAAATCAATCATTTTTGCATCAATTTTTGAATTAAAAGAATCAAAAGAATTAAAAATTAATTCAACTGAAATTGAATTTCAAAAATTATTAATTTAATTAAAAATTAATTCAATTAAAAATTAATTAAACTACAAATTAATTTCACCAAAAATAAATTTAATTTTTAATGATCTTCACCAAAAACTAATTTAATTTTTTGATAAATTTCACTAAAAATTAACTTAATTTTTAATTAAATTTACCTAAAAATTAATTTCACTAAATAATTAAATTAATTTCTTTTTTATCCCATTATTATTGCAAGTCTACGAAATTAAATTAAATTTCACAAAAATATTTTCAAAATTTCAAGGAATATAAAAAAAAAATGAAAATAAAATTACAAACGAAAAACCTGCTTCATTGCTTTCGTGATTTTTTCTTTCTAATACTTTCGCGGAAAGATTGATTTAGAGATGATGATGATGAACAAATTAGAGCAAACGTGAGAAACTTGTTCGAGCATTGTTACCTTTTGGGTCAACTTTTATTTAGCATTTTCCCTTGTTTCACTTTCCTATGTGATGCTGACCTTCCTAAGCTAAACGCACGACCAATCAATACATTTTATGATCTAGTGAAACAAACACGACTTCAATGAGCAGTTAAAGAGTGAAAGTTACACATTGGTTATACATATAGGTATTTTGTATATATTCGCGATGTAACAGTCTCTCATGTACTTATATATATATATATATATATGTATATGCTTTTAGTTTTGAAAGTTTTAAATTAACGATATTTAAGAACACATCCTCCTTCCGCGTTACACATTTCTCTCCAGTTCACTGTCTCTCGTTTTATTGCAAATTAAAATGCTTCTTTCAAATTACGTACGTAAATCGGTTCTTTGAATTTTGTATTTTTCAATTTTTTTCTCAATTAGAAAAAATGAGAAATTTTTTATTAAAAAATTAAAAATTAAAAAAATTAATTAAAAAATAAATAAAAATAAAAACTAACTCATTGGAAAATATAATTTGTAAAAAATTCCAATTTCTTAAAAGGAATTTTAAATTGTTAATAAATTTAAATTTAATTTGTTAAAACGAATTTTAAATTGTTAAATTAAATTGAAATTTACTGAAAATATTTACCAAATTTTTGAGTGATGAAAAAATAATTGTAAATATTTTCGAATTTAGAAATTTTCTTTTCAATTTCATTGCTTTATAATATATTTTATTTATTTATTTTTCGTTTCATAAAATATTTGTCATCATATAACTGTTTGATGATGTATGTATGTAGAGCATTACATATCTTATAACAATTGACCTTCTTTATATGAGTGACCACTATGGAAATCAAGTTTCTTTTGCAATTCTGTTTTTTTTCCTTTAATATCCTTTAATAAATATAATAATAAAATGTGTTGAGTATAAATTGAAATGATGCTGCAACCCGGAAATGAGAAATTTGTAATTTAAAATTCATAAAACGTATGATTTTTTTTAAATTAAATTAAAATACCTACGAAAATTTCGAAATTCAAAAATTTGGAAATTAGAATAATTTTATTAAAGTAGCAAAAATAAAGAAAATAAATAAAAAAAAGTAGTAAAAAATGATAAAATGTAAAAATTTTAATTTTATAAAAATAAGTGAAAATAATTGAAAATAAATTAACAGGGTTGCCACAAAAATTAATTTTGTTTTTTCCCTCATCTCCAGACAAAATTTTGACTTTTTCCCTGACCCTAAAAAATATTCTGATTCACTCTACGAAATTATTAGATACTCAAAAAAATTTTATTACATTTACTTACGAATTTCTTAAATTGTAAAATTATTCGCAAACATCAATAACAAAATTTTTTAAATAAGTATTAAATTATTATTTTTCCGTAGAAATTAAAATTCTTCAAAACATTCAAATTCAAACATTTTTAAAATTCAACAACTTATAAGAATATTGTTATAAAACATGAAGATATCAATTACTCCGAGTCGAAGACTCGGAGTGATTGGTATCTTCATGTTTTATAAAAATTTAAATTTCCATAAAATTTTTCAAAAAAAAATTAAATTATTTACAAAAATTATAATAAAATTCGCAATTATTTTCATAAATAATAAAATTCTTCACAGGGTTTCAATTATTTATAATATAATTTAAAGTAAATTCCTGGAAAAATGGAATTTCTTAAATTTTTTACAACCCTGATTAAAATAAATAAATGACAATAAAAGTACAAAAATAAATTAAAATAAAAACAAAGGAAAGAAAACTACGAAAGACAATAGTAATGGTAAAATAATTATTTTAAAGATAATTTCAAGTGCCTTATCATTTGAAATTACTTAATTAGAGAATATAAAGTAGTTGCGTAGTACATAAAAATCGCAATCAAAATGAAACGATTATCCTTGCGAGTTGCGCGAATAATTTATATTTTCAAAGGCAAGTCTTTTAAATGCCTCCCAAAAGAGTTAAAGTTAAATGTTTCAAAATACTTTGAAAGCCTCCTCAGGCAAAACACATATTTGGATAAACATGACTAATCGATATAAACTTGATAGATTTCGAGCTGTTATCTCTCTTACACCTATAAAAAGAAACAATCTCATTTTATTCGAAGAACTTTCAGCGTTTATTACAAGTGTATTAAAAGATAATTTCCATGACAATCGCACTAATTACACTCTACTTATTCATTAAATTTAAAATCAAAATTTCGTAAAAATTAAGTATAGTTACCGTATGGTTAGACCTTTTCAATTAAAAAAATAATAAAAACAACTTTTGACATTTCGCAACAAAACACATTGGAGAATTATAAACTGAAATATAAATGTAAATGTGATTTTGAAAGAAATCTTTCGAAAATTAGAGTTTATCATTTTCTAATAAGAAATAAATAAAAAAAGAGCCTTCATGAGAACCACATTCGACTACGTTGGGGTTTTAAGCGTTAGAATAGAAATCAATATTCACAACAACAACCAACTGACTACTCCATTTCTGTGCCAGTTTCATTTTTCACGGACACAATGAATCTTATTATTCTTCTTCTATATATGTATATATGAATCATTGTAATAATAATGAGAGAAAAATCTGAGAAAAAGAGAAAGGTGAAAAAAAGAGGACAGCATAACTTACCTGCTGCCTGCTGTCGGATTTCTTGATTCTTGACAGCGGACGGACGTTAAGGTCCAATTTAACAAGGCAATCCTACAGAGCGTCCGACAATTTGCAGATGTGACCTTTTGTATAAAACACTATTAATTCTTCTTTCCACGCGTTATTTTCAACTTTAATCACCGCACCTCACTAATACCTAACATTTTGAAAAACTTTTCTGCTTTCTAGCAGATGGGAAACAGTTGAAAATTGACAAAATATCGGAGGATAGCAAAACAGCTACTACACATAAACTGTCACTATCTTTCTTTTGCTTCATCTCCCTCTCTAGTCTCTCCTGGAAATAACTGGATTTATCATTATCCGAAGACTTTTGTCATTATGTACAGGGTTTCAAGACCCTGTTATTAGTTGATATTTTTTGATCTAAATATTTATTAATTAAGTATTTTTTTCCTCGTCACATTAGTTTTAGATTCCGGATATTGTTGTGAGTGTTGTTTTTACTATTTTACTTGAATTATTTACGTTTATTTAGTTGTTAATGTTAAATTTTGAGGTTAGGTGAGCTGACAATGAATGATATTTCCACGACATTTCTTAAAGGATGTAATATCCTTTATGAATATTACATTTTACCTTTCTTTTTTTAACATTTAGATACTTCCCGAGTTTATCTTTGTCTTTTTACTTTTTCTCACGGTTGAAATTACAATTTTCTTTATTTTTTTAAAGGTATGCGAGTGCGCAACTATTGCGACTTTATACTTCAGTTGCGCATCAAAGTTATTTACATGTTTACATTATAAGTTATTATTAATTGTTAATTACTCATTATGCTAATCTTAATATTATTAATATATACAAATTATAAATTTACGTTTCTGCATTTTCGTAAACGCGTAAAATATAACAAATTTTTCTGTGTAACAAATTTGGGTAGATATTATAATTTAGATACCAATTAAAATACTCACGAAGTAGTAAAACCAGACAGATAACCTGTTTGTTATTTACATTTTTTTTAATGAAATCGAGGAATTTTTCGATTTTGTGACTATAGTGAGATTAGTGAACAATGTTTAAAAAGTGTATTAGTGGAAAACATTTGAAAAGACCGCCTTTGGATTTAAAAGGTTGGCGAGCGTGGTGATCGCGTGTTATGTTTGTCAATCTGACGTGTACAAAATTTTACACGAGACTCATCTGTCACAATCTGTGCAGCTGTAGGTTAGGTTTTTAATTCGTTTAATAATAGTGTATTGTTTTTTTGTTTTGCAATAATGCTCGATCTTTTTACAATATTCAGTAAAGGAGGCATTGTCCTCTGGTGCTTTCAGAGTACATCGCAAATTTTTACACCCAGCGTCAATGCACTTATTCGTAGTGTCATTCTGCAGGTAAGCATATGATTACCTTGAATTTCAACAGTATGGTAAATATTATTTATGATTTATATATATGTAATTAAAAGGAGACTAAAGTCTCTAATTTGCAAGAATTGCTCAATATGTAAGTTTTTTTCGTAATCCAATTATTCTTATCATCAGTTTCATCATTTTCCTCCATGAGGCTTGTTTAGATAATAATGTTTATTTATATTTATTATGCATTAAAACACGTGATTCACCTAGAAAGCATATTTTTATTTGTAACATCGTATTTTTTTAATATTATTCATTAATTCTTCGAATAAGGGGATTTTTGTATTGTTTACATTTGTACTTTTAGTTTGAATTTTGGAAATATTGGAATTTTTCCAGTTTATTTGGAAAAGAAACTTTCAAGAGAGAGAGAGAGAGTATAGAGTAATTTTTTTATTTCTTTTAGGAACGTACCGGAAATCATACTTACGAGCATGAATCGCTTCGTCTTCAGTACAAGTTGGATAATGAATTTGAATTAATATTTGTCGTTGCTTATCAGAAGATACTTCAACTCTCGTATGTGGATAAATTTTTGAATGATGTTCATTTGGAATTTCGTGATCGCTTCAAGAATGAATTACAAAATTCCCAATGGTTTTTTGATTATCAATTCAAAAAGAGTTATGAGAGTATTTTACATTCTGCGGAAAATTGGGGTAAAACGCAGGCAAAAATACCGAAACAAATGCGAACTTTTGACGAAAGTCTCAAGTCAAAGAAAACCGTAGCTAGTATGATTGAACGAAAAGATGACAAGGAAAATAAAAAACAAGGTATTTTTTTGGTATTCTGTTTAAATTTGTGGCTTATTCTTCTCTTTTTGGCGCATTTTATCTTTTTTCATAATTATTAATTTATCGGGAAATTTACTTGATAATAATTATTATTGGAATTTTGGTACTAATGAAAATTACTAATGGAGAGGGAAACTGCTCTTTTACGCTTTGTAGGTAAAAAGAAGAAAGGGACCAATGCTACTGATGATGATTCGAGTAAGTTAATTTGAATCTACTTTTTTTGTAGATTTTGTAGTTTTTGGATTTTTTAAAAGCGGCTTTCATTAATTTTATTTCTTAGATTTTACTCATTAACACTTGTACAATATTTTTTTTGAAATTAAATACCTGTATATTTAATTTAATATATGTAATATAATTTAATTGTAATCTAATCTTATTTAATGTAATTCAATTTAATTGTAATTTTCTTTTAGTGGTTACACCAGAAGTTTCTCATGTAGAATCTCCTAAAGCAGTACAAAATGTAAGCGAAGATGACTCTGAGGATGTTTTGTTAATGAATCGAATGAAACTCGCTCAAAAGTTTTCCGGGCAGAAAAAGAAAGCTGACAAACAGTGAGTGATAATTTTATCGAGAATAGTTCTAAGCCTAAATAATGTTTTGAAAAAAAATAATGTTTATGAAAAATTAATTTCAGAAAAAGTCCAAAACCCGAGAAAGCAGGGAAAAAAACCTCGTGTTTGGGAATTGGGTGGTACAACAAAGGATCTCGCCTCCCTGGAACGCACTAGAGACAAACCGGAGGATGAAAATAATTACGTTCCAGCTGATAAGACAGTAAATAAGAATTTTATTTAATTAAAAGACTCGTATTTTTTAGAAAAGGAAACTTTGTATATTTTTAGTTATTAATTATTATTTTTTATTAATATTATTTTTAATTATTATTGTTTCTAATTATTATTATTCTTCATTATTAATTAGATTAGATTAGATTTTGTTTGCTTTTTTGTTTTCTATCTTTATTAATAATTTTTCTTTTGAAATTTTTTGAATTTTAAAATTAACTTATTGAAAATCATTGAATACTTATGAAGAATTTTATTAAAAAAATTGAAAATATTGAATTCCTTCTACAAATTTAATTAAAATTTTATTGAAAGTAAGTGAATTGTTATAAAGAATTTTACCAAAATCTTTCAAAATAATTGAATTTCTGGAAAAAATTGTATTATTTATGAAGACAATTACACTTTCTTCAAGTATTTAATTAAATTTTTTTCTTATAAATAATTTTATTAAAATTGTTTTAAATAATTAAATTTTTACGATAAAATGAGTTTAAAATAATGAAAATCCAGTGAAGAATTTTATTAATAATGAAAATAATTAAATCGTTTTGAAAAATTTTATTAAAATAATCGCGTGTAGAATTTCTTTAGGTTTGTTAAAAAATAATGTATTTTTTTTAATAATTCGAATAATAACAATTCAAGTAACAATTGAATTTTACAAAAAACTTTTTAAAATAGTCGCTTCTGTTAATAATTGTAATTTTATTATTGAAGTTTATTAAACTTTTTAGGAAATAATTAAATTCTTTTGAGAAATTTTATAAAAATATTGAATTCATGCGATGAAATTTATTATTTATGAAAATAATTGAATTCCTATAAAGCAATTTATCAGAACTTTTGAGAATAATTGAATTCTTGCGAAGAATATCTTAAATTTTTTTCATATGATCGACTTTGTTAATAATTGTAATTAATAATAACTATTAAAATTTAATAACAGAAAGTTAAATTCTTTTGAATAATTTTGTTAGAGTTCTCGTAAATAATTCATTTCCTGTGTAGAATATTTCTTTAAGTTTGTTAAAAGTAATGTAATTTTTAAAAATAATTTTAATCGAAAATTTTGAAAATAATTGAATTTTACAAAGAATTTCTTTTAACATTTTAAAATAATCGTTTCTATTATTAATTATTGTAGTTAAAAATTGGATTATTGAATTTTATTAAAAATTTTTGGAAATAATTAAATTCTTCCCATAATTTTAATACAATTCTTTTAAAACATTTTATCCAAACTTTTGAGAATAATCGAATTCCTGCGAAGAATTTTATTAAAATTTTTGAAAATAATAAACAACAATAATAATTAATTATGAACTTTAATAGGTAAATTTTTCAAATTTTGAATCTGAAATTATTAAAAAATTGAAGTTGATATTTGAAAATAACAAAAACGAAAAAACAAATTTGAAAATAACAAAATAATTTGAATAATAGGTAATAAGAGGTAATAATTAATTATTAATTTTTGATTACTAATAATTAATTTTTTCAGCTAATTGGCATGATGAAGGGCGGAATTAAAGATCTAGAAGTGGACAGTGATTCAGAAATGGAAATTGAGGATGATGAAGATGAGGAAGAAGTGAAAGTAAATAAACCGACAGTACAAAAGAAATCTAGTGGAATGTTCTCCATGTTCAAGAGTCTTGTAGGAAATAAATCGTTGAAGCACGAAGATATGCTTCCAGCGCTTGATAAATTTAAAGATCATTTAATCTCAAAAAATGTTGCTTCCGATATTGCGGGTAAACTCTGCGATTCAGTTGCCACAAAACTCCAGGGCAAAGTTCTTGGTACATTCGAGAGTATTGCAAGTACAGTGAAAGCAACATTGAACGATGCCCTCGTGCAAATTCTCTCGCCGAAGCGAAGAGTCGATATTTTACGTGACGCTTTTGAAGCAAAGAAAAATAGTCGACCCTATGTCATGGCATTCTGCGGTGTCAATGGAGTTGGAAAGTCAACAAATTTAGCAAAAATTTGCTTCTGGCTGATTGAAAATAATTTCCGTGTTTTGATCGCCGCTTGCGATACATTCAGGTGATTGTTTAATTAATATTAATTAATTTATTAATATTAATTGGTTATTAATTTTTCTTGGGTTTTTTCTCTCTTTTTTCAGAGCCGGAGCTGTTGAGCAGTTGAGAACGCATATGCGTCATTTGAATGCACTACATCCGGCGGAAAAGCATGGAAATCAAACGATGGTGCAACTTTATGAGAAGGGATATGGAAAGGATGCGGCGGGTATTGCAATGGAGGCGATTCGTTTCGCAAAGGAATCGAGATTCGATGTTGTTTTAGTTGATACCGCTGGAAGAATGCAAGACAACGAACCTTTGATGCGAGCTTTGACCAAATTGATCAAAGTTAATGATCCTGACCTTGTTCTTTTTGTTGGAGAGGCGCTTGTCGGTAATGAAGCTGTGGATCAATTGGTCAAGTTTAATCAAGCCTTAGCTGATTATAGCAGTTCTAATAATCCTCATATTATCGACGGTATCGTACTGACTAAATTTGATACTATAGATGATAAGGTAAAGAGAGTTCATTTACTTTTGAAAACTTATACTCGTGACAAAATTTATTATTAAAAGTTTTCTCTTCCAACACTTTTCCTTTTTTTATTAAAATTATTTATTAAAAATTTATTTCAATAATTGACCTCGGATAATATGCTATTTTCGAAATTATTTAATTTTAGAAAATTATTACTTTTTTCTATTTATTTTCATAAAATGCGACTTATTTTTACTTTTCTTTTCCGTATGTTGCAACAAATTAATGTTTTTAACTGATTGAATGCTCCAAAATTTTTCTGAAAATTATTAAAATTGATTGATTTAAAGAAGAATTTTATTTCAAAATGTTGAATTTTGTATTTAATTAATTGAATTCTCGAAGAATTTTCTGAAAACAAAAATAATTGATTTAGTGAAGAATTTTATTTTTAAAAAAATAAAATTTTGTATTTAAAAAATTCAATTCTCGAAAAATTTTCTAAAAATTATTTAAAATGAATTAAATTAGATATGAATTTTTGCTAAGCACTTTAGAAAATAATTGACTAATATGAAAAAATAAAGTGGAAATTATTAAAAATAATGTTAAAAGATTTCAAACAAAAAATTTCTGAAATTTTGAATTTTTAACAATTTGAATTAAAAATTATGGAGAACTAAGATTTTTCAGAACTTTTAATTCATAACTTTTGGAAATTAGTTGAATTTTTGAATACATTATTATTTAATTAAAAAGCTTTTGAATAATCGAAATTTCGTAAAATTTAATTGAAAATAATTGAATAATTTTTATGAGAATATTGAAAATAATTGAATAATTGATTTAAAAACGAATTTTTATTACAAAATTCTAGAAAATAATTGAATTGAAAAGAATTGAATTTATAAGATACGTGTTTTAACCTGATTTGGTTGTTCCTTTTGTTTAAATGAATTATCGAATAATTTTCTTTAAAGTATTAAAAATACTTGAATAATTGATATTTAAAGAAAAGTTTTATTTAAAAAAAAAATTGAATTATTTATTTAAATAATTTAATTCTCGAAGAATTTTCTGGAAATGATTAAAAATAATTGAATTAGAAATGAATTTTATTTTCAAAAAATTGAAATTTTATAGTTAAATAATTGAATTTTCCATGTATTTTCTAATAATTTTTAAAAGTAATTGATTTGGATTTTGGAGAAATTACAGCAGCGATTTTTAATAATAATTAAATTTCAGGAAGTTTTAAATTAAAAATTTTTTGAAAATTTTAATTTTTAGTATTTAATAAAAGTGGTTGTTGTAATTTTTAGAGTTAATTAATTTTTTACTGTTGAAATAGCTTTTATCTTTTACTAAATTGTATTACAATTTTTTTATTGCAATAAAAAATATTTTTTGAATGAAAATTATTAAAAAATACCAAAAAATAATTGAAAATTAATTAAATTTTACAAAAACTTATTATTGAAGTAAGGGAAAAGCCTTAAAATCTAAAAATTTTAATTTTTCTAGAATTTAGAGAAAATTTAGAAAAATGGAGAATTCCATTTTTTGAAAGAACTCTAAGTAAACTAAAAGACTTTTTCGACTTTTGTTTTGTAGGTACTTTGAATCGACGACTTTGTTTTGATCCTTAAAATTGATCCGAGGCCTGAAATAATTGTATTAATTCTCATTTTAATAATCTAAATAACCAAAAATTATTTTCAATTTTAGTTAAATTATAAATTTTGTCACGAATTGCTTTCAGAAAAATTTTTTCAAATTACTCTCATGTTATGAAAATGAATTTTATTTTAGGTTGGTGCAGCTATTTCGATGACATATATCACTGGCCAGCCAATCGTTTTTGTTGGAACTGGTCAAACCTATACAGACCTTAAATCGTTAAATGCAAAGGCTGTGGTACACGCTCTGATGAAGTAAATCATGTTCCATTATATAAATACTGAATACATTCGCATTATTTATCATTGCTAAGAATTACGAAAACAGTTTCAATTACTGTAATTATAAGAGAAAAAGAAAAGAAAAGAATTTATTGCTTCTATTATATACGTGGAGGGAATTTATATATTTAATAGGAAGATTTGCTTCGTGGGGTTAAATATTATTATTATTTTTTTTTTGTTTGTTATTTTATACCAATGTTTTATTTATTAAATAGATCAATTGATAACTAAATATTTAATATAAATAGAAAATTTCGTTAAAAGTCGATTAAAAAGTTCAAGTACACTTGTTACTTTTTCAATTGTCGTGTTTATTAGTTTACAGAATATTTCTCCTATATATTGAACTTTTTAATTAGAAATAATTAAAGCTTCTAGTTATTAAATATTTTTTTAAAATGTATTGTCTCTACATACGTCTATAGTTTCACAATGAAAATAGAAGAAAATAGTATCTTTAGACTGAGCTACTTTTTTCCAATTATATATATAATGAAATAAATGATTGTTAACAATTATCGACACGTTGTTATAAATCGTCTTTTTATGAATTAATATACAATGTACATTTTATTAAACGATGAATAGAGTGATATGTGTACGTTGATCGTTTTTTTTTAATCTAAACTAAACTAACATTAATATTTAAAATAGATTAAGTAATATTTTTTATTGATAAATATTAATTAATAGAGAACTTTTTAAAAATGCTTCTCTTTTGAAGGAAATTTTACGTTTTTTTTCTAAATGAAAAATTTTGAACTGGCATTTTTTTGCTTTTCATTTTTTTTTAAAAACAGGGAATTTATTATTACAACACGAGTAATGTGGAAGTTATTTTGAAATACGGGGAAATGCGAGTTAATTTTCAAATGTGTCCCATTGGCATTTGATCTCGCATTCCATCTGAGTGTTTTGAAACCTCGCTCATTGATTCTTCTTCCAATTCCCAATGCACCGCGTCGTCGAATTTTTCATCCTCTTTTATCGTTTCACAAAATGACGTTCTAATAATTAAACCTAAGGATAAAAAAAACAATTTTCAATCATATACAAATTTTTACAGTATTTTTGTTTTTTCTTTACATTTGAAAAATTTTTAGTTAATTTTTTTTTGTTAAAAATTTTTATTTAAAATAGGTCGAAAGAGAATAAAAACATTTTCATTTTTTAACTATAGTTAATTTTTATGTGAATTTTACTCTTAAAAATACAAAAATTTCGATTTGAAATAAACTAGATGAGAATTAAAAACATTCGCTATCTATTAATTTTTTATACTATTGATAACATTTAATTTTTTATTCTCTTGAATTAACAGTTTTTATTGTATAATATATTTATGAAAGTTCACTTGTAAAATCTGTGAATTTTTCATTTGAAACATTTTTTTTTTCTTCTAAATCTATTTTATATTGTTTTGTATTTTTAATTCGTTGAAAATATTGTGTTATGAATTTTTGAAAATACATAGGTACTATTTATTGATATTATTGAATTTTTTCGAAGAATTTATAAAAAAATGTTTAAAAACAATTTTATTTTCCTTGGAATTTAATTTAAATTGTATTTAAAATAATTGAATGACAGCGAAAATTTCAATATTTACGAAAATAATTGAATTCCTAAATTGAATTTTTTAAAAAGATTTTTAAATAATTCAACTCCTGTGAAAAATTCAATTATTTTTTAAAAAAATTGTATTTTCAAGGAGATTTTTTACAAGATTTTTAAAAGTTCACTTATTAAGTACAAAATTAATTATTACTGTTCATATTTTCAAAAATTTTAATACAATTTCACGTAAGAATTCAATTATTTTCTAAAATTTTAATAAATCCTTCTAAACAATTCAATTATTTTTTTTAATCGTAAAATCTTTACAAAAATTAAATTATTTTAAAAACAATTTTAATTGAATTCCTCGGAAGAATTCGATTTTTAAAAAAAATTTTAACACATTTCGAAAAAATTCAATTTTTTTCTAAAATTTTACTAAATCCTTCGAAAAAAGTAAATTATTTTTATAAATAGTAAAATTCTTTGCAGGAATTTAATTATTTTCAAAACAATTTTAATTGAATTCCTCGAATAAATTCAAATATTTTTAAATATTTCCAAAAATTTCAATTATTTACTAAAATTTTAATAAATTCTTCGAAACTATTCAACTATTTTTATAAATACTCTAATTCTTTGCAGGAATTAAATAATTTTTAATCCAATTTAAATAAAATTACAAAAAAAATTGAATTATTTTCAAAAATTAAATTACTTTCAATGCAATTTTTAAATATATTCGTGAAAAAAATTGAAAGAATTCAATTATTTTCAAAAAATAATAAAATTCTGTGAGGAATTCAATTATTTTGAATATATTTAATTGTAATAAAATTCTTTAAAGAAATTCAATTATTTTCGAAACAACTTTAATTGAATTTCATGAAAAAATTTCATTATTTTTAAATATTTCTATAAAATTCTTTAAAACAATTTAATTATTTTGTAAAATTTTAATAAATACTTCCAAACTTTTCAATTATTTTTATAAATAGTAAAACTCTTCGCAATAAAACAATTACTTTTATAAATAATAATAAAATCCTTTGCAGAAATTCAATTCTTTTTAAAACAATTTTGATAGAATTCCTCAAAAGAATTTAAATTTTCATATATTAACATAAAATTATTTAATTTTTTAAAATTTTAATAAATTCTTCGTAAAAATTCAATTATTTTTTTATAAATAGTAAAATTCTTCGCAAGAATTCAATTATTTTCAATACAATTTTAATAAAATTCTTCTTCGTAAAATTCAATTGCTTTCAAAATTTTCAATTAAAATTGTTAAAGAAACTCCATTAGTTTAAAAAAAAAAATTTTTTATAATTTTTAATAATTTTGAATTTTTTACCAAAGGATGGAGACTATTAATGAAGTAAAGTGTTTTTGTAGAGCACAAAAATAATTAAGCTAAATGCCATAAAAGAAAAGAAAAAATGTTGAATTTTAAGAAATTCGTTTTTTCAAAATTTTGATTTTTTTACCGAAGGATGGAGACTATTATTATTATTTTCGAAACAATTTTAATAGAATTCTCCGAAAGAATTTAAGTTTTCAAATATTAACATAATATTAATTAATTTTTTAAAATTTTAATAAAATCTTTCGGATCAATTTAATTATTTTTATAAGTAGAAGAATTCTTCGCAAGAATTCAATTATTTTCAATTCACATTTAATAAAATTCTTCTTCACAAAATTCAATTGCTTTCAAAATTTTGAATTAAAATTATTAAAGAAACTCCATTAGTTTAAAAAAAATCCAAAGAAATTCTTCAAAAGAATTTAACAAGAATTTTTAAAAAATTTAATAAAATTCTTCTCGAGAATTCAGTTATTTTCCTAAATAATAAAATTATTTGAAGGAATTCTATTATTATCAAATTTTTAAATAAAATTCTTTCCATCAATTCAATGATTTTCAATACATTAATTTTAAAATTGAAAATATTTGAAAAGAAAAATTCAAAAATTTAAGGTACAAAAAAGCAAACAACTAAGTTTAAACTGCGAACAGATTACCGAAACATGAACTTTACTGTTATTAATTTTTTAATTTTTCAATGAAATTTGAATTGATAATAATTATATTAATGCAAAAATCAATTTTCAATTACATATTAATTTAATTAAAATTAATTATTTTAATTATCGATTTATTTAATTTATTTATTTTTCAATGAAAATGGAATTGAATAAAAATATATTAATATAATTGCGTATTAGATAGTTTTCAATTATTAATTTAATTGAAATTTAATAAGTTCATTTATACTTTGAATAATTAATTTTAATAAAAAAAAACTTAATATCATTATTAAAATTTTGATTCTATTTGTTTTGTAATTTTTGAACATATTTTTTGTGTTCCTGTAATTAAATTGCATATAAATAATTAAATTATTAGAATAGTAATATTCGATAATTGACAATATTATAATGAATTACCAGTGATTAATCCGGATATAATGGCAAACACGATTGATATCACGAGGGCTAATAATTGATAAGCTGCTTGTTGACCAGCTGTTCTATTCAGGCCCGGTGATATATTGTAATTGTCTCTCATCTCCGCGAGTTTTCCCTCCTCACTGGGAGCGCGAGCTGGAAAAATCTGCGCAAATAAATTAGTAAGATAATTGGAATTTTTCGCTTATACGGGAAAAAGAATATTTTAACGGTTAATTATTATTTATATACTTCATAGAGAGAGTAATTGTAGGCATCCTCCGAGGCAATTCCTGACATTAAAGCACCAAAAATTCCTGCCAACACTCCTGGCATTCCATGTAGATTATGAACTCCGCATGTGTCGTGAATCCTCAGCTTCTTCTGGATTAAGGGCTGGAAATTTTCAAATTAACATTTTCATTATGTATGTAACTTACATGCCTTGCTGGTTATATTATTTATTTCACTTTCATTAATAAATAATAATCATATTATCATTTTAGAGTAGATGTCGGAAAGTATATGGATTTTTCGATTTTTTTTTTTACTATTTTTATAAAATGCGACTTTTTTTTACTTTTCTTTACAATAAAATGTAATTTTTTTTGTATAAATTGCAACTTATATTGATTATTAAAGAGGGAAAAATAACAATTGTAAGGTCTTTTTTTTGTAAATGTTTTATTTTTTTTGCAATTTTTTTTTAGAGTATAAAATATATATATTTTTATGAATTTTCAAAATTTATTTTTAAATTAAACTATTTTTAATATTTTTTTAAAATGAATTTTGTCAATAACTAAATATAAATAACACACGTTTTCTATGTCCTTTGAAATTATTCAAAAGCTTAAACTATTGCAATTGAATTTTCTTTATCACTTTAAAAACTGAAAAAAACCAAAGTTCTAATTTTAAAAAAATCGAATTTTTGTATTCAAATAATTAAATTCTGGTAGAATTTACAGAAAACTATTTAAAAATAATTCATTTAGAGAAGAATTTTATTTAAAAAAATTAAATTCTAGATTTAAATATTCTGATTTTCTATAAGATTCTTCTGTAAATTTTATTACAATAATTAATTTAGAGCAGAATTTGTTTTTAAAAAAATGAATTTCTTATTTAAATAATTGAATTTTCAAAGATTTTTCAGCAAATTATTGAAACTAATGTATTTAGAGAAGAATTTGATTTTAATAAAACTAAATTTCTATATTATTATAAATAATTGAATTCCTAAAGAATTATTGACTTTGAGAAGAATTTTATTTTTAAAAAAATGAATTTCTTATTTAAATAATTAAATTTTCAAAGATTTTTCAGCAAATTATTGAAACTAATGTATTTAGAGAAGAATTTGATTTTAATAAAACTGAATTTCTATATTATTATAAATAATTGAATTCCTAAAGAATTATTGACTTTGAGAAGAATTTTATTTTTAAAAAATTGAACTTTTTTATTTAAATACTAATTGAATTTTAGAAGATTTTTCAGAAAATTGTTAAAAATAATGTGTTTAGAGAAGAATTTTATGTTAACAAAACTCTTTATTTATAAATAAATATCTTCTTTATTTATAAATAATTGAATTCCTGAAGAATTATTGATTTTGAGAAGAATTTTATTTTGAAAAAATTAAACTTTTTTATTTAAATAATTCAATTCTAGAAGATTTTTCGAGAGATTTTTCAGAAAATTATTAAAAATAATTGATTTAGAGAAGAATTTTATGTTAACAAAACTGAATTTCTATATTTATAAATAATTGAATTTCTGAAGAATTATTGACTTTGAGAAGAATTTTATTTTTAAAAAATTGAACTTTTTTATTTAAATACTAATTGAATTCTAGAACATTTTTCAGAAAATTGTTAAAAATAATGTACATTTAGAGAAGAATTTTGTGTTAACAAAACTCTTTATTTATAAATAATTGAATTCCTGAAGAATTATTGATTTTGAGAAGAATTTTATTTTTAAAAAATTGAACTTTTTTATTTTATTTAAATAAATTGAATTCTCGAGGGATTTTTTGAAAATTATTAAAAAATAGATGATTCAGAAAATAATTTTAAATATAAACTTTTAGTAAATAATTGAATTTTGAAAGTTATACAGTAGAACTTTTGAGAAATTACATTAAATTTTCAGAAATAATTAAATTTAGAAAGACTTGAAACTGAAATTTTTTAAAATTTGAATTTTAAATAACTTTAATTAAAAATGCGGAAAAATAATTGATTTAGAAAATAATTATAGTTATAGCAGAAAATTGTAGAAATAATTAAAATTTAAAAGGTTCCAAATTAAAATTTTGAAAAAACTTGAATTTTAAATAACTATAATTAAAAAATTCCCACACCTTAATTTCATGAAAAATTTTAATTTAAGTGTTTTTGAAATTAATAGCTGAATTCTTGAATAAATAAGTATTTAATTGAAAAATTGTCAAATAATTGAATTTTCGTAAAATTGAATAGAAAAGAATTTAATTTTAGTTGAATTTGTAGTCTTTTTATAAATTAAATTTTCAAATAAACACTTCCATGAAGAATAATTGATATGGAGAAGAATATTAATTAGAAATTTTAGAAATAAATTGAATTTTGTCAGTTATTATAGTAAAAATTTTTATTAATAAAAAATAAATAAATTATTTAAAAATAATTAAACATCAAATGGTTTCAAATTTAAATTTTAGAATATTTTTACCCGTATACACATGAAATAAATAAATAAATATTTTCATTGATGTTGGAGTTCAATAACAATTTAAATATTTATTTGAAAATATTATTAAACATTTAATATTTATAGTCATAAAAATTCTAGGAAAATAATTGAATTTTTGAAATTGAAACTTTTTGAAAATTCTAATTTCTGTGAAAAACTAAAAAACAATAAGTATGTTAATATTTATTTTAAAAAATTAAAGTTATAAACAATTTAGAATTTCTGAAAAAATTATGTATTTGAAAAGTTTTAATTGAATTTTTTTTAAGGTAATTGAATTCTCTAAAATAATTAATTGAAAGATTTTCAGAAAATTGAAAATTTCGTCAAATTTCATTGAATGACAAAAAGAAAAAAGTACGAATAATTGAATTAAAAAGTAAATAAATAAACAATTTGTGATAAATTTGAATAAAAGAAACGATTTTTTAGACTTTTTTGTACTTCGAATCTACGAAAACGTCATATTTTTTGCGTTTTATATATTAATCGATTCAAACTTGCAATGATAAATTATAAAAGTATAATTGCTTAAAGTTTGTAATTATTTTTTTAAAGTGAAATTAAATAAGTACCAAGTTTTGTTCGATTTTTTTCAATTAAAGTGTTTATTGGCTTTCAAACGATTAAATTTTTTTTTTCTTTTTGGATTGGAAAAGAAATGCTAATAACGCACTTTACAGAGTGGATGTAAACATTTTTAAAAAACAATATCTTGATTAACCAGAAAAAAAGAATTGTTTCCGATTTATAGAAATTTTGATTTTTTTTTTCTTCTCTTTCATTGAGTTAATAAAGCTTTTTGAATTGAAAAAATGTCAAATTTTTGTATTGAAGGGAAAAACAATTTTCCGGCATAAATGAAGGGAGAAAAAAATTTTTATTTTCTGAATATTGTGAATGTAAAAAAATATATAAAAATGTAATAATTTGATTACCGTGAGGTATTTGTAGCCTAAAACGCTAAGCACACCAGCAGCGCAGCCAATGACCAGTGCTCCGATTGGTTCGCACATCATACCTGTATCCACGAATAAAGCTTATTTACTGCAAATAAAATGCGAATTGTTTGAACGTAATTCGTTTACGATTCATTTAAAAAGTATTTCATACCAGCGGCTGTACCAATTGCAACTCCACCAGCCAGCGTGGAATTCTGAACATGGACCATGTTAAACTTGTTTTCTTTCGAAACAAGAGCAGACACAGCAAATGCAATTACACAGCTTGCAGTAAGTGATAATAATGTATTTATTATAGCGCGCTGCTGATCGTCGCCTTTCAAAGAAGCGCTGTTAAAGGAGGGCCAGAATAGCCAGAGAAACACCGTTCCTATTTTTTTTTTTTTTTTATAGGAAAAAAGAAAAATAATTTATATTTTTTCAATTTTCTTGGGGAAAAAAGGAAAAGTAATTTATATTTTTTCAAACTTTCTTGCGGAGAAAACAGTAAAATAATTTACATTTTTTCAACTAACTTGGAACAAAATAAGAAAAATAATTTATATTGTTTCAATTCACTTTTGATGAAAAAGAAATTTAATTTATATTTGTTCAACTTTCTTGAGGGAACAGAAAAGTAATTTATATTTTATCAATTTTCATTTAAAAAAGAGTAAATTAATTTCTATTTTTTCAACTTTCTTGAGGAAAAAGAGAAGTAATTAAGTTATCAATTATTTCATTAAAAAAGGCCTCCAAAATTACATTATCAGAGTTGCCATAAAAATTTAATTTTGTTTTTCCCTGACTATTCCCTGATTTCCAGAAAAAAATTTGACTTTTTCCCTGACCCTGAAAATTATTCTGATTCACTCCAAAAGTTATTAGATTTTCGAAAAAATGTTGTATTTATTTACGAATTTCTTTAAATGTAAAATTATTCAAATACATTAATATTTTCTTTATTAAATAAATATTTAATCATTACCTATTATTTTTCTATAGAAATTAAGATTTTCAAATTCAGACCTTCTGAAATTCAATAACTTTTGAGAATAATATTATAAAACATGAAGAAATTGATCATAAAAATATTATAACTATAAATTCAAATTTTCAAAGATTTTAATTTGAACACTTTTCAAAATTCAATTATTTTTAAAAATTCACGCTATAATGCTTTTAATATTCAAATATAATTTAAAATTTTAAGTAAAATTCATTTTTTAATCAATTTTTATTAGTAAATTATTCGAGAATTTAATTATTTAAATAGAAAAATAAACAATTTATTAAATAATTTAATTTTTATGAAGAATTTTATCAAAAAATTTTAAAAATAATTTAATTCTTTCGGCGAATTTAAAAACAAATTTTAAGAATAAATCCAATTTTCTATCATTTTATTTAAAATTGTCCAAAAAATAATTGAAATTCTACGATAAGTTTTGTTATTTATGAAAATAATAATAATTGAATTCTTGCAACAAATTTTATTAACATTTTTTTTAAATAATTGAATTCCTGTGAAGAATTTTATTTGTGAAAATAATAATTGAATTCCGGAGAAAAATATTATTTATGAAAATAATTAATGTCTTATGTGAAAAATTTTATTCAAATTTTTTTAAATAATTGAATTTTCGAGAAAAATTTTATTATTTATGAAAATAATTGATTTCTTATAAAGAATTTTATTCAAATTTTTGTAAATAATTGAATTTCCATAAAAAATTTATTATTTGTGAAAATACCTATATTTGAATTCTTAAAAAAAAATTGTAGGTATTGAAAATAATTGAATTATATAGGAAAATTTTATTAAAATTGCAATTTTATTAACTAAATCTTGTAAAGAATTTTGTCAACATTTTTTTAAATAATGGAATTTTTAAAAGAAGTTTATTTAAATTTTTCGAAATAATTGAATAACTTAGAACTATTTTTTCTGAATTTTCTGAATATATTTGAATTTTTTCGAGACACTTTATTAAAAAATTAAAAATAATTGAATTGGTGAGAAGAAATTTATAAAAAATTGATAAGTAATTGAATTCTTGTGAAATTTTTATTAATATTTTGTTTGAATAATTTAATTCTTTTGGAAAATTTTATTAAAATAGTAGATATTATAAATAATTCAAATGAGGAAAATTTTTGAAAATAATTAAAATTTTGCCAAGAATTTTATTAAATTTTTTAAAAATAATTGAATTTCGGAGAAGAATTTTATTATTTATAAAAATAATTGAAATTTTAATGAGAATTTTTTTTTAAATTTTTGATCATAATTGAATTTATGCGAAGAAGTTTATCACTTGTGAAAATAATTGAATTAAATTGAATAGTGAAATATTACTAAAAATTTGTACTATTTTGTAATTCAATTATTATTATTATTATTATTATTATTATTATTATTATTATTATTATTATTATTATTATTATTATTATTATCATTATTATTATTGTAGAATTTACTAATTAAAATACACTTCTTTATAGAACTTTAAAACTTTAATAAAACAATACCAATAAATACGTTAAACTGCAGCTTTATTAAAATAAATATTACAACATTTCAAGGAGAAGTGGTCACGGTCGTGATAATTTAGCAACTGATTCATTCGTCATTCTTCTATTCTCTCGTCAACAGATCACATGATTAAACCTTAAGCTGTAATTTAGGGTTTACAAATATTCCGCGAATTTTTCGAATTTGTGAACTATAAATTTCCTACAAATCGGCCATCCTACAAATTCATTCGCCTCGAATGATTAGCCATTTACAACCCACGGCTTCATATATTCAGCACATGTACTCGTAGTCAAAGGACCTTCGCCATTACCTACTCTTTCAACATCATATGTATCGTTAGACTTTACTCTTTTAATTTTATAAGGACCAAGGTATTTGATTTTTAATTTTCGACCCGGTATATTCTGAGTGCGCTTTATTGCTACAAGATTTCCTTCTGCATAGGTTGGTGATGGTCGTCGACGAAGATTATATGATCTTCTATTTTCTTCTTGCACCTTTGAAATTTGAATTTTCGCCTGCTCTCGCAATTCTTCTCTGGCTTCGTCGAACTGTCGTTGCCACTCTTCGTCTAAAATCTCTTTCAGCTTGACGTCATCTGATCTGCGCATTTCGGCTCCAATCAACATCCTGAATGGATTTGTATTAATGCTTCTTTGGTATGTTGAATTTATAGCTTGCTGAACACGATTCACGTGTTGATACCATTTTCCAGGATTGTCCAAGGACATCTTTGACAAAACCGGAATGATGACTCGATTGATCCTCTCAATCTGTCCGTTTGCTCTTGGAAGGCCAGTCGTCACTCGGTGATGCTGAATCTTCTCCGAATCACAGTACTCTCGAAACTCCTGTGATGTGAAAGCGGTTCCCCGGTCGGAGATTATTCTCGCTGGATTCCCAAAAATTGCTTTTTGCTTGTCTAGTCGGTCAATTACTTCTCTCGTACATGTCGACTTGGTAGGGTAAAGCCACACAAACTTGGAAAATCCATCGACTACTGCAAAGATGTGATTATACTTCTTACTCGTCGACTCGAGTGGACCAAGATGATCAACATGATATGTATGAAGCGGCAATTCTGTTTTCTCGAGATTATGGAGAAAACCCTCCTTTCGTCCTTGCTTATGATTGTTGACCAGACAAGCAACACAATTCATTATGAATTTTTTAACCTTCTCAGACAAAGACGGCATATAATATTCTCTTCTTATTATTTCCTCAGTTCGCTGGGAAGCAAAGTGACCCTGCTGATGAGCTGAACGAATGATCTCGTCCTCCAAACTAGTCGGGATGACTAACAGATCAGTTCCTTTATCGAATTTGTACAGCAATCCATTCCTTATTAAAAAATCATTGTCTCGTCCTTCGTTCACGGCTTGAATTAATTCTCGAATCTTCTCGTCGTTCTCCTGTGCTTTAGCAATTCGTGCAGTGATGTCGTCAACTTCTATCGTCATGATGGAATGGCGGCTTAATGCATCGACATGACGCATCCTCGTTCCTGATCGATGCTCGATCACATAAGTATAGTCTTCGAGATACTGAGCCCATCTCCAAATCTTTGTAGACACTTCCTTCTTCTGCATGGTTTGCTGAAAGGCTGCACAGTCAGTAACAATTTTAAAAGGCACACCCAGAAGATACACACGAAATTTCTGTAATGCATAAAAAATTGCTAGAACCTCTAATTCATAACTACTGTAACGTTGTTGGACAGGCGAGGTCTTATGACTCAAGTAATGCGTCGGATGTAATTTTTCGTCGTCAGGAGATCGCTGTAACAATATTGCTCCTAAACCATCTTTACTAGCGTCTGTATGTAATTCAGTTTCATGATTTCGGTCAAAGAATTTCAACACGGGACCATTACTCAATTTTTCTTTTAAAACATTAAATGATTTTTGTTCATTTGGACCAAATTGAAATTCTCTGTCCTTTCTAAGCATATCACTCATCGGTTTGGCCAATAAAGAGTACTGATTAATGAACTTTCTAAAGTATCCCGTCAAACCCAGGAAACTTTGCACATTTTTAATCGTCTTAGGAATCGGAAAATTCGTCACTGCTAAAATTTTTCCCGGAGAAGGATAAACTTTACCGTCTTCAATTACTTGACCCAAAAATTCAATTCGTTTTTTTAAAAGATGACATTTTCTTTTATTTAATTCCAATCCGTACTCTTTAGCGACCAACAACGTTTCTTTCAAATTAATCAACGCCTCTTTTTCATTCTTTGCTAAAACGACAATGTCGTCAAAATAAACTGAAACAATTCCCTTTCTAACCAACGGTCGGAAAATACAATTTATAAATCTTTGAAATACTGTTGGTGATGTGCAAAGACCAAATGGAGCCTTGAGAAAAGCATACTGACCGCTTCTAGTGACAAAAGATGTATATTTTTGACTATCAACATCAACATCAACGTGAAAGAAACCGTTTTTTAAGTCTAACGTACTAAAAATCTTGCTATTCCTCAATGAATCAATTTGATCTTCTATGAGGGGGATAGGATACTTATCTTTCACAATAACTTTGTTTACTCGACGATAGTCAACACACACTCTCGGCGTACCATCCTTCTTTCTCGTCAACACGACTGCACTCGCATACTCGACGGCACAAGGTTTGATAATCTTTTTATCCAGCCACTCTTCCACCTGATTCTCTACAACATCATCATCCACGTCAGGTAATCGTCTTGGTCGACTGTAAATAGGATTATTATTAGTGACATTTATAACCAATTTAATATCAGTACTTTTTGTTTTCTCTGGTTTATAATTTAACAAAAGATTTTTTGCTTCCTTACATAACGATAAATCATCTGTTGGATCAACGTCGACTTCTACTTCGTTTGTTAATACAATTGATCCCAAAAAATTATCTAATTCATACTTCTTTAATTTAATACCGTCTTTATTTACATTAACTTCTGCTAAATTCAAAATATTACGACCTATAATACACTTCATCGGCATTGAATTAATCGGAGCCACGTACAAATCCAAATTATACACATCGTCATCTATTATTATTTCGGATTGAACGAAACCCTTTGTTTCTACATTTGCTCCTCCAAACCCAGTTGCTTTACATTTCGATTCACTCACGACAATATTTGGCATCTCTTTAACTACGTCTTCTCTCAACAAACTAAGAGCACTACCTGTATCTACGAGAGCTTTCAGGTCCACCTTCCCGACTGTAATATTTTTAAAACAATCAGTTTCTTTTTTCGAATTAATTAAATTCACGTTATTTTCTTTATTAGAAGCGACTTTACAATTGGCAGCAATATGACCAAATCTATTACATCGGAAACATTTAGTTCCTCGTTCTTTACTTCTACAATCTTTCGATAAATGACCTGATACTCCGCAATTAAAACAACGCGTCCCTTTTTTGTCGTCCGTTTTCGTCGTCTCTACCTTTTTTTCATTTAATGTTTCTCGTCTTTTACTCGGTTGGCTATACACTTTCGTCATTGTTTTTCTAATCCGCTCATATGTTTTTAATCTTTCTTTAAAATCATTAATATTTTTAGCACCGTATAAAATTGCTTTATTACTCGGACAATCGCCTAATCCGTCAATTATATACTCGACTAATGCTTCCCATTCGATTTTACCGCGAGAAGATATTTCCCGCATTTTCAAAACATACTCTTGAATAGATTCTGACTCTTTAATTTTACACTCTGAAAGCATTGCATGGAGTTGAGCACTAGAAATCTGAGTCGAAAATTCACCGAGTAAGGCGTCTTTTAATTTTTCCCATGTTATGAGACCGGTTTCACTCTGAACGAACAATTTAGCTAAACCCTTTAATGTTCTCTTAGCAAAAACTACTTTCTGTAAATCTGTCCATTCAAATAGTAACGCGACGTCTTCGAAGTCAGCGATCCATCGTTCTATGGGGAAATTTTCACTCCCACTAAACTCTCTAATAGTATCCTCGACGTCTCGAAATCCTAAAGAGAATTTGACAGGTTGACACTCTTGACCGTTTCGCGCATTCCCCACCCCACTTCTTACGACCAGCTGTTCGTTATGTACGCCTTCCGAATTACTCCCACTTATGCTAACACTTCGTTTTCTTTCGGCCATACCTCGTCCGTTTCCGTTTCCATTGCCTTGGGAATTAACCGTGTGAACGCTACCATCGTCATTTTCGTCATCTTTATCGTCTTCCGTTTCACTTTCGATTTCCCGTTGTGCTAATGAATTTATGTCCATTAATGAACGTACTACGTCTTGTCTCAATTGTTCTTTATTTGCCGAATAATTTAACCCCAAAATATTACACATTGACGTTAAATCACCAATCGAAAATCCACTTGCAAATTCTAATTTTTGTTGAAATTCATCCGAGTCGTCTAAGAATGTAAAACCTGAAAACTCGCGCAGTTTACTCCGATTTTTTCTATCACCTTCGTCTTCGAAAATTAATTTATACAAGGCACCGATAGCTTTGCGCGGAGCAGTCTTCAACTGATTTTTAATATACTCGATTTGAACCAACTTCTCCATTTTAATTTCTTAATGTATAATTTTCACCAAAATCAAATAAAAATTACAAAATTAGAATATATACAGAATTTATACTTATCAATTAAGATTTTGATACTTCGCTGTCGGCTGAAAACTTCGTTGACCTCAGGATCTATGTTCTCGTCGTTGCCCTCGTGTTATTCCAAAAAAAACTCGTCCTCTGCGTTCGATAAACACCAGTGCCAAATAGAAAGCTGCTTAGATGTCGTCTTCGTTATCGTCTTTACATAAATGAAATCGTCGCTCGTCTTCTCGTTCTGGCAAATCACTTTCGTCGTCTTCTTTTTGAAATTTAACCGTTTCCACCTTCCTTCGTCGTTTTTATAATAATTTGCCTATTCCTCTCTTCGTCTTCTTTAAAATAAATTTTTGCTTCTTATTTATCGTCTTAATTTCGTCTTGAACCAGGAATGACCAGCAATATTATATGAAACGGTTTTCCAATTAATTAAAATTTTCCACGTGCTAATGGCGTCGTTTTGGCTTGAGTTGCTTCTAGTTTCGTCTTATCAATTATCACGACTCGCACTTTTCTTGATAAATCTCGGTCGAGCCCCCAAATTTGTAGAATTTACTAATTAAAATACACTTCTTTATAGAACTTTAAAACTTTAATAAAACAATACCAATAAATACGTTAAACTGCAGCTTTATTAAAATAAATATTACAACATTTCAAGGAGAAGTGGTCACGGTCGTGATAATTTAGCAACTGATTCATTCGTCATTCTTCTATTCTCTCGTCAACAGATCACATGATTAAACCTTAAGCTGTAATTTAGGGTTTACAAATATTCCGCGAATTTTTCGAATTTGTGAACTATAAATTTCCTACATTATTATTATTATTATTATTATTATTAGTTACTTGTACATTAGCTCTCAATTTTTTAATAATAATTAAAAAATTTCAAAGTTTAAAAATTTATAATCATTTAATCATTTTTAATTGCCACGAATTTATAAAAAGAATTTTAATTTTTTTCTATTTTTGACAATAATAATAATGAGATGTTATTTAATTATTAAATCGTTAATTTCGAAAAGTGTTCAACTCTGAAAACCGTAAGAGTAATTTTCACTATTATTCGTCATTTGAAAATGACTTACGGTTTTCAGAGTTGAGCCCTTTTCGAAATTAACGATTCCAATTAAACTTTGGAAATGTGCAATTGAATTTATTTTCAATAATTTAACTATCAAAGGAATTTAACAAAATTTAATTTATTTAATTTAATATGTAATTTAATTATAAAATAAATATTACGGTAGTATTTAATGAATAAATAAAATTATTTTTGCAAAAATAATTGATTTAGCAATTAATTTTAATTATAACAATTCTCAAGAAAAGTTACAATTGCAATTTTTTGGAAATAATTGTATAGAATTCAGGGATTAATCTAAAATGCTTTGAAAGTTTAAATTGATGAAAAATAATTTTTTGAATAATTATTCAAGTTTTGAATATTTTTAATAAATATTCTGAAAAATTTAGTTTTTGAAAAATAAAATTTACTTCCAATTGTGTTTTTTAAGATAATTGGATTTTGAAAATATTTAGTTGAAATACAAATTGAATTAAAAATATTTTTAATTCCGAAAGAGTTACAAATAATATTTTTTAAATATTTAAATAATTTTTGAATTTTTGTTTGTAATATATTTAAATATTCAATTAATTACTTCATTATTTTTAATTACGAACGTATAACCCTCAATTATTCTTTTTACTCAAGAAATAGAAAATTATAATAATTTCAATTACATTATAATTATTTTGTTTTGTAAAAAGCCTAAATACAAAATAATTTAAAAAAAAACGGTTTTAACAAAAAGCAAATATATATTATAATTATAATTGTGCTGTAAAATTACTTTTGAAAAATAATTTTCATTTGCAAATGCGAATGAAAATTACTTGCAGTAATTAAAGACTTTAAAATAAATCTACGATTGTTTAACACAACAAATAAAAATTCGTTAAATAATAATAATAGAATATTTCAAAAAAAAATTTTTTTATCCCTCGAGTTTTATTTTATACGAAAAAAATCTTTTTACCAATCATTGCAAAAATGTCTGACTGGTAAGTGGAGCCTTCAAGGTGATGTTCTTTCGGTTTATCCTTCACTCCAAAAACAAAACTGACTGCTAATCCGAAATAAGCTCCGAATACGTGAACGTACATACTGTCACCGGCATCAACAGCCTGAAATGTACAATTTTTATTTATTATTATTTTTTCTATTTTCGAACAACTTTCATCGCGCAAAATATATATTTTTTTTACTATTTTTCCATTTTCCATGTATGTCTCAATAATCCTTCAATTTTTGTGCTTTTAGAAGCTTTTTCGATTTTTTTTCATTGCTTTCAGAACTTTCTGATGCATAGGAAAATGTTTCGAATTTGAAAAATTCTCCTTTTTTAAATTTATATTTAATAATATATTTTAATGTTATATAAAATTATATTGTATTATTATATTATTATACTATATATATATATATATATATATATATATATATATATATATATATATATATATATATATATATATATATATATATATATATTTATTTATTATATACTATTTTGTATTATCTCGACTGTATTGTACAGAATTTTTTTTTTTTTTAATTTAATTTTAAAAGTATATTTAAATATTAAATTTTAGTAGATGACAATTTATATATATAAATATCGATGTGTGATTTTAATTAGAGGAATTAGTTGAGTTAACTACTGTTATTATCCCGTCTACGTGTATAATGGAAGTGATGGTGTCGGAAACACGCTTACCATCAAGTGATGTTCGCCGATGTATTTGTTTGCCGTGTACATGATTAGTTCAATTATTCCCATGATGATAAGTTGCATATATGTTGTTTTGCCAAGAACGGCTCCCATGGATATTAGAGGCGCTGCAACTGCTACGTCTGCACTGAGTAATCTGTCAGATAAGATTTCCAATCATTTATTTATTATTATTATTATTGTTTTTTATTAAATTCAATATTTAATGTGCGTAAAAATATTAAATAACAATTTACAGTGAAGCATTAAAAGTATTCTATTGGGTATCACTTTTAATTAAAATATAATTTAAATTATATATTTATATAGGTAATATAATATTATAATATAATATTAAAATATAATAATATATAAAATACTTGTATAATATGTAAATAATTATTTTATAATTATATTTAAATTATTTACTTATTTTCATAGAGACAGCCAAAGAAATGATTTTTAATATAGAGATAAAATAATATCTAATTAAAAATTTATTGAATATCAGGGTTGCCACGGATCAGGGAAGTCAGGGAATTCAGGGAAAAGTCAGGGATTTTTATTAAAAGTACTGGAAAAAATTTAATATTTAGAATTCATAAGAAAATTCTGAATTTCAGTGTCTTTTTTGTTTGCCTCATAAACTGGATATTACCACGAATTCTAATACAAAACCTTCAATTTTTTCTATTTCTGATAATAATATCTTTTTAAATAACTTAATTCTTGAGCAACTATAATAATATTATTACTTATAAATTATTTAATGAATAATAATTTTACTTAAAAATTTCAAAATTAATTTGATTTCAAAAGAGTTGCGTTTACAATTTTCATAAATAGATGAACTTTAAAGATTTCAATTTGAAATTATAGAAAATATCAATTTTTAATGAATTTAAATAGAAATTTTAAGAACAACTGATTACAGAAATTCGATTATTTTCAAAAGTGATTAACTTCTTTTCAAAAATTCAAAAATTTAAAAAACTTCTCATTAAAATTTCAATTATTTTCAAAAAATTTAATAAAATTTCTTGGCAAACTTTTAATTATTTTCAAAAATTTTCCTCATTTCAATGATTTATAATATCTACTATTTTAATAAAATTTTCCAAAAGAATTCAATTAATTAAACAAAATATTAATAAAAATTTCACAGGAATTCAATTACTTATCAATTTTTTATAAATTTCTTCTCACCAATTCAATTGTTTTTAATTTTTTAATGAAACAATTAAAATTTGTTTTTAAATTCGCCGAAAGAATTCAATTATTTAAAAAAATTTGAGTAAAATTCTTCATAAGACATTAATTTTTCATAAATAATAAAATTGTTCTGAAGAATTTAATTATTTAAAAAAATTTGAATAAAATTCTTCACAAGAAATTAATTATTTTTATAAATAATAATATTTTTCTCCGGAATTCAATTATTTTCAGTTTTCACAAATAAAATAAATTCTTCACAGGAATTCAATTCTGTAAAAAAGATTTTAATAAAGTTCGTTGCAAGAATTCAATTATTTTTATAAATAACAAAACTTATCGCAGAATTGCAATTATTTTTTGTACAATTTTAAATAAAATGATAGAAAATTGAATTTATTCTTAAAATTTTTTTTAAATTTCACCGTAAGAATTCAATGCTTTTTAAAAATTTTTTTATAAAATTTTTCATAAAAATTGAATTATTTAGTAAATTGTTTATTTTTGTATTTAAATAATTGAATTCTCGAATAATTCTCGAATATTCTTATGATATACAGTAATGATTTTATCACTCTGTCATCTTAAATCTAGTTTTTGAATAATTTTACAATTAAAGAAATTCATAAATAAATGTAATACAACATTTTTTTGAAAAACTAATAATTTTTGGAGTGAATTAGAATAATCTTCAGGGTCAGGGAAAAAATTAAAATTTTTTCTGGAAGTCGCAGGGAAAAGTCGGGGAAAAACAAAATTAAATTTTTGTGGCAACCCTGAATAAAGATTTCCAATCATTTTTTAATTAATAATAATAATAATAATAATAATAATAATAATAATAATAATAATAATAAAAATAATATTATTAATCAATTTCATTTGAGAACTAATAAATTCCAATTTATTAAAAGAATAAAAAATATTTTAATAATAAGAATAAGAATTATTAATTAGTGCGTGAAACGCGGTTTTCATTTTTATTATTATGAAAATTATAAAATTTATGTATTTTCAAATATCAAATTTCATTTTCGAATAATTTCAGTATCATAAAATTTAAAAAATGAACTCATTAAGTGAATAATTAATCATTGTTGTTTATTATTTTCAAAAATCCTAATAAAATTCTTCACAAGAATTCAATTATTTTTATAAAAAAAAAAATTTTTCGGAAGAACTCAATTACCTATTTTTATAAATAGTATAAAATTCTTCACAGGGATTCAATTATTTTTAATTCAATTTTAATAAAATTTCTCGAAAAGATTTAGTTATCTCTAAAAATTTTACGAAAGAATTCAATTATTTTCTAAAATTTTAATAAAATTTTCTGAATAATTTTTATAAATAGTACAATTTTTCGCAAAACTTAAATTATGTTTTAATTTTAATAAAATTTTAATATAATTTCTTGAAAGGATTCAGGTTATTTTTAAAAATTGTAATAAAATTCTGATAAGAATTCATTTATTAAACAAAAATTTAATAAAATTCAATAAATAATTAAATTTTCAATTACAATGATATTACGATTTATTATTTATTAATAATAAAATTCTTCTATTTCGCAAAAAGATAACTTTAATACTCAATTATATGTAATAATTTATATGAGAAGAATATTGGTTTTAATTGATAGCAAAAAATGTAATATTTTATTTAGATTATTTAAGAAATAAAAGAAATGATCACTTGACAATTTTTCATTCATGAATACAGAAATGATAAGGCATATTTAATTCATTTATTCTTTTATTTAAGACTGCTAACAGTAGAAATTATTTTAAATAAAATATTGTATTAATAAATAATATTATAAAATATAAATATAAAAAGCTGATTGATTTTCATTGAAGGAAAAAATTTATTTCTTTTAAATTATTTAACAAATACAAAAACTTGCTGACTTAAAGATTTTTCATAAATAATTGCAATCATAATTACATATTTAATTAAATTATTTCATTATTTCATTAAAATTTCCAATGAAAGAAATAATTTTATGGAGGAGACAAAGTGTTATCGAATTAAAAATTAATTGATAAAATAAAGATTTCCAATCACTTAATTAGAAATTATTACGAATAAAGAGATAAATTTGTTTGTAAATATAATTATTTTGTAAAATAAAAATTTTTTTTTGCAGCAGGGAAAAGAGAATGTCGCGTCGCACTAAACTTTGACTTTACTACTGAAAGTGAAGTAATTACTTAAATAAATTTTATTTCTATTTTATTTTAATATTTAATTTTTAAGTTTACTTTTGTATTTTTTTAATTAAATTTAAGTTGTAAATAAATAAATAAGAACTAAATAAATTTTTTTTGCTTTTTTTGCTTATAATCGATTACTTGTCTATTATCAAATAAATATTTACCTGAATAAAATAATTTTTATTTTAATCAATTAAATTGTATTTGAATCAAATGCTGAAATTATTGGTTCAAATGCCATTTTTTTGATTCAATCAAAAATTATTTAATAATTGATTATTTCAATTAAATAAATTTGTTTTTCAGTGTAATAATAATCTAATAATTATATAATACTAATAAAAAAAAACACAAATGTGATATAACTTTTAAACTATATTCGTAATTATTTAATATTGAAAAATATTATCTTTCTCATAAATTTTTATTATTTGAAGGATTTTTCTCTCTGCTAAAATTCCATTTCATTAAAAAGGTAACAATAATTAAAGACCAATTATTGTAGAATTGTTATTCAATGCAATTTATTATTTATTAATTGACATTAAATGAATTTTCAATTCGTATTTCAATATTTAGCTTTTCAATAATAAGAGAAACAAACTTTTCAATATTTATTCAATTATAGTTCAGTTCAAAGCTCTTGAAAATAATAAAATTTCCACTATTATAATTTATCTTATTAGCAATCAATTCACAGTTTGTCAAACTTGAAAAGCGTGGAATGAAACAAAATTATTTTTACGTGCATTATTTTACATTTAATGAAATGTGTATTTTATAAAATTTGTCACTTGACTGAAATATTTGACTGATTACACGTTCAATATATAATTTATGTTATTTGTCTCTTTTGACTCGGGCGATTAATTTGTAAATTGCAAAACCGCAGAATATAATAATAATAATAATAATAATAATAAAAAAATTAATGCATAATTTATATTTGTATTGTATATACTTCATAGGAATATGATTATTGGGATTTTCGATGCTACATTGCATGGAGAAAAATAAATTCACATATAAAATTTTATAAAAGTGTTTTACAATTTAGGGAGAAAATACGACAAAGCGAAATTTTGATGAAAAATAAAATAAATGAAATAAATGAAAAATATAAAGAATAAATGTTAAATTTTTATAAAATTACTTTGCAATTTAGAGGGAAATGGTTTGGTTCATTGAAATAAAAAATTTTGTGGAATTAAATAAACGTTTGAATAACTACAACAATGCATTTATTTGGTTGATTCATCCAATTTGGTTATTTCGAATAATAAGTCTTTTTGATGAAGTTGCAGTAGCAATATTCTTATAATATAAATAAATAATGGATTTTATCTCTCGGTCATCTTTAATTATTAGAAAACATGAAGAAATCGATCACTACGAGTCTTCGACTCGGAGCAATCGATATCTTCATGTTTTATAACAAACTTTTATAAGTTATTTAATTTAAAAAAGGATTGAATTTGAAATTTTTAAATGTCTTAATTTCTGTGGAAAATCCTGTTCCAAAAATAAGATTAAAAATAGAAATTGTGCAAATATTGTTCTTCTTTTTCTAAAACAAAATAATAATTTTGTTAAAAAAATTTTGATTCACAAAGAAAAATAATGCAAAATAAATAAATTTTCTATTTCTTAATCACAGTTATTTAACAAATTTCTAATTTTGTTTAGAAGTAAAGAACAAAAATCTGCATAATTTCAATTTGAGAAAAAAATAATATTTAACAAAATTTTATTCATTTAATAAAAAGAACTGAAAAAAATTCTGATGATTTCTATTTGTCAGTACAATTTTAAATTAATTATAAAATAAAAATAATTATAAAACATTATTAATTAATAATAATAAAGTACATGTTCTGGTAATCTGTTCGCAGTTTGAAGTTAGTTGTTGTTTGCTTTTTTGTTTCTCAAGTTTTTTATAATTTTTCTTTTCAAATATTTTCAATTTTAAAATTAATGTATTGAAAATCATTGAATTGATGGAAAGAATTTTATTAAAAAATTTGATAATAATAGAATTCCTTCAAATAATTTTATTATTAAGGAAAATAACTGAATTCTCGCAGAGAATTTTATTAAAATTTTTAAAAATTCTAATTTTAAATTCTTTTGAAGAATTTCTTTGAATTTTTTTTTAAACTAATGGAGTTTCTTTAATAATTTTAATTGAAAATTTTAAAAGCAATTAAATTTTATGAAGAAGAATTTTATGAAAATTAAATTGAAAACAATTGAATTCTTGCGAAGAATTTTACTATTCATAAAAATAATTAAAATATTTCGAAAGAATTTATTAAAATTTTAAGAAATAATTAAATTGTTATAAAGAATTTTATAGAAATATTCGATAATAATGAAATTTTTTCGAGAAATTCAATTAAAATTGTTTCGAAAATAATTTAATTTCTTTAAAGAATTTTATTCAAATTAAGTAATACTCAAAATAATAATTGAATTCATCACATAAATGTTCTTATTTTTTGAAATTAATTAAATTTAAAAATTTTTTTTGACGACTATATTTAAAAATTGCATTGACAGTAATTTAATTTTTATATACCTAGAATTTTTTTAAAAATAATTTAATAATAATTGAATCATTTTTTAGAGAATTTTAAATTCTTGTTGAAATTGAATGCCATGGAAATTTTTGAAAATAATTAAATTCTTTCGTGTAAATTTTATTGCAATTTGATTAAAAATAATGTTATTCCTGCAAAGAATTTTTGTTTTATAAAAATAGTTAAATTGTTTCGAAGAATTTATTAAAATTTTAGGAAATAATTGAATTTTATGGAAATAATTAAAAATATTTGAATTCTTCCGAGGAATTCAATTACAATTGTTTTGAAAATAATTGAATTCTTTCAAAAAATTTTACTATTTATAAAAATAATTGAATTTTTTCGAAGGATTTATTAACATTTTTTTTTTAAAATTTAATTTTTCCGAAGAATTCAATTAAAATTGTTGTGAAAAAGAAAAACATTGAATTTTTGCAAAGATACTATTTAAAAAATAATTGAATTGTTTAGAAGAATTTATTAAAATTTTAAAAAATGATTGAATTCTTTCGTGAAATTATATATTAAAAATAATTGAAATTGTGCAAAAAATTTTACTATTTATAAAAATAATTGAATTTTTTCGAAGGATTTATTAACATTTTTTTTTTAATTTAATTCTTCCGAAGAATTCAATTAAAATTGTTGTAAAAAAGAAAAACATTTAATTTTTGTAAAGATTTTACTATTTAAAAAAATAATTGAATTGTTTAGAAGGATTTATTAAAATTTTAGAAAATAATTGAATTCTTTCGTGAAATTTTATTGAAATTTTTGAAAATATGAACAGTAGTAATTAATTTTGTACTTAATGGGTAAATATTTTAAATTTTGATTATGAAATTATTTAAAAAATTTATATTTGAAAATAAAAAATTTTGTAATTTACATAACAATAATAAATTGAATATCATGTTCCGCGCGTAACATTTGCTAGTAATAATATAATATACAATCTATTTAAAAATAACAAAAAACAAAAGACAACTTCAGAGTGTGAGGGACAGGAAAAGTGAATGAATGAAAGAACATTCAAATTATTATAGTTATATTTTTGATGGAGAAAAGATTTTATTCTCCAAAATTGTTTTTTCTTCTCTTCTATTTGTACTTTCTTTCCATTTTTGATTTGTCAGTTGTAATCTTGTAATACACTGAAATCGTGTATATTAAGAAATTTTTATTTTTTTTTCATCTTGAGCGGAAAAAAATATTACTCTTTTTCAAATACAGGATATTGAAAGTTAGACGCACACATAAGTTGAATATATATCGAACTTTTTGAAAAAAAAAGATTCGCAATAAAGATATGACTATATTGCAGAGCCTTTCGTTTAAGATATTTTTTCCAAGTTTCTAACTTTCTAGTCTGCGCGCCCAGTTTCACATCTAAAGTAGAGACTGATGGTGTGTCTTTTTCATAGTGGCGCGGTGTGTTAAAGATAAGCCCTTTAAAACACGATAAGCCTGATTGAATTTCATCCTTCCCTTTTATATATATATATATATATCTATAGGTATCCACCACCCCACTTTTAGAACCTCTTACTACCTATATATACTTTTTACTTCAGAGATTCTACACACCCGAAACTGTAATAGATAAAGTGTGGAAAATATCGCGCGAAAACACAATATAAACCCCTCATCTCTATAAATTGCATGTATCTCTGGTTCAATAGCGGAAGAGTTAATTTTAAAAAAACTATTTTCTTGTAGACGTGTCAATTTTGAATGGGCAACAATTAGGTGTATTTTTCTAGTTGTCAAGTGTTTTTTCTTTTTGCTTAAGAAATCTTTTAAATTAACAAAAAATTTATTGATTATTAATTTAATAATATTCCCAGCTAAAAAAGTTCTATAGAATTTCACTAGAATCATATATTCTATAGAATCATTCTATTTCTATATGTATTCTAGTGAATATTCTATAGAATTTCTACATGACTTCTACTAAATTTTAATGATTTTTAATTAGAAAGAATGTAAATTTCGTGAAATAATATTTAGCCAACTGAATTCTTTCCTTGTTATTTTAGGTCAACAATTTTCTATTTAAAAGTATTTCTCATTTTGTGTAAATAAATTTTTTCTCTAATTATTTAAAACATCTTTTTTGTTTATTTAAAAACTAGAATTTGTCTGACCGTCTGACTATTTTCGATTTTTCTACTTAGAACACTGAATATTTTATACTTTATGCCTGACATGATTTTTTTACATTCTCATTTTTTGAAATAATAATAATTGTCTTGTAATTTTTATAGTTTTACTAAAATAATAATTGTTGGATATTTTTTTAATTCTTTAAAGTTTCAGAAGCTATTTTTTTAACATTATATTATTATATGGTTACTACAGGGCTCGAACTAGGTCCGTAAATCCCGTAAAGGTCCGTAAATTTGAGTCAAGTCCGTAAAATTCATCTTTTTTAAAAAAGGTCCGTAAAGTCAGTTCAATTATAATAAAATTCTTAGCAGACATATCAATAATGTTAACAATTTTTTTTTTTTAATTCTTGCCAAAATTTCAATTATTTTTATAAATAATAAAATTCTTCACCGAAATTCAATTATTTTCAAAAAATTGTAATAAAATTCTTGGCAAAATTTCAATTATTTATTATTTATTATTATTATTATTTATTTATTTATTTATTTATTATTTATTATTTATTATTTATTATTTATTATTTATTATTTATTATTTATTATTTATTATTTATTATTTATTATTTATTATTTTATTTTATTTTTTATTTTTTTTTTTTAGTTTTTATTTTTTTTTATTTTTTTATTTTATTTTTTTTTATTTTGATAATTATTATTTTTACAAAATAATAAAAATTTCACAGAAATTCAATTATTTAAAATTTTTTTATTAATTTCTTCGCAATACAATTCAATTATTCTTATATAAATACTAATTTTTTTTTACAGTTTTGCATTTATTTTTCTAAATAAAATTCTTTTTAGGAATTTAATTATTTTCATAAATATGTAAAACTCATTGCAGAATTTCAATTATTTCCATATAATAATAAAACTCATCGCAGACTTTCAATTATTTTCAATATACAATTTTAATGGAAAGCCTTTAAAATGTAATTATTCTTAAAAATTTTATTAAAATTTAGTAAAGAAATTCAATAATTTTAAAAAACCTTTGCTACAATTTATTTATTAAAATTTAAGTATTAGTTTCAAAATACATTTTTAATTAAAATTCTTCAAAGAATTAAATTATTTAAAAAAATTTTAATGAAATTCTTTGCGTAGTAATTCAATTTTTTCCAAAATAATTTTAATAAAATTCTTCGCAGAAATTTAATTAATTTTAAAAATTTTGTCAAAATTCAATTATTTTCAATGTCTAATAATTCAATAACATTTCACAAAAGAATTCAATTTTTTTAAAAATAAATTTTAATAAAATTCGTCTCAAAAATTCAATTATTTTCTTCGCATAAATCTAATTATGTTCAAAAACTTTAATAAAATTCATGGCTGAATTTCAATTATTTCTAATACAATTTTCATCAAATTTCTCGAAAAATGCAATTATACTTAAAAATTTTATTAAATTTTGACAAGAGAATTCAATTATTTTAAAATTTGTTGATAAAATTCTTTATGAAAATTCAATTTTAAGAAACATAATTATGATTATTTAATAATATATTTATTTTTGCCTTTAAATAATCGAATTCTCGTAGAATTATCTAATAAATATTTATTTAAAAATAAATTTCAGTAAAAATTTTAGATTATAATTGAATATTGAAAGCATTATAGCGTGGATTTTTAGAAATAATTGAATTTTTAAAAGGTTTCAAATTAAAATGTTTCAAAATCTGAATTTTTCATACTTCTAACTGACAATTTTTTTGAAAATTAAGTTTAATGGAATTTTTTTTTTTTTAATTATTTGAAGTTTTGAATTTCTAACATTAATTAATTTAGGAAATTTATCTTAATTTTTGTTAGAAAAAAAAAATCGGAAAAAGTGTTGAAAATTATATTAAAATGTAATTGAAAAAAGTTTATAAAATGTACAAAGTTTATAGAGTTTATAAGAGTTAATAAAAAATGACATAAAATTTTTAAAGTATAAATGTTAACATATAATATAAAATTATCATTTTTTTCAGTTAACACATGTGACTCGTCTGAAGAATGCGACAAAAAGTGCGAATGCAGCCCTCAAATGAAAGTCGTCTACAGGCAGAATATGCTGATCTTTACGTGAGTTTGCAATACGTTTTACAATATTTATAAACTTTTGTATTGTTATTTTTGCTTCGTATTATATTTTAAATATTATGAGTACTTTTCCCTTTCATGAAAAGTTTTTAAAAAATTGGAATTTTTTTTTTTTTTAATAAAGTAAATTAAATACAGTGAAAGTTTTAAAATTGCATATACACTCACCCTTGAAGAGATAAAAGTGCTTTGCCATTTTTGCCCATACTTATAATCCCATCGCATAACATTGCCACTTGTACTAAAATTGCGCCTATTAAGAAAGTTAGTCCAACGGCACTTTGTCCATATCTTCGCAAAAATGTCATTAAGAATCCAAAACCGATCCATATCATTACATGAACATCTTGGTACACTGAAAATGTTTAAAAAGCTGTTTTAACAATTTGTGAGACAAATAATTATAGGTACTTATTTAATTTTATAATAATTATTTATTTTATGCTCTCTACACCCTGAAAAAAAATATATTTGACTCGGAGCCAACTAGACTTTTTATTTGGTTAAAATAAAATTTAATAATTTTTATTTTTACGTAGGAGTTGAAATTTTCAATAAATTTCAAATTCAAGCCTTATTGAAATTCAATAACTTATAAAAGAATATTATTAAGAATAATTACATTTTTCGAGGAATTCAATTAAAATTGTATTAAAAATAATTCCTGAAAAGAATTTTATTTTTTTGAAAATAATGGATTTATTGAGAAAAAGTTTATAAAAATTTGTAAATAATTGATATTTTGCCAAGAATTTTATTAAAATATTTTAATATAGGATTGATTTTTTCAAAAGAATTTTAATATTTATAAAGATAATTGAAATTTGGACGAGAGTTTTTTAAATTAAATAAATAATTAAATGTTTCTTAAAATTGATCAACAGATTTTTAAAAATATTTATACCTTTTTCTAGGAATTCGATTAAAATTGTACTAAATATAATTGAAATTCTGCGATGAGTTAAATAAATTTTTGAAAATAATTGAATTACTGAAAAGTATTTTATTATTTATGAAAATAATTTAATTCTTTCGACAAAATTTACTAAATTTTTTTTTTAAGTAATAAAATTCTTTTGTGAAATTTTATGGAAATAGTATAGATATTAAGAATAATTGAATTTCAACAAATTTTTGAAATCAATATTAAATTTCTACGAAGAATTTTATTATTTTTTGTAAACAATTGTATTACTGCGAAGAAATTTATAAAAAATTTGTAAATAATTGAATTCCTGTTAAATTTGTTTAATTTATAAAAACAATTTAATGTTTGCGTAGAATTTTATTAAAATTATTGAAAATAATTGAATTCTTTTCGAAAATATTAAAATTTTTGAGAATATATTGAATTTTGGAAAGGAAGAAATTTGTAAATAATTGAATTCCTGGAAAATTTTTATTATTTATGAAAATTATTTTATGATTGCCTAGAATTTTATTAAATTTTTAAAAATAATAATTGAATTCTTTTGAAAAATATTATTTTCAAAAATAACAAAATATTTTGCGGGAATTCAATTATTTTCAAAAATTATCATAAAATTCTTCGCGAAAATTCTATATTATTTTCAAAACTTTTAATAAAGTAAATAAATAATAAAATTCTTCTTAGGAATTATATTATTTAAAAATTTTTTTTACAAAATTCTTCCAATCAATTTTAATTATTTTTAAAAATTGTAATATAATTCTTGTCAAGAATTCAATTAGAATTATAAATATCAAAATTCTTCCCAGAAATTCAATTATTTTCAAAAATAACAATATTTTTCAAATGATTCAATTACTTTCAATCACTTTGTAAACTTCTTCGCAGAAATTTAATTATTTTCTAAAATTTTCATAATTTTCTTCGTTGATATTCAATTATTATTAAAAAATGTAATACAATTCTTGGCAAGAATTCAATTATCATTATAAATAAGAAAATTCTTCGCAGAATTTTAATTATTTTCAAAAATAACAAAATTTTTATCAGGAATTCAATTATTTTCAAAAATTTCATAAAATTCTTCGCAGAAATTAAATTATTTTCAAAACTTTCAATTAAAGTTCTTGGCAAGAATTCAATTATCATTATAAATAACAAAATTCTTCGCAGAAATTTAATTATTTTCAAAAATAACAAAATTTTAGCAGGAATTCAATTATTTTAAAAAATTCCATAAAATTCTTAGCTGACATTAAATTATTTTTAAAACTTTCAATTGAAGTTCTTGGAAAGAATTGAATTATCTTTTCATAAATAACAAAATTCTTCTTAAGAATTCAATTATTTTCATAAAGAACAAAATTCATAGTAGGAATTAAATTATTTAAATAATTTTCATAAAATTCTTCACAATATTAAAAGCATTATAGCGTGAATTTTTATCAATAATTGAATTTTGAAAAGTTTGCAAATTAAAATTTTTGGAAAATTTAATGCTGTAGATTTAATTTTTTTTTTTTTTTTTGAAAAAGTTTAATGAATTTTTTTTAAATTATTTGAATTTTTTATTTTCTACAATATATTTAATTGAAAAATTTCTAAATAATCGAAATTTCACGTAAAATTGTATTCTTAAGAAATGGATTTGAAAATTCTCAAAAAGAATTTTTTGAAAATTATTAAAAATAATTGATTTAGAGAAGAATGTTAATTGAAAAGACTAAAAAAATTGAATTTTGGACAAGTTACAAATGATTGCACAAAATTCAATGATTTTCTCGTAAAAATTACAATTACATATCTTTATTATAATAATAATAAAATTCCTTTCGAAAATTCAAAATTATTCTCAAAAATTTTAATATTTTCCAAAAGAATTCAATTATTTATTTATTTAGGTAAATAAAATAAAAAACCTTTTTTGCAGTATGAAAAATAATTTTCTAATTTTTTTCATTCAATTTCTCACTCATAAAGTATTATTTATTGAGGGATGCTGCATGTTTTTTGCTCATTCTCTTTTTTTTGGAAATCAATAGAATAAGAAAATGGAGTTTAAAGAAAAACATTTGCAAGTTATTATATATTCTAACTCTCGCCGATATAGTGGAGTTTATAAAATAAAATTTTCTTCTATTTGAAAATGTACAGATCTCTTAAAAAGAGTGCAATTGCTTTGTGACTTTTTAAATCTGCTCGGAGCAGTGCCAAAGTATATAGTAAGAAGGAAACTTACACATGTACGTGACTGGCAACATACTCGGCTTTCCATTTAAATAAGGTGTAAAACTGTTCTGCGTATTGCCAGCGTTCGCTTCGGGGGCGTAATCGAAGATGGCCAAGAAACCACAAAGAAGAAAACCTTCCACGAACAATAGAGCAATTCCCAATGCAAGATCCGTAGTCATAGTTTTTCAAATAATCTCGATTTACTTTTTTTTTTCCTTTTCTTTTTTAATGTCTTTTTTTATTTTTATCCTCTACTCTTTTATTTTTTATACCTTTTTTTAAAATGTATATTGCTTTAATTCTTCCTCTATTTTTTTTTTATTTCTTTTTTTAGTTTTTACTCCTGTATTTTTAATCCTTCCTCTATTTTTTATTCCTTTCTTAATTTTTACTCCTTTATTTTTAATCCTTCTTCTTTTATTTTTTAATTCCTTTTTTAATTTTTACTCCTTTATTTTTAATCCTTTCTCTTTTTTTTAATTTCTTTTTCTTTTATTTCTTCTTTATTCTTGTATTTCTTCTCTATTCCCGCTCGATACTCTTATTGGAGAATTGTTTTTAATGGAATTAAATTAAGGAAGGTTTTTAGTATATTATGTAGAAAATAACTTTTTGAATTTTTTTTTTTAAACAGAATGGTCTTTTTTCACTTTTAGAGGAATATAATTATTAAACGATATCAAGTTCCGAAATATAATTGGAAAATACAATTTATATGAGAAGGTTATTTTTGAAATAATAGATTTTGCTCGAAAAGTTTTTGAAGATTCTTTATGGCAAAAGTCCGCAAAGTAAGAACGAACTAGAACTGAATGTTATTTTAACAGTCGGGAGGAAACTTTGAAAACATTTCAAATGCAAGATAGCCATCTCAGTATATTTTAAAAGGCGTTAGGTCAAACATTCTCTACATCTTCAAGAAAAGATAAATTTATTTTGCAAGCTACTTACTTTTTCTTATTGTACACCTATAGACGTATTTACGTATTTTATTTTTAGGTGCGACTTTGAAAATATAAATTGAAAAATTAAATTAAAAATTTATTTTCCAAAAAGATGGTTCAACTGATGTAGATGCGCAATTTTGAAACTTTTGTTAATTTTACTATTATAGTACCTAATATTTAACAACTTTTTTTTGAGGAAAATAAATATTAGTGATCATTTTTGGCTGGAACTGTAGAAAGCGATCACTAATTTATCAGTGAAATATATTCGTACAATGTTTCATTGAGGACATTACTACAAATTCCGTTGGAATATATATTTCCTCAAATATCCCGCAGTAATATTCCTACGATATTCGGTTGATAATTCCTCGAGTATTTAATGGAAATATTTTAACAATGGACATTCAATTAAATTGAACAATATTTCAATGGATTAAAGTTACAATTTACAATATTATTGTTTCTTTATTTTCCAGTTAATTAATTTAAATTAGTTATTAATTCTAATTAACTTTCTAACACGAAAGGAATTTGTGTTGTAATTCTAAATTTCTAATTGATAGACATATATTTACAGAACCCCTATTATTCGAAAAAATAAATTTCATTTGATTTAAATAAATTTTATTTGATTAAAGTTACAAATGATTGCACAAAATTCAATTATTTTCAAAATTACCTAATCAAATTATTCGCAGAAATTCAATTACGTTCAAAAATTAAAAAAAATTCTCGTAAAAATTACAATTATCTTCATAAATAATAAAATTCCTTTCCAAAATTCAATTATTCTCAAAAATTTAAATATTTTCCAAAAGAATTCAATTATTTTCAAAAATTTTAATAAATTTCTTCGCAATAATACAATTATGCTTACAATTCTTTATACAATTCTTTATGAAAATTCAATTTTAAGATACATTTAATTATTTAATAAATTATTTATTTAATTTAAAAAACTCTCGTCCAAATTTCAATTATCTCTGCAAATATTAAAATTGTTCTGCGAATAATTAAATTATTTTAAAATATTTTAATAAAATTCTTTACCAAATTTCAATTATTTACAAATTTTTACAAACTTTTTCTCAATAAATCTATTATTTAAAAAAATAAAATTCTTTTCAGGAATTCAATTAATTTCATAAATAATAAAACTCATTGCAGAATGACAATTTCCTCAATTCAATGATTTTTAATATCCACTGGTTTTAAAAAAAATTCCCAAATGAATTCAATTAGTTAAAAAAAATTTTAATAAAATTCTACGCAAACATTTATTTATTTTCAAAAAAAAAAATAATAAAAATTCCACAGGAAATCAATTATCTAAAAATTATTTTCATATATTATTCAATTATTTTCGTAAATACGTAATAAAGATCATCGCAGATTTTCAATTATTTTTAATACAATTTTAATGGAATGCCTCGAAATATATAATTATTCTTAAAAATTTTATTAAAATTTAGTAAAGAAATTCAATTATTTTAAAAACCTTTGCTGCAATTTAATTATTACAATTCAAGTATTATTTTTAATACATTTTTAATCAAATCTCTTCAAAGAATAAAAATATTTTTAAAAATTTTATTGAAATTCTTTGTAACAATTCAATTTTTTTCAAAATAATTTTAATAAAATTCTTCGTAGAAATTAAATTAATTTCAAAAATTTGTCAGAATTCAATTATTTTCAACGTCTAATATTTCAATAATATTTATATTTCACAAAAGAATTCAATTACTTAAAAAGAAATTTTAATAAAATTCGCCTCAAGAATTAAATTATTTTCTTCGCAGAAATCTAATTATGTTCAAAAATTTACAAAAATTCTAGTTAAAATTTCAATTATATTTATAAATAATAAAATTTTTCTCCGAAATTCAATTATTTTCAAAAATTTTAATAACACTCATGGCAGAATTTCAATTATTTTTAATACAATTTTCATTAAATTTCTCGAAAAATGAAATTATTCTTAAAAATTTTATTAAAATTTGTCAAGAGAATTCAATTATTTAAAAATTTGTTGATAAAATTCTTTATAAAAATTTAATTCAAGAAACATGCAATTACTCAATAAATTATTATTTTTGTATTTAAATCATTGAATTCTAGTAGAATTTTCTCATAAACATATTTATTTAAAAATTTCAGTTAAAATTTTAGATTATAAATGAATTTTAAAAGCATTAGAGCGTAATTTTTTATAAATAATTGAATTTTGAAAAGGTTTCAGATTAAAATCTTTGAAAATTGGAATTTTTCATATTTTTAACTAACAAGTCCGTAGAATTAGTTTTTTTTTGAGAAATTTTAATTGCAGATTTTTATAAAAATTATTTAAAGTTTTTATTTTCTATTATATATTTAATTGAAGAATTTACTAATACACTGAGAAAACTGGAGTATTGGACTAAACATCTGGAGGGACAAATCGTTGATATTTGAGAGTTAGCTATTGGATAACAATCTAAATGTTCAAATACACCATTGACAGATATTCGTGCCATTTCTCTTGGAGGGAAAATGAGTTTATAACAGAGGGACAAATTAACCATCTTGAGAAATCCCTTCCTTATCCGGCGCGAAATGAATAAATATGGCAACCTAACCCCTAAATTAAATACATAAAATGTCAGAAAAATAATTTCGCGCGCATCAGATCGTACACATTTTCTGCGCAACTTTTAACCCTCAGATATAATGGGAGAGAATATACAAGTAGATTTCCATTATCAATTCAAAATTTATTTTAGAAGGACTATTTAACTCTCTTCATAAGCATAGGAAACATACACTTTTTGAACCTCTGAATTTGACACTCCAGTTTTCTCAGTGTAATTTAAATTTTGTAAAATTGTCAAAGAAATTTTACGATAATTATTAAGAATAATGGATTTGTAAAAGATGTTTTAGTTAAAAAGACGAAAAAAAAATTCAATTTTGTGAAAGTTACAAATTATTGCAAAAATTCAATTATTTTCAAGAGTAATAGTATTCCTCCCAAAAATTAAATGTTGTTCAAAAGTAATAAAATTCTTCTTAGGGATTTAATTATTTTCACAAATAATAAAACTCATTGCAGAATTTCAATTATTTTTAATACAATTTTAATCGAATTTCTTGAAAATAGTAATTATTCTTGAAAATTTTATTAAAATTCGTTGATAGAATTCAGTTATTTGAAAATTTGTAGATAACAATTCTTTATGGGAATTGAATTTTAAGAAACATTCAATTATTCAATCAATTATTTATTTTTGTATTTAAATAATTGTATTCTATAGTAGAATTTTCTAATAAAAATTGATTTAAAAATTAATTTCAGTTCAAATTTTAGATAAGAATTTTTATAATAGAATAGAATTTATTTCTTGATGTTACAAAAAATAATGTTTTACATCAATTTTAGATAACAATATAGCGTGAATTTTTAAAAATAATTGAATTTTCAAATTAATTTTAATGAAAAAGTTTAATTGAATTTTGAAATTAATTTTTTTGAAAAAGTTTAATTGAATTTGTTTGATAATATTTTAAGTTTTTATTTTCTAATATTTATTTAATTGAAGAATTTACGAATAATTGAAATTTCGTAAAATTGAATATTGTAACAAAATGGATTTGGAAATTGTCAAAGAACTTTTTCGAAAATTATTGAAAATAATCGATTTGAAGAAGAATTTTAGTTCAAAATTCTTGTAAATAATAATTGAATTGTAAATGATTTTATCACTCGGTCATTATTTAAAAAAAATTGGCTTAAAGAAGAATTTTAGTTGAGAATTTTAGAAAAGAATATTCATAATAATGAAAATAATTTTTGAAGAAGTTGCTGTATTAAAGTAGCAAGTTTTAATTAATTTCATGTTTCAATTATTATAAAACATGAAGAAAGCGAACACTCCGAGTCGAAGACTCGGAATTGTCGATATCTTCATGTTTTATAATAATATTCTTATGTTATTGAATTTTTAATTTTTGAATATCTTAATTTCTATAAAAAAAATAATAAATAAATATTTATTTAAAAATGATGTTATTATAATGGTTTCGAATAATTTTCGTTTTAAAAACCTGGAAAAATTCCGTTTTTTAACTTGAAAAACCTGGAAAAGTCAGAGAATTGAAAAAGTGTAAAGCGTGGCAACCCTGTAAAAATTTGACTCCAATAAACAATGTTTGCTTTTTATTTCTTGTTTGCAAAGAATAATTGGTCTTTGCGTGTAGCATATAATTATTAATTATTAGACTAAAAAAGTTTGCAATTGAAACAAATCGAGAGGAACAAGTAAAACAAAAAATTTCAATCTATTGGTAAATCTTTTAGCATTTAAAGAGAGCCACGTTTGATGTGAAAGATACTTAAAGCAGGTGAATTTTATAGTTAACTGTTACAATTCTATAGTGAAATCCATTAGAAAAGTAAATATAAGACATTAAATTAAAGGTAAACAAGCTTGAAGCAAAAGCTCACTGCTAGTATCAAGTAATAGTGACTGTCAGCATTATTCTTTGAGCAAGAATTCTCTCGCTTCAGACACTAAACATTATAACGGGTTTCGAGCCCGTTCAATGTTACTGCTTCGATTCATGGTTTCAGTTCTATAAAAAGTCCTACAGGGAGCCAATACTATTAATGTTTCAATGGTCCACTTTGCTTAACAACCGAAAATAAAAGAAGCTTTCGTTTTTCAAGTGAAAGTGCAATGCTCTTGATAGGAAATTGTAAAATAGGATTTTAATTGGAAGAAAAAGAAGACTCTCCAATGTTTGCTGGTGTATAAAACCTTAAATATCGCAACGATAACGAAATTGATTAATTTTTTATTTAATAAAGGACTGCATTTTTTATTAACGAAATTGAAATATTTTTACCTCGGCTCACCTGTTAGAGGCTCTGAGTATTTTGCCACTATTTTATTTTGACAATTGCCAATGCCATCTCTCAATAAATAAAAGATTGAAAATCAAAGTACTGGCATTTGCATAAAAATAAATTCAAAACAAAATTTATAATTATTCCTAATTTTAGTGCTACAACAAAAATTGACTTTGATTTTTGAATTTTATCAATTTAGTTAATAAGTAAAAAAAAATGTTTACATTTACCCCGAGAATTTGAAAACTCGGGGTAAACGTAAACAGAATTTGAACTGCATTTTAAAATAACATAATTGAATGACTTTGGTCAGGGAAATCTAATTTTACTTAAATATTTCAAAATTAATTCAATTTTATATGAATTGCGTTTAAAATTTTCATAAAAGTAGATGAACTTTAAAAGATTTTGATTTGAAATTTTGTAAAATTTCAATTTTAAATAAATTTAATTGTAAATTTTAAAAAACCTAGATTTTAAAAAAATTTTAATAACTTAAATTCTTCTGAAATTAGTTAAATTTTGTAATATATACCTATATTTAATTGATTATTGAAAATAATGCATTTATAGAAAAATGTTAATTGAAAACACTAAAAGAAATTTAATTTTTGACAAGTTATAAATGATTGCACAAAATTCAATTATTTTCGAATGTACCTAATCAAATTATTCGCTAAAATTCAATTACGCGTTTAAAAATTTAAAAAAATTCTCATCAAAATTACAATTATCTTTATAAAATAAAATTCCTTTCTAAAATTCAATTATTCTCAAAAATTTTAATATTTTCCAAAAGAATTCAATTATTTTCAAAAATTTTAATAAAATTCTACGCAAACCTTACATTATTTTCATAAATAATATAAAATTTAACAGAAATTTAATTATTTACAAATTTTTTATAAATTTCTTAGCAATAATACAATTGTTTACAAAAAATTTTAATAAAACTCTTAGCAGAAATTTAATATTGATTTAAAAAATTTGTTGATATTCAAAATTATTCTCAATATTTACTGATTCCATAAAATTTCACAAAAGAATTTTATTATTTAAAAAAAAAAATTTTAGTAAATTTTGTCGCAAGAATTAAATTATTTTGATAAATAATAAAATTCTTTTCAGAAATTCAATTATTTTGAAAAATTAATTAAACTCGTCGCAGAATTTCAATTATTTTCAAAAACTTTCCTCAATTTAATGATTTTTAATATCTACTACTTTAATACAAAATTCCTAAAAGAATTCAATTAGTTAAAAAAATGTTTAATAAAATTCTACGCAAACATCTAATTATTTTCATAAATAATAAAAATTTCACAGGAATTCAATTATTTATAAATTATTATTTTAATATATTATTCAATTATTTTCATAAATATTAACAATTTTTTACAGGGATTTAAGTATTTTTATAAATAATGAAACTCAATGCTGAATTTAATTTATTTTTAATACAATTTTAATGGAATTCTTCGAAAAAAGTTATTATTCTTAAAAATTTTATTGAAATTTATCAAGGAAATTTAATTATTTTAATAACCTTTGGTAAAATTTATTTATTAGAATTTAAGTATTATTTTCAATACATTTTTAATTAAATTTCTTTAAAGAATAAATATATTTTCAAAAATTTTAATGAAATTCTTTGCGTAACAATGCAATTTTTTTCAAAATAATTTTAATAAAATTCTTCGCAGAAATCCAATTATGTTTAAAAATTTACAAAAATTCTTGTCGAAATTTCAATTATCTTTGTAAATAATAATATTTTCCTCCAAAATTCAATTATTTTCAAAACTTTAAATAAAATTTTTTGCAAAATTTCAATTATTTGTAATACAATTTTCATCAAATTTCTCGAAAAATGAAAATATTGTTAAAAATTTTATTAAAATTTGTTAAGACAATTCAATTATTTAAAAATTTGTTGATAAAATTCTTTATGAAAATTCAATTTTAAGAAACATTAAATTGTTTAATATAATATTTATTTTTGTAGTTAAATAATTAATTTCTCGCAGAATTTTCTAATAAATATTGATTTAAATATGAATTTCAATTTAAAATTTTTGAAAATTTGAACTTTTCATACTTTTAATTAAGAATTCTATAGAATATTAATTTTTCTCAATAAGTTTAATGTAATTTTTTTTAATTATTTGAAGTTTTTAATTTCTAATATATTTAATTGAAGAATGTCAGAATAATCAAAATTTCGTAAAATTAAGTTGTAAACAAAAGAATTTGAAAATTCACAAAGAACTTTTTCAAAAATTATTTTTAAAAAATTGACTTAAAGAAGAATATTAATTGAAAATTCTAGAAATATGAATAATCGTAATAATGAAAATAATTTTTGAAGAAGTTACAGTAACAAAATAATATTTTTAATTGAATTTCAAATTTTTGAATATCTTAATTTCTATTAAAAAAAATGATTAAATATTTATTTAAAAATGAAGTTATTGATGTTTTCGAATAATTTTCGTTTTAAAAATCTGGAAAAATTCCGTTTTTCAACCTGGAAAAGTCAGAGAATTTGAAAAGAGCAAAACCGCGTGGCAACCCTGAAAACCTTTAAATTTTTCTATTTCTCACAATAATTTCTTTTTAAATAATATAATTGAAGAACAATCCTAAAATTATGACTTATAAATTATTTAATGAATAATTTTACTTAAATATTTTACTGAAATTTGTCAAATTTTTTAATATTCTTATATATTATAAGTTATTGAATTTTAAAAGCTTTGTATTTGAAATTTTCGAAAATCTGAATGAATTCCTATGAAAAAATAATAATGATTAAATATTTATTTAAAAAAGAAGTTATTGTTATTTTGGAAATAATTTTACAATTTGAGAAATTCGTAAATAAATGTTATAGAACATTTTTTTGAGTATTTAATAATTTTTAGAGTGAATCGCAGAATATTCTTTAGGGCCAGGGAAAAAGTGAAAATTTTGTCTTAAAATCAGGGAAAAGTCGTGGAAAAACAAAATTAGATTTTAGTTGCAAAATACTGGAGGGAATTTTCGAATATTTAATCTTTAAAGTATACAAAACGAATCAAATATGTTACATATCGCATATAATGTACTTAATACAATACATTACAAAGCGAGTACGTTTTGGTTTAATAATAGAATGATAATCGTCCGTACAGTTTCGTTTAAAACGTGAAAGTTTTCGTGTAATCGATTTAACTTTGTGTATTTTCAGTATAAAAGTTATACGTAATATTCATGTGATATAATGAATTTAAAATCTACTACTTTTCCTCTACCGTTAAATTTTATAGGTAACGTTAAGCTTACATTTTGGTGTACAGCTTTTAATGCATCTTTTTTTTATACATACACATTTTTATTTAAATTTCTCTTTTAATCCATTAATAAACAATCGATTAAAAGTTATTAAAGAGCAACAACGGTGGGTATTTTTAAAAAATTGACTGCATTTTTAAAAATTTTTTCGATGATTTTTTGTTTATGGATTGACTGCTTTATACGCACTGAATAAAAATTTAAATCGATTAGTCGTCTATTATTAAATACATATTCACTTGAATTAATTACTATACTGGGTATAAAATATCGCGCTTTTATTTTCTAATTAGTCGATAGATCTTTAACAATAATTTCTAATTCTCTTATAAAATATAAAACAAAATGTACCTATTATTTTCTCTTCGAGTATTCTTTTAGTAATTTTTAGAATATTTGTTTTTAGTAAAATTCTTTTAATATCAAAAATTATAATTATAATTATAATTCTCTTATAAAATATAAAACAAAATGTATTATTTTCTCTTCGAGTATTCTTTTAGTAATTTTTAGAATATTTGTTTTTAGTAAAATTCTTTTAATATCAAAAATTCAAAAAAGATACTCACTGGGATAAATTCGAAGTGGATCGTCAATATCATCAAGTGAAATGCCTCCATTTTTAACTGGAACTGGAATTTGAAATAACATCTATCATTATTATACAAATACATATATAGACAATGCGTTATCCTCACTACGTATATGAGTGATGTTTGTTTTGGCATCATATAGATATGTGCACACTTAGGTTTAGTAGTACCAGTTTTCATTGCGGAATGTTTGATCAAACATCATTGTTTCGTCATTGCGGTGAATGTGTGTATGCAAATAAATTATGCACAGTACTCACTTGAATGGTTACTGATCACATTAGCACGTGCCTCAGGTCCATATGTTGTTAACGTGCCCATTAAAACCATTATGATGAGCTGAATCAGGAATAACAGAAGGACCTGCTCTTTCCCTCCGCATAATGAAAGCATACTCTGTGTGTGTTTACAAAATCATTTTCATTACCATTTATCTTTCGTACATATAGATAATATGTATATAGTTTTCTTTACTTTTCATTATTTCTATAATAAATTTATTGTTACGTAAAGAATGGGCAGAATTTTTCTGACGGACGATTATTTATGATGCCCATCAATTAAATATATAGTTAAATTTCAAACAAGCTTTACTTTAAAAAAAAGCTGTATTCAAATCATTTCAAATATTTTTATTTTAGTGGAATAATAAATGGGTATTTAAATATTTTTTTTTTTAAAAAAATATTCTATTTTTAAATGTAAAGCTACTTTTTTAAAATTATAGTTTTCGCCGGGCTCGAATCAGTGAAAGTATTTAAAAATACGGACTTTACGGACCGAAAATGAAAAATTACGGACCAATATTACTGACAAAAATATAACCAGTCCGAGTCAAATAAGAGAACATTTTACATAATACTATAAATTAAATTTGTATAATTAAAAAACATGAAGATATCAATAACTCCAAGTCGAAGACTCGGAGTTATAGATTTCTTCATGTTTTATAATAATTAAAGATGACCGAGTGATAAAATCATTTACAATATTAAATTATTATTTACAAGAATTTTTAACTAAAATTCTTCTTTAAATTGATTATTTTTAATAATTTTCAAAAAAGTTCTTTGACAATTTTCAAATCCATTTGTTTACAATATTCAATTTTACGAAACTTCAATTATTCGTAAATTCTTCAATTAAATATATATTAGAAAATAAAATTTTTAAATAATTTCAAAAAAAATCAGCAATTAAAGTTTCTCAAAAAAATTAATTTCAAAATTCAATTCAACTTTTTCATAAAAATTAAATTCAACATTTAATTATTTTTAAAAATTCACCTTATATTGCTTTTAATATTCAATTCTTATCTAAAATTTGAACAGAAATTAATTTTTAAATCAATTTTTATTGGAAAATTCTACTAGAATTCAATTATTTAAATACAAATACAATGCAAATAAATAATTTATTGAATAATTGAATGTTTCTTAAAACTCAATTCCCATAAAGAATCGTTATCAACAAATTTTCAAATAATTGAATTCTATCAACGAATTTTAATAAAATTTTTAAGAATAATTACACTTTTCGAGAAATTTGATTAAAATAGTTTTAAAAATAATTGAAATTCTGCAATGAATTTTATTACTTGTGAAAATAATTGAATCCCTAAAAAAATTTTATTACTTTTGAAAAATATTTAAGTTTTGCGAGGAATATTATTACTCTTGAAAATAATTGAATTTTTGCAATAATTTGTAACTTTTACAAAATTCAATTTTTTTCGTGTTTTTAACTAAACATCTTCTATAAATCCATTATTTTTAATAATTTTTGAAAAAGTTCTTTGACAATTTTCAAATTCATTTCTTTACATTACAATTTTAGAAAATTTCAATTATTCGTAAATTCTTCAATTAAATATATATTAGAAAATAAGAACTTTAAATAATTCAAAAAAAAATCTGCAATTAAAGTTTCTAAAAAAAACTAATTCCACAAAATTGTTAGTTACAAATATGAAAAATTCAAATTTTCAATGATTTTAATCTGAAAACTTTTCAAAATTTAATTATTTCTAAAAATTCACGCTCTAATGCTTTTAAAATTCTATTATAATCTAAAACTTTAACTGAAATTTTTAAATCAATGTTTATCGGAAAATTCTAGTAGAATTCAATAATTTAAATACAAAAATAACAATTTATTGAATAATTGCATGTTTCTTAAAATTGAATTCTTACAAAGAAATTTATCAACAAATTTTTAAATAATTGAATTCTCTTGACAAATTTTAATAAAATTTTTAAGAATAATTTCATTTTTCGAGGAATTTTATGAAAATTGTATTAAAAATAATTGAAATTCAGCCATGAATTTTATTAAAATTTTTGAAAATAATTGAATTTCGGAGAAAATTTTTATTATTTATAAATATAATTGAAATTTCGACAAGATTTTTTGTAAATTTTTGAACAAAGTTAGATTTCTGCGAAGAAAATAATTGAATTCTTGAGAAGATTTTTATTAAAATTTCTTTTTAAATAGTTAAATTCTTTTGTGAAATGTTATTGAAATATTAGACATTTAAAATAATTAAATTTTAACAAATTTTTGAAATTAATTAAATTTCTACGAAGAATTTTAATAAAATTATTTTGAAAAAAATTGAATTGTTACAAAGAATTTCAATAAAATTTTTAAAAATAATTTAGTGCTTTGAAGAGATTTATTGATTAAAAATGTATTGAAAATAATACTTAAATTGTAATAAATAAATTGTAGCAAAGGTTTTTAAAATAATTGAATTTCTTTACTAAATTTTAATGAAATTTTTAAGAATAATTACATTTTTCGAGGCATTTCTTTAAAATTGTATTAAAAATAATTGAAAGTCTGCGATGAGTTTTATAACGTATTTATGAAAAAAATTGAATAATATATGAAAATAATTCGTATAGATAATTGAATTCCTGTAAAATTTTTATTTTTTATGAAAATAATGAAATGTTTGAGTAGAATTTTATTAAAATTTTTATTAGCTAATTGAATTCATTTGGGAATTTCTATTAAAGTATAGTGGATATATTAAAAATCATTGAATTTCTAACAATTTACGCTCTAATGCTTTTAAAATTCAATTATAATCTAACATTTTAACTGAAATCCATTTTTAAATCAATGTTTATGAGAAAATTCTATTAGAATTCAATTATTTAAATACAAAAATAACAATTTATTGAATAATTGCATTTGTTTAAAAATTGAATTCTCATAAATAATTTTATGTATAAATTTTTAAATAACTGAATTCTTTTGACGAATTATAATAAAATTTTTAAGAATTTTTTTAAAGAATTCAATTAAAATTGTATTAAACAAGTTGTTCATTTCATGATCATTAAGCTTCCTCAATATAATATATACCAATTGTTTAATTTTTTATTTTAGAATAATTATTTTAAAGTGTTATGATAAAATGTCAAAAAATACAAAATTTCAATTTTTTGTGAAAAATTAAAATATTTATTAATTCTATAAATTTTGATAAAATATATACTTTATATACATGAATCGATTTGTTTTTATGTCAGGAATGCAATTTTGACAACAATTAATAAAAATTTTAATATAGAAGAAAGTTATTTCAAAAAATCTAAAAATTAATTTTTTCAAAAATTAAAAAATTGTTGAAAAAATTTTTTTTTTTAGATATTTTTGAAAATCCTTCTGTCTGATTTTTGGTATTCATGACCGTAATACACCTACTAAATTTTATCAAAATCCATCAAGACGTGTAAGAGAAAATTTGTCCACAAGAATCGGTGACACACACACACACACACACACACATACATACATACACACACACACACACACACACATACATACACACATACATCCGGACATTTGTTCCTCTCGACGAATTATATATACTACACTTGAAAATTTGTAAAAATAATTGACTCAAAAAAATTCGGAAATCGACATCACTATAAGGCTTCCTTTATGAGGAAGCAAAATAATTTAAATTCTGCAATGAGTTTTATTATTTACGAAAATAATTGAATTCCTAAAAAGAATTTTATTATCTACGAAAATAATTGAATCCCTGTGAAAATTTTATTATTTATGAAAATAATTGAATGATTGCGAAGAAATTTATAAAAAAAAATTTGTAAATAATGAAATTCCTGTGAAATTTTTATTATTTTTTGAAAATAATTAAAAGTTTGTGTAGAATTTTATTAAATTTTTGTTTTAAATAATTGAAATCTTTTGTAATCAATTTAATTTCATCCTATTTTTAAATTCGATTCTTGTTAAAATTTCTATATTTTTATTTCCAAGAAGTGAAAAAAATTTAATCCATTGTTAATATTGTTTCGAAAATTTTTTCAATCTGACTTTATTTTTTTCTTGAATAATCAAAATAATAAAATAAAATTTTCCATTTTCCCCTCACTGGGTAAAGAAATAGTTTCCATAAATTTTTTTTTCTTTACAAAATGTTTCAAATGTGTAATTTCAGAAAATTTGTTGCCGAAAAAAAGTGAATAGAAAAAGAGATGAGAAAAAATTAGTTTCATTTAGAAGAAAACTTCTTTTTATAAAATAAGATTTTTACGATAAAAATAAAAATTCAACGATGTAAAACATTTTCGAAACTTGAATATAGTTTCGGAAGATTAGAAAAGCAGAGGAGAAAAAAAAATCCTAAAGAGAAAATTCAGAAAATAGGATAAAAAAATCCCAACGAAATACACATTTTTTTTAGAACGATGGAAAAGTTTTTTGGAAGAAAATTCAGAAAATACGACAGTAATGCATTTATGGTTAAAAAAAAGAAAACAAAAACTTTGAGAAAGTGAAAGAGAAATAATTCAGAAAGAACATGGCAATTGAAAAAGTTTTTTCAAACATTTATTTACGAGTATATGCAAGAACAAATCAATTATATATAATAGTATTTTTTTTTGGTGTAGAGAAAATTTATAGCTAGAAACTATATACATAGATATACTTTACTTGAAGCAATGTATAAGAATGATGCTTAAATGTCTGATGGAATTACATTAAAACTTTGGCCCAAGAGATTATAGTTTAATGAGTTTACAGTTTATGCACTATATTTTATGGTCTATAGAGTAGAATGACTTTGTGTGAGGTTTCACGAAGAATAATTACCGAATCTTAGAAAACAGAAATTAAACAATTAGTCATAATTAACCAGATTGATAATTTACATGTAATATATGTGTGAAAGGCGGGAGAAAAACGACTGGGAACTCAAAAAGGACTTTTGCTTTTTTTTATGTTATTAATACCAACACTGATTTTTATTTTATTTTTTTTTAAATTTTTATTCTTCATTTAGAAATAAATTTTTAGATTATTCTGTTTAAGAATAAAAACATCTTTAATTTTATGTTCAGAATATAATATTACTGCAGTCAACTAAAAATTTGTTTGATACGACCAAATAATTTTTTTGAATTAAGATATTAATCGTTTATTACTCTTTTATTTTTTTATTACTCTGATTTTTTATTCAAGTATAAAGTTATTTTTTAAATAAAATATATGAGTGATTCTTCTAAAAGTGCCAATTTTTTGTCTTGATTACTTTTCTAAAATCTACTCTCCAATAATTATTAACTATTTTGATAGTAAAAATTTAGCATTTACTTATTCAGATTTGCAGCAAAAATTTAATTTTGTTTTTACCTGATTTCCAGACAAAATTTTGGCTTTTTTCCTTGACCCTAAAGAATTTTCTGAATTCACTCTAAAAATGATTTGATACTCAAAAAAATGTTCTATTATATTTCTTTACGAATTTTTTTATTTGTAAAATTATTCGAAAACATCAATAACTTCTTCCTTATTATTGTTTTCATAATTTCAATTCAATTATTTTTTCTAGAATTTTAAACTAAAATTCTTCTTTAAGGGGATGTCAAAGTCGATGCGATTTTCCCATTGAAGCTCAATGCAAAAATCCAATCGACTTTGACATGCATAAAATATTTTTAATAATTATTGAAAAATGTCACTAATTGCTGATATAGTCGAAATCTTCCTTAATTAAAATTATTGAAAAAGCTCTTTGTGAATTTTCAAAAATATTTGATTAAGATTCCATTTTACGAAATTTCGATTACATATTTGGAAATTCTTCAATTAATTATATATTAGAAAATAAAAACTTTAAATATTTAAAACAAATTTTCTATTTATTTCTATTTTCTAAAAGAATTAAACATAAGTATTAATTAACGGTTCAAATAAAATATTTAAATATGTCATTTAAAACAAAATTCAATTAAACATTTTCAAAAAAATTAATTCAATAGAATTGTTAGTTAAGAGTATCGAAAATTTAGATTTTCAAATATTTTATTTTGAAACGTTTTCAAAATTCAATTATTTCTAAAAATTCCCGCTATAATGCTTTTAATATTCAATTATTATCTTAAATTTTAACTGAAATTAATTTTTAAATCAAGTTTTATTAGAAAATTCTACGAGAATTTAATTATTTAAAAACAAAAATAAATTATCTATTGGATAATTGAATGTTTCTGAAAATTGAATTCTAAAACAGAATTTTACCATCAAATGTTTACATAATTGATTTCTTTTGACGAGTTTTAATTAAATTTTTAAAAATAATTAAATTTTTCGAGGTGTTCGATTAAAATTGTATTATAAATAATTGATATTCTGTGACGAGTTTTATTATTTATAAAAATAATTGAATTTATTCCTAAAAAAAGAATTTTATTATTTATGAAAATAATTGAATTCTTAAGAAGAATTTTGTTATTTATAAAAAGATAATTGAATTCTTTCCAAGAACTTTAATTGAAAGTTTTGAAAATAATTTAATTTCTGCGAAGAATTTTATGAAATTTTTGAAAATAATTGAATTCTTGATAAAAATTTTGTTATTTTTTAAAATAATTAAATTTCTGCGAAGAATTTTGTTATTTTTAATGATAATTGAATTCTTGCCAACTTTCTACGAAGAATTTTATTAAAATTTTTTTGAAAATAATTGAATTATTACGAAGAATTTCATCAAAATTTTTGAGAATATTTAAATTCTTTCAAGAAATTTAATTAAAAATGAATTTAAAATAATTATTAAATTCTAATAAACAAATTATATCAAAATTTTGTTTAAATAATTGAATTTTTTTGACGAATTTTAATAAAATTTTTAAGAAAATTTACATTTTTCGAGAAATTTGATTAAAATTGTACTAAAAATAATTAAAATTCCTATATTATAATTTAATTAAAATTATGATTTTAATTAAATATCCTATATATTATTATTTCTATTGTAATTGAATCCCTATTAAAAATTTTATTATTTTTGAAAATAATTGAATTCCTGTAAAAAATTCTACTTTTTATGAAAATAATTAAATTATTGCGAAGAAATTAATAAAAAATTTGTAAATAATTCGTGGGAAAGTTTTATTATTTATAAAAATGATTAAAAGTTTTGCGTAGAATTTTTTTAAATTGTTTTAAAATAATTTAATTTCTTTTGGAAAATTTTATTAAAATAGTAGATATTAAAAATCAATAAAGTGAGGAAATTTTTTGAAAGTAATTGAAATTTTGCCAAGAATTTTATTATAATTTTTAAAAATAATTGAATTTCGGAGAAGAATTTGATTATTTATAAAGATAATTGAAATTTTGAACGAAATTAAAAAAAAAAATTTAACGTTATTTAGTTTCTACGAAGAATTTTATTACATATAAAAAAAATTGAAATTCTGCCAAAAATTTTATTAAAATTTCTGAAAATAATTGAATTTCGAAACAAATTTTATTACTTTTAAAGATAATTGAAATTTTGACGAGAATTTTTATAAATTTTTAAACACAATTGGATTTTTCCAAAGAATTTCATTAAAATTTTTGAAGATAATTTTATTCTTTAAAGAAAGTTAATTAAAAATTTATAGAAAATAATACTTAAATTCTAATAAATAAATTGTAGCAAAGGTTATTAAAATCATTAAATTTCTTTGATAAATTATAATACAATTTTTTAGAATAATAACTTTTTTCGAGGAATTCCATTAAAATTGTATTAAAAATAATTGAAATTCAGCATTGAGTTTTATTTTTTATGAAAATAATTGAATAATATAATAAAATAATAATTTGTAAATAATTGAATTCCTGTGAAAATTCTATTATTTATGATAATAATGAAATGTTTGCGTAGAATTTTTTTAAAAAATGTTTTAACTAATTGAATTCTTTTAGGAATTTTTATTAAGGTAGTAGATATTACACCGAAAAAACGTTATTCTAAATTTAAGAATATCTTCTTGGCTCCTATTAAAGTATATTGTATACTTAAATTAAGTATTATGCTATTCTTAAAATGAGAATATATTTTTATTTTAAGAAAATATATTTTAGTATATATTTTTCTTAAAATATATTTTCTTAAAATAAGAATATATTCTCATTTTAAGAATAGTATAATACTTAATTTAAGTATACAATATACTTAAATAGGAGCCAAGAATATATTCTTAAATTTAGATTAAAGTTTTTTCTGTGTAAAAATCATTGAATCGGGAAAAGTTTTTGAAAATAAGTAAAATTTTGCCGAGAATTTTATTGAAATTTTTAATAATTAATTAAATATAATATTAAACAATTTAACTAATCTCAGAAGAATTTGAATTATTAGAATTTTTCAAAAATCCAAGTTCATTAAAATTTCTAATTAAATTCATTAAAAATTGAAATTTTATAAAATTTCAAATTAAAACCTTTTGAAATTCATAAAAATTGTAAACGCAACTCTTTTAAAATTCAATTATCCAATTTTGAAATATTTAAGTAAAATTATTCATTAAATAATTTCTAAGTAATAATTGTATGATTAGTTCTTCAAGAATTAAGTTATTGAAAAATAAATTATTGTCAGAAATGGGAAAAATTGAACGTTTTGTATTAGATAATTAGAATTCGTGTGTAATTTCATAGTTAATGAGGCAAGCAAAAGAAGCACCAAAAGAAAAGAAATTAAAATATCGAAGTTCAAAAGTAGCACTTTCAGAAAATCACCCATATAGTAAAGATATTCTTTTTTTACTATGCTTTTTTTACTATATATATAAGTATTCTCAATATATTCATACCTCAGCCATAGTTTCGTATAAAAGATTTACAACCGCACTACTGGCTTTCAACTATATATATATATATATTGTACATACAGAAAATTCTTTTCTGCTAAATTGAATTCAATGTATTTGAACCCGAGTCCTTATTCTCAGCGGTGCTTTTTTCAATTTGTCTTAAAAAAATCAGCAAAGAGTGATCATTCTCTTTCACTGGAAATTATCGATCAGTGCCATTGTGGAACTCAATTACAAACGACTGACCGATCCTTTCGGCGCACTCACTGACCTCTCGTACATCTAAATCACCCCAACGGATACACACCATCATTTGGTTGATGTCGATGCGTTTCGGCCCGAATTACTATATATAAACTAACTTAATTCGAGCACGCTGAAGGTTAATATCAATGCGTTCATATACATCACCAGATTCTATGGCGTATGTCTGTGTGTACGTATATTTTTAATTTGTATTACATACATCAACTACTTCATTGCGGGAATATTGACCGATGATTCATTTCACTGCGAGATTACTCCCTTTGAATTTATAGAAAATAATTATTTTTTAAATTTAGAAGAAAAATAATTCATAGAGAAAAAAGGAGAATCTAAAATCATAATTAGAAACATTTTTATTTAATTTTTTTTTCCAGTTAACAAAAATTTATATTATATAGAATTTTACTAGAATGAGTTTTCTTTACTTCAGGCTTCGCACTCATCTACTAAAACCTACTATTTACTACTTTTTTCACGTTATGCTACTATTTGGGTACTTTTTTTAGATTTCAGCCACTAAAAGTTACTATTTCTGTTTTTTTTTTATAGAATTTTCACTTTTTTAAATTCACTAATACTAGAAATCAAAAAACTATTCTCAAAAATTATAATCAAATTCTTTAAAACGATTCAATTATTTTCAAAAAATATTCGAATTTCAATTGTTTTTAATGTCTAGTATTTTCATAAAATTTCGCAAAAGAATTCAATTATTTAAAAAGAAATTTATAAAATTTAATTATTTTCATAAATAATAAAATTTCCACAGGAATTCAATTAATTTAAAATAGCATTTTCAAAAAGAAATTTCGAAAATATCAATTATTTAACAAAATTTTTATACAATAATTGAATTTTATTATTTATGGAAATAATTGAATAATTGCTAAGAATTTTATTAAAACTTTCAAAAATAATTGAATTACTGAGAAGAATTTTATTATTTATAAAAATAATTGAATTATTGCGACAAATTTTATTACCTAAAATGTTTAAAAAGAATTGAATTTCTGTGAAATATATTTTTTTTTTGAAAATAATTGAATTCTTCATAAGAATTTTATAAGCATTGTTTTAAATAATTAATGTTTGCGAAATATAATAAATATTATGAAAATTTTATTTTAAATAATTGAATTCTTGTGGAAAATTTTGTTTGTGAAAAAAATAGAATTTTTCAATTAACTAATTAAAAAAAAATTATTAAAAATAATTGAAATTCTTCGCTGAGTTTTATTATTTTCAAAAATAATAAAATTCATCGAAGAATTGCAATTATTTTCAAAAATAACAAAATTTTTCACAGAAATTCAATTCTTTTTAAACATTTTTATAAAACTTTTCGCAATAATACAATTATTTTCATAAGTAATAAAATTCTTCACGGAAATTTAATTTTTTTTCAAAATTTTAATAAAATTCTTAGCAATTATTCAATTACTTTCATAAATAATAAATTTCTTTGAAGAATTTCAATTATTTTTAAAAATAACAGAATTTTTCACAGAAATTTAATTCTTTGTAAACATTTTTATAAAACTTTTTGCAATAATTCAATTATTTTCATAAGTAAAAAATTTTCCATGGAAATTCAATTATTTTTCAAAATTTTAATAAAATTCTTAGCAACTATTCAATTATTGACATAAATAATAAAATTCATCGCAGTATTTTAATTATTTTTAATACAACTTTACAGGTATTGTTTGAAAAATGTAATTCCTCAAAAAAATCAATTATTTTAAAGAATGTTTTTTTAAATTCTTTGAAAAAATTCCATTATTTCAAAAAAAAAAGAATTTTTCACAGGAATTCAATTATTTTTAAATATTTTAATAAAATTATTTGAAAGAAATGAATTATTTTAAATACAATTTTAATTAAATTTTTTGAAATAATTAAATTATTCTTTTAGATTTTAATAAAATTCTTCCTAAGAATTCAATTATTTATTATTTACATAAATAATTCTTCGAAAGAATTCAATTATGTCGGTAAATAACAAAATTATTCCCGAAAATTCAATTATTTTGTGGCATTTGAATAAAATTTTTTGCAAAATTCAATTATTTTCATAAATAACAATATTTATCACAAAAATTCAATTCTTTTTAAAAATAATAAATTTCTTCTTGGAAATTCAATTATTTAAAAATTTTTTAACAAAATCAAGAATTGAATTATTGGCAAAAATTTTAATTGAGTTCTTTGTAAAATTTTATTTTTAAAAACTTTTTTTAATTCAATGATTTTCAATATCTTCTATTTTCATAAAATTTCCAAACAGAATTCAATTATTTAAAAAATTTTCGTAAGAATTCAATTCTTTTCATGAATATAATAAAAATTTTGCAGGAATTCAATTATTTAAATTAGAATTTGCATATAAATTAGTCGAAAGAAATTAATTATTTAAAAATTTTTATAAAATTCTTTGCAGTAATTAAATTATTTTTATAAATATCGAAATTCTTTGATGAATACTAAAATTCGTTGCAGGAATTCAATTTATTAGCATCAGGATAAAAAAGAATTAAATATTTTTTATGAAAATTAGTAAAAAGTCAGAAAAATAAAATATAGAATGGACTTTTTGTCAGTTTTGTGAAAACGAGTTTTTTTTGGTCGTCAAGTTTAATTTTATAGTTTTGGCTCCTTTTTTGGAAAAAGATGAAATTAATAATTTAATAATTAATGATAATTGAATAGTTAATAATAATGAGGAATTTATTTAATAAGTAAGAATTTAATAATATATAATTAATTGTCCCTAATATAATAATTAATAAAAAATAATTTAATTTAATGAACAGTTATTGAACAACGTTTGCAGTGCGAAATAAAAATTGAATAATAAAATTGCGGAAACTTTCGAAGGTTTTTTCGGTTTATTTAGCAAAAATTAAAGGAAAATTGATTCACTCGTAAATAATTCTTAAAGGATCAATGAAATAGCAAAAAGTACTCGTATCGATTAGATTTTATTGTTTCTGTCTATTCACTACTTTATAGATGACAAAAATAAAGACACGACACGCTACATATTTTTCAACCGGAACCAAACATTTGCATTACTTATTAGAAGCCACTATGCAATTTGTTGCAAGTGCTCTTGAAAATTTTCTGAATTAAGTTTAGAAATAGAAACTTTTAGAGAGAAAGAAAGGACACTTTAATTTACGTACATAAATCGGAAATTCAAAACACTTTTATTATCATTATTTGTTGAATAACTTTTATTTATTTTTTTACTTCTTTCGTTTACAAATTGATTCTCTTCCTATTTTTTTCTGTTAATTTTACACTTATTTATTTCTATTTTTGTACTTATTTATTTATGTCTGAATTTTTCTCACTGATGTTTATTTGTGAAAAAAGGAATTTTCTTCCTGTTTTTGTATATTTCGAAGGGAATGATTATAATCAATTGATTGTAATCAAAATAATTATTTATAGTAATTATTATTGTAATTATATACTAATTTTGTATTTGATTCAAATCAAAATTTTAATCGAATAAATTTTTAATTTAAACTAAATAATTTAGTATGCTCTGTTGCGCAAATATATCTCTTTTTTCTTCGTGTAAAATAAAAATTAAAAATATTCATTTGAAAGTTAAAAATTTTAGGGAGAAAGTAAAAAATAATTAAAAAAAACAAAGAGAAAACTTCTTTTCATCGCAATTAAAAATATTATCAAACATATTCATTTGAAAGTTCAAAATTTTAGAGACAAAGTAAAAAAATAATTAAGGAAAAAAACTAGAAGAAAACTTCTTTTCACCGAAATATTACGACTAGTAGAAAACTTTTTTTAAAAAAAAATTTGATACACAGAATTTTATTTTTAAACTTGTCAGCTGAAAATAATGATTTACTTTGACATTGTCTTTACATCAGAAAATAATAGGAGTAAAATCAACAATTTCTTCAAGCGGAAACAATTTTTCTTTTATCTACTTGATCTAATAAACATGAGTTAAATTTCCAAATTATTATTATGCTTTATATTATTATTATTATATAAAAAATGAATAGTAATAATTAAAAAAAATTAAAGAATTATATTTTTTTTGCACGTATTGAAAAAAAAATACTGCATCAAATTTATTTTTCAATATCAATTGAAACAAATTAGAGTAAAAATTCATTTTAGAAGATAAAGCGAACCAAACGTATATAATAATTAAAAGTACTTGCCATTTTTTTTTTATTCCACAAAACTGAATTTCTCTCTTTTTCGAAATGAATAAAATTTATAGAAAAAGACTTATAAAATACATATTCGTCGACATGAAACGCGCGAACGATTAAGCTCTTTTGTTGTCTGTCATTTTAATTTATATGAATGCAAAGCAACATTGAATTAGTGACAATTATTCGTCTACATTATTAGTCCCTCTCATTGCATCCTTCTAGAAATAGATTTACCGTTTGAATTTTCGACTTTAATCACAAAACAATTCAAAATAATGTTTGAAATGTTTAATTTATTTTCATAAATAAAATTACTCTTTGAAACAATTTTTGTTTATAGAAAGAAAAATTAATAAATTAAAAAAACTATAAATAATTTATAAATAGGTTCCGTACAATAAATTCGTAACTCGTAAAATTTAGAACTAATTTTTTATTCCGAATTAAAAATAAATTTAATATTTCTCATTTATTTGAAGAATAACTAAAATTTCCCTTTTTTAAAAAGAAACGACTAAGAATTTTGTACAAAAAAGTTGTGATTTTTAAGAATAGTTTATTTAATTTTTTTTTATTTATTTTCTAAAAGAAATATAATTTCGTTTAAATATCGTGATTAACAAATAGAAATTATAAAAAAAAATTTCCAAAAGAAACTGAAAATTTTGTAAAGAATGTGATTGACAAAATGCTTCTTCCTTTATTTCTAAAAAAAAAATTTTGAATTTTGATAAAAATTGGAATCGGGAAATAAAAATGATGCAAAATATTTTTTTTTTCAGAAAAAAAAACAGAATTTTCTTAAAAAATTGTAATTAAAAATGGAAATTATGCAAATTTTTGTCTTCTTCTGTATATTCTTTCCTGCGATAAAGATATAGTTTTAACCTACGATTTTTAATAATCGCATAAACTTTTATGAAACTATCTTTTATTTATTTTAATTTTTACTTTTTAATTTATCATTAATGAATAATGAATTGAAAAAATTAGAAGAATTAAAAAAAAAATTGGAAAAGTAAAGTTTTGAAACTAGAATATGATGTATGAGGGGAGTGGTTTTGAAAATTAAACTTCAAACTTCGAAAATGATGAAGTTTTCTCATCTATTATTATACAAAATGAATGACAGTCGCAGTGCAAATAAATTATGAATATAACTTTAAAATTCTTGTATAGAATCTATGCAAATTTTCAATTAATATTCATAACCGCGAGTTTTATAAAAACAATATGAATTTTCCCGAAAAGACGTCTTTTAATTTAATTATACAGTATTATGAGCATGTGTGTGAAAATAAGTGAAATCCATTAAATTCAGTGAGAGTATATTCACAATATTCACATAATATATTAGTCGCATAAAATCACATAAAATTATTTTTAGTGTCACAATTATAGCTCGTAAGATTTAATTTACTCTCAATTAGTTTATAAAGTATTATACAATTAATTTTAAACAATATTTTTTTATTTGTTTATTTTATATATTTTTACTAACAATATATGATTATATATATAATATAAAATTAATATCGATTATATGATATTGATTTTTTTATGTAATATTTATGTATATTATAAAATATGTTATAAACGTTATAAATTATAAAATAACAATTAATTCAAAAGTAAAAAATCTTTTTTACTATAGAAAATTGTTTTTTTTATTGAATTATTTAATTAAAAATTGCTTTTTTACGATTATTATTTTATAATAATAATTTTATAATATTTAAAATTTAAATAATTAAATATTCTAATTATTTAAATTAATTACTGGTTTACAACATTGTAATAAAGAATTTACATCAAAATACGATACGTTTTTTTAGATCAGCGAAAGTTTTAGCTGAAACAACTAAAACTTTCGCTAATATAGTAAAATTTGTAATCATCGTTTCAAGTGAATATTTTTTTTCGTCAACTATTATAATTAATTAATTAGTTAAGTACGTAAGTACTATTTTATAATTATTGCAATTAATTGTTATTTTTAATTATTATTGCGAACGAAATTGTTATAGTAAATAATAAATAAATATAATAAACTATCAAATAAATAACTGAATAATAAATATTTCAATTAATATAATTATTATTAAACTATCAATTACGGAATAATTTCAAATTAATAAATAAATAAACTACTAAATAAATAAAAAACGAAAAGTAAATTTTTCGTCTAGATTGTAAATTAATTTTTGCGGTAAAAATAAATTTGAAAAATGTCACTTATTAATTATATTTTAATGTTAAATAAAAATCTGTTTCTCACTAAAATTGATAATTTTTATTACCGTGATCATTGCGCGGGAATAAAAGTTTCATTAAAAAAAAATGGCAACTAATAATAAATGAATATTGATTAAAAAGTGAATGATTCGTGTTTAGAAATTTTTGCACAATAATTATTTAACTCCTGAAAATTGATGTATTTTTTTTTAAATCAAACTAAGTACTCACTGTAATTATAATTTTTTTTCTTCTTCTTTTTTTTGGGGGAAAAAAGTGTGTTCAGCTTACAAGTCTCTTTAGTAATGTCCTCGTTTAAAGACTGTTACTGAATGTCTAGCTTTGAAAAATAAACAAGTCAGTTTGCTCAACGACGTAAGTTTCAAATCGATATAGTTGTTCAATGCGGATGCAATCTGATTTAATGTCGAAAAATTATTGTCTTCAATGGAAAAAAAAAGTTTTGAGATAAATGAAAGAATAAAAAGTGACCGCTTATCAGAATTAAAATGCATTTTTTGCAATAAAAAATAAAATTTTTATTTATTGTAAATATATAGAAAAAGACTATTTTTTGTTTATTTATTATGAAACTACAATAGGGAGTTGAATAAAATTTTTGAAATCTTTAATTTATGAGTAGGTTAAACAAATATAGTTGAATTAAACTCATTTGTATTTTTTTAATGATAAGATTGCATATTCTTCGAGTAGAAAAACAATTTTCTCAGGGAAATTGAAATTATATTTCAAATTAAAATTTATTAATTAATAAGCAGTTGAAGTAATTTTTCTATTGTTTATTTTAATGTTTCAAGATTTTCAGTAAAAAGTACTTTTTTGTTGAACATAATAATGTTTTTCAAATTTTTTGTTTATACAAAAAACATGAAAACATTAAAATAAATATATATTTTTCTTATTTTATTTTCAATTTATTTATTATAATTTTTTTCTATATTTTATATACATATTATGTCTATAAAAATTATGCGAAAATATATTTTCAAATAAGAGGAAAAGAAATGAAGAAAAGGAATTAATATTTCAATTTTTCTTTAATAATAAATCAAAGACTAAGGTCTAAGAGAAAAATGCAACCGGTATTACATTAAAGAAATAAGTTAAAATGGTTGCATACATATTTCACGATAGAATTCGAAATTCGAATTTTAAAAAAGTTATTATTAGTTTATTAAAATTATATTTTATATAATAATATTATGTAATTAATATGTAAACTCGATTATTATTATATAAAATAATTTGACGTATTACTTTATCATAAAAATTAGGATTTTACATGCTTTTTAAAATATTCAATTTTAGAATTTTATGATTCATCACATTTTTCAAATTTATTATTTGTTCATTAATCAATAATCCTGACAAATTAATGAAATGTTATAAAATCGATTAAATTAATTAATTAGAAAGAAACTGATAAAAGTTGTTATGACTGAAATTTAATAAATTTGATACAGAATTTAATAAATAGTTATACATAAATTCAAAACATAAAATTATGAAAAAATGTGTAAATTTGTAAAAAATTTCGAAAAAACTTTAAAATTCCTGTTTTTAAAATTTTTTAATTCAAATTTGTATTAAAAAAATGATAAATATTTAAATTTTAATCGTTATTTTAAATACGATTTAATTCGTTCAAAACGAATATTATTATTAACTATAATAATCGTCGTATTCTGTCGTATTTTTTTACTTTTTTTTAATTTAATAATAAATATATTTATTTTTCAAATAATTCAAAAATATTTTTATTACATAATCTAAAAAAAGTATTACTGTTATTATTCATTATTTCTTTGTTTCTAAAAAACTTAATTGTTTGACAAATCGTAATTATGCAGCTATTTTTTCCTTTTTTCTAAAAAAAATTAAAAAATTGTTTGATAATTAAAATTAGAAAGAAGAAAATATTTTGCACATTTTCTGGAATTTTTAAATAAAATTCTTCTTTAAATCAATTATCTTTAAGAATTTTCAAATCCATTTGTTTACAATATTCAATTTTACAAAATTTCAATTATTCGTTAATTCTTCAATTAAATATATTTTAGAAAATAGAAACTTAAAATAATATAAAAAAATTCAGTTAAACTTTCAAAATAATTAATTCTACAGAATTGTTGTTTCTAAGTATGAAAAATTAAGATTTTCAAAGAATTTAATTTGAAACCTTTTCAAAATTCAATCATTTCTTAAAATTCATGCTGTAATGCTTTTAAAATTCAAATATTATTTGAATATTTGAATAATTTGAATAATAAATATTAAAATCTAAAATTTTAACTGAAATTCATTTTTATGAAATGAAAATCAATTTTTATTAGAAAATTCTACGAGAATTCAATTATTTAAATGCAAAAATAAATAATTTTTTTTGAATAATTAAATATTTCTTAAAATTGAATTCTTATAAAGAATTTTATAAAAACATTTTTAAATAACTGATTTCTTTTGACGATTTTTAATAAAATTGTAAATATCAATTATTACATTTTTCGAGGAATTCGATTAAAATTGTATTGGAAATATTTGAAATTCTGCAATGCAGTAAACCTGCAATTTATGCAAATAATTGATTTCCTAAAAAGAATTATTTATTATTTACGAAAGTTATTTAATCTCTGCACCATACAAAAAGAAACCACACACTGAGAAAACATTATACTTAAATGAAACACAAAAATAATGTTAGACGATTTTGTTTAATTGAAATTAGTTTGTAAGTTTAATCTCAATATATAGAAAATATCTACTGCATTGATTCAAAAATATTATTTGTTTGAATAATTATATTTAATTCAAACATATTTTCTGTTACGGTTTAAACAAAAATTATGTTTAAAAATTTTATTTTTGAATCAAACTTAAAAGTTGACTACAGATAATTTAAAATCAATCACAATTTATGTTTGATTTCAATATATAATCTCTTAAACTGAACCAGAAAATATGTTTGAATTAAACTTAAATATGTTTGACTGTATAGCAAAGATATTTTAAGTTTGATTTAAATTTTAAACAAAATTTGTTTGAATCAAATAATTTCTTTTCTCAGTGCACGCGCGCGTTATTTTAGCTATTTGGAATTATTATTCCAAAAATTTGTTTTGAACGAATTAAATCGTACCCATATTTATTTAAATATCTTTATATCCTGAAATTCGGTTGTTTCTATTTTACAAATTGCGAGGAGGGGATTATTCTTAATTATTATTAAACTCTCCCAATCCTTATTTCCCAGCACCGCACCCATAAAAGTCAATCGAATTGAAAACAAAAGTTTGTGGTTTTTGTATAAAAAGAAGTTTATATCCTTGGAAATTATTGTGCGCATTCTAAGGATCACCTATATAAGTGTCTTGTGGAATTGCATTAAAACTTTAGAGTGTTATAGTTTAATGAGTTTACAGTTTATGTACTACTCTATGGTTAATATAGGTAGTTTTAAAGCGACTTCTCGTATATGGAACTCAGGAAGAAAGAGGCTAACTTACCCTCTAATAAAGGACCTTTCTCATTTAAAGCTACTTTAATACACACTTGCCCTACAAAATTCATTTTCGGATAGATTTTATTTTTTAATAATATAAAAACAACTTTCGACCAATACTGTGTGGCAAATGTTGTCAATATAGAACAATTTATTGAAATTTATCTAATGACTCGAATTTAAATATTTATGGACATAAATTGTAATTTAAATTTTCCTTTATTTTTATTTTATTTAAATTTTTCTTGCTTTAGTTTACTGTACATTTTATTTTCTATTATTTTTTAATTATTTTTTAATTATTTTTTTTTATTTAGGGTTACCACAGGTCAGGGAATTCAGAGAAAAAGCAGGAAAAGTAGAATTAGTCAGGGAAATCAGGGAAAAGTCAGGGATTTTAAATAAAAGTACTGGAAAAAATTTAATTTTTAGAACTTAATTATTCTTGAAGAACTATCCTAAAATTATTACTTAAAATTAGTTAAAGTTTTTAATATATATTTAATTAATTATTAAAATTAATGGATTTTTAGAAGAATTTTAATTAAAAACACTAAGAAAAAAATTAAACTTTTGAAAATTTACAAATGATTGCAGAAATTCAATTTTGTTTCAAATTTAAAAAAAATTCATGTCAAAATTTCAATTATTTTTATAAATAATAAAATTTTTCACCGAAATCGAATTATTTTCAAATATTTTAATAAAATTCTTATCAAAATTGCAATTATTTTCCAAAAAATTTTCTCACTTCAATGATTTTCAATGATTATATTTTAATAAAATTTTCCAAAAGAATTTAATTATTATTTAAAAAATATTTTAATAAAATTCAATTATTTTTATACATAATAAAATTCTTTACAGGACTTCAATTATTTTTAATACAATTTCAAATAAATTCATCAAAAAAAATGTAAATATTCTTAAAAATTTTATTAAAATTCGGCGAAAGAATTTAAATACCCAAAAAATTGTTGATAAAATTCTTTATGAGAATTCAATTTTAAGAAACATTCAATTATTCAATAAATTATTAATTTAATTAAAAAAAAATTCTCGTCAAAATTTCAATTATCTTTATAAATTATTATAAAATTCTTTTCCGAAATTCAATTATTTTCAATATCTATACTAAAATTTTAGAAATGAATTCAATTATTTAAAAAAAATTTTGATAAAATTCCCCAAACGAATTCAATTTTTTAAAAAAAAGTTTTAATAAAATTCTAAGCAAATATTTAACTATGTTTATAAATAAAAAGAATTTCCCAGGAATGTAGTTACTTATAAATTTTATTATAAATTTCTTTGCAATAATTCCATTATCTTCAATCTTCATAAATAATAAAATTATTTTTAGGAATTCAATTATTTTCATAAATAATAAAACTCAAGCAGAATTGTATTCGAATTCCTCAAAAAATGTAATTATTCTTAAAAATGTTATTAAAATTAGTCAAAAGAATTCAATTAGGATTTAAAAATATTTTGTTAAAATTCTTTATGAAAATTAAATTTTGGGACACATTCAATTAACCAATAAATTATTTATTTTTGTATTTAAAATTTTGAATAATTGAATTCTCACAGAATGTTCTAATGAAAATTGATTTAAAAACGTATTTCAGTTAACATTTTAGATAATAATTAAAATTATTTAGAAATAATTGAACTCTGAAAAGGTTTCAAAATGAAATCTTTGAAATTTTGAATTTTTCACACCTTTAGTTTTAACTAATAATTTGGTGGAATTAATTTTTTTGAAAAAGTTTAATTTATATTGAATTTTTTTAAAAATTATTTAAGTTTTTTATTTTTCTGATAAATATTTAATTGAAGAATTTCCAAATAATCGAAATTTCGTAAAATATTGAATTATAAACAAATGCCGTTGAAAATTGTCAAAGAACTTTTTCAAAAATTATTAAAAATAATTGATTTAAAGAAGAATTTTAGTTTAAAATTCTAGTAAATGATAATTAAATTGAAATGATGAAAATAATTTTGAAGGAGTTACAGTAATAAAATTCTTATAACATAAAATAATGATTTTATCACTCAGTCATTTTTAATTATTGTAATTGGGACCAAAAGCGTAATTTTATAATATATATACTAGAACACGATTTTCTAATTTTCGAAATCAATTTTAAATTTCTGGCCATTTCATCTCTCGATTACGAACGAAGATTTTTTCCAAAGCCCTCTATTGAACAGTTGCAAAATTATATTGTCGCGAAATTCAAATTGAATAAAATAAATGCAAAAAATAATTCAATTTGAATTTTCCGGTAATATAATAGTTTTTTTGAATATCCGATAGATGGAATATATACGAACCGTGAATCAATATATTTATTCAATTAATTGTATCCAGTAGCGATAGATATTTGTATTGAATAAAATAAACATTTCCTCGCTAATTGTAGACAAATAGACGACGCAATTATTTTTTCTTTACTTTCTCGCGAATTTTTCATATTATATATCTTTCGATATATTTTTTATTTATTAAACTCTTTTACTCTTGATTTTAATTTCTCCATTCGGATTTTGATATTTGAATTTCTTTGCGCGGATTTTGATTGAATGAAGAGCTTATATACATAATAGGATTTTCGGAGAACTTTTACTCAAATATTTGAGGTTTTTTTTTTTATTTCTTTTCCATCTATCTATCAGCAAATGAACAACAAAGGGCAATCGCTCTCTTTCACTCGAAATTATATCGATCCTGCTGGCTCCATTGTCGAACCCAATTACGAGTGACCGAACAATCCTTTCGGCACTCACTGACCTCGGTATTATGTATATATCTGTATACATATCACCCCCCAAGGGTTAGACGTAATTCACCTGATGTCGATGCGTTTGATCATATCATTCGAAATTAACTTGATTTCGCGATCGCTATACGAGATAATTTCCAATGTGTTTATCCCTTAACTGTTTAACATTTTCTGACATTATCATGTTAAATTTTAGTGAATTTTCCTTTTGGCAATGTTTTTTAGCAATTTTTCTTTAACAATATTTTTTAGCAAATTTTTTTTTCAGTTACTTTTTTTTTAAAGCAAAAGCAATGATATTCAGCAATTTTTCTTTAATAATCTGTTTAGCAATTTTTTCAGTTATTTTTCTTTACAGAAATATTATTCATCATCTTTTCTTTAGGACTTTTTCTTTAATAATTTTTTAAGCAATTTTTTCAGTTATTTTTCTTTACAGCAATATTACTCAACGTTTCTTCTTTAACAATTTTTATTAAACAATCTTTTTTAGCAATTTTTTCAGTTATTTTTCGTTACGGCAATAATATTTAACATTCTTTCTTTAGCAATCTTTTCAGCAATTCTTCCAGCTATTTCCATTTACAGCAATATTATTCAGCATTTTATCTTTAACAATTTTTATTTAACTATCTTTTTAGCAATCTTTTCAGCAATTTTGCAGCTTTTTTCCGTTGCAGCAATATTATTCAGCATTTTTTCTTTGGCAATTTTTATTTTTCTCTCTTTTTTAGCAATTTTTTCAGTTACTTTTCTTTACAGCAATAATAATCAACATTCTTTCTTTAGCATTAATCTTTTCAGATATTTTCCTTAACAGCAATATTATTCAGCATTTTCTTATCAATTTTTTTTTAACAATCTTTATATAGCAATTTTTTTAATTATTTTTCTCTATAGCAATATTCTTCAGCATTTTTTTTTAGCAATTTCTCTTGAATAACAATTTTTAACCATTTTTTCATTATTTTCCTTCATAGCAGTATTATTCATGGATTTTCTTCAGTAATTTTTTTATCAATTTTTTTCAGTTAATTTCCTTTACAGCAATATTATTCAGCATTTTTTAGCAATTTTTCTTTAACAATATAATTTTTAACCATTTTTTTCATTATTTTCCTTCATAGCAGTATTATTCATGTATTTTTCTTTAACAATTTTTTTATCAATTTTTTTAGTTAATTTTCTTTATAGTAATATTATTCAAAAACTTTTCATTAACAATATTTTTTTAATAATCTTTTTTAGCATTTTTTCAGTTATTTTCCTTTACAGCAATATTATTCAACATTTCTTCTTTATCAATTTTTCTTCAATAATCTTTATAGCAAATTTTTTTAATTATTTTTTCTTTATAATAATATTCTTCAGCATTTTTTTAGCTATTTTTTTTAAACAATAATTTTTAACATTTTTTTTATAATTTTTCTTCATAGCAATATTATTCATAAATTCTTCTTAAATAAATTTTTTTAGCAATTTTTTCAGTTTTTTTTCGATTACAGCAATATTCTTTAGCATTTTTTAAAAGAAATTATTCTTTAACAATAATTTTTAACAATTTTTTTCATTATTTTTCTTTACAGCAATATTATTCATGAATTTTTCATTAATAATTTTGTTTATGAATTGTTTCAGTTAATTTTCATTGCAGCAATAATATTCAACATTTCGTCTTTAGCAATCTTTTCATCAATTTTTCAGCTTTTTTTCTTCGCAGCAATATTATACAGCATTTTTTCTTTAGCAATTTTTATTTAATTCGCTTTTTTAGCAATTTTTTTCTGCAGCAATAATATTCAACATATCGTTTTTAGCAATCTTATCAACAATTTTTCAGCTTTTTTCCTTTACATCAGTATTATTCAGCATTTTTTCTTTAGCAATTTTTATTTTACTTTCTTTTTCAGCAATTTTTTCAATTATTTTTTTATAGTATTATTAATTAACATTATTTCTATAGGAAACTTTTCAGCTATTTTCCTTTACAGCAACATTATTCATCATTTTTTCTTATGCAATTTTTCCTTAACAATCACTTTTAGCAATTTTTTCATTTATTTTTCTTTACAACAATATTTTCACAAAATTTTTATTAACAATATTTTTTAATAATATTTCTTAAGCATTTTTTTTCAGTTATTTTATTTACCATTAATATTATTCAGCATAGGTAATATTTATCTACAGCAATTTTTCATTAACAATCATTATAGAAATTTTATCAATTATTTTTCTTTACAGCAATATTTTTCAGCATTTTTTTAAGCAATTTTTCATAAACAATAATTTTTAACCATTTTTTTCATTATTTTTCTTCACAGCAATATTATTCATGAATTTTTCTTTAATAATGTTTTTTAGCATTTTTTTCAATTATTTTTCTTTACAGCTTCTTATTATTATTCAACAGCTTTTCTACAGCAATTTTTTCAGTTATTTTTCCAACTATTTTCCTTAACAGCAATATTATTCAGCATTTTTCCTTTATTAATTTTAATTAGCAATATGTTTTTAGCAATGTTTTCAGTTATTTTCCTTTGCAGCAATAATATTCAACACTTCGTCTTTAGCAATCTTTTCAGCAATTTTTTAGCTTTTTTCCTTTACAGCAAAATTATTCAGAATTTTTTCTTTAGCAATTTTTATTCTACTTTCTTTTTTAGCAATTTTTTCAGTTAATTTTCCTTACAGCAATAATATTCAACATTATTTCTTTAGCATTAATCTTTTCAGCAATTCTTCCAGCTATTTCCCTCTACAGCAATATTATTTATCATTTTATCTTTAGCAATTTTTATTTAACTATCTTTTTAGCAATCTTTTCAACAATTTTGCAGCTTTTTTCCTTTACATCAATATTATTCAGCATTTTTTCTTTAGCAATTTTTTTTTTCAATTATTTTTCTTTATATCAATTTTTGTTTAGAAATTTTTCTTTAACCATCTTTTTTAGCCATAAAAATAAGTAAATTTTAAACAAAATTATTTCATACAAATGAATATTTATTTGTTAATAGTCTATTGTAATCGTTTATTTAATGACGTAATTTTTGTTAATATTTAATTATTTGTCGCACTTTTTAGAAGAAAATCTCCTCTTCTTGTGTGTATATAGGATTTGAAATTGGTCACCCTCTTATCTCATTTTCATCTTATCGCTTATTGTGTACGTATATATATATATATACATGCGCTTTACATTGTTCACTCTCTCGCAAAGACTGCTGGATACCTTCTCTCCTCTTGAGTGCTATTCCTTCTTGTATACCTGCATTTTCACTCATATATCACTGTCAGAAAATTTTCAATTTTTTTTTTATCTTTTTTCCTTTTATGCACAGTTAACTGAGAAAATTTAATTATTGCCACTGAAAAGTTCTTTTCCTCTTCAAGAAATTCTATACTTTGCATATTTTTGATTCATGCATTCATATTTTATAGCTATTCTCTTTTTATTTTGTTCATAAGTAATTTATAATTTAAAAAGTAATTCAAAATAATAAATAGTAAATTTTACTATAATTTTCATTGCAATTTGAATATTAGTAAAATTTATGTGAAATTTTAAACCAAATGTAGAGTTTTTAAAAATTTCGATTCTAAATCTAAAAATTGATCCTTGAAATAAAATAAATTTATTTAAATAAATAAATAAATTTGAATTAAATTTATTTTTCTTCTTATTAAATTCTAAAATATGAAATTGCGCCACTTATTAAAAAAATAATTTTTTAAGTTTTAAATTTTTGAATTTACCTTTTTGGTTTTTCATTGCAGTCAATAATTTTCGAGAGCATAAAAAATTGAACATATATAAAAGTAAGATTTAAAAAAGATGCAATTAAAAGAAAATAAACATTTATTTGATTTAATTATAAAAATTCTTAAATCTAAGTTAAGAATAAAAAAAGTAAAATAGAAATTGAAATACAATGGAAATCAGCAATTTATAGTTAATTTTATGATTAAATCGAGAGAATGGAAAATTATCACAGAAATATTAAATCAATATTTTGAAATTCTACGTCTGAATATAGGAAAAGATATAATATTCGAGAAATATTTGAAACAATATCTTCAGAATTATACGAAGTCGTCAACTGCAGGCAATGTTAAATATTTGAACATTAAATTTTAAGGTCCACGTCTTGATTTAAGAAAACCTTGGGTTAAAAGACATATTCCTCATATTCTGTAGTTTTTCGGTTTTTTTTTCTTTTATTTTTTTCATTTTCTCTTTCTTCTTCAGTTTTTATCTCTTTAATTTCACCTCCCTTCAGCATAAGGATTGTAACCTTACTACCTACCTGCCACCGAGAAAAAAGGAATTCACATTATATGTTGCAATTTTCCTTCACCAATTCCAACAAGGTTCAGAAACTTTGAGTAGCGGTCGTATTCTCGTACATATATATTGTATATGTTCTCCTTCTACTTTTGTGACGTAGATCCAGAAATTCAGTGCTGAACCGTTTATCTTCATAGTTCTGGTCCTTAATAGGGGCCATTAAATTAAAAAAATAATAATAATAAAACATAAATCAATTTTTGTCATTGTAGTGGAGAATTTTTTTTTATTTTACATCAGAAATTTTTTGAATGAAATAAAAACTTTGTTTATTTATTTATTTTATTTAAAAAAATAAAATATTGTAATAAATGGTCATTATTAGTAGTAAATAAATAATAGTAATAGTAGTAGTATCAATAAATAATATTAATAATAGTAGAAATAAAATTAATAATAATAGAAATAAATAATATTAATAGTAGTTGTAAGAAATATTATTAATAGTAATATAGTAATATTAATAATAATAATTAATTATAATAATAATTAATTATAAATAATAGTAATAAATTAGTAACAATAAATAATAGTACACTGAAAAAAAATTATTTTAATCAATTAAAAATTATTTGATTTAATTAAATGATTAAGTTGCGATTATTATCCATTAAATATTTATTTAAACTAATATTTACTGGACCTATGAATATTTTTATTTATAAAAAATAGAAAATTGTTAATTGTTAAAAAATTATGATTAAGAAAAAGGAAATATATCCATTTTATACCTAATTTTTATTTCTCAAGCATCATTTTTGTTTTTTAATTACAATATTGTTTTAATAAAATTCAATGTTTTTTTAAAAATAAAAAAAAAATGTTTATAAATTCTATTTGTCAATTACAAATTCTCATTGAAAATGAAATTGAAAATTTTTTTATTTTTTAGAAAATAAAAGAAAAAATTTTACTCAAAAAAATGTCCTGTTACATTTATTTACAAATTTATTTCATTGCAAAATTATTTGAAAACATCAAAAACTTCTTTTTTTAAAATAAATATTTAATTATTATTATTTTTCCACAGGAATTAAAATAATAAATTTTTAAATTCAAACCTTTTTTAAATTAAACAACTTATAAAAGTATTGTTATAAAACATGAAGAAATCGATTACTCCGAGTCGAAGACTCGGAGTGATCTATTTCTTCATGTTTTATAATAATTAAAGATGACAAAGTAATAAAATTATTATTTTATATTTATATTATAAGAATATTGTTAACTGTAACTTCTTCAAAATTATTTTCATCATTTCAATTCAATTATTCTTTTCTAGAATTTTAAATTATTTTTTATGAAAATAATTGAATTCCTTAAGAAAAAATTTATTATTTATGAAAATAATTGAATTATTGCAAAGAAATTTATAAAAAATTTGTAAATAATTGATATCCTGTCAATTTTTTATTATTTATGAAAATAAAATGTTTGCGTACAATTTCATTAATTTTTTTCTTTTTTAAATAATTGAATTCTTTTTGGGAAATTTTATTAAAATAGTAGATATTAAAAATCATTAAAATTAGAAAAATGCATTTTATTTTTGAAAATAATTGAATTTAGGACAAGAATTTTATTGACATTTATAAAAATAATTGAACTTTGGAGAAGAATTTTGTTATTTATAAAGAGAATTGGGATTTTTACGTGAATGTTTTTAAAATTTTGAACACAATTGAATTTTGTTACTTTTGAAAATAATTGAATTACTGCAATTATTTGTAATTTCTGCAAAATTTAATTTTTTTTAGTGTTTTCAACAGAAATTTGAATTAAAAAATTTTAAATTCTATTATTTTTAAAGTTGGTAAATTTATTGAAAAAAGTAAAGTAAGAAGTTAGACGCGCGCTTTAGCGCTGGTTAATAATTAAACTAATTAAATTAAAAATTAAAAATAATTAATTTAAAAATTACTAATTGAACTCAAATTAGAAATTACAATTAGAATTTTGCAATTTAAATTAATTAGTTTGCTTTTTGTAAATATATAAATAAAAAATGAATAAGTTTTGTAAATTTATTTGCATAACTGAAAATTAATAAGAAGAATTAATCTTTATGAAACATTGTATAAAACATTAAAGGAAATTTTAATCACAAAATGTATAAATCTGAAAATTTTTCACTCTTATAGTGTTAATTCATTAATTAAATTTTTCTTTTTATTCAATTAGCTTAAAATTTTTATTTCTGATTTAGAAGTTTACAAATATAATTTCTGCAAGAATGTATATAAAAAGAATTATGTAACAAAAAACAAGTTGTCGTGACATTGTCATAAATAATTTAAAGCCACACGTATTGGAGAACTGATAACAAAAAAACTAAAGAAACTTTTCTTTTGATGACTCAAAATTAAAGAATGGAAATTTTCTTTTCTTGTAAAAGTATAGTTAACACTTTAATTAATTTGCAACATTGTATGCAGGCTTTAAAATAAAAAAAACTGTTGTAGTTTATTTTCTATTAGTAGCTTATTACTTTTTTATTTATTAATAAATAATATATAATAATAAAAATAAATTTTTTTTCCTACATAATATCATGTTTGCATAAATCATATTTAATATTTTCCAAATGAATAAACCTTTTGTTTCTTAGTTTAATTTCATGCTTGATGAATAAATGGATAGGTACTTTGTTTCTAGAATGTTTGTAAATTTAAACAAAAAATATTACTTTTTCTACTCAACTTTTTGTCTTAAAAAGAATTATGCATATGTATGTTAATTATTTATATATACATATTTCAAAGAGATATTTTAAGTAAATACATTTTTTTTCAAAGAAAATCTATACAATATGTATATAGAAAGATAAAGAGTTATAAACGTTTCATTTTTCATTAAGTATTATTATTGTTTTTGTATATTGTTATTGTAACTTTTACCAAATTATTTTCATCATTTCAATTCAATTATTATTTTTTACAATTTTTAAATAAAATTCTCCTTTAAATCAATTATTAATAATAATATTTGAAAAATTTCTTCGAGAATTTGCATTTCCATCTGTTTACAATTCAATTTTACGAAAATTCGATTCTTCGGAATGAGATATTCAATTTATTATTGTTATGAAAATTACAAAAATTTTTATTTTCAAATATAAATTTTTAAAATAATTTCATAAAAAAATTTTTTAAATTTCACTTATTGAGTACAAAATTAATTATTACTGTTCATATTTTCAAAAATTTTAATAAAATTTCACGAAAGAATTTAGTTATTTTCTAAAATTTTAATAAATCTTTCGAAAAAGTCCATTATTTTTTTAAATAGTAAAATCTCTACAAAAATTCAATTATTTTCAAAACAATTTTAATTGAATTCCTCGGAGGAATTCAATTTTTAAAAATATTTATAACATATTTCGAAAAAATTAAATTTTTTTCTAAGATTTCAATAAATCCTCGGAAAAAATTCAATTATTTTTATAAATAGTAAAATTCTTAGCAAGAATTCAATTAATTTAATAAATAGTAAAATTCTTTGAAGGAATTCAATTATTTTCAAAACAATTTTAATAGAATTACTCGAAAGAATTTATATTATCAAATATTAATATAAAATTCATTTATTTTCTAAAATTTTAATAAATTCCTCGGAACAATTCAATTATTTTTATAAATCGTAAAATTCTTCGCAAGAATTCAATTATTTTCAATCCAATTTTAATAAAATTCTTCTTGATAAAATTCAATTGCTTTCAAAATTTTCATTTAAAATTATTAAAGAAACTCCATTTGTTTAAAAAAAATTCAAAGAAATTCTTCAAAAGAATTTAATTATAGGATTTAAAAAAATTTTAATATATAAGTCTTCGCGAGAATTCAGTTGTTTTCCTAAATAATAAAATTCTTTGAAGGAATTCTATTATTATCAAATTTTTTGATAAAATTCTTTGCAACAATTCGATGATTTTCAATACATTAATTTTAAAATTGAAAATATTTGAAAAAAAAAAATTATAAAAAACTTGAGAAACAAAAAAGCAAACAACAACTAACTTCAAACTGCGAATTTTGAAAGGTATTTGATTAAAATTGTGTTATAAATAATTAATATTAGATTTTAGATTTTAGTTATGAAATTATGTATTTACTATTGTAATTTTATTTTTTAAGTACTTTTGTACGAAAGGGCATGTCCCGTTTATTATGGTAAATAAATATTCTGTGATGAGTTTTATTATTTATAAAAATAATTGAATTCTTGCTACAAATTCTAGAAAAATCTTTTTTTAAATATTTAAATTCTTTTGTGACATTTCATTGAAATAGTAGATATTGAAAATAATTGAATTTCGACAAATTTTTGAAATCAATTAAATTTCTACAAACAATTTTATTAAAATTTTTTGAAAATAATTGAATTATTACGAAGAATTTCATCAAAAATTTTGAAAATATTTAAATTCTTTCAAGAAATTTAATGAAAAATTTATTGAATATAATTATTAAATTCTAATAAACAAATTATATCGAAATTTTGTTAAATAATTGAATTCTTTCGACGAATTATTGAAAGTTTTTTAAATTTTTGAATGAAATATTTAAGAATATTTAAATTTTTCAAGGAATTTGATTAAACTTATTGTTTTAAAAATAATTGAATTTTTTTTGGGAAATTTTATTAAAATAGTTAGATTTTGAAAAACACTAAATTAAGGAAAATTTTTGAAAATAATTGAATTTTGGAGAAAAATTTTATTATTTACATAAAGATAAATGAAATTTTTCCCTAAATTCCCTGACCTATGGTAACTCTGAAATTATATTATTAAAAATTATTATAAAAATTCTTAATAAATAATAATTTAGTTTCTTAATTTTAAAATAATATTTTTATAAAATTTGATAACTTTCTTTCATGTATGAAGTATAGTTGGGTGAAGTCATTTCTAATTTTTTTTTTTTTTATTTACAAACCATTAAGGATAATTTTTGTCTTTTTAAAATAAATATAAATTTATAATTAGATACCTACATAATATTTATTAACATTTATGTAAATATTAATTATTATATAATAAATATTTATATACAATATTGAAATTTTATATACATAATATTTATATAAATATTTACATTTTTACAAAATATTTTTAAAAAATAAATAAATAATTACATTTCTACAAAATATTTTAAAAAAATAAATAAAGTTTGATCGAAATGATCACATTCGAACAAAATTTTTCGTCTCATTTTTTGCAATCGAATAAGGACAAAGTCCAATACCTAAATTCTTTTTTTTTTCTTTTGGAGCTAAAATAATAATTCTATATCAGTCTTTAAAAAAAAAAAAAAATTCGCCACCGCCAAAATAACTTATTTAACGGGATTTTGTTTGCAAGCATAACTGTATTGCTGTATAGTAATAAATTATAGAAATTTACGATCTCGTAAAGTTTAACAGAGAAGGATTTTCATTTTTTCTTTCATTTTCAAAACTCATAATTTATATTGTAAAATTTAAATACATTTTCTTGACATTGTTTTAACGCATATATTTTTTTTTGGGAATTTTCACTTTTTTCTCAGGTATAGTTCAGGTATAGACTATAACATGTGGTCTAGGATGATATTGGGATGCAGATGAAAATGTAATGTTACCATGGCAACAGGTCTTTTCTCTCTTTCTTAAATGCCCATAAATACCCCAACAATTCTTAGAGGACTTATGGAGAATTGTGTGTCTAAAATGCCGGCCCTGGTCGTGTCTTCTGATTGGCGAATATTTTGTACAGCCGAGTGGCGTGACTTGGTGGCAGCTGTATATTCACCAAGATACTTACCCCCCGAACACTTTTTCAAACTGTAACCCATGTGTAGTCGCCAGTTTAACATCATCGGGGCCGTTAGGGTCATATAACTCTTGATCGTCACTTTGATTTTTTTAATTTTTTAATCCATATTCACAGAAAAAGATTATCCGAATATCAAGCAAGTAAGTCGTATTTCTTCATTTTTTCAATTATTTCTAATTACTGAAAAAAAACTAATTAAAACTTTTAAAAAAAACTTGATTTTCAATGATCATGGTGGGGATATAGTTTCTTATGTAATTTTCAAGAGCCGGTGAATTTTTCAATTTTCTCCTTATTTCAAATTTTGATAAATAAAAATAATTCAAAATTTTTAAATTATTCAAGTGTTTGTTGCAAACATTTTTTGCAAGTTTTTTTATTTCAATTTATTCAAAAATATTTTGTGATTTTCTTTTGTGTGAATTTATTTCAATTCGTATTTGAAATATTATACAATTTTGATAGGAAATCTTTTAAATTTAGGAATTTTTTGTGAATATTAATGACTGTATTAAATTTGCATTTTTGTATAATTTCTCAATACAGAATATATTTTTTTATTTTTACATTTTTATTTTTAAAAAAAAGTAATCGGAGTGGGATAATAGTTTTATTAGTTTTGAATTTTCTTTTTCTCTCTAAAGATTTTTATTTGAAAATTAGTGAAATTGTAAAATGTGTAATAATTGAGAAGCTTTTTTCAACTTTATAATAATTATTATAAGTTGAAGATTATTCAGGAGCGTAGATAGGGAATTATTTTTAGGGGCGCAATAACGTTTGGTCCACATGGCAAAAATTAATTGTATCAAAACTTCGAACTACATTAACTTTTAAAAAAATAATAATAAGTGCCAATTGATAATTATTATTTATTGAAAAATGTTATTTAAAAAATCTAAATTGAATTGAATTAGAAAAAAATTTTAATTGAATAAAAACACTTTAAATTGAATTAAAACATTTTAAATTGAATTAAATTAAAAAATTTCGAACTATATTAACTTAAAAAAAAACTTCAATTGATAATTATTATTTATTGAAGAATTGAATTAAAAAAATTTAAATTGAATTAAGTTAAAAAATTTCGAACTGTATTAACTTAAAAAAAACTTCAATTGATAATTATTATTTATTGAAAAATTGAATTAAAAAAATTTTAATTAAATAAAAAAATTTCTTTTTAAACTTAAACAAATTAAACAATTTTTCAGTTTTAGCAGCATTTTTATTTCAAATTAAAAATTTTCACTCAGAAAAAAATTGATTAGAAAACAGTTTTTATGTTGAGAAATATTTACATTTAACTCAGACAATAAAATTATACAGAATATTATCTCTGGTTTCTATTGTCACTCGCACTTCTTTGGCCATATCTGTTATTCCTTCGTGACTCTTCCAGTTTTTGTATAGCTTTTTCTATTTTGTAGATAAAATAAGAAAAAAAATGAAAGAATTCACAAATATTCTCTTGAAATCTAATTTTTTTTGTTAAAAGAAATTTTGTACTTGAAAATTTTTAATAATTTGTAAACTATAAACTTAGAAATGACATTTTTTTTGTCCATTTGTTAGTAGATGATAAAAAAAACTTACAAATATTTTCGAGAAATCTAATAATTGTTTTGGAGATAAAAGAAACTTGTTTCTTTGAATGTTTTTTTTAATACTTTGTAAAATAAAAATTTAGAAATAATTTTTTTTCGTAGTTAAATAAGAAAAAAAAAGATAGAATCTAATAATTTTTTTTGAGTAAAAAAATTTTTGATGTTTGAATATATTTTTAATATTTGCTAAAATATATAAATTTAGAAATAGTTTTTTTCTTCATTTTTTTTTTAATTGCGAAACTTTATCAAGCAAAATTTTGCTATAGTTCAAAAGCCTCTTCGGCTTTCTATATAAATTTCAAGGTCAAGTTATATTGTCAGCCGAGTCACGTGTTTAAGGAGTAGACTACGAAGAGTAGCATATAAGGTTTGGTTGAAATAAAATAGTATTTCTTTTGGACCAACTGTAGAATTTTTATTAGTTAAAAGCCTATTATATAGTTTATTATAAAATGATTTTTTAATTTTAATTCATGAAAGCAATAATTTTAGTTGTAGAATTTTGTAATTAATTTACAGTAACTAATATTAACTAGACAAATATAAAAGTAAATAAAAATAACTAAAAGTAACTAAAAATAAGTACAAAAAACTAGAAATAACCAAAAGTGACTAAAAATAACTACAAAAAACTAGAAATAACTGAAAGTAACTAAAAATAACTACAAAAAACTATAAATAACTAAATGTAACTAACAATAAATGCAAAATACTAGAAATAACACAAAATAACTAAAATTAATTTTAAAAAACTAGAAATAACTAAAAGTAACTAAAAATAACTGCAAAATACTAGAAATAATACAAAATAACTAAAAATAATTTTAAAAACTACAAATAACTAAGAAAACTAAAATTAACAAAAGAAAAATAAAAACTTCTAAATGAAATAGTAAAAAGTTAGTAAGATTTAGTAGAAATTTTTGCTAATTTAAATTCGTCGGCGACTTTTCACTAATTCAAATTTATAAAATTTAAAAAGAAAAAAATACTGAAAGAAATACATAGAAATGTTGAAAAATATAAAAAATTGAAAATTGTCATTCGATAAAAAGTAATTTAAATTTAAATAATTTCTTATTGAAAATTCAAAACATTAAAAAACAAATTTGTGGCTAAAAAATAAAAAAATTCTGCAAATTTGTAGCTATATTGCATATATATTAAGCTATATGAAGATTCTAATTAAAAGTTACGAGTTCAGTGTTCTTTCATTTTCATAGTATAATTACTTGAATAATAATAGAATTGGACTCCAAGAACTGGCAATTATCTCCAGGTTCTATCAGAATTATCTAATTGCCGATGAAATTACAATAATGTCACCACATGCAAGTAGTGCACTATGAAATTTCATTTGTACAGACGATAAAAATCCTTCATTCACAAAATATAAATGTATTTGAAATTGTAAAATAAAATTTTAATCCCTTTTTTGAAAAGAATGTACGTGTAATTTTTTAATGAGAGCGATTATTTTTTTTAAAACAAATTTTTCATGTTCTGAATTAAAATTTTTTAAATTTATAAAAATAATAATATTTTACCCTCTAAATTTGAATTAGTAAAAATATTCACTGCTTATTTTGCTTTTGAATTAGTAAATTTTGCTGATAAATATAATAATTTCAACTAATTTATTAGTCAAATTTACTGATTCAAAAGCGAAAAGTCAGTCACTAATTCAAATTAGTAAACATTTTTACTGATTTAAATTAATACTAATTTAATTAACTATATTTTTATTATAATTCATTACTTATACTCTCAAAATTTTAATTAGCAAAAATGTTTATTAATTTGAATTGACTTTTGGCCTTAGAATTAGTAAATTTTACTAATAAATACTAATTTCTACTAATTTAATTAGGAATTAAATTTACTTGATTAAATTAATTGAACTAATCAAATTATGCAATACTAATTTAATTAGCAAATTTTACTAAAAAATAGTAATTTACTAAAATTACTAAAATTCACTAATTCAAAAGCAAAAAGTTAGTCACTACTTCAAATAAGTAATTATTTTTACTAATTCAAATTTAGAGAGTATAATAATTATTATATAATTTTATCATTATTTCTAAAAAGAGAATAAACTGATTGTATATATTATATTTTAAAAAAACAAAATATATTTTTAAATTTACAATCATATATATTTTTTCCCGGCACATATTATAAATATTAAATATTAAATTCTCAATTGAATAAAAGTAAATTCGCACATTTTCCGGATTTCTTATAAAACGATGTTGGTGTTAAAACTTCCGGAATAAATTTTCTTCATGTACCAATTTGCGTTAAAGTTCTTTGAGTAAAAAAAGAGTATAATGTTGCAGAAAAAAAAGTCGAAAAAAAAGTTTTCAACAGAAGCATCTACTTTCACATACTTATCAGTTTTGAACGTAGAAAAGTTTTCAAGTTAAAGTCCAAGTACTATATGGACTCAACTTAGTTTAGATATTTTGTATAAAGTTCGGTAATTAATTAAAATATTTCTTAATTTTTTAACTATCTTCACCATTTTTTTGACTCGATACTTAAAAAAAAAAAAAAATGAGAATGTAAAAAGAAGAGAAAGAAAAAATTCTCCTTCTTCGAGTGAATAGTCTGATGAAAATTTGTATTAAAATTGCATCTTTTTTTTTTAATCTGTTATTGAATTAATTCTTCATTATTATTTGATAAATGAAAATTAATATTTCATTTCTTATTAAAAAGGAAAAGTTAATTCATTTCATGTTTTAATAATAATTTACATTTTTTGATACAAAGTACATACGTAAAATTTATATTATTTAGAAAATTGACAATTTTTTATTTAGATATCAACAGGAAATTTTTTTTATTTTGTTGCTAATTAAATATATTTTATATAGAGTGGGCGCAACAAATATTGAATCTGTTCACGCAAATGTTTACCTATTCGAGTGTACATTGGTGAAAATATTGACAATTTTCTGAATGGGAAGCGATTGATGTTACACACACTTTTTTTTACAATTATAAATTGCTTCATTTATCAGAATAAAACTATTGTGTCGAATGTTATTTCACTGTTAAATGTTTTCAATATAATTGAAAGAACTGCCTTTCACCGCATAATATAAAAATACAAATAAATTAAAAAAGCACTTGTTTTTAGAGCAAATACAGCAAAAAAAAAAAAAGCTTTGATATAAAATGATATAAAAAAAGTTTTAAAAATTAAAAAAAAATGTTACAGGAGTATCATCCTGTAAAATTTTTTAAAATTATTATTTAATTATTTTTATATCATCAGGCATCGGATATTATGAGTTTTTCAACTTTTTTCGATTTATTTTCAAAAATTGCGACTTTTTCGATTTTCCTTCCAAAATATTACAACAAAATATCACATTTTTAGTATAAATTGCAAATTATTTCGATTTTTCTAATGTGAAAAATAACTTTAAACAAATCTTTCAAAAATTACTTTTGTATAATTTTTTCTAATTAAATTTTCAAAATATACAATTAAAAAGATTAGGAATAATTGAAATTTTTTAAAATTTAATTGAAAATAATTGATTTTTTTCAAGTATTATTATTAGAATTTTTTGAAAATCAACTTTTGAAGAAATTTAATTGCAAATTTTGTGAAAATAATTGAATTCTTAAAAAAATTTAATGGAAAATCTTCAAGTGTGTAAATTTATGAAAATGAAAATTAATAAAAACAAGCTTCTAAAAAATAATATTAAATTTTTTTTAAAAAAGTAATTCTTAACATTTTTTTTATTATAAATTTTTTAAATTCAATTATTTTCAATATTTTCAAAAATATAATTCTGAAAATTCAAAATACATAGGTACAAAAAACAATACAAACATTAAAATTTTTCAGAATTATTTTTTACATTTTGGAGAATAAACAATCATTATGAAAAATATTAATTAAAATTCTTCAAAAAATTAAAGAAGGAACTTAGTTTTTTTTTTAATTATATAAAAATTCTTTAATTATTTTTGAAAAATTACATTAGAATATTTTTAAAAAACTAGTTCTTAGAAATGTTTTGTCATAATTTTTTAAGATTTACTTATCTTCGAACAAAGTAAATTAATTTTTTTTTTAATTTTATTTATTTTATATTTTTCAAAAATTCAATTATTTTTAAACGATTTTACCAAAATTTAAAAAAAGTTAATTTTAAGAGTTTCTTTATTATTATTATTTTTTAAAAATATTATACATAATAGTAATAACTTTAAAAAAACATGGACAATAATAAATTACAGTTACAAGATAAAATTTTTGTGAAAGAATTTTACTATTTATAAATATAATTGAAGTGTTTCGAAGGATTTAAAAAAATTGAATACTTTTGAAAGAGTTTTATTAACATTTTTGAAATTAATAAACAAGAAGATTAAATTTTTTTCTGCAACACTGAATTAAATAAACGACTTTTTCGACTTTTGTTGCATATTTAATCAACTAAAGCGACTTTTTCTGTGTCTTAAAGTCAATCCGAGGCCTGTATCATAAAAACTATTTTAAAAATAGGTCAGTATTTCGATGTTTATAAAATTGTTATCTTTGGTATTTATTTATAAAAAATACATTTTTGGAAGAAATTTTAAGTTTCATTTGATGGGGATTTTCTTTTATTTTCTTTTCATCGTTTATAATTAACGATCGACCATGTATTAATTATTATAAATTAAAGCTAAACTATTGTTAACAAAACCAAAGCAAAGTACGCAATTTGTAATCGTACCTGTGTTATATATATTTTCAGCAGAGTTAAATTTCATTTAACGAATTGTATCTTCTTTTTTTTGTATTGTCATTAACACAGGTTTCAAATGCAGACAATGATAAAAAAAACTTTTGAGATTAATTATAAAGTTTGGTGAACAAAATTGAAAAATTCATTTCGTTGGAGAAATAATTATTTTATAAATGACTGAACTTTCTTTCGAAAATTAGTTCTTTTTTGCTTTAATTATTCTCCTTTTATTTACTTTATATTTTAATTAATTCTTTTTCTTAATTTGTTTTTTAATTTATTTTTCTTAATTTGTTTTTTAATTATGATTCTTTTTAAAATTTTATTTTTAATGGAAAAGCACAATGATTTATTTTCAATATTCAGTAATATACGTCAAGTGCAATTTATTTAATAGAAATGAAAATTTCTTTGTAATAGCAAGGAATTATAATTATAAAATTTATATATGTATTTATTATTTATTTATTTATTTTTATTCTTTTTATTATTATTATTATTATTATTATTATTAAAAATTATAGTATATATACAAATTTATAATATATATTTAGTGTAAACTAATATTAATCAAGAAAATATAATATAAAGAGTGGAGTAATATTAAATATTAAACTATCAACTACAACAACAACATAAAATATAGTTTATTATAATTAAATGAAAATTATAAAAAAATTACAGTTAAAAACAATAACAATGGTAAAAAACAACAATTATAAAAAATTATGCAGTTAGCAAATATTAACACTCGAAGAATCTCTTTAGTAGCAAAAATTGTGCAATTTTTGCTAAAAAAAACAATAAAAGGAAATTTAGCTGATGAAGAATTTTTTCACTAATAAGAAATTCGTTTTTTTTGTAATATTTTTAATTTTTCGAAAAATTCCCAGAAAAAACCTTTCCCAACATATTTGTTTTATTTTTTTCTCCTTTTTTTTTCTAACGAAATTCTTTTCTTTTCCTTAAAATTTACAATATGGAACGAGACAAAGTTCCTCGTAGTCCAATTTTCATTCAAACTTAGAAAAATGTTAAAGTTTCAAGACTGTTCATTAGTTGAGTTTTTATTATGTTCAACGTAGACTTGAGAAAAAAAGTGAAACGCGTCTTTCGTCGTCTGTACTTTTTCTTCTCTAATTTTTGTTTTGTTTGTATATGGGGGAAGAAAATTATTCTTCTTCCCATTGTCTTCTCTTGCGACAAGTATTAGGCTTAAAGTAAGCAACCGCACATAATATATCTTTACAATGTATATAAGGTATTTCTTCAGTTATTATTATTATTATTATTATTATTATTATTATTATTATTATTATTATTATTATTTTAATTAGAATAATATAAGAATATCAGAATTCTTATTGGTTAATTTATTGAGAGGCAAACTTTGACTTATGATTATGTGAATGGAGATTGACCCTTATAATATCAGCTGATGGACCAAATCCGCCCACGTGCTTAAAATTAAACTTTGAGCTTTATTCATCTATTCCCACTTTCGTCAGTGCCAAAAGAATACTGATATATACATATAACGTTAAAAGAACCAAAATTAAATCAACTTATGTAACTTGAAAAAAAGCCTACAGATGAAAGTGATTTTTTTGTTGTTGAATTTTTTTCGTTGAATTATAATTATTTCTAATACGATTTTTGCATTTTTGAAAATTTTAGAAATTTGGTAATTTCTGGACGATTAAATATTTTACTTAAATTTTCAATTAGAATTTAAAACTAATTGACTTAACTTAATAATTTCAACTTCAACTGAATTTAATTTTTACTCCAAGTTTAAATTTAACTTAGATTTATTTATTAGTAAAATTTACTAATAAATTAGTGGAAATTACTATTTATTAGTAAAATTTACTAATTCAGAAGCAAAAAGTCAGTCACTAATTCAAATTAGTTAACATTTTTATACTAATTCAAATTTAGAGAGTAAAAAATAAAGTTTGTTATAATTTTACATTTTCATTTAATCACTATTACTATTTATTTTATTTATTATTTATTTATAATGTATTTATTTATTACTTATTCATTATTTTTATTTATTTACAATTTTTCTATTTATATTTTAATTATACTAAAAATTGTTTGAGTTAATTTTGTAATTTTGTTAACTAATAAACATAAAACCTAAATATTTTCAAACAGAAGAAGTATAATAACAATTTGATAGGCGTACAGTAAGTGCGCGAAGATAAAAATAGATATAGTAATTGAATAAAATTTGATAAGTAGGTTTAGTTTAAAGTATTTTTTTTTTTTTTTTAATAAAGAATATAATAATAAGAAAATAGTTTCACAAAGCGTGTTTATAAGGTTAAAGTACAAATTGCAATGACAGAGAACGATTTTATATATATTATGATCCTCAATCAATTCCTTGATTATCACAAATTTCCATTGTAAATAAAGCGCGATAAGTGAATTAAAGTGATTCAGAAATTGATAATTTTTGCTCCTTTTATTTCTTTTTAATTTCACAGGAATTTACTTATTTACAAATTATTTTTATATAATATTCAATTATTTTCATAAATAATAAAACTCAATGCTGAATTTAAATTATTTTTAATACAATTTTAATGGAATTCCTCAAAAAAAGTTATTATTCTTAAAAATTTTATTAAAATTTATCAAAGAAATTTAATTATTTTAATAAACTTTGATACAATTCATTTTATTAGAATTTAAGTATTATTTTCAATACATTTTTAATTAAATTTCAGGCTTCGAAGTGACACACTTTTCCACTTTTTTGACACTTTTTTGGTCAAGCCTATACTTTTTGCTACTTATTTTGTCAAAAAGCTACAAAATGCTACTTTTTTCCAAAAAAAGGTAAAAAAATTGACTAATAGTGGATGTTTATTAAATTACATCTTTTTAAAGTTTCGAATTTTTTGTATCTAATTTTATTATTCTTTAAACCTCTTAAAAAAATTAAAAACTAAATTTTTCATTTTTCACCATATAATTTAATAGTAATACCTTTTTTGACTTTATAAAAGTTTCAACAAGTATAGAAAGAATTAATTAATTAAGAATAAAAACTTAATTCTTTTGGTTATATAAATTGCTTGATTAAAAATCCACATAATATTTATTTAACGTGAAACTTTTTGTCAAATTTAAAAATATTAATTGTATTTTCAATAATACAGTGTTTTAAGTCGGTTGTTTAATAATAAAAACATTTTTAAAGATTTAAGATATATCTAGAAAAAAAATTATAATTTTTTTATTTGAATTTAATTACTCATAATTTATTATTGTACAAAATTATGGCTATGTGAATTCTAAAATTGAAAAAATTTATATGACTAAAAACAATCCATTTTTTCCATTTCGATAGTTGTTATTAGTAAATTACTAAAAAATGTTTACGTTTCATTTTTAAAAATTAGATGGCTGATAAAAAGTTATTGATAGTTTTTTAAAAATAATAAGGAAAAAGAAGGTATCAATTTTACTTCTCAAAATTATGAGCCTGTTATTAAAAAACAAATTTTTATGAAAGATCTCCTTTAAGTATTATTAACAATTACATTTCATTATGTGCAAAATGTTATGAACAAGTGCGTTTTACTTTCTAATATAAAATATCGACAAAAAAGCTATTATATTTTCATAATTTATGTTTATATCAAAATTTAATAAAAATTTTGTGAATTCCTATTTCTAATATTTTTTTCTTTCAATTTTTTCGACAACAACTTATATTCACTTAATTTTCTTACTTAAAAAACTAATTTTACTTAATTTTTAATATGCTACTTTTTGATACTTTTTTTCAATTTAAAGGACACTTTTTTCTTCCAAAATGCTACTTTTTCATACTTTTTTTGGCCTGCTACGAGACTTCGAAGCCTGAAATTTCTTTAAAGAATAAAATTATTTTCAAAAATTTTTAATAAAATTCTTGCGTAACAATTCTTTTTTTTCAAAATAATTTTAATTAAATTCTTCGCAGAAATCCAATTATTTTTAAAAATTTACAAAAATTCTTATCAAAATTTTAATTATCTTTATATATAATAAAATTTTTTCCAAAATTCAATTATTTTCAAAACTATTAATAATCTTAGCAAAATTTCAATTATTTTTAATACAATTTTCATCAAATTTCTTGAAAAATGCAATTATTGTTAAAATTTTTATTAAAATTTGTCAAGAGAATTCAATTATTTAAAAATTTTTTGATAAAATTCTTTATGAAAATTCAATTTTAAGAAACATTCAATTGTTTAATAAAATATTTATTTTTATAGTTAAATAATTGTATTCTCGTAGAATTTTGTAATAAATATTGATTTAAAAATGAATTTTAATTTAAAATCTTTGAAAATTTGAACTTTTCATACTTTTAATTAAGAATTCTATGAGAAAATAATTCTTGCAACAAATTTTATTAAAAATTTTGTTAAAGAATTGAATTTTTATGAAAAACTTTATTTGTTCAAATAATTGAATTCTGCAGAAAATATATATTATTACATATATATGAAAATAATTAATTTCTTATAAAGAATTTTATTCAAAATTTTTTTTAATTATTTAATTTCTCAGAATTAAATAATTGAAATCTGACGAAGAATTAAAAAAGAAATTTTTAATTAATTGAATTCATATTTGAAAATGTTTATTTTTGAAAAGAATTGAATTCTCTGGAAGAATTTTATTAAAATTTCTTAAATAATTGATTTGCTTCAAAGAATTTTATTTTTTACGTAAATAATTGAATTGTTTCGAAGATTTTCACAAACATTTTTGACAATAATTGTATTTCTAGGAAGAATGTTATATTTTACGAAAATAATTGTATTCTATGATGAATTTTATTATAATTTTTCAAATTTATATAAAGCATTTTATCAAAATTTTATAAAATAATTGAATTGTCGAGAAAAATTGTATTATTTATGAAAATAATTTATTTCTTGCGAAGAACTTTATTTCAATTTTTTAAATAATTGAATTGTTAAGAAGAATTGTCTTAAAAATAATTGAATTGTATTTAAGAAAATTTTATTAAACTTGCAATTTTGCAATTTTATTAACTAAATCTTGTAAAGAAGTTTGTCAACATTTTTTTAAATAATAGAATTTTTAATAGAATTTTATTTAAATTTTTTGAGGTAATTGAATTTCTCAAAAATATTTTTTTTTCAATAGATAAGTTGTAAACAAAAGAATTTGAAAATTCACAAAGAACTTTTTCAAAAATTATTTTTAAAAAATTGTCTTAATGAAGAATTTTAGTTGAAAATTCTAGAAATAAATAATCGTAATGTTGAAAATAATTTTTAAAGAAGTTACAGTAACAAAATAATATTTTTAATTGAATTTCAAATTTTTGAATATCTTAATTTTTATAAAAAAGAATAATGATTAAATATTTGTTTAAAAATGAAGTTAAATATTTATTTGAAAATGAAGTTATTGATGTTTTGGTTTTAAAAATCGGGAAAAATTCCGTTTTTTAACCTGGAATTTAATTAAGTACTTTTTAATTTGCTACTACTTAATAAACTACTATTTAATTAGCTTCTTTAAGATTTAAGAGAAGAAAAATTCTCTTCTAATTTTCTTATTGAAAGGAATAACAATTATTTGCATAAATTATTGAAAGAAATTGTAATTTATAAATATATGTAAAGTATATTCGATGTATACCGTATATTAAGTTATTGAAAGGAAGCATAATGTGAACAAATGCCAAGTGGAGCTAATTTCCTACGTACAATGATCTAAAGCAATTGAGAGATAAAGCAGTAGTGCTTGATGTAGGATGAGATGGACGAAGTGTTCATCAGAAAAAAAAGAAAAATTCTCTCAGTAGATTTTTTTTTCTTTAAATATTTTTTCATTATAAAATTTCTAATTGTGCCAATGTAAGGCAAAAAATGTTTTTTAACACTATAACTTTACAGCATTTATTTTCATTAAATACGATATCTTATGGAATAATGAAGTCAATCATTTCTGTTCTTTGTTCTTGTAAAGGGTCAAGAAGATACATTTTATCATCTGACCTGTGACAGTCACAAAACTTTTTTTTTAAAAATTGAAAAATAAACAAAATTTATAAAAATTAAAAAATTAAAAAAAAATTTAATTTCTTATATTCAATATAGTAGATTTATTTAATTTGATAAATTCAATATTGTCATCTCGTGTATAAGGAAGAATGCAATTTATGTGCATTGTACCGAAAACGAAAATAATAATATACATGAAATAATATTCCATAAGATGGAAAATTATAAGAATCAAAATTTCTGATTTAAATATTTAGTTTATGAGGAAAGAAATTGCGATAAGATAAAATCATTAATTAATAAAAATCAATCAATAGTTGCACAGATTTCTTCAATTGAACTTGTGTCCTAGACCTTTCAGATCATATGATGCGTGAGAAAAAAATAATGATTAGTTAGCGTGAACTTTATTAATTTTCTATTAATTTGTATATATATTTAAGTTTTTTGTCGTTAGTGCAATTCTGATAAAATTAAAAAGAAAAGAAAAGAAAAAAAAGCAAATATCTACAAATATAGTTTAAACACGTGATAGATTTTCGATAAAAATAAAAAGCAAATAGATTGATTTTTGATAAGCGGTAAATTTTCACTGTACAGTGGAAGAAACTTTATTCTTTTATTTCAAAATATATCGAAGCTTTTGAATAAAAATAACTAGGTAGAGTATAAGAAAAATTAAATAAAAATTTAATTAAACATAAATATAACTTTTATTTCAAACAAATGAAATATATTTGAACAAAATAAAAAAGTCAAGTAAAGTAAAATTGATCAGTGATATTAGGAAAATGTTAGAGATTTTTATTAAAAGTATTGGAAAAAATTAAATTTTGATTTTTTGTGTCTTTTTTGTTTGTCTTATAAATTATGAAATTACCACGAATTCTAATACAAAACCTTTAATTTTTTTCTATTTCTATAACAATAGTTTCTTTTTAAATAATTTCATTCTTGAAGAACTATCATAAAATTATTAAATAGAAATTATTTAATGAATAATTTTACTCAAAAATTTCAAAATCAATTGAATTCTAAAAGAGTTGCGTTTACAATTTTTATAAATAGATGAACTTCAAAGGTTTCAATTTGAAATTATATAAAAATTCAATTTTAAATTAATTTCATTAGAAATTTTAAAGAACTTAGATTTTTGAAAATTTTTTATAATTTAAATTCTTTCATATAATTCAAAATTCAATTATTTTCAAAATTATTAAAAAATTCTGGTCTAAATTTTAATTATCTTTGTAAATAGTGAAATTCTACGCAAACATTTAATTATTTTCATAAATAATAAACATTTCACAGAAATCCAAGTATTTACAATTTTTTTTTATAAATTTCTTCACAATAATTTTATTATTTTTATAAATAATATTCTTTACAAAAGATTCAATTATTTTGCTAAATAATAAATTTTTTCAAGAATTCAATTATTTAAACAGAAATTTTAATAAAATTCGTCTTAAGAATTCAATTATTTTCATCGTAGAAATTCAATTATGTTAAAAAATTTACAAAAATTCTCGTCAAAATTTCAATTATATTTATAAATAATAAAATTTTTCTCCGAAATTCAATTATTTTCAAAAATTTTAATAAAATTCTTGGCAGATTTTCAATTATTTTTAATAGAATTTTCATAAAATTTTTCGAAAAATAAAATTATTCTTAAAATTTTTATTAAAATTTGTCAAGAGAATTCAATTATTTAAAAATTTTTTGATAAAATTCTTTATGAAAATTCAAATTTAAGAAACATGCAATTATTTAATAAATTGTTATTATTGTATTTAAATAATTGAATTCTAGTAGAATTTTCTAATAAACATTGATTTAAAAATTTCAGTTAAAATTTTAGATTATAATTGAATTTTAAAAGCATTAGAGCGTAAATTTTTAGAAATAATAATTGAATTTTGAAATGGTTTCAGATTAAAATCTTTGAAAATCTGAATTTTTCAAACTTTTATCTGACAATTTTGTAGAATTATTTTTTTTTTAAAAAGTTTAATGGAATTTTTTTTGAAATTATTTGAAGCTTTTATTTTCTAATATATATTTAATTGAAGAAATTTCGAATAATCGAAATTTCTTAAAATTAAATTTTAAACAAAAATGGATTTGAAAATTCTCAAAGAACATTTTCAAAAATTATTAAAAATAATTGATTAAAAAAAAAAATTTGGATAAAAATGCCAGAAATCAATAATTGATTTGGAAATGATGAATATAATTTTGAAGAAGTTAAGGGTCGTTAATAAATTACGTAAGAAATACATTTTAGCATTTTATTATTTTATTTTTTAGCATTTTATAATGAAAATTAATTTAAAAATTATAGGATGAATTTTTAGAAGTAATTGGATTTTGAAAAGGTTTCGAATTAAAATCTTTGAAAATTTGAGTTTTTCATACTTTTAACTATAACAATTCTGTAGAATTAATTATTAATTTTTTTAAAAAAGTTTTATAATTGATTTGAAGGACACTTAATGATACGTTTTTTATTATCCTTATTTTTTTTAAATAAAAAATTAGTCAGTTTTTTAAGCACTCTATCAATTAAAGTAGGTTTCTGAATTAAAAATCATATAAATTTGTTACAAATATTTGACTATCTAATAAAATATAAGAATTTTAATGAAAAATCAGGAAAGCTTCAGTAGTCGGAAAATTACTAGATGTAAATAATATAATATTTAATGTTTTAAAATTTTCCTTCGAAAAAAAAATTTTATTTTCTCATCTCTCTATGTAGGTAATAAAAATACAATGACAAAAATAAAAAAAAATATTCTCAAAATAGAAAGTGCTTACGAATAAATAGCACTTTATCCAATTTATATACTACTGCACATTCACCTCCTGTAAGCGATATCATTAAATTATTAAATAAAATCTAATGAAGCATATATACATGGACCTTTTTATATATGATCTGACCTTATAAGATTTGCATCGAGACCTTTGATCTAAAGAAGAAATTCACTTTATAATAGTTTATTTGGCTTTTCCGATGCTTTATAACAAGCAAAATTCGTTTTGCAAAACTCGAGAAGGAAAAATTTCTAAACTCAACTCTCTACTTTTTTCAAAAGGAAAAGAAAAAGAAAATAAAGGAAACAAAATAGGGAGAAATAAAAGAAAATTGCGAAAATTAAGGGTAAAGGAAAAGAATTTAATATAAAGAAGAAAGATATTGAAGCAAATATATACAATGTATTTTATTTGTCTCTTCTTCCCCCACTCCTCATAATTTCTCAGACTTTCTTGTTCCCCACCAGATGGTGTCAATGAATTTATAAATGCTCAAGCTTTTCGAATTTTCTCTTCAGTTGCCATTTGTGAATAGTTTGTTTTTGTTTCTATTTTCTGTGTTCATCGGTAGTTGAGTTTATCGAGTGATATCAGGTGAATTTTGTTTTCAAAATTTGTTTTCTTTTCTTTTCTTTTTTTTATCAAAAAATATTCAATGGTTTTAATTTATCGCACTGTTTCTACTAATTTTTTGCCGAAAAATAATTTATTTCTCAAAGTTGAAGAAACGTTGTTTTTTTAAAATTCATTATTTTTGGTGGATTTTAATAAATTTTTGAGTATTTAATTTTTACTGGAGAGCTGAAAGTTGTAAATAGAAGAATAATAAGTTAAATTTGTTTCTGAGTTAAACTATAAATTTTAGTTCAAACAATAAAATATTCAATTGATAAATATTTATATAATATCTGTTAAAAAATATTATTTTAATAAAAAAAAGTTTGTTAATAAATATTTTAGTAATAAATACTTTATTAACAAATGTTTTACAAATAAATATTTTATTAACAAATATTTTATTAACAAAAATATTGTACTAAAAAATATTTTGTTATAAATATTTTACAAAAAAAGAAATTGTACTACAAATTATTTTGTTAACAAATATTTTGTTATAAATATTTTATAAACAAAAAAATTGTACTTTAAATTATTTTGTTAACAAATATTTTGTTACAAATATTTTGTTACAAATATTTTGCAAGCAAATGTATATTATTACCGAATATTTTATTATAAATATTTCACAAACAAATGTATTATTAACGAGGAAATATTTTATTACAAATATTTTACAAACAAATATATTATTAACGAGGAAATATTTTGTTAACAAATATTTAACAATCAAATATTTTCTTAAAAAATATTTTATTATTAACAAATATCTTATTTAATAAAATTTTTTTATTCATTTAGTCATATCAAAATTTCTACAAAAAATATTTCATAATAATTTTAATAATTTTTATTCAATTTGGTAATTATTTAATTACTCATTACTATACACACTTAATTAGGATAATTAACATTTTATTATGCACATAAATAATGTACTAATAAAAACTAAAAATATTTTTCAATGTTTATATTAAATTACATCTGCATAAGGTGTTCGTGAATTTATATTTAACAAAATAATAATTAAAATAATATTTCATTATTATATCAGGAAATATTCTTTCAGATGGATCTTTGTTATTAGAGTTTAGAGAATCTATTTTGAATAGCATTGTCATGTTTACTTGTGAGATGGAACTGTATTCATTATCAGAATGTAATTTATTTACATCAAAAATTTTCTTCGTTAATTTTCCAATTTTTAATTATCATATACACTTGACATTTTAATTTCAATTTTAAAGTCAATTTAATTTTGAATTAATTTCATTTTGAATTGACTTTCAAATTTATTTATTAATTAAAAGCGTTAAGTGTTTTCATTGTTCGATAATTTTCATTCTGGTTTATAAGATTGTTCAATTTTTCTTTCAAATTCATCTTTTCCCACGAGGGAAGAAATTTTTTAAATTATGAAAATTAGTGAATAATATTTATAGTAATAATAATTATAATAAAAATAATAATTTCTTTTCTTTATTTTTATTGTTGCAAATAATAAAATGTATCAATAAATTGAAATTAAATTTGAAAAAAAATAAAGCGAAAATGAATATTTTTGTTGGGAAATTTCAATTAATTCGTTTTTCTGATAAAAAATTATTTTATCTCTATTCTTAGATTTCTTTATGAAATGTGGCCATTGAGAATACACGTGTCAGGTTTTATTGAGTAGGCGAAAATTTTATTGACATAAGAAAAATGAATTCTTTTTTCGAGTATCAGCAAATTATTGTTCTGCATTTTAATAATGTAATTTTAATTAGAATTGCAGATTATTTTTACAATCTAATTTATTTTTAATTTTTAGTCAAATTTATATTCGTATACGTAATTTAACTTTTTTTTTAATAATATTTAAATTTATATTCGTACACGTGAATTTGCTTTTTTCTTTAGTATGATTTAAATTTGTAATTCGTACGCATGGATTTTCTTTATTTTTAGTATGATTTAAATTTTTATTCGTGTAAGTGTACGTTTTTTTTTTTTTTTTTGTTCTTCTTTGATAATCCAATAAAAATTCACAGAGGAAAAGATATTATACACATTGCATCGGATGTTTTTTGTAATGTAGTTATGTCTAACAGTCTTAATCAGTTAAATGATACAAATCAAATTCTCTTCAGTCAGGACCTTTATGCGTGTCTCTTTATATTTCGTCTTTAAAAAATTTTATTTAACTTTTGTTATAAATATTAAAAAATTGTTATTAAAAGAAAAATATTTTTTTAAATTTCAAGAAAAACGTCGTTTTTTATTTATTAAAAGTTTGTAAATGGAAAATTCTATTTCTCAATATTAATTAAGTTTGCAATTAAATAAGAATGTACTAATACTACAAATAATAATTTTTAAAATTGTTAATATTTATTTTTATTGTTATGAATATTTTTAAAATTTTATTTTTAAATATTAATCAATTTTCCTTTAATAGGTATTAAAATATATTTTTGATTTTGGATTATTTTGGTATTTAAACTAGATATATGCGAATTTTAATTAAAAAAAAACTGCACTTTTTTATGTCTCGAAAATATCGTCTTCCATTTTATGACAAATATGTCAGAAATTTTATTGTTAAATATAAATTTATTTGTTGAAAGTTACAATATAGTTAAAATTTCAATACATTTTCCATTCAATTATATTTAAATACAAATTTAATACAGTGATTTATAATTAAAATACTATATTAATGTTAATTAGCATTAAATATTAATACCATAAATTGCAGTTTATTGAAAAATATATAATAAATACATGTAATTATTTATGTTTAATGCTACATTTAACTTTAATCAGAGATGCATTAAAATTAATATTATTACAAACTTATATCGCCGATATATATTTTGAATATTATTATAATTACTTTTATCGATAATAAAATCAGAGCAAAAAGTTTTAATAAATTAAATTCCCCTAATATATAATAATTATCTTATTTGGATAATTAAGAATAAAAATAGAATTAATATTTCTAGTATTCTCAATAGAAATAAGGAGATTGTATTTTTTAATAAAAATCTTTGGGGGGAAAATGAAAATGTTTTCTGATAATTAATTGAATTAATTGAATTAATTGAATTAATTAAATTAATTAAATTAAATTATTAAAGTTTATTAATAATTTATTGACATTTTTTCAATTTAGATTACATTTAATTGTTGTAAACTAATTTACTTTTTTTTAACCTGAAATAATTTCAATTTTTTTAATAGATCATTAATTTATGGTAATTAATTGCTAATTAATAGTAATAAAAATAATTAATATTATTTAAATTATTTTCTTTTTTTAATAAATTTTATTAATGAGAATTTTGTCTTTTTTCAGACAAAATGCCCCCGACGACGGCAAGCTCGACTATCGGGGAGACGATAAAGTCGGTGGCCAATCCATCAGATGACACCGATCTTAAAGAAAAAAGTGATGCTAAATCGGGAATGTACGATGGCATCGAACTTCAAAAACCCACAAAATTGGGACCTTTTGAATTTGAGAATGAATTGCTGTGGAATTATATTATTTTCTTCACCGTTTGGCACAGTATAGCAATTTATGGAGCCCTCACATTTCCTTACATCACTCATCCATTAACAGCGCTTTGGAGTAAGTATTTCATATATGAAAAAACTAAATTATTTTTCTCAAAAAACGAAATTATTTTTCTCAAAAAACAAAATTTTTTTCTGGACATTTATATTTTTTATTTATTCACTGTATTTATAATTTTTTTCTTAATTGAAAAATAAATTTAAAATTATGAAAAAATGAGGGACTAACTCTGATGGGAATTGAAACCCAGGATTTTTTTTTTTTTTTATTTATTTCACTTGCAAATTTTTTATTCATCCATTTTATTGATATATTTCTTACTTATTTATTTTATTTTTTTTATTTGTTCCATTATTATATTTCCTATTTTTTTCATTAATATATTTTCTATTTATATTTACAAATTTCCTATTTACCTATTTTATTACCTAATATTTTTTAAATTTATTTATTCTACTAAAAAAATGACTATTTATCTATTTTACACTTTTTTACATGTTTTTTATATTTGTTTTAATTTTTTATTTATAATTTTTTTGTTTTTTATTTGTTTACAAATTTTTTATTTACTTATTTATATAAAAAATAAAAATATTAAGGGCAAATAAAAATATATAATTACTCTATTACAATTTTTTTATATAGTATTTGAAATAAGGGAATTTTAACAGTTAATTGATACTAATGAACGTATTTTTCAAAAATTAATTAATTAACTTTTATTTGTTCAAGTGTTGGGAGTTTACACTTACACGAAAATTGGAGAAACTGCCGGTGCTCATCGTTTATATGCTCATAAGGCATATAAAGCAAAAACACCACTGAGAGCATTGTTGCTGTTAATGTACTATTCCAATGGCACCGTAAGTTAGAAATTATTTATTTGGTTTTTAAATTTTTTATTTTTTTTGGAAATTATTTTTAAATTTGACCAAGCGTCTTTTTTTTTAATCACAATTTTTACTTTTCAGAATTGTACTGAAATTAATTGAATTTTTCCAAAGAATTTTATCAAAATTTTTGCCAAATAATTGAATTTCTATGAGAAATTTTATTATTTATGAAAGTAATTGAATTCTTCCGAATAATTTTATTAATTAAATTTTTTTGTTTTAAAATAATTGAATGATTTTAAAGAATTGTATGGAAATTTTGAAAAGTAATTGAATTCTTTCGATGAATTCAATTACAATTGCTTTGAAAATAATTGAATTCTTTTAAAAAATTTTATTAAAATTATATATTAAGAATAATTGAATTATTTTAAAGAATTGTATGAAAATTTTGAAAAATAATTGAATTCTTTTAAAGAATTTTATTAAAATTATATTAAAAATAATTGAATTCATGAAAACAAAATTATTTGTGAAAATAATCTGAAATCATTCCAAAAATTTTAGTTGATATTTGACAGTAAAAAACTGAAGTTTGATCAAAATATTTAATTGTTTATTTAAAAATGAAATAATTATTTATTATAATAGTTTTAGTTTCTAAATAATCGTAATTTTAAATATAGAGTAAAGAATAAAAAAATATCTTACCTAAAATTTGTTTACAGTTCACAATTAGAAATTGGGTGAAACTTCATCGGATTCATCATAAATATGCAGAGACTGAGGCTGATCCAACAAATTCGACTCGTGGTTTCTTCTTTGCTCACATTGGTTGGTTGATGATGAAGAAACATCCGGAAATGATTAGACGCAAGCGACAAGTCGACATTAGTGATATTAAAGCAGACCCACTAGTGCGATTCGGAGATAAGTAAGTCTCATTATTTTTCGCATTTACTCGAACTCAATTATTATTAATTTACTAAATATTTACGAATTTACTTTTTTAAAAATTAATTTACACTTCTGAATATTACAGACAATTAAATATAATAAATAATTACAAATTTGTTCAAATAAATACAAATACAAATATTATTTGCATTAATTATTGTATTATCTAATTAAAATAAATATAAATTAATTATAATATTAGTTAAATCTATATTTAATTAATATCGTTATTGATTTATTTACCTTATTTATTTATTTACTACAAAACTATTGAAATAATATTATAATTAACAATTACAAATACAAATATTATTTGCAGTAATTGTATTATCTCATTGAATATAAATTAATAATAATAATTATTAAATTAAATCAATATTTATAAAATATCAAGAAAATAATTAATCCTCCAAGTCGAAATCAATATTTAATTTCTATTTAATTAGACAATACAATTAATACAAATATAATATTTGAATTTGTATTTATTTGCATTTGTAATATTGAAAATATAGTAGAATTAATTTCTCACATTTGATTTTCTGAATTTGCATATTAATTTGAAATTTTATTTTTTTTTGCAAATAGATATTTCAAAATTTGGAAATACTTGCTGTGCTTCATTTTGCCCACTATTGTGCCAGTCTACTGTTGGAATGAAAGTTGGTACTATGCAATTATCTCGCAATGCTTTATTCGTTACGTTTTTCAACTAAACGTGACATTCAGTGCCAACAGCTTTGCCCACTTATGGGGCCATAAAAAGCCCTACGACAAGTAAGTAACATGAATTTGCATTCCATAATTGAACTAGTAATTTTACGTTAAAGTCATAATCAGCTAAAATGATGGCGCTCTTAAAGGGTCTCAAGTTCCCTTTAAAATTTAATAACAGCCAAAGTAATTGACCCTAAAGTTTATGCCGCTAACCGTTCAATGCACCTTTGGAGTCCTTAACTATCAAAATCGAACAGCTTCATCCTCCAATTAAGTGCAGAAAATATTAAAAGTTTTAAACACTTTTTTATATATATATTGAAATTGTAAACTTCTTTTTTTATTGAAAAATGTCGATTAATTAGTAACTAGCAAATGTTACGCGCGCGGAACGAGATATTCAATTTATTATCGTTATGCAAATTACAAAATTTTTTATTTTCAAATATTAATATTTTAAATAATTTCATAATCAAAATTTTAAAAAATTCACTTATAAAGTACAAAATTAATTATTACTGTTCATATTTTTAAAAATTTTAATAGGTACAATTTCACGAAAGAATTCAATTATTTTCTAAAATTTTAATAAATCCTTCTAAACAATTCAATTATTTTTTTTAAATAGTAAAATATTTACAAAACTTCAATTATTTTCAAAACAATTTTAATTAAATTCCTCAGAAGAATTCAATTTTTAAAAAAATTTTAACACATTTCGAAAAAATTCAATTTTTTTCTAAAGTTTTAATAAATCCTTCGAGAAAATTCAATTATTCAATTTGAATTCAATTCCTCGGATAAATTCAAATATTTTTAAATATTTTCATAAATTTCAATTATTTCCTAAAATTTTAATAAATTCTTCGAAACAATTCAACTATTTTTAAAAATACTAAAATTCTTTACAGTAATTAAATAATTTTTAATCGAATTTAAATAAAATTACACAAAAGAATTTAATTATTTTCAAAAATTTCCATAAAATTCAATTTCAACAAGAATTTAAAATTCTCTAAAAATAATTCAATTTTATTCTCAAAATATGTTTAAAAAATTCTATATAAAAATTAAATTACTTTCAATTATTTTAAAAAAATAATAACATTCTTGAGATGAATTCAATATATTATTTTGAATATACTTAATTTTAATAAAATTTTTTAAAGAAATTCAATTATTTTCGAAACAACTTTAATTGAATTACTCAAAAAAATTTCATTATTTTTAAATATTTCTGCAAAATTCTTTATAACAAATTAAATATTTCTTAAAATTTTAATAAATTCTTCGAAACTTTTCAATTTTTTTATAAATAGTAAAATTCTTCGCAATAATTCAATTATTTTTATAAATAGTAAAATCTTTTGCAGAAATTCAATTCTTTTCAAAATAATTTTAATTGAATTCCTCGGATGAATTCAAATATTTTTAAATATTTTCATAAATTTCAATTATGTCCTGAAATTTTAATAAATTCTTCGGAACAATTCAATTATTTTTATAAATAGTAAAATTCTTAGCAAGAATTCAATTATTTTCAATACAATTTCAAAAAAATTCTTCTTCATAAAATTCAATTGCTTTCAAAATTTTTAATTAAAATTATTATTATGAAATTCCATTAGTTTAAAAATAATTCAAAGAAATTCTTCAAAAGAATTAAATTAGGATTTTTAAAAATTTTAATAAAATTCTTCGCGAGAATTCAGTTATTTTTCTAAATAATAAAATTATTTGAAGGAATTCTATCATTATCAAATTTTTTGATAAAATTCTTTGCAAGAATTCGATGACTTTCAATACATTAATTTTAAAATTGAAAATATTTGAAAAGAAAAATTATAAGAAAGTTAAGAAACTATAAAGCAAACAACAACTAACTAATTAATAATTAGTTAATTATTTAATCTTTCTATTAAATGAGCGGGAAATAGTTGAATTTTAAATACATTTTTTGCTTTTTTACTTTTTAAATTTTTTTCACTTTTATATCTTTATTACCTTTTATTTTTACCATTTTTCAATTTTTCTTTACCTTTTTTCTTCTTTAAAATAAAATTTCCTTTTCTTTTTGGTTCGATTTTTATCTTCATGATTGAAAACAAGTGGAGATAAAGATACATTTTTATTTGTTTTAATAATAAATAGACTAAAAGGATAAAAATGTTTTATTTTTTCACGTAAATCGTTAAAAGGGGTAAATTGAAAAAAAAGACTATTAATATTGGTCCTTAGGTATTATGTCGAAATCCAATCTGGATTTGCACTATATTGAGATTCAAATTGAATGAAAAATTTAAATTTACACGGAAATGAATTGAATTGAAATTGTACACTGAAAATAGATTCTCGCGTGTTCATAAATTTTTTCGATGTTTCATTTTCCATTTAGTTTTCCTTTTTTCTTTTTTTGTTAATTAATGCTCAGTATTTTTTAATAAGTCTTTGCTTCAAACTTTCCTTTTCTTTTTATCTGTCTTCTTTTTATATTTAAATACAAATTAAATTATAAGTCTTCTAATAATAAAAAAAAGAATTTTAAAATTGGATTTAATTTTATTATTTTTCAACTTATTTTTGCTCATTGCTTTTTTAATAAATATTAATTTCGAATTTTAATTTTAGACTCTCAATTTTTATTATGTTTTGACGTTTGGGTAGAAATTAAATTCCATGTCTTCGAATAATAATAAATTCGAAAATTGGATTTAATTTGATTATTTTTCAATTAATTATTGCTGAGTATTTTTTTCATAAATTTTTACATCAAATTTTTATTTTTGCCTATCAATTTTTATTATGTTTCCATGTTTAAAAATAAATTAAATTCTTCCAAGTTTGAATAATAAAAAATTCGAAACTTTTATTTAATTTAATTTATTGTTCAATTAATTCTTTATTTTTCAGTATTTTTTAATAAATCTCTACTTCGAATTTTTATTTTTCACTTATTAGTTATTACATTATACATTATACATTAATAATAAAAATTCAAAATTAATTTTTAATTACGTAAAAATATTCAGTTTACACTATTTTCGATATAATTTAGTAAATTATTAAAAAATATTTTGTCAATAATTTACTTAAATTACAGTAAACAAATTTTGCTTATTTGAACATTTAAAAACTTTAGAAAAATGAAAATTATCATATTTTCGCTTTCGTTTTCAAAGAGAAAATTTAATTTGAATAAATCAAATTTTAATTATAGGAACATCTTTCCAACGGAACACAAAGCCGTCTCCATTGTAACCATGGGCGAGGGGTGGCATAATTATCATCACACATTCCCTTGGGATTATAAGGTAAATCACAGAATTTAAATTATTTTTTCAGGAATTTTTTTACTCGAATTTTATTTCTTTATGAAAATTCAATTATAAAATTGAAAATTTCAAGGAAATTAATCCAAATACACAATGTACTACTATTTGTGGAGAATTTCAATTGAATTCAAAATTTCACTTTTAGGCGGCAGAACTTGGTGACTATTCAATGAATGTAACGACTGGCTTTATCGACCTATGTGCTAAACTCGGTTTGGCATACGATTTAAAGCAACCCTCCAAGGATTTAATCAAATCAGTTTGCAAGAACAAAGGAGACGGCACTCATCCTGTGTGGAAAGAGGTTTCAGAACCAATTGCAGCTCACTAAAAAACTTTTCATAATACAAATAAAATAAAATCTTCATTTTTTCCCCCCTCAAGAATTCATTATTTGTTTTACGAAAATTCAATTCGAGAATATCAATTACAGTTTGAAGTTTTACACTCCCCTTAGAGAGCATGTTTAGAATTTTATTTATTTCTTTTTTTTCTTTTCCCTATCAATCAATTTATTTCCTTATCATTTAAATGCTAATCTGTCAAGTGATTAAAATATCAAATTCGATTCGATTTGAAGTGATAGAACACGTGTATTCTATTCTCAATGAGAATTTACGAAATCTTTTTTCGGTCTGCCAAAGATTGATATGCGAGAAAAGACTGGAAATTTTGTCGAGAAAAAAAATTACAAGCGAAACAAAAAAAAAATTGATACAATTTCAAAATAAGAAATTTATTTTATTAATTACTAAATAGGCAATTTTGTAAATCGTTAAAATTAAAGAAAATATCTGTGAAAAAATGTGATTATCTTTTTTTTCTAGTATAATAATAGTAACAGTAATAGTGGAAGTACATCTATTACACTTTCAAGTATATAAATATTTTATGGTTTAACAATTAAAAAAAAAATCCATATTGCAATATTTGTAATATTTAATTTTTAAATGGAGATTGTCCAAAAATTCCTTATTGTAATTTTTATTTCGATTCTTAATATAAAAAATAAAAATGCAATGTTAATGGATTGTATGCAATATTTTTTTTCTTATTCTCCTGTTATTTATTTTAATATTATGATAATTATTAAATATTATGATGTTTAAAATTCAAAATTAAATTATTATTAATAACTATAGCTAGCGAGCGAAACACAGTTTACATAACTTATTATGTTAATTACAAAATTCTGCATTTTCAAATATCAACATTAATTTTGATATTTGAATAACTTCAGATTCAAAATTAAATTATTTTCAACACAATTTTAATGACATTTCACCAAAGCATTCAATTACTTTTAAACATTTTAATAAAATTCTTCGCAGAAATTCAATTTTTTTCAAAAACTTTTATAAAATTCTTAGCATAAATTTAATTATTTTTAAAAACTTTCCTCAATTCAATGATTTTTAATATCTACTACTTTAAAAAAAATTCCTAAAAGAATTCCATTAGTTAAAAAAAATTATGATAAAATTCTACGCAAACATTTAATTATTTTCATAAAATAATAAAAATTTCACAGGAATTCAATTATTTACAAATTATTTTCATATATTATTCAATTATTTTTATAAATAATAACACTCGTTTACAGGGATTCAATTATTTTCGTAAATAATAAAACTCAATGCTGAATTTCAATTATTTTTAATACAATTTTAATAGAATTCCTCGAAAAAAGTTATTAATAAAAATTTTTAAAAATTTATCAAAGAAATTTAATTATTTTAATAAACTTTGCTACATAATTTCAATTATTTTCAATACAATTTTCATCAAATTTCTTGAAAAATGCAATTATTCTTAAAAATTTTATGAAAATTTGTTAAGTGAATTTAATTATTTAAAAATTTGTTAATAAAATTCTTTATGAAAATTTAATTTTAAGAAACATTCAATTAATAATAATAAAGTACATGTTCCGGTAATCTGTTCGCAGTTGAATTTTATGAAGAAAAATTATATAAAATTTGAATTGAAAATAATTGAATTTTTGCGAAGAATTTTACTATTTATAAAAATAATTGAATTGTTCCGAAGACTTTATTAAAATTTTAGAAAATAAATTAATTTTATGTTAATATTTGAAAATTTAAATTCTTTCGAGGAATTCTATTAAAATTGTTTTGAAAATAATTAAATTTCTTCAAATTATTAAAATTAAATTATATATTCAAAATAATTGAATTTATCACAAGAATTTTATTATTTTTTGAAAATAAATGAATTCTTACAATTTTTTTTACAAATATATTTAAAAATTGCATTAAAAGTAATTTAATTTTTATATCGAAATTTTTAAAAATATTTTAAGAATAATTGAATTATTTTTAGAGAATTTTAAATTCTTGTTGAAATTGAATTTTATGGAAATTTATTGAAAATAATTGAATTCTTTTGTGTAATTTTATTTAAATTGAATTAAAAATTATTTAATTCCTGCAAAGAATTTTACTATTTATAAAATGAATTGAATTTTTGCAAAGAATTTTACTATTTATAAAAATAATTGAATTTTTTCAAAGGATTTATTAAAATTTTAGAAAAAAATTGAATTTTTTTGAAATGCATTAAATTTTTTTTAAAAATTGAATTCTTCCGAGGAATTCAATTAAAATTGTTTTGAAAATAATTGAATTTTTGTAAAGATTTTACTATTTAAAAAATAATTGAATTGTTTAGAAGGATTTATTAAAATGTTAGAAAATAATTGAATTCTTTCGTGAAATTTTATTAAAATTTTTAAAAATATGAACAGTAATAATTAATTTTGTACTTAATAAGTGAATTTTTAAAATTTTGATTATGAAATTATTTTAAAAATTTATATTTAAAAGTAAAAAATTTTGTAATTTGCATAACAACAATAAATTGAATATCTCTTTCCGCGCGCGTAACATTTGCTAGTTGTTTAATAAAATATTTATTTTTATAATTAAATAATTGAATTCTCATAGAATTTTCTAATAAATTTTGATTTAAAAATGAATTTCAATTAAAAATCTTTGAAAATTTGAACTTTTCATACTTTTAATTAAGAATTCTATAGAATTAATTTTTCTCAATAAGTTTAATGGAATTTTTTTTAATTATCTGAAGTTTTTAATTTCTAATATATTTAATTGAGGAATGTCAGAATAATCCAAATTTTGTAAAATTAAGTTGTAAACAAAATAATTTGAAAATTAACAAAGAACTTTTTCAAAAATTATTTTTAAAAAATTGACTTAAAAAAGAATTTTAGTTGAAAATTCTAGAAATGAATAATCGTAGTGATGAAAATAATTTTTGAAGAAGTTACTGTAACAAAGTAGCAAGTTTTATAATAATATTCTTATATGTTATTGAATTTCAAATTTTTCAATATCTTAATTTCTATAAAATAATAATGATTAAATATTTATTTAAAAATGAAATTATTGATGTTTTCGAATAATTTTCGTTTTAAAAACCTGGGAAAATTCCTGGAATTCTGGAAACCTGGAAATCCTGGAAAAGTCAATTTGAAAAGAGCAAAAGCGTGGCAATCCTGTAATAATAATAATAATAATAATAATAATAATTTAATATTTAAAAATAATTTAAATTTTTAAATAAATCTTATTTTAAATTTATTTTTTTATTTTCTCTCGAAGTAAATCATTTCTGTATTAATAATTTTACAATTAAGAGAAATTTTTCATTTCATATTATGTGACTCATTAATAAATTTAAATTAATTATTTCATTTCAATTTGTCTTGTTTCCTATTGAATAATAATTAACTGAAATGAGTCCAAAGTATTCATTGGCCTCTGAATAATTAATTGATTGTTGAATATAATCGATACAAGACAGTAATTTAATTAATTAACCATTTTAAAAATAAACACGACGGAGAATTTAATTTAAATGAATTTTTAAAAGAATGCTTTTTTGGGATCTTTATCTGAAAGGTTCTTAAAATTTTTTTTTATTTTTCTTTAATTAAAAATTGTTGGATTTAATTTGTGATAAAGAATTTGAAAACGACAATTATGATGTTTTTCCGTCAATTTATTTATCATTAATGCTAATCTTACAAAAAAACATATAATACATATTACAGGCAGGCGATAATTTCGTAAATAGTTAATCGACTTAAATTAGATATAATAATTAAATTTACTTGTATATTCTTAAAATATATTTACGCAAAATAGAGAAAAGAAAAGCGAACCGTTATTTTTTTGTTCATTTTTTTTTTGTAAAAATAAATACTCGTTCGGACGTCGAGGGACGGGAGTTAATTATATAAATTCTTAATTATAATTATGTAGTGTACAATTACAATCGCCATTTTCTTATTACAATAAAAGCAACACGATTTTTTTAAAAGAAAAAACAATATTTTTTTTTAAAATCGATTATCTATATCAACTATATTATAATTCACATTTATCTTGTCGAACTATACACATTAGTTTTTGTTTTTTTTTTCAAAAAAACATCAAAGTTCAATATTGAACAGTCAATTATTTTCAAGGAAATTTTTTTTTTTTTATTTTGTATTTGTTAAAGATTCAAAAATGTGAAAAATTTTCATTTTTTTTTTTTATTGCATCTCTTAGTTTGGAAAATTTTTCTATTTGCTACAAATTTTTTTGTGAAAAATGAGAAAAGGCGCGGAAATAATTTTCTTTTTTTGGTTTTCTCAAATATGAATGATAAAATTGGATATAAAATTGCGTTGTGTGAATACAAGTTTTAGAATTATTTTTTTTTTTTTTGTAAATGAGCTTTCATTTCGTGATGAAATGGAAAAGAAAAGAGTGTGTGAGATAAAATTATAATGCACGAGTAATAAAGTCTCGGCAGTATAAAATTATTTTCCAGTATCTTTGGTTTTTTGTTTTCATCATTTCTGTATTTTATTTTTAATAGTTATTTAATAATTCTGTTTTTTTTTGTTATTGTTGTCAATTCCTATTTTTTTTCGCTTAATTAAGAAATCAGTCTGCAGTTCAAAATTCCCAAGTGTAATTTTGAAAGAGCCTTAAAAATGGCAAATACTTTTTTTTTAGTTTGTAAACAATCGAAATGCACGAATTTCAATTGGCATTTTATTTGTTCGAAATTCATCTGAATTGGTTGATATTTTGAATTCGAATTGAAATGTTGAATTTTTGTTGATATTACGATTTTTATTTTGTTGAAATTTTATTTTATTTTCGTCCAAAATGTAAATTGTTTAAGTAATTTATTCTTTTTTATTAATTGTTTATCTTATAATTTCTTTTTTAATCTTTTTCTTTCAATATATTTTCATTTTTTTTTATTTTTTATCTTTTAATTTTTTTTGCTATTATTTCTTTTTTTGCTTTAATTTTTTTTATTTTTTTTGCTTTTATTTTTTTCTCTTATTTTTTCTCTTTTATTTAAATTTTTTTATTAATTGATTTTATCGATTAATTTAATTTGGATTAAATTCGCTACGAATTCCGGGCAAATACGCATGTCAATTGAAATTTAATTATAGAATTTTTTGTGCGCTTCGAGTATAGTATATTAATTATGAAAATTTTCATTGAGATTCGAGACGTGAAATGATAGATAACTTTTTTTTTTTTTTTCTTGTAAATGGCACTACGAAAGCGAAAAGGTAACGGTGCGTGTTTCCACGAAATATCGTATATGATATTCTGTAATTATAATACAATGACACGATTCCTAAAATCGGAATGACATTTGCTTCCTCTCATCGCTATAGCAGATATTCTGTAATTATTACTATTTTTTTTTTTAATTTAATATTTAATAGTTTAACATCGTTAACGTACGCTAAATTCATCTTCGACTTTTGTTTTTTTTTTGTTTTTTTTGTTTATTTTTTAATTCCCTGGATTGTCTGACGTGACGTCGCGTCGTAATGAGCCATAACATTTACAATAGTTCATTAAATACATTACGTGGAACAAAGTGGGAAAACCTTCATCCAGGAACGATCCCGCTGTTTATCGAGCGAATAGATACTACACTCCATTTCAATAGTGAAAAATTGACTAAGTTCCTGCTTTTCAAGACGTTTAAATTCCTTTATTTTCTTGTCTTTTAATATTTTTTTCTATTTTTAACCTGATTGTACACAAAATGAAAAACTAATGGAATAATTATACAATTTTTTTTCTTTTTTGATGATGACGAAAGAAAAAATTTTATAGATTTTCGAAATTTAATTACTTCTCAGGTGCAATCGATTAGAAAAATTTTTTTTTGTTATTTAAAAATTGTATTTCTAAACAGTAAATTATTAATCCTATTGAGTTAAATTTATTTTTATTTTACTTTAATTTAGTAAAATGTTTAGAATATAATTAAATCGCAATCAATTTTAGTCGATTTCTAGAGAATTTTTGCCTAAAATTTCAAATTTCGAATTATAATTATAATTTTAATTATTAATTAATAATATAAATTTTTAATACTAATAATTTCCTCAATCGATTTCAGTCAATTTTTTTTCGTGATTATTGCTTCTGGAATTCGGAAATTATATCGAAACAGAGCTGAAGTGTTGAACAATTTTCTTATCTACTAAATTATTGTTTATTCTCTCTCACTGGAAAAAATTTCTATAGCAAATTATAACTGGCAAAAAAATTAGCATAAATTCGAATAATTGAACTAATTTAGCAAATAATAATAATTATTTGAAATAATTCAGGGACTAACTGAAATAATTTAGCAGCTCATTGAAATAATTTAGTAAATACTTTAGTAAATAATTTAGCGAATAATTTAGCAAATAATTCAGCAAATAATTTGGAAAATACTTTAGCAAATAATTTAGCAAATAATAATTTAAAGAATAATACTTGAGTAAATAATTTAGCAAATAATAATTCAGTAAATAATTTGGAATCCAAGTGAATAATTTCTAAACAAATACGTTCAAATATAAATTAGTAAATATTCATTTAAGTGAAATTTGATTTCACCCAAATTTATTTTTTCCTCGAGTTTCATTTAAAAATTATTTACCTGAACAATTATTACTAATTATTATCGAATATAATAATTTTCGAATAATATTTATTAATAAAAAATCCTTCGATAGTTTTTCAATTTTTTTGCAATATAGAGCATTTTTTTCAGCTTATTTTTGATCGGTGAAACAACAAAAAAAATTATTTTTTTGTATCATGAGAAAAAAAGTGTACTTGAAAATTCCCGTCAATTTTCAGTCCAATTTCCGTTCTTCTTTTTCTTTTCCTCAATTTCTATTTTCTACATTTTCTCTCATCGTTTTTCATTTCGTGTAACATTGTTTTTTTTTCTTCTTCTTCTTCTTCCATTCTTTTGTGCATTCGTCTCTAGTAAACTATCCCTTAACAATTTTTTTTTTATGTCGTACGTCGAAAAAGTATTTTTAAAAAATTACAAAATGAGTATTTTCTTTTTTTAAATAAATGAAGCGATTTTTTGACGACGCAGGTACCCTTATTACAATTTTCAATTATATAAATTACACAATAATAATTATACAAATGCCTAACTAACAGAGTGGAAAAATTCTTGAGAAAAATGTCTAAAAAATTGGTTTTTTGTTTTTCTTCTTCTTCTTTACGAGAAAAGTCCTTTTAGTTTCGCGCTAGTCTTTTCATTTTGGAGAGATCTTGTGAGAAACTTTTTTAAAAGTCTTAGAAAAAGAAATTAAAAAAGGAAAAAAAAATTCTCGTATTCAACTTTTTCGACGAAATTGGAGTCATTATTTGTTTCTTAAAACCTCTCGTGTCGAAAATTTAGAACAATTATTTGGAAAAAACTTGGAAATTGATAGACAGCTTTTCTTTAGAGAGAAACTTGGAAAGATTTTTTTCTCTCTTTTTTTTTTTTTTTTGAAGTTAAAAGCTGCTTTTCAATGATCGTTGAACACACTCCTTGTTTTTTTTTTGTTTTTTTAACCTGATGATTGTTTTGAAGATTCTATTTTCTACGTGAAAAATCGAGTAGCGACGAGGAAGGATAACCCGAGAACGGATTGACTGACGTAGTGTATCTTCCCCGAGGAGAAGAAAAATATACCTGCTGAGCCGACGGCGGCGTTCGCGTGGCGACTTGATGGTTGCTCGGATGCCATTAGATCCTCCCTGGAGGGCTCGGGACATGGAAGATCCTCAGGTTTCAGTTCAAAAAGTTGCTTCATGTAACCCACTTTTCCGTCTATGATCTCCATCTGCAAAGAAAATTATGTTACGATATAGTTTACTTTTTCCTCTTTTTCTTGACTGAAAGTTTTTTTTTTAAGTGAGAATAATAGTTTCCCAGTTTTTTTTCTTTTTCTCCTCTTTGAATGTAATTATTTTTACAAAATTCATTGTTCCACTTATAGAGAATTGTTACAAATTTTTCAAAGACAATTAATTTTTTTTTAGTTTTATAATTTTTTCATTAATTTTTCAATTATTATTTGTTGAATTAATTTTTAAATTCAATTTCAATTATTCTAATTCAAAATTTATTTTGATTAAATTTGCAATTCAATGTCAATTATCCTAAATCAAAATTTCACTTATAGAGAATTGCTCGAAATTTTTACTCTAAAAATCGAACCAATTTTTTTTCAATTATTATTTTTTAATTATTTTTTCAATTATTATTTTTTTCATTAAATTTTCAATTCAATTTAAATTATTCGACTTCAAAATTTTTAATTATGGAGAATTGCTCGAAATTTTTACTCCGAAAATCCAACAATTTTTTTTTCAATTATTATTTTTTAATTATTTTTTCAATTACTATTATTTGTATTAAATTTTCAATTCAATTTCAATTATTCGATTTGAAAATTTTGACTTATGGAGAATTGCTCGATATTTTTACTCTGAAAATCGAACAAACTTTTTTTTCAAATCTTAATTTTTCAATTAATTTATCAATTATTATTTTTTTCCTTAATTATTCAATTCAATTTTAATTATTCTAATTCAAAATTTATTTCAATTAAATTTTCAATTCAATGTCAATTATCCTAAATCAAAATTTTCACTTATAGAGAATTGCTCTGAATTTTTTATTCCGAAAATCGAACAAATTATTTTTTTCAATTATTATTTTTTAATTATTTTTTCAAATTACTATTATTTGTATTAAATTTCCAATTCAATTTCAATTAGTCGACTTCAAAATTTCCACTTATGGAGAATTTCTCGAAATTTTCACTCTGAAAATCGAACAAATTTTTTTTCAATTATTATTTCTTAATTATTTTTTTAATTACTATTATTTGCATTAATTTTTTAATTCAATCTCAATTATTCTAATGCAATATTTTCACTTGCGGAGAATTGCTCGAAATTTTTACTCTGAAAATCGAACAAATTTTTTTTTCAATTATTTTTTTTTCAAATTTGTTTTGTCATTAATTTCTTAATTCCATTTCAATTATTCTAATTCAAAATTTTGATAAAAATAGAGAATTGCCCCATATTATTACTGTGACATATTTTATTTTGACCATTTGCATCAATTTTTTAAATGTTTTCAATTTTTTTTTCTTAATTTTTTATTTATTTTTCAATTATTTTTTTTCTTAATTATTCAATTCAATTTCAATTATTCTAATTCAAAATTTCCACTTATTGAGAATTACTCGAAATATTTACTCTGACATTTGAATAAATTTATTTTTAATTTTTTGATTTTTTCATTAATTCATCAATTAGGGAGCGTTCACAAATGATGTCACGCTTTTGGGGATAGGGGGGGGGGTCTCTACTAAACGTGACACAATGTATTTTTCTCATGTGAAATTGCAAAAATTGCGTGACAGGGGGGAGGGGGGGGTTTAAAATCTCCAAAAATTGCGTGACATCATTTGTGAACGCTCTCTTATTGTTTTTTATTAATTTTTCAATTCAATTTCAATTAATATTCTTTAATTTCATCTAATATTCTACTTAAAAATTTTTATTTATAGAGAATTGCTGGATATATTTTTAATCCAAAAATGGAACAAATTTCTTTTCTATTATTAATTTTTTCATTCTTTTTCCAATATTATTGTTTTTTCATTAATTTTCAAATCAATTTTAATTATTCTACTTAAAAATTTTTATTTATAGAGAATTGCTCGACATTTTTACTCTGCAAGTGAAAGATTGTTATCAATTTATATATATATATAATTTTTTAACTATTTATCCATATTGAATTGAAAATAATTAATCATTTTTAATAATTTTCTATATTTAATATTGTGGAAATATTTAATAAGTGGAATAAGAAATTTTGTGAAAATATAATAATTACTTTTTGTAATAATAAGAATGAATAGTGAGGAATAGTAATTAATAATTGATAATTAGCAATTGATAATAATTAATTATTGTCCGTAAATAATAATTGATAATAATTAATAATAGATTGTAAATAATAATTGATATAGTAAATAATAATTGATAGTAAATAATAATTGATAATAATTAATAATATAAATATAATAATTATATACACATTTCTTATCTAATAATTAATAACAATAATACCTAATAAAAATAATAGTAATAATAATAATATAAAAAGTAATAATAAATAATTAATTGCTCAATAATAAAAAAATGTAAAACGAAAAGCAAAATTACAATGACATAAGAACAAGTAAATTATTAATTAACATTTATCTCTTGTTTGTTAATTCAAATTTTTAATTAGAAAATTTAATTTGCCTTGGAACTCGATACAAATATAAAGATGTTGAATTTCGCAAAGACATGCATTATGAATTGTTTATAGGACTCCTGGACAATAAAGGCGGAGTTAATAATTCTGCACCGATAAACACTTATCAAAGCGATTATCAGGCAAGGAAACAGAGAATTCATGATTGTAATTAAGATATCTTCTCTCAAACGAAGTATCTTCATTCCTTTGTGTACATACAACTGTTTTCTCACTGCGTTCGCGTATTATTTTAACTATTGTTTAAAGCACATTATTATTCATTCAATCTTAACATTTATTATTACATTACGAATAACGTTCATGTAATATAAAATTAACTATATATACGAGTACAATTCATTTCAAAATCGACGAAATAATATAATATGAACTACTGCGGGGTATGAGTAAAAGGAATACTAGTTTAAATTATATAACAATGGAATATTATCTTCATTACGTGAATTATTTGTTTTAATGTATAATATTTATTTACGTGTATTATTAGAAAATATTATTTTATTTATTTATATGATTTATATTTATTAGCATTACTATAATTAAAACTGTCAAACAAAATTATTTAATTGTAATTTTCGTAAAAAATTATTGAAGTTTTGAGTTTTATTTCATTTTGATTAATTATTATTATAATTAAAAATTCTAAACACTAATTGAATTTTGGATGAATTGCAATAATAATTTTTAGAAATAATTAAATTTCAAAACGTATTTTGAAATTTTAATGAGTAAATAAATAACAATAAGCACAAATATTTATTTAACAAAAATGTTGAAGTTTTGAATAATTTAATTTTGAAATTCTGAAGAAATTAGATTTTATAAAAATTGGAAAAAAATTGTAATTAAAATATTTTTGTTTTAATTTTTAAAACAAATTTACAATTCGTGCCAGTAAAATTATAAAATTAAATATTATTTATATTGAAAATTAATACTTAAAATAATGTTTTTAAAGTAGATAATAGATATTAATTAAAAAAAAAATGGAAAAAAAAGTTTTCTTCTTACCTTCGAGGGTGATTTTTGAATTTCTCTCTCTTCATCTTCGTAGGAGTCGTCATAGTTGGTGGCATCGTCCAAATAATCGTTGTTACCTCTATTTCCTTCTTTCAAATTATCAAACCTATATTCGTCTGGAAAAAGGTGATTAATTTTTTTTTTTTATTTTAAAAACTAATAATTTTTTGCATTTTTAAATACAATTTACAATGTTAATAAAGGAAAGAAGATTTCATTTTTCACACATCGATTTATAAATTAATAATATTATAATTAAAAAAAATTAAATTTTATTAAAAAAAGAAAAAGTTTATTTCATATTCAGAGATCGAGATTTATGAATTAAAAAATGTAATTAAAAGTGTATTTTTTATTTTAAAAAGGAAAAAAAATTAATTTTTCAAAAATCGAGATTTACAATATATAGAAATTTAATAAAAGAATCTAGGTAATTTATTTAAATTTAAAATTTGTTAAAAAAAAAGAAGCGAAATTTAACTTTATTTAAAGAAACAGATTTATGAATTAAAATACTTCCTCTATGAGGAAGTAAAATGTAATTAAAAAATTACATTTCATTTAAAAAAGAAGGACAAATTTATTTTTCAATAATCGAGATTTATAAATTAAAAAATTTAATTAAAAAATAAAATTTCTTTTTAAAAAGAAAAAAAAAATTTTTAAATAACGAAATTTATAAATATTAAAAACATTTCATTAAAAAATTACAGTCTACTATTAATTCAATAGATTTTTATTGTTACTTTCACTTTTATTTTCACTTTCACTTTCGATTTGATAAAAAATGAAAAAAATGAAAATGAAAAATAAATAAAAAGCGAAACTGAAAGTCAAAGTGGAAATGAAATTATATACATTATATCGACTCCCTGATTCGTTTCCTATTGACAGAAAATTATAATTTTTATTGAAATGCAATCTTAAATTGATTAAAATGTTAAAAAATAAATATTTTACGCTTTCACCAAGAACCAAATCATTTTTAATTATATATCAAGAAAATAATTTAAATATTCCAGAAAATTATTTTTAAGATAATTTTTTATGAGGAATCCAATGGTCAAAACATCACATCGTTCAAAAAATATTTTGACTCTTTTTGTATTTTTAATTTACTTAAAAATTGATATATTTAGGAAATCGATGCGAAATTTTGTAGAAAATATTTTTTTGAATCCACAAAAAAAAATTGACGAATGAAGAATTTGATATTTGCAATTTTTGAAGCATTTTTCTTAAAACTTTGTTTTTAGGCTGAAACTGCTACAAAATACTATTACTTATTATTTAATTTTTTTATTTGAAAATTCATTTTCCTAACTAATTTCAGACCATCATTTTATCATATATTTTTTATTTTTCATATATAAAAATTATCATTTGAAATTAGTTAAAAAAATAAACAAATGAATTTTCATATAAAAAAAATCGAATAATAATTGTATTTTCATCATTTTCAGCATAAAAACAAAGATTTTTATTAAAAAAAAAAAAATGTTTCAAAAATTATGAAAATCAATTTTTTCATTTGTCAATTTTTTTGTGGATTCAAAAACATATTTAAATATTATACAAAATTACGAACAGATTTCAAAATCTACCAATTTTTAAGTAAAATAAAAATTCAAAAAGAGTCAAAATATTTTCTGACCATTGAATTTCTCTAAAAAAATTACCTTAAAAATAATTTTTGAGGAATATTCAAATTATTTTCTTGATTATAATTAAAAATATTTTTTATCAAAATATTTTCTGACCATTGAATTCCTCTAAAAAAATTATCTTAAAAATAATTTTTGAGGAATATTCAAATTATTTTCTTGATTATAATTAAAAATATTTTTTATCAAAATATTTTCTGACCATTGAATTCCTCTAAAAAAAATACCTTAAAAATAATTTTTGAGGAATATTCAAATTATTTTCTTGATTATAATTAAAAATATTTTTTATCAAAATATTTTCTGACCATTGAATTCCTCTAAAAAAATTACCTTAAAAATAATTTTTGAGGAATATTCAAATTATTTTCTTGATTATAATTAAAAATATTTTTTATCAAAATATTTTCTGACCATTGAATTCCTCTAAAAAAATTACCTTAAGGGCATTTGAACCTTGATGACGTTACAGATTGTGCAAAGCATGTGTGACGTCATCAAGGTTCAAATGCCCTTAAAAATAATTTTTGAGGAATATTCAAATTATTTTCTTGATTATAATTAAAAATATTTTTTATCAAAATATTTTCTGACCATTGAATTCCTCTAAAAAAATTACCTTAAAAATAATTTTTGAGGAATATTCAAATTATTTTCTTGATTATAATAAAAAATATTTTTTATCAAAATATTTTCTGACCATTGAATTCCTCTAAAAAAATTACCTTAAAAATAATTTTTGAGGAATATTCAAATTATTTTCTTGATTATAATTAAAAATATCGGTGTACCCTCTCCTCTCGATGTGAAAGCAGATTATTTTAATCTATTTTGATCTTAAAATAATACATCACAATTTTCTGTGTAAATTATTTTTAAAAAATCAAGATTTAAAAATTAGAAAAATTTTAATATAAAAATCAAATTTGAATTATAATTAAATAAAATATATTTACAATATAAGAAAAAATAATTTTCTCTGAATTAATTTTAAAATATCGAGATTTGTATATTAGAAAAAGTTAATTTAAAAATCAAATTTGAATTATGAGAAAGAATATATTTACAGTAAGAAAACATAATTTTCTCTGAATTAATTTTTAAAAAATCAAGATTTAAAAAAAAAAAAAAAATTAGAAAAATTTCATACAAAAATCAAATTTGAATTATAAAAAAATATATTTACAATAAGAAAAATAATTTTCTGTGAATTATTTTTAAAAAATCGAGATTTATAATTTTGTAAAATTTTATACATAAAGCAAATTTGAATTATAAAAAAAATTATATTTAGAATAAGGAAAAATAATATTCTGTGAATTATTTTTTAAAAAATCAAGATTTATAAATTAGAAAAATTTAATACAAAAATCGAATTTAAATTATAATAAAAAATATATTTTAAAAAAGTAGAAAATTATTATAATAATTATATTATAGTTTTGATATGAGAGGGAAGTATGCTTTATGTTGCTATAAAAAGTAATATAAATCTAAGATGAAGCAAGTTGCTTGAAGTAGAGAGAGAGTGGAATATTTATATATATATCAAAACTTGTGCAGTTTACTATTCTTACCTGGATTGCGTGCAATTGCCAAAGCACTATTCCTCTCAGCATCCTTAACAGACTTATCAGACGCGTTCTTGCTCTCAAGGAAACAAGTGAGTTCTTCCAAGTTTTCCCTCAGCTTGATGTTTTTCGTCTCGTTCCTTAGACCCCAAATCCACTGGAGCTTACAGTCGCAAATCAGTTTGTTTCCTGAGACAGAAAAACTTCGTTAGAGGATATACTAATTACCAACTTGTGTTAATTTATCTCATATAATCCTTTTGTCCTCACATTTACTCTCCAACGTCCTTTGACTTTTCATATACACACAGTTATTTTCCATGTTCATTATTATTTATTATCATTATTATCGTTTCCGTTTCCATTTCAAAAAGAATATTTTATATTTTTCTTTCGTTAATTATCGCTGGAGGAGATAAATTTTAAATTTCATAAAATTATGTCACGAAAGAAAATATAATTATCTTGTCTCATTTATAAATAAATAAATATCTTCGAATTTTAGAGAACAGAATCTTTTAAATTATTTGTTTTAATTTTCATAATTTTTTTTTGAATATTTACTTCTCTATCAAATATTTTTTCTTTCGTTACTTTTTTGTGATTAATATTCTCCCTGTTGATTTTTGTTTTCTTTGTTTTTTTGAATCGAAAAAATCCATTTGGAATTCAAAATTCGCGAACACATATATATATATATATATATATATATAGAGTTTGAAGAAAAATTGTCAAAAAAATTTCAATTTAGGAGTGAAGGTGAATTGTTTTTTAAATATTGAATGCATTAAAGGGTAGAGAGTAGTCATCTTCATTTTCAATATTGGATTTATGGAATTACAATAAACCCACAGTATAGAATAGTAATAAAAAATGTGAATAAATTTCCATCCATATTGTTCAAATTAATTTTTACGTAAACTGTATACAAAAAAAATTTAATAAATCAATTTTTTTTTCGTCAGTCGAATCAAAATGTCTCTAAATTTTTTCGTTAATTTCTTTTCCAAGTTCTAATTAAGAAGGGGGAAAAAAAATTCGTTCATTTGAACGTTAAAAACTTTTGGAATATGAATCAAAAGAAATTTTTATTATCCAAATATAAGCGACGAAATATTTCATTTACTTATTTTATTTGTTATTTTTCATTTTATCTGTTATTTTTCATTTTATTTATTTTATATTAATTTTTAATAAAATATTTTCGTTTCATACATTTTTTTCCACACATTTTCTAGAATTTTTGTTGCTATAAAAATAAAATATCAAGTCATAGGAAAAATCGCTTTTGTATTCAAGAGGGTAAATAATTTTTGGGAATAATTTATAAATGTGCGTCGTGAAGGAAAATTCCCTCGTTTTAAATTTTCTGACCCCTTCTCTCTCTCTGTATATACATTTTTTTTATAACTTTGATGCATAAAAAAACGCTTAAAAAAAGTGTATCAAAAGCAATTTGGCAGTTTGCATGACTCCCGTGTGGTTATACCTATGGAAATAAGGAACCTATCAAGACCCGCGATTCATTAAATAATGAAGACCCTTTCTCTCACGTTTCACGAAATATATAAGAATGTATATATGCACACGCACACTTTCAAGAAGGATTGTTAGGCCAACTATATTATTAAACAATTAATTAAAATTGCCTTCAGGTTTTGTTCCACTTTTAAGAAAAGTTCAATTATTCATTGAAAAATGTCGAGCAGAACTTTCTTCTATTATAGATTATATGCGCACTACTGTTCTTGAAACCTATATATAATATATAATCTTTTTAAGAAGAAAAATTCTCAACTTTAAATATTGAAATCTTCAGAATTATTTTATACCTACTTTAGAAAAATGAATTATAAATTAATTCCATTAGAATTCTTAATTCTGGAATATAGACTTCAATAAAATAAGGAAATACTTTTGAAAATATTTTAAAAAGTACCTTAAAATTTCATAATTGGTTCAAATGAATTTTGATTTTTGGAAATATTTAATAAGTGGAATAACAAATTTTGTAAAAATTAAAATTACTTCTTATAATTTAACAAGAATGAATAATAATAATTAATAATTGAAAATTGCCAACTGATAATAATTCATTATTGTTTGTAAATAATTATTGATAATTATTAATAATTGACAGTAAATAATAATTGATAATAATTAATAATAGATTGTAAATAATTGATAATAATTAATAATAGATTGTAAATAATTGATAATAATTAATTGTAACGTTGTAAAATTTTATAATTTTACAATTTACAAAATCATTTAAAAATCTGAGTAATTTAAAAATTCCCTAATTGAAAATATCTGGTTATCATTGTTACTATTATTCAATGATTTCACAACAATTCGAGATATGGAAATAATCTAGAATAATTAATTTAAGAATTAACTTTTGTGATCCTTTTTCTATTTCATGTAAATTTTTGCGAGTCAACATTATGAAGATTTCTGGATTCCTGGAAGATTAATATTTGAATTTGACATCTTTCGATTTTACTACTAACGGAAAATGAATTTTTGCTGTTCGACCTAACCCTTATTTTGGATTCTTCTATTTTATTTGAATTTATTCTTCTGACGTACCCTTGAATTGGACTATTTTGGGATGCCACGTAATTTTTCTGTGTTTATTGTACTGAAAATTATTGACTGACTTCGTTTCCTGGTGAAATACTCAAGATTTCCCGATTCTTGGAAGGCTTTATCAGACAAGAGAACTTAGTTCGAAACTCTTATTGCTTCATGATAAATGGGCCCTATAATTTGCCGCGTTCCTGTATTAATGTCAGTTTGTGATTGAAAAGGTATTCAGCCGTCCTATTCGTGTAAGTGGCACTTAGTCTTTTTGGAATTGCAACTTTTAATATTCACCACGTTCAATTATATGGAAGAGGACTTGATAATTTAACATCTGGCGTCAAATTAATCCCTCTCGAATTAATTTATTAATTATTGAAGAATAATTCAAGAAACCGATTTTTATTCAAGGATTTATTGAAGAATCAATTTTGTCAACATTTGAATTACCCTCCTTTTTGTCTGGCCAATCAACATCAAGAAATATAAAGAAGATTCCTGGACTAATTTACGACCAATCAGAAATTAGATATATTTCACGCGAATCTAGTGTAACCTCGCGACTTTCATTTTTTTAAGTTGGCAACGAATTTCCTAGGAGATAAACAAACAACGCCATTTTGTTCATTCTTGGCTGTGAAATCATTGAAGTCAGACGTATTAGTCGAATTCTTAATTTAATTTTAAAAGAAAAAAAAACCTGAAGGGATATTTAAATAATAATCAAAATATCTAAAAGTCATCGAATTGTTGCTGGGAGGAAAATTGTCGGGACCCGGGAGATTCGTTCCAACTTAATCCTTCGACCGAGAATCTTTGATTTCAACACCGATTTTTCTTGGATTTATTTTCTGGTAAAATTCAATTATTGTTTTACGATTGATATCTCAATTAAAGATTCCTTTTTCTTTCTTGATTTTAGCACTAAAATTTATCTAAATTTAATTCTGAAATTTGAGATATCATTCATTTCTTTTTTATATATATTGTGATTGTCAAAATTATTTTGTTCTTCCCTATCCAATTTCCATATATCTCGAATTGAAAGAATCCTTATTCCTTTTAGAATAAGTATAAAAGAAATTAATTAACAATATTTAACTCTTGATTCTTTTATGGTCAATATTGTAATTTTGTCAATTGTTGATAGTTATTTCGACGTTTAATTTAACCTCAGAAATTCATTAATTTTGTAATTTCAAATGATTAGAGAATCTTATTTTGTTAGCCTAACCTCAAAAATTTAATTGAATTGTTTAGAATCACGAATATAAACCTTGTTTATAACCTCAAAAATAATTACACTCAATTTGAATAAATTGTTATTTTCGTTTAATTCTGGATTTTAGTAAATTACTTTTTTTTTTATCTTTTCGAATATAAAAATATTTGTTTTGGAGAATCAGCAACGAACTTCCCCCTCTACCATTCACCATCATTGGGTCTGTAGTTAGTCAGCAATGCCGGAAGATTTTTGATTCTTGAGTTTTCCCTTTTTCTCTTTTTTTTTTCTTTTTGATTAATAATATTTTTTTTTTGTTTTATATTTGTTTGAGACGAATAATTGATTGATATTTAGCCTGGTGGCCGAGTATATCGGTAATTATTCAGTCTCAGAGAATGTATTGACATTTGTCAACAATTAGCCTGGTGGCCTTTGTTTGTGGATAATTGTCAATATTCCTTTTTTTTGGTTTAGCCAAAAATTCTATTTTATTAATTTAATTTAATCTTGAATCCCTTTGCGTCTTTATTTCGTGTCCCAAGAAAGGACTGGCGCCCAACAACTCGTCTTCCGTAGGTAACCTTATTATTTATTATTTAATTCAGAATTCTTTTTTTTGTTTATGAAAAATTAAGGTTACAATTTGGCGCCCAACGTGGGGGTGCTGCCATTTGTTTACCATCACTTAATTCTATTTCGTGCTGCTATTTGATTTAACCAAAATAAATATATATTTTTTTTTTTTTTGCGAAAGTATTCGAAAAGATAATTTTGATTTTGAAATTTTGAGGTTATGTGATTATCAACTTTCGACTTTTGACATATTTATTGATTTAATCAATAAATAGTAATTGTTATTGAATCAAAAAAATATTTTGAATGATACGCTAATAAATTTTATTTCAGAATAAAATATTTTGAATCAATATTATTCAATAGTTGATTTATTTGAATAATAATTTATTAATTATTTATTTTAAATAATTAAATAATAAAATATAAATCAACATTATTTAAGAAGCGAAGTAAATCTAATTAAGAATAATTCATGATTTCGCTTAAATAATTCGAGTATCCTCTCCAAACCAATTTTGATCCTTATTCTTATTATTCCTTCCTTGATATATTAAAAAAAAAAAAAAAAACAAAAACAAAAACAAAAATTAACATATTTTTCACTTTTGTATAATTTCGAACCGTTTCTAAAATAATTCTGTTTTAGGAATTTTTATTATTTTGGATTTTTATTTGGCTGAAATTTATTTATTTAAACTTCGCAATGGCTTTGCAAGATCCTCACGATTGGATTTATCGACTCAATAACATTCAACTCGGCGAAGAGTTGAGAAACCGGGGTTTAACCGCTGTTGGAGCCATTACTGCGAAACGTAATCGACTTTTGAGATTTTTGCAGAGTCAAGACCCCCAAATTCCGAACGATTTGATAAATATCGGACAAAATCCGAATCCATTAGGAAATCGTGACGAGACTGACTCTCAAAGTGTTCAAACTGAAAGTTCGCGAAATGATTTTTTAGGTTTAGAACGACCAAATACTTTTGACTCCGACAGATTAGAAAATAACATCGATAGAAATTCAAATTGTTTTGAAGATTCCTCGAGACCGATTTCGCGTAACGAAACTCCACCTCTTCTGTTAAATGGGTTTCCTTCAAATCAAGGTTATGATACTTTTGCCGGTAATTTTGTAAACAATGATCAGAGTAATATTCCTCGGAGATTGATTGTTCGAGAAGATATTTTGAATCTTCGATCTGAATTTATTTTTCCCAGGAATAATTTTCAAAATAGAGATCATAATGATTCTACTCCGCAGAATTTGAGACAAAACAATTTTAGAAATTCCGTTTCAAGAGATTTAATCATGCAGTGTGAAAATAATAGGCGAAGAGTAACGTTTCAACCCTCGGATGAGATTCACGAATACAGTGTCTCTTCACCAGATCCCGTCCGATCTAGACAGGATGATTTAATTTCAACAGGGAATAGGGTTTCTTTATCGGAAAATACGTTGCGCAGAAATAATTTTGAGACCGATCAATTAAACTTTGATAGGATCAGAATGGATTCTCAAGTTCAAAATGATTCTAGAATTATAAACGATTCTCAGATTAGGGACGAGTTTAGGAATTGTGATTCTCGAATTCAAGACAGTTCTCTAGACAGAAATAATTTTTCTGAGAGAAATGATTCTCGTTTTCAGAACTATTCTCCAGACAGAAATAATTTTTCTGAGAGAAATGATTCTCGTTTTCAAAACTATTCTCCAGACAGAAATAATTTTTCTGAGAGAAATAATTCTCGTTTTCAAAACCATTCGCTAGACAGGAATAATTCTCGATTTCAGAATAATTATCAGAGTAGAAGTGATTCTCAATTTGGAAATAGGAGCGCTAGTGGATCTCGAAATGATCCAAGAATTGACAATTTGAGATTTGGTAACTCGAGATTTGATAACTCTAGATCCGATAATCTGAGGAATGATGATTATAGATTTGATAATTCGCGACTTGATACTAGATTTAATAATTCGGGATTTAGTAATTTTGAATCTAGAAATCCAAGAATTGATAGAAACAGAACCGACAGTGATACAGACTATGATGATAGACGTGATTTTCAATACCCAAACTTGTCAAATAATTCTAGATACCGATATCCATTGTCTGCTGCGAAGACCTTTGACATTATGCATAAATGGGGATTAAAATTCTCTGGCTCTAAGTCAGAGGATGCCGAAACATTTATTACAAGAATAGAGCGTAGTAAAAGGGTTTTTGATTTCGATGATCAAATTTTGATCGAAGTGCTGCCATTTTTTTTAACTGGTATCGCTCTAAAGTGGTATCAAGGCGCACAAGACAATTGGAGAAATTTCAATGATTTTTCCCAATCATTCAGGGCTAGGTTTAGCGAAGTTGATTTTCAATTCGAACTAAAAATGGAAATCAATAGCCGAACTCAAGGAGAGTATGAACCTGTGGCAGATTTCTTTACAAGTATGATTGCTTACTTTAACCGAATTAAGCCTCGACTTTCAGAAAATGAAGAAATCAGTTATATTCACAGAAATCTCCTTCCAAGATTGCAACTTGTTATCCCACGGCATAGCATTTACAGCATTGCCCGATTTGAACAAATTGCAATTTCAGTCGAAAAGAGTTATTCGGTTAGCAAGACCTATAGACCTCCGCCCGTTCCTGAAAAATCTTTGTTGCCCGATTTGGCTTATAAAGAGCCACCCCGCGCTAAAGGTAGAGGCCCGAAAGAGTTAATCACTCTTTTAGACGAAGCCAATTCCAAAGATTTTTCAAATCCGTCTTTAGTTGATTTCTTTCTTTCTATGAAAGAAAATAATGGGGATAAAAATGTTCCTCAAAATTCTCAGTCTAATGGTAATAAAAATAGTAAATCTAAAAACTCAAACAATTCAAAAAATCCTGAAAACGTAAAAAACTCGACTTCGACTAATCCTTTTTTAGGATCTTCTGATCAAAAGAAAAATAGTGATAATTCTCGAAAACTGATCTGTTGGAATTGCGATGAACCCGGTCATCGCTTTGACGAATGTACGAAAACAAGGGGAAAATTTTGTTTTAAATGTGGCAAAAAGGATGTTATTATCAGGGAATGTCCGAAATGTTCGGAAAACCGATCGTAGAGCCGTTAGGTAGGGCGAACGTGTCTCTTAATTTCGAGCCCTCAATCAGTTCAGAAACCCCTGTAATTACGAGACGAGATAAATCTCGTAAACGAGTAGTTCTCAATTTAATCGAAATTTTATATTCAGATCCTTCTTGTGACATATCTGAAATCAATGGAAGTTTTATACCCAAAGATTCCGACTTCACAATTTTTTGTGATAAAGGAAGGTATTTTGTTGAAGAAATCGAAATTGATAAAATTATTAATTGTGATTTTGTTAGGATTAAATCTAAAAACGAAAATTTTAATTCATTTGACGTAACTGAAGAACTTAAAGAAGTCGATATAACCATTAAAGATAATTCGAATAAAGAAAAAGATTTAATCGACCTTTCGAATAGTTCTAAGACTCCAAATAATAACGATTTAGAAAGTAAAACTGATTCTTGTCCCGAATCAAAAACTCTTCTCGACGAAGATATTAAATTTGACGAAATTAAGGATTCTGAAAAGCTAAAAATTGATAAATCTAAACTTTTTAACGTTTCTGACATCTCATATGTTCCTGAATGTTTATATAAATCAGAACCCCTAATGTATGTTAGTGTTCATATTCTCGGGAATAAAATTAAAGCATTAGTAGATAGTGGTGCTACTAGATCATTTATTGGACCAAATGGACTAGAATTAGCCAAGAAATTGGGATTAAAAGTTGAGGAAAGTTTTGGATTAGTACAGGTTGCAGATAGTTCCATTCAAACTGTGTCTGAAGAAATCACTATTCCTATTGTACTCGAAACAAAAGCTAGATTAATGAAAGTTAGAGTATTGAATTCTTTACCGGTTGATTTTGTGGTTGGATTAGACTTTCTTAAAAAATTTGGAATCTCTATTGATTATGAAAACAGAAAATGGGCATTTAACTCGAATCCTTTTAAACAATCTGATTTCATAGTAGAAAATTCTAAACCGGAAGTATGTTGTGGGTTGAGTGAATTAACACCTGAACAAGTTAAAGTTTTAGAAAAATTTATAGAAGAAAAGGTTCCCCATTGTGAAGAAAAACCCGGTCTTACGACTCTTACCGAACATTATATCAACGTTAAGGGTCATCAACCAATAAAGCAACGATTTTACCCAGTTTCGCCTAAGGTTTTACAACACATGTTCAAGGAAATCGATCAAATGTTGTTAGATGATATAATAGAACTCTCGAAAAGTGGATGGTCTAGTCCCATTGTTATGATTAGAAAATCTGATGGTACTTATCGATTTTGTCTAGATTTCCGAAAACTAAACGCTGTAACCGAAAAAGATGCGTACCCCCTCCCCAAAATAAATATGATTCTTGATAAATTAAATAAAGCAAAATTTATATCTAAAATCGATATTCACAAAGGTTTCTTGAACGTTCCTCTCGAATTAAGTAGTAGGGAGAAAACTGCATTTTCAGTTCCCGGAAAAGGACATTTCCAATTCAAAAGAATGCCCTTTGGATTAACAAATGCGCCCGCTACATTCCAACGTCTTATGGAGACCCTAATTACACCAGAAATGGAACCCCATGCCTTCGTTTACATGGACGATATAATTATAATCTCGGAAACTTTTGACGATCATTTACAATGGTTAGGAAAGGTATTAGACGAAATCAGAAAGGCTAACTTGAAACTGAACGCTAGTAAATGTGAGTTTTGTTGCTCTGAAGTTAAATATTTAGGCTATTTAGTCAATGAAAATGGTCTTGGTGTTGATCCCGACAAAGTTTCCTCGATTTTAGAATATCCGACCCCGACAAATGTTAAAGAAATCCGAAGATTTCTTGGCATGGCTTCTTGGTACAGACGATTTATTCCAAATTTTTCAATTATCGCAGCTCCTTTAAATTTATTACTTAAGAAATCTCAAAAATGGATTTGGTTCGACGCTCAAAACTCGGCTTTTATTAAAATTAGGGACTGTTTAGTTAATGCACCGATTTTATCTTGTCCAAATTTTGATTACCCCTTTGAAGTTCATACAGACGCAAGTACCTCTGGATTAGGCGCTGTCCTCGTACAAAAAATTGATAACCAAGAAAAAGTAGTTGCGTATGGTAGTCGTTCACTTCTGAGTGCGGAAAAGAATTACACTACCACGGAACTGGAATGTTTAGCAATAATTTGGGCAGTCAAAAAATATAGGGAATATTTAGAAGGGTATCATTTCACGATAGTTACGGATCATGCTAGCTTGAAGTGGTTGCAAACCCTCAAGAATCCTACTGGGAGATTGGCTCGTTGGTCCCTATCTCTGATGGAATATGATTTTGATATTATTCATAGGAAAGGAAAGTTTCATTGTGTACCCGACGCGCTATCCCGAATTTATGAGGTTCCAAAAGAAAGGTTAAATTTGATCAAGAATCCGAACGATTCTTGGTATGTTCGCCGTTTTGTGTCAGTTAAAAACTTCCCAGAAAAATTTCCACATTGGACTATTATTAACGAAAAATTATATCATTATAAACCAAACCAAATTATTTCGTCATTAGTTACCGATTTAAATGCTTGGAAACTAGTTCCCTCTGATGAAGAACGCGAATCTATTTTTATTGAGACTCATGATTCTCCTCAATCTGGTCATTTAGGAGTTGAGAAAACGTTTAAGAAAATTTCGCTATATTATTACTGGCCCGGTTGTTTTCAAGATGTTCAAAATTATGTTAGAAAGTGTGAAACTTGTCAGATGTGTAAGGTTGATCAACAAGCTCCACCCGGACTTATGGGTCATAGGATAGTTGAAGAACCTTGGACAGTTGTCGCAGCTGACGTTATGGGACCTTTTCCCCGTAGTAAAAATGGATTTCTCTATGTTCTAATTTTTCAGGACTTATTTACTAAAATGATAGAGTGTGTTCCGCTTAGAGTTGCTACTGGAAGAAAAGTTAGAGATGCCTTTCGAGAGCACATTATTAATAGATGGGGAACTCCTCAAGTTCTTCATACAGACAATGGGACAGAATTTATAAATGGAATCTTAAAATCTTTGACTAGCGAATTTCATATTATCCATACTACGTCTCCTCCTTATCATCCTCAAGCGAATCCAGTGGAACGCGTTAATAGAGTTTTCAAAACAATGATTGTTTCTTATATTAGTAACGATCAGAGAACATGGGATGAACATCTGTCAGATTTTCGATTCGCGTATAACACATCTTACCATTCGTCGCTAAAAACCAGTCCTGCTTTCCTTAATTTCGGTCGAGATCCAAAACCTATAAATTGCTTGAATAAATCTAGAAATTGTGGCGATTATGAAATCAAGGATTCTTCAATTGAATTATGGGAAAATAGAATAAAGAAGATACAGAATCTAAAAGATTGGATTATTAAGAATCTTGATTTATCATTTAATCGTCAAGCAAAGTATTTTAATAGTAAAAGACGTGAATTTAAGTTTGAAGTTAACAATTTAGTTTTAACGCGTAATAGAGAACTTTCGTCTAAAGAAAAACATATTTCAGCCAAATTAAATCCTAAATTTATCGGTCCATTCAGAATAACAAAAATCCTTTCTCCAACTGTTTATGAAATTAAAAATTTTGACGAATCCAGAGTAATAAAAGTCCATGTACAAGATTTAAAACCTTATGTCTGTTAATTTTTTTTTTAGTAATGGAGGAATTATCATCTCAATTAACATCTCTCTCCATCGAGACACCCGCTTCCACTGATACACTTGCTAATATTGAGAAACCCATTGAAACACTCAATTTGATCGAATCAAGTCAGGAAAGAGCCGAGATATCTGACCATGATGAAACATCTGATTCCGATGTTTTACCTGATTTAGAAGAATCCAGTTCTTCTCATTCTTCATACATCGGTTATGACTGTTGGGCTCCTTCTCCTTCTCCCTCCCCTACAAATTCTTCAACTTCTGAAAATTGTCCTTCCGTTGATGAGGATCTTCCTGTTGATCCTCCAGTAATCATTACTTATCCTCCTCCTCCAAATTATCCTCAATTACCTATTGAACATCCGATCCTTGCAGAAAATTTTGTATATCCAGACCGTCAAGCTCCAGAAATTCCTTCTCTATTGTCCCTTCGCGTTGAAAGACCCGCTTCATTGACCGACGATGACTTATTTTGGTATAAGAAAAATGGATGGAAAGGATGTTGGCGTTGTATGGCGCCTGATCATTTCATTAAAGATTGTAAAAATCCTTATCTTAACTATCCTGTCTGCTATAATTGCGGGTTACGTTATTATACTGTTGTTAATTGCCCAGTTTGTGCCAAAGATTACCATGAAAAAGGACCTTATACTCGTCGATTCTTTACTACTCGCCAAAAAGTACAAAACTTGTAAAATAACGATACGAATACTGACTAAGAAATTTCGTTTATTTTAAGGTTTACTCGATTATCTTTATTATTTGACAAAACTATTTCGTATCTTACTTTAATTTTTTTTTTATTATTAAAAATAAAAATAAAACAAAACAAACAAAAAAAAAAAAAAAAAAAAAAATTACCTTTTTTTTTTATTTTGTTTCTGCCTAATTAAGGTTGATTATTGTTAATTTCTAATTAATAAAAGTGTTCATTTTGTAATTTATTTTATTCAATTACCCGATATACTATAGATTGATTTGGTGCTGGAATCTTGAAGTTTTTGGAGTTTTCTTTGTGATGTCTAGTAGAATTTTAATTTGATTTTACTATATATAAAAAAAAAAAATTTTCCTTTTTAATTCTATACTTTTGAGACCCTTGGTCTATTTAAGAAGGGGAGAGTTGTAACGTTGTAAAATTTTATAATTTTACAATTTACAAAATCATTTAAAAATCTGAGTAATTTAAAAATTCCCTAATTGAAAATATCTGGTTATCATTGTTACTATTATTCAATGATTTCACAACAATTCGAGATATGGAAATAATCTAGAATAATTAATTTAAGAATTAACTTTTGTGATCCTTTTTCTATTTCATGTAAATTTTTGCGAGTCAACATTATGAAGATTTCTGGATTCCTGGAAGATTAATATTTGAATTTGACATCTTTCGATTTTACTACTAACGGAAAATGAATTTTTGCTGTTCGACCTAACCCTTATTTTGGATTCTTCTATTTTATTTGAATTTATTCTTCTGACGTACCCTTGAATTGGACTATTTTGGGATGCCACGTAATTTTTCTGTGTTTATTGTACTGAAAATTATTGACTGACTTCGTTTCCTGGTGAAATACTCAAGATTTCCCGATTCTTGGAAGGCTTTATCAGACAAGAGAACTTAGTTCGAAACTCTTATTGCTTCATGATAAATGGGCCCTATAATTTGCCGCGTTCCTGTATTAATGTCAGTTTGTGATTGAAAAGGTATTCAGCCGTCCTATTCGTGTAAGTGGCACTTAGTCTTTTTGGAATTGCAACTTTTAATATTCACCACGTTCAATTATATGGAAGAGGACTTGATAATTTAACATCTGGCGTCAAATTAATCCCTCTCGAATTAATTTATTAATTATTGAAGAATAATTCAAGAAACCGATTTTTATTCAAGGATTTATTGAAGAATCAATTTTGTCAACATTTGAATTACCCTCCTTTTTGTCTGGCCAATCAACATCAAGAAATATAAAGAAGATTCCTGGACTAATTTACGACCAATCAGAAATTAGATATATTTCACGCGAATCTAGTGTAACCTCGCGACTTTCATTTTTTTAAGTTGGCAACGAATTTCCTAGGAGATAAACAAACAACGCCATTTTGTTCATTCTTGGCTGTGAAATCATTGAAGTCAGACGTATTAGTCGAATTCTTAATTTAATTTTAAAAGAAAAAAAAACCTGAAGGGATATTTAAATAATAATCAAAATATCTAAAAGTCATCGAATTGTTGCTGGGAGGAAAATTGTCGGGACCCGGGAGATTCGTTCCAACTTAATCCTTCGACCGAGAATCTTTGATTTCAACACCGATTTTTCTTGGATTTATTTTCTGGTAAAATTCAATTATTGTTTTACGATTGATATCTCAATTAAAGATTCCTTTTTCTTTCTTGATTTTAGCACTAAAATTTATCTAAATTTAATTCTGAAATTTGAGATATCATTCATTTCTTTTTTATATATATTGTGATTGTCAAAATTATTTTGTTCTTCCCTATCCAATTTCCATATATCTCGAATTGAAAGAATCCTTATTCCTTTTAGAATAAGTATAAAAGAAATTAATTAACAATATTTAACTCTTGATTCTTTTATGGTCAATATTGTAATTTTGTCAATTGTTGATAGTTATTTCGACGTTTAATTTAACCTCAGAAATTCATTAATTTTGTAATTTCAAATGATTAGAGAATCTTATTTTGTTAGCCTAACCTCAAAAATTTAATTGAATTGTTTAGAATCACGAATATAAACCTTGTTTATAACCTCAAAAATAATTACACTCAATTTGAATAAATTGTTATTTTCGTTTAATTCTGGATTTTAGTAAATTACTTTTTTTTTTATCTTTTCGAATATAAAAATATTTGTTTTGGAGAATCAGCAACGAACTTCCCCCTCTACCATTCACCATCATTGGGTCTGTAGTTAGTCAGCAATGCCGGAAGATTTTTGATTCTTGAGTTTTCCCTTTTTCTCTTTTTTTTTTCTTTTTGATTAATAATATTTTTTTTTTGTTTTATATTTGTTTGAGACGAATAATTGATTGATATTTAGCCTGGTGGCCGAGTATATCGGTAATTATTCAGTCTCAGAGAATGTATTGACATTTGTCAACAATTAGCCTGGTGGCCTTTGTTTGTGGATAATTGTCAATATTCCTTTTTTTTGGTTTAGCCAAAAATTCTATTTTATTAATTTAATTTAATCTTGAATCCCTTTGCGTCTTTATTTCGTGTCCCAAGAAAGGACTGGCGCCCAACAACTCGTCTTCCGTAGGTAACCTTATTATTTATTATTTAATTCAGAATTCTTTTTTTTGTTTATGAAAAATTAAGGTTACATAATAATAGATTGTAAATAATTGATAATAATTAATAATATAAAAATTTTGTGTAATATTTCAATTTTAATTTAAATAAAATAAAAAATTCGAAATGTAATTTTTTTTGACTCAAAAAACAAAAATATTTGGCAAAGAAAATTAGAATGTTAATCACGAAACATTTTTTTAAAAAAATGGAAAATATTATTTTAAAAATTGAAATTTTTTTGACTCAATAAACAAAAATATTTGTCAAAGAAAAATAAAATATCACAAAAAAAATATTCCACAACAAAGAATATTTACTTTTACAAGTAAAAGTAATTCACAAAAAAGTTTCTATAGACGAAAATGTAAAAGATTATAACAATCGAAAACATTTTTCCGGTGACAGAAACCCAAAAAAAAAAAAAAAAAAAAGAATAAAAGCCTCGACATATACAGATTTTTTGAAAATCAATAGTCTTTCAATAAAGACATGCACTGTGAGCACTTAGTTTTAAAGCCAAAAAGTAACATATTTTTTTTATTCGCTCCTCCCTTTTCTATTTTTTGCTTAATAAAAACTATATATACTCATACGATTCAATATCCATAGATTTTATGTCGTTGCCTAAAATAGCTTTCTCCATCTGTAAATACATATATATATATATATATATATATATATATATATATATATATATATATATATATATATATATATATATATATATATATATATATATATATATATATATATATACACAAAATGTAATTTTTTTTGGTGCAAATAAATATATAGATGAACCGACACCTTGTCAACATGAAATGGATCATAGTGTAAAGCGGACACAAGGTCTTTTTCGCTCAGGTGAATAAATACTCGGCAAAACAAATGGATTACAATGGTTCTCTTCTAAGCGTAAAATAAAAGGAAATTTATTACCTTGAGCTTTTATAGGGCGTCAACGAAACTTCACTTTACGTTTACATTATTCGTTGCTTTATATGAGATTTTTTTGCTTTTTAGATTTTTTTTTTTTTGAAACGCTTACCTCTCCATTCTCGAATTTTTTTTCCCTCGCTCGCAGATGGAAGAAATGCCTTCTTGTTTGCGAAGAAGAAAAGAGAATAAGAAGAGGATAGAAAGAAACGGAAACGAAAGAAAAGAATGTGTTTCACTTTTCTTATATATATATATATATATATATATATATATATATATATATATATATATATATATATATATATATATATATATATATGCTTTTCTCATATATATATATACTTTTCTTATATATATGCGATTGAACGATATCTGTGATTCGAGGAGGAAAGAAAGAAGCAATTTAACGAAAGATAGAACAGAAAATATTGCAAGCTTGTTTCCTACAAGTTCGACAAATCATCCGTAAGATGAGAGAGAGAGGGGGAGAGAGAGAGAGTTTCTTAAGACTTTGTTATGCTTCATATCGCAAGGAGAGAAAATTGATTTGAAATAAGTGCTACTTTTATTTTTTTTTGGATTCGAATTCCTTCTTCAAAATGTTATTATTAAAACTTTTTTTGTATCATTGTTATGAAATCGGATATTGAGAAATTAATTTACCGCGATTTAGTTGATATATCTTTATAATGTTAAAGCGAATTTCATTTCGATTGATGTACGTAAACATAAAATTTTCTTTATTCGTTTTGAAATGGTTAAAAATAATAGAAATTTTTTTTAAAGAAGAATTCAATTTTATATAACTATTTTTTTCTACTTTTATTACAAATTCTCTTTGGTTCTTGTTTATGATATAAATTTTTTAGATTTTAATCTTATCTATACATGGAAATATTTTTTGGAAAACAAAAAGTAAAATTTAAAATATTATTAACACAAAACAGTTTTTCTAAGCATTTTCTTTTTTTTTTTTTTTTGAGACAAAAAACTTTATCAAAAACGACAAATTTCAATTTTATAGTTAATTTGTTTGCAGTAGTAAGAGGTATAGTTTTAGTCAGACAAATTTTAATTTTAGTCCATTTTTTTGTATCAAGAGATAATTTTAATCACACGAATTTTAATTTAAATTTTAATTAACTTATTGTCAGTATAGTAAGAGTCAATATATTAGTCACACATTTCAAATACCTTTTGTTATACTTCTATCAGAAGTTAAAATAGTTTTTGTCAGGCAGAAATATTATTTTTAATCTAAAAATCAGTAGTATAGACGAACTCTAGTCAGACAATATAATAAGTCCTTGTAATTTCGAAATTAGTAGTATAGTATGGTTACAGTCAGACATATTTTCTTAGACTATTAGATTTTTTTCCACCAAATAGTAAATGACGTTTTTTAATTTATTAGTATGTCCTTTTCAGTGGTAAAAACACGTTTTTGTCAGCCAATTGATTAAAATATTGTTATTTTCTTTTCAGAAGTTAATGACTCTTTTAGTCAGACGAATTTTCATTTATTTTCCCTTTTCAGTGGTACGAGACATTTTTAGTCAGACGTCGAAAATACTGGTTATATTTATAGCAGGAGTAAAAAATATTTATATAGCCAGACGCAAACTTTTCTAAATCACTAGTGTGTTTATTTAAGTAGAACAACCAGGTTTTGGTCAGACAGTATGTGAAAATCTGTTTTGTTTTATTAATAAAAATACAAAATATTTTGCTTTCAGTAGTAGAAGACAGTTTTAGTCAGACGAATGTTAATTTTAGTTAATTTGACTTCAGTAGTAAGAAACTGTTTTAGTCAGACGAGTTTTAATTGTAGTTGTATAATAGAATCAAGTTTCATGTATAGGTGTACATTTTTTAAGATCTTTTTATAAAAATAAAACTTTATCTATATAAAATTTATAATAAAATACATTAGCGGAAAAATTTTTTTATTCAGCTCTTCATAAAATCTGATGTTTTCACACTGAATAGATGAATGGAATACAAGAACTAATTACCGAGGCGAGAATTATTTGAAGACAGTTATCATTTAAAATTATGTTTATTTTAGTTAAAATCTGATTTATATAATTTCTAAATAAATTTATAATTTAAAATATTTCCTATAAATAGTTTCTTTTTTTTATTATTTTTTTTGTTATATCTTACATTTACAATGCATAATATGACAGTTTTAGTCAGACGAATGTTAATTTTATTTAATTTGACTTCAGTAGTAAAAAACTGTTTTAGTCAGACGAGTTTTAATTTCTTTTAGATTTTTTCAGTAGTAAAAGACAATTTTAGTCAGACATTTCAAATACTTGTTATATTTATGGCTCAAATAAAAAATAGTTATAGTCAGACAAATATTGTTTTTTTCAAATATCCGTTGAAGTAGAAAATTCTTACTTAAGTCAGACTTAATATTATTTTTTATCTTTTCTGAAGTAAGAAATTTTAATGGATTAGAATTATTTTTATTAATAAAGTCTATAGTAAGTAGTAAAAGAGCGATGTACTTAAACATCCAATTCTTGTAACAGAATTTTTAGTAGTAATCGTGAATTTTAGCCAGACAGATTAGATTTTTTACATCAAGTGATAAATCACGTTTTTTAAATTATTAGTCTGTTCTTTTCAGTAGTAAAAACACGTTTCCGTCAGCCAATTGATTAAAATATTGTTATTTTCTTTTCAGTAGTAAGTGACTGTTAGAGTCAGACGAATTTTCATTTATTTTACTTGTTTTCAGTGGTAAGAGACATTTTTAGTCAGACGTTGCAAATACTGGTTATATTTATAGCAGGAGTAAAAAATATTTATATAGCCGGACGCAAACTTTTCTAAATCACTAGTGTGTTTATTTAAGTAGTACAACCAGGTTTCGGTCAGACAGTGTGTGAAAATCTGTTTTGTTTTATTAATAAAAATACAAAATATTTTGCTTTCACGAGTAGAAGACAGTTTAAGTCAGACGAGTGTTAGTTTTAGTCTGTTTGACTCCAGTAGTAAGAAACTATTTTAGTCAGACGAGTTCTTATTTCATTTAATTTTTTCCAGTAGTAAGAGACCATTTTAGTCAGACATTTCAAATACTTGTTATAATTGTATTAAAAATAAATAATAGTTTTAGTCAGACAAATATTGTTTTTTTCAAATATCCGTTGAAGTAGAAAATACTTGTTTTAGTCAGACGTTATAATTTTTTTTATTATCGTTTTTGAAGTAAGAAATTTTAGTCAAATAGAACTTTTTTTATTATTAATTCGTCTACGTAGTAAAAAAAGGGTTATAAGCAAAAAACCAATTCTTGTAAAAAAAGTTCCAGTAGTAATCATCAACTTTAGTCAGACCGGATTTTGTTAATTTTTGAGTAATTAATTCAATATTAAGGTTATCTTATATTTACGAAAATTTGTAAATTTTATCTTAGTGGTAAACGTCAGGAAAATTTCTTAATGTCTTTGTAAATTATAAATCAGTAGTACAAGCGTATTTAAGGCAAACAATGCTAAAAATTTAAACATTTATTTTATTATTATTATTAATTTAATGTTAAGTTTGATTAAAGTCATTTCTGCTTTTTATGTTATAAAATTATCATTCCCATTATTTTATTACTTAAAAAAGAAAATTTAAATATTTTTCAAAAGTATAAAACAATTTTTATTCAAACAGTCTTTTACTTTACCATAAATTTGGTTTCAGTAGCAAAGGTTATTTCCAGTCAGACGTGAATTTCTTCAATTATTGCAATTTTATTGTCAGTAGTAAAAGAAAGTTTTAGTCAGACCTTCAAAACCTTATATGTTAATTTCATATCGACAGTAAACGTCATATGCGGTCAAACTTTTTTTAAAATTTCCCTAAGTTTTATTTGGCAGTAGTAAATGTCACTTTTATAGTCAGACAAAAAATTCCCAGTCTCGGTAAGTTTGAAAAGTAATTTAGATATAATAAATTCTTTTCTTGGGAATTATATTCGACTTGTTTGATAAACTTATCATATTTCAGTCGTATAGAGTCATCAAATTTAGTAAATTCGTGTTCTAGTAGTATGTGTCAATTTCAGTCAGACGATTTTCTAAATGCACTTGAAAATTTATCCTCAGTAGTAAGAGATAGAAACAGACAGTTTTTTCTTTTTTCACAGTTGTAAATTATGTATAAATTATTATAATGTTTGGAAATTTCTTTACCACCTTAAACTAGTTTTTCTAGAAAAAATTCCTTTTTATGTAAAATATCACGGACAAAAAAATATCAACATTGCTGTTTACATGTAAATGAATGACGAATTCACTATGGACACTTTTCAGCTGACTCCAGCAATAAAAATTGACAATTCCTTTTTGCCAAAGATATTAGATTTGATTTTTCTATTTTTCATAGTTATATCTATACTCTCTTGTATAGATATATATATATACATATATAAGGAATGCATGTAAAATTTACGACTTGATTTTTCCACTATTCTCTCATAATTTTCCATTTTGACGTTTTATCGTTGAATGAATTTTTCGTTTCTTTTCAATCACGTCGCCATTGAAATCTCTCTCGCGTTTCTCTATCTGTCAGCTTTGCGGGCAAATAGTTTTGTGAAAAATAAAAAAAAAATAGGAAAGAAGAAGTACAGCCTAGAGGCGCCCGCCACAAGTGCAGACGAAATCTATAAATTCATATTATATATTTCCGTAAAGATAAGCATAATGGGAAAAATTTTTGAGAGAGAGAGAGAGAGAGATGAAAATACGCGGAAATATACATATCGAAGAGGTAAAAGAGGCGAATGAAAAGAAAACATAGTTCATCTGCTCAGTGTGTAAAGAAAGTGCAGTTGATACTTCTTTTTTTTTACAAAAGAGATAACATCCGATCGCTTTTCTTATATATGTATTTATTTTTTCCGCGAAGCTTGTTATCATTTATTTTCTACTCGATACATACAAAATGTATTTAGTGATCACTTGAATAATACCGTATAAATAGCTCTAAATCTTTTTCATGTACAAAAGAATGAACTCGAATCTTAAATCAAATAAAAATTTTCTTTTTTAATTATTTTTTTTTGAAAAGCAAAATTAGTAATAATTTTTATAAGAATTAACATTAATGTCTATAAATTAAAATTGTCTGACCTAAATAAGCTTGTACTACTGATTTATAAATTACCATTTTTTTTTACCACAGAATGTCAAATTAACGAAAATTAATATTCGTCTGACTAAAACTGTCTTTTACTACTGAAAACTAAATTATATTTTTTTTTATTAACAAAACAACAGATTTTGATACACTGCCGGAACGAAACCTGTTTTTACTAATTAAATAAATATACTAGAATTTATAAAAGTTTATGTCTGACTGCATAAATATTTCTTACTACAGCTGTAAATAAAAAAACAATTTTTTTCTCAAAAAGCAGAATTAGTAATAAGTTTTAATAACTTAAAATTAATTTCTAAATTTTAACATATTGTCTGACCTAAATACGCTTGTACTACTGATTTATTATTTACATGACATTAAGAAATTTTCCTGACATTTGCCACTAAAATGAAATTTACAAATTTTCGTAAATATCAAGATAACTATAATATTGAATTAATTACTGAAAAATTAATAAAATCTGGTCTGACTAAAGTTGACGATTACTACTGAAACTTTTTTACAAGAATTGGTTTTTTTGCGTATAACCCTTTTTTTACTACGTAGACGAATTAATAATAAAAAAGTTCTATTTGACTAAAATTTCTTACTTCAAAAACGATAATAAAAAAAAATTATAACGTCTGACTAAAACAAGTATTTCCTACTTCAACGAATATTTGAAAAAAACAATATTTGTCTGACTAAAACTGTTCTTTATTTTTTATAAAATTATAACAAGTATTTGAAATGTCTGACTAAAATGGTCTCTTACTACTGGAAAAAATTAAATGAAATAAGAACTCGTCTGACTAAAATAGTTTCTTACTACTGGAGTCAAACAGACTAAAACTAACACTCGTCTGACTTAAACTGTCTTCTACTCGTGAAAGCAAAATATTTTGTATTTTTATTAATAAAACAAAACAGATTTTCACATACTGTCTGACCGAAACCTGGTTGTACTACTTAAATAAACACACTAGTGATTTAGAAAAGTTTGCGTCTGGCTATATAAATATTTTTTACTCCTGCTATAAATATAACCAGTATTTGCAACGTCTGACTAAAAATGTCTCTTACCACTGAAAACAAGTAAAATAAATGAAAATTCGTCTGACTCTAAGAGTCACTTACTACTGAAAAGAAAATAACAATATTTTAATCAATTGGCTGACGGAAACGTGTTTTTACTACTGAAAAGAACAAACTAATAATTTAAAAAACGTGATTTACCACTTGATGTAAAAAATCTAATCTGTCTGGCTAAAAATCACGATTACTACAAAAAATTCTGTTACAAGAATTGGTTGTTTAAGTACATCGCTCTTTTACTATACTTATTATAGACTTTATTAATAAAAAAAAAATTCTGTTCCATTAAAATTTCTTACTCCAGAAAAGATAAAAAATAATATTAAGTCTGACTTAAGTAAGAATTTTCTACTTCAACGGATATTTGAAAAAAACAATATTTGTCTGACTAAAACTTTTTTTTCTTTGAGCCATAAATATAACAAGTATTTGAAATGTCTGACTAAAATTGTCTTTTACTACTGAAAAAATTTAAAAGAAATTAAAACTCGTCTGACTAAAACAGTTTTTTACTACTGAAGTCAAATTAAATAAAATTAACATTCGTCTGACTAAAACTGTCATATTATGCATTGTAAATGTAAGATATAACAAAAAAAATAATAAAAAAAAGAAACTATTTATAGGAAATATTTTAAATTATAAATTTATTTAGAAATTATATAAATCAGATTTTAACTAAAATAAACATAATTTTAAATGATAACTGTCTTCAAATAATTCTCGCCTCGGTAATTAGTTCTTGTATTCCATTCATCTATTCAGTGTGAAAACATCAGATTTTATGAAGAGCTGAATAAAAAAATTTTTCCGCTAATGTATTTTATTATAAATTTTATATAAAGTTTTATTTTTATAAAAAGATCTTAAAAAATGTACACCTATACATGAAACTTGTTTCTATTATAGACTGAATTTGATTCACTTATTTAATTGAATTTAATTACTACCACTGAACCAGAAAAGTCGGTTAAAGTTTAAAAATGTTTCATTCAATTTGTCAAACAAGAATAGAAAATAATATTCAATCTCTTAGTTAATTCACCCATTGAAAATTATGTTAAACTAATTTGCGAAATTAACTAATTAACTGATGAAATAAATTAAATATCAATAAAGAACAATGAATAAATAAATATACCAATATATCTAAATAATAATAAATAGATAAATAAAAGGAATCAAAATAAAAAGATGACTAATAATTAGAAAAAGAATAATATAATAAATATTCTATTTATTTTTGTTTATAAAACAAAAATAAGTAAAAAAGTAATAATAAGTAAAAATAAATAGATAAATAACAGTGACATAAAAATAGGAAAATAACAATAATATAGAAAAAATAAATAACAAATAAAGAAAATTAGAAATAAAATACTAAATAAGTGAAAAATTCAAATATAAAATTAAAATTTTGATGAAAACAATAAACAAAAAAAAAATTTTTGAGATTAAATTTTCAAAAATAAAATGAAAAGAAATAAATTAATAATTTTAGAAAGAATAGGTAATTCTTCAAAAGTTTACTAAATTGAGACTTTTGTTCATCATACAAAGCAGGGAATATTTTCTTATCCATTAAAATATCAATTTCTACTCGATTTCTAAAAAAAGAAGTTTATATAAAAATGTTTAAGATAGAGACAAGCATACGAAGTTCGATTCAATGCTACGTGCACCCATTTACAGAAATAGCTTTAAAGAAAACTGCAGAGTATTTTGTGCGAGATTCGAAAAAGTTCCTGTCTACTGCCTTCTCGTCTAATACAAAAATTACTTCTAAAGTTCAAGTTATTACCAAGTCGAAATAAAAAGAGAAACAAGTTTCAATAAAATAACATAACATCAAAAAAATTTCTGTTACTTACAATAATATCGATTTCAGTTTAGAATAAATCTAATAACAAAAAAAATATTAATTAATAAAAATAATTAAAAAAGGTAAAATATAAATATAAATAAATAACTGCGTTGTAAATATAAATAAATAAAGTCAATGAATATTTATTATTATTTCAATTATTCCGTGGAGTTTTCATGGAAATTCTGCAAGTTTTTTATTTAAAAAAAATATTAACATTTCCATGGTTGCCACAGGTGAGGAAATAGTCAGGAATTTTTATTAAAGTACTGGAAAAAATTGAATTCACGAATGATTGCAAAAATTCAATTATTTTCAAAAGTAATAAAATCTTGAAAAAAAATTCATTTTTTTAATTAAATTATTTATTTTTGTATTTAAATAATTAAATTCTCGTAGAATTTTCGAATCAAAATTTATTTAAAAATGAATGTCAGTTAAAATTTTACATAATAATTGAATATTAAAAGCATATTATAACATGAATTTTTGAAAAATAATTAAATTTTGGATATTTTTGAAAATAATTACATTTTTCGAAGAATTTACTTAAAATTGGATTAAAAATAATTTAAATCCTGTAAAGAATTTTATTATTTAGGAGAATAATTGAATTCTTGTAAAAAATGTTCATTATATTTTTTTAAAATAATTGAAGTCCTGTGAAAAATTTTATTATTTATGAAAATACCTAGTTGAATTCTTGCAACAAATTTTTATTATATTTTTTTTTAAATAATTGAAATCCAGTAATGAATTGTTTTATTTATGAAAATAATTGAATTCTTAGAATGCGTTTTATTACATTCTTTTTTAAATAATTGAATTATTTAAAGAAATTTTATTAAAATAGCAGATTTTGAAAATAATTGAATTTTAGCGAAGAATTTTATTATTTGTGAATTGTAATTGAATTCTTAAAAAAATTTCTTGAAAATAATTATATTTTTCGAGGAATTTATTTTAAATTGTATTAAAAATAATTGAAATCCTATGAAAAATTTTATTATTTATGAAAATAATTAAATTCTTACAAGGAATTTTATTACATTTTTTGGAAAATCTTAATTCCTATGGAATAATAATAATGATTAGATATTTATTTAAAAAAGAATTTATTGATGTTTTCGAATAATTTTACAATTAAAAAAATTGCTTTGAATTTTTCGAAGTGGGATAATATTTATAAGTAAGCAACAATTTTTGTTTCATTTCCCATATTACATGTCTAATATTAATAAATTTAAAGAAGTGAAAAACTCGAATATTAATTTCATCGATTCGAGTTGAAAATATAATTTATTTAGGAAGTACAAATTTACTGAATATCTATAAAAATATTTGTTGATTCTATATTTAAATGAATTTCACTACGTTTGCCTGTTTGCATTAATATATTCCGTTAAAATTATTGACTGCTTTTGCATTTCGATTAACATATAAAAGCAAGTGAATTAGAACGGCTAATTAAAATAATAATTAATTAACAGTTAATTAGTTAGAATATACAAGCGCGATAAATTGAAGGGGTTTGTGGGAATCAAATAAGAGGGGAAATAAATATATATATATATATATATATATATATATATATATATATATATATTCATCGTCTCGTGTGGTTGATGAGTTTTGGTAAACATGATTTTTGTGTGTGTGATGATTAATAGATTCTCGATCGTAAGCCTGCGTTCACTTTTATCTCCAATTCACGGGATATCCAATTGAAACCAATTAAAAGTAGATTATCGGTGATTGAACGTAAGGTTCTTTAACTATCTCAACTTTTTCATCACGTGCTGATTCTGTCGATATATAGGTTTACCAGTCATTTCAAGCCAATGTGCTCGCCTGACAACGAATATTGGAAAAAAAATATACCAATATCGACATTGAACGTCAAAAATTATCCGCTCTCAAACCCTTTCCTTCATTCGTCCCTTCTCTTTCAATTTTTATATATGTTGTTGTATCTCACGCTTCTAAAATCTAAATATTATTTCGAACACACAAATAATAAACTAGAATTTTTTTCTTTATTTAGGAAAGGGAAAGTTGACAATTTTATTGAATTTGTACGAATTTAAATTAATTGAATTAAATTTTCATTGAATTGAATTTAATTTAGATCAATTTATTAAAATTTAGTTGAATTATATTTAATTGAATTAAAATTAATTAAATTTAGTTGGATTTAATATTGAAAATTGAATTTAATTGAAAATATACAGTTTACAAAATTAAATTTATAAATTAAAAATTTATAAATTTATAAAATTAAAATTTTAAAAGAAACAAAGACATAAATTTTAAGTTTGTGAGATTTTAAAATATTATCGGTTATTAAAATTATAAAAAAAAAATTATTAGATTATAAAATATTCACCTTTATATCTATATATTTAAGAATAATAATATTTAATGAGAGTTGATAATGACAAAAAAGAAAATAATTTAAAAAATTAATAAATTTATAGGATCTACTTGCTTTTTGTTTGAATTATATTATTTGCACATGAGACAAAGAAATTTTATAAACATAAATAGTAGATAAATAAATGCAATTGGAAAAACGTCACTTACAGAACGTGTCAAATATTTTACAAAAAGATTGTTTAACGTATGGTTGCTCCTCTCAACAGTGAGAGAGAGAGGATAAAACCCTAGAGATCGTCTGGAGTGGGGGAGGAGGGGTTTCCACTTCATTCATACGGGAAAACTTTTAGCAGCAAGAATGTTCTAGAATGCATAGAATTTTTCAATACGTATAAATTATTTTTATATAATACGTACTGAAAGATTTCATCCGGTTATAAATGAAAAATTTTTTTTTCTTCACCTAAAAAGTAAATTCATATAGAAAAAGTGTCTAAACACTTTTCAGATTTCGGCTCACTTTTTTTTTTTGTCGAAAAACAAAATTATTAATAACTTTAATTAAAATTAATAACTTTAATTAAAATTAATAACTTTAATTAAAATTAATAATTAATTAATTAAAAAATTAATTAATGACTACATTTTAACACATTGTCTGACCTAAATACACTTTTACTACTGATTTATAATTTACAAGTCATTCAGAAATTTGTCTCACATTTACAACTAATATAAAATTTACAATTATTCGTGAATGTGAAATAACGATAATAGAATCAATTACCTACTCAAAAATTAATAAAATCCGGTCTGGCTAAAATTGACGATTGATGAAATTTCCAATTGTTCTAATTTCTTAAAATTATTTTCGGAAGTACATTCAAATCTTCAATACCTTTTGTTAAATAAAAAATTAAAAACTTATTCTTATTTATTTTTCCACAAGGATTAAAATTTCATATAATTTCAATGGAGAACCTCGTGAAATTTAATTATTTCTATAAAAATTGCAACGCAAGTCTTCCGAAATTCAATTTTTTTTTAAATTTTTAAATAAAATTATTGAAAAAATTTAAGAATTTTTAAAGAAAAATAATAAAATTAATAATTTTTTAAAATAAAAATTTAAATATTTTTATACTTTTTCTTTCCTTAAATTGTCAAGGAATTTAATTTAAAAACCTTCTAAAATTTTATTAATTCCTAAAATTCCTAATTATATTACTTTAAATATACAATTATTTTCTAAAATTTTTATCTGTAATTTTTTTAAAATCAATTCCTATCAGAAATCAATGACGAGAATTGAATTATTTAAATAGAATAATTTTTTTGTATTTAATGTATTTTCAAAAATACAATAATATTTATTATAGAACATTTTTAAAAATGAAGAAATAAAATTCTATAAAATATAAAATTTTACAATATTTACAATTGTTTCAATTTTTTAAAATTATTTTCGGGAATTCAAGTATATTTTAAAAAAATTTTAATAACTAGTTTTCAAAATTCTAATTTTTTCAGAATTTCCAAATTAAATCTTTCAAATTTTAATCATTTTTATAAAATAAATATTCGAATACTTATTATGTTCTTTATTCGCTTAAAATTTCGAAATACTTTCAATGTAAAACCATTGGAAAAATTTTTATGTAAATTTGAACTGCAAGTCTTTCCAAAATTCAATTATTTTTTAAAAATTTTTAAATAATTTTATTCAAAACTTTTAATTTTTAAGGAAGTTAACAAATTGATAATTTTTTATATATTTTAATATTATGATACTTTTACAGCAATTAGAATTTCAAAGATTGAAATTTAAAAACTTTTTGAAATTAATTATTTCTAAAGAATCCTAAACACTTCTAATTATTTTCTAAAGTTTTAACTAAAATTCTTTTTTAAATCAATTGTGTTATCAGAATTCAGTTATTTAAATAAAAAAATAAATAATTTATAGAATAATTAATTATTTTAAAAAATAATACTTTTAAAAGTTGTTTAATTTCAAAAAGGTTTAAATTTGAAATTTTTTAATTTATTAATTTCTGTTGAAAAATAATAATAATTAAATATTTATTTAAAAAAGAAGCTATTGTTTTTTTCAATTAAGTTTATACTAAATAAATGTAACATAATATTTTTTTGAGTAAAATTTTTTCCTTTATTTTCTAAAAATTACAAAATTTTTAATTTTATTTTCAATCAAAATTTGCAATTGACAAATAGAATAATTTATAAACATTTTTTTCCTTTATTTTTCAAAAACTTGGAATTTTATTAAAGCAATTATTGTATAATATTAAGAAATAGAAATTATGCAAATTATTTCCTTATGGAAATTGGGAATTTTCTATACAAAAATATTAAGGGGAATATGTAATGTTTTTTTCTCAATAGAAAAGAATGATTTTTTACAAACAATATTGTTTATGATTAATAAAAATTATTCTTAAAAATGGGTAATTATTTGCTATTTCTTAATCATAATTTTTTAACAATTAACAATTTTCTATTTTTTATAAATAAAAATAGGAAAATAAATTGTATAATTTAGATCAGTTAAACAAAATTTGTTATAGAAAAAGCATACAATAAACAAAATGGGTATACTTTTAATTTGTTTGTCATAATTTTTTTCAAATTTTTTAATTTCTAAATTCTAATATTATTTTATTATAAATCATGAAAAAATACCTATGCATATTTTCGATTTGTCAAACAATATTTTTTAAAGAAAACAAAAACAAAAGCATACAAAGAAACTAAGTTCAAATTGCGGACAGAATGAAAGAAAGAATAAGACGATTATTATAGTTAATAATAATAATAATAATTAATAAAATTAATTGTAAACAACTTTAATAGTCAGGGAATTTTTTCTCAATCCTTATTAGACACCCTGTATTTTCTCAACTCGTTAAATCTTTAAATTACGTCTTCTCTATAGAAAGAGTTTCCTATCTTCCAAGAATCTCATCTGTTCGACCTAAAATTATAAATCTCGCGTTATTAATTTCTTTATCAAACCAAGCGTAAGTAAAAAGTGCTTTTTAGTCTTCTTCCCGCTACGTCACTATTAGAGAAAATTCTCAAAAAATTTTCAATAAAATCCTATGTTCATCAGTTCACCAAAGAAAATCCCAATTGATGGAAGAAAATCCCCGATACTGTTCTCGCTCGTGTATCGCCGTAAAATGTCAACACGACAACAACGAGTCCAATTTGACAAGGTTCAAAAAAAAAAGAAAAAAGAAAAAAGAAAAGTCGCCGTTCGCAAGTAGATTGCTTCCTTAGCTGATAAGAAGACGAATTCGTGAGACAATTTTCAAGAAAGAGAAAGTAAGAGTGAGAGAGAGAAACCAGAGACGGATTTGATGTGCGGCTTTTGACGTCAACGCAAAAGCAATACGCAAGTATTAAAGGGCCAAAATGAGGAAAGTGGCAGAGAAGAGCAACAGGATGAAGGTGAAAGCAGGAAGGGGTGTTGCCGGCAGAGAAGCAGACTACCACGCCCCTGTCCCTAAAATTTCATCCCCCTGAATGATTAAAACCTAATATAGGGACACGCCTACCCCTAGGGTAGGCAACCCTGCGTTCACTGAGGGCTCCTGTGTTGAAAACCGAGTTGCAAAGCTCTCTCTCTCTCCATATATAGTTTGAGGAATGGGGGAGAGCGCCGAAAATCAACCCTGAATTTTCACAGTCACTGGCTTCAATTTCGTTTTGCAGCGGTCTCGTCACTCATACCATTTGCTATCATTGCCGTCACTCCACCCCCCCTCTCTCACTCTCCTTCTACCCTTTTTCACTCAACTCACCCCCCTCCAGACGACTCTTCGTTCCCTCTCTCAATTTCGACTATATTTTCCCCAAATGGGAAATTAACCACTGTTATACAATACTGACGCCAATTCGCAGGACTTAATGCGTGCAAAATCAGTGATGGCACCACGATGGCACATTTCTGGTTACATTAAAGGTGTCTCACAGTGGCGAAAAATGTACTTTTATGTAACTGTACTTAGTTTTATGTAACTGTAAGAAATTTATAGTTTTTTCTCAATTTTGCAATTTTTCATGAGTAAAATATCTACTGATGTTAAAAAATAATTTAATTTAAAACTGCTATAATTTTCTTTTTATAAAGTGCACTTAGGACTAGAAATTTCTATTTTTTCTAAATACATCAATTGAAAAATTAAAAACTTTAAATTGTTTAAACAAAGTTTCAATAATTAATCTTTAATTCGATATTTGAATGTTGTCGTTACAAGAAAATGTACAATACGGAAAAAAAATTTCTAGCCCTAAGTACAGTGTATGAGAAAAATAATAACAATTAATTGTTTAAATAATTTTTAAATAAATAATTTTTTATCATCAGTAGATATTTTACTCGTGACAAATTGCACAGTGGAGAAAAAACTAGAAACTTCTAGCCCGAATTGCAGTTTGTAAAAAAGAAATAACAACAATTAATTGTTTAAATAATTTAATAAATTTTTATATTTTTTTCATATATCAGAAACACTGAAACATTATTTTAATACGTTTTTTAATAATTTTGTTAATTAATGAAGCTAAAAAATTATATTTTTTACGATTTTATGATTTTCTCAATACATATTGTTATTAATAAAATGTTTAAAAACAAAAATTAAATAATCGGGCTTGAGATATTATAAAAATGTTATACTTCAATTTTCGAAAAAGTTCTTTGGCAATTTTCAAATCCATTTGTTTACAATATTTAATTTCACAAAATTTCAATTATTCCTAAATTCTTTAATTAAATGCATATTAGAAAATAAAAACTTCAAATAATATTTAAAAGAAAATTCAATTCAACTTTTTCAAAAAAAAAATTAATTTCAAAATTGAATTATTTCTAAAAATTCACTTTATATTTCTTTTAATATTCAATTAATAATTATAATCTAAAATTTTATTTATTTTTATGAAATTCATTTTTATGAAATGAAAATCAATTTTTATTAGAAAATTCTACAAGAATTTAATTATTTAAAAGCAAAAGTAAATAATTTATTGAATAATTGAATGTTTCTCGAAATTCAATTCTGGTAAAGAATTTTATTAACAAATTTTTAAATAATTGAATTCTTTTGTCGAATTTTATTAAAACTTGCATGAACATAATTACTTTTTTCAAGGAATTCGATTATTATTGTATGAAAAATAATTGAAACGCTGCGATGAGTTTTATTATTAGTAAAAAATAATTGAATCCTTATAGAAGAATTTTATTACTCTTAAAAATAATTGAATTTCTGCAATAATTTGTAACTTTTTTAAAATTAAATTTTTTTCCAGTGTTTTTAACTAAAATTCTTCAATAAATCCATTATTTTTAATAATTTTTAAAAAAATTTCTTTGAGAATTTTCAAATTCATTCGTTTACAATTCAATTTTACAAAATTTCAATTACATCTTCGGAAATTCTGCAATTAAATTTATATTTAAAAATAAAAACTCAAAATAATTTCAATAAAAATCCTATTAAATTTTTAAAAAGAATTAATATTCTACAGAATTGTTTGTCAAAAATATGAAAAATTAAGAATTTCAATGATTTTAATTTGAAACTTTTTCAAAATTTAATTATTTCTAAAAAATCCACGTTATAATGCTTTTAATATTTAATTATAATCTAAAACTTTAACTGAAATTCATTTTTAAAACCGTTTTTATTTAGTAAATTCTACGAGAATTCAATTATTTAAATACAAAGATAAATAATTTATTAATTTCATGTTTCTTAAAATTAAATTCTCATAAAAAATGTTATCAACAAATTTTTTAATTCAATAAATTCTTTAGACGAATTTTAATTAAATTTTTAAGAATAATTACATTTTTCAAGAAATTCCATTAAAATTGCATTAAAAATAATTGAAATTCTACGATGACTTTAATTATTTAATTATTTATGAAAATAATTGAATTCCTAAAAAAATTTTATTATTTATAAAAATAATTGAATCCCTGCAAAAATGTTAATATTTATGAAAATAATTGAATTATCGTGAAGAAATTTATAAAAAAATTTGTTAATAATTGAATTTCTGTGAAAAATTTTATTATTTATGAAAATAATTTAATGTTTGCGTAGAATTTTATTCAAAATTTTTTTTAATAATGGAATTCTTTTGGAAAATTTTATTGAAGTATAGTAGATATTGAAAATCATTGAATTTTAGTAAACTTTTGAAAGTAATTGTAATTTTGAAAAGAATTTGATTAAAATTTTGTAAAATAATTGAATATCAGAGAAGAATTTTATTATTTATAAAGACGAATTTTTATTTAAATTAATTTATTTTCAGTAGTAACACACCATTTTAGTCAAACGAGTTTTAATTTTATTTCATTTGTCTTTCTTAGTAGAAACTGTTATAGTTGGGGAATTTTTTATTTAGGTTAATTTGTTTTCAGTAGTAAGAAACTGTGTTAGTCAGACGAGTTTTAATTGTAGTTCATTTTTTTCAGTAGTAACAGACAATTTTAGTCAGACATTTTAAATACTTGTTATATATTTACATCAGAAATAAAAAATAGTTTTAATTTAGACACAATGTTTTTAAAAATATTGTTTAAAGTAGAAAATACTTGCTTTAGTCAGACGTTATAATTAATTATTTGTTCACTATTAAAAACTATTTTGAAGACACTTTCTATCAGTAGTAAGAGTCAGCTTCTGCCAGACATAAAAATACTTAAATTGCAAGTATTGTTCGTTTAAGTAGTACAAACATTTTTTAATCAGACATATAAAATCTAGTTCTAGTTTTCAGTAGTAAGAGCCAGTTTTAGTCGGACGAATTTTAATTTTAGTTAATTTGCTTGCAGTATCAGTAGTTAGAGGTAGTTTTAGTTAAACAATTTTTATTTTTAGTAACTTTTTTTATCTTATAGTAGAGATAATTTTAGTCACAAGAACTTTAATTTTAAATCAATTTATTTTCAGTAGTATGAGCCAATTTTAGTCAGACATTTTAAATACTTTGTTATGCTTAAATATCGGATGAATAAAAAAAAGTTTCTGTCAGATATTATAACATAAAAAGTTCAAATTTAATAAAGTACAATAAAAAATATCAAATACAATAAAAAACAAGTAAAGTACAAAAAATATAAATAGAATATTATTTCCTTTATTATTATTATTATTATTATTATTACTATTGTTCTCCTTTTTTTACCAACGTATCTTTTTTCATGATTATTTAACTTTTTTTTTCATTATTGATCAATTCTTTTTTTATCGCATTAATTATTTCTCTTCACGTTTATATTTTATATTCATCTCTTCACATGTACGCAATACCGTTTCGGCACTCGCACACATGCACATTATATTAATTTACACAGCTACAACAAACAATTGAAAATTCTGCGCTTTAACACTTCATAAATTTGCATACAAAATCGTGAGGCATTTATCAATCAAGATCAACAAATCAGCTTCGTTGAATATATATATATATATATATATATAACACCAATATTTCATTGCCCCATTCGTCTCGCGAGTTTATGCAAGTTTCGTTGTAGCCTATAATTTTCACATGACAGACTCTTTTTTCCCTGTCAACTCGTTACTCCGATAAGAGGAATGACTTTTAAAAGTGCGTCAAAGTAACCCTCATTGTACAATGAGGTACATATATATTGCATTCGAGAGTCTTGTATACTTCTGGGGCAACGAAAGAAAAATAATTCTTATGATGGAGTTAAATGCCACTAGAGTTGGGATTGTGAATCTACTCACCAATGGATGTCAATGCGAGAAAAAAAATTTACATACAAGAAGCAAATTTAGAAGAAAAAAAAAATATTTTTTGGTGGGTAAATAATATAGTTGATTCAAAATTTATTATTTCCTGGTTAAAATTACTTTTAAAAAAATTGGAGACGATAAAAGAAACGAAAAGAAAAGTAAATTAAAAATTGAAATCCGTTTATATTAATTATCAAACTCTCTAAATTTGATTGTAAATAATTATAGAATTACGAATATTGACGAAAATCATTGAGATTCAATATGGAAATGCTGCTTTCCACCTGCGAACGCCAAGGTCACCGGAAGATGGCAGTTCAGTTCCTTCTTGGAATTTCTCTTGCCACCTGTTGGTGACCTTGGCGTTCTCAAGTGGAGAAACTAAACCACCATTTTAAGCTTTAATAAAAATACTAACAATACTTACAATAGTTAAATGTTAACTTAAAAGTTTCAAATTTCAACGAATATCAAAAATGAGAATAAACAAAAATTGATGTGAATTTTTGGTGTCAATTTCATACTTTCAAGAAAACTGTAAATGGAAATATTAACTATAATAATCTTCGTATTTCATTCTTTCATTCTGTCTGTCTGTCACACTTTGAAGTTAGTTTTTGTGTACGCTTTTGTTTTTTTTTCCTTTAAAAAATGAGCTAAATTATGCAATTTTTTTTCCTTTTTATTTATAAATAAATAAAAAAATAGAAAATTGTTAATTAATAAAAAATTATGATTAAGAAATAGGAAATAAATACCGATTTTATGCATAATTTTTATTTCTCAATAACAATATTGTTTACAAAATCATTTTTTTTCTTTTGGGAAGAAAAACATTAGATATTCCCGTTTCTTAATGTTTTTGTAGAAAATTCTCAATTTTCATAAGAAAATAATTAGCATTAATTCTATTTCTTAATTTCAATTGTTTTAATAAAATTCAAAGTTTTTTAAAAATAAAAGAATAAAAATGTTTTTAAATTATATTTGTCAATTAGAAAATTTAATTGAAAATGAAATTGAAAATTTTTGAATTTTTTGAAAATAAAGAAAAAAATTTTATTAAAAAAAATGTTCTGTTAACTTTATTTACGAATATCTTTAATTGTAAAATTATTCGAAAACAAGAATTTCTTTTTTAAATATTTTAAATATTTCATTATTATTATTATTCCATAGGAATTAAGATTTTCAAAAATTTCAAATTCAAACCTTTTTGAAATTAAACAACTTATAAAAGTATTTGTTATAAAACATGAAAATATTGATTGCTCCGAGTCGAAGACTCGGAGTGATTGATTTCTTCATGTTTTATAATATTTAAAGAGGATCGAGTCTTAAAATCATTATTTTATATTATAAATTTATAAGAATATTGTTACTGTAACTTCTTAAAAATTATTTTCATATTCTATTATTATCTATAATTTAAACTAAAATTCATTTTCAAATCAATTTTTATTACAGAAAATTCTACGAGAATACAATTTAGTTAAATAGAAAAGTAAATTATTTATTGAATAATTGAATGTTTCTTAAAATTTAATTCCTATAAAGAATTTTATTAACAAATTTTTAAGTAAATGAAATTTTTTAACGAATTTTAATACAATTTTTAAAAAAATTAAATTTTTCGAGAAATTAGTTTAAATTTGTATTAAAAATAATTTAAATTCTTCAATGAGTTTTATTATTTATGAAAATAATTGAATTCCTAGAAAGAATTTTATTATTTACGAAAATAATTGAATATCTGAAAAGAATTTTAATATTTATGAAAATAATTGAATTATTGCGAAGAATTTTATAAAAAAAAATTTATATAACATGAATTGATTCGAGGAATTTTAATTAAATTTTTAAGAATAATTGCATTTTTCAAGAAATTCAATTGTATTAAAAATAATTGAAATTCTGTGATAAGTTTTATTATTTCTGAAAAGAATTTTAATGTTTATAAAAATAATTTAATTACTGCGAAGAATTTTATAAGAAAAATTTTAAATAATTGAATTGTTTCGACAGATTTTAATACAATTTTAAAAATAATTGCATTTTTCGAAACATTTAAATAAAATTGTATTGAATTAAGAGAAATTTTTTAAAATAATTGAATTCCCAAAAAGAATTTTATTATTGTTAAAAATAATTGAATGCCTGTAAAAGATTTTATTATTTACGAAAATAATTGAATTATCGCGAAGAAATTTATAAAAAATTTGTAAATACTTGAATTCCTGTGAAATTCTTATTATTTTATGAAAATAATATTAAATGTTTGCGTACAATTTTATTAAAATTGTTTCTAAATAATTGAATTCTTTTGGGTAATTTTATTAAAATAGTAAATAATGAAAATCATTGAAATAAGAAAAATTTTTGAAAATAATTTAAATTTTGACAAGAATTTTATTAAAATTTTTGAAAATCACATTATTTTGAAGAAGAATTTTTTTATTTATAAAGATAATAATTGGGATTTTGTCGACATTTTTTTTTATAAATTTTGAACATAATTGAATTTTGTGGTAAGAATTTAATTACTTTTGAAAATATTTGAATTTCTGCAATTATTTCTAACTGCTTCAAAATTCAATTTTTTTTAGTGTTTTTAACTAAAATTCTTCTATAAATTCATTATTTTCAATAATCAATTATATATATTATTAAAAAATTTAATTAATTTCAGAAGAATTTTATTTATTAAAATTTGTTTAAAATCTAGGTTTTTTAAAATTTTTAATTAAATTCATTTAAAATTGAAATTTTATAAAATTTCAAATTGAAACCGTTTGAAGTTTATTTATTTATGAAAATTGTAAACACAACTCTTTTAAAATGGAATTAATTTAAAAAAAAGGAAAATTTGTCTTTAAATAATTTATTTATTTTATGATCCTTGTTCAAGATTTAAGTTATTTAGAAAGAAATTTTTATCAGAAATTGAAAAAATTGAATGTTTTGTATTAGAATTATTGGTAATTTTAAAGTTTAGTTTTCAAAAAAGACACAAAATGTCAGAATTTTCTTATGAATTCTAAAAATTTAATTTTTTTCAGAACTTTTAATAAAAATTCCTAACTTTTCCCTAAATTCCCGATGTCAAAATATACAATTATTATAATTATAATAATATTAAAACTATATATTCCAATTCATACATTTTATTTTTATAAAAAACTATTTGAATTAAAAATTTTTATGTTTTATTATTTTTAAAATTGATAATTTTATTTTTTAAAAAAGTGAGTTAAATAGAAATTCTTAATTTGAGGATAAATTTATTTCAGTGCATAGAATTCCATTGGATTTAAATTCCTTTTTTTCAGAGTGTAAATTTTATAAGTAATCAGCCACTATATAACCCTCAATGTAAATACTCGCGATGGAGAACGTACAAATGGAGTTAATTTGTGTTTTTTATGCCTTGAAACATGCATACAACTCCTCCCACTTTATCCGAGGGAGCGACCAGCTCATTAGCTTAATGACGTCGATTACCGATCGACCGGGTGCCTATTGCAAAGCAACAGCCTCATGTGATTCCAGTAGCCAAAAATCACAAACTCTCCATTCAGATAAATTCAGTGGTAAGTGGCCGAGCAGAGAGCCAACACTTATAATTTGCATTCACGACTCTGACAATGATCGACCAATTCTCGCAAATATAATTCAAACTTTTAAATTCAAACTAGTTCACTTATTGTACGTATGAAAAAAAGAACAATTTTATTTTTCGTAAAATTTTAATAATTTCTTTTTTTATCTTTAATTATTAAATTAAATCAAATCAAACATATTTTTTTGGTTGGCTACTTATTTTTAAAATTAAAACAATTTTTACTCAGTGTATAAAATTTTAAGTTTTAAAGTTCTTAAAGTGAATTTGTTTTCAATTTAATATTTTGCAAATATTTTTAAAAATAACCAACAAAAAGAGAAAAATAATTAAAATTAAACATTTAATTAGTTAAGAATTGATTTTTTTAATATACAAAATAATTGTTTTGTTCCAAAATTTATATTAAAAGAAATAAAAAAATATTGCTGTTCATTTGAAGTTTTACTTAATTTTAAAATATTTTTTACTATTCTCAAGAGCAAAATTTTATGTTTATAAATTTCTCCTATGTTTATATATAATAGTGTTAAAAAATAAAACTGTTTAAAATGGAACAATTTTCAAAGTTAAATATTATATTTTATATTGACTAAAATAAAAAATACATTCACCATTAAACAATTTTACACGTGTTAATTATATTAATTACGTAAAATGAATTTAACGAAATATAAAATATTGGCATTGTAAAAGGTAAAATTCCAATTATAAATATTGACGTGAAAAATTTCCCCCGCATTTAATTCAGTGTATTAAATAAATGAGTGTGTGTTTTTATTTTATAATTTTATAAATAAACGCGTATATACACAGATATTATTAGAAATCGAGTTGTGAAAAAAAAACCGTGACGATTTATTTCACATCTCGAAATTGATTATAAATATTAAATGAACTTAAATATCAAAACGTTTTATTTAAATATAGGTACTTTATTTGAAAAATGATGATTGGATTTCATATTTAAAGTAATTTTTTTATCACGCTATTTATAGGTCCTTTATAAATGTATATTTCTAGAATTATTTAATCTCTTGCTTTCTAATGTAAATTTAAATGTAATGTATTTATTATAGACAATGAAAAGTTCATACTAAAATAAACTATACAAATAGCACAATAATAAGTCAAATTAATTAATTTGTATAATGTGATATAGAACACTTTTTCATTGTCTACTTTTTCAATTAGAATTTAAAATTATGTACTGTTTTTGAATAACCTTTTCGCTCTTGAATTTAATTTAAATTATTAATTATTGGAAGGAAGTGGATTTTTGACATACTTTACTTCTTGAAGTTTTTGATTTAAGTTGATTAATATTTTAATTATTTTATACAGAATAATAAACTAAATGTAGACGCCTAATGTTTATTTAGAAATATATTTTTTTTTATTATTTATTTTATTTATATTTTTAAATATATTTTTTGGTCTCTACTTGTCTATTATTTTCTTATAAATAATAAATGTAATTATTAATATTAAAGAATTATTAACCCTCACGGGCTCGAGCCGGGTCCCTCGGACCCGGAGGAAAGTTTTTTTGATCTACTTCCGGTTAAAAAAATATTATTGGAAAATCAACTTCACATTAGGCTTGGGGACGTAAAAACACACATTTTTCATCAATATAAACAATTCTTTATTTATAAAATATTCTGGAAAAATTACCTTTTAAGTCGAACATACGTAAGGGCTCAAGCCGGGTCCGAGGGACCCGGGCTATGAAAAACAATTTAAAAATTTGAAATTTTTATGCAATATTGGATTTATTTATGGTATTTTTATCAACAACTGCCATAATAAGTGATAACATATGCCTAATTCATCGGTAAATTTAATAGAACAAAAAATACACATTAAAAAAATCTTGCTTAATAAGTATGTAGTTCGATTTATTCAAAATGACTCATTAAATTTATTAAAGAAATTTTAGTTATATCTTGATTATTTTTTAATATTTAAAATTTTTTATGCAATTATATCATTAAAATTGTATTAAATATGGAAAATATAAAGCACTTTGCTATTAAATTTTATTTTTTATTGCATTGAAACATCCGGGTCCCTCGGACCCACCTTGTGCGCGCATTTCAAAAATCGAACTCGAGCCTGTGAGGGTTAAAAGATGGTCTCAGAATATTTTTTTATGATTATTATGATTATGATTATAATTATGATGATAACTATAATTATTATGATAATTATAATTAATTAAATATTTTTGAAAGCCATAAATTATATAAATAAAAGATGTAAATATAAAAATAAATAAAAATGACTTTAAACATTTTTTATTCAGATAATTATTATTATTGTGATTATTATTGTTATAATCATAAATGATTTTTAAAATTCTTTTATTAAAATTCCAGCAAATTTTTCGTACAAAGAAACATGTGGGTCATTTTTCAGGTCGTTATATTCGCTGCTTAGTTTTTAAAAAGAGGTAATACAAATTTTTTTTGGTATTTTTTTTATAAATAATGATTTTTTTTCGAAGCTTTCGTTTTTTTAGTAGTATTAGTATTTTTTCCTAATTTATGTTATGTAAAAAATAATTCGTTTCCATGTTTCAAAAATATAAAATAATTAATAGGAAAAATTTTTTCATAAAAGAAGTCGCGACTGAAATTTTGTGATACATGAATTTTTAAGTATTTCCTCATGAAAAAAGTATGAAAAGAAGAAATTTGTACAGGAAAAATATAAATAGCATTTGTTTCATTCTCACTACTATGAAATACATGGAATCTATTTTCCTCAGATAAATGCATTCTCGTGTTAAGATTTTCCATTTGCAGTAAGTCTGTTGACACTAAGTTTTTTCTTTTCTTTTTGTTCAATTCTAACTTTAACAAGAATTTCTATTAGGAAATGTTTTCCAGATGGATGTCACTTGTTCTTTAACTAGTTTTCTTTTTTTTTTAATTAAAAAATGATTGAAAATTTAATTTCTTCTTCAGTTTTTAGGGGAAAAAAATATTTTTTTTTTAAATTATGTGTTATTTTTTATTCTTGTCTTTTTGTTAAATTTCACAGTTTTTCTGCCGATATCAAATAGAGACAAAAAACGAATCAAAACGTTGTTTCGCAACACTTTTGATTCGTTTTTTTTGTCTCAATTTGATATTTCAAAATAGTTTTTAATAGTTAACAAATAAAATTTATTTAAATATAATTTCGATGAAATTTGACAAAATTTTCAATTGTTTCAATTTCTTAAAATTATTTTCGGAAATACAATTATTTTTCAAAAATTTCAATTACATTTTTTCAAGAAAAAAATTTTTTCGGAATTTCTAAATTAAATTATTCAAAACTTTAATACTTTTTGTTAAACAAAAAATTAAAAACTTATTCTTATTTATTTTTCCACGGAGATTAAAATTTTATATAATTTCAATGACAAACCTCGTGCAATTTAATTATTTCTAAAAATTGCAACTACAAGTCTTCCAAAACTCAATTATTTTTTTTAGAATTTTAAAATCAAATTGTTGAAAAACTTTAAGAATTTAAAAAAAAATAATGAAATTACTAATTTTTTAAAGTAAAAGTTTAAATATTTTTAAACTTTTGCTTTCCTTAAATTTTCAAGGAATTTAATTTAAAAAGCTTTTAAAATTTCATTAACTGGCACTTTTTTTTAAATCAATTCCAATTAGAAATCAATGACGAGAATTGAATTATTTATCTTAAATAGAATAATTTTTGTAAATTCATAAAATAATGTATTTTCAAAAATACAATAGTATTTATATATAAAATTTTTAAAAATAAAAAAATAAAATTCTTTAAAATATAAAATTTTACAAAATTTACAATTATTTCAATTTTTTTAAAATTATTTTCGTGAATTTAAAAATATCTTCAAAAAATTAACAATTCTTTAGAAATCTTAATTTTTCATATTTATATTTATAACCAACAATTCTGTAGAATTAATTATTTTGAAAAAGTTTCATTGAATTTTTTTCTGAAATTATTTCAAGTGTTTCTTTTTTAAAACGTATTCAATTGAAGAATTTCTGAATAATTGAAATTTCGTAAAATTGAATTGTAAACAAATGGATTTGAAAATTTTCAAAGAACTTATTCAAAAATTATTAAAGATACATAATTGATTTAAAGAAGAATTTTATTTAAAAATTCAAGAAAATAATAATTTAATTAAAAATGATGAAAATAATTTTGAAAAAATTACAGTGAAAATATTCCTATTGTAAAAAATAATGATCTTATCACTCGGTTATCTTTAATTTATTTTAAAACATGAAGAAATATTCTTATATAAAATTATAAATTTCAAAAAGCTTTAAATTTAAAATTTTTGAAAATCTTGATTCCTGTGGAAAAATAATAATGATTAAATATTTATTTAGAAAAGAAGTTATTGATGTTTTCGAATAATTTTACAATCATTTTTAACAAATAGAAATTTTGTTAATATTTTTTCCAAAATAAATTTAAAATTTCTTAAACAAAATTAAAAAATAGTAAAAAAATAAAGAAGTAGATTTAATATTATCCATCAAAACTTATCAAAAAAACAAATCAAGCACAAAAGTCTAATTTCAAGTGTGGACAGGCTGGACAGAATACGATTATTATAGTTAATAATAATAATTATTTCCACTACAAAAAAATGAACTAAAAAATGAAACAATTCATAATAACAAAAAACAAAATTAAATAAAATGAACAATGTTAAAATTTAAGACAAAATAAAATATAATTGACTTCTAGAGAGACACATCCTATTAGCCAATAGTGTCACATTGATTAAACATTATACTATATATATATACATGAAAAAAAATGGATTTGCATAACGTGAACGGTATGAACACGTTTAAATTTAGTGTCAGTTCGTTGGGCAAAACGAGATCGAGAAATTATTAGCGATCGTGGGGGAATTTAAAGGTGTGCATTCCGAATAAAATTTATTTCCATTGGCAATTCGCGGATGCGCATCGCACACGCGGTCTGATAAATGTTTGTCGAAGAGAGAGAGAGAGAGAGAGTGAGAGAGAGGGGGGGGGGATTAGGTTTCGAGCCGAAATTGCATTTCCGCGTCAGATTCGTGAAACGGGTGAGATGAAAAGGGTTTGTGGGCAAAAAAAGAGGGGGTAAGGAAGGAGAAGAAAGTGTGTCGAGATATAGACTTCTTTCGAAATAGAAAATGGAGGAGGGGAAGAAATAGAAAGAGGGGATGAGAAAAAAAAAAGGGGTGATGAAAAAAGAGATGAGGGGGAAAGAGAAGAAGAAGGAGAAGAAGAAAGAGAAGAAGAAGAAGGAAAAGTAGAAGAAGAAGGAGAAGAAGAAGAAGAAGAAGGAAAAGTAGAAGAAGAAGAAGAAGAGGAAAGAGAAGTATAAAGAGGAAGAGAATAAAAAAAAAGAAAATAAGAAGAAGGAGAAGAAGAAAAAAGACAAGTAGAAAAAGGAGGAGAAGAAGGTGAAGAAAGAGGAGGAGGAGAAGAAGAAAGGGGAGTCTTACAGCTTTCCGGGGCGAGGTCTTACCAAAAACCCAAGTACCTAACCCGCACGTAGTTACATTGCGCACGTCAACTCCGTCGTCTCTAATACGTTATTCACATCCCCAAAAACTTTCTCTCTCTCTCTTTCTCTCTCATTCTCTCCTTGCCTCTAAAAGCCAAACTCACTAACCCGCTGAATCTGCTTGTTTTATTTCTTTTCCAAAGGGGAAAGATGCGTTCAGCATTTTGAGCCTAGCGACAGACACGAACCAACTTTATCAAAACAAGCAAGCTCTCTTATTCCCCGATTTTATGCATTTTTTAAGGGGCGAGTCCGAGTCGGTGCGCCACTTGCTTTTTTCGAAATGAAAGAATTCTTTTTATTTTTATGATCATACGCCTTCGAAATACGAAAGTAAAATATACTACTTTCATTTTTTTTTATCCCACTTGTTTTACATATTATGCTCTTCTAAAAATTGCATTTTGCTATATTTTACAAATGTTTAACTAAAATTTCATCTAAATTAATACCAGTTGTTGTAATTTCTTAATTAATTAATTTTTTTTATTTTACTATTTCATGGAATGATTAAAAAAATTTCTACTACAGTTTTCTTTATTAAGAAAATACTAAAATTATAAAGTAGAGTAAATTTTTTAGATAATTTTTTTAAGCACAAAATATTTTTTAATAAAGTAGAAATTAAAAGAAGTAAAAAAATGTCGAATTTATATTTAAACGTCAAAATAAAGCAGCAAAAATTTTAAATATTCTTTAAAATTTTTTTAAATGTCTTATTTTTGTTTAAACGTCAAAATAAAGTATAAAAAATTTAAAATATTCTTTAAAATTCTTTAAAAATTAATAAAAAGTAAAATTATTATTTCCTAGTTTTCTCTGTATTTTTTTCAACAAAAATCGGCAAGTACTTACGTCACAGACACTTTTTAGCGTAAACTATCAGCAAAATGTATTCATTTTCACTTACCTAGAACAAAAAGAAAACATGAATTAGAATAATCAATTACGTATTTTTCTAAAATGCTAATTAAAAATATTTATATTCCATCTTTTACAATCATTTCAATTCAAATAATAAAATATATATCATATTTTTCGCCATAATTCAATTATTTTCATAAATAATAAAATTCTTATCAGGAATTTAATAATTTTTGAAAATTTTAATAAAATTCTTATAGCAAGTATTCAATTGTTTTCATAAATAATAAAATTCATCGCAGGATTTCAATTATTTTTAATACAATTTTACAGGAATTACTCAAAAAATGTAATTATTCTTAAAAATTTAATTTCAGTTCCTCGAAAAAATCAATAATTTAAAAAAATGTTCACTTAAATTTCTTTGGAAGAATTCAATTATTTACAAAAATATTAGAATTTTTCACAGGAATTCAATTATTTGAAAATATTTAAATAAAATTGTTCGAAAGAAATCAATTTTTTTTAAAAATTCTAATAAAATTCTTTGCTAAATTCAATTATATTCATAAATAACAATATACATCACAAGAATTCAATTATTTTTAAAAGTAATAAGTTTCTTCTTGGAAATTCAATTATTTAAAAAAATTCAAATAAAATCGTTTGCAAGAATTCAATTTTACTATTTTGATAAATAATAAAATGCTTTTGAGGAATTTAATTATTTTCATAAATAATAAAATTCTTCTCAGAGATTCAATTATTTTTTCAAATTTTAATAACATTTTTTGCAACTATATTCAATTATTTTCTCAAAATATAAAAATTCGTGGCAGGATTTCAATTATTATTAATAAAATTTTACAGGAATTGCTAAAAAATAGGTAATTATTCTTAAAAATTTAATTTTAATTTCTCGAAAAAATTAATTAATTTAAAAAAATGTTTTTTTTAATTCTTTCAAAGAATTCAATATTATTTACAAAAATATTAGAATTTTTCACAGAAATTCAATTATTCTCAACTGTTTTAATAAAATTCTTCAAAAGAAATCAATTATTTGAAATACAATTTTAATTCAATTTTTTTGAAATAATTCAATTATTCTTTTAGATTTTAATAAAATTCTTCAAAAGAATTCAATTATGTCGATGAATATCAAAATTATTTCCGAAAATTTAATTATTTTGAGGCATTTCAATAAAATTCTTTGATAAATTCAATTATTTTCATATATAACAATATTCATCACAAAAATTCAATTATTTCTTAAAGTAGTAAGTTTCTTTTTGGAAATTTAATTATTTTAAAAAATTCTAAATCGTACGAAATCGTTCGAAATCGTTCGACAAAATTCAATTTTATTATTTTCATAAATAATAATGCTTTTTGAGGAATTCAATTATTTTCAAAAAAATTTAATAAAATACCACACAGACATTTAATTATTCTCAAAAATTTTATTATAATTTTTTTGTAACATTTAATTATTTAAACGAATTTTTCGCAATTCAATTATTTTCAATATCTACTATTTTCATAAAATTTCCAAACAGAATTCAATTATTTAAAATTATTTTTGTTAAAATCTGCGTAAGAATTTAATTCTTTTCATGAATAATAAAAATTTCTCAGGAATTCAATTATTTAAATTAGAATTTGCATAAAATTAGCAAAAAAAATCAATTATTTAAAAATTTTTATAAAATTCTTTGCACGAATTAAATTTTTTTCTTGTATAAATATTTAAATTCTTTCATGAATAATAAAATTCGTTGCAAGAATTTAATTTATTAGGAGGATTAGAAATAAGTAAATATTTTTTTATGAAAATTACGAAAAAGTCAGGAAAATAAAATGAATTTTTGGCAGTTTTGTAAAGTATCTAAAACCATTTTTTTTTGGTCGTCATGTTTAATTTTTCGATAGCTTCTTTTTTACTACTTTTTTTTAGTTTGAAAACTACTTTTCGATATTTTTTAAAAATTAATTATCGAGTGCGAAGTCTGCATTATGCTTACAAATTAATTTCAATTAAACAAAATCATCAAAAATTATTTTTCTATTTCATTTAACTTCAATGTTTTCTCAGTGGTGAAAAAAATGAGTTTGATAATTTTCATTTTTAGCTCATTTACAAAATGAAGTTATATAAGTTTAAAAAGAAAAATGCAAAATATCTTATATATGTTTATTCATTTGGCTAAAATGAAATTGTTATTTACATTCCTATAGAGTTGCAGAGTACGCAAGTAAATAGAGTTCACGACGTGATGTGCATTCGATGACAACAGTGGTGACCGTTAGAATTATGCGTCATTTCCGCTTATTCTACTGCTTCCCACCCTAAAAACCACAATCCGATCGTGAAATCAATCCTTGATTGGTGAATTCACAGGAAATCGAATGGCAAAATCTATTATATTCCGGACATATACGCATATACATTTTTGTTACTCAAAAAAATAGACATATATATATGCTTTACCCATTTCCATGAAAGATTATCAAATACCGCAAAATTTTGACAAATTGATAATAATCAAACGGAGTGAGACCTTCATCACTATATTCAAACAAATATTCTAGGGAGAAATTAAAAAATTAAAGAGAGAAAGAAAATTATTTCCCTTAATTTTTACTAGAATATTTAAATTAGAATTATTATTACTTATTTCTTTACAAAAATAATATTTTTTTTCATCTAGATAAAAAATTTATTGTTCGCTAGAAAATAAATAATTTATCATTTAATTTTAATTATCCATATTGTATAATAAATAAATATTTCAAATTTTACTTTATTTAAATTTTTTGTGGAGAAAAAAATGCAGTCAATATAATGGATGATGGTCATTTGACAGTATAATTAAAATATGGTAAAATTTTTTTCAAAAATATAAAATTTTTATTATTTTTATTCTCTATATAAAGCTTCTTTATTTTATAAAAGGATTCGCTGTATTGTGATAGAGAGAACATTGATTTTTAGCTTTTGTTATAAATATAAAGGACCCAACGGTACTTCAGAAAAAGGTCTGTGAAATATATTGTCAGTTGAAACTTTTGATACAAAAGCATCAATCTGGTAATTGCAGTACGATTTGACAGTACAGGATAAAAAAAAAATTCTCCCACCGATTTTTAGTTTTTTACACTCTAAAATGCATTTAGACAAAAAAAATTCCATTTTTATAAATTTTATTGAGAAAATAAAATATTTTAGTTTTTAAGAAATCAGTGAAATGATTTTTTTTTCATCTTATTCAATTGTTTATTTTTTTCTAAATAAAAAAGTAGTGATAAAGTGAAATGACGTTAAACATTGAATTAAAGTTTGGTCAGCCCTGCAATTCCCATGTGGAAAAAGATAAGTGAAAGAGGTAACAGTTTAGTCAGACACATAGCGAGTGCGTTTAGTGAAATGTGTGTTTATTTTCTTTATTTAAAAAAACCTTTTTTTGTTTAAAAACTCTTTTATTTAAAAAAAACCTTATTTTATTTAAGAAACTTTTTTTTTACTAAAAAAATTGTTTTTAAAAAAAAAATTTGCTTTATTCAAAAAACCTTTTTTTATTAAACAAAACTTTTCTTACTTCAAAATCTTTTTTTAATTTAAGAAACATTTTTTTTTATTTAAAAACCCTTGTTTTATTTAAAACAGCTTTTTTATTAAAAAATTCTTTTCTTAATTAAAAAGCTTTTTTATTAAAAAAATCTTTTTTTTAATAATTAAAAACATTTTTTTCATCGCTTCGTACAATTTCTCCTTAAGTTAATATACTTTTCTTTTCTATTTTCATTGAAATTTTGCCGAATTTATGTAACAGAAAAATGCTAATAAATGTTAATTTGAAAATTAATTAATTAATTTATTTATTTATTTTGTTTTATTTAAAAAAACATCCGTGAAAAATATATCATACTTTTAAAATAGAATCTTCAGTATAAATCGAAGAGAAACAAATTGAATTAAAAAAAAGCATTGATTACAAAAATAGCTTTTTATTGATCTTTTTTTCATTTAATTATAACTATTACCAAGAGAACATTAATAAATATTTGAATACTTCCATTTTTCAAATATTTATTACTTCTTAATCTAATTTTAACAAACTAATTCAGAAATTTTGTTTCTATTTTCTACTCTAATTTTATTCAATTTTCTCTCTTTTTAATTTCATCATAATAAGTATCACTAACTGAACTTTAAATACCAAAATGCTTTAGCAGTTTTCATATTATATGTTTATTATTTCTAAATAATCTAATCTCAAAATTAACTTCCGAAGAATACATTTATATATAAATTTTAGAAATAGAACGGAAATTCTCATGTAATTTTTTAAATTGAATTCAATCTTCTTATATCTAGGATGTTAATGAAATGAAAGATTCATTAGACATTTAACAAATGTCGATAATTGAATTGATTATTACAAACGGAGGCAAAATTAGAATGTAGAATGTCCCTTTTTTAAAATGACATTAACATAATTTAAGTATTAATCAAATGTCTTTGGAAGTTCGCAGGCATATCAGAAAGGGATAAAGATTTATTTCTTTTTCTTTTCTTTTTTTTGTAATTAAAGAAATTTTCACTTACGAAGAGAGAGTTTAATTAAAAGCGCTATATATATATATATATATATATATATATATATATATATATATATATATATATATATATTTTCTCCGAATGAAAAGAATCTTTTCCTACGAGTATAGATTGAAATCGGTAGATGTTTGAGATTTAGAAAGCGAATCCTGTATATTTAAATTGTTGATAGTTTGCTAAGCAGTGTATATAACGGGATATATAAAAAAAATTGTATTTTAAATCCTTCGGAAAATTAAATGAGTCTCAAAAATAGGATTTTAGTAAAAAAAAAACTAAAAATTTTATGAAAATATATTTTAATTTATAAAGAGGACAAATTCAGAAGTTTATAAATCTGAAATTTAAAAATTAATTTATCTATTCTTGAAATAACATTTTTGGATATAAATCAAATTGTATTCGTGTTGAAATGATAAAAATGAAAAGAATTTTCAATTGCATTGACAAAAATTAAATTTTTAGAATTCATAAGAAAATTCTGAATTTTTGTGTCTTTTTTGTTTGACTCATATAAACTATAAAATTAAATATCTTAAAATTAATTCAATTTTAAAAAAGTTGCGTTTACAATTTTCATAAATAAATAAACTTCAAACGGTTTCAATTTTAAATTTTATAAAATTTCAATTTTAAATGAATTTCATTAGAAATTTTAAAAGACCTAGATATTAAAAAATTTTAATAACTAAAATTCTTCTGAAATTAGTTAAATTTTTTAATATATATTTAATTGATTATTAAAAATAATGAATTTATAGAAGAATTTTAGTTAAAAACACTAAAAAAAATTGAATTTTAATGAAGTTACAAATAATTGGAGAAATTTAAATATTCTAAAAAGTAATTAAATTCGTATCACAAAATTCAATTATGTTCAAAATTTATAAAAAAAAATGTCGACAAAATCCCAATTATTATCTTTATAAATAAAAAAATTCTTCTTCAAAATAATGTGATTTTCAAAAATTTTAATTAAATTCTTGTCAAAATTTAAATTACTTTCAAAAAATTTCCTTATTTCGATGATTTTCAATATCTACTATTATAATAAAAATTACCCAAAAGAATTCAATTATTTAGAAACAATTTTAATAAAATTGTACGCAAACATTTAATATTATTTTCATAAAATAATAAAAATTTCACAGGAATTCAAGTATTTACAAATTTTTTATAAATTTCTTCGCGATAATTCAATTATTTTCGTAAATAATAAAATCTTTTACAGGCATTCAATTATTTTTAACAATAATAAAATTCTTTTTGGGAATTCAATTATTTTAAAAAATTTCTCTTAATTCAATACAATTTTATTTAAATGTTTCGAAAAATGCAATTATTCTTAAAATTGTATTAAAATCTGTCAAAACAATTCAATTATTTAAAATTTTTCTTATAAAATTCTTCGCAGTAATTAAATTATTTTTATAAACATTAAAATTCTTTTCAGAAATAATAAAACTTATCACAGAATTTTAATTATTTTTAATACAATTGAATTTCTTGAAAAATGCAATTATTCTTAGAAATTTAATTAAAATTCGTCGAATCAATTCATGTTATTTAAATTTTTTTTTATAAAATTCTTCGCAATAATTCAATTATTTTCATAAATATTAAAATTCTTTTCAGATATTCAATTATTTTCATAAATAATAATATTCTTTCTAGGAATTCAATTATTTTCATAAATAATAAAACTCATTGAAGAATTTAAATTATTTTTAATACAAATTTAAACTAATTTCTCGAAACATTTAATTTTTCTCACAAATTTTATTAAAATTCGTTAAAAGAATTCATTTACTTAAAAATTTGTTAATAAAATTCTTTATAAGAATTAAATTTTAAGAAACATTCAATTATTTAATAAATAATTTACTTTTCTATTTAACTAAATTGTATTCTCGTAGAATTTTCTGTAATAAAAATTGATTTGGAAATGAATTTTAGTTTAAATTATAGATAATAATAGAATTTGAAAATAATTTTTAAGAAGTTACAGTAACAATATTCTTATAATATAAAATAATGATTTTAAGACTCGATCCTCTTTAAATATTATAAAACATGAAGAAATCAATCACTCCGAGTCTTCGACTCGGAGCAATCGATATCTTCATGTTTTATAACAATTTTTTATAAGTTGTTTATTTTCAAAAAGGTTTGAATTCGAAATATTTGAAAATCCTAATTCCTATGAAAAAATAATAATAATGAAATATTTATAATATTTAAAAAAGAAATTATTGTTTTCGAATAATTTTACAATGAAAGATATTCGTAAATTAAGTTAATAGAACATTTTTTTCAATAAAATTTTTTCCTTTATTTTCTAAAAATTCAAAAATTTTCAATTTCATTTTCAATTAAATTTTCTAATTGACAAATATAATTTAAAATCATTTTTATTCTATTTTTAAAAAATTTTGAATTTTATTAAAACAATTGAAATTAAGAAATAGAATTGATGCTAATTATTTTCTTGTGAAAATTGTGAATTTTCTACAAAAACATTAGGAAACGGGAATATCTAATGTTTTTCTTCCCAAAAGAAAAAAAATGATTTTGTAAACAATATTGTTATTGAGAAATAAAAATTATGCATAAAATCGGTATTTATTTCCTATTTCTTAATCATAATTTTTTATTAATTAACAATTTTCTATTTTTTATAAGCAAAAAGGAAAAAAATTGCATAATTTAGATCAGTCAAACGAAATTTGTTATAAAAAAAAGCATTTAACAATCAAAATTGGGTATATTTTTTATTTCTTAATCGTAATTTTTAAAAAAATTTCAAATTTGTAATATTATTTTAATATAAATCATGAAAATATACATGCATATTTTCGATTCGTCAAACAATATTTTTTAAAGAAAAAAAAGCATAGAAACTAATTTCAAACTGCGGACAGAATGAATGAAAGAATACGCAGATTAATATATAGTTAATATATACTTCCTCAATAATAAGGAAAAAGAAAACGAAAAGTTAAATATTTCTTCAATCGCAATATTATAAAGTATCGTATAAAATTTTTTTTAATAAGAAGTTATTTTAAAAAAGTGTCTCTTTAAAAAAAAAAAAAAAAATTGTAAAAAATAGGGAAGTGAGCGTATAATAAAAGAAAGTAAATAAAAGGTCTAAGCTAAAATTCACATTTAAACAAAACTGTGAGTCACAATAATATTTTTCGTGTGTGATTTATACGATTGGGGGAATAAAGAATGAGAGGGTCATTTTTATATAAGCATATGGTTTAAATGTTCAACATATATATATATATTTGTGCGGATATATAAGACGTTATAGTTGCATTAAAGTCCCAAGTGCAACGTCCATCTTCAAGAAATGTCTGTTGAATTTTAGTATACTCGAAGATCAATAACAGTAAAGTACACACACACCTTTTGTGTGGTGCAGTGTAAATAAAGATCGACGCAAACCTTTTGTGTTTTGATGGACTAAAAGTATATGATGTGTATATATAGTTTCTTATTGCCGTTAGAACACTTTTCTTAAAAAAAGCAAAAAAAAATGAAAAATCCACCGATTTCAAAGAGAGAATTGTTATTTTACACTTGGCCGGTATAATTAAAAATTAAAAATTTTTGACTTGTTGTCAGAGAAGTAATTCTAATTTTTATTGCTTTCGTGTTTATCGGAAATGCAATTCTTTTGTTTGACACGTATACCTAGGATAACCTTATTATCATAGGGCAATAATGGACACTTTATTACCCTAGGACAATAATAGGCACTTTGTTACACTAGGGCAATAATGGGCACAATATTGAACTTGCTTACTGGTCCATGTAAAGAACTCATTATTATTATTATTATTATTATTACTTGATGCATAATTTATATAATAATTCTGTATATAGAACAAGACAATAAAATAAATGAAATAAATAAAATCTACTTTTAAATTATGAAATAAAAAAAAAGATTATATTGAATGGCTCTAAAGCTCGCTCTAAAGCTCGCTCTAAATGTGAAAAGAGAAAAAAAATTGACAAGTGCGGGTTTGGTTTTTATTTTCATGCTAGAATTATAATCGTCAAGAGAAAAGAGTATAAAAGAGACAGAGAGACTATAAAAATTGCCCTTTGGAAAAATGCTTTTTTGATAGGACTTTTTGATCCCATTATATTTGACAGGAAAAAGGAAGGTCCTAATAAAATTTATAACGAACGAAAGTAAAAAGCTCGAGAAAAGCATTTTTCTGTCGGTATCAATTGGCCCAATGTCGTCGGTTTTTTGAAGTTCCTCTTGTCTTATATATATACATAGAGAGAGAGAGAGAGAGAGAGAGAGAGAAAACGAGGGACATTTTGACTTCTGAGTGGGATCTCGTCATGAACCCCCCAAAGAGAACCCTGGGATCGTGGGAGGACGTTGAGAAAGTGGCTTATACCAGTTGTTCACCCTTAGAACTATCCGCGCGCGTTCTTACGTTATATCCGCACAGTACATCTCAAATTGCTCGACCTGCTCCAACCAATAGCGTTCTCTCGTCTGCCAATACACGTTTCTCTCTCTCTCTCTCTCTCTATACTGAAAGATAAACCCTAGAATGCAGATCAGAGACACAACGAGAGAACATAGAAGATCGTCGAATGGCTACGAGACGAGGATGACTTCCAATATATATATATATATATATATATATATTCAAGTCAAACTCGTTGAGGGAATCCCTTTGTGGTTGGAAATTGGTGGAGTTCGGTATGGCGCGTTGCTTTCTCTCTCTGTACATATATATAAACAAAAGAAGACGCAGATTTCATTCTTTCGATTATAGTGAGAGACTCGAACAAATCTCGAATTATTTGGTTTATTTATATATTGTACATTCCGAACTGCAAAGTGAAAAATCCATTTTTTGTAAGAAAAAAAGAGGAATAAAGAATTATTTACAAATTTTTTGAAAGAAAAAGAAAATTAAAATTTTTTTAAAAATATTATTTTCATTTCAGTCTTTGCCTTTCATCTACTAAAACATACTATTTACTACTTTTTTACGTTATGCTACTATTTGGGTACTTTTTTTTTAGATGTCACCCACTAAAACCTACTATTTCTGTTTTTTATTGAGAATTTCCACTACTTTAAATTCGCTAATACTAGAAATCAAAAAAACTATTCTCAAAAATTAAAATCAAATTCTTTAAAACGATTAAATTATTTTCAAAAAATATTCGAAATTCAATTATTATTCAATGTCTAGTATTTTCAAAACTTTGGCAAAAGAATTCAATTCTTTGGGGAAAAAAATTGATAAAATTAATCCAAAACTCAATTAGTTTCATAAATAATAAAATTTACACAAGAATTAAATTAATTTAGAAACAGTATTTTCAAAAAAATTTCGAAAAAATCAATTATTCACAATAATTTAATTATTTTCACTATATAATATATATTCACTGTATTATGTATATAATAATAACAACACTTTTAATGAAAATTCAATTTTTTAAACAAATTTTTGATAAAATTCTAGGCAAGAATTCAATTATTTAAAATAAAATTTTTATAATATTTATTATATTTCAAAAAAGTTGATTATTTAAAACAATGTTTATAAAATTCTAATGAATAATTCAATTATTTTCAAGAATAGCAAAATTTTTCAAAGAAATTCAATTCTTTTTAAATATTTTAATGAAATTTTTCGCAATAATTCAATTATTTTCATAAATAACGAAATTCATCGCAGGATTTAAATTATTTTTAATATAAAATTTTACAGGAATTACTCGAAAATTTCTTTGGAAGAATTCAATTATTTACAAAAACATTAGAATTTTTAATAGGAATTCAATTATTTTCAAATATTTTAATAAAACAGTTCGAAAGAAATCAATTATTTTAAATTCAATTTTAATTAAATTTTTTTGCAATTAATTGAATTACCTATTCTTTTAGATTTTATAATAAAATTATCCCCCACAATTCAATTATTTAAGAAAATAATTCTTCGAAAGAATTCAATTATGTCGATAAATAACAAAAATATTCCCGAAAATTCAATTATTTTGAGGAATTTTTATAAAATTCTTTGCAAAATTAAATTATTCTCAAAAATAATAAAATTCTTTGCAAAATTAAATTATTCTCAAAAATAATAAAATTCCTCTCCGGAATTCAATTATTTTTTTAAATCTTAATAAAATTCATTGCAACTATTCAATTATTTTCATCAATAACAAAATTCATCGCAGGATTTCAATTATTTTTAATATAATTTTACAGGAATTAATCGAAAAATGTAATTATTCTTAAAAATTTAATTTCAGTTCCTCGAAAAAATCAATAATTTAAAAAAATGTTTACTTAAATTTCTTTGGAACAATTCAACTATTTACAAAAATATTAGAATTTTTCACAGGAATTCAATTATTTTCAAATATTTTAATAAAACAGTTCAAAAGAAATCAATTATTTTAAATTCAAATTTAATTTTTTGAAATAATTCAATTATTCTTTTAGATTTTATAATAAAATTCTTATTAATAATTCAATTATTTAAGAAAATAATTCGTCGAAAGAATTCAATTATGTCGATAAATAACAAAATTATTCCCGAAAATTCAATTATTTTGAGGCATTTTTATAAAATTATTTGCAAAATTATTTTTAATTTTTATTATTTTTAAAAGTAATAAATTTTTTCTTGGAAATTCCATTATAAAATTATAAAATTATAAAATGCTTTTTAGAAATTCAATTATTCTCAAAAATTTTAATAGAATTCTTTGTAAAATTTAATTGTTCTTAAAAACTTTTCGCAATTCAATGATTTTTAATATCTATTTTCATAAAATTTCATTTGCTGACGAATGTTTATTAATTTTTTTTTTTGTAAGATATTATTATACCTTTATTTATTTATTATTTTTTGAATGAATGTTAGACTGATTGATTTGAAATTTCTATTTTTCATATTTTATAATTTATATTTTTTTATTTATAATGATTGACGTTAAAAATATTTTTTTTTATATTATTTTATATTTTTATAGACTCTCTGAAGAGGCAATCGGTTAGATTTCAAAACGTTGGAGTAAACTGATTTTTAAAAACTATTTGTCCAAATGTTTTTTCAATTCAATTATTCAAAAAATTTGTTGTAAATATCTTCGCAAGAATTCAATTCTTTTCATGAATAATAAAAATTTCTCAGGAATTCAATTATTTAAATTAGAATTTGAATAAAATCAGTCGAAAGAAATCAATTATTTAAAAATTTAAAAAAAAATTCTTAGCAAGAATATTAAATTATTTATTATAAATATTTAAATTCTTTCATGAATAATAAAATTTGTTGCAGGAATTTAATTTATTAGCAGGAAATAAAAGAAGTAAATATTTTTGATGAAAATTGCTTCTACACAGTTTATCTAATAATATCAAAATTGAGACGAAAAACGTATGAAAATTGTTGCGAAGCAACAATTTTGATACGTTTTTCGTCTCAATTTTGATATCCTTTGAAAAACTGAGGTAATAAATAATAAAAAATTTTCTATAGTAATTTCTAATTCTTACAATTAAGCAATTTAACAATTATTCAAGAATATAAAAAACCCAAAGAAATTCAATCCTCAGGGGTGACAGAGAACGACCCATATATGCACATCGCGCAACTAATTGTAATTTGTTGCATTACTAAAAGGTATTAGTGCGCGACACTTTGTGTGCTGGTTGTATAGCATTTTCTCTCATACTTCTTTTTTTTCGTGTATACATTGGAGCCTCGTTATACATATACGCACTTGTGGTTAGCCGTAGCTTGAAACACTATATTTTAGCGTAATTTGCATATAAGCAGTGTGCGACGAATGGCATGCCACTCTCTTTCTCGATGCTATGCACAAAAACACGCGGGGGTAAGAATGTAAAAAATATCGATCGAAAATGTGTTCACTTCAACTTCGTCGCGTCTAAGGCAATATGCTCTGCGGCTGAGAAAGTAACGCAACGCCAGCTACTTCGCGTCGACAAGAGATTTCCCGGAATCCATTTGCAAAACAGCAAATTACCATTGCCACGGCATTCGACCGCGTGAATTACGGAACATTTCCTCACGAATATAGAAAAGAAAGGGTCGCGCGAGCGCACAGATAGGAAAAATTGCTGAAGAAGCTTTATCAGGGTTCAAACAAAAATTTTATTTTATTTTTCCCTGACTCTTCCCTGATTTTTTCAGATGAAATTTTCACTTTTTCCCTGACCAAAAAAGAATATTCTAATTCACTCTAAAAATTGTTAGATACTCAAAAAAAAAGTCTACTACATCTAACTTACGAATTTCTAAAATTGTAAAATTATTCGCAAACATCAATAACTAAATTTTTAAATAAATATTAAATCATTGTTATTTTTCCATAAGAGTTAAGATTTTCAAAAATTTCAAATTCAATCATTTATAAGAATATTATTATAAAACATGAAGAAGTCGATCACTCCGAGTCTTCGACTCGGAGCAATCGATTTCATCATGTTTTTATAATAATTAAAGATAACCCAGTTAATTAATAATAAAATAAAATGAATTCTACTACGAAGAATTGTTAGTTAAAATTATGAAAAATTCTGATTTTCAAAGATTTAAATTCGAAACCTTTTCAAAATTCAGATTAAAGAATTTTATAACAATTTTTGAAAATAATTTGAAAACTTTTTGAAGAATTTTATTAAATTTTTTTTAAATAATTGATTTCCTTAAAAGAATTTAAATAATAATTTATGAAAATAATTGAATTCATGCGAAGAATTTTAATTAAATTTCGTTTAAATAATTGAAATTTTGCCAAGAATATTATTAAAATTTCTGACAATAATTTAATTCTTGAGAAGATTTTTGCTATCTATTTAAAAACAAAGTAATTTTATTCTTAACGGGAATTTTTAAAAACATTTAAAAATAATTTAATTTTTAGAAGGTATTTTATGAGTTTTTAAAAGAATTAAATTCTTATCATGAATTTTAATATTTATCGAAATAATTGATTTTTGGAAAGAAATTTTATTAAAATTCCTTAAAATAATTTATTTTATGTGGAAAACTTTGTTGTTTATCAAGATAATTGAATTCTTTTGCAGAATTACAAAAAAATTTTTGAAAATAATTAATTTTCTGTGATGAATGAAATTATTGAATTCTTGCAACGAATTTTATTATTTTATTGAATAATGGAATGTTTCTTAAATTTGAATTTATTTAAATCTGAAATTTATTTAAAATTGTATTAAAAATATTGGAAATTCTGTGATGAAAATAATTAAATGTTTAAGAAGAATTGTATCAAAATTCTTTTTCAATAATTAAATTATTTGATAAATTTTATGAAAATAGTAAATATTGAAAATCATTGAATTGCAAAAAGTTTTTTCAGAATAATTAAATTTTACAAAGAATTCTATTAAAACTTTTGAGAATAATTGAATTTTTGTCGAAAAATTTTGCTATTTATAAAGATAATTGAATTCTTGACGAAACATTTGTTCAAATTATTAAAAATAATTGAATTTATTCGAAGAATTTCATTACTTTTAAAAATAATTGAATTCTTGTGATAAATATTGTTATTTATAAAAATAATCGAATTTTATAAAGAATTTTTTTTTAAATTCTTCAAAATAATTGAATTTTTTTAAAGAATTTTGTTATTTATTAAGATAATTTATATTAAAATTCTTTAAAATAATCAATTTTAATTAATATTTTTAAAAATAATTGAATTCTTTCGTAAAATTTTTTTTTTAAAAATAGTTGAATTTTTGCAATGAATTTTACTATTTACAAATATAATTGAATTGTTTTAAAGGATTTATTAAAATTTTAGAAAATAATTGAATATTTTTCAAGAATTTATTAAAATTTTACAAATCAAATGAATTCTTTTGAAAAATTTTATAACGAATTAAAAAAAAATCGAATTCTTTCCTGAATTTTTTTTTTCAAAATAATTTAAATTTTCGCAAAGATTTTACTATTAAAAAAAATAATTGAATTTCGAACGATTTATTGAAATTTTAGAAAATAATTTTATTTGTTTCGTGAAATTTCATTAAAATTTTGTTTCAAAAGTAATTTCGAATTTTTGCAAAAATTTTACTATTTATAAAGATATAATTGAATTCTTGACGAGATATTCGTTCAAATTTTTAAAAATAATTGAATTTCTTCAAAGAATTTTATTATACTTTTGAAAATAATTGAATTCTTGTGATGAATATTGTTATTTATGAAAATAATCGAATTTTGTAAAGAATTTTTTTTTAAATTCTTAAAAATAATTGAATTTTTTAAAAAAAATTTTGTTATTTATTAAGATAATTGCATTAAAACTTTTGAAATAATTAAATAATCTTAAAAAATTCATTCTAGTTAGAATTAGAAAAAAATTTTGAAGGTTTTGTATTAATTAGAATTCGTGGCAGTTTCATAGTTTATGAGGCAAACAAAAAAGAAAAAAGACACAAAACATTCAGAGTATTCTTATGAATTCTGCAAATTATTAATTTTTTCTAGTACTTTTAATAAAAATCCCTGACTTTTCCCTGATTTCCCTTACCAATTCTACTTTTTATCCTTGTTATACAGTCAACCAAAAATTATCTTTAAATTAAAAATAATAATTTTGATTCAATAATTGAATATATTTTTGAATGTTTTTTTGATTGACTACTTATTTTTGAATTAAAAAAAATTTTTTAGTATGTTAACGTTTCGGATTCTTGTATGTAAGGTTTATATATATAAAAACGTTATATATATATAAGATCCGATGAGAAGTTGTAAGACATATATATCTGCGTGTGTGTGTATGTCACACTTCCGGAAAAGGGTTGTCTGACTTATTTTTGCCTTCTTTTTCCATAGTTATTGCTCTAGAGCAATCACTCGACTATATACGTCCCTTTTCAAAACGAGCTTTCTAATCCAAAAGCTTTCGTCTGACGTCCGAACTTTATCGACTTCCACACTCCTTTCTTTCCCTTGAAATATTTTCCTGTTTTCTCCTCGTTTTCGAGGCGAAATGTGGCTTATTTCTCTACGTGTATATATAGCATATTATGTTATTTCTTTTCATTGTGTCCCGGAAACATGAAATTGTCGGAGAAATGACGAATTTTTTTCCCCTCTTTTCGATTTATAATGAGCTGTACACTATTATTATTGTGAAAATATAGTTTAACTTTTGACGTATTATGATATTTTCTTAATTTTTCTTAATCGAGAAGAAATATATCATTTTTGTCAAAACATTTGAGTCAAATACATTCTATTTATAAAATAATTATTAAATAATGAATAATAATTAAATTTAAATTAAAATCAAGAGAGTAAATATGTCAATTTTAATTAAAATTTGAGAATGGAAATTATTTCTCTTATTTAATATTCAACACTGAGTAGTTTAATTTTTCTTTTCTATAATTTTATCAAAATTGTCAGTTTCTTCAAAATTATATAATTCTATCAAAAACTGTTTTATTTATAAAATTTCCCTGACCTTCTGTTAACATAATTAAAAAAAAAAAAATTCTTTACCTCCTGAAGATTTTAATTTAAATGTAACAGTTTAAACACGCAATATTTTTGATGAATTATAATAATAATTATTTTAATAATAAAAATTAGAGCAAAAACTAAAAAAAATTAAATGAAAAATTCTAAAAAGAATTAATGTTAAAAATTATAAAAGTTACATTTATATATAATAATAGAAAAAAATAGTAAAAATAAAAATATTTTCTTTTATGCACGACATTCAGTCATTTCTCATTCCTTTAATTTTGTAAAAATTTTTTCATTAAGATAGTTTGGACAAGGAGGAGAAAATTACAGCTCTCAGTATAATTAAAATAAAAAAGAGAATAAAATTTTACCATCTAGTAAATCTTCCTAGACATTAATTGAAGGAGAGCAAATTTACGGATTATTAAATCGTACATTGAAAATTTTCGAAAAGAATTTATTTGCGTGGTAAAAAAAAATATATGATATAAATTCAATATAAACAACACTTTGAAGTTTTTAATTTGAAAAAATTTCAATTTATACGCAAAAACAGAAAAAATGCAATAATCTCTATATTTACCCGCGCCACTAAAAAAAATTTTAACACTGATTTTTTTTCTCCCTTTTTTGTAGTATTAACGACTAAATAACGATTTTAAAAGAAACAAAATTATATATATACAATTTTTCTATTTTGAAAAAGAATTACAAATTTAAAAATTTAAATACAATAAAATAAATTGAATTATTGTGAATCAATTTAATTTGTATAAAATCCAGTTTAACGAACAATGGAATGTAGTAAAATTCACTTTAATTACTGAACAATTGAGCAGTAAAATTGAATTAATTAAATTGCGAAAGGATTCTAACGGTAAAATTAAATTTCTTTCAATCAATTGTGACGTGCCACTTTAGAAGACAAAAAAAAGGAAGAAACATGCATTTCAAATAATGAAAAACTGTACATACATATATATACAGATTCGTATAATTTAAAAAAAAGTAACTAAGTATTTATGTAAAATAGTTCATAAAACGTATCGATATTGATACACAGGCAGTTGCTCGTAATGTAAAAAAATTTACATATTTTGACCGCAGTATGTTTTGTAATCCCAATCATATTAGAATCAAGAACAAAAAGGGGCGAAACCCTCTTTCAGCAAAATGGGGCTTTAGATTTTCTTATTGCCTTATTCTTTATATTTGCCCCTCTTTCCTCCCCCCGCCCTCCCACAAAATGAGATTTTACAATCATACTATTTTTTCATTTTCATTCCCTCCCCTCTCTTTTCTCTCTTTTCTTTATTTTTTTATTCTTTCTTCAATTTATAGGCAAATGATTCTTTTAAATATTTTATATAAATGAAAAACAAAAATCTATTTTTTATAAACAAATGTATACCTACATAATTTAAATAAATTAATTAAAAAAATTTTTATTTGAATTTAAAGAAAATTAAAAAAATAAATGTAGTAATTTTTTAAATTGAAGTTTAATCGAGATTCTAAATTTAAAATAGTGACGGATTTTTTACTACAAAAAATTATTTATATATAATTGCGGTTTTATTATAGAATCAAATGTTTTCAACGCTATATACGAAGCAGAAAGTTTATAGCATAATAATAATATTGTAATAATAATTAAAGAAAATAATAATTAATTATAAATAATTAAGGAATGTAAATTAGAAATACAAGTGTATCTATTTTATTGCGAAACATACGATGCAAAAATTATTTATATAATTAACAAACAATTCAAATTCTATACTTTGTAAATAAAATTATAGCGATTTCATTTCAATCGTTTTGTTGTGTATGCGTACAGTAATTAGTTATATAGAAATTTTCTCAATTTTGAAACAACATATGTGAGCACGATTTTTCAAGTTAATTTCACATAATATATTATAATATTCTCGAATTATAAAGCTTCCATGATTTAAATTCTGTTTATGAATTTCACGTTACCAATATATATATATATATATATATATATGTATATGGCCAAAGGAAATAATTTTGAAATTTAAACTGAAAATGTTAAATCGTGTGGAAGATGTTATATAGTGTAAACTTTATTCAAAAACATTTGTATATCTATATGTGTACGTGAATGTAAAGTATAAACTTTGTAATTGATGTTTAAAAACAGGAAAAATTTGTTTTCTTTTATTATACAGATGAAAATTGCAAAAAAATAATAAATTTTTTTCTGATTTAATATATTAAGAGAAGAAAATGTTAGAACAGAAATTTTCTACTTTTACAAAAATATTCTATTTTTTAAATAAAGCTTATTTGAAATCACGTGAAAGAATATTAAGATAAGTAAAATTCCTTTTACTTATCTTAATATTCTTTCACGTGATTATTAAAAAAAGCTTTAAAAAAAATTAAAAGCTTTCTTTTTACATTTAAAAGTATTATAAAAATTTTAAATATTTAAAAAGAAAAATTGAAAACGTTTTAATTTACGTTTTTCTTTCATCTACAGAATTATTAATTTTTTGACATTATATATTTCGCTTCATATTTCAATTGATAAAATTTTTTTATTTTTTACAATATTTCTACAATAATAATAGAATTTAAAAATTTTCTAATTAAAATTTTTATTGATAACACTAAAAAAAAATCTATTTTGGTCATTTTGGAGAAATTAAAAATAAATGTGTTAAGAATGAATGAAAATTTTTGTAAATGAATGACTCATTGCGAAATATAGAAAGAGGGAAAAGGTGTGATGGCCTTGATTGACGAGCATTTTGAGAGAGAAATTAGTCTCTCAATAAGAGTAAATGATAAGTGGTTGATTATTACAACAAATTCGAATATTGAACTTGTAACTATTAATATAAATGTGGAGTGCTTTTATTTAATTTAAATCAAACTGTGATAAATAAATTATTTCGAATTTCAAATTTAAAGAACTGTGTTTTATTTGGTTTATTAACATTGACAATTAATTTAGTATTTTAATGAGAATTTTTAAATTGAACTATACGCAACAAGATTGACTATTACAATTACTTGGCTTGTTGTGTATCTAAAATGCAGAAATTCAATTATTTTCAAAAAAAATAAAATTCTTCTTATAAAATTCAACTATGTTCAAAATTTGAAAAAAATTTCCAGTAAAAATCCCAATTATATTTATAAATGATAAAATTTTTCTCTAAAGTTAAATTATTTTAATAAATATTAAAAAAATTCTTGTCCTAATTTCAATTATTTAAAAAAAATTTTTTTTTCCTATATTTACTATATTAATCAAATTTTCCAAAAGCAATTCAATTATTTAAAAAAATTTTAATACAATTGTATGCAAACATTTAATTATTTTCATAAATAATACAAATTTCACAGGAATTCAATTATTTTCATAAATAATAAATTTTATTTAAGGAATTAAACTATTATTTTTATAAAAAAAATGTTTAATTCTATAAAATAATAATTGAATTAAAATGATAAAAATAATTTCTATGAAGTTACAGTAACAATATATTCTTATAATATAAAATAATGATTTTATCTCTCGGTCATCTTTAATTATTAGAAAACATGAAGAAATCAATCAATCCGAGTCTTCGACTCGGCGCAATCAATATCTTCATGTTTTATAAAAATACTTTTATAAGTTGTTTAATTTAAAAAATGTTTGAATTTGAATCTTTTGAATGACTTAATTCTTGTGGAAAATCATGTTCCAAAAATAAGATTAAAAATATAAATTGTGCAAATATTTTTCTTCTTTTTCTAAAACAAAATAATAATTTTGTTTAAAAAATTGTGATTCATAAAGAAAAATAATGCAAAATAAATAAATTTTCTATTTCCTAATCACAGTTGTTTAACAATTTTATAATTTTGTTTAGAAGTAAAGAACAAAAATCTGCAAAATTTCAATTTGCCAAAACATAATATTTAACAAAATTTTAGTCTTTTAATGAAAAAAAGTGAAAAAAATTCTGATCATTTCTATTTGTCATTACAATTTTGAATTAATTATAAAATAAAAATAACTATAACATTAAATAATTAATTAATAATAATAAAGTACACGTTCCGGTAATCTGTGCGCAGTTTAAAGTTGTTGTTGTTGTTTGCTTTTTTGTTTCTTAACTTTTTTATAATTTTTCTTTTCAAATATTTTCAATTTTAAAATTAATATATTGAAAATCATCGAATTGTTGCAAAGAATTTTATAAAAAAATTTGATGATAATAAAATTCCTTCAAAGAATTCTATTATTTAGGAAAATAACTGAATTCTCGCAAAGGATTTTATTAAAATTTCTAAAAATCCTAAGTAAATTCTTTTGCAGAATTTCTTTGAATTTTTTTTTTAAACTAATGGAGTTACTTTAACAATTTTAATTGAAAATTTTAAAAGCAATTAAATTTTATAAAGAAGAATTTTATTAAAATTGAATTAAAAACAATTGAATTCTTGCGAAGAATTTTACTATTTATAAAAATAATTGAAATGTTTCAAAAGAATTTATTAAAATTTTGAGAAATAATTAAATTGTTGTGAAGAATTTTATAGAAATATTTGCCTGGATAATAATGAAATTTTTTCGAGAAATTCAATTAAAGTTATTTCGAAAATAATTGAATTTCTTTAAAGAATTTTATTTAAATCGAGTATATTCAAAATAATTGAATTCATCACAAGAGTTTTATTATTTTTTGAAAATAATTGAATTTTTTCAATTTTTTTCACGAATATATAATTAAAAATTGCATTAAAAGTAATTTAATTTTTTATATAGAATTTTTTAAAAATATTTTGAGAATAATTGAATCTTTTTTTTTTGGAGAACTTTAAATTCTTGTTAAAATTGAATTTCATGGAAATTTATGAAAATAATTAAATTCTTTCGTGTAATTTCATTGAAATTTGATTAAAAATAAATTTAATTCCTGCAAAGAATTTTTGTATTTATGAAAATAGTTGAATTGTTTCGAAAGATTTATTAAAATTTTAGGAAATAATTGAAATTTATGGAAATATTTTAAAGTATTTGAATTCATCCGAGGAATTCAATTAAAATTGTTTTGAAAATAATTGAATTTCTGCAAAGAATTTTACTATTTATAAAATTAATTGAATTCTTATGAAAAATTTTACTATTTATAAAAATAATTGAATTTTTTTTGAAGAATTTATTAGAATTTTTTTAAAAAATTGAATTCTTCCGAGGAATTTAATTAAAATTGTTTTGAAAATCATTGAATTTTTGTAAAGATTTTACTATTTAAAAAAAATAATTAAATTGTTTAAAAGGATTTATTAAAATTTTAGAAAATAATTGAATTCTTTCGTGAAATTTAAAAAAAATTTTGAAAATATGAACAGTAATAATTAATTTTGTACTTAATGAGTAAATTTAAAAAATTTTGATTATGAAATTATTTAAAAAATTTATATTTGAAAATAAAAAATTTTGGAATTTGCATAACAATGATAAATTGAATATCACTTTCCGCGCGTAACATTTGCTAGTAATAAAATAATATACAATCTATTTAAAAATAACAAAAAACAAAAGACAACTTCAGAGTATGAGGGACAGGAAAAGTGAATGAATGAAAGAACATTTAAATTATTATACCTATAGTTAATATTTAAAAGGAAAAAATTGATTTCTTTCTCAGTTTTTCATTTTCTGTAAATGTTTTCATTAATAGTTTAAAGTGAATATCAACATTTTACATTGTTACAACGTAAATAGAGGAGAAATTTTGTAACCCCTTCTTGAATCGATCGACTTCCACTCTCTTTGCTTGTGGAAAGTTTGTTGAGATGATTCATTGCATCGTTACACGCTCAGTCGAGCTTGCCAGAATGATCCATTAGCAGCACTTTATTAAATTGACAAATATATGAAATATCAGACGTTTATTTAATTATTTCCTAACGCGTGAGTACAAGCAATAAACAAAAGCAAATGTTTCAGTCTAACTTACGAAAATTATGATACATACGTACAGCTGATCCTCTCCCTTTATTTTATAATAGCGACCGGTGCGGTTATTGTATAAGTATATATAGCTAAAAATTAATTGGCATCGTCTCTCACACGTTATATTGAAAATATGGTTTTCGCACACGCTTATGAAATAATTCATATTTTCACCTTGTATTGTTCGACGCAATAAATATTGCCCAGAAATATTATAGACATTAGTCTCTAAATTTGAATCGGTTGGGATTTTTTCCTTATCAAACGTTCTTGAAATTAGCGTCGACGATTAGTGTAGAATTTTTTTTGAAGTCCAAGAGAATAAAAATTTAAGAAGGAAAGTGCCATATCTAACTTTAAAGTGATTTATTTTATAAATTTATTTTTTTTTCTAATTTAATTTCTAATGTAATTTATTTTTTCTCTGATTTGTAATTAACAAAATTTTAATTATTTTGAATTTGAAATTAACATTTTTTTTATTTATATTATAATAATTTATATTATTACACTGAATAAAAATGTATTTGATTCAAATAATAAATAAATAAAATAATACTTGTCAATTATGAAATAAATGTTTTTCAGTATATAATTATTATTATATATTACAATTATTGTTATACATTATAATTATTATTTATTTAAATTTAACACTATTTTTTCTGTATTTTTTTTCATTCGTTTCTATTATTAAATTTTTGTTTGAAAAAAAAGTTAAGAGAATTTATATTTAACATTCTTTTTACTTTAAAGAATTTTTATTTTAACCAGAATTTTGATTTAGAGCACAACTTTTAATTAATGGAATGTTAAATGAGCCGATATTTCAAATTCTAAAATTTACATTTCACGATTTTTTATTTTTGCGAATAGTTATTTGATTGAAATAGCAAATGCGTGAAATATTTCACGTGAATTTTACAATATTGTAATCAATCAAAAACTACTTTTAAAAATTACCATAATTAATGGAATTCTGAAATTAAATCAAATTTTTTTCAATCGATAAAAAAAAGTTGTTTAAAAAAAAGTGTCAGGCCAACAAATTAAAAAAAAAAAATTGCATTGGTTTGTGTTATTTAAAGCAAAAATAACAAGAAAATTAAAAAATGTTTTGTGAAATTAAATAAAAGTCTGAATTAGGTATAAGTAAAAAATATTTTAATTAAGAATAAAAATGAAAAAATCAGTTAAAAATAAGAAAAAGTTTGAATAACATAATAAGGCAATTTTTTTTCATTTACCCTAAATACAGTTATAAAAATTTTAATTCAATATAATTTTTTCTAATAACAAAAAAACAATAAAATATTTTTAAAAAATACAAATAATAAAATAATACAATAATAGAGAAAAAGTAATAATTTTTCCTACAATAAAAAAAAAATTCATTGCAAATAATACGAATACATTTTCTTTCTAAGTAAAAATTAATTCTACAATTTTTTCCGAAAAAAGTGTTTAAAAGTTCATTTTATAAATTTATACATGAATTAATTTTCCCCCAGTGTGAAAAAACAGTTATACAGAAAGTTAATTTGTAATATAATATTAATTGTTTATTTTCACTGTACTATGTAAATGCATATAAAAAATTAAAATACGAAGCAAAACAAATGTAAAGAGATAATGTGTTTATTTAAATTTTAATACGAATAAAATATTAGCATTCAGTGTAGCATGCAATTAATTTCATTTAAATAAAATATATAAAATTAACTAAAATTTTAACAAACTTTTTGCAAATGACAGGAAAAATGTTTTCATACATTTAAAACATTTAAAAGAGAATCGCACAAAGTGCTTTAAATTAAATATTCAATCGTATTTTAATTAAAATAACGTCAATTACAAAAAAGATAGTACATTACAATTTTCCATTCCACATGTTAATTGTCTTTTAAAAATGTAATGCAATTTTCATTTTCAAGAATAAAATAGATATAATTTAATCTAAAGTAATATTTGCCTGGTAATTATTTATGTTTCCCATAACATTCACTTAGTTTAATTAATTAATAATATTAATTTATATAGTCGTTTGAAGAGAAAGGGGGGAATTTTTCGGTTTTTACTCTTATTTCTTCTTTTTCTTCTTCGTCTATAGAAAAAAGCCACTTTAAAAAAGTTGGCATGAAAGAAGAACGCAATTAAAAAGATTGGCAGATTTATAACAGCCGAGAAATTTTATGTCTCTTGCGATGAATTTCATTTTAATATCTTCAGAGTAGGATAATAATCTTAATGAGAGAATGTCAACCGCTTCAAATCTGTAGAATGAATATTCATCGTAACGAGAAGTCTTTATGATCTTTCTGGTTTATCGCCGTTTTAAAACGTATTATTTTAAACTTTTGAGAATATCACGTTCAAAAAAGAAGGAGATGAGTAGTACATTTCCCAATTATCTTTATTACGCTATTTAAAATAGTAAATTCTATTATCTCCCTCTTTATAGTATGTACAGTATATAAGGGACATTACACGTATGATATTTTCATTCAAAAATTAATTTTTCGTAATTTTTTTAAAAAGAAATTTTCAATATTAATATTATTTTTTACTAGTAATAGTGATGGTAATTTTTAATCCGTACATCGAAAATAATTGCAAAAACAAATTTTAAAATTATTAATTACTTTAAAATTATTAATTATTAATTATTAATTAACTATAATAATTTAAATGTTCTTTCATTCATTCACTTTTTCTGTCCCTCATACTCTGAAGTTGTCTTTTGTTTATACTTTTGTTTTTTGTTAACTTTAGATAGATTTTAAATTGTATATTATATTATTATGTTATAATTATTCTTATGTTATAATTAATTTAAAATTATAATGACAAATAGAAATCATCAGAATTTTTTTCACTTCTTTTCATTAAAAGACTAAAATTTTTTTAAATATTATGTTTTGTCAAATTAAAATTATGCAGATTTTTGTTCTTCACTTCTAAACAAAATTAGAAAATTGTTAAACAACCGTGATTAAGAAATAGAAAATTTATTTTTTTTGCATTATTTTTCTTTATGAATCACAATTTTTTTAACAAAATTATTATTTTGTTTTAGAAAAAGAAGAAAAATATTTGCACAATTTCTATTTTTAATCTTATTTTTGGAACATGATTTTCCACAGGAATTAAGTCATTCAAAAGATTCAAATTCAAACCTTTTTTAAATTAAACAACTTATAAAAGTATTTTTATAAAACATGAAGATATTGATTGCTCCGAGTCGAAGACTCGGAGTGATCGATTTCTTCATGTTTTCTAATAATTAAAGATAACCGAGAGATAAAATCATTATTCTATATTATAAGAATATTGTTACTATAACTTTATCAAAATTATTCTCATCATTTTAATTCAATTATTATTTTCTAGAATTTTAAATTATTTTTTATGAAAATAATTGAATTCCTTAAAAAAAATTTATTATTTTTGAAAATGTTTGAATTCCTGTGAAATTTTTATTATTTATAAAAATAATTAAATGTTTGCATATTACAATTTTATTAAAATTTTTTAAAAATAATTGAATTCTTTTTGGGAATTTTTACTAAAGTAGTACATGTTGAAAATCATTGAAATTTGAAAAATTTTTGAATATAATTGAAATTAGGACAAGAATTTTTTTGCCAATTATGAAAATAATTGAACTTTAGAGAAGAATTTTGTTATTTATAAAGATATATATTATTTTTCTTTAAAAATAATTAAATGTTTGCAAGTATTTGTAATTTTTCTAAAATTGAATTGTTTTAGTGTTTTTAACAAAAAATTTTAATTAGAAAATTTTTAAATTTTATTATTTTAAAAATTGCTAATTTTATTTTAAAAAGTCAGCAAGAAGTTAGCCGCGCGCTTTAGCGCTCAAATTGTTACTAGTTTTTTAATAGTATAATAGTCAATAAAATTCTATTCAAGAATTCAATTATTTTCAGAAATAATTACATTTTTGATGTACTGAAAATCATTGAATTCTTGCAAAGTATTTATCAAAAATTTGAAAATAATTGAATTCACTTTGAAAATTTTATCAACATTTTTTTCAATAATTGAACTCTTTCTAGAAAATGTAATTAAAATTGTATTGAATATAATTTAATTCTAGGCAAAATTTTTTCTCAAAATTCTTTTAAATACATAATTGAATTGTTTTAAAGAATTTATTTTAATATTTTTGAAAATAGTGGAGTTTTTTTAAAATAATTTTTACTGAAAATTTTGAAAGTAGGTAATTGAATTTTATCCAGAATTCAATTATTTTCAATTAATTCTAATAAAATTCTTTGTAAAAAGTTAATTTATAAATAATAGAAATCTTTGTAAAAAAATTAAATTATATAAATAATGAAATTCTTATCAGGATTTCACTTATTTTCAATACAATTTTAATTGATTTCTTCGAAAATTTCAATTATTTTTAAACATCTTGTAAAATTTCTCCAACAAAATGCAATTATTTTTTTTAATAATTGAATTTTTCACAAGAGTTTAAATTATTTAAAAAAAACTTTTAATAAAATTCAATTTAAGAATTCAATTATTTTCATAAATAATAAAATTTCCGCTTGAATTCAATTATTTTAAATAAAATTTTATTGAATTCCAGGGAAAATTATATTATTTTTAAAGTCTTCGTAAAAATTCAATTATATCAATAAATAGTGAATTTTTCTCAGGTATTTAATTATTTTAAATACAACTTTCATAAAATTCTTCTCAAAAATTCAATTATTTTTAAAAATTTTTTGCTAAAATTCAATTATATGCAGAAATAATACATTTTTTCGCAGGGATTTAATTATTTCAATAAAATTCTATTCAAGAATTCAATTATTTTCATCAGAAATAATTAAATTTTTGATGTACTTACCTAATATCATTGAATTCTTGTAAAGTATCTAAAAAAATTGAATATAATTGAATTCATTTCAAGAATTTTATCAACATTTCTTCAAACAATTGAATTCTTTTAAACAACTTTATTAGAGTTTTTGTAAAAAATTACATTTTTTTAAGAATTGCATTAAATTTCGTAAAAATAGTATATTTTATTAAATAATTTTAATTGAAAATTTTAAAAATAATTAAAATTTACAAAGAATTTTATTAAAAACTTTGAAAATAATTTGAAAACTTTTTGAAGAATTTTATTAAATTTTTTTTAAATACCTAATTGATTTCCTTAAAAGAATTTAAATAATAATTTATGAAAATAATTGAATTCATGCGAAGAATTTTAATTAAATTTCGTTTAAATAATTGAAATTTTGCCAAGAATATTATTAAAATTTCTGACAATAATTTAATTCTTGAGAAGATTTTTTGCTATCTATTTAAAAACAAAGTAATTTTATTCTTAACGGGAATTTTTAAAAACATTTAAAAATAATTTAATTTTTAGAAAGTATTTTATGAGTTTTTAAAAGAATTAAATTCTTATGATGAATTTTAATATTTATCGAAATAATTGATTTTTGGAAAGAAATTTTATTAAAATTCCTTAAAATAATTTATTTTATGTGGAAAACTTTGTTGTTTATCAAGATAATTGAATTCTTTTGCAGAATTACAAAAAAATTTTTGAAAATAATTAATTTTCTGTGATGAATGAAATTATTGAATTCTTGCAACGAATTTTATTATTTCATTGAATAATGGAATGTTTCTTAAATTTGAATTTATTTAAATCTGAAATTTATTTAAAATTGTATTAAAAATATTGGAAATTCTGTGATGAAAATAATTGAATGTTTACGAAGAATTGTATCAAAATTCTTTTTCAATAATTAAATTATTTGATAAGTTTTATGAAAATAGTAAATATTGAAAATCATTGAATTGCAAAAAGTTTTTAAGAATAATTAAATTTTACAAAGAATTCTATTAAAAATTTTGAGAATTATTGGATTTTTTGTCGAAAAATTTTGCTATTTATAAAGATAATTGAATTCTTGACGAAACATTTGTTCAAATTATTAAAAATAATTGAATTTATTCGAAGAATTTCATTACTTTTAAAAATAATTGAATTCTTGTGATAAATATTGTTATTTATAAAAATAATCGAATTTTATAAAGAATTTTTTTTAAATTCTTCAAAATTATTGAATTTTTTTAAAGAATTTTGTAATTTATTAAGATAATTTATATTAAAATTCTTTAAAATAATCAATTTTAATTAATATTTTTAAAAATAATTGAATTCTTTCGTAAAATTTTTTTTTTTAAAATAGTTGAATTTTTGCAATGAATTTTACTATTTATAAATATAATTAAATTGTTTTGAAGGATTTATTAAAATTTTAAATAAATAAATAAATAAATAATAATAATAATAATAATAATAATAATAATAATAATAATAAAAATAATACAATAATAATGAATAATAATTCAATAAATTCATAAAGTGTTGCACATAAATTTCAATAGAGATTTCAATAACCAAACAGAAACGATCGACTTAAAAATATCACTTAATTTTCGAAGTGAAATAAGCGTGTTCATTACGCAAAGTACATATATATTTATCAAGAACCAACCCTTTATGTATTAATAGGAGTAATGTATGATAATATCAAAGTAATGATTTAGTGTTAACAAAGGACCTAAGGGAAACTCGATATAGTGGCGAAAACAGTGGAAAGTATATATATGTCTTCAACCCTCTTTCAATATATATATATATATATATATATTTTTCCCCGATGATACCAAAGCCCTTAGTTCTATATATCTATACGAATCTCGGTAATGGCGCAAATATTGAATTTGTTAACTTATTTACTTACAGAAGACCAAATGGATCTCATAATATAAAACGGCATGAAATAGGAAGTGATTCGAGAAACGATTTATCACGAATCGTGACTGTCAGTTTTCGAGAAGCATATTTCCTCCCATTATTTCTATTTCTATGGGCTGTATTCTATCTATATATATATATAGATATATTTGGAAATCTCACACTATTTCGTTCTAGTTTTTTTTTTCTTTTTTTAACGCCTCCTCAACCTCCTGAAACATAAGCTACCTTAAAATTCTGATCCGTGGACAGGAACGAAACGAGGAAGGAATATATTATTTTGTTCTCATTTTTTCATTCTTTGGAAATTTAGTTCGGATTTTATTTTAGCTTCGGAAACTTCAGTTTCCATGTGGTTTTGCATAAATAGTTTTTTTGATAAATACTTAATTTCTAATTATTATTATAATTAAATAGGAAATATTACTTCATAATTGATAATGAGTAAAAAAAAAATTTAATTAACTTAAATAAAAATTATTTGATACTAATAAATATTTATTTGATAATAGACAAATAATCAGTTACTTGAACCAAATAAATTTCTGTTTTAGTGTCAAGTGTATTTGAATTTTAATAATATTTAAATTTCAATATTAAATAAAGAAATTTTAATTAATAAAATATTTAATTAAATTTATTAAATTAACAATTAATTAAATTACGATATTTGTCGATTAAGGGAAACAAAATTATAGATATAGATACTAATAATTATTTAATTACATTTAATAATTATGTTAATAATGAAATTAGTAAAACTAATTAATTTTCTCAATAATTCATCCCGCTGACAATGAGTTAGTTAGTCCAATTTTTTTTCTCATTAATTTTTCAATTTCATTATTAAATTTTATCCTAAATTTTGTCTTCCCCTAATCGACAGATGTCCTTATTTTCTATTCTCCCGAGTCACTGCGGGATGAATTGACTCGAAAAAATTTCCTCCGCAGACTAAAATTTTTAAATATAAAATCTAACCAATTTTCTCTCTATTGTTTTCATTACATGGATCGAAAATAATTAATAATAATTATCAAAAAAAAAAAAATAGATTTAATTCTTATTTAAAAATCGGGTTTTTGGGAAAAATAAAATTCTTATTGAAATTTAGAAAATAGTCGAACATACGCAAACATTTAATTATTTTCATAAACAATAAAAATTTCACGGGAATTTAAATGCTTACAAATTTTTTATAAATTCCTTCGCGATAATTTAATTATTTTCATAAATAATAAAATCTTTTACAGGGATGCAATTATTTTTAATATTTTAACAATAATAAAATTCTTTTTTAGGAATTCAATGAATTTCAAAAATTTTTTTCAATTCAATACAATTTTATTTGAATTTTTCGAAAAATGCAATTATTCTTAATTATTAAAATTTGTCGAAATAATTCAATTATTTAAAAAAATTTTTATAAAATTCTTTGCAGTGATTATTCTTAAAAATTTAATTAAAATTCGTCGAAACAATTTAATTATTTAAAAATTTTTTTTATAAAATTCTTCGCAATAATTCAATTATTTTCATAAATATTAAAATACTTTTTAGAGATTCAATTATTTTCAAAAAAAATAAAATTCTTTTTAGAAATTTAATGATTTTCAGAAATAATAAAACTCATGGCATATAAAACAATTTTAATATAAAATTGTACGCAAGCATTTAATTATTTTCATAAATAATAAAAATTTCACAGGAATTTAAATATTTACAAAGCGATAATTCAATTATTTTCATAAATAACAAAATCTTTTATAGGAATTCAATTATTTTTAACAATAATAAAATTCTTTTTAGAAATTCAATGTTCTTCAATAATTTTTTTTAATTCCATACAATTTTATTTGAATTTTTCGAAAAATGCAAATTATTCTTAAAGTTTATTAAAATTTGTCGAAACAATTAAATTAATTAACATTTTTTTTATAAAATTCTTCGCAGTAATTAAATTATTTTTATAAACATTAGAATTCTTTTCAGAAATAATAAAACTTATCACAGAATTTGAATTATTTTTAATGCAATTGAATTTCTTGAAAAATGTAATTAAAATTCGTCGAATCAATGTAATTATTTAAAAATTTTTTATAAAATTCTTCGCAATAATTCAATTATTTTCATAAATATTAAAATTCTTTTCAGAGATTCAATTATTTTTATAAATAATAAAATTCCTTTTAGGAATTCAATTATTTTCAGAAATAAAGAAACTCATTGCAGAGTTTCAATTATTTTTAATAAAAATGTATAAAAATTTCTCGAAACATTTAATTATTCTTAAAAATTTTATTAAAATTTGTTAAAAGAATTCATTTATTTAAAAATTTGTTAATAAAATTCTTTATAAGAATTAAATTTTAAGAACCATTCAATTATTTAATAAATAATTTACTTTTGTATTTAAATAATAAATTCTATTCTCGTAGAATTTTCTATATTAAAAATTGATTTGAAAATGAATTTTAGTTCAAATTTTAGATAATAATAGAATATGAAAATAATTTTTAAGAAGTTACAGTAAAAATATTCTTATAATATAAAATAGTGATTTTAACACTCGATCCTCTATAATTACTATAAAACATGAAGAAATCAATCACTCCGAGTCTTCGACTCGGAGTGATCGACTTCTACATGTTTTATAAAAATATTTTTAAAGTTGATTAATTTCAAAAATGTTTAAATTTGAAATTTTTGAAAATCTTAATTCCTATGGAAAAATAATAATAATGAAATATTTTAAATATTTAAAGACAGAACATTTTTTTCAATAAAATTTTTTCCTTTATTTTCTAAAAATTCAAAAATTTTCAGTTTCATTTTCAATTATATTTTCTAATAATTGCCAAATATAATTTATAAACATTTTTTTCTTTTTTTTTTTTTTAAAACTTTGAATTTTATTAAAATAATTGAAATTAAGAAATAGAATTGATGCAAATTATTTCCTTCTGAAAATTGAGAATTTTCTACAAAAATATTAAGAAACGGGAAAATGTACTGTTTTTCTCGCACCAAGAAAAGAATCAGTTTGTGAACAATATTGTTATTGAGAAATAAAAATTATGTATAAAATGGTTATTTATTTTCTATTTCTTAATCATAATTTTTAAACAATTAACAATTTTCTATTTTGCTATTCATTTATAAACAAAAAGAAAAAAAAATTGCATAATTTAGATCAGTCAAACGAAATTTGTTACAAAAAAAAGCATTTAACAAAAAACAAAATTGAGTATATTTTTTATTTGTTAATCATAATTTTTTTTTTAATTTTTTAATTTATTATTTTATTATAAACAGATGAAGAAAACACCTGCATATTTTTGATTTGTCAAACAATATTTTTTGAAGGAAAGAAAAACAAAGGCATACACAGAAACTAACTTTAAACTGCGGACAGAATGAATGAAAGAATATGAACATTAACATAGTTAATTAAAATATATTTGCAACAAACTGAAACTAAACTAAAAATAGTTTTCTTATTGTTGCTGTTTAATTAAAATTTTTTTTTTTAAAAGAAAAATTGACGCGTATAAAATACAATTTCACGATAATATATTCATCTCGTATAAGTTACCATAAAATTTGTGATCTGTGCACAAAACGAAACGAAGCCACGGCAGTATTGTAGACTTCCGGGGGAAATAGGAGAGAAAAAGGTAAAGAAGCTCTCGCGAAAGATTCGCGAGGCGTGCGGAATACGAAAGCCTCTAGGTAATAATTCCATGATTATTTCATAAGGAGGGCTTTGAATATGTATATAGGTGGGAATTTATAGCCGGTGAGGGAAGCGTAATTGTAGAGTGCAAAGTGTAGAATGAGAGACAGTGAGCAAGAGAGAAATAGAGAGTAAAAGAGTGAGTGAGTGAGTGAGTGAGTGAACTCTGTGTAGAACTTGGCGTTTTCAAGGACCTGAACCGTGTGTGGCATCCCGACACAGCAATAAGGGCGGCACAACGGAGCATATAATGAAACCAAAACAGCCCTTGGGTCGACGAGCACGAGCTGGGCGCGCAACCTTTAATTATATATTTCACGACCCCCCCCTGATGGAAACAACCGAGGTCAATCGTATCTAACAAAAAAAAATCAACGAACGCTACAAATTTTTCTAGAGATTCTTCCCAAACGCAGCTGCAACCAAAAAAGAAATGAAAAAAATAATAATAATAACAATACTAAAAGGCAACAACTGCAGCATTCTATACCTATATACTTTATATATATATTGTCCGCCTTCAGGAAATGGACTACGATTCCCTTTCGGAGGAACGTTTATGAGATCTTATCGAAGAGAATTTCCGGCCAGATTGTAAACTCTAGTAATGCTGATGAAGCAATCGTAACTCTCTTCTTGTGCTTTGAGCACACACTCACACACACACACACGAGTTGTTACACACTGGACACCATTTCGATCCGCAAAACTATCCTATCTAACGTATAATGTGTATACTAACTTGCTCTCTCACTATGTATATATATTTCAGTTAAATTACCAATCCATTAACAGTGATGATGTACTCGCCAAGTGCTCAAGGGATTACTGTTACTCTATTGAGGCTGTTAAATAGGTGAACGTATTTAATCTCTTTACAGAATTAAACGGAAAACATTGTGCTCGCGTGACACGATTTTCTTTGTTTTGTGCTAATGAAAGTATTCTATTTTTTTTAGATTAGTTTCCTTAACTTAGGTAATTATATAGTATTGCATGAAATACTGTTTCCAAAAACAAATTTAAATCAACGAATAAAATTATTTAATTCAACGAAAAATGACTATTGGTAATTAGTATTTATTGCTATGGAAACGGTACCTATGCACTGTAAAAAGAAAGGTACTAATTTAGTACCAATTTTAGTATACTAAATCGTAATTTTTTTCTATTTTAATACCGAAGTCAGTTCTAATTTAGAACCTTTTTTTTATTGTGTGGTAATGGTTGCTATAATAACGGTCGTGTATGATAATGGTTACTAAGGTGAATTTCAATGGCAACGGTATAACTATGGAAACTGAATTCAAATGGTACCACTTTTTTTTTACGCTTTGATACTATTTCAGGGTTGCCACAGGTCAGAGAAGTCAGGGAATTCAGGGAAAAATCGGAGATTTTTATTAAAAGTACTGGAAAAAATTTACTTTTTAGAATTCAGAAGAAAATTAGAAATGTTGACTAAATTTCTGAATAGAAAACTAATTTTAAGTCCTAATAATCTAACATTGCCTTATTTTTATTTTAAGACCAAAAATGAGTTGAATTTAAAAAAAAAGAAACACGTTTAATTCTTCAAGAACTATCGTAAAATTATATTAATTAAAAATTATTTAGCGAATAATTTTACTTAAATATTTTAAAATTAATTTGCATTGTAATAGAGCTGCATATTTACAATTTTATTAATTTTCATAAATAGATGAAATTCAAAAGGTTTTAATTGGAAATTTTACAAAATATTCAATTTTCAATGAATTTAATTATAGAAAAAAGAACTTAGATTTTTAAGAAAATTTTAATATAAATCAAATTCTTCTGAAATTCGTGAATTTTTTTAAAAATTATTATTTAAATTATTATTAAAAATAATGGATTTATAGAAGAATTAAGAGTTTAAAACACTAAAAAAAAATTAAATTTTGAAGATAAGTTACGAATAATTTCAAAAATTCATTTATTTTCAAAAGTAATAAAATTCTTTTCAGGAGTACAATTATTTTCATAAATAATAAAACAAATTCCTCAAAAAATGTAATTATTTAAAAATTTATTGATAAAATTCTTTATAAGAATTAAATTTTTGATATAAACATTAAATTATTCAATAAATTATTTATTCTTATATTTATATAATTAAATTCTCATTGAAATTTCCAATAAAAATTGTTTTAAAAATGAATTTCAATAACTTAGATTTAAAAAAAAATTTTAATAATTCAAAATCTTCTAAAATTAGTTCATTTTTTTATTATATCTAATAAATTACTAAAAATAATGGATTTATAGAAGAATTTTGTTCAAAACACAATAAATTTGAATTTAAAAGAAGTTTCAAATGATTGCAGAAATTCAATTATGTTAACAAATTTTCAAAAATTCTTGTCCAAAATTTCAATTATTTTCAAAAATTTTCCTCAATTCAATGATTTTCAATATCTACTATTTTAATAAAATTTTCCAAAAGAATTCAATTATTTAAAAAAAATTTTTAATAAAATTCTACGCAATTAAATTAATTATTGGCATAAATAATAAAAATTTTACAGAAATTCAATTGTTAACCATTTTTGTTATAAATTTCTTTGCAATAATTTCATTATTTTCATAAATAATAAATTTTTTTTCAGGGATTTAATTATTTTTCATAAAAAATAGAAATTTTTTTTAGGAACTCATTTATTTTCATAAATAATAAAACTCATCGCTAAATTCCAATTATTTTTAATAAAATTTTAATCAAATTCCACGAAAATTGTAATTATTCTTAAAGTTTTTATTGAAATTTGTCGAAAGAATTCAATTATTTAAAACTTTTTTGATAAAATCCATTAAATGAGAATTCAATTTCAAGAAACATTTAATTATTGAATAAATTATTTAGTTTTGTATTTAAATAATTGAATTCTTGTAGAATTGTCTATTAAAAATCGATTTTGAAATGAATTTTAGTTAAAATTTTAATTAATAATTGAATATTAAAAGCATTATAGCGTAAATTTTTAGAAATAATTGAAATTTGAAAATGTTTCAAATTAAAACTTTTGAAAATCTGAATTTTTCATACTTTCAATGAACAATATTCTGTAGAATTAATTTTTGTGAAACAGTTTAATTGAAATTTTTGTCTGGAAATTAGGTAAAAGTCAGGGAAAAGCAAAATTAAATTTCTTTGATAACCCTGTATTTTTGAGTATTTTTGAGTATTTACATTATTTTAAACCCACTGATAGTTGAAAGTAAAAAATTAATATTTATTTTCTTCAAAATAATCATAAATTGAGGAACAATCTAAACACCTTGTTTTATTATAGGAGAGATCGGAGCGTAGTGGATCATTTTTCACTTTTTGTTGTGAAAAATATTTGAAGTACAAAAAAATACAAAAAAATAAAAGAAAATAAAAGAAAATACAATAAAAATACAACAGAAATAAAATAAAAAATACAAAAACTAAATTTAATTAGTCGAAAAAATTTATGTATTGGTTATAGAATATCAAGAATCGAAACTATAAATTATCGAATAAGAAACGGATAAATACGCTAATTAAATTAAAACCACAGTAGAGTAAAATTAAATTTTAAAAATTCTCGTCAAAAATAAATAAAATATAAATGCAGAGAACTATTTATCGAAAGTGATTATTAATTTTTAATGAACCAACGTCTGCGCTTATAATAAACAATTTGTTAATTTGTTAATCATTCATTGTAGCCTATATGATCTCTCTAAAATTGAGTCAGCAAAAAGATGAATTAATTAAAATACAATAAATATTTAATAATCTTTTGAATAGAGAATTATGAAAATTCTAAAATTAAAACAATAAATTGTTCACGATATAAATTCAAGAGTGGAGACAATTTATTATTTTTAATATTATTATTTCAGAAATTTTATATTATACATAGATTCCTTTTTTTCTGCTCTCATATTAAAAGAAAACCTGTACTTTTAATCGCTTTAACTAATTTGACATTTAAATAAATTCGTCAGCAATAAATTTTAAATTTCATTCAGTACTCACGTTATTTCATTCTCACTGACGTTGGAGAAAAAGCAATAAATGTAACTCACCTGCAATGAAGAGAAAAATTTTATTAAAAAATTATTTTTCAACGAATTTTATTTATTTTTTTTACTTATTAATTTTTTTAATTTATACTTTATTCATTCTTTTGTTTATTTATTTGTTTTCCTTAATTATATTTATTTTTTCAAATTATTTTACTGTGATTTAGTATTATTTTATCAATAATAATAATAATAATAATAATAATAATAATAATAATAGTTTTTTGCAATTTGAACGAAATATTTTTCTTTTTTTTTTTTTTTTGGAGGAGGAGCTGAGAGTATAAAATTTGAAAAAAAAATTCTTCAATCAATAAATTTAAATTCAATTGAATTTTTTTGGATCAAAAGAATAAAATATTTACTTGGGAATCGAATAAAAATTTGTAATAATAAAATAATAATAATAATAAGAATAATATTAAAATAATAAGTAAATAAATAAATAAATAAAGTAATAATAGAAATTTGTACCCAACAGAATATTGTAATATAAAATAATTCTTGTATATACATGTAAAAAAATGCAATTTGTGTATAAAATAAATATTTATTGAATTAATAATAAAATTAATACGTTATAAATAAATATTGTGCCTCGGAGAGACACGTGTATAATGAAACTCTTTACATGCTAATCAAAAGTGTCAAATCAATCTTATCATGTAGAACTATTAATAAATTCTTGTCGAAAATGTATATACAGTTTGTTTTGCATTCCTTGTTCATGTACACGTCTAACCAATGTTTAATTTTACATATATTAATGTAAATACAGCTTTTCTCGTGTCTAACAAAAGGAGAAAAAAAGAGGAGAGAAAAAAAAAATTGAAAGAAAAACGAGAAAGAGAATAGGAAAAAAAAATCAGTATTGGAAACGACACTCTGGAAAAGACCCACTTTCCAGGCATCAATTTCCAGACAATATACACACTCTCCTCTTCTTATTGTATTTTACATCCACACCTGGTTCTCTTTCGCGAGATAAATTGTGAAGGGCTATATATATATAGGCGAATGGAGGCAAAAAAAAGAAAAGGGAGAAAGGTGAGAGTTAAGTTACGTTGTAGAGCTTTGGAAAATATGAAATACCGTTTCACACGAAGGCACGTGCCAACAACTCGCTCTCTCGCGGTACTGCCGGAGATTTTTGCATCTTTTCTTCATATACATATATAGTTTTAGCGAAAAACTGGATTTACCCCTCTATTCATTGGCTATAGGGTGTATATATACGCTTTGAGAACTCGATCTTCAGAAGAGGATATTTTCAAAAGGAGAAAAAAAAATTAAAAGGGGAAAATGAAAAAAGGAATAAATATCGAAAAGTAGTTTCACATAGAAATTTGCTCCAATTTTAAGAAACTTATAAATAATTTTCTTATTAAAGAATCTATATGGAAAGTAATCATTTCGGAACGTTTTTTTTTCATTCTTCTTTTCGAATTGTATATTCCTAATAATTGTTATTACAAATATTAATTTTTCCCTAGAAGAATTTTTCTAATTGATTTTTTTCAAAATTCAATATTCCTATGTAAGTTTCCTAATACTCAATTTTTTCTAATTAAATTTTCTAATATTCAGTTTTCGTAATTAATTTTTTCAAACTGAAGTTTCACAATTTATTTTCCCTAATTCAATTTCCATAATTAATTTTTTCTAATACAATTCCCCTATATTAATTTTTCCTAATTAAATTTTTCTAATTATTTCTTTCTACTTCAATTTTCCTAATATTGATATTCCCCAATCAAATTTTCTTTATTACTTTCTCTAATTCAATTTTCATAATTAATTTTTCGCAAAATACAAATTTTCTTTTAATTTTTCCTAACTGAATTTTTTAAATTAATTTTCTCTAATTATTTTTTCATAATTCAATTTTTTTATAATTATTTCTTTCTACTTCAATTTTCATAATTAATATTCCCTAATATAAATTTTCTTTATTACTTTTCCCTAATTCAATTTTCATAATTAATTTTTCTTAAAATACAAATTTTCTTTTAATTTTTTCTAACTGAATTTTTTAAATTAATTTTCTCTAATTATTTTTTCATAATTCAATTTTTTTATAATTATTTCTTTCTACTTCAATTTTCATAATTAATATTCCCTAGTATAAATTTTCTTTATTACTTTTCCCTAATTCACTTTCCATAAATAATTTTTCCCAATACAATTTCCCTTATTAATTTATCCTAATTAAATTTTCCTAATTAATACTCCCCAATCAAATTTCCTTCATAACTTTTCCCTAATTCAATTTTTATAATTCATTTTGCTAATACAATTTTTCTTTTAATTTTTCCTGATTCAATTTTCCAAATTTAATTAAATTTTCTTTATTACTTTTCCCTAATTAAATTTTCATAATAAATTTTTCTTAATATCTACAATTTCACTTTTTCATTTTTCATAATTAAATATATTTTTTTATTAATTTTCTCTAATTTAATTTTCGTACGTATTTTTTTTCTACTTTAATTTTTTTATTGAATTTTCCCTAATTCATATTTTTTAAATTAGTTTTTCAGAATTAAATTTTCCTCATTATTTTCTTCTAATTCAAATTTCATAATTAATTTTTACTACTACAATTTCATAAATAATTTTTCCTAATACAATTTTTCCCTTTTTAATTTTTCATAATTAATTTTTTCCTTCATCAATTATTTTGCTAATAAATTTTTTTTTTAATTTCCATTTTCCTAATTATTTCTTTCTTTCATTAAAATTGAAAAAAAATAATTGAATTATTTCAAAGAAATTTAATTAAAATTGTATTTAAAACAATTAATTTCTTTCGAACAATTTTATTAGATTTCGATTTTTAATTTAAAATAGTAATACAAATAATTGAAATTCTTCGACGAGTGTTATTATTTATGAAAATAATAAAATATTCATGCTTAGAATTTAATCAAAAATTTTTTTAAAAAATTGAATTTTCATGAAAAATTTTATTATTAGTGAAAGTAATTGAATTATTGTGAAAAATAAATTGCATAAAATTTTGTTAAATAATTGATTTCTTCGAAAATTTTTTTTTGAAAATTAGCGAATTAAAAATAGTGGAAATTCTCTAAAAAAATATTATTTATCTTCTTTGTGAAAGTTGAATACATAATAATTTTTTTACCTTTTCTATTCTTCAGAATAATGAAAATTTTCGTAAAGCTGATTATTTTTAATTTATATTTATTTATTTATTTATTTACAACATAAGATCCCGCGATCCAATGTGGATCATAAATGGGTAACGAGAAGTCGTTATATATCAAATAATAATTTTTGCGAAATTCAATTTTCCTCGTACAAGAAAGTTTAATTATTTTTAATTTTCAAAATCTGATGTCAAATTTGAAATTAGTATCAAAATTTGTTGAATTTTTTTTTATATACTTTAAAGTTTAAAAATATATTTAGAAAAATAAAACTTTGGAAATGCTATTATTTTATGAAAAAATTAATTAATTATTGTAGGGAATTGATTGTTGACAAATATTCATAAAGATTACGTTATTAATTATTAATTAATAAGCAATAAACAGAAACGAAAGAAAATAAAAATGAAAAAACAGAAAGACAGAATGAGTTTTGAATAAAGTTTCGAAAAAAGGAAGAAAAAGAGTTAGAAGAGGGAAAGGGGGGGGATTTACGAGAAAAAATAGAAAAGCGAGTACAATTCTCGCTCTCTTTCTCTCGATGAAAGTTAAGTAAACTCAACTCACCAATTTCTTCTCAATGAATCTGGCTTTGATTCCCATCGGAACTATCCATCACACGTTTCAACGATAAAATCTTTCGTTTGAAACGTGTGGTTTTTTCGGATAATTCCTTCAATATTTTGTGGCTTTTTCATTTCTCTCTTTCTCTCTCGTTTTCTCTCTCTTTATATATCCTGTATACATATACGAAAACATTGCCGAGAAAGAGGGGAGAAATGAAACACTTTTCCTTCGATGCTTTTCGCAAGTTAAATATGTGTAGATTGAAGCGAAAGGATAAATATTATTTTAACGTATCACTGCTTTCATTTTCCGAGATTATTGTATATATAGAGAGAGAGAGAGAGAGAGTGGGCACATGGCCAAAAGTTTTTCCGTTCATCTATTTTTGCCTAAGGATATAGAAGACACTGGATTTCCGAATTTTATATCTGCTATTATATTTAAAAGAAAAGAAATTGCGAAATGATATTTGAATTCTTCTGAATGATTGGTTTCAAATGAATTTCCATCTGAGGTGAAAAGACTTGTTTCGAAATTTATTCTTATTGAGAGAAATATATATATAGTTGAATAAGTATTTTTTGCTCTCTCAAATGATTACTTTTATCTTTGGTAAAAGAAAATATTATTTTGTTTTTGACGCACGAATTGTTAATGAGTGGATGAATTTCTGATTTGATTATATAAAGAGCGAATGCAATTTGGGTTTTTAAGTAAAATATCATTTATTAGTTTATTATTTTTATTATTTTATTATATTATTCATTGATTAGTGAAATATTTTTTAAGATACTCTAATTATATATTTTTGTATTTTCAAATAAAAAACTATATTAATTAAACTAAAAAAACTAAAAAAATATATAATGCTTATGTTACAACCTGGAATAAAAGACACTAGAGACAAAAAAAATGGTGTCTGTTTAAAGTGTTTATGAAAAAAAAAAATAATATTCAAAAAGTAGTGGAAAAACAAAAACATTACAACACTAGTGAGAAAAAAAATGTCTTTTCTAATAAAAATGTTTATGCTAAGAAAATATTATTTTTTTATAATGAAAACTTTAAACAGAGAAACAATAATTTTGGTCTCTAGTATTTTTCCTGTCTGGTGTTTAAATAATATTTTTACTCCCTAGTGTTGTAAATTTATATTTTTTTTATCTACTATTTTTCTGATTTTAATTTTCCATCATAAAAATTTTAAGCAGAAAAACAATTTTTCTCGGTAAACAGGTGTTGCACAAAGTCGGAGCAGCAAACTTTGCACTCGTCGGAAAACAGCTTCTTTCTGTACTTGTTGCACAATATACTATTTTGTCACTACTTTTTTATTTCTATTGAAATATTGTAAAAGAATAAAAAATCAGAAAACTAGTGAAAAAAAATGTTTTTTTCTTATAAAAATGTTTATGCTTAGAAAATATTATTTTTCTAAATTATTATTTTAATAATAAATTATTATTTTTAAAAAGAGAAACAATAATTTAGTCTTTAGTGTTTTTCCTGCCTCGTTTTAAAATAATTTCTTTACTCACTAGTGATGTAAATTTATGTTTTTTTTTACTATTTTTCTAATATTAATTTTCTATTTTCATTTATTTATTATTTATTTTATTTTTTATTTTATTTCTATCATAAAATATTAAAAAAACAAACTTTTTTGTCTTATTTTTTAATTATTGTAAAATAAGAACAAAAAATTACAATACTAGTGAGAAAAAAGATGTTTTTTTCTAAAAAAAAATGTTTATGCTAAGAAAATATAATTTTTTATCATGAAAATTTGTAACGGAGAAACAGTAATTTTGGTCTCTAGTATTTTTCCAGCCTAATTTTAAAATAATAGTTTAATAGTTTGACTCACTAGTATATAAATTTATGTTTTTTTTACTGTTTTTCTAATATTACTGTTCTACACTGAAAAAAGAATTATCTGATTCAAATAATTTTTATTTGGAACTAATAAATATTTATTGCTGCAAAAAACTTGAATTATTTGAATCACATTTATTTAAATAACATAAATATTAATTGGGTCAATTAAATAATTAATTGACTCTAATAAATGAATTTATTTAATACAAATAATGAGTTATTTGAAACAATTAACTTATTTATTTCACTTAATTAATTGGATATTTGAAATAAATAAACACTATTTGACACAATTAATTTATTTTATCGCTTCAAGTAAACTAAATTATTTAATGCAAAGAATGCATTATTATTTAATGCTAATAAAATATTTAATAAGAACAAACAAAAAAATAATTAGATTAAATAAATCACTTATTGAAACAATAATAAATGAGTTATTTGAAACTATTAATTTATATATTTCATTCAAGTTAATGGATGTTAGATATAAATACAAATTATTTGTCTCAATTAATTTTAGGTGATTTTATTTTAAAAATATAAAAATCTATTATGAATAATAATTATGTGTTAAATATATTAAATATAATAATTTTAGTAAGATTCATATTAATTTAAAATAATTTTATAAAAATAATAAGAAATCTTGAAATTTTTACACTTGCAATTTATATAGACATATTGAATATAATTTTTATTATTTTTATAATTATAAAACGTTTCGTTTATTTAATACAAATTGAGATTTATTTGAATCCAAATCTGCTTTGTTTTGATGCAAGTAAATTTCGTATTTGGACTAAATAATTAATTATTTGACGCAATTAAAGGGATGTTAGTCTCAATTTAAAGGAATTAATTATGATGAATAATTGAATACTTGATACAAATAAATATTTAGTTACTTCAAAAAAAATATTTTACTGATGCAAATAAATTTATTTGACTTAAGTAATTCGTATTTGGTACAAATAAATATTTATTTGATTACGATAAAATAAAGTACTCAGATCTAATAAATATTTACTTAGTTCAAATAAATATTTATTGGATAATAGACAATTGAACCATTTAATTGAGTCAATTAATTTTTATTTGTTGCAATTAAATTTTTTTTTCAGTGCGTATTAAAAAAAATATAAACAAAAAACATTTTTTTTTTTTGTCACTACTTTCTTTTCTGCTTTGTTTTTGAATTATTGTAGGAAAAGTAGTGAAAAAAGAAAAAAATTACAACACTAGTGAGGAAAAAATAGTTTTATGTAAATGTATAAATTCCTTTTTTTTCTTATCCAAAAAAAAAAAAATGTCTAATAGTTCAAAGAGTTAAAACGTTTCTATATTCACATACCTATATCTAAGGATGTTGTAACCCTTTTAGAAAAGCGACGCGACGATTTGAAAATTCAAGCACGTCAACATCGAAATTTCGTGTATTTTCTCATCCGTATACATTGTGGCTGGGCGATGATATTCGATGCGGAAAAAGCCGATCATCTTATTCAATGAAAAGGCAGAGGCAGGCACACACTATGGGAGGTTGGTTTTGATGTCAGTTTCGTGCACGTGAGAGAGAGAGAGAGAGAGAGTGTGTGTAGGGTAAATCTTGAATTTTGGAATTTAGAGTACCATTTGAAACTTGCAATGGTTATATACATATATATGTACGTTTTGCCATATATGGAATCCAATTTTGACCGTTCCCATCCGTCTTTGCGGGTTATAGCTTGGGGCCTTTTGTTAAAGCAAACACAACCAAGTCCCAAGCACGCAAACTGTGCTCGTACGTGTAAACGTTTATTAATGCACATAAATCACATTGGTACTTGATGTAATGACCTCCCGCTGTTTTCGGGTTGAGAGGGGGGGTCAAACGGAAACTGAGGGTTGCTTCTACAAACACGTTCGTGTCTATCTTTTGCCATTTGCCATTTGCTCGTCCCATTAACTTTATTCATCCCTTCTCCATTTTGACTTTTTACCTTTTTCTTTCTCATATTATATTCATTGTGTACCTATATTCGTGGGACTAAATTTTCAGCCTCCTGCTGTCTGATTTTTGTTGTCGTAACTCGTGTTTGACTACAGTGAACCCTCTTTTTCTTTTTTTTTTGTTTATTGTATTTTTATTAAAGATTTTTTTTCCCTTTTGCAGCATTTTTGAAGGTTTTTTCAAAGAAACAATGTTTTAATTAGTTGGATTTTTAGTTTTTCAAGCTTTTGCATTGTTTGTAATTTTCTTTAATGTTGACAGAGAGAATGCAATAAAATAAAATATTTTGTTTAATAGTGATGCACGTGGAGCGAAAAATATCTCGATAAATGCAATGAGAATGGTTGTATAGTGTTTTTAAAATCTTTTTATTTTACATAAAAGTAGAAATTTTTCGACATGCATCAACAATTTTTAGATTTTTTCTCGGCTTGTGTGAGTTAATTTTTATTTTAACGTGAAACAATATTCTTGACAATTGATTTAAATTAAATAGAAGTGGAATTGTTTGAAACAAATTTTTTGGGGATAATATTTATTTTTATTTGAATTGAAAAAAAATGTTTGGCTTCTTCTTTTATATTTGAAAATTATGTTATATTATTTGAATTTTTTTTTCATTTCATCAAAAATATTTACTTTTGCTTCCTCATACTTCAAAAGTAAAGGAAGCTTTACTTTTCTTGTCCTAAGAATGACATAAATTCTAAATTTTTCTAAAATTCAATTATTTTCTAAATTTTTAGTTAGAAATTAGAATTCTTTGAAAATAATTAAATTCTTGAAACGAATTTTATCATTTATAGAAATAATTGAATTCTCGCAACGAATTTTATAAGAATTTTTTTTTTTTGAATAATTGAATTCCTGCAAAGAAGTCTATCAAAATTTCTGAAAATAGTTGAAATTGTTAAAGAATTTTTTATTACAAATGTCGAAAATAATTAGATTCTTTCGAGGAATTTTATTTCATTTGTATATTAAAAATAATCTCATTTTATCAAAATTATTAAAAATAATTTAATTCTTTAAGAGAATATTATAATTTTTTTTAATTAATTGAGTAAAAATTTTCAAAAAAGTAGTGAATAAAATTTACAATATGTATTAATTTTTGTGTAAAAAATATTTCTTTCTTATTTTCTAAGTAGGTAAATAATTTATTTACTCACAGGTGAAAAATGTTAATATTTCAACAAAATTCCGCAGTTAAATATAAAAATTTGAAAACTTATTTCTACTTTATTATTTCAAAAGTAAATTCAAATTTTAGATTTTAATATTACTTTAAATATTTCATTTTTACAAATTAATTTAAAAATAAACATTTTCCTTTTCGATAATTTTTGCAAATCTATTAAATAAATTAAATTCACCACTTGTAAAAAAATTCCCCTATCGTTTTGATACAATTTTTCCTCTGATTTAAAAATATTGGAAAAATATTTTTAACAAAATTTGTAAAAATAAAAAAATTTCCCCTTTTTTATAAAAAAAACCAGAAAATTCTATACATTGATTCTATATTTAAAAAAAGCGATAAAATAACACAGTTTTTATTTAATTAAATTTTCCCTTTGACTCATTGCGAAATTTCTTCGAATATATATATATATATATATATATATATATAGCCACAAATATATATTTTTATAGGCAAATTAAATTGAAATTGTAAAATATTAAAGAATTGAGTAAATTTTTATATCTACTCTGTTTCTCTCTCTCTTGTGTGTAAAGAAATATGCTTGCATGGGAAATTTAAAAAATTTGCTGTACTCTATTGATTTATTAACTAAAGTGAAATTTTCTGGATTTATTAAATTTACGATTGACATATGCGAGAATTATACGCTTTTAAAATAATATCTTCAAATACATGAAAAACGTATTTAAAAAAAAAAACGTTCAAATTTACACTTTAGATAAAAAGTTATTTTATTCATTTTACTTTAAGTTGAAATATATAATTCAAAAATATGTTAAACTATATAAATAAAATTTAAAGTTCTCTCTTTATACAATTTTCATTTTAAACAAGAAATTTAATTTAAAAAATTTCGATTTGAATTCTTTAAATTTTATCTTTATTAAATTAAAAGTTTATTCATTCGGTGAGAAAAATGATTTTAATAAAGTTTTTGTCCTGTTAACATATTCTAATTATTAAATATTCTACTGTTTTAATTTGAGAACAAAGTTTCGAGGATGGCAGGAAAATTTTGAGTATTCCGAAATTATGTAACTTGCGACTATCCAAAGTTACTTTAATTGACGATAAAAATTATCAACAATGAAAATCTGTTAAAATAGAGAGAAATTTATACCGAATAGAATATAAAATAATAAGTTTAATACTTTTAGTAATTATTTGTTTTATAAATATAATGTTTATTAATTTTTTAATTTTGTAAATGTTTTTATTTATTAAATATTTTATTTTTTGTATATAAAATATATTTTATATTCTACCGATATTTTTTTTTTTTTATTTTTTCTTTGAACAATAGAAAAAAAATTGAAACCGCCTCTAACTTTAATATTTGCCGTTCTCTTCGTTTTCCCCCACGCCTCAAAAAATAGGAAAGAATTATATTTTGATCGTATATTTTAACGCCACTGACATTTATTGAGATGGGAAAAAAGCAGATGCGGCCAGATAATTGAGAATAAGGTTCCATATAGATGAAGACTTTTTTAAATTATCTATAGATTTCTCTACTTGATGCTTGTTACTCTCGCGAAGGAAATTTGAAACATTTTTCAATAATACCGCGCGCCACTGATAATTTTTTTTCTTCTCTTTTTCTGCGGTCTCTGTTGTTATATTGAAAGAGAGAGAGAGAGAGATAGAGAAAAGGTCTTTGCTTTTTATTATAAAGTTCTCTGGCGGCTAACTAAAATTTTCGTCTAAATGTAAATTAAAAAAACATTTTTTTCATTTATTTAGTGTAATGCTAAAAAATGGATATTCATTTCGTTGATCATATGAAATATGCAGTTCTTTATGGAATTTTAATTGCATGATTATTTAACAGATTCTTTAAAATTCCTTTATTAAAATTTACTTCTTTTTTGATTTATTAGTTATGTCTCTATGTCTGAGAGCTTTCAACTTTTTTTTTAATGAGATTTTTAATTACTTTGAGAGAAACGTTTTTTTTTTAAATATAAAAATATCGTTATAATTGTAAAAATTATAAATATGGAAAAAAATATTTTTTTATTAAAAGTTACGGTTTTTATTTAAATTATATTAAATATATTACAATTTTATATAATAAAATTAATATTTCACGTATTTTTTATAATATAATTAATTATTAACTATAATAATTAAGTATAATAATCGTCGTATATTCTGTCCATTCTGCCCACATTTGAAGTTAGACTTTTGTGTATGCTTTTTTTATATGTGATAGATAATATAATTATACCTACTTCTTTATTTTTTTACTATTTTTTAATTTAATAATATTATTTTTATTTTTTTAATAATTTAAAAATATTTTTATTAATCTAAAAAAATTATTAATGTTATTATTCATTATTTCTTTGTTTCTAAAAAAAATTAGCATTTTGTAACAAACGTTTTAGGTAATTAACAAAAATGTAAATCCTGCGCAAAATATTATTCTTTTTTTAATATGAAAAACTTTATTTTTTCACAAGTTTTAAAAGTGATAAGATCATTATTTTATATAATAGGCATATTTTTACTGTAATTTTTCCAAAATTATTTTCATCATTTTAATTCAATTATTATTTTCTAGAATTTTTAAATGAAATTCTTCTTTAAATCAAATTATCTTTAATAATTTTTGAAAAAGTTGCTGCACAGTTTTTCTAAAACGTATTTCCTAAGTTTTTATTTTCTAAAAATTTTTTTTTCTAATAAAAGTGAATTTCTAAAGAACTTTTTTCTAATGAAGGTGACTGTCTAATTTTCTTTCTTCTAATGAAGGTCATATTCTGAAAAAATTTTTTTCTAACAATATTCAATTTTTGTAATAACGATCAATAGATATATGATTAAAATTAAAATTATGGAAAGTTTTTAATTTTTTAAAAAAATTCTTGAGATTTCATTAAAAAATTATATTAAAAAAAAGAAATTATGCAAATTTTTTAAATACTGGAGATTTTGTTAAAAAATTATATTAAAAAATAGAATATATGCAAAATTCTTAACAAAATTTTAAAATAATCTAGTTACAAATCATAATTAACTAATAGAAATTATAGAAATTTTTTTCTTAAAGATATTTAAAATTTTCTAAAAAAATGTTTTATAAATGAATTAATTTTGGAAATTTTTGTATAAAAATGCTGCAAATTATTATTTTTTTAAAAAGAAGAATAGAATTTTGTTGATAAATTGTGTTAAGAAACAGTAATTTTATAAACATTTTTTTCTATTTTTTCAAAAAGAAACTTAAAATTTTGTAAACAAAATTGTGTTTGAGAAACCGGAAATATGCAAAATAGTTTCTATTTTCTTAATCTTAATTTTTTTTAATAATTTTCTAACTTTCATAAAAATTATGTAATTTTACAAATTTTCGGAAAATAAATATTAGAAATCATAACTTTTTAGAAAACATTTTTTTTTATAAATCGAAACTTGTTAGAAAAACATTTTTTAGAAATTGCTTTTTTTTAGACAAAAAGGATTAGAAACTATTTTTTAGAAAAATTGACCACCTATCGAGTTTTATTTATGAAAATAATTGAATTCCTAAAAAGAATTTTTTTATTTATGAAAATAATCCAATCTTTGTAAAAAAATTTATTATTTATTGAAAATAATTAAATTATTGCGAAGAAATTTATAGAAAATTTGCAAATAATAGAATTTCATAAGAAATTGAGGAAAATTTTAGAAAATAATGGAAATTTTGCCAAAAATTTTATTAAAAATTTTTAAAAAATTGAATTTTAGAAAAGAATTTGATTACTTTTGAAAATAATTGAAATTATGCGATCATTTATAATGTTTTCAAAATTCAATTTTTTTAAAGTGTTTTTGAGTAAAATTCGTCTATAAATCCACTATTTTTAATAATTAATTAGGTATATATTAAAAAATTCAACAAATTTCAGACGAATTTGAATTATTAAATGTTTTGAAAACCTAAGTAATCTTTAAAATTTTTAATAAAATTCATTGAAAATTGAAATTTTATCAAATATTGTTATGAGATTTGTTTTATTTAAAAAATTGATAAAGTATTTAAAAATCGTCGAGTTCAAAAGAAATTAGAATGCCTTTAAAGCAGGCAAAGTGTAAAGCTAAAAGTGTTGCATAAAAATTAATTTGAATCAATTCAAGTTAACATGTTGTATTTTTGATTTTTTTTTAATAATATTAAATTTTACGGATGCATTTTACGAGACCAGACTGTTCTCTCTCTCGCTCATCGACGCAGAATTATATTGAAAGGGAAATACTTCCCACGAGTTTAGTATATATATACGTATAGATTTTATATATATGTATAAAGGGACGAGAGCAATCGACGCCGCGCCATGTGGCTCGCGTCGAGACGCATTGTGTTATCCTCCGACCCCGTAAAACAATAGGGATCGCCTTTTAATAAATGGAACGGATTACGTCATATAGAGTGCGAGTGCCCTCTATGTGTACACAAAACATACATAGATGAATATCTCTGTATTTTATTATAAAGTAAAAGCAAAAAAGTAAAGCATGTTAGTGCTGGGAACACAAACAGTATAACATTTTATATCTGTTCAAGTAATTCGTCAAAGTGTTAATGTTTTTTTTTTTGCCTACAGTAATCCTAAATATCAGTAATCCAAAATATCCATTTTGGAAATAAAAACTGATTTTTGTATTTTCTTGTTATTAGAACTAATGCTCAGTATCAACTATCAAACCAACTAAAATAGTATGAAATGGACCAAAAGAATTTGAAAAGAAACGAAATAAGAATCAAAAGGATCAAATGGATCAAAAGAGTAACAAGAGAACCAGAAGAGTATCAAGAAGACCACAATAATATCACTTTTTTAAGGATGTCAAATTGAGACAAAAGAAGAATCAAAAAAGTTGCGAAGCAACGTTTTTGATTCTTTTTTTGTCTCAATTTGACATCCTTAAAAAAACTGCCATTAAAAGGGTTAAAAGTATCAAAAGAACCTAAAGATTATACCAAAAAGACCAAAGAGTATCAAAAGGGTTAAAAGTATCAAAAGAACCTAAAGATTATACCAAAAAGACCAAAGAGTATCAAAAGGGTTAAAAGTATCAAAAGAACCTAAAGATTATACCAAAAAGACCAAAGAGTATCAAAAGAATCTAAAGATTATACCAAAAAGACCAAAAAGTATCGACCCAAAAAATCATAAACAGAACTTGCAAAGAAATTAAATTTTCTCTCCCATCTATAACATCCGATTATACATCTCTCATCGATTTAGAAACACAAACTATACAAAAGAAACGAAAAAAAAAACGCAACAACTGACACTCAATGCCCTAAATTAATTAATTTCCCAAAGTGAGAGAAAATGTAACTCAAAAACTTTGTTCAGATTAGCCGGAGCAAAATCGAGGAACGCAAAACTTGAACGAGTGTTTTCGTTCTTCTTGAATCCGATGTTCTATCTTTGAAAGACGAGGTCTGTTTAACTTTAAAACTGATCAATCAGAGTTGTTTGAAAGTTAGAGTTGTGAACTTTTTGAAGCAAGTCTGGATTGGCAATCCTCGATTTTTTTTTTATCAGTGTCTTCCGGCTGCAAGTCGGAATTTTTTTTCTTCTTTTTCTTTTAACGAACAAAAGAGAGAGAAAGAGAGAGAGAGAGAGAAGGAAGACTTTGGCGGCCTCATTCAAATTCTCCGGTCACATATCGCAGAAACGATTGGCGAAACCGGTATGAAATAGCAAAGAACGATGGAGACAAAACGCACACCTCACCCAAATGGGGAAAGAGTGAGAGAGAGAGAGAGAGAAAGTCGAGTAAAAGAAGATCAGAGATCTAATCAAAATTCAAGTCACTCCAGGCATATCGATTTGATACTAGTGGCATCGATATTCTCGGGATAATCCTAGCGCGATGCGAGAGGGGTAGGGGGGGGGGGATGGGGTTGCCGCCCAATTTTTCTGCACTCGTGAATTCGAAGCGAAGGGAAAGAGAGAGAGAGAGAGAGCGTCAAACTGGAGGTAAAAACGTGCCGGGAATAAATTAGGCTAGTGCGCGTTTAAAGAGATTACGTAGGTCAGATTCTAATCCAGAAAAAACGGTCAAATACCACCTGGCATATGTTTCCCATTTTTTTTTCTAATTCGACAGATGAGTTTAAAAATTAATAAAAAAATATTTCTTTCAGGAATAATTTACAATCATGTGATGCGTCATAATCTCTGCGATCAAAACCTATTATTTAAAATTATCTCTTGCTCTGCTAATTAGATAATTTAAAATATCATGTAATTTACAAATTCAAGAAAGCAGCAGAAAGAAAATCCAAATTTTAGATGGAAGAAATTGACAAATATGATGCAAGTTATCAGAACAGTAAGAAATCTAACAAAAGTTAATTTTTGAAAAAATTTTAAAAAATCTTTATTAATTAGTAAATAATTTCCATTTTAATCAGAATTGTCAGAAAAATTTAATTTTAATTTTCCCTGACTTCTCCATGATTTCCAGACAAAATTTTCGACTTTTTACCTGACCCTTAAAAAATATTCTCATTCACTCTAAAAATTATTAGATACTCAAAAAAAAAAAAATTCTATTAATTTATTTACAAATTTTTATAATTGTAAAATTATTCAAAAACATCAATAACTTCATTTTTAAATAAATATTTAATCATTGTTATTTCTTCATAAGAATTAAGATTTTCAAAAATTTCGAATTCCATAACCTTTCCGAAATTCAACAGCTTTTAAGAATATTATTTATGATAAAACATGAAGATATCGATCAGTCCGAGTCTTCGACTCGGAGTGATCGATTTCTTCATGTTTTATAATAATTAAAGATCATTTCAATTCAATGATTATTTTCTAGAATTTTTAACTAAAATTCTTCATTAAAATTAAATATTAAATTCTTCATTAAATTATTATTTTTAATAATTTTTGATAAAAAGTTTTTTTGAGAATTTTCAAATTCATTTGTTTATAATTGAATTTTATGAAATTTCGATTATTCGGAAATTCTTCAGTTAAATATATTTTAGAAAATAAAAACTTTAAATGATTTAAAAAAAAATTTAATTCAACTTTTTAAAAAAATTAATTTTACAGAATTGTTAGTTAAAAGTATGAAAAATTCAAATTTAAAAGATTTAAATTTCAAACCTTTTCAATATGCAATTATTTCTTAAAATTGCAATTATTAAGAACTCCAAAATTCAATTATTATCTGAAACTTTAACTGAAATTTACTTTTAAATCAATTTTTAAGAATAATTCCATTTTTCGAGGAATTTGATTATAATTGCATTAAAAATTATTGAAATTCTGCAATAAATTTTATTATTTATGAAAGTAATATTGAATTCCTAAAAAGAATTTTATTATTTATGAAAATAATTGAGTCTCTGAAAAGAATATTTAAATTTATGAAAATAATTGAATTATTGCGAAGAATTTTATAAAAAAATTTCAAACAATTGACTTAAAAAAAAAGATGCAAATTCTATTTTTAATAATAAGAATTCCTGGGAAATTTTCATTACTTTAGAAAATAATTGAATATTCGTGTAGAATTTTGTCAAAATTGTTTTTAAATAATTGAATTCTTCTGGAAAATTTTATTAAAAGAGTATAAATAAATAATTAAATATACAAATTATTGAATTAAAAAAAAATATTTTTTTAAAAATAATTTCATCTTTGTGTAGAATTTTATCAAAATTTTTCTTTAATAATTGAATTCTTTTGAAAAATTTTATTAAAATAGTAGAATATTGAAAATCATTAAATTGAGGAAAATTTTTTAAAATAATTAAAACTTTGCTATAAATTTTATTACTTTTGGAAATAATTGAATTTTATTACTTCTGAAAATAATTGAATTCTTGTGATGAATACTATTATTTATGAAAAAAAAATTGATTCTTTCAATGAATTTTATTAAAATTCCTGAAAATAATTTAATTTCGGCGAAGAATTTTGCTATTTATTTATAAAGATAATTGAAATGTTGACGACAATTTTTTTATAGATTTTTTGAAAATAATTAAATTTTTTCAAAGATAGTTGAATTTTTTCAAAGAAATTTTTTTTTTTTTTTCAAAGAATTGCGTTGAAACTTTTAAATTGAAACCAATTTCAATAGAATTGAAAGTAAAATTTCTCAAAAAAGTAAAAAAAAACTTCAAATAATTTTAATTGTACAAAACTTTTAGTTAAAAGTATGAAAAATTTAAATTTTTAAAAATTTAATATTTGAAACTTTTTCAAAATTTAATTATTTTTAAAAACTCATGCTCCAATGTTTTTAATATTTAGTTATTATATTATCTAAAAGTTTAATTGAATTTCAGTTTTTAATTCAATTTTTATTAGAAAATTCTACGAGAATTCAAATATTTAAATATAATTTTTAAAAATAATTTTATTTTTCAGGGAATTTGATTGATATTGTATTAAAAATAATTAAAATTTTACGATGAGTTTATTATTTATAAAAATAATTAAATACCTGCAAAAAATTTTATTATTTATGATTTTATGAAAATAATGGAATTATTGCGAAGAAATTTATAAAAAATTTGTAAATAATTGAGTATCTGTAAAATTTTCCTTATTTTTGAAAATAATTAAATTTTTGCGAAGAATTTTATCAAATTTTTTTTTAAATAATTGATTTCTTTTAAAAAGTTTTATTAAAATAGTAAATGTTGAAAATCAATAAATTAAGGAAAATTTTTGAATAAAATTGAAATTTTGTCAAAAATTTTATTAAAATTTTTTGAAAATAATTGAATTTTTGGAGAAGAATTTTATTATTTATAAAGTTAATAATTGAAACTTTGACGAGAATTTTAATAAAATTTTTGAAAATAATTGAATTTTGAAGATCAATTTTATTATTTATAAAAATAATTGAAATTCTTGACAAGATTTTGTTTTTATTTTTGAACATAATTGAATTTCTACGAAGAATTTTATAACTTCTGAGAATAATTAAATTTCTGCAATCATTTGTAACTTCTCCAAAATTCAATTTTTTAGTGTTTTTAACTTAAGTTCTTCTATAATTCAATTATTTTTAATAATATTATTATTAATTAAATATATGTATTAAAAAATTTAAATATAGTTTAAGAAGAATTTGAACTATTAAAATTTTCCAAAACTCTGTTTTTTAAAATTTCTAATTAAATTAAATTATTTTTAAAAATTTTAATAAAACTCTTGCCAAAATTTTAATTTTTTAAGTTATTTAAAAAGAAATGATTGTCAGAAATAGAAAAAATTGAAGGTTTTGTATTAGAATTCGTGTGAATTTCACAGTTTATGAGTCAAACAAAAAAGACAAAAAAATTCTAAAAATTTAATATTTTCCAGTACTTTTAATAAAAATCCTTGACCAATTCTATACTTTCCTTGATTTTTCCTTGACCTGTCGCAATCCTGATTAATTAATCTTTAATTTTCATTAATCAGTCAATTATTTTCCTATTAACTAGTTCGATAATTTTCATACTATATTTATGGTGGAGAATTTCCACATTGATCTGCATATAATTTTTATTGACTAGCGGAAGAAAAATGTTTGCCATCACCAAAGCAATAAAATCTACCCAACCAAACGAAATAAACTATAAAATAACGAATCATCGAGAACTAGTATTTAATTCAGTGAGTTAATCGAGCGAGTAATCGTCCAAAACACATTCATACTGATGACTCGAAAACAAGTCTTTAGTGTACTACCCCTTTGCTTCTCATCAGTCTATATGTGTATACGTATAAAAAACAACAACAACATTTGTCCAGCACAACACGCAACAAAAATGTGTGCAGTCGTGAATATTCCAGCGCCCCCTTTTTCTCTCACACAATCCTGACAACAATGGTCCGTTGATTTTGCATTCGGTAAAGCCATGGGCAATGATGCAGATTTTTGGTCTGGACCAAAACAATATACATATATATATATATCGCCCTTTATCTCTTCTTTCTCATTTTCTTTCCACCCCTCGTTTTCTCTCTCTCTGTCTCTCGTTTACTCTTTAACGTTCCCGCATATCGTTGCCCACGATAATGTTTTGACATAATCCCATAAAGCACGTTATTCTTGTGTAAATAGCAAATCGTGCCATGAAAACCCAAAAGTGATATGGGGTGAGTTAATTGCCCCCAACTTTGCTTTCTGCTTTTCACTCTTGATGGGAAACGGAGAATTTACCTTCAACCTTTTTATCTCAAAGCTTTGTATCCTCCCTCTATTTTTGACTCTCTCCCTCTATTGCCCTCTGTCTTTCTCTTGCTCTCTCTCTCTCTCTCTCTTTTCCTCTCAGAGGCTATTCTTATCTTTCTTCCTCAGACGTACTCTCTCTTTCTCTCTTTTTTCTTTTTCTATTTATTTCTCCTTTTTTCACTCTTGGTGAGATTTTTCTAAAAACGCCACCACTTTAGATGTCTCAATTAATTTCATTAAATGATTTTAATTCTAAATTTATTGTTAAATTAAATGCTAAATTTTCATCGTAAAAATTTAGCAAATAGCACCAGAAAAATTGTTACTTTGTAAAATTATTTTATACAATTTAGGAAAAATATATAAAATAAAATTTTATTTTATTTTTATAAAATATAAAATTTCAATATATAAAATTAACTAACTATAATAATTTGAATGCTCTTTCATTCTTTCATTCATTAAGATCCTAAAGTTCTGAACGTTCAAATGAACGAAATTTATTTATTTCTTCTCCAAATTAAATTTTTATTGCAATTATTTTGCGTTACTATCCAAAAAATTAATTACTGAGTTTCTAAACGTAAATATTTTAGTTTTTAAATTTGTTTGTGATAAAATATTTCGTTCATTTGAACGTTCAAAACTTGGGGATCATCATTCATTCACTTTTTCTGTCCCTCACACTCTGAAGTTAATAATACTTTTGTTTATACTTTTGTTTTTTGTTATCTTCAAAAAGATTGTATTTTATTATTACTGTTCATATTTTCAAATTTTTTTTTAAATTTCACGAAAGAATTCAATTATTTTCTAAAATTTAAATAAATCCTTCGAAACAATTCAACTATTTTTATGAATACAAAAATTCTTTGCAGGAATTAAATTATTTTTAATCAAATTTAAATAAAATTACATGAAAGAATTTTTCAAAAAAATAATAAAATTTTTGTGATGAATTCAATTATTTTGAATATACTTAATTTTAATAAAATTCTTTGAAGAAATTCCATTATTTTCGAAAAAACTTTAATTGAATTTCTCGAAAAAATTCCATTATTTTCAAATATTTCTATAAAATTCTTTATAACAATTTAATTATTTCTTAAAGTTTTAATAAATTCTTCGAAAGATTTGAAATATTTTTATAAATAGTAAAATCCTTCTAAACAATTAAATTATTTTTTAAAATAGTAAAATCTTTACAAAAATTCAATGATTTTCAAAACAATTTTTAATTCTCTTTTAATAAAATTCTTCTTCATAAAAGTCAATTGCTTTTAAAATTTTCAATTACAATTATTAAAGAAACTCCATTAGTTTAAAAAAAAATTCAAAGATAATTAATTCAAAATTGTAATGACAAATAGAAATCATCAAAATTTTTTTCACTTTTTTTCATTAAAAGTCTAAAATTTTGTTAAATATTATGTTTTGTCAAATTGAAATTATGCAGATTTTTGTTCTTCACTTCTAAACAAAATTAGAAAATTGTTAAATAACCGTGATTAAGAAATAGAAAATTTATTTATTTTGCATTATTTTTTTTTTAAATCACAATTTTGTTAACAAAATTATTATTTTGTTTTAGAAAAAGAAGAAAAATATTTGCACAATTCCTATAAAACATGAAGATATCGATTGCTCCGAGTCGAAGACTCGGAGTGATCGATTTCTTCATGTTTTCTAATAATTAAAGATGACCGAGAGATAAAATCATTATTTTATATTATAAGAATATTGTTACTGTAACTTCATCAAAATTATTTTTATCATTTTTCAATTCAATTATTATTTTCTAGAATTTTAAATTATTTTTTATAAAAATAATTGAATTCCTTAAAAAAATTTTATTATTTATGAAAATAATTAAATGTTTGCATACAATTTTATTAAAAAATTTTTTAAATAATTGATTTCTTTTTTCGAAATTTTATTAAAATAGAAGATATGGAAAATGATTGAAATTAAAAAAATCTTTGAAAATAATTGAACTTTAAAGTAGAATTTTGTTATTTGTAAAGATAATTGGGATTTTACGAGAATTTTTTTTCAAATTTTAAAGATAGTTGAATTTTATTTTATTTTTTTTTAAATAAATGAATTTCTACAATTATATTTGTATTTCTCTAAAATTGAATTTTTTCAGTGTTTTCAATAAAAATTTAAATTAGAAAATTTCTAAATTCTATTATTTTGAAAATTGCTTTTATTTAAAACTTACGTCACAGATACTCTTTAGTGAAAACTGCCAGAAAAATTTATTCATATTCACTTACCTAGAACAAAAAGAAAACATGAATTAGAATAATCATTGATAATTAAATTTGAATAAGAAAATAAATAATTTATTGAATAACTGAATATTTCTTAAAATTTAATTCTTATAAAGCATTTTATTAACAAATTTTTAAATAATTGAATTCTTTTTACGAATTTTAATAAAAATTCTTGATAAATTACATTTTTCCATGAATTTGATTAAAATTGTATTAAAAACAATTAAAATTCCGCAATTATTTTTATTATTCATAAAAAACAAATTAAATTCCTAAAGAAAATTTTATTATTTATAAAAATAATTGAATTTTTGCAAAGAATCTTATCAAAATTTCTATTAAATAATAGAATTATTTTGGAAAGTTTCATTAAAATAGTAGATATTAAAAATCATTGAATTGAAGAAAATTTTTGAAAATAATTGAATTTCGGAGAAGAATTTTATCATTTAGAAAAATAATTAAAACTTTGACAAAAATAAAAAAAAATTTTCAAACATAAATAAATTTCTGCGAAGAATTTTATTACTTTAGAAAATAATAGAATTATTGCGAAGAAATTTATAAAAAAATTTGTAAATAATTGAAATCGTGTAAAATGTTCCTTATTTTTGAAAATAACTGAATTATTGCAAAAAAAATTTATAAAAAAATTTGTAAATAATTGGATTCCTGTAAAATTTTTCTTATTTTTGAAAATAATTGAATTTTTGCGAAGAATTTTATAAACATTTTTTTTTTTTGAAATTGAAATCTTTTGTAAAGTTTCATTAAAATAGTAGAAATTGAAAATCATTGAATTAAAGAGAATTTTTGAAAATAATTGAAATTTTGACATATAAATTTCATGAAAATTATTGACAATAATTAAATTTTTAGAGAAGAATTTTATTATTTATAAAATTAATTGAAATTTTGACAAGAATTTTTTAATTCTTTGAACACAATTGAATTATTTTTGCGAAGAATTTTATTACTTTGGTAAAATAATTGAATTATTGCGAAGAAATTTATAAAAAAATTTGTAAATAATTGAATTTCTGCGAAGAAATTTTGTCAAAACTTTTTTTTTTTTGAATAATTGAATTCTTTTCGAAAATTTTATGAAAATAGTAAATATTGAAAACCATTAAATTATAAGGAAAATTTATGAAAATATTTGAAATTTTGCCAAGAATTTTATTAAAATTTTTTGGAAAATAATTGAATTTCAGAAAATATTTTTATTATTTATAAAAAAGATAATTGAAATTTTGCCAAGAATTTTATTAAAATTTATGAACATAATTAAATGTCTGCGAAGAATTAACTGATTCATTAGTTTTAGAACTAAATGTACTGATATAATTAGTAAAAATTCTAACTGTAATTTAGATTTAGAGCGTACATAGTAGTAATAGTAAATTTCAATTTAGGCACTATTGCTGAAAAGTTTACAGTTTTGTTTTGTGTGTTAAAATCCAGATGTCTATCTGGCTTTCTGTATATTCTACTTCTAGAATATAGCGAGGGAAACGTTGAAAGTAGATATATATATATTATAGAGAAAGAGAGAGAGAATAAACGCAATATTTGTAAAAGGGAAAAAACTGATTATTTCCAACGTGAAGGAGCGTGCTTTTTCGGCTTAAAAACTTTAATCAGGTGAGATAGTATCGCAAAAAAGGGAAAAGAAGGTATAAACCCCTCCCCCGCATTTATTAGAAAAATTTAAATACACTATGCATTTTAATAACCCCGGTCTTAATTGAGTTTTTATTGGATTATTAAGACGAGCGGAAGTTAACCTAATGAAATTAACTATTATAAGTGGAAAGTTGTAAAAGATATGATAATATTTATTTGAAGCACGCTTTCGCGTGTTTAAAGATAATTTTTTTTTTATTATATCGCCTTACATTATACAAATTTAAAAAAAAAAATATTAAGTGAATTTTTTCTCGGTTGTTCATTCATAGTGTGTGCCTATTGTTAAAATTATTTCTCGACAATCGACAGATTTGTTAAAGAAATTTGATAATTTTTCATTTCCCTAACTTTTTTCTAATTCAGATAGAATTTTTAATTCATAATTTCTATTTTATAATCAGAATTTGTTGTCTTTTTCTTTTGGAAAAAAATCTAAAATATTAGTAAAACATTTTCAGTTATTCTATTCTAAATATTAAAAAGACAAGAAAGCAATTTTTTTTTCGCTTTTACTTCATCCAATTTTCAGAAATTCGCTCTGGAAATTGAAAAAAAGAATGGAAATCTGTTTTCGATTGATTGTTTGGAGAAATTAACAAGTAATTACAAATATTTGTTATTCTATATATTGCACTACAAAACGAGTATATTAAAGAATATGTATGAAACAGAAAATATCTCGTGAATGAGAATCGAAATCGAAATCCTAGATATATAAAAGTACATTAAATCGTAATTTCGTTTCAACTTTCCCATTTGACTTTTTCACATTTGATTAAAATTCGATCCGTTGATAAACCTCGGGGCTTAAACTCTCGCTAGTAAAATAGGGTTTTACCCGGAAATCAGTTTCTGAGGTGAAGAAATCTCTCTCTCTCTCATTCTCTTTCTTCTTCTTTTTTTTTTAACGTTCCTCACTCCATTTCAATTCACCCTCATCTAGTGTGCGCACATACAAAGCAAAAGCAGCAGGTACTTAATTGGCCAAGTGGCCTGAAATTGTTTCACCTCTTTTGGGAGTTTTCACACAATTCTTAAGTGCATATGTGCTTAGAATTTTCACACTCAAAAAGTAGGATATTCAGTAGCCATTATTTTTCTCTTTCTTTCTTTCTTTCTTGCAATTTTTTTCTTTTATTTTCCTTTTTCCCTGAGTAAACGGGGGGACATGGAAAAAAGGTGACTTTTCCGTCTCTACGTCTCCACACGTATTTTCTTTCTTTTTCTTTCACTCATCCTTCCTTCCTTCCTTCCTTCCTTCCTTTCTCCCTTTCACTCCTTCGTCTTTTTCTCAATAAGAACCAACATGACATTTCGACGAATGATTTACGTGTTACGGGTTAAACGCAAGGACTTTTAGAAACGAAAAAAACGACAGAAAATACATACAAAACATTTGCTTCGATTGTTCGTCTATAACTAATGTATAAGAAAAAAGTTAAAAATTGATTTTGTTTTCAATTAAATTAGCAACAATTAACTTCTTACTACCTTTTTTTAAAAATAAAATTAGCAATTTTAAAAATAATATAGAATTTGAAAATTTTCTTTCATGTAATTTTATTTAAATTTGATTAAAAATAATTAAGTTCTTGCGAAGAATTTTACTATTTATAAAAATAGTTGAATTGTTTCGAAGAATTTATTAATAGGAAATAATTGAATTTTATGGAAATATTTAAAATTATTTCAATTCATCAGAGGAATTCAAATAAAATTGTTTTGAAAATCATTGAATTTTTGTAAAAATTTTACTATTTAAAAAAAGAATTGAATTGTTAAGAAAAGAATTTATTAAAATTTTAGAAAATAATTAAATTCTTTCGTGAAATTTAAAAAAAAATTTTTTGATAAATATGAACAGTAATAATTAATTTTGTACTTAATAAGTGAATTTTTTAAATTTTGAAATATTTAAATATTATTATAGAATATTTCAATATTTGGTGCAATAAAATATTTAAATAACACAATAAAATATTTAAATAAAAGCGCAAAATTAAATTTAAAAAATTCTTCTGCCTTCGTGAATTTTTATCGTTGAAAATATATTATTTTCATGTGGAAGAGGAACAAAAGAATTTCAGAGAGAGAGAGAGAGAGAGAGAGAGAGAGAGAGAGAGAGAGAAAGAAAGAGAGCATTTATATACATAAAAACCGTCCTTATTTTTAAAATAACGCTTACGTTTTTACATGTTTCGCTGCGCATTTTCTCCGATTTATTTCATGTAACATTTCACCATGAAACTTTTTCCCTTTAAATGAGGCCCTAGGATATAAAAGAAAAAAATTTACTTTCATGATCAAATGATTTAATCCCACAAAAACTTTTTATTATCCTTCATTTACATTTAGTTTTTTTAAAATTATCTCACGGAATTATTAAAATTAACTCATTATAAAGATATATTACTTTTTCTTTAATTAGAAAATCTTTCTTTCTCTTCTTAATTTTGTGAATTTTAATAATTATTTATTTTTTACTATTTCTTCCACAAATTTTTGTAGGTTTAAATTTATTCTTCAATTTTTAGAAAACTTCAATCCTTTTTTGAGAAATTAATAATAATTAATATTATATAAAAAATTATTTAAGTAAAGAATTTTATTTTCTTTAATTCCGAAAAATAATCCATTTTAAATAATATATTTTGGACAAATTACAAATAATTACAGAAATTAAATTATTTTCAAAAAAAATAAAATTTTTCTTATAGAATTCAACTAAATTCCAAATTTAAAAAAAATTCTTGTAAAAATCCCAATTAACCTATACTCCAAAGTTCAATTATTTTAATAAATATCAAAAAAATTCTTGTCCTAATTTCAAATATTTTCAAAAATTTTGTTAATTTCAATGACTTTCAATATATGCAATTTTAATAAAATTTCTCAAAGAGAATTCAATTATTTAAAAAAATTTTTAATAAAAATAAAAAAAAAATTTAAAAATTAAAAAATTTTAAATTAAAAAATTAATTTAATTATTTTCATAAATAATAAAAATTACACAGAAATCCAATTATTATTTTTATAAAAAATAATTTAAAATTCTAGAAAATAATAATTGAATTAAAATGATAAAAATAATTTTGATAAAATTACAGTAACAATATTCTTATAATATAATTAAAAATAGAAATTGTGCAAATATTTTTCTTTTTTTTTCTATAAAACAAAATAATAACTTTGTTAAAAAAATTGTGATTCATAAAGAAAAATAATGCAAAATAAATAAATTTTCTATTTCTTAATCACATTTGTTTAACAATTTTCTAATTTTGTTTAGAAGTAAAGAAGAAAAATCTTCATAATTTCAATTTGACAAAACGTAATATTTAACATAATTTTAGTCTTTTAAGAAAAAAAGTGAAAAAAAATCTGATTTCTATTTGTCATTATAATTTTGAATTAATTATAAATTAAAAATAATTATAACATTAATTAATTAATAATAATAAAGTACATGTTCCGGTAATTTGTTCGCAGTTTAAAGTTAGTTGTTTACTTTTTAGTTTCTTAACTTTTTTATAATTTTTCTTTACAAATATTTTTAATTTTAAAATTGAATTTTAAGAAAAAGAATTTTATCAAAAGTAAATTGAAAATAATTGAATTTTTGCGAACAATTTTACTATTTATAAAAGTAGTTGAATTGTTTCGAAGAATTTATTAAAATTTTAGGACATAATTGAAATTTATGGAAATATTTAAAAATATTTGAATTCATTCGAGGAATTCAATTAAAATTGTTTTGAAAATCATTGAATTTTTGTAAAGATTTTATTATTTAAAAAAATAATTGAATTGTTTAGAAGGATTTTACTATTTATAAAAATAATTAAAATGTTTCGAAGAATTTATTAAATTTTTAAGAAATAATTAAATTGTTATGAAGAATTTTATCTAGAAATATTTGAAAATAATGAAATTTTTTTGAGAAATTCAATTAAAGTTGTTTCGAAAATAATGGAATTTCTTTAAAGAATTTTATTAAAATTAAGTATATTCAAAATAATTGAATTCATCACAAGAATTTCGTTATTTTTTGAAAATAATTGAATTCTTTCAATTTTTTTCACGAATATATTTAAAAATTGCATTGAAAGTAATTTAATTTTTAAATATAGAATTTTTTTGAAAATATTTTGAAAATAAATGAATTTTCGTTGAATTTCTTTTTACAAAGATCAGGAAAAAAGTCAATATTCTGTCTGAAAATAAGGGGAAACAAAATCAAATTTGTATTATTTATTTGCAACTAAAAACACGACTATACCTGCATATATATAAGAATTTTTTTCTGTTTATTTATATTAATATAATTATTATTACTATTAAAAATTAGTAATAGCACCTGAAAAATTTTGAAAAATTTGTTTCCTACTTTCGCCCGAGACTCGCGCAAAATAAACAGGCAGCTTTTATATTAGCTTAGCTTTCAGAGCTTAATTAACGTTCAGTGAAGTCAATGGATATAAATCTCTCGATGCTCAAGGGATTCGCGACCGCTCCAGTACTTGTTTGCTGAACGTCTTAATGCGTTAAGTTGAGCTCCGCAGTTTTAAAACCAACATTCAACGACACGTTTACTCTATAAAAAAAATCTACTCTCGAGATAGTCTGCTTCTATTTGCAGATTAAATTTTTTAATCTCACGAAAAAAAAAATTGCGAAAAAAGTTTCATTTTAAGAGAGTATATACCCAGTCAGTTCCCTTTCTCTCTCTCTCTCTCTCTGTCTCTCTGTCACTCGGAAAAAAAGGCAAATTATTTTAAAATAAAAGAACACTTTTGTTTAAAAGGCTATTTACGAACTACATCAAATGACACGCTTTTTACCTTTTAAATTAAAAAAAAGTGCGAACATTGTTACATCTTTACTTTCTGTTTTATGAGAAAAGTTTTTTTTGCTAATATTACGATTTTTTGGAAAAATTACATGTAGAACGGTTATTGAATTTAAGAAATTTGGTTTTATTAAGACAACTGGTTATTTAATTCATTTTCAAAATTAATTAACTCATCCTCCCAGTGAATGCCAAATGCCAACCAAATGCCAACAATTTTTTATGAACAAAACCAAAATTTCGATAAAAATATATTTTCTTTATATTTTATATATAAAATATGTTATTTTCTTATGGGAAAACAATATATTAGCAGCAAAGGGGAAAAAAAGTCAACAACGATAACAAAACAAAAAAAAACTCCTGTTTCATTTTCAATACAAAAAAACATTTTTCTTGAAAATGTTGTTTTCGCTTACGCTCGTCACATTTTTCCAACGTTATTATTATGAAACTTCTTGTGCGCGTTTATATGGGGCGCGCAAAAATATATATTATGTTTTTCAAACTGAGGTTAAAGCAACTTTGTTGAAAAGAGGCGCGGGTGAGTTTATGCGAAAATAAAGTCGCGTAGTAAAACCCCTTATAACGTATAGGTATATTTACCCGAGTTTCGTTTTGATTCGAGATTCTTTTTCGATTTATGTCGCTCTGTTTTCAGGGCAGCTTGAAATTCCTCTCTCTCTCTCTTTCTCTCTATCCTCTTTTTGTCTCTTTCTCTCTTACTATTTATCTTCTTTTTTTCTCTCTCTTTCTGTATATATATAGATACAGCATATATATTCATAAAAAATATATTTATAGCTTATATATATATTATATTTACTCTATATTAGAGTAGAGTGGGGTAAAACAGCCACTTTATTAGTTTTTACACTATAAAATCGGAATTTGAAATTTTTTTTTCAAAATTCTTGTCGGAAATTTTATATAATTCTTGAAAGGACAAAATTATTACGATACTTATTATTATGTGTTGTTGAAACAAAATTATTATGCTTCATTCAAAAATAATAATTTTTGGTTCACTGTAAAACGAAGATAATTATACGTTTGATTCAGACATATTGTTTTCTCAGTGTAGTAGTAAAAGTCAGTTTTAGTCAGACTGGAATATTATTTCATGAATTATTTTCTATATTTTGTAATTGTTTCGGTACTATTAGTAAAAGTCGGTTTTAGTCAGACTGTAGATTTATTTGATGGATTATTTTCTGTTTGCTTGTAATTGTTTTGTTATTAGTAGTAACACTCGATTTTAGTCAGACTAAAGAATTTTTTAATTTGAATATTTCCTATATTTTGTAATTGTTTCGTTATTAGTAGTATAATAAGTAAATTTTAGTCAGACTCCATAATTTTTTAATTAATTATTTCTGATTTTTTGGAATTAGTTTGTCATTAGTAGTAAAAGTCAATTTAAGTCAGACTAGATAATTTTTTTGATGGATTATTTCTACATTCTTGTAATTGTTTAGGTATTAGTAATAAAAGTAAATTTTAGCCAGACTAGAAAATTTTTTAATAAATTATTTCTGGTTTCATGTAATTGTTTTGATTTTAGAAGTAAACATCAATTTTAGTCAGACTGCAGAATATTCTAATTAATTATTTTTGATATTTTGTAATTGTTTCAGTATTAGTCAGTTTTAGTCAGACTGGAGATTTTTTTGATGGATTATTTCTACATTCTTGTAATTCTTTCGGTATTAGTAGTAAAAGTCAATTTTAGCCAGACTAAAAAATTTTTTAATATATTATTTCTGGTTTCATGTAATTGTTTTGTTATTAGTAGTAAATGTCAATATTAGTCAGACTGCAGAATTTTCTAATTGATTATTTCTGATATTTTGTAATTGATTTGTTATTAGTAGTAAAATTCAGTTTTAGACAGACTAGATAATTTTTTTATTTGAATATTTTCTATATTTTGTAATTGCTTCTGTATTAGTAGTAAAAGTAAATTTTAGTCAGACCAGATAATTTTTAATTTATTATTTGTGGTTTGTTGTAATTGTTTTGTGATTAGTAGTAAAAGTACCTAAATTTTAGTCAGACTGTAAAATTATTTAATTTATTATTTCTGATTTGTTGTAATTGTTTTGTTATTAGTAGTAAAAGTCAATTTTTAGTCAGACTGCAGAATTGTTTTAATGATTATTTCTGATTTCTTGTAATTGTATTGTTATTAGTAGTAACAGTCAATTTTAGTCAGACTTAAGAATGTCTTAATTTGATTATTTCCTATATTTTTTAATTGTTTCGGTATTAGTAGTATAAGTAAGTTTTAGTCAGACTGGAAAATTTTTTAATTTATTATTTCTGATTTGTTGTAATTGTTTTGTTATTAGTAATAAAAGTCAATTTTAGTCAGAATATATAATTTTTTGATGAATTATTTCTACATTCGTGTAATTGATTTGTTATTAGTAGTAAAATTCAGTTTTAGAGAGACTGCAGAATTTTTTAATTTTTTATTTATGATATTTTGTAATTGTTTTAGTATTAGTAGTAAAAATCAATTTTAGTCCGACTGTACATTATTTTGATGCATTATTTTCACATTGTTGTAACTGTTTCGTTATAAGTAATAAAAGTCAATTTTAGTCAGACTAGATAATTTGATTATTTTCTATATTTTGTAATTGTTACTGTATTAGTAATAAAAGGTAAATTTTAGTCAGACGAGATGATTTTTTTATTTATTATTTTTTTAGTAGTAAAGGTAATTTGTTGGTAGACTGGAAAATTCTTTAGTTTATTATTTTTTATTTGTTGTAATTGATTTGTTATTAGTAGTAAAAGTCGGTTTTAGTCAGACTAGATGATTTTTTTCATTGATTATTTCTGATTTCTTGGAATTGTTTTGTCCCTAGTAGTAAAAGTCATTTTTAGTCTGACTAGAGAATTATTTAATTTGATTATTTCCTATATTTTGTAATTGTTTCGATATAAGTAGTAAAAGTTATTATTAGTCAGACTGAAGAATTCTTTTATTTATTATTTCTGGTTTATTGAAATTGTTTTGTGATTAGTAGTAAAATTCAATTTTGGTCAGACTGGAAAATTTTTTATTTATTGTTTCTTGTATGTTGTAATTGTTTTGTTTTTTAGTAGTAAAAGTCAATTTTAGTCAGACCAGATAATTTTTTTGATGAATTATTTCTACAATCTTTTAATTGTTTTGGTATTAGTAGTAAAAGTTAGTTTTAGTCAGACTGCAGAATTTTTTAATGAATTATGTCAAAAACTATTTGCCAGTAAAAAATGACTAATTTTCAGTAAAAAAACAACTAATTATCAGTAAAAAAATAACTAATTATCAGTCAGAAATGACTAATTGACTGTTGAAATATAGTAAATCTGCTAGCAAAACATTACTTGCTTTTTAACATTAAATATCTGTAATTGTTCAATTAAAAAGTAACTAAGATATTTTAAGTTTGATTTAAACAAAATTTCCTTGAATCAAATAAATTGCTTTAGCAGTGACGAAAAACTGTGAGTAGAAAAGAAATAAAACTGTGCTACCAAGAACATTATCCATTACGAAGTGTCAATAAATAAAACACTAAAAATTTTCAGACAAATAATTAGCATAGTAAAATAAGTTAAATATTTGTATTTGCAAAAGTACACATAGATGCGGAGAGAAATTCGTGTTTGTGGCCAACTATATATATATATATAGTATATGAAAAGAGAGAAAGAGATGCTGGAGATTGCTCGTAGATCATTCTGTAAGCGAAGTTACACGCGCGTAAACCTAGAGGGGATAACGATACTCAGCATGGATTTCTTGTGTAATAAAAGCTAGCATATAGAACGAATAGGTGGACGAGGGTAGCTCGTTAAGATGATCCAAGCGAATCTCGGACCTCTCTTTTCCTCTCCTTCATGCTTTCCTCTGTATACTTCAGAAGCTTTCATATATATGTGTCTGTATGTGTGTGCAGTATGCCAGACCATGCAGTCCTTAACAACGATGCACGACTACACCATTTGTACATCCTCCACCCCATCGTCGTATATTTTCCTCTCCCTCTCTCTCTCTCTCTCTTCTCTATATATATACACATTAGAAATTTACTGGTATGAGTGGTAAATTCAACGGGGGGTCTTTAACAAGACGACCTCTTTGCTTGCACGTGACCTTATGTTTCATTGTACATTGAGAAAAAAAAATACGCGTGCCTATTCTAACATCAAGAGATTTTTTAGATTATAGAGATTCTAATGTGTGCCCCTTTGCCCTCCGGATACACGGTGCACAGCTGTAGAATTTTTATTTTCTACACTTATTACGTATATTTTATTCCGCGTCTTTTCTTTTCACTATTTCTTTCATTTTTTTTTCTTTCTTTTTCCACGTTCCTTAATTGCCTCATTTTTATTATTCGTCTTTTCTTCTTTTCAAAAGAAGAAGAAGAAGAAAATAAAAGGCATGTGTATACGAATTGGCAAGTTGCTCGTTTTTATTATTTGTCTTCTTAAAAAAATAAAATGCCGTTTTATTTTTCTTTCCTTTGCAAATTTGATGAAATGTTCTTTTTTTTCTTGCTGGAAAAATTTGCTCAGTGTGCAACGATTTCGATATTTTAGTTAAGAATTTAAATTTATGTCTTATGGATTTAAGATACAGGGCTTGAACCAGTGAAAGTATTTAAAAATATGGACTTTAAGGACCAAAAATAAAAAATTACGGACCAATTAGTAATTACAAAAAAAAAAATGTAACCAATTCGAAAAATATCTGAAAGATAAAATCATTATTCTATATTATAAGAACTATATAAGTACTTCTTTAAAATTATTTTAATCATTTTAATTCAATTATTATTTTCAAGAATTTTTAATTAAAATTCTTCTTTTAATAAATTAATTTTCCAAAAAGTCCTCTGATAATTTTTAAATTCATTTGTTTACAATATTCAATTTTACGAAATTTCAATTATTCGTAAATTCTGCAATTAAATACCATACAATATTAGAAAATAAAAATTTCAAACAATATAAAAAAAATTCAATTAAACTTTTCTAAAAAAATTAATTTCAAAATTCAATTATTTCTAAAAATTCACGCTATAGGTATTGCTTTTAATATTTAATTATCTAAAATTTTAACTGAAATTCATCTTTAAATCAATTTTTATTAGAAAATTCTACTGGAATTCAATTATTTAAATACAAAAATAAATAATTTATTGAATAATTGAATGTTTCTTAAAATTGAATTCTCATAAAGAATTTTATCAACAGATTTTTAAATAATTAAATTCTTTCGATGAAATTTAATAAAATTTTTAAAAATAATTACATTCTTTGAGGAATTTGATAAAAAATTGTATTAAAAATAATTGAAATTTTGAGATGAATTTTATTATTTATGAAAATAATTGAATTCCTAGAAAGAATTTTATTATTTTTAGAACATAATTAAATTTCTGTAAATAATTTTATTACTTTTAAATAAAATTTAATTTCTGCAATAATAATTAGTAATTTCTCCAAAGTTACATTTTTTTTCGTTTTTTTAACTAAAATTCTTCTATAAATCCATTATTTTTAATAATTTTTTTAAAAAAGTTTTTTGAGAATTTTCAAATTCATTTGTTTACAATTAAATTTTCATATTTTCAAAAATTTTAATTATTCGCAAATTATTCAAGTAAATATATATATTGGAAATTAAAAATTTTAAAAAAATAATTTCAAGTAAAATTGAAATAAACATTTTTTAAAAAAATTAATTCTTCTACAAAATTGTTAGTTAAAAGTATAAAAAATTAAAATTTTCAAAGATTTTAATATGAAACCTTTACAAAATTCAATTATTTAAAAAAACTCACGCTATAATGCGCTTTTAATATTTAATTATAATCTAAAATTATAAGTGAAATTCATTTTTAAATCAATTCTTATTAAAAAAGTTCTACTAGAATCTAATTATTTAAATAAAAAAAATAATTTATTGAATAATTGAATTCTCAAGAATTTTATCAATAAATTTTTAAATAATTGAAATATTTTGAAGAATTTTAATAAAAGTTTTAAGAATAATTACACTTTTCAAGGAATTCCATTAAAATTGTATTAAAAAGAATTGAAATTCAGCATTGAGTTTTATTACCTATTATTTTTATTATTTTATGAAAATAATTAAATGTTTGCGTAGAATTTTCTGAATATTTTTAAAAATAATTAAATTCTTTTGGGAAATTTTATTTAAATAGTAGATATTAAAAATCATTGAATTGAGAAAATTTTTTTTTAAATATTTGAAATTTAGCGAAGAATTTTATTAAAATTTTTGAAAATAATTGAATTTTAGAGAAGAATTTCATTATTTCTTAAGATAATTGAAATTTTGACGAGAATTTTAAAAATATTTTTTACTATAATTAAAATTTTAACGAGAATTTTTAAAAATTTTTTAACCTAATGGAATTTCTGTAAAGAATTTTATTACTTTTGAAAATAATTGAATTATTGCGAAGAAATTTATGAAAAATTTGTAAATAATTGAATTCTTGTGAAATTTTTGTTATTTTTGAAAATAATTGAATTTTTGCAAAGAATTTTATCAACTTTTTTTTTAAATTAAATTCTTTTGTAAAGTTTCATTAAAATAGTAGAAATTGAAAATTTTTGCAATCATTTCTATAATTTCTCTAAAATACTCTAAATTATATCGTACGATTTATGGACTTTTGTTCTTTTTCTATCAAATTACAGACTTTGCGGACCTTTTTGAAAAAAACTGACTTTTACAGACTTCGAGCAAAGTTACGGACTTTTACTGGATTTACGGACCTAATTCGAGCACTGAAGATAAAGGTATATTAAATTTAAATGAATATTTTATCATGTCTTTTTGTTTGTAGATTATTTTTTTTTCTATTTGTGAATAATGTTTTTCTTTTCGTGTGAGATTATCGAGAAGTGAGAATAACGTTTAATCGAAATGATATTGACTTCACTCGATGCGTCTAGGTTTATCACTAGTCTCCAAAGTTGTTTAATCACTAATTTACAGAAGTTGTGGTCATACTTTACTTCACTTAGTTTAACCTGTACTCTGAAACCTCTGAACTTTAGACTTGTGAACTTTAGACTTGTGTTTTGACATCGAAAGTGCTCGATGCCAGGAAAGGAATAGAAATTAATGTCACACAATAGACTAGAATTGGTCAAGGTGTGTTCGTTCTGAACTTCGAACACAATGAGCGAGGTTACACCGTCGATTCAAAGCTACCGGCTTAGTTTCCTGCGCCAGTGACGAGAAACAATTCTAGTAAATATTCAGCTAGAAATTTACACAATTACTTATTTGATAAATATTAACTACTTTATATTATTCATATATTAATTAAATTTTTTTTAAATTTCGCGCCAATTCATTGAGTTGCCGCTTACATGTCGAGAATTCGTTTTCTTCCGCTTGTGAGAGAACTTTCATGCCTATGCGGCGAATTCAAGAACTATATTGGCGCGAAATTCAAAAAAAAATTTAATTATATAATAGATATATAATTACTAAATATCTATAAAAAAATTCTGTAAATTCTCTGTAGAATAAAGTAATAGAAAATTATTTTGACCTGGAACTATATCCTCTTTATTGTTTATTATACATATACATATATACATATACACAAAACTTTGAAGAAAGTAGGAAAATTTACAATTTTAATTTTGTCGGAGAAGAAAAAAAATCCTCGGGATCGCGTCTCGTTTCTTATTTTTTCTTTCTTTTTTGAAACATTACGACTTATAAGATTGCATTTTTATGAGGAAACTATTTCTAGTAAAATGTCGAGAAAAGTAGACATAAATTACTTGTTATAGGTATACACGAAATCTCATATGACTGAAGTGGCTGGATTTCATGACGTTTACCATACACTTATACTTGGTCATATATCGAAATATGGAGAGTATCACCATCGTTGACTGCATATACATGCAAGCACATAGGTAATCCCGAACACGACAGACCCTTATGAGGACATTGCATGCCGTGGGATGGATGCACAGAAACACGTTATACTGTGCCCCAGTGTATACCCATTCTATGTATATCCCCATTTTCCCCTATATTATATATCACAATATATATACATATACAAACCCAAGCACAAACATATTTAAGTACAATTCAAGTATTCATTCTGCAATATTTTTATATTTATAATATAATACTATATAAATATCGTATATATAAAAGATTCACAGTTTTTTTTTTATTTTGACTCGCATTTTCATAAAAATAAACAAAAATTCTAACCAGTCTGATTAAAACTGACTCTTACTACTAATTACAAAAAAATATACAATACATCGGACATAATCCTTTAAAACATTATACAGTCTGACGATAACTAACTTTTACTACTAATACCGCAACAATTACAAAATATTAGAGGTAATAAATTAAAAAATTATCTAGTCTGACACAAATTGACTTTTACTACTAAAAACAAAACAATAACAAAATACCAGAAACAATAAATAAAAAATTTTCCAGTCTGACTAAAATTAAATTTTACTACTACTAATCACAAAACAATTACAACAAATCAGAAATAATAAATTAAACAATTCTCCAGTCTGACTAATATTTACTTTTACTACTTATATCGAAACAATTTTACAAAATATCAGAAATAATCATTTAAAAAATTTTCTAGTCTGGGTAAAATTGACCTTTATTACTAATATCGAAACAATTACAAAATATAGGAAATAATAGACAAATAAAATTATCTAGTCTGACTAAAATGGAATTTTACTACTAATAACAAAACAATTACAGCAAATCAGAAATAATTTATTTAAAAATATTCTAGTCTGGCTAAAGTTGACTTTTATTACTAATATACCAAAACAATTACAAGAATGTAGAAATAATCTTTAAAAAAAATTATCTAGTCTGACTTAAATTGACTTTTACTACTAATGACAAACTAATTCCAAAAAATCAGAAATAATTAATTAAAAAATTATGGAGTCTGACTAAAACTGATTTTTACTACTAATACCAAAACAATTACAAGAAATCAGAAATAATCATTAAAACAGTTTTGCAGTCTGCTTAAAAATGACTTTTACTAATAATAGAGAAATTATTACAAAATATAGAAAAGAATTCTAGAAATAATATAAAGTCTGACTAAAACTGAATTTTACTACTAATAACAAAAATGTGGAAATAATAATAATCCATCAAGAAAACCTCCTGTCTGACTAAAACTGATTAATAACAAAACAATTAAAAGAAATCTGAAATAATCAATTTAAAAATTCTGCAGTCTGACTAAGACTGACTTTTACTACTAATAACAAAACAATTACAACAAATCAGAAATAATAAATTAAAGAATTCTCCAGTCTGACTAAAATTGACTTTTATTACTAATAACAAAGTAATTACAAGAAATCAAAAATAATCATTAAAACAATTTTGCAGTCTGCTTAAAAATGACTTTTACTAATAATAGAGAAATTATTACAAAATATAGAAAATAATTCTAGAAATAATATAAAGTCTGACTTAAACTGAATTTTACTACTAATAACAAAACAATTACAGCAAATCAAAAATAATGTATATAAAAAAATTATCAGTCTGACTAAAACTGAATTTTACTACTAATAACAAATCAATTACAAAAATGTGGCAATAATTAATTTAAAAAATTCTCCAGTCTGACTAAAACTGACTTTTACTACTAATGACAAAACAATTTCAATAATGTGGAAATAATCCATAAAAAAATATCCAGTCTGACTAAAATTGACTTTTATTACTAATAACAAAGTGATTACAAGAATCCAGATATAATCCATTAAAAAATCCTCTAATCTGCGACTAAAATTGTTGTAATACTATAACAGTTGTTAATAATATACAAATATTATTATTCTTAATATAATTATTGTTAAAGAAATTAATAATTTCGTCTAAAATTAAAAATTTTGCATATAGAAACCTTGCCCTTCCTCATCGGAAGAAAAAATTCAAAGAAGGTACCATTCTATAAAAATTCCAAGGAAACTAAGAAATTTCCACAGCTATTCCTGTGATTTCTGATTATTACAACTTTCATTAAAAATTTTATAGTCTGTTCTTGAAAAAAACCTTAAATTAGTAAAAAGAAAAAAAAATCTTTAAAAAAATACAAAAGAACAAATAAAAAAAAAATTAAATTAAAATAAAAGAATGTATAAAATAATATAAAATTAAATTAAAAATAAAACCAAAAATAGAAATAAAAATAAAATTAAAAATAAATACTAAAATAGAAATAAAAATGAAAAGTTAGAATTAAAAATAAAAATGAGTGTAAAAATTGGTCCTATTAACATAATACGAAAAAATAAATTTTATTTTTATTAAAAGATGGTTAATTTTAAGCCTTCAATTTTTGACTGTAAAAGCATATTAAAATGTGTCTTTTGTAAAATTTGTGGCTTTTTTTAGTACGCTACACTGGTGACATTTAAAAGGGGTTTTTAAAAGTGGTGGCTAAAATTTCTTTTGTGACCATTGTGGTTGAGTACACATTGTGCACATCTCAATTTCCATGGATAATAAAACTCGTTAGGAGTCCTCTGTTTTCTACCCGCGCATATATTGATGTTCAAAGACGCGGCTCAAAATGAGACAATGTTCACATAATATTACATTTATAAATCGAATTGTAATATTCATAGTCGACAAAAAAAATTATAATCTACGAAATTTTTTTAAACTCATTTCTATAATTATTTTTCAAAAATATTCCCTTTAATTCAAATTATTAATTATTAATTATTAATTATAAATTACATAAAACTTGTAAAAATTGGAAATTATACAAATAATCATAAAAATGAAAATTATTTACAAAATTTATTATTAGGTACATAAAAATAAAAAATAAATAAAGAATTTACTTTTATAAGCGAAAGAATTTTATATTTTCAAGTATTTAATACTCTGAAAATTTGATGAATTTCCTTTATATAAAATTTCAACTCGAGTTAATAAATTTTTCTCTATTATGAAAAATAAAATTCCTTTTAAACCTAAATAAAATAATTCTCCGGCCCTTTTATTTAATCTGTGTATTAATATTTCAAATCTCTTCAGATTTGAGAATTAAATTCTCTCAAATGAGAGAAATATCGAATATTCTATATACTCCAAAAAAAAAAGATGCTTTTGAATAAAGCATTCTCTCTCGTACTTTGAATTTTTTTTTTTATTTCAATTTGTCTATGGATTTTATTTTTATTAATGTAAATGTGTAAAAAATTATGTATGGGATGATAATAATCCTTCAAGTGTATATACATATATTATATAGAATCCACAGAGAATAATATATTGAAAAATAAATATTTTAATAGCGGAGAATTATAATGAGCACACGAATTCTAAGGCAAGTACAAATCCAAGTACAATGTGTATATAGATATTTAGATCGAGCTGTGCATAGATCAATAGTTCACGCAGATTCAACATTGTAACGAATTGCATAGAAGCACTCAAGCTTCGTGAATTTTTCACGAAGCATGGGAAATTCGAGAATCTATGACGAAAATGTCTTTAATTCACAAATCGGATAATGCGCTTTTACTCTCTCATTGTTCCGAAAAAACAGCTTAATTGGTCGCAGGGAAAAAAAATTACATTTTCTCAAAAAAAAAAAAAAATGTACTATTTTTTTAAGCCTATTTTCGAAACATTTTCTCCTCAAAAAAAAATAATTTACTTTTTTTTTAATTCTATTTTTGAAACATTTCCTCTTCAAAAAAAAATACTGACTATTTTTTTAAACTTATTTTGAAAACATTTTTTCCTAGAAACTATTTTTTTAAAACCTATTTTCAAAACATTTTCTCCTAAAAAAATATACTATTTTTTTGCAAGTATTTTTGAAACTATTTTTGATTTTACTAATTACTTTCAAACTTTTCTCTTTTTCACACTCTACAAACAATAATTTTAATAATTATTTAAAAAAAAATTCTTCTACAAAATTCAATTATTTTCAATACAGTTTCAGAGAATTTTAATTATTTCAAAATTTTTTAATTACTTGTTTATAAAAATTCAATTATCTTCAAACAGTGGAATTGAAATATTTTAGAAAACTAATTTTTCAGATTTTTAACCAAAACTTTTTGAAAATTCAATTTTTTTTAAGAAATTTAAATTTTTATTAATACAAACTAATTACAAACTAATACAAACTAATTCATAAAAATTTGAGGTGTAATTCTTTCAATTATTTGAGAATTATTAAAATGAAATGAAATTCTTTGAAATATAATTTTTTTAATTAAATTCTTTGACAAATTAAATTTTTTTCAATTTAATTTCACAAAATTCAAGTAATTTGATAATGTTTTAATAAAATTTTTTTGGAAAATTTTCTGAATTGCGAAAAAAAATATTAGAAACTTTCGTAATTTTTTAAATAATTAATTATTATACTAATTTCTTTGAAACAATTGAAATTTTCCAAAATTTTACTTTAAAATCCTTTAAAATTCAATTTATTCCGAAAATTGCAAATTTTTTCAAGAAAAATCTTTTCTAAGTTAATTATAATTATTTTGAAGCAAATTATTCGAAAATTTAATTGTTTTCCAATTTTAAAGAAAGGTATATCATATCAGCTTAATATTTTTTCTGATTCAAAAATTCTTCAGGTGGAAAAAAATTCAAGGAGTTTTAAAGTTTTTAAGGGTTGGGGTACAGTTTTTCTAAAATGTATTTTCTAATTTTTAATTTTGTAAAACTTTTTTTTCTAATAAAGATGAATTTTTAAAAAACTTTCTTCTAATAAAGATGATTTTCTAATTTTCTTTTTTCTACTAAACGTAATTTTCTAATAAAAGTAATTTTGCAAAAAAAAATTGTTTTCTAATAATATTCAATTTTTGTAATGACGATCAAATAGTTGTATATGTAAATAAAAAATAAAATTTATGACAATTTTGTAATTCTTTAAAAAAAATATTTGAGATTTCATTAAAAAACTGTGTAATAAAAATTAGAAATTATGCAAATTTTTTAACAAAATTTTAAAATAATCTCGTTAAAAGTCGTAATTAAGAAATAGAAATTATAAGGATTTTTTTTCTAGAGATATTTAACATTTCCTAAAATAATGTTTTATAAATATTAAATATATCTATTAATTTTGATAATTTTAGTATAAAAATGATGCAAATTATTATTTTTTATTATAAAAGAAGAACAAAATTTTTGTTAAAAAATTGTTATTGGAAATAGAAATTTTGCAAAATTTTTTCTTCTTTTTCAAAAAGAAATTCATAATTTTGTGAACAGAATTGTGATTGAGAAACTGAAAATATGCAAAATAGTTTCTATTTCCAAATCTTAACTTTTTAAACAATTTTCTAACTTTTATCCAAATTGTAGAATTTCACAGATTTCAGGAAATTAAATATTAGAAATCATAACTTTTTAGAAAAACTTTTTTTTGAAATCAAAACTTGTTAGAAAAATTTTTTTTAAGAAAACTGATTTCATTAGAAATTGCTTTTTTGAGACAAAAAGGATTAGAAAATATTTTTTAGAAAAAGTGACCATCTACCGTTTTTAAGTTCGTCAAAAATGTTTTCGGTCTCTAACAATCAGAATTTTTGTTGTAGTTTTAGAAATTTTAAAAAAGTACCCAAACATTTCTCTGATATTTCTGATTCTTTGTAAAATTGATAATTTTTTAATAAAATATTCTTTTAAATTCAAACAGCATAAAAAAATTAAATTTAAATTTTCCAGAAAGCCAATGTTAAAATTTAAAATAAAATTATTTAAAATTTAAATCATTTTTTTAGTAAATATATAATAATGATCAATTTCTTTAAAAGAATTAAAGTTCTTCGAAAAGTTTAGTTCAAAACTTTCTGATATTCAATGAATTCTGGAAATTATAACTTTATTTTAACCTTTTTTCTTTAAAATAGCTAAAAAGTGAATTATTTCCCAAAAATAGATATAAAAAAGGGTGAATTAGAAAAATTACGTAAAAGAAATTAATTTTATTAAATTTAGATCAATTTTCTATTTAATTAATTTCTTTATCAATTTTTGCGATCGAATTAAGAAAAAAAAAAGAAAAAAAGTTGAAAAGAAGAAAGAATAGAAATATTAAACATTCAGGGAGAATATATTCTTATATTTTAAAAGAAAATATTCAGAGAATATTGGAAGAAGAATTTTCCTCTAAATACAAGATTACTGTTTTTTTTTCTGGTGTACTAATGATTTAAAAACTTTTCTCTTGTGTTTACAGTTTACAATTAATTAATTTCCCTTCTCTTTTTAGAGTTTGTTTTTTATTAGAGAAACATTCTTTTATTAACTGACTATATATTTCTTTTCTCTCGCTCCACTTCTCAGTGCCATACATCTCTTTCTCCTTTTGATGGTCACTCACTTCACAAATTGCACACACATTTATCCTGGCGTTTCTAAGAGTGACCGATTTTTCTGTTTCTCGAGACTTTTCCCCTTTCTCACCCCCTTCTCCACCCATTAGTTTTCCCTCACACTTTGATCCTCTTGTGCCAATAATAATCTTTCCCTTATCCTTTTATTTATACCCACAGTTATTCTCCAATTCTATATTTATGCCTGTGAATTATTTCTGTAATTACATATTTCCGAGAATAAATTTCCTTTGAAATAATAATTGACAAGTCCTTCTTTAAATTTTTGTTATAATTTTAAACATTTTTAATGAGAATTAAAAATTTTCTAATTATAAGAAATTATATTCTATATTTAAATATCTGATACTGCTTATGGATTTATTATTTTTTTATTTTTTTTTGTTTTATTTTTTTTTTGTTTTTGTATTTAGAAGGTAGGTTATTAAGTGGTTCTTTTTTTGGTCCGTATAAGGATAGTGGTTGACGGTATTAATTAATATTTTCTTAAGGGAGTAAAATGAAAATTCAAAAATAAAAAAAAACCGGGAGGAAATTAATTCCATTGCATAAAGGCAATGGAGAAATGAACGAATAAACAAAAGAGACCGGATTTAAAAATTGCCAGGTGTTTTTAAAAGAAGAAACGTGCTTGACTGCAAATAGCGTTTGAATGAGAAAGAAAGGGAAAACAAAACGGGAAGATGACTATATGGCAAAAGCATCAGGGAATATTAAATGCAAGAAGTGTGAATTTAGCCAACTGTGATTTAATTCCGATACCGAGTTTACCAATAAATTTCTTTTTATTTTTTTTCATATTCTTATTTTATAGAAAAAAGAAAATAATCTATTTTATTAATCAATTTTTAAATTAATGTTGAGAAATTTAATTTTCTTACTTCATTTAAATGTAAAATTTAATTTAAAAATATTAATAAAAAAATATTTAATAAAAAATTCCTTCAATAAAAAAGGTGCTTATTTTTAATCTAAATTTAGTAAAAATTGTACTGGGAATTTAAACCAGTCTTGTTATAAAGAATTTATGAAGAATATTCTCAAACTTAGAACTGAAAAAAATCTTAAATCTAAAAGAAGAATTTCAATTTAAAATTTAAATAGAGATATTAAAAAATTAATAAAGAAAAGAATAAAGGAAAATTTCTCTTATATTGAAATTTTTTTTCCCTGCAGTGTTCTAATTTTCTGTAATAAAAATTTTCAATTTTTCCTTTATGTAACAATTAATTTGAAATATCAACAATTTTATGCACACTACAGTAGTTCCTCGTCAAAATTCTAAACTTTCTCAACAAAATTTTAGCTCAACCCCATTCACAATTTTACGATGAGGAAACTGGCTGACAAAGTAATATTTCGGTGATCAGGTGATATTTTTATATAAAATTTATTATATAATTTTTTTTTTTTGTGAAAACAAAAAAGAAACAAAATGCGTCAAAATGCTGTTAAAAGTTAATATTTTTCCCATAATAATAGAAGAAATTAATAAAAAAAGATAATTAATTTTTTTTAATCGTCTTATGATAAAAATTTATTTTAAAAATCCGATTTGGAAAGAGTTTTCCTATGAATATAATTTTTTAAATTCTAAATATTTTTTATCTCAGCGAGTTTAATTTCTGGAATAATTTTTGAATAATAAAATTCAATTTCTATAAATTTTTTGCCAGATTTCAATTTCAAACATTTTTATTCTTTAAAAATCAATTTTTGCTAATAAATTTTAATTTCTAAGAAAAGGAAATCAATTTCTACTACCTAATGAATTTATATTTTCTAAAAAAGAATCGATTTTGACTAATGAATTTAAATTTTTCAAAAAGAAAAAGGATTTTTACTATAAACTTAAATTTTTAAAACAAATTTAATTTTTTTTATCTGATTATTTGAATTAAAAAATACATCCGGAATTTAATTTTTAATTTATAAAAAAATATTCTTTGAAAATACTTTAACATTTCCAGGGTTGTCATAGGTCAGGGAAATCAGGAATAAGTCAGAGATTTTTATTAAAGTACTGTAAAAAATTGAATTTATGAGAAGTTACAAATGATTGCAAAAATTCAATTATTTTCAAAAGTAATAAAATTATGTTCAAAAATTTTTAAAAATGACACTTTAAAATTTCAATTATGTTTAAAAATAATAAAATTTTTCTCCAAAATTCAATTATTTTCAAAACTTTTAATAAAATTCTTGTCAAAATTTCAATTATTTTCTAAAAGCTTTCTCAATTCAATGATTTTTAATATTTACTATTTGAATGAAACTTTCCAAAAGAATTCAATTATTTAAAAAAACTTTTTAATAAAATTGTTCGCAAAAATTCAATTATTTTCAAAAATAAGAAAAATTTTTACCGAGATTCAATTATTTTCATAAATAATAAAACTCATCGCATAATTTCAATTATTTTTAATACAATTTTAATCGAATTCCTCGCGAAATGTAATTATTCTTGAAAATTTTATAAAAATTCGTCGATAAAATGCAATTATTTTAAAATTTGTTGATAAAATTCTTTTTGAGGATTCAATTTTAAAAAACATTCATTTATTCAATAAATTATTTATTTTTATATTTAAATAATTGAATTCTCGTAAAATTTTCTAATAAAAATTGATTTAACAATGAATTTCATTTTAAATTTTACATAATAATTGAATATTAAAAGCATAATAGCATAAATTTTCAAAAATAATTGAATTTTGAATATTTTTAAAAATAATTACATTTTTCGAAGAATTTATTTAAAATTTTATTAAAAATAATTGAAGTCATGTGAAGAATTTTATTACTTATGAAAATAGTTGAATTCTTGCAACGAATTTTTATTAAATTTTTTTTAAATAATTCAAATCCTGTAAAGAATTGTATTATTTATGAAAATAATTGAATTCTTGCAAAGCATTTTATTAAATTTTTTTTAAATAATTTAATTAATTTAAGAAATTTTATTAAAATACTAAATTTTCAAAATATATTAATTTCAGCGAAGAATTTCATTATTTGTTAAAATGTAATTGAATTCCTGCAAAAAATTTTTAAAAATAATTCAATTTTTTGAGAAATTTATGTAAAATTGTATTAAAAATAATTGAAATCCTATGAAAAATTTTATTATATTTATGAAAATAATTGAATTCTTAGAACGAATTTTATTACATTTTTAGAAATAATTGAATTCATGGAAAAAATTTTATTACTTGTGAAAATAATTGAATTCTTGGAAAGTATTGTATTAAAATTATTGTAAATAGTTTAATTTTTTTCTTGAAAAATTTTATGGAAATTTAAATTATTACAAAACATGAAGATATCAATAACTCCGAGTCTTCGACTCGGAGTGATCGATATCTTAATGTTTTATAATAATATTCTTATAATTTGTTGAATTTCATAAAGGTTTAAATTTGAAATTTTTTGAAAATCTTAATTCCTATGGAATAGTAATAATGATTAAATATTTATTTAAAAAAGAATTTATTAAAGGTTGGGAATAATTTTCCAATTAAAAAATTCGTAATTAAAGGTAATAGAACATTTTTTTTTTGAGTGTCTAATCATTTTTAGAGTGAATCAGAATATTCTTTAGGGTTAGGGAAAAACTCAAAATTTTTTCCGGAAATCAGGGAAAAATCAAGGAAATTCTGTAAGTTTTTTATTTTAATAATATTTAAACATTTATATTATGATTATAATCTAATTATAAGCTTTGTTGCAATTTTTTTTGCAAAATGAGTATTTCATTCAAGTTTTGCAAAAAAAAAAATTGCAACAAAGCTTATTATTAGACGCTAATCATAATAAAAGTTTTAAAAATAATATTTAAATATAAAACTTGCAGAATTTCCACGGAATTTCCAGGGGGTACTTCCATGGAATTTTTCGACGTGGGAAAAAAATATACTTTTCTTTCAGAAATTTTAATTGATTTTAGCAAAAAAATTCTTTTTTCGAAAAATTTAAAATCACCGTCAGTAAAAATTGATTTTTGAAATAAAATTCATAAACCATTAGAATACAGATGTGAGGTACACGTCTAGGTCAAGCGTCACGAAACAATCATTCTGTTGTTGTTTGCCATTGGAGAATCAGAGCGAATGTCGAGTTTCTAGTTTATAGTATTTATGTCAACGATAGAGGAACGCCCAATTCGAATATGTACGTGAAGTACAATCACTGTTTGTCTATATACATAGTTTTCTACAACTTTATATAACATATATATATATATATATATCTGCATTTATACCTACATATATATATTCATTGCAAAATGAACTGTTTTCATTTCTCACCAAAAATTGTTTTCGTTTCGGACACCAAAAGTTTTTAAAGTTTTTGAAAGCCGTTGATCTGAATCGGGTGCAAATCCTCTTTGAAAATACTGTTACTACAACAGAATATGGAATACTGTTTGAAACCTTTGCATTCTTGTTCTCGTGCAGAAGGGACACAATGCAATCAGTTTCGTCGAACAAACTTTTGTTTGTGTGCATATACATATAGATATTGTATGCTATATATATACATACATGCGTGAGATGGAAGTTCATTTGCATACAGGCAAAAACGACGTTTGTTCTCTGGTACATGATTGTAATTTATTGTTCTATAGGAGAATTTTGTGAGAAACTTCTCTATATTAATCATATTGTTTTTGTTAACAATAGGAGAAAAAAAATATTTTACATTTTATTTATTCAGAAATCTTATTTCTTTCGTTGAGGAATTTCTTGAAAAATGCAAAAAAAAGTTGTCGAGTATACGTTCTTTAGAAACTGACACGTGACCTTCCCTACTTTTCTTATCACTGAGGGATATTTTAGACATTTTGACCTAGAGGGTTGAAATTTGGTACAATCCTAAACTATATAGAGCACAATTTTATTTTATTTTATATTTTTTTTTATTATTATTATTATATTTTCATTTCTTCAGAAAATTTTCAATTTCTTTTTGTAATTTTTTTTCCTTTTCAAAAAAGAAAAATATAATCTTGTGATAAGTCTCGTTTTCAAATTAAATCAAATAATGTAAAAAATAATAATTGACAAATCAAGATTATGCAAATTTTTTTCAATTAAAAAAAAAATGAAAAAGATGTGGATGATCTCGATTTGTCAAAGTTTTGTTAAAACAGTTTAGAACCTAATTAAAAATTAAATAAAAATTGCAACGTACAATAAATAATTGACAGAAAAAATAACAAAACAGAAAAAAAAAGATGGAAAAAATAATCACTTCTCAAGAAGTTTCATTAAGAGCGGAAATTGAAAACGTCATAGCAGCAATTTACGCAATCAAAATGGAAATGTAAGACAGTGAAATTAAAAGGAATGAGAGTAGTGCTTTCAATAAAGCTAGCTAAGCAAATATATATATGTAGAGGAAACAATTGCATAACTTTCTATGTTGACTTGTATGGCTACAAACCACGTGATTAACTTACAACGAAGAGATTTATGTTTGGTGGTATTTTCTACTGACAGAATTCATCGACAAAATGAGTTAGCCAAACTAAAGTGAAATCAAACCCTAGACTATGAAATATAGCAAAACTTTCTTTATGTCCGTGAGCGTAAGGCGATTTAGTTTTGAATCGTTAATCGTTGAAAAAAAGGGAAAAAAAATTTTACGAGCTACCATAAAATCACATTATATTGATTTTCAACTTTTCATTAGTATGCGAGGAGCTGTATTTTTGTTGACAATACTTTTTTGAGAGCAAAGTTGACGAAATTCTTCCATAAAATTGAAAATTTTTGCTTCTATTCAAATATTAATGTCAAAAAAATGTATTTAAAATTTTTAAATATTAACCATTAAAATATATTAATTATTAAATTATTAACTAGCAATAATTCACGCGCTAAAGCACGCGGCTAACTTCTTACTACCTTTGTTAAATAAAATTAGCAATTTTAAAAATAATAGAATTTAAAAATTTTCTAATTTGAATTTTTGTTAAAAACACTAAAAAAATTAAATTTTGGAGAAATTACAAATAATTGCAGACATTCAATTATTTAAAAAAAAATAAAATTCTTCTTATAAAATTAAACTTTGTTCAAAATTTGAATAAAATTTTCGTAATTATCCCAATTACTTTTATAAATAACAAAATTCTTCTCCAAAGTTCAATTATTTCCATAAAGTCAAAAAAATTCTTGTCCTAATATCAATTATTTTCAAAAATAAAATGCATTTTTCTAATTTCAATTATTTTCAATGTCTACTATTTTAATAAAATTACCCAAAAAGAATTCAAATATTTAAAAAAAAAATTTAATAAAATTATATACAAGTAATATAATTATTTTCATAAATAATAAACATTTTACAGGAATTTAATTACTTTTATAAATAATAAAATTTTTTAAAGGAATTTAATTATTTTTATAAAAAATAATTTAAAATTCTAGAAAATAATAATTGAATTGGAAAATGATGAAAATAATTTTAATGAAGTTACAGTTACAATATTCTTATAATATAAAATAATGATTTTATCTCTCGGTCATCTTTAAATAATTCCATTATTTTCCAAAGTATTAAAATTCTTCGCAAAAATTCAATTATGTTCAAAAAAATTTTTAAATTCTTGTCAAAGTTCCAATTATCTTTATAAATAATAAAATTCTTCTCCTTAATTCAATTATTTTCAAAAATTTTCTTCATTCAATGATTTTCAATATCTACTATTTCAATGTAACTTTCTAATAGATGTCAATTTTAAAAAAAAAAATTCTAATAAAATTGTATTCAAAGACTTTAATTATTTTCATAAATAATAAAAAAAAATTCTGATAATTTTTATTTGTCAGTACAATTTTGAATTAATTAGAAAATAAAAATAATTATAACATTAATTAATTAATTTTAATAATAATAAAGTACATGTTCCGCTAATCTGTTCGCAGTTTGAAATTAGTTGTTGTTTGCTTTTTTGTTTCTTAACTTTTTTATAATTTTTCTTTTCAAATATTTTCAATTTTAAAATTAATGTATTGAAAGTTATCGAATTGTTGCAAAGAATTTTATTAAAAAATTTAATAATAATAGAATTCCTTCAAAGAATCGTATTATTTAGAAAAATAACTGAATTCTCGCAAAGAATTTTATTAAAATTTTTAAAAATCGGAATGTTTTGAAGAATTTATTAAAATTTTAAGACATAATTGAAATTTATGGAAATATTTTTAAATATTTGAATTCATCCGAGGAATTCAAATAAAATTGTTTTAAAAATCATTAAATTTTTGTAAAGATTTCACTATTTAGAAAAATAATTGAATTGTTTAGAAGGATTTTACTATTTATAAAAATAAATGAAGTATTTGAAAATAATAAAATTTTTTCGAAAAATTCAATTAAAGTTTTTTCGAAAATAATGAAATTTCTTTAAAGAATTTTATTATTTTTTGAAAATAATTGAATTCTTTCAATTTTTTTTTTTTTTTTTTTGACGAAAATATTTAAAAATTGCATTGAAAGTAATTTAATTTTTATATGGAATTTTTTTTTAATATTTTGAGAATAATTTAATTATTTTTAGAGGATTTTAAATTCTTGTTGAAATTGCATTTTATGGAAATTTTTGAAAATAATTCAATTCTTTCATGTAATTTTATGTCAATTTAATTAAAAATAATTTAATTCCTGCAAAGAATTTTTGTATTTATGAAAATAGTTGAATCGTTTCGAAGAATTTATTAAAATTTTAGGAAATAATTGAAATTAATGGAAATATTTAAAAATATTTGAAATCATCCGAGGAATTCAATTAAAATTGTTTTGAAAATCATTGAATTTTTGTAAAGATTTTACTATTTAAAAAAAATAATTGAATTGTTTAAAAGGATTTATTAAAATTTTAGAAAATAATTGAATTCTTTCGTGAAATTTAAAAAAAATTTTGAAAATATGAACAGTAATAATTAATTTTGTACTTAATGAGTAAATTTAAAAAATTTTGATTATAAAATTATTTAAAAAATTTATATTTGAAAATAAAAAATTTTGTAATTTGCATAACAATAATAAATTGAATATCACGTTCCGCGCGTAACATTTGCTAGTAATAAAATAATATACAATCTATTTAAAAATAAGAAAAAACAAAGGACAACTTCAGAGTGTGAGGGACAGGAAAAGTGAATGAATGAAAGAACATTCAAATTATTGTAGTTAATAATTATTATTAAAAAATAGAATTTGTAATAACTCACCATTTAGATAGAAGTAACTGACATTATTGTAGAGATTGGTGACAATTGGTTTGACATTATCGAAGGTCATTGTCTTGAGTTGATTATCCCTGAGATCAAGAAAGTTGACGCCTGGTGCTTGACTGAGAAAGTCTGGATCAAGTGATGCGAGTTTATTTTCACTAAGTTTTAGTACCTTCAAGTTTCTCATTCCAGCCAATGCTTTCTGCGAAATATATACAATCATATTTTGATCGAGATGAAGCTCCTGTAATTCTGACATTTCCATAAAGCTCTCCTCGCCAATCATATGCACTAAATTATTACTCAGATCGAGCTTCTGTAAATTTCTCAAGCCATTAAACATATCGCGAGTTATTACATTAATTTGATTGCCATTAATTTCAAGCTCTTGAAGTGAACTCAAATAGGCGAATGCTTGAGCATAAATTGTTGTTATGTTATTTTTATTTATTATCAATTTCTTCAGCATTGGCAAATTCACGAATGGTGTTCTGAAAAAAATAAAACAAATATCTAAATTAATAAATTAATAAAATTTTTTATTAATTTGAAAAATATTCTTTCTAGATAAAATAGAAAAAAATAGACGACTTTAGTTGACGAATTTCGTACGTACAAGTATTTTATCATTTGAAATCGCATTAATTCTTGCAAGGAAAAGATATTCCGAAGAAAAAAAGTAGAAACACTGGTTTTTATTCGTTATATTCATGTATAATATGAAGTAATTTATAATTCTAATATTTAAAACTATAAAGAAGCAAAAAGGAAGAAGACTAAAAAACCACTTCCTTAATTTACATCCTCCTTCTTTATGGCATAAAGAATGTTATACGGAAGGGAATGAAGAAAGAAGGTTTATTCGAGTGAAAAATACATTTCCTCGTAAGAATTTATACATCTTGAAAAATATAAATAAAATTTAAAAAAAAAGAAATAAATCCTATCCCTACTATTAGGCCTTTCTATTCTTTCTAAAAATAATTACGATACAAAAATTGTCAAAAAACATACTAATTAATAATTAGAAAATAATTAATAATTAGAAAATAATAATTAATAATTAATAATTAGAAAAACTCACCTCGTAATTTCAGTAATATGATTCTCGTCCAAATTGATAAACATCAAATTCTTCATATTATTAAAAGCATTTTCAGAAAGACCAGTGATGGAATTTCTCATGAGATGAATTTCCGTCATTGATGATAAATTAGAGAAAACATTGGCGGGGAGTTTGTGAATTTTTGCGTACTCAATATTTAAAATATTAACATGTTTAAGTTGCTTCAGTACTTGTGTTGGTACGTATGTTAAATTTCCAGTAGGCGGTCTAACTTTAAATGATAATTTTTGTGTAAACATTTGCGACTTAAAATGATTCCACAGTGGATTGACTTCTTCGAATTTTTCGAATATCAAACAATTCGTATCGGTTGCATTATTAAAACCATTACTATTACAATAACAAAAGAATGGCGCTTGGAGATCCTGTAAATCACAAATATTCACTTCTTTATTCTCCCTTGGCTCTTTCATGAGTTTCTTTTTGCTTTTTAATTTTGTCGTCGCTCCCTCACTCGTTGGTATTGCTAAAATTAGCAAACAGAGTTCAAGGACAATAGCTATCCGTACGACGTCCCGCATGATTCTTCTGAAACACAAAAATCAAAAATTCTTTGTTAAAATAATTTTTACTTTGTTATTTTTAGATGGGTGGGATAAAATTTTTTTTTGGGTCGTAACACTATTAATATTGTTTCGTCGTCTACAAAATGAAATTGAGTATTTGTTGAATTATGTTTCTTTAATACTAATATTTATCTTGACGAAATCTAATTTTATAAATAATATAGTTTAATAATAACGGAAGACAAAATTTTGATTTTTCTCCCTGACCCTAAAGAATATTTTGATTCGCTCTAAAAATTATTAGATACTCAAAAAAACTGTTCTGTTACATTTATTCACGAATTTGTTTCATTGTAAAATTATTCGAAAACATCAATAAATAGGAATTAAGATTTTCAAAAAAATTTCAAATTCAAACTTTTGTGTAATTCAACAACTTATAAGAATTTATTATTATAAAACATAAAGACATCGATTAGTTCGAGTCTTCGATTCTAAGCGATTGATATATCATAATTAAATTATTTACAGAAATTTTAATAAAATCCTTCGCAAGAATTCAATAATTTTTACAAGTAATAAAATTTTTCACATGAATTCAATTATTAAAAAAAAGTGTAATAACATTCTTTGTAAGAATAAAATTTAATTATTTTCAAAAATAATAAAATTTTTCATAGAATTTCAATTATTTTTTACACAATTTTAAATAAATTCTTAAAAAAATGTAATTATTTTCCAAAAATCGTTTACAAGAATTCACATTTCACAAATAATTATTCTTAAGTGAAATTTTCAAAATTTTCAAAATCTACTATTTTCGTAAAATTTATTAAAAGCAAATCAATTATTTTCAAAAAAGTAATAAAATTCGTTGTAAGATTTCAATTATGTTCATAAATAATGAAATTCTTTACAGGATTTCAATTATTTAAAAAAATTCAATAAAATACGTTGCGAGAATTCAATTATTTTCATAAATAATATTCTTCATAGGATTTCAATTATATTTAAAAAAAATGTAATAAAAAATCGTTGCGAGAATTCAATTATTCTCCTAAATAATAAAAATCTTCGAAAAGTCATTCAATTATCAATTATTTTTCATAACTTTTGCAAAAGTTCCTTGAGAATTTTCAAATCCATTTGATTGCATTTTAAGTTTACAAAATTTCGATTATTCTTCAATTAAATATTTAGAAAATAAAAACTAAATAATTAAATAAAAATTCAATTAAACTTTTTCAAAAAAAATAATTTCTACAGAATTGTCAGTTAAAAATATGAAAAAATTCAAATTTTCAAAGATTTCAATTTGAAACTTTTTCAAAATTAAATTATTTCTAAAAATTCATGCTGTAATGATTTTAATATTCAATTATTATCTAAATTTTTAACTAAAATTCATTCTTAAATAAATTTTCATTCAAAAAATTCTACGAGAATTCAATTATTTAAATACAAAAATTAATAATTAAGTAACTGAATATTTCTTAAAATTTAATTTCTAAAAAGAATTTTATTATTTATGAAAATAATTGAATCCCTCTAAAAAAATCTTGTTATTTATAGAAATAATCATTTTAACGTTCGTGTAGAATTTTTAAATAATTAAATTCTTTCGACGAATTTTCATTAAAAAAACCTATAATTTTTTCAATTTCTGACAAAAATTTCTTTTTAAATAACCTGAATCTTGAACAACTATCATAAAATAAATAAATTATTTAATGAATAATTTTACTGAAATATTTCAAAATTAATTCAATTTTAAAAGAGTTGCGTTTACAATTTTTATAAATAAATAAACTTCAAACGGTTTCAATTTGAAATTTTATAAAATTTCTATTTTAAGTGAATTTAATTAAAAATTTTAATGAACTTCGATTTTTGAAAAATTTTTAAACAAAAAATCTTCTAAAATCAGTTAAATTTGTCAATATGTAGGTATTTAATTAATTACTAAAAATAATGGATTTATAGAAGAATTTTAGTTAAAAAAAATTGAATTTTGAAGAAGTTACAAATAATTGGAGAAATTCAATTATTTACAAAAGTAATAAAAAAATACTTATCACAAAATTCAATTATGTTCAAAATTTACAGAAAAATCTCAACAAAATCAAAATTCTTATCATTTTAAATAAAAAAATTCTTCAAAATTTAATTATTTTCAAAAATTTTAATAAAATTCTTGGCAAAATTTCAATTATTTTTAAAAATTCATAAATAATGAAAATTTTACAGGAATTCAAATATTTACAAATTTTTTATATGTTTCTTCTTAATAATTCAATTATTTTCAGAAATAATAAAACTCATTGCAGAATTTCAATTATTTTTAATACAATTTTAATCGAATTCCATGAAAACTGTAAGTATTCTGTAAAATTTTCTCAAAATTCGTCAAAAGAATTCAATTATTTAAAAATTTGTTAATAAAATTTTTAATAAGAATTAAATTTTAAGAAACATTAATTTATTATTCAATAAATAATTTACTTTTGTATTTAAATAATTATGAATTCTTGTAGAATTTTCTAATAAAAATTGATTTGAAAATGAATTTTAGTTTAAATTTTAGATAATAATAGAATATGAAAATAATTTTTAAGAAGTTACATTAACAATATTCTTTATAATATAAAATAATGATTTTAACACTCGATCCTCCTTAATTATTTTAAAACATAAAGAAATCGATCACTCCGAGTCTTCGACTCGGAGCAATCAATATCTTCATGTTTCTAACAAATACTTTTATAAGTTATATAATTTAAAAAAGGTTTGAATTTGAAATTTTGAAAAATCTTAATTCCTATGGAAAAATAATAATAATGAAATATTTAAAATATTTAAAAAAGAAATTATTGTTTTCGAATAATTTTACAATTAAAGATATTTGTTAATAAATTTAACAGAACATTTTTTTCAATATAAAATTTGTTCCTTTATTTTCTAAAAATTCAGAAAATTTTCCGTTTCATGTTCAATTAAATTTTCTAATTGACAAATGTAATTTATAAACATTTTTTTCCCCTTTATTTTTTAAGAAACTTTGAATTTTATAAAAACAATTAAAATTAAGAAATAGAATAATTGATGCAAATTATTTTCTTATGAAAATTGATAATTTTTTGCAAAAATATTGAGAAACGGGAATATTTAATGTTTTTCTTTCCAAAAGAAAAAAATGTGATTGTTAACAATATTGTTCTTGAAAAATAAAAATTATGCATAAAATGGGTATTTATTTCCTATTTCTTAATCATAATTTTTTAACAATTAACAATTTTCTATTTTGCTATTTATTTATAAGTAAAAAGGAAAAAAAATTGTATAATTTAGATCAGTCAAACGAAATTTGTTATAAAAAAAATCATTTAACAAGCAAAATGGCTATATATTTTATTTGTTAATAATAATTTTTTTTAATTTTCTAATTTGTAATTCTATTTTATTATAAACAGATGAAAAAATACCTATGCATATTTTTGATTTTTTAAACAATATTTTTTAATCGAAAAAAAACATACACAGAAACTAACTTCAAACTTCGGACAGAATGAATGAAAGAATACGGAGATTCACATAGTTAATATTAATAATAATTATTTTCTTTCACTTTGAATTCATTATCATTTAAATATGCCTGAAATACAGTATTTTGACCGAGAATGAGAGGAAACGTCAGAAATATGTTTCCAGTCAATTAATAATTTGATTGACAACAAAAGCAAAGGAGAAGAAATTTTACGAGGGGGAGACTCGAGTAAAGTCGCGGTGTCGGATAAATTCAATGTCGAGGCTTCTTCCTGTCTAGTCAACTTCTCTCTGTACAAGTCCTCAGGTTGACTGCGTTGGTGGGCGCATGCTTCATTGGTCTAGAAAAAGCGTTATTGCAGAGAAAACGTTGTCTCATCGAGCTCGGAGAAATGGCTTTACACAGAGGAGAGAAAAAGAGAGAGAGTGAATATAGTAGAAAGAAAGAAAAGTATGCGCGCAAAAAAAAAAGAAAAAAAAAGAAAAAAAGAAAAACCGAGGAGAAAAAAAAGGAGAATAAACAAGCGTTGGCAAAGAAGAAATAGGAAGATGGGAAGGAGGGATGAGGAGGTGACGCGAACTCTTTTTCTGTGACAAAAAAAACGAAGACGAGAACCGTTCGCGAACCGAAAAGGGACACCGCGACGACACAACGTACCTTTGCAAGAGGAAGGTGACCCTTTGAAAAATTATCCTCCCAAGTGGAAAGTTGCATAATGCCTCCTGTGTGTCGTGTCTACTTCTATTTTTGAATGAACTTTCCGCACCTTCACTTGCCTTCTCTCTAGAATATCTGCATATATACCAAGAGAGAGAGAGAGAGAGCACACTTATATGTATAGTGCATCTTCCCTCCTAATGTACACATACACACATAACATGGACCACACACAAAGAGCTTTGTTCTACCGAAAAAGAGATTTCATATTCGCAAAAGGCGACATGAAATATAAATATAAATTGCTTTTTGAACAAGAAAAAGGCGGGACAGATTTCGTGCGTGGAAAATTTTCTGATTAGTTCATTTGTTTTTTAAAAGTATGAGGGTTAGATATTTAATGAGCCCAAAATGACGTTCATTTTCATTAGACAATTTTTGATAATGAAGGTACAATTAGTTAGATTCACGGTTCGCTATATCCTGCGGAATGTCACATCCTGAACATACTTTTTCGGGACAATGAAAAATTATCATCACTTGCAAAAATAATTTCATTTCCTAAAAATTCACCAAAAAATCTGTGCCATGTGTTTGATTCAATATTAACATCAACAATGGTTTTTTTGTGATTCACTCACAATCATACTCTAAACTAAAATGGTCAGAATTGATGGTCCATGGGAACTGAGATTTTCAAAATTTCTAATTCAAACCTTTTTGAAATTTAACAACTTACACTGAAAAAAAAAAATTTGACAGAATGTGCTTTTTACTCAGGCAACTTTTGCCTAAGAACAAAAGCAATACACGTAAAGCAATTGTTTCTTTAAAAAGAAAACAATTTTTGATTTTTTTAAAGGCAAAAATTTTAACTAAGGCAATTTTTACCTTTTTTAAAGGCAAAAATTGCTTTTTTTTAAAAAAAACAATTGCTTTATGTGTATTGCTTTTGTTCTTAGGCAAAAATTGCCTGAATAAAAAGTACATTCTGTCGAATTCTTTTTTTTCAGTGTATAAGAATATTATTATAAAACATAAAGATATCCGATCATTTTTGGACTTGGAGTGCTCGATTGTCTTCATATTTTCTAATATAAATTAAAGATTACCGAATGATAAAAAAATTATTTCCTAATAAAATAATATTGTTACTGTAACTTCTTCAAAAATATTTTCATCATTTCAATTCAATTATTATTTTCTACAATTTTCAAATAAAATTCTTCTTTAAATCAATTTTTAATAATTATTAAAAAAGTTCTTTTTTAAGAATTTTTAAATCCATTTGTTTACAATTCAATTTTACCTCAAATTTCAATTCTTCAATTAAATATATACATTATAAAAAATTGGTTCCATAGAATTTTTAATTAAAAGTATGAAAAATTAAAATTTTCAAAGATTTCAATTTGAAACCTTTACAAAATTCAATTATTTCTAAAAATTGCAATTATTAGTAACTTCTCCAAAATTCAATTAGTGAATAAAACAACTAAAATTAAAAATAAAATCTTTAACTGAAATTAATTTTCAAATCAATTTTTTTTAGAAAATTCTACTAAAATTCAATTATATTTAAATACAAAAATAAATAATTTATTTAATAATTGCATGTTTGTTAAAATTAAATTCTCATTAAGAATTTTATCAACAAATACTTAAATAATTGAATTCTTTCGACGAATTTTAATAATACTTTTATCAAAAAACAGTATTTGACAAAAATTAAGGTCCTAGAAACATACCAATTAATAATACTTTTAAGAATAATTACATTTATCGAGAAAATCGATTAAAAATTGTATTAAAAATAATTAAAATTCTGCAGTGAATTCTATTATTTATGAAAATAATTGAATTATTGCGAAGAATTTGATAAAAAAAAATTTTAAACAATTGATTTTTTTCATAAAAATGCATGCAAATTCTATTTTTAATAATTGAATTCTTGGCAAATTTTTATTATTTCAGAAAATAATTTAACATTTGTGATAGAATTTTGTCAAAATTGTTTTTAAATAATTATCGAATTCTTGGGGAAATTTTATTAAAATAATAGATATACAAATTATTGAATTAAGAAAAATGTTTGAAAATAATTGAAATTTTGACATGAATTTTATTACAATTTTTGAAAATAATTTGAATTTTATTATTTTTAAAAATAATTGAATTATTGTGATAAATACAATGATTTTTTATGGAAATAATTGACATCCACCGAATGATGTTATTATTTATGAAAATAATTGAATTACTGCGAAGAATTTAATGCCAAATTTTAAAAAATTTGATTTTTTTTTTGGAAAAAATCTATGCAAATTCTATTTTAAATAATTGAATTCATGTTAAATTTTTATTCTTTTGGAAAATAATTAAATGTTCCTATAGAATGTTATCAAAATTATTGTTTAATAATTGAATTCTTTTGGGAAATTTGATTAAAATAGTAGAATATTGAAAATCATTGAATTATGAAAGATTGTTGAAAACAATTGAATTTTGCAATAAATTTTATTAAAATTCCTGAAAATAATTTAATTTTGTCGAAAAATTTTGCTAAATTCATTTATAAAGATAATTGAAATGCTGACAATTTTTTTTTTTAGAATTTTTAAAAAATAATTGAATTTTTGCGAAGAATTTTATTAATTTTGAAAATAATTGAATACTTGTGATGAATATTGTTATTTATGAAAATAATTGATTTTTAAAATGAATTTTATAAAAATTCCTGAATGTAATTGAATTTTGACGAAGAATTTTGTTATTTATAAAGATAATTGAAATGTCGACAATTTTTTTTTTTAATTTTTGAAAATAATTGCATCTCTGGAAAGAATTTTATGAATTTTGAAAATAATTGAATCTTGTGATGAATATTGCTATTTATGAAAATAATTGAATTTTATAAAAATTCCTAAATATAATTAAATTTTTTCGCAGAATTTTGCTATTTATAAGGATAATTGAAATGTTGACGAGAATTTTTTTTTAATTTTTAAAAATAAATGAAGCTCTGAAAAGAATTTTAATTTTTGAAAATAATTGAATCTCTGTAAAGAATTTTAATATTTATTATAAGATAATTGAATTCTTTCAAAGAATTGCGTTAGTATTGTAAAAATTAAAACTAATTTCAACAGAATTGAAATTAAAATTAAATTAATTAATTTAAGTTATTTAAAATAAATTATTGTCAGAAATAGAAAAAAAATTGAAGGTTTTTTTTAGAATTCGTGGTAATTTCATAGTTTATGAGGCTAAACAAAAAGACACAACAATTCCAAATTTTCTTATAAATTCTAAACATTTAATTTTTTTTCCAGTTTTTTAATAAAAATTCCTGTGTCTTCCCTGATTTCCCTGACTTGTGGCATTGATTAAATAAAAATAATTTAAATGTTAATTTTATTCAGAAACTTGTTACTTTTATAATCAAATTAAAGGCATTTGCTCAAATTTAATTGTTCGGTAATTCAGTTTTTTTCTTTTTTATTATCTTCTACTAGACCAGATAATTTAAAAAAAAAATTTAACTAGCATTCGTAAAATAATCTAGAATTAAATAATAAATAAATTAAAGTTTAACTGATTATTAATTTAAATTGTTTTTACTCTAGAATCTTTTGTAAAAATTAATATGTCGATCCGTTTTGGAGCAAATGTTGTGAAACAAAAAACCTTCACAACATTTGCTCCAAAACTTTTTACAAAACTATGGAGAGCGACTAAATATGTCCTCTAGAATCTTTGTTTATGACATAGTTTATTATTTATAAAAAATTTGTAGGACGTCTAACATAACAAGCTCAAGTTTATTTGATTATTATTTATTTGTTTATTTATTTAATTTATTATTTTACATTTATTTTGTAAGAATTATATTTTGACTACGAAAGTACCATTTGGTTAATTATCAATTAAACGAGATGTTTTTGTATTGCAAACATAATTTTGTTCATTCAAATTGCTTCGCAGTATATACATATATATTATCAAAGAAAATTCATTCGAAAAATGTAGAAAATAAATCTTTCACCTCAACGTGAAACCATTTTGCCAAAATAAATTCAATCCGAGACAAGGGAAAATGGGCAGTTTCCCAAAATCTAGAGGTACACTCTATAAAGCACTCTCACATTATCTCCAGTCAAGCTTCAGTTTGTGAAAATATATATCCATTCTTATGTACTTGGCCAGGCCGTGAGTGTTAACTGACTGAGTACACATTTTGCATATACAATATACACACAAAGGCGTATCGCCAAACACAGAGACACATACAAATCGTGTACATTCATGCAAAAAGTGGGAGTGTATATACACCCCTTCGAAGGTATATCTGTATACACGGAAAAGGTATAACTATATACATGGAAAATGTATATATACACACAAAAAGGAAAGGACACATACGTACACACTAAGAAGAGAAGAGATATCTGAGGCATGTGTATAGAAGTGAGAAAACTGGATACACTGAAATACCTAGGCAAACTCATTTGTTTGTCCGGTTTAGATACGTTTACCTATGTCTGCGCTTTCTTTTTTCTTTTCTTTTCTTTTTTTTTCTTTCATATTATATAGGTTGGATGTTGACCAAAACGAACGTGTGTGGTTTGCGTTTGTTTGTCGTGTCCTTCCGGTCTTATGTATTTGTGAGCCATTAAAACTTTACGGCAACTGTGGGGTAATAGAGGTGAGGCAGTGGGGGCTGTGTGAGGGAAAGGGCTTCTAAAAAAGCAAAAAAAAATAAAAAATAGAAAAAAAACGGTAAAAAAGAGGAATCCAGGAGACCCAGCGGTTTCATGATGGTGTCGGAATTTCACCCTGGGTTCATGGTCTGTCGTTACATACTTCCCTTTACCCACCAACCTCAAAGATCTTCAATTTATAACCTTCTGTGGTCACCTGGGAGACTAAATACTACATTTTTACTGGGCTATATACCGAAAACCTTCATAAAGAAATGGATATTTCTGACTATAAATGTGGTTGATTTTGTAATACTGTGGTTCAAATAATGCTTCTCATTTTAGGTTTATACTACATTCATGCTATACCTACCAAATTTTACTATTATTTTATAATTAAACGATTTCATTACTCTTAAACATTTGAAAGGTTATAAATTTTTTGATTTAGTCTTTCTTAAAATTGAGTCTGTTATTTCGGAGATAGGTTCTTTTCACAGTGGCATCAATTGGAACTAGTTGATACATACAGCGAAATAGATAATAGGAAAAAGGTATAAAATTATATGTATTTGAACGAATAATTTAATTTAAATGAACAAAATGAAAATTTAATTGAAATAAATATAAAAATTACTTGATTCTAATAAATATTTATTGCATACGAATAAAAATTATTTGGATATAAATAACAGACTTTGCACTCGATAATTACACTGAGAAAACATTATACTTAAATGAAACACAAAAATAATGTTAGACCATTTTGTTTAATTGAAATTAGTTTCTAAGTTTAATCTCAATATATAAAAAATATCTACTGCATTAATTCAAAAGTATTATTTGTTTGAATAATTATATTTAATTTAAACATATTTTCTGTTACGGTTTAAACAAAAATTATGTTTAAAAATTTTATGTTTGAATCAAACTTAAAAGTTGGTTTGGTTTGATCAATCACAATTTATGTTTGATTTCAATATATAATCTCTTAAACTGAACCAGAAAATATGTTTGAATTAAACTTAAATATGTTTGACTGTATAGCAAAGATATTTTAAGTTTGATTTAAACAAAATTTGTTTGAATCAAATAATTTCTTTTCTCAGTGTAATTATAAAAAAGTAGCAAAAAGTAGCTTTCAAACGAAAAAAGTAACTACTTCAACACTGAGAAAACATACTTCATTCAAGTAGAAAAATAATTTTAAGTGATTTTGTTTAATTGAAATTAGTTTGTAAGCTTAATCTCAATATGTAAAAAATTTCTACTGCTTTGATTCAAAAATATTATTTGCTTGAATAATTATGTTTAATTTAAATATATTTTCTATTTTGATTTCAACAAAAATTATCTATAAAAATTTTATCTTTAATTCAAACTTAAAAGTTGATTATAAATCATTTAAAATCAACCATAATTTATGTTTGAATTAAATATGTTATTTTTTTAAATAAACCAAAAAATATGTTTTAATTAAACTTAAATATGTTTGACTGTATAGCAAAGATATTTTAAGTTTGATTTAAACAAAATATGTTTGAATCAAATAAATAGTTTTTTCAGTGAAAAAATTAAACAACTCGTTTTAGACACTTCACAAAACTGACAAAAATTCCATTCTGTATTTTATTTTCCTGACTTTTTCCTAATTTTCATCAAAAATATTTATTTCTTCATTGCCTGCTAAAAAATTGAATTCCTGCAACGAATTTTATTATTCCTGAAAGAATTTCAATATTTATAGTTATACAAAATAATTTAATATTTAATTCTTGCGAAGAATTTAAAAAAATTTTGAATAATTCATTTCTTTCGACTAATTTTATGCAAATTCTAATTTAAATTATTGAATTGCTGAGAAATTTTTATTATATCAAAAAAGAATTTAATTCTTGCGAAGATTTTTACAACAAATTTTTTAAATAATGGAATTCTATTCGAAAATTTTATGAATATAGTAGATATTAAAAATCATTGAATTGTGAAAAGTTTTTAAAAACAATTAAAATTTGCAAAGAATTCTATTAAAATTTTTGAGAATAATTGAATGTCTGTGTGGCATTTTATTCAATTTTTTTGAAAATAATAAAATTCCTAAAAAGCATTTTATTATTTATGAAAATAATTGAATTATTGTGAATAATTTTATTAGAGTTTTTAAAAATAATTGAATTTTCAAGAAAAATTTATTACTTTTAAAAATAATTGAACTCTTGTGATGAATATTCTTATTTATGAAAATAATTGAATTTTGCAAAGAATTTTATTAAAATGCCTCAAAATAATTGAATTTTCGGGAATAATTTTGTTACTTATCGACATAATTGAATTCTTTCAAAGAATTATTTATGTAAATAATTACATTCTAGGGAAGAATTTTATAAAAGTCTAAAAGAATAATCGAATTATTTCAAAATAATTTAATTAAAACTGTATTTAAAATAATTGACTTATTTCCAACAATTTTATTAGACTATTTCAAATTAATTGAATTCCTGAAAAGAATTTTATTATTTATGAAAATAATTGAATAGTTGCTAAAAATGTTCAAAAATCATTGAATTCCTGAGAAAAATTTTAATATTTAAAAAAATAATGGAATTATTGCAAAAAGTGTTATTAAAATATTTAATTAGAATTGAATTTTTGTGAAAAATTTTATTATTTTTGTAAGTAATTGAATTCTTCATAAGAATTTTATAAACATTGTTGTGAATAATTGATTTTTTAGAGGAATTGAAAATTAATTTTTTACGAATAATTACATTTTTTGATCATTTCCAGTAAAATTTTATTGAAAATAATTGAAAACCTGCGATGAATTCAATTATTTATGAAAATAATCGAATAGTTGCTAAAACTCTTTTTAAAATTTAAAAAAAAAATTGAATTCTTGAGAAGAATTTTAATATTTAGGAAAATAGTTGAATTATTGCGAAAAATTTTATTAAAAAATGTTTACATAAAATTGGATTTCTGTGGAAAATTTTGTTATTTTTAAAAGTAATTGAATTCTTCATAAAAATTTTATAAACACTGTTTTAAATAATTAATTTTTTCGAAATATAATAAATATTATTAAAATTTTATTTTAAATAATTGAATTATTATTGTGGAAAACTTTATTTGTGAAAATAATTGAATTTTTCACTTAATTTAAAATAGTATTAAAAATAATTTAAATTCGTCGATGACTATTATTATTAATGAAAATAATTGAATTCTTGCTTAGAATTTTATCAATTTTTTTTTAAATAATTAAATTCTTTTGCAAAATTTTATGAAAATACTATAGATGTTAAAAATAATTGAATTTCGAATATTTTTTGAAAGTAATTGAATCGTTTTAAAGAATTTGATTATAATTTTTGAGAATAGTTTTTTTATTCCTAGTATTAGTGAATTTAAATTTTAAAGTAGTGGAAATTCTCAAAAAAAACCAGAAATAGTAGCTTTTAGTGGCTGAAATCTAAAAAACGAAAAAAGTAGTGAATAGTAGGTTTTAGTAGATGAGTGCGAAGTCTGAAATAAATATTTATGTGATAATGGGCAAGTAATCGTTGATTCAAATCAAATAATTTTTTCTCAGTACCTACACTGATTTAAATTTAGAGAGTTAATTACAACATTGATTAAATTCACAACTTTTATAATCAACAATTCGCAGAAGGTAAAGGATTTTGTTCTGTTTTAATTCCTTTCAATTTCTTTTTGTACTTTAACTTTATTAGGAATTTAAAAACAAGTTGTCAGCCAAGATTTAACTGTCAATTAATTTTAATTATATTTTTAGCAGATTTAAATCAAGCGACTGCAGTTAGAATATGCAATAATCTAAGAATATCTTTTCTTCACTAGGCATACAATATGCATGATCTGTAGTTCGTAATTAGGAACGTCGAAATTGTATTCTTATAATTAGAACATCTGATTTTATTTAGCTTGGAAAATACAAAATAAAAAAGAAATAAATAAAAGTGTAGAGAGTATGAGAATATATTAGTGAATCGTCGAGATATTTTTAGTCGTGAGGCAAATAATTATATTGTTAATAATATATTCAAAATATATTAATAATATATATAGTAATTACTTATAGCCAATTATGAATTTGAATTAATTTACTCATAAAGTACCTTTTTTTCTTTATCGAAAATTAGATTTTTTATAATTATAATTATAATTATAATATTATAATTATATATTTTTATAATTATAATTATTGGCAAATATGAATCCAATATTTAAACTCCAAAGCTTGTCAAATAAAAACTTGAACCAATATTGTCCTATTGTTAACCATGCCAATTTTCCACTGGGAAATAAATTCTTTTTTCTATTAACCACATCAACGCGACACAAAAGAAAGTTTTCAAATTAAAAAAATTCAAAATAAATTTCCATTACTATAATTTAATAAAACAAAAAAAAAACGAGTAGGTATAGTAAAAAAATCCTTTTTTTTTAAAGCATAAAAAATAATCTGCAGAAAAATTTTAATTTCAAAAGGCAAAGAAAAAAATGTCTAACAATTTTTTAAAGGCTAAAACTTACATTTACAGAATGGAACGTATATACATATATATTAGAGAATTTTCTCTCTTTACTCGAATAGTTGCTTTCTGATGAAATTTCTTTCAAACCATCTCAGCGGGTAGATCGTTTCCTCTGTGTTTAAAGTAGTTTCGTATTGTTTTAGATTTTTATCGAAGAAAACAAGGGAGAGGAGGGACGACTATGTGAAGTTTCGAGAGTTGGTGGACAGTACATATAGACAGCGTGACTTTGCGTCTCTTTTGATGCCCGGCAAAAAACTTTTAAATGAAATTCTTTTTAAGAGTTTTTATGCGACACCGCATTATACTATATATGTATATACATATATCCAGCATGCAAGAGATAATACTCAAAAAAACTTTTTTAAATTCATTCAAATTTTCAAATATCATTTCTACACGGTTTAATCTCTAAACGAAGTTTTGTAATCAAAAATTTAAGCAAAAAAAAAAATCTATTAAAATTAAATTTAAACGCTATTGAAAATCGTGGGAAATTTTCTTTCTTTGATTAATAAAGTAATTAATAATTAACTAAATTAATTAAATAAGAAAACATTTAAATACTTTTGTTGTTTATTACGTCGAAAACTTTCATGGAAGTACCCCCTGGAAATTCCATGGAATTTCAGTGGAGTTTCCATGGAAATTCTGCAAGTTTTTTATTTCAAAAATATTTTAACATTTTCAGGGTTGTCATAGGTCAGGGAAATAAGGGAAAAGTCAAGGATTTTTATGAAAGTACTGGAAAAAATTGAATTTATAAGAAGTTACAAATGATTGCAAAAATTCAATTATTTTCAAAAGTAATAAAATTATGTTCACAATTTTTTAAAAATGCCACTTCAAAATTTCAATTATCTTTAAAAATAATAAAATTTTTCTCCAAAATTCAATTATTTTCAAAAAATTTTAATAAAATCCTTGGCAAAATTTCAATTATTTTCAAAAATTTTCCTCAATTAAATGATTTTTAATATCCACTATTTCAATGAAACTTTCCAAAAGAATTTAATTATTTAAAAAAACTTTTTGATAAAATTGTTCGCAAAAATTCAATTATTTTCATAAATAAAAAAATTTTTTACCGAGATTCAATTATTTTCATGAATAATAAAACTCATCACCGAATTTCAATTATTTTTAATACAATTACAATTAAATTCCTCGCAAAATATAATAATTTTTGAAATTTTATAAAAATTTGTCGAAAAATGGAATTATTTTAAAATTTGTTGATAAAATTCTTTCTGAGGATTCAATTTTGAAAAACATTCATTTATTCAATAAATTATTTATTTTTATATTTAAATAATTGAATTCTCGTAAAATTTTCTAATAAAAATTGATTTAACAATGAATTTCATTTTAAATTTTACATAATAATTGAATATTAAAAGCATAATAGCATAAATTTTCAAAAATAATTGAATTTTGAATATTTTTAAAAATAATTACATTTTTCGAAGAATTTATTTAAAATTTTATTAAAAATAATTGAAGTCATGTGAACAATTTTATTATTTATGAAAATAGTTCAATTCTTGTAACGAATTTTAATAAAATTTTTTTTAAATAATTAAAATCCTGTAAAGAATTGTATTATTTATGAAAATAATTGAATTCTTGCAAAGCATTTTATTAAATTTTTTTTAAATAATTGAATTAATTTAAGAAATTTTATTAAAATACAAAATTTTCAAAATATATGAATTTCAGCGAAGAATTTCATTATTTGTTAAAATTTAATTGAATTCCTGCAAAAAATTTTTGAAAATAATTCAATTTTTTGAGAAATTTATGTAAAATTCTATTAAAAATAATTGAAATCCTAAGAAAAATTTTATTATATTTATGAAAATAATTGATTTCTTAGAACGAATTTTATTACATTTTTAAAAATAATTGAATTTATGGGAAATATTTTATTACTTGTAAAAATAATTGAATTCTTGGGAAGGATTGTATTAAAATTTTTGTAAATAGTTTAATTTTCTTTTTTTGAAAAATTTTATGGAAATTAAAATTATTGCAAAACATGAAGATATCAATAACTACGAGTCTTTGACTCGGAGTGATCAATATCTTAATGTTTTATAATAATATTCTTATAACGTATTGAATTTCATAAAGGTTTGAATTTGAAATTTTTCGAAAATCTTAATTCCTTTTTAATAATAATATTTGATTAATTATTTATTTAAAAAAGAATTTATTGGTGTTTTGGAATAATTTTACAATTAAAAAAAGTTCGTAATTAAATGTAATAGAACATTTTTTTGAGTATCAATCATTTTTAGAGTGAATCAGAACATTCTTTAGGGTCAGGGAAAAATTCAAAATTTTATCCGGAAATCAGGGAAAAATCAAGGAAATTCTGTAAGTTTTTTATTTTAATAATATTTAAACATTTATATTATGATTATAATCTAATAATAAGCTTTGTTGCAATTTTTTTGCAAAATGCGTATTTCATTCAAGTTTTGCAAAAAAATTGCAACAAAATTTATTATTAGACGCTAATCATAATAAAAATGTAAAAAATAATATTAAAAATTAAAATATAAAACTTGCAAAATTTCCACGGAAATTTGATGGAATTTTTCGAAGTGGGTTTTTTAATTAGTTTACATATATATTTATTTTATTTTTTTTACATTGGAAAAGTAAATAGCTGAATGAATATGATGAATACAATACATAACTGATAATAAAATAAATAAATAGTAAAAATGAATACTAATAATAAAACAGATACGAATAAAGAAATAGGAATTAATAAAAATATTCTCCAAGTAAAAAAAAATAGTAAAAAAGGTAATAATAAAATAAAGAAAAGTAAAATAAATATGAATAAACAAAAATATTCTAAGGTGACTGAAAAATATTCGTCAATCTAAAGAATATATTTTACTTAATACAGGCAATATACGCGTGTAGAAATAAATACATGTATGAAAAGTGCAAAAAAAATTCAAAGTACCCTTTTTTTTTTTGATTAACATAAGAAAAACATAAACATTAACGACGAATAATGTGACTTTGCTGCAATGAATAAGTGCAATAATTTATTCGTCACGAAACATGGCGCAGTACAGAAAAGAGGTAGAAATTTTTTTTATTTTCCTTTTCCTTTTTTATCTCGTTATTAGCACAATAATTCTTCTCATTTTTCCTTTATCATCATAATTCTATTTGTTTTTATGTTCTTTCAACTAAAGCACACAAATTGATAATCATGACTCATTAATTATTTTATGATTTTATAATATATTTTGTAGTGGAACATATTTTCCTTCCATTTATTATGTCAGAAAATTAATTCGCTGTATTTATTAGTTCTCTATAATATGCGAAAAAAACATTTCTTTATAAAATGTTCTTGATTATATGATTCATTGTTATTCTGTATATTTTATAAAGAAGATTATTATGTTAATTACTATTCAAATATTTCATTTGTTTTTTTTACTGGTTCATGAAATGATTTTAAAAGGATTGTAAAGGATTTGAAGCGATTGTAAAGGATTTGAAACGATTGTAAAAGATATGAAACAATTGTAAAAGATTTGAAACAATTGTAAAATATTTGAAAGGATTTTTCAAATGTTTTTGAAAATTTACAATTCGAAAGAAAAAGATTGAATAATATGGTTGCATTTATTATTTTTTCCGCAGGATCTTTTGTTTCTTGAAGAGAATATTAATTTCGTTTGTTTTTATACTTCGTAACTTTTATATTTTGTACTTTCTATATTTTTCTGCCTTTAATATTTCATACTATTTTTATTTTGTACTTTTTCTATACCTTTATTTCGTACTATTTATATTTTGTACTTTTTGTTATTTCTTAATTAACATACATGTAATTTAGCGTGGTAAAATATTTTCCGTTCATGTAGCTCGATAATCGAAAAGATTCATTGTTACCTTTAATACTCAATTTATTTCGAACAAAGATCGTTTACCTTTTTTGTGGCAATTTTTCAATATTATACCGGAAAAACCTTTTCTCGAGCGGGATTTAAATGATCGACTTCGTGATTTAAAAAATAATACTCGGATAACAAGTTCTTTTCCATAAGATTCTTATTCTTTTTTTTCCAATTTTTAAAATTAAATTTATGCACAATAAAAAAAACATCAATTGAGATCCTATATAGTAAAAAAATATAAAATTGTTTTATCACAAGAAAATAAAATAAAAAATAACATAAAACATAAATTGAAAAAATAAAATAAATTAAAAAATAAATTACAAAAATAAAAAAAGAATTATAATAAAAATAATTAAATAAATAAGGGAAATAAAATGAAGTGGAAATTATAGTTAAAATTATAGCGCACACACAATTGCACACAGGTATTATATACCTGCACATAGCCAAATGTTATTAACTTTTATATACGAATAAATATGCATTTGGATTTGAAAATGAAATTTGAAAAGCAGTTTCGCAGATATGTGTGTATTATGGAGATGGATTATATACATATACAGGAAAATGTATATGACAAGTTTATAATTATAATTTAGGGGCGGTACCAAGAGAGCGTATTAAAATTCACCATGAAAATTCTATGTTAAATGTCTCCAAGATAGAATTACTAAACAATCTGTAGAATCCGGTTGTCAAGTGCATGAATAAATCAGAGAGACTAATGCTTATTTTAGCGTAATTCACATAAATTTGTGAATATACATTTGATAGACAGAATGTACACCCAATATAAATGAAGCTTATGCTTTTCAAGTACATTCTATTCAATTCCTTCTGATATGTATTTGAATTTCTCTCTTCAAGAACATAATTAATGATTAGTGTCTGTTCTAATTACTCTAGAGCTTTTATCCAATTTTACATTTTCTCTCTCTCTCTCTCTCTCTCAATCTCACTCTCACTCTCACTCAAACTTCACAAATCTCTTTCCACTCCAACACCTTTCATTTTTAATTCGTATTTTAATTTTATCAGGTATATTTATGTTCATTCATTCAAAGTGACTTCAAACTTAGATATATATGTAGTAAACTTTTTTAAGTGACCTTAAAAACTACAGAAAAGTTCAACACAAACCTTGTTTAGTGAAATTTTTTTAATTTCTATAGAAAGAAAGGAAAATTTTTGTAAAATTTTCCAAAATGAATATTATTATTCATTCATTAATTGTACGAAATTAACTATATATTAATCTCCGTATTCTTTCATTCATTCTGTCCGCAGTTTGAAGTTAGTTTCTATGATTTTTTTTTTCTTTAAAAAATATTATTCGACAAATCGAAAATATGCAGATATTTTTCATGATTTATAATCAAATAATATTACAAATTAGAAAATTTAAAAAAAATTATGATTAACAAATAAAATATATACCTATTTTGTTTGTTAAATGCATTTTTTTTATAACAAATTTCGTTTGACTGATCTAAATTATGGAATTTTTTTCCTTTTTATTTATAAATAAATAGCAAAATAAAAAATTGTTAATTGTTAAAAAATTATGAGTAAGAAATAGGAAATAAATACCCATTTTATGCATAATTTTTATTTCTCAATAACATAATATTGTTTACAAATTCATTTTTTCTTTTAGGAAGAAAAATAATTGAAGTTTAAATAATTGAAATTTTGCGAAGAATTTTATTAAAATTTTTGACAATAAAATTTACTTCTTGAGAAAAATTTTGCTATCTATTTATCTATTTATCTATTTATCGAAATAATTGAATTTTGGAAAAGAATTTTATTAAAATTCCTTAAAATAATTGATTTTTTGGGAAGAATTTTGTTGTTTACCAAGACAGTTGAATTATTTTGCACAAATTACTAAAAAATTTTTGAAAATAATTAAAAAAGTTATTTATGAAAATAATTGAATTATTGCGATGAATTTTATTATTTTATTGAATAATTCCATGTTTCTTAAAATTCAATTCTTTCGTCGAGTTTTAATAAAATTTTTAAGAATAATTGGATTTTTCGAAGAATTCATTGAAAATTGTATTAAAAAATATTTGAAATTCTGCTATGAAAATAATTGAATTCCTAAAAGAAATTTTATTATTTATGAAAATAATTAAATTTTTTTCAATAATTAAATTTTGTGATAAATTTTATGAAAATAGTAGGTTGAAAATCATTGAATTGCGTAAAACTTTTGAAAATAATTGAAATTTTGCAAAGAATTTTATTTAAATTTTTGAAAATAATTTAATTATTTTTGGTGAAAAATTTTGCTATTTATAAAGATAATTGAATTCTTGACGAGCTATACGTTAAAATTTTTGAAAATAATTGAATTTCTACGAAGAATTTTATTACCTTGGGAAATAATTGATTTCTTGTTATTTATAAAAATAATTGAATTATTGAGAAAAAACTTTTAAAAAATTTGTAAATATTTGAAATCCTGTGAAATTTTAATTGTTTAAGGAAATAATTAAATATTTGTTTATAATTTTATTAAAATTATTTTTAAATAATTTTTTAAACTTTTAAAATATTGTTATAAAACATAAAGATAACGATTACTCCGAGTCTTCGACTCGAAGTGATCGTTTTCTTCATGTTTTATAATAATTAAAGAGGATAGAGTGTTAAAATCATTATTTTATATTATAAGAATATTGTTACTGTAACTTTTTAAAAATTATTTTCATATTCTATTATCTAAAATTTAAACTGAAATTCATTTTAAATTCAATTATTATTAGAAAATTCTACAAGAATTCAATTATTTAAATGCAAAAGTAAATTATTTAATAAATAATTGAATGTTTCTTAAAATTTAATTCTTATAAAGAATTTTATTAACAAATTTTTAAGTAATTGAATTTTTTTGATGAATTTTAATAATATTTTTTAGAATATTTACATTTTTCAAGGAATTCGATTAAAATTGTATTAAAAATAATGGAATTATTCCGAAGAAATTTATAAAAAATTGAAAAATAATTGAATTTCTGTGGAATTTTTATTAATTTTAAAAATAATTAAATTTTTGCGTAGAACTTTAATAAAAAAGTTTTTAAATAATTAAATACATTTGGGTAATTTTATTAAAATATAGTAGATATTAAAAATCATTGAAATGAGGAAAATTTTTGAAAATAATTGAAATTTTGACAAGAATTTTATTAGAATTTTTGAAAATAATTGAATTTTGAAGAAGAATTTTTTTTATTTAAAATGATAATAATTGTGATTATTTTATTATTTTTGTAAATTAAATTTTTGCAATTATTTGTAACTTCTTCAAAATTCAATTTTTCTAGTGTTTTTAACTGAATTTCTTTTATAAATCCATTATTTTTAATAATTAATTAAATACATATTGACAAATTTAACTAATTTTAGAAGATTTTGAATTATTAAAATTTTTTAAAATCTAAGTTCATTAAAATTTCCAATTAAATTCATTCAACATTGAAATTTTATAAAAATTTAAATTGAAACCGTTTGAAGTTAATTTATTTACGAAAATTGTAAACGCAACTCTTTTGAAATTGAATTAACTTTGAAATATTTAAATAAAATTATTTTTTAAATAATTTATTTATTTTATGATAGTTGTTCAAGATTTAAATTATTTAAAAATAAATTTTTGTCAGAAATTGAAAAAATTGAAGGTTTTGTATTAGAATTCGTGATAATTTTATAGTTTACGAGTCAAACAAAAAAGACACAAAAATTCAGAATTTTCTTATGAATTTTAAAAATTTAATTTTTTTCAGTACTTTTAATAAAAATCCCCGACTTTTCCCTGAATTCCCTGTGTCAGAATATATGATTACTATAATTATAATAATATTAAAACTATATTCCAATTTATATTTTATTTTTATAAAAAAAAAAAATTGAATTAAAAATTTTTCGTTCTATTATTTTTAAAATTGTTAATTTTATTTAAAAAAGTGAGTGAGAAGTCAGCCGCGCACGAATCGTTGCTAAGTAAAGAATTAAAAATGATAATTAGATCCAATACAGATTAGGTCAAAAAAAAAGAAGAAGACTATAAAAATTAGGTCAAACACTAATTAGACTGTTGTAAAGAACAAAGATCAAATAAGAAAAAGAAAAAGAAAGTTCAGGTCAAGCATAAATCAAATCTGATAAATATTTCCCGCTCGAAAATAAATTCGTGCAATAATATTTATTTTTAGGAAAAATAAACTTTTGATGTGGTTCAATAAAATTTAAATATGAATAAAAAAAATGGGGGATGGTTGTTATTGTATATGTACACAAACATATAACTAGAGAGCAACAAAAGTCTAACTGGCACGTATATGTATATATAATAAGAGTTTCCGAAAAATACTTGATGCCATTCACACGCTATGCAGATCCTTTCGTGGATATAGATGTGTGTATTCAAATATTTTCAAATGTCGGAGAAAATGCATGAAAGGATAGAAAAGATCGACTACTTCAAAGGGAGGAGAATTTTTCCAATATAGTTACACAAACGTACATATATTTATATGTGTGTATATACATATAAAGGGAAACCATATATTCGGTACCTTTGCTGCGAAATGGTCTGCAAAACCACGCTTCGATTATTTGCGCTGAAACCATTATTTTTCACTTGGATCTATACTAATAAAAGGGAAGAAAAAACACACTCGACATATCCTTAAAATAAAATAAATTGCCACATATTTCTATTCATTATTTTTCAAATATTTTTTTTTATTAAAATAAACTGTAAATAAACTATATCTTTTTTAATAAATAATAAACTGTATAATAAATAAATAAACAGTAAAGTGTTTTATAATAAAAATAAAAATTTAAGTAAAATTCTAATTTTTTATAAAAATAAGTAACAATATAAGAAAATAATTATTTTATTTAATTTATTAATATTTAATTAAAAACTATGTATAAAAAATAATTTTACATAAAATATATATATTTTGCGTGAGAACTATATGTGTACAGTAATTAATTAATTGTTCATGAAATTTACATGGAAAATATTCACGGTTCTCATTTATTTCGACAATATTCGTTATCAGTGACGGTAAACTTTAATTAACTATGAGGTAAATAAAATATTACGATATAAATTGGTAAGTTTAAAATTATTTAGCTCCAGGCTGAATGAACGGTAATATTGCTTGAATGCAAACAAGCAGTGTTTAACGAATCCAAGAGAAATAATTTTATTTAAACGATTTAGTGACTCAACTTTTTTGTCTCTGTATACATATATGTACATATACCGTTAAACTACATCCATTTTCAAAAGAAAAAATGATACATTTTTAAAATTTCACAACTATAGTGATTGTTGAATTTTATAATTAAATTTTAGGTCACAATCAAATTTTATTTTTGTATAAAAAAGCAAATAGAAGTGAAAAGAAGTAAAAAAAAACAAAAAAGGAACAAAAAATTAAAAAAGAAACAAAAGAGGATAAAAAAAACACTAAAAAATAGAAATTTTAAGTTAATTTAATTAGAAATTTTAAAGAACTTAGATTTTTGAAAAATTCTAATAATTAAAATTGGAGAAGATACAAATGATTGCAGTAATTCAATTATTTCCAAAAGCAATAAAATTTTTCACAAAACTTCAATTATGATCAAAAATTTTTTTAAATTTTCGTCAAAATTTCAATTATTTTTTAAAAATAATAAAATACTTCTTCAAAATTCAATTATTTTCAAAAATTTTAATAAAATTCTGGGAAAAATTTCAATTATTTTTAAAAGTAATAAAATTCTTCTCAGAAATTCAATTATGTTCAAAAATTTTTTTAAATTCTCTTTAAAATTTCAATTTTAATTCCTCTTAGAAATTCAATTATTGAATTCAAAATTAATAAAATTCTTCTCCGAAATTCAATTATTTTCAAAAATTTTAATAAAATTCTAGGCAAAATTACAATTATTTTCTTTAATTTTTTCTATTCAATTATTTTTAATATCTACTATATAAATAAAATTTTCCAAAAGAATTCAATTATTTAAAAAAAACATTTTTATTTATTTATTTATTTATTTAGTATATAAACGGGCTTATATTGCCCTTTCGTACAATGTACTGAACAATGAAAATCTTACGTTACTAGTTGACCGCATTGTTATTATTATTGTCGAAAATCTGCTTGCGTAGTTCTCTAATATTTAATAAAATTCTACGCAAACATTTAACTATTTTCATAAAAATAATAAAAATTTCACATAAATTCAATTATTTTCATGAATAATAAAACTCATTATAGAAATTCAATTATTTTCAAAAATTAAAAAAAAAATTCTCTTAAAAATGTCAATTATCTTTAAAATTAAAAAAATTCTTCTTCGAATTTCAATTATTTTCAAAAATTTAATAAAATTTTAGGCAAAATTACAATTATTTTCATAAATTTCCTTCAAATCAATGATTTTTTAATATCTACTATTTTAATAAAATTTTCCAAAAGAATTCAAATTATTTAGAAAAACATTTTAATAAAATTGTACGCAAACATTTAATTATGTTCATAAAAATAATAAAAATTTCACAGAAATTCAATTATTTTCATGAATAATTAAACTTATTGCAAAAATTCAATTATTTTCAAAAATTTTTTAAAATTCTCTTCAAAATTTCAATTATTTTTAAAATTAATAAAATTCTTCTCCAAATTTTAATTATTTTCAAAAAATTTAATAAAATTCTAGGCAAAATTACAATTATTTTCTTAAATTTTCTTCAAGTCAATAATTTTCAATATCTACTATTTTAATGAAATTTTCCAAAAGAATTCAATTATTCAGAAAAACATTTTAATAAAATTCTACGCAAACATTTAACTATTTTCATAAAAATAATAAAATAAAATAATAATAAATAATAATAATAAAAATTTCACATGAATTCAATTATTTTCATGAATGATAAAACTCATCACAGAAATTCAATTATTTTCAAAAATTAAAAACAATTCTCTTCAAAATTTCAATTATCTTTAAAATTAATAAAATTCTTCTACAAAATTCAATTATTTCCAAAAAATGGAATACGATTCTAGAGAAAATTACAATTATTTTCATAAATTTCCATCATGTGAATAATTTTCAATATCTACTATTTTATTAAAATTTTCCAAAACAATTCAATTATTTTTAAAAAATATTTAATAAAATTTCAAATAGGTTTAAATTTTGAAATTTTTGAAAATCTTAATTTCTATGGAAAATTAATTGCATATACATATTTCGTATAAATCGAAACTATTTCGTTATTTTGATTTTTCTCAAAAAGCGCTCGACCTATTTTTTCTTTATTTTTGGTCTTAAAATTCATAGAATTTCATACACATAGCAGAATTATTTTACAGATTTCTTTTTTCATTTGGGAAGTAAATAAATTACAATTTTTTGATAATATTTTTAGTGATGCGCAAGTTTAAAGTTAACGTTGCTGTTTCATTTTCTCATCGATTTTTGTAAGCAGTGCGAGTCCGACAATAGGAAGTTATGCCGCATGTTCTTTTGCATATCAAAGGATATAACTGATCCTTGATTGCCCTCTGCTGACCACACGCGTATAGTCTTTGTCAAAAATTTTTACTCGACTCTTAAATTATTCAAATTATATTTAAATTAAATTTAAATGGAAATAATTTAAATTAAATTTAAATGAAAATAATTTAAATTAAATTTAAATGAAAAGAATTTAAATTAAATTTAAATGAAAAGAATTAAAACTAAATTAAATGAAAATAATTCAAAATAGATTGCAAATATAATATATTTATAATTAATTGCAAATAAAATAATAGAAATTGAATTTCAAGCATAGTTGCTATTGGAGATGTTTAGCAATTATTTCTAAACATTTCTTTTTGCTATTTTTATTGCTAATTATTTGGCTAAAAACATTTTTTTATTAAAGAAACATTGAAAATTTGTTATTGTGTGATAATTAGAATTCAATAGAATTTATTAAAGAAAAAAAAATAAAAAGAAAAAGGATAAAAACATCCCCTTCATTTGTCGCATTACACTGAATGCAATGTACGCATTCAAAGTGAAGCTACGGAATTAAATGTCATCCGCAATCCAAGGAACTTTTTCATTCTTGAAATGTGAAGGAAATAGCGGATACAAAGTCGATTTTCTCGAGATGAGAAGTTAAGAGAATTGATGTCAACTTTTTTTTCTCTACTTTATTTAAATATTTGCTGAATTCTCCTATATATATATCATTCCTTTTTTTTTCATTTCCGTGTAAAATGTAATACACCATTTTCTTATACAATCGTAAAATTCATCCTCTGTATTGCTATATTGTATATATAGAGATAGATGGATAGCAGAAGTAAAATTTAGAGTATTTTTATCACGTAAAATATTTCCATAATGGTGAAAGAAATATATGATAAATTTTATCTTGTTCTGAATTTTTTTTTCTCCTTTCAATTCTTTTTTTAATCTTTAAATCTTATCTGTAAGTATCTTTGGATCGTCGTATTTTTTTGTATTTTTTGTATTTTTTTTACATTCGAGTCAAATGATGCAAAATGGATTAAAAAGTACTTTATTCATGGTTAACAATAAGTTAACAAAATTCCCAGCTAAAAAAGTTCTATAGAATTTCACTAGAATTATTCTATAGAATCATTCTATGTGAATTCTAGTAAAAATATTCAATAGAATTTCACTAGAACGATTCTATAGAATTTCTACATAAATTCTACTAAATTTTAAGGATTTTTAATTAGAATATAAATTTCGTGAAAATTTTTTCATAACTATAATTAAAGATAGCAAATTGATAAAATCATTATTTTATATTATAAGAATATTGTACTTCTTCAAAATTATTTTCATCATTTCAATTCAATTATTATTTTTAATAATTTTTCACTAAAATTTTTTAAAAATTTTATAAAATTTCTTTAAATTAATTAATTTTTGAAAAAGTTATTTGAAAATTGTTAAAATCAATTTATTTACAACATTCTATTTTACAAATTTCAATTATTCGTAAATTCTTCAATTAAATATATATTAAAAAATAAAAACTTCAAATATAATCAAATTCAATTAAACTTTTTCAAAAAAATTAATTTCATTAATAATTAATTAATTAATCCAATTATTTCTAAAATAAATAATTCATTGAATTTTTCTTAAAATGCAATTCTCATAAAGATTTTTATCATCATATTTTTAAATAATTGAATTCTCTCGACGATTTTTAATAAATTTTTTAAGAATAATTACATTTTCCGAGAAATTTGATTAAAATTGTATTAAAAATAATTGTAATTCTGCATCGTGTTTTATTATTTCTGAAAATAATTGAATTCCTAAGAAGAATTTCACTATTTTTTAATATAATTAAATTTCTGCGAAGGATTATAATATTTCTCTTGAAAACAATTGAATTTCTGCAATAATTTGTAACTTCTCCAAAATAAAAATTTTTTTTAGTATGTAAACTAAAATTTTTCTATATAAATCCACTATTTTTAATAATTTTTAAAAAAGTTTTTTTAAGAATTTTCAAATTCATTTGTTTTTAACTGAAGTTCATTTTTTTATAAATTTTTATTAGAAAATTCTATACTAGAATTTAATTATTTAAATCCAAAAAAATAATTTATTGAATATTTGAATATTTCTTTAATATTTCTTTAAATTTTAATTTGTATTCTCATAAAGAATTTTATCATCAAATTTTTAAATAATTGAATTTGGTTGACGAATTTTAATAAAATTTTTAATAATAATTACATTTATCGAGGAATTCGATTAAAATTTTATAAAAAAATAATTAAAATTCTGCGATGAGTTTTATTATTTATGAAAATAATTGAATTCCTAAAAAGAATTGTATTATTTAGAAAAATAATTGAATTACTGTAATAATTTTATTTTTTATAAAAATAGTTGAATTATATTGCGAAGAAACTTATAGAAAATTGTTAAATAAAATTGAATTTTTGTGAAATTTTTATTATTTTATAAAAATAATTAATTATTTGCGTAGAATTCTATTAAAATTTTTTTAGAACATTGAATTCTTTTGGAAAATTTTATTAAAATAATAGATATATTGAAAATCGTTAAATTTTTGAAAATAATTAAAATTTTGCAAAGAATTTTATTAAAAGGTTTATTATTTATAAAGATTATTGAAATTTGGACAAGAATTTAAAAAATTTTTAAACATAATTGAAATTCTGCGAAGAATTTCATTCCTTTTGAAAATAATAGAATTTCTGCAATCATTTGTAATTTCTCTAAAATTTTCCAAATTATATCGTACAATTTACGAACTTTTCGTCCTCTTTTTAATCAAATTACGGACTTTACGGACCTTTACGGTATTTACGGATTTAGTTCGAGCCTTGTAGTAACCATACACTAATATAATGTTAAAAAAATTTTTTCACGAAATTTATATTTTTTCTAATTAAAAATCCCTAAAATTTAGTAGAATTAATGTAGAAATTCTATAGAATCGTTCTAGTGAAATTCTATAGAATATTCACTAGAATTCATATAGATTGATTCTATAGAATGATTCTAGTGAAAATCTATAGAACTTTTTCAGCTGGGAAAATAATAATTTTCTAGGGAGTCGAGAAATAAAGAATATTTAAAATGATCTATAAAAATAATTTCCCGGTTAAAATCCAGTGCTTAATATCGTTTTAATTTTGACGATAATGAATAATTTTCGTACCTAATAATAATAATTAAAATATATATGAAATATTAAAACTAGTTTCGACGATGTTGATATACAATTTAGGGCAAGTTTTTATTAAATTTGCCTTCACCTAGATTACAAGGGATTACTGAGTCATCTACTTTACTTGTCATCCTTTTAAAGCACTTAAGAAATTATATCGTAAATTCACTTTGCACTGGGAAACTATTTGATATCATCGTGCACTAAGATAGAATAAAGGAGCGATAGCAAGAGTGTAAGTAAGTACATAGTATATGTAGCCATAGTTACCCTAAAGGGAAAGCCTTAAAGTAATTCGAGGTATGCGATCTTCGTGTCATAGACCATCTTCAATAAGTCTCCTTAATTAGAATCTTATCAGAATGAGAGCCAGCCGCGCAGCTTCCAAGCACGAACTTCAAATACCGTGAGTTTCACTGCAAAACTCTTTTAAAATTACTTGTTTAAATTCAAACAAAGCCACTCGACTCTTTACACCTTTATCAAAGATATAGCTCTCATTCTCTTTTTTCTTCTTCTTTGCTCTCATACATTTAAGGAATTATTAAAAATTTATCTTCTTGACTTGAAAAATTCCCATTTCTGAATCTTTATTTATAAACTTTTACAAAAAATTATTTTTCAAGTTGCAATAAAAAAACAAAAATTTTGATATTGTGCAGTGATTACAATCCAAATGATTTTTGTTTTTATTGCAAAAGTTCCCCCTGCCCTCGTAAAATCGTGCTGCTGCTCACTTGTTGAACCTTTATTTTTATTATTTAATAAATCCTTATCATCGGGAGTTTTTCCTTCGCTTTGGAAGCAGGGAATAATAGTACTGGTTTTTAAGGATGGAGACAGCTCTGAGGTAAAAAATTATCGGCCAATCACTATTTTAAATGTTTTTGCTAAAATATTTGAAAGTTTACTATCTGAAGTCATTTCTGCGTCAACTTATAATATTATTATTCCTGAGCAGCACGGTTTTGTCAGGGCAAAGTCTGTTAATACTAATTTAGCTATTTTTTCTGATTTCATTATTAATAACTTAGAAAATGGATTGCAAGTTGACGCAGTGTATACAGATTTTTCTAAAGTGTTTGATAAGGTAGACCATTCTATTCTTGTGACCAAATTAGCTCATATGGGATTCTATGGTAACATACTTTCCTTAATTAAATCTTATTTATCTAATAGATCTCTTACAGTTCGTGTTGCTCAAACTCTTTCAAAACATTTTTTGGCCACATCTGGTGTACCGCAGGGTTCTGTGTTTGGACCATTATTATTTACACTTTTTATGAATGATATTAGAGATGTATTTCAAGTTTCAACATTGTCTGTTTTTATTATTTGCTGATGATTTAAAATTTTATAAAATTATTAAAAATCATCTTGACTTTATTGACGTGCAATCTGATTTAAATCGTCTACAAGAATGGTGTACGAAAAATAATCTTTTGCTCAATCAAAAAAAAATGTTCTGTTATCTCTTTCTCGAAGAAATCTATAATTTTGAGACATCGATATAATATTGATTCAACTGAACTTAATAGAGCGGGTCGGGTGCGTGATCTGGGTGTAATCATGTCTGAATCTTTTTCTTTTGCTTATCATATTGATTGTACAGTAAACACAGCTGTCAAAACACTTGGTTTCATCATAAGAAACGCATCCGATTTCAGAAATGCTTCGACAATTAAACTTTTATATTTTTCACTAGTTCGGTCATTGGTAGAATTTGCTTCTCTGACATGATCTCCATATTACAATGTGGATTGGGTCAGAATTGAAAGGGTACAGAACAGGTTTTTGAGATTTGCAGCACGGAGACTGAGACTCCCATATGATTACTTTGGTCATGACTATACCAATTTGCGTGAGATTTTGAATATACCAACAATTAAATCCAGATTCTTATACATTGATTTATTGTTTTTATATAATATTCTTAATGGGAAGATTGATTGTCCTTTGATTTTATCAAGCATTAAATTCGCAGTTCCAATTAGGTCTACAAGAAATTGCTCTTTTTTAACTTAAAATTTCATAGAACCAATTATGGTCTAAATGCTGTTTTTTTACAGGCTGTGTAAAGAGGGAAATGATGTTGTAAAGAATTATGATATTGACTTTTTTAATACTTCCAAATTTAGCTTTAAGTTACAGTTGCGGAGAATTCTCTTCTCAAATTATTGTTAGCCAGGTCGTTACAATGATATAAACCTAATTGATTAAATGTATTAGACAATTGTTCTGATTATAATTTTAATGTAAGTGCATCAGCCTGTATATTCCTAAATAAATAAATAAATAAAAGAAGAGTAAACTCCTAAAATTGAGAACAATTTTATTTTTTTCACTCTATAAGAAATTAGTTCTCTGATATAAAATGTCTTTTTCGTAGAAATGAAGATTTTCAAAAATTTCAAATTCCAACCTTTTTGAAATTCAATAATTTGTAAGAATATTATAATTAATTAATATAATGATTATAAAATTATAATAATTATAATAATTATAATAATTTTAATTATTTTTAATAATTAATAATAATTGACATACAATTTTGATGTTTCTATTGATCCTTAATATATAATATTCAATATTCAATTAATTGCTAATTGAATATTAATAATAATAATTAATTATTTTTTTACTGCAACTTCTTCAAAATTATTTTCATCATTTCAATTTAATAATTATTTTTAAAATTTTTAACTAAAATTTTGCATAGAATTCTATTAAAATTTTTTAAAAAAATTGAATTTTGGAGAAGAATTTCGTTAAAATGTATTTTTAAATAATTGAATTGTTTTGGAAAGTTTTATTAATTTAATAGATATTAAAAATAATTGACTTGAGAAAAATTTATGAAAATAATTGTAATTTTGCCTAGAATTGTATTAATTTTTTTGGAAATAATTGAATTTCGGAGAAGAATTTTATTAATTTTAAAGATAATTAAAATTTTGAAGAGAAAAGATCCTAAAGTTCTGAACGTTCAAATGAACAAAATTTATTTATTTCTTCTCCAAATTAAATTTTAAGTTTTTAAATTTGTTTGTGATTAGTAATGTATTAAAATATCTTCAATAAAAAATATTTCGTTCATTTGAACGTTCAAAACTTGAGGATCATGTAGAGAATTTTAAAAAAATTTTGAAAATAATTGAATTTTTGCAATGAGTTTAATTATTCATGAAAATAATTAAATTCCTAAGAAATTTCTATTATTTTTATGAAAATAATTAAATGTTTGCGTAGAATTACCTTAAAATTTGAATTTGAATGAAATTAATATCTTTAGGTTATAAGTACTTTTGTACGAAAGGGATTTTCCCGTGTAAATAAATAAATAAATAAAATGTTTTTTTTTTAAATTGAATTCTTTTGGGAAATTTTATTAAAATAGAAGATATTGAAAATTATTGACATTAAGGAAATTTATAAAAATAATTGTAATTTTCTCTAGAATCGTATTCCATTTTTTGGAAATAATTGAATTTTGCAGAAGAATTTTATTAATTTTAAAGATAATTGAAATTTTTAAGAGAATTGTTTTTAATTTTTGAAAATAATTGAATTTCTGCGATGAGTTTTATTATTCATGAAAATAATTGAATTCATGTTAAATTTTTATTATTATTATTTATTATTATTTTATTTTATTATTTTTATGAAAATAGTTAAATGTTTGCGTAGAATTTTATTAAAATGTTTTTCTGAATAATTAAATTCTTTTGGAAAATTTCATTAAAATAGTAGATATTGAAAATTATTGACTTGAAGAAAATTTAAGAAAATAATTGTAATTTTGCCTAGAATTTTATTAAATTTTTTGAAAATAATCAAAATTTGGAGAAGAATTTTATTAATTTTAAAGATAATTGAAATTTTGAAGAGAATTTAAAAAAATTTTTGAAAATAATTGAATTTTTGCAATAAGTTTAATTATTCATGAAAATAATTGAATTTCTGTATTATTTGTAACTTCTCAAAAATTCAATTTTTTTTAGTGTTTTTATAACTAAAATTCTTCAGTAAATATGTTATTTTTAATAATTATTTAAATATATATATTCAAAAGAATTTGAATTATTAAAATTTTAAGTTTTTGAAAATTTTTAATTAAATTATATGAAAATTGAAATTTCATAAAAGTTCAAATTGAAACCTTTTGAAGTTCATCTATATTTATGAAAATTGTAAACTCAACTCTTATAGAATTCAATTAATGTTGAAATGTTTAAGTAAAATTATTCATTAAATAATAAATAATTTCTGTAAGTAAATAAGTTTATGATAGTTCTTGAAAAATTAAGTTATTTAAAAAGAAATTATTGTAAAAAATAGAAAGAATTGAAGGTTTTCTATAAAATCCGTGGTAATTTCATACTTTATGAGGCAAAAAAAAAAAAATTCTGATTTTTTTATGAATTATAAAAATTTAATTCTTTACAGTATTTTTAATAAAAATTCCTGACTTTTCCCTGATCTGTAGCAACCCTGAAAATAGTCATATAAAACGTGCCGTTTCAAAAAACATTTGAGAAACCTGACATTCGAGCTGAAATTTGGAAAACATGCCAACTACGAATTGATGTTTGTTTTTTTTTAGTTTAGGTTGTCAATAAAAAAAATTGTTTGTTTTCAAGAAAAATTTAGAAGAAAATTTTATAAAGTTTTACAAAAATGATTTTTCAAGTTGCAATAAAAGTAAAAATTTTGATTTTTTTACAGTGATTGCAATTCAACTAATTTTTGTTTTTATATGAAAAGAAGAGAAAACCTCTGAAAAAGAGAACAATTTTTTTTTCACTCTATAGAAATTAGTTCTTTAGTAGGTACACAAAGTCTTTTCCTGGCAATTTTATTATTCGAATAAAATTACTCTACTCGTGAATAATTTCAAAACGAAGAAATGAAGAAGCACTGCGAAGAAACAAGTGCTTATATCAGGAAACTCAGGAAGAGATGTACTTCGCGCATAATGTTCTTCGTTAATGTAAAAGTTATAAAGCTTATCAGCGACAAAAATGAAACAAGAAGGATGTAAACTGTTGTGCATAAAAATTTATTTTTATTTTTTTTAGTAAACCTAATAAAAAGCAATAAAGTGCGAAGTAAAAAGTATATAATAGGAGAAGAGGGGGGGAGAGAGAGAGAGAGAGAGATGTTAAGAGGTTCGTTGCCGTGGTATAGCACTTAACGCAAAAGTAAGCCAGTAAGGCCAGTATAAGCTTTAAGTCGCAAAACGAAGGAACCAAGTTATAGACGACGAGGAACCTTAATTAAGGTCGTTTCTAACACTGTTCTAGACTTGCCTTCTTCCTTCCCTTTCCATTGGTTTAACAAGCTAAGACGCTTTAAGCTCTAGATGCCGTCACTGTGTGTGCGCGACTTGACAGCAATTGTCGACACTGTCTTCATGGCACGTTGCGGGCAAAAGGAAAAAGCGATAAAACGCAAAGAGAAGAGAAGAAAAAAGAAAAACTGTCGCCTAAATGGCTTTCATTTTTTCGCGGCCAGTCACGTCCATATTTTTCAGCAGCGTGACCTGCACCAAAGAATAAACTCGACAAGTTGATTTCGACAAACCCTGTGTACACACCTATATATATATGCAACTCGAAAGAAATAAGAAAAAGATGAAGAAAAAAAAATGCTACACTTTACTATGCCCTTAGAGTGAAAGCTCTTGTCGTCTACTGGCTGCTTTACTTATTGCTTGACCTAGAAAAAAGGAAACAGAAAAAAAAAAACAAAATAGAAAACTTGCTTCGAATTCGAATCCAATATTGGAAGTCGCTTGCCAAAATGAACGAAAACCACTGGCAACTTTCTATACTCCGCACAAGAACCACCTCCCGAATGATATCTTATAACGTGAATTTCATTTTGATAAACTTGTGCAAATTTTATTATTGGAAAAACTGTTTCCGCTTTTTCAATTAAATAATATAAAGAGGATATTTAATTTCTCCTTTAATAATTCATCATAACATAATAGTGTAAATCTGATCAACTTTCTATATTTATAAAGCATATCTCAATTTTTTTTGCAGTTTTCAAATCAAATTTTATGTGATTATTCCGAATCATGATATGTTCATCCTGTGAACTTTAATATTTCATCTAAATGTGTATAACGTAATAGATTCACTATTTTTTTTTTTTTGATCGAAAATCTATTGGTTTATAGAAATGTATATTTTTTAAATTAATTATTTGAATTAATGGAAATTTGATACTCAATTAAATATAATTAATTATCAATATTAGATAATGATTACATTAAATTAGCATTGAATTTGAAAAATCAATTCAAATTTAAATATCCGTAAAGTTCAACTGTAAACGAATTTATTGGTTTCTATTTTAAATTCTTTTATAACATTTCGTAATGTATTAATAAAAAAAATACAAAATCTTTGAATGCTTAAAATTACATTTTTGCTCTTTGTTGAGTTCTAAAATTGTTGAAAATATTTTAATACACAACAAATTTCGTTTATTTAAATATTCAGAACTAATGAATATTAGAATTGAAATTAATTATAATAACAAATTTTCTAATTATTTATTAAATAGTTAATTGTTAGTTATAAATGGAAATTAGTCGTTGATAATTAATTACTACAATTATTTTTTGATGATCCACAAGTTTTGAACGTTCAAATGAACGAAACATTTTTTATAAGAAATATTTTTATAAATTACTATTCACAATAAAAATTAAAAACTTAGATTTTACACTTAGAAACTTTATAATTAATTCTCTTTATAGTGACACAAAATTATTGTTACAAAAATTTAAATTGAAAAAGAAATAAATAAATTTCGTTCATTTGAACGTTCAGAACTTTAGAATCATATTTTTTGACTGAAAATTAGAAGTAGTTTGTATAATTAATATTTTCTATGGATAATTATAAATATAATGGGAAGTGCATTTTTAAACTCCAGTTTGGAATTTTGAACAATTTTTTAATAAAATTTCCATCATTACATAAAAAAGAATTTCAATTTTTTAATTATTCCTTTATATTTCTTAAAATTCAAATTCTCATAAAGAAATTTATCAATAAATTTTTAAATAATTAAATTCTTTAAATGAATTTTAATAAAATTTTTAAAAATAATTACATTTTCCGAGAAATCCAATAAAAATTGTATTAAAAATAATTGAAATTCTGCATTGAATTCTTGCATTTATTAATAAATTAATAAATTCAAATAATGCAGTAAATTAATATATTTTGGAGTAAACAATTTTTAACATACATATTATAAATTAATCAAGTGCTAACATTATGAATTTGTTACATATTATTAAATTATATGTAAACAAAATGTATTAGCAAAAAATTCTTAATATTTATTTATTTAATTTGTAAATAAACAAAAAGAATTGTTTTAAAACAGTACCAAAAAATTATATTAAAAATTGTCCCAAAATAGTATTAAAAAAATATTTTTATCACATCATACAAAAGAGAATAAAATATTAAAATAAAATAATTGAAATAATAATGAGAATATTTTTACAAACAAACAGACGGATCTTTGTTAATATATTTTTAATTCAATACCAATTATTTTATTCTAATTTATTTAAATTCTTCTGCATTATTTTTTTATTGTAATTTTTACAAATTTCTAATAAATCAATTTAAAGTAAAAGAGCTTTAAATTTTAAACATGGAATATTGGAAAAAAAAATTATTTCTATTTCTAAAAATCAGTATCAATTAGTATCGAGTGAGAAAAAATGATTAAAACTTTAATTACAGTCGATGTTGAAATTTCTATAAAATATTTAAATTTCTTGTTTTAAACGTTTTTGAGGAAATATATTAGTTAATTATCATATAATTCTCTCATTGCACAATTTTTTCCCTCAAAAATAATTTATATTACACAATTTAAGTAACCTATTTTATCTTCTTCATTTTCTAATTTTTAAATTTTAATCACCACATATCAGACGCGAATTTTAATAAATTAAAATCATCAATTTTTTTTTTGTCTGCGCAATTAGAATAAATTGAAATAAAATTGAAAGAAAATTATGATAAAATTAAGAGTAAATTTAAATCGAATCAAAAATGAATTAAAATTAAATTGACACAAAATTTAGACAAAATTTAAGTAAAATAAAATTAAAGTAGAAAATTAAAGTAAAATTATATATAAAAATTAAAGTAAAACTAAAGTAAAACTAAAGTAAAATTAATTTTCAAAGAAGATTAGAAAAGAAAAATTAAAAGAAAACTAGCCTAGTTTTCATTATTTTGATTTCAAATATTTTTCGATTACTCTTGACGAAAAAAAAATTAAATTAAATATTCATGAAATTTTCACACAATTTTTTTTTTATATATAAAGACAATTCCAGCCGGAAGCTATTGTGCACTTCTAATAATTGACCGATGTTCGCGAACCACGCGAAATTCCTCTCGCAAATATGAAATATGATCTTCATTTTTATTCTGTTCAATTTTTTTTTCTTTTTTTTTTTGCAATATCTGGCTTAAAACATTTTCATAGCGCATTATTTTTGAACTCGTTCATCCTACACGTTTTAAAGCCCCCATCGTACTATTCCTCACAAAGATTTCTCGTGAGAGCGCCTCGCAACTATATATTTTAGTCAACATATTTTAAAGAGCTTTTTCTAAAATAAAAATAAATAAATAAAAATGAAATAAGTGTCAGAAATAGAGTAGAGAAAGCAAAAAAAGAAAAAAAAATAATGAATTCATGTTTTTTATGGTGAGAAAAAAACACTTGAAATTGCGACAGCGAATTAAACGGGTGTAACACGCCAGACGATAATAATTTTATATTCGCCTCTACCTTGACAGTCAGCAAGCCAATGAAAGGAAATCTCTGTCTTACTAGAAACGAGCAGTTAATTGCACTCAAGATAATTACTCCTCACACTTTCTTCCCTTTCGATAAAGATGCTTCAATGACTAAAGTTCATTAACTAATAAACTAATTAATTAACTCTCGCTATCGATTCCTTATTATTTTAAATTGACTTCCTCAAAATCGCCGATTAGACAATTTTTTATTTTTTTTTATCGAAAAATGTTTTAAAAAATTACTGGATAAATGCTTTGATTTTAATTCACATATGTTTAACTAAATTACTTAATTACTTATTACTAAGTTTTAATTAATAATTAATTTTATTATTAATTATTAATCATTATTAGACTCTAACTAATAATTAATTTTACTAATAATTATTCACTACTCAATGAATTATAATTAATTTTAACTTCTAAGACGCAATACACTTACAAGTGAGAAACTATAAATTAAAATTTAAAGCCCATGGGAATCGAACCCCAGACCCGCCTGATCTAATCTTGCTGTTTTAAGAACTGCGACTACCGAACTAACTTTTTATTATTCAATTATAAATATGTTTAAAATTTAAAATACCCGACAATTAATTACTGGTTTTTTATTTTTCAAAATTCAAATTTCAGTATTATTTTAAAGTATATTTTAAGTTAAAAAAATTGTAGAGACTTTATAATTAATTGTGTGGCTATTGGTGGAAATTGAGTTGTTTTCAAACAACAATGAATAAAAATTTCACACACCTATCTATTCACAATGGACGAAATTGTTAATTATTCGGTGTGTTTCTCTCACCTCGATACAAAGCTTTTTAATAATTCCTCGAAAAACTTTTTTCCATTTTCTTTTTCCCAATTTCTCTCCAGACGTTCGTTCTCGACACAAAAATCAAAGAAGAAAAATGACAACACTGGAAAAAATATAAAAAATAGAATGGGAAGAGAGAATAGAGAAAATAAAAATGCAAACAAATGAACCAGTAAATAATTTAAAGAAAGAAAAGAAGAATCAATACGAGGAATGACAAGAGTGACAAGAAAAGAAGCAAACGATTTTTTTTTAGGGACAGAAAATAAATGCAAAAGAAAAAAAAAATAAAAGACATACGAAAGTTGAAAGAAATATGAAACAAAATCCCTTTTTAGAAAGCAAAATAATGTCAAAAAGAAATAAAAAAAAGTCAAAAATTAAGTAAAGAAATTTTTTTTCGCGATAAGAAATAATAAAAGAATAAAAAAAAATAAAAAAAATAAAAAAAATAAAACTAAATAAATACTTAAATAAAAAGGAAATAAGAAAAAAATTCCCTTCTAGAAAGAAAAGTAATAAAAAAGAAGAAAAAAAAAATGCGAAAAGTAAGATGAAAAAATGACAAAGAATTTTCCAATAGGTTTTTTGCCATATGAGAGAAATAAATCTTTCTACTTTTATCCATTGTTGTGAAAAGTGCGGTGATATTGCCATTAACTGTGTATGTGTTCATATATATATATATATATAACAAGGAGGATATAAATGTTGACAAAAGTGAAAAATCCTACATTTTTACAGTTGATGGAAACAACTGGATAATGGAAACGGCGCCTATACATATATATATAAAAGTTCGTCTCGACTCATTCTCGGCAGATTCCATCGATTTATAACACTAATGCTTCCACTTTTCTTGAATTACAAACAATCGAATCGATTCTTCCGGTCATATCACGATCATTTCTGTCGGCCATTGTCATTTTACTCGAGTTATCTACAGACAATGAACTATTCAATTGTTCCAAAAATGTCTTTATTCAATTCTTTTTCCCCTCGTTTTTTTTTTTTTTTTGGTTTTAAAAAATAAAAATTGTGGATATTTATCGCGACAAAGAAAATTACAATCTCTATAAAGTTAATTCCTTATAATTTTTAAAGAAAAATTTGCTAATGCAGAAAAATTAACTTTTCAAATTCATTTGTTCAAAATTTAATTTTAAAAAATTTCAATTATTCGTAAAATATTCAATTAAATATATATATATATATATATATATATATATATATATATATATATATATATATATATATATATATATATATATATATATATATTAGAAAATAAAAACTTCAAAAAATTAATTTCAAGCAAAATTGAAATAAATTTTTTCAAAAAAATTAATTCTTCTACAGAATATTGTTAATTAAAAGTATGAAAAATTAAAATTTTCAAAGATTTTAATATAAAACCTTTATAAAATTAGTTTTCAAAAAAGTTCTTACTACAATTTTCAAAATCCATTTATTAACATTATTCAATTTTACAAATTTCAATTATTTGGAAATTCTTCAATTAAATGTATTTTAGAAAATAAAAACTTCAAATAATATTAAAAAAATTCAATTACATTTTTTTCAAAAAATTAATTTGAAAATTTAATTATTTCCAAAAATTCACGCTATATTGCTTTTAATATTCAATTATGGTCTAAAATTTTAACTAAAATTTATTTATAAATCAATTTTTATTAGAAAATTTTACTAAAACTCAATTATTTAAATACAAAAACAAAAATAAATAATTTATTAAACAGTTGAATATTTCTTAAACTTCAAATTCTCATAAAGAATTTTATCAATAAATTTTTAAATAATTGAATTCTTTTAATGAATTTTAATAAAATTTTTAAAAATAATTACACTTTCTGAGAAATTCAATTAAAATTTTATTAAAAATAATTGAAATTCTGCATTGAGTTTTATTATTTATGAAAATAATTGAATTCCTTAAATGAATTTTACTATTTTTTATGTAATTAAATTTCTGCGAAGGATTTTATTACTCTTGGAAACAATTGGATTTCTGCAATAATTTGTAACGTCTCCAAAATTGAATTTTTTTTTTAGTTTGTAACTAAAATTTTTCTATAAATCCATTATTTTTAATAATTTTTTGAGAATTTTCAAATTCATTTGTTTTTAACTGAAATTCATTTTTAAATCAATTTTTATTATAAAATTCTACTAGAATTCAATTATTTAAATACAAAAAATAACTGAATTATATTGCGTAGAAATTGATAAAAAATTTGTAAATAATTGAATTTCTGCGAAATTTTTATTATTTTATGAAAACAATTGATATTGAAAATCATTAAATTGAGGACAATTTTCGAAAATAATTGAAATTTTGTTAAGAATTGTATTGAAATTTTTAAAAATAATTGAATTTCGGAGAAGAATTTTTATTAATTTTCGATATCGTCTTTTGAGAATTTTCAAATTCATTTGTTTTTAACTGCAATTAATTTTTTATTTTAAAATTAAAAATAATTGAAATTTTGTGATAAGTTCTATTTATGAAAATAATTAAATTCCTAAAACGTATTTTATTATTTAGGAAAATAATTGAATTTCTGTGAAATTTTTGTTATTTTATGAAAATAATTAAATGTTTGCATAGAATTTTATAAAAATTTTTTAAATACTTGAATTCTTTTGGAAAATTTTATTAAAATAGTAGATAGTGATAATCATTGGTTTGGAGGGAAATTTATGAAAATAATTGTAATTTTGCCTAGAATTTTATTAAATTTTAGAAAATAATTTAATTTTGGATAAGAATTTTATTATTTATAAAAATAATTGAAATTTTGAAGAGAATTTAAAAAAATTGTTGAACATAATTGAATTTTTGCGAAGAATTTTATTCACGAAATTTATATTCTTTTTAATAAAAAATCACTAAAATTTAGTAGAATTCATGTAGAAATTCTATAGAATCATTCTAGTGAAATTATATAGAATATTCACTAAAATTCATATAGAATGATTCTAGTGAAATTCTGTAGAACTTTTTCAGCTGGGTAATTAATTAATTTAATTTAAAACAAAAATCTGTTTTTCAATAATTTCAATTCTTAATAATTTTTATTATTATTATTATTATTATTATTATTATTATTATTATTATTATTATTATTATTATTATTATTATTATTATTATTATTATTATTATTATTATTATTATTATTATTATTATTGTTATTATTATTATTATTAAATAATTTTTATTTAAGGTTTTTTTCGTCAAAATTTAAAGAAAGAAAGAAATGTATAGTTTAATAATTATATTTGTAGTGTAATAATAATTATAATAATAATATATTATTAATTAATGTATAAAAAGTTGAGATAAACGAATTAATAATCCTGAAATCAAAAACAATACTCACGAGATCCTTTATAATAATAAATGTTTCAGAAAATTTCTGCAAATTTCACTCACCTGTAACAAAAAGAAAAAGAATTTTTCATTAGTTTAGAAACAAATTTTTCACTTCAATTCAAATACAAAATAAAATTTCCCATGTGTTTTAAACAAAATCTTATATATTTCTTAAAAGAAAATTTTATGACCGAAGAAAATCTTTTTTAAATTCCGTTTGAAGAAAAATCTTCCTCACGTTCTTCTTTTAAGAAACTTTTTTCCTGCACTTCCTTTTTTTTTGTTCTTTATAAAATCCTTTTTCCGTGATTTACTTCTTGACGAGATGAATAAACTCGAGAAAGAAGATTTGCATATTATTTTATTTATAAATAAAGATTTATCAATATTTTGTCCTATTTTATCTTATATATACTATATAAAAGTACGAGAAAAAATTCTTTAGAAAAAAATTTACATACAGAATCATCATGATATATTTATTTCTCTCCAATTTCAGTTATTAAAATAGAATATTATGTACACATTATTCAAAAATGGAAAATAAATAATAAAACTGGTAATAAAATAAAAATAGATCTAGTTTGAAACAAAAAAAAATAATATTTATCTCTAGTAGCGTATCTCTGTCATAAAAAGAGGATATCAATTAAATATGAAAAATAAAGGGAAAATTTTTCTTGTTGAGAAAAAAAAGTGGACAAATGGGAAATGAAAAAGTTTAGGAAAATGTTTATTTAAAAGAAAAAGAAAAAAAAAAAAAACTCAGAATGAGAAAGTTGGTCCAAATTTTTTCCTACCGATCGTACATTCAATTCTCTAAATCATCTCTAGAGCTAAGAAACACTTTACCATAAAATTGTTCTCCTTTTCGTAAAAAGAATAAGTTGGCGAGTGTTGGAAAGGACCTGACCGAAAAGAAAAGAGAAAAACTCGAGAATATATATATGTATCTCTATATATATATATACGTGTGAAGAACGTAGCTTTAGAACCGTTTTGATTTGTCGATTCCTTCGTCTACTTCCATTTCTTCTACTTCCTGGCGACGACCTCTTTTCTCTTGGTTCTCTTATTAATTCTTGAGGCACGCTCCTTCCCTTTCTTTTCCACCTTTTTTTTCTTCTTTTTTCCCCTTTTCTTTTTTAATGTTTTTTTTAAAACTCGAACCTTGCTTTAACTCACCTATAAAGTTCGTGCCTTGCCAAGTTCAAACTAATACTGACGTTTGTTAGCATAAGAGACATTCTGAGGTAGGTAATGTCCTGACGCAAAAAAAAGTAAATCACGTTTAAGGAAAAAAATAGAAAAAAAGTTCAAAAACTTTTGTCATTCAATTAAGAGACACAAAAAAAAGTGAATTTACTCAACTATTAATTATGACATCGAATTTAATTTACTTTTCTCGGCAAAAAGAACGACGCCGACAGAGAGAGAGAGAGAGAGTCGAGTTGGAAAATTCCGCTAACTTTATTATATTAGAAGAGTATCATTAATTAATTGCAATTACAATTTTTTAATTGTCTTTTAGTTTTTTGTTTATTATGGAAATTTTCCTAGTTTCCATCTTGTTTTAATTGTTTGAAAAAATAATTGAATTTAGCTTATTTTTTTCTATTTTACAGAATAAGCAGAATTATTACTATAGCAAATATTACACGCTGAACGTGATAATCAATTTATTATTGTTATGCAAATTACAAAATTTTTTATTTTTAAATATAAATTTTTTAAATAATTTTATAATCAAAATTTAAAAAATTTACTTATTAAGTACAAAATTAATCATTACTGTTCATATTTTCAAAAAAATTTTTTTTAATTTCACGAAAGAATTCAATTATTTTCTAAAATTTTAAAAACTCCTTCTAAACAATTCAATTACTTTTTTAAATAGTAAAATCTTTACAAAAATTCAAAGAATTTTCAAAACAATTTTAATTGAATTCCTCAGATGAATTCAAATATTTTTAAATATTTCCATAAATTTCAATTATGTCCTGAAATTTTAATAAATTCTTCGAAACAATTCAACTATTTTTATAAATAGTAAAATTCTTAGCAAGAATTCAATTATTTTCAATACAATTTCAATAAAATTCTTCTTCATAAAATTCAATTGCTTTCAAAATTTTCAATTAAAATTATTAAAGAAACTCCATTAGTTTAAAAAAAATTCAAAGAAATTCTTCAAAAGAATTTAATTAGGATTTTTTAAAAATTTAATCAAATTCTTTGGCAGAATTCAGTTATTTTCCTAAATAATAAAATTCTTTGAAGGAATTCTATTACTATCAAAATTTTTTGATAAAATTCTTTGCAATAATTCGATGATTTTCAATACATTAATTTTAAAATTGAAAATATTTGAAAAGAAAAATTATGAAAAAGTTAAGAAACAAAAAGCAAACAACTAACTTCAAACTGCGAACAGATTACCGGAACATGTACTTTATTATTATTAATTAATTGATTAATGTTATAATTATTTTTATTTTATAATTAATTTAAAATTAATGACAAATAAAAATCATCAGAATTTTTTTTACTTCTTTTCATTAAAAGACTAAAATTTTGTTAAATATAACATTTTGTCAAATTGAAATTATGCAGATTTTTGTTCTTTACTTCTAAACAAAATTGGAAAATTGTTAAACAACTGTGATTAAGAAATAGAAAATTTATTTATTTTTGCATTATTTTTGTTTATGAATTCTCCACAGGAATTAAGACATTCAAAAATTTCAAATTCAAACATTTTTTAAATTAAACAACTTATAAAAGTATTTTTATAAAACATGAAGATATCGATTGCTCCGAGTCGAAGACTCGGAGTGATCGATTTCTTCATGTTTTATAAATTTCTAATAATTAAAGATGACCGAGAGATAAAATCATTATTTTATATTATAAGAATATTGTTACTGTAACTTCATTAAAATTATTTTCATCATTTAATTATTATTTTCTAGAATTTTAAATTATGTTTTATGAAAATAATAATTGGATTCCTTAAAAAAAAATTATTATTTATTAAAATAATTGAATTTCTGTGGAATTTTTATTATTTATGAAAATAATTAAATGTTCGCATACAATTTTATAAAAAATTTATTTAAATAATTGAATTCTTTTTGGGAACTTTTATTAAAATAGTAGATGAAAATCATTGAAATTAGAAAAATTGGTAAAATAATTGAAATTAGGACAAGAATTTTTTTTGACATTTTTGAAAATAATTGAACTTTGGAAAAGAATTTTATTATTTATAAAGATAATTGGGATTTTTACGTATTTTTTTCAAATTTTCACTTTTAATTTCGTCAAAAAAAAAAAAACATTTAACTTTCAATCAAAAATTTTTTTGTGAAATTGTATGTGGAAATTTTTTTATAGGAAGTTGAAAGTATTTTGCGGGTGAAATTGAAAATTTTTTTTTAAGTGAAAGTGAAAATATTTTTGGTGAAAAATTTTTGATTGAAAATGAAAATAATTTTTGTGAAATGGAAAATCAAAATAATATTAGTGAAAATTTGTTGCCGAAATAATTGAAATAAAGAATCTTTTAGAAAAAACAGAAAATGTGTTAGACTGAAATTATAAGTGAAAATTTTTTCATAAAAAGTGAAATTGAAAGTGAAAATTTTTAAAATTGACATTAATAGTAAAAATGTTTTGGGTGTATTTAAAAATTTTTTGATTGAAAATGAGAATTTTTTTGAGTGGAGGTGAAAATTTTGTGGATTAAAGCGAATATTGTTTGCATTAAAGTGAACATTTTTGGGTGAAAGTGAAAATATTTTACGTTTTTTCTTGAATATGAGAGTGAAAGTGAAAGTTACGTGAACGCACCGCATGAGTTTAATTTTCTAATTATAGGAAAACAAATTCGCTTCATATTTTCGTGAAAGTAGCAAATAGTCGCATATTATTTATTTCGAAAAAAATGTTTTTAATTTGAAAACAGATTTTTGAGGTTAAAATGCTAGTTTAATTTCTCCACTTGAGAACATTAAGTTCACCACCAGGTGGCGGGAAAAATTCCAAGAAGGAACTGAACTGCCATCTAGCGGTGACCTTGGCGTTCGCAGGTGGAGAGTATCATCTCCATCATATTGAATCTCAAGATTTTCGTAATTCTACAGTTATTTCTAATATAATAAAAATTTATTTATAAATAATTCAAATATTTAAAATAAAAAGAAGAGTTTCATAAAAAGAAAAATTTACAATCTTTTGAAAGTGTAAATTTCATTAAAATACCAAAGGAGAAATTTCTTTGTGTCTTTAATAACAATTAACATATTTATTAGCATGAATTTGAAATTTTACTATGATAGAAATTTGATATGTTTTCTAAAGAAATAGACAAAAAAAAATCCAGCAATAAATTAACAATTTAACTAGACCGAAGTAAATGAAAGACAATTAAAAATGAAATAAAAGGGGTTTTTTTTAAGAAACGAACATCTTGAATATTTATAGAGCCATTATTTTTGTCTGAGAAAAGTCTCTTCTCTTGCTGCATAGAAGATAATAATATTCATCCTTCGCAAGGCCGATCAAAGCTCTGGAGAGAGTGAGAGAGCAGGGGCTGGCATGCCACGGATCGATCCTCAATATCTGGGTATTAAACATACATATGCATGTCGATAAGTTAGAAGCGGTAGAGGGAAAAGATATAGAGAGAGGAAAATAGAGGATAGATAATTCCTAGGTACTTTCTTCCTATATTTTTTCCTCCCTCTCTCTCTCTCTCTATCTCTTTCGCCCTCGAATTTCTCTCTTGCATTTTCTCTCTCTCTTTTTTCGCATTTCTCTTCCTTTTTTTTCTCTCTAAAAGTCATAAAAACAGGATTGGCAGTTTTTACGATACGAAATTCAGACATTTGGATACATAGTAGTTTGCGGACAACGTACAACGCTCCCTTTCTCCCTGGGTGGGTCTCTCGTGTGATTTAATTGGACGTGCTGTTTAATTGAGCGATAAGCATGTATGTATGAGTATGCTTGCTTCGCACGCGAACCCGTCGCGAGACAAAGGTTTCTCTCTCCTATATAAGCCCTCCTGTCGATATGGTCTTCCATCTAACGACCTGGTCTGTCACCCGGGTCCAATGCTTTAAGCGAAGCGTCAACGCCAGGGAAATAATCAACTCTCTCTCTTTCTCTCTCTCTCTCTCTCTCGCTGTGAGAGAATTTTCCCGGTTAAATCCAAAAGCGTCGCGCGTTTAATTTTCAATTGACAGTCACAGATGATTGCTCAGTATTTTTGGTCTTTTGTCTCAGTGAAATAACTATGGACAAATCCAAAATTGACAAATATACACAGAGTGACTGTTTGCCATTTGTCAAAAACATTTTGTAATTAAACACACATACATTGTGTGTATGTGTATATATGGTGCGCGTCCGAACATGACTGAAACGTGGGCATAAACAATACTAATTATTCCGCAACAATATTCACGTGCGTATGAGTCAATCAATCATATAATAAATTACTGTCGCTTTCTATTAAAAAAGCAAGCAAGTAGTGCAATTCGATTGTTATTAGAATCAATTTTTTTCTGATTTATATTTTTACATTTGAATTCTGAAATATATAAAATCTCAGTTGCAATACAAATATTGATAGTTATTTTGAGTACGGAATTAAATTGATATTCAAGATGAATTTTGCCATGTATGGGATATTCCTTATTATTACTAGTGAGAAAAATTAATAAATTACCTTCTTTACTTTGCCCAGCAATATGCCTTCTTGAATTTTTCAATTAGTCTTCTTTATTAGTGATCAAAATTAGATAGAAAATATTTTTGGACCAAATTTGAAATGGAAACAAAGTCCACTTGGGAAAGAATACAGGATTGACACAAAAATTTCACTTTTTTTCCTGACTTTTCCCTGATTTCCAGACAAAACTTTGATACTTTTTTCGTGACCCTAAAAAATATTCTGATTCACTCTAAAAATGATTAGATACAAAAAAAACTATTTCATTTATTTACGAATTACTTTAATTCTAAAATTATTCGAAAACATCAATAACCTTATTTTTAAATAAATATTTAATAATTACTATTTTTCCATAGGTATTAAATAATAATTTATTTATGAAAATAATTGCATTCATGCGAAGAATTTAATAAAATTTTGGTTTAAATAATTGAAATTTTGCCAAGAATTTTATTAAAATTTTTGAAAATAATTGACTTCTTAAGAAAAATTTTGCTATCTATTTATAAAAATAACTTAATTCTTAAAGAGAATTTTTCAAAACTTTTGAAAATTATTTAATTTCTGCAAAGTATTTTATTACTTTTCAAAAGAATTTAATTCTTGCGATAAATTTCGATATTTATCAAAATAATTGAATTTTGGAAAAGAATTCTTATTTAAATTCCTTAAAATAATTGATTTTTTGTAAAAATTTTTGTTGTTTACCAAGACAATTGAATTACTTTGCAGAATTACTGAAAAATTTTTGAAAATAATTAAAAAAGTTATTTATGAAAATAATTGAATTATTGCGACGAATTTTATTATTTTATTGAATAATTGAATGTTTCTTAAAATCCAATTCTTTCGTCGAGTTTTAATAAAATTTTTTAAGAATAATTGCATTTTTCGAAGAATTTCTTTAAAATTGTATTAAAAAAATATTTGAAATTCTGCTATGAAAACAATTGAATTCCTGAAAGAAATTTTATTATTTATGAAAATAATTGAATGTTTTCGTAGAATTGGATCAAAAAATTTTTTTCAATAATTAAATTTTGTAATAAATTTTATGAAAATAGTAAATATTGAAAATCATTGAATTGCGAAAAACTTTTGTGAGTAATTGAAATTTTGCAAAGAATTTTATTTAAATTTTTGAAAATAATTGAACTTTTGGTGAAAAATTTTGCTATTTATAAAGATAATTGAATTCTTGACGAGATATACGTTAAAATTTTTGAAAATAATTGAATTTCTACGAAGAATTTTATTACTTCTGAAAATAATTGATTTCTTGTTATTTATGAAAATAATTGAATTATTGAGAAGAAACTTATAAAAAAATTTGTAAATATTTGAAATCCTGTAAAATTTTAATTTTATAAGGAAATAAGGAAATGTTTGCGTACAATTTTATTAAAATTGTTATTGAATAATTTTTTAAACTTTAAAAATATTATTATAAAACATGAAGATAACGATTACTCCAAGTCTTCGACTCGGAGTGATCGTTTTCTTCATGTTTTATAATAATTAAAGAGGATAGAATGTTAAAATGATTATTTTATATTATAAGAATATTGTTACTGTAACTTCTTAAAAATTATTTTCATATTCTATTATTATCTTAAATTTAAACTAAAATTCATTTCCAAAACAAATTTTTATTAGAAAATTCTACGAGAATTCAATTATTTAAATACAAAAGTAAATTATTTATTGGATAATTGAATGTTTCTTATAATTTAAGTCTAAAAAAGAATTTTATTAACAAATTTTTAAATAATTGAATTCTTTTGACGAATTTTAATAAAATTTTTTAGAATAGTTCCTATACATTTTTCAAGGAATTCGATTAAAATTGTATTAAAAAATTGAATTTCCACGAAGAGTTTTATTATTTCTGAAAGTATAATTGAATTATTGACAAGAAACTTATAAAAAATTTGTAAATACTTGAATTCCTGTGAAATTTTAATTATTTATGAAAATAATTAAATGTTTGCGTACAATTTTATTAAAATTTTTTTTAAATAATTGAATTCTTCTGGATAATTTTATTAAAATAGATATTAAAAATCATTGAAATGAGGGAAATTTTTGAAAATAATTGAAATTTTGACAAGAATTTTATTTAAATTTTTGAAAATAATTGAATTTTAAAGAAGAATGTTTTTATTTATAAAGATAATAATTTGTATTTTTCGAAATTGTTTTGTAAATTTCGAATATAATTGAATTTTGTGATAAAACGTTTATTAATTTTGAAAATAGTTGAATTTCTCCAATCATTTGTAACTTCTTCAAAATTTATTTTTTTTTTAGTGTTTTTAACTAAAATTCTTCTATAAATCAATTATTTTTAATAATTAATTAAATATATATATATATATATATTGACAAATTTAACTAATTTTAGAAGATTTTGAATTATTAAAATATTTTAAAATTCTAAGTTCATTTAAATTTCTAATTAAATTCATTAGACATTGAAATTTTATGAAATTTTATAAAATTTTAAATTGAGACCGTTTGAATTTCATTTATTTATGAAAGTTGTAAACGCAACTCTTTTAAAATTGAATTAATTTTGATATATTTAAGTAAAATTATTTATTAAATAATTTATTTATTTTATGATAGTTGTTCAAGATTTAATAAGTTATTTAAAAAGAAAATTTGTCAGAAATTGAAAAAATTGAAGATTTTGTATTAGAATTAGTGGTAGTTTCATAGTTTAAAAGACACAAAAATTCAGAATTTTCTTTATAAATTCTAAAAATTTAATTTTTTCCAGTATATACTTTTAATAAAAATCTCTAACTTTTTCCTGAATTCCTTAACTTCTCTGACCTGTGTCAACCATGGAATGCGTCACGTACACGGAGAAAAATTCTTTTTTAATGATTACAATAGTCTACATTACAGCTCGGATATGTGACCACTTTTTGGAATGATTACGAAGACTATGTAATGTGTTAAGAATTTAGTAAGAACGATTACTATAGCTGTTGTAAGGGATACCTTCATGTTTGTACTTCTTACAACAGCTATAGTAATCATCACAAAAAGTGGTCACATATCCGAACAGTAATATAGACTATTGTAATCATTATGAATAAATTTTTCTCCGTGTATATATATACTAAATGTATGATAATTTTTAAAACCGACATTTTTTTTACATCTTTAAACAATTTCCTTGAGTGGAGAGAACTTTATATATCTAAAACCCAATTTCGAACATATTGTGCGCATAGATGTTGATGAAAACAAGGTGTGAATGGTTATTAATCAGCCCTAATTCATTAGCACTGGAGAGTCGGAACGAAAGTGTCGAATAATCCTCATGGGTAATTAAGTGTCAGTGGTCAAATGGATGAAATCAATGATGCAATTATATAGTCAATGGAACTATAACAATTACCAGATCGAAGATGAGGTGGGCGCGTGCCAGAAACGCATCATACTGCCTGACTCACTATAATGAATACATATATACATACTGAGTGGTGTATGTATATATATATATAAATATACATATGTTTAAATACACGTATATTATGTATATACAGACACCATATACCTAGCAATCTGCCGCAAATGTGCACGCACGCACATATTGATGCGACCGATGCGTTTGATCCGCGTTTACGCAATTCGAACTGGACAGCTCGAGTGACATGGCCTGAAGATACGTGAACATGACAGATAAATCACCCGCACTGTTCGACAGAAACTGAACGTAAACGCGATCAGTGTAATGCGTCCATAGACTCTCAAGTTATATCGTTATATACATACATTGCGAAATCAACCACACACGATCCTCACTATATCCAAAATATCTCCATATCCCTCAATGGAATATCGGTATAGTCTCTCTCTCTCTCTATATATATGTATTGAGTAAAGAGATGGTCTGAGGTATAAATGCAGTTTCAATATATCTATATATAGGTTGCAAATGCGAGTGAGAGATACTCTCCATTTCTCTCTCTTTTCAGCAGCGATGAAAAAGCTCGTGTACAGAATCAGCGAAATGCTACCGGCATCGTAAAATTCTGCATAAGTCAATTTTTGTGGAGCGCCTGCAACATATTGCCAGTAAAAATATGCAGGGCTATAAACATCTGTAGGAGATATGAATTAGACACCCTTAATCTTATATACAAACGCACACACAACTTTTTACATCGCAATTTGTAATATATTTCTACTTTTGGGTTGTTTTCTTTTTTCTAATTTTTGCGTATAGTAAAAAAAAGGTGCTGGCAATTTATCATCATCTTTATTACTTCATATGAGTCGCAAAATGTTTTAGCAATTCAGTCTTATTACTATTACAGATATAGGGAATTCAGGAAAAAGTCAGGAATTTTTATTAAAATTACTAAAAAAAATTAAATTTTTAGAATTCATAAGAAAATTCTGAATTTCTAGTTTTTTTTGTTTGATTCATAAACTAGAAAATTACCATGAATTCTAACACAAAACCTTCAAATTTTTTAATTTCTGATAATAATTTATTTTTACATAACTTAATTCTTGAAGAGCACAGTGTGAGAAAACATTATACTTACTTTAAATAGAAAAATAATTTTAAGTGATTTTGTTTAACCCGTGGGTCGTGTTTACTATCACTCACAATAAATATCCCTCCGTCACACACATGGGAAAAAATTACGACTTTACACACGTTTAGAGGAAATCCCTCACCACATTGTAAAATAAGCAACACTACAACATAAACAAAGGAATCAACAAAAATTTAGTTTTAACACAAACTTACAAATATGTAGTAAATTATTCTAAATTATAAAATTAATAAAATTAATTTTCGGTCTCAAAAATAAAAATTAATTACACGAATGCACATCTTCGAAGAAATTCCACTTGACATGTAAAAATAATGTAAAATTAACAAATAAGCAAAAAAAATCATTAAACAATTAATTTTAATTATATTTATAATATAATTTTGTCATTAACCAACAGTGGAACAAAAAATGTTTTGAAAACTTGATTTTTTTATTTAACATAACCTCACTTTTTCGAGTTTTTTCTGGCTTTGAAGCTTCATAATTAAATATTAATTATGTTTAAACTAAATGTTTTTTTTAAAATGTGTTGAGGAATAAATTGTCGAAAGGTATAGAAACTGATTTTATTTTGCAATGAGAAAAACAAAAGTTATTTAAAAAATACTGAAACCGTAGAGGGAATCCCTCCCTAGGTGTGTGACGGAGGGATATAATTTGTAAATAAATTGATAGATATTTTTCTTTATATCAATATTATAAGACATTATAAGGGTCATTAATGATATTTTTTACAATAATTGAATAATTAGTTATAATTTAAATATATATTATAATATTTGATACAATATCAGATTCCGCTGGGCATTTTGGGACAATCATGTTGTATTTTCCTCAAACAGTTAAGGGGTTAATTAAAATTAGTTTGTAAGCTTAATCCCAATGTATATAAATAATTTACTTTCGTATTTAAATAATTGAATTCTCGTAGAATTTTCTAATAAAAAATTGATTTGAATATGAATTTTAGTTCTAATTTTAGATAATAATAGAATATGAAAATAATTTTTAAGAAGTTACAGTAACAAAATTCTTATAATATAAAATAATGATTTTAACATTCTATTCTCTTTAATTATTATAAAACATGAAGAAAACGATCACTCCGAGTCAAAGACTCGGAGTAATCGTTATCTTTATGTTTTATAACAATATTTTTAAAGTTTAAAAAATTATTCAATAACAATTTTAATAAAATTGTACGCAAACATTTCCTTATTTCCTTATAAAATTAAAATTTTACAGGATTTCAAATATTTACAAATTTTTTTATAAGTTTCTTCTCAATAATTCAATTATTTTCAATAAATAACAAGAAATCAATTAATTTCAAAAGTAATAAAATTCTTCGTAGAAATTCAATTATTTTCAAAAATTTTAACGAATATCTCGTGTCAAGAATTCAATTATTTTTATAAATAGCAAAATTTCTCATCAAAAATTCAATTACTTTCACAAAAAATTTAAATAAGAATCTTTGCAAAATTTTTATTATTTTCAATAGTTTTTCGCAATTCAATGATTTTCAATATTTACTATTTTCATATAATAATTTATCACAAAATTTAATTATTGAAAAAAATTTTTTTGATACATTTCTACGAAAACATTTAATTATTTTCATAGCAGAATTTTAAATATTTTTTTTAAATACAATTTTAAATAAATTTTTCGAAAAATGTAATTATTTAGAAAATTTTATTAAAACTCAACGAAAGAATTGAATTAAACATTCATTTATTTAATAAAATAATAAAATTCGTCGCAATAATTCAAATTTATTATTTTTATAAATAACTTTTTTAATTATTTACAAAAATTTTTCAGTAATTCTGCAAAATACAATTGTCTTGGTAAACAACATAAATCTTCCTATAAAATCAATTATTTTAAGAAACTTAAATAAAATTCTTTTCCAAAATTCAATTATCTTGATAAATATCAAAATTTATCACAAGAATTAAATTCCTTTGAAAAGTAATAAAATACTTTGCAGAAATTAAATAATTTTCAAAAGTTTTAAAAAATTCTCCTCAAGAATTAAATTATTTTTGTAAATAGATAGCAAAATTTTTCTCAAGAAGTCAATTATTTTCAAAAATTTTAATAAAATTCTTGTCAAAATTTCAATTATTTAAATCAAAATTTAAGAAAATTCTTGGCATGAATTCCAAGATTATGTAATGTATCTATAAATAAATTATTATTTAAATTCTTCTCAGGAATTCAATTATTTTTAAAAATTTTAATAAATTTCTTTAAAAGTTTTCAATTATTTTCAAAAATTGAGATAAAATTCTTGGATTCAATAAATTTCAGTTTTGTAAAAAGTTTATTTGAATTTTTTTTGAAGAATTTAATAACCTGACAACTCGTTAAAATAAAGTTTCGAACAAATCAAAATTTGGTGCAATTGAAATTCTGTTATTAAAAATTTGGCTGAGTAGAATTTCATTGGAATGAGAATTTCGCTAAATGAAACATGTATTGAAATAAAAATGATGGTTATTGAAAATTCAATTTACTAAAAGTCCTATTAAACGGAAATTTTGTTAAATATGAATTCAGTTAAATGGAAATTTTGTTAAATGATAATTCGGTAAACCAGAAAATTTGCAACATAAAACATCGAATAAATAAAAATTCTGTTGAATAAAAATACGGTTAAATAAAAATTCACTGGTATAAAAGCCCCTGTTCATTATAAATTTTATTTTATCAAATTCTTTTAAGTTGATTTTTTAAATATTTTTTTAAATTAAATTTTTTATTTTTTAATCGAAATCATTTTTATTAAATTCAACCTTGTAAACCTGTGATTTTTTCCCTGACATTTCCCTGGCTTGTGGTAAATTTGATTTAATAATAAATTAGTGACATAGTTATGAATAAATGTATCAAAAAAAAATAACAGACGATGCTTCAGGGACCATCGACTGAAAAGAAAATTATTGTTGTTTCTTTTGAAAAGAGAATTTTCCCGAATCAAGAATATAATCTCATCTTATGGAAAAGTGAAGAGCAATTTTCAAGGTGTCCTTGGTGGTTTGGCGATTCGATCATTGGGGCAATTTCTCTTTTCTGATTGAAGATAAAAAGCGCGCGAACGGGCAAGCGAAGGGTTGCCTTTATCAGTTTTTCATGCGAAGAAACAAATCCATTGGAAAAAGGGTTTCTGAATCTAGTGTCTGAATGAGAGAGAAAGAGAGAGAGACGGTCTCTTCTTATCGCAAATACGGCGCATTTGGAAACGATCAGGGCGGGAATTTTTGCCGATCTAATTTTTCACGTGAAAGTACCTAAATCTGGCTCTACAAAGATGTCTTTTTCGTTTATATAGAAAATGGAGATCGATTTATTTAACCCCATTGTTTTATTTCTTTTTGTTCAAAAGAATATATATATCTGTATCTACGCGCGTAAATTTCGACCATCCTATTCGCAAATAGATGACATGATGGCGAATGAAGAAACGAAATCCAAAGGAAAACGCGTACCGTTAACGTGCGTCTCTTATCTATAAGCTTATGCAAATGTCAAGCAGTTTGCCATGAGGATTTGCATATACTTTTCCACGGCGATCTACATAGAATCGTGGATCGTGTCTAGGCATAATCCCCGAGAAAGGCGCCCCCATGTACATACTTTTCAGAGTACGTCGAATACCATGAGAGTATCCAAGCTCTGTCCTATACTATGTCCTCTTCTTTAGCTTCACTCACACACACACACACTTCTTTCCTTATCCACCTCACTTTGAAAATTGTGCATCTGCTGTGAAAAAAAAATCCCAACCATTATTTTCTATTCGATACACCTAAATCCGTTTTCGACATCTTTGTGGAATTTTCTCCCACTATGCAAAGAATAGAATAGAAAATAATAGTCTCTGCGGCTTTTTACTATAACCAGTCTAAGTTAAACAAAAATTTCTTTTCAAATATATAGAAGAATTTCGGAAAGTATTTTCAAATTTTCATCAGTTAACAGGATTTTTATTTTTTTAAAGAAATACTTTTTTGATTACAATAAATTGTGATGGAAATTTTGGAAATGGAATTTTACTCACACTGGGAAAAATTTACCAACGACAAAATTTTCTTCTCAAAATTCGGAATGTAGACTTTTAGATGTTTTTTTTTACAATTTGTGCTCACCTTTAAGTTATTCCAAAACTAAATACGTGGGTAAATTTCATACTAATTTTGTTCAATCATAAATGTTGGTATATTTTTTATTCGATAAAATTAAGTACAATGTTTTTTAATCTAATTTCTGATAATTGTAAATAATAACCTCTCGCAACCTATTCTTATATATCATTTGCTTGAATAATTACATTTAATTCAAAAAAATCTATTTTGTTTTAGTTTAAACTACAAAATAGGTTCAAAAATTTTTTGAACCAAACTTAAAAAATTAATTATGCACCTAACAAAAAGTAATCCTAAATAGAAAGGTGTACGGAATGTCTGCAATGCTTCCAAGGACCCTGAGCAGATTCCTGTCTCTCCGGAAAGTCCACAAAAAGTCTGATGGTTTAAAAGATTCAAAAAATATGGAATAACAGTTTTATATTTTTTGAACCACCAGACTTTCTGCAAGCAAAAGTCCGCGGTAAGTTTGCAGACATTCTGTAGACTTTTACTTGGGATACTACATTAAAAAAAATTTCATCTTATTAGTGGATCATAAATGGAGATTTAGTTGCAAATAAGCAATTTTACTACAACTTTGTGAAGATGCTAAAATTTTAGGTGCTGCAATTTTTAGATGCCGAAGTCTACAATTTTTGCCATTATTCTTCTATACCAATTGCACTTCTCATAAGAATTATGTTGATACCTTAATTTTATTTTATAAACACTACCTAAACCTCCAATGTTGACTTTTGTTCTGTCCTCAATATGAAACACACTTCCAGGTAAAAGAATCACCTTCTTCTCTTTTATCTTATACAATTGTTCTATTTTCGCACTTAAATACGGTCCATTGAATAAAATTTCATACACAATGTTCGTATAGCCATCTAACGGATATCCAAAAAATCTTGTAGCCGAATCCAATAATGGATAAGTTTGTGTAAATTTTTGCAAAGTAATATAGTTCTCAGGTGACAACAAATCAATAACTGTTGTTGGTTTTGTTTCAACATAAAATAATTTCAAATCAAATGTCTCATCTGGATCATCAGACTGCCTTATGGCTAATTTATAAAGAGCAAGTTTCATCAATTTTGCCTCGTTGGTATCACTGATTATTCTTGTGTATCCATTGGTTGCGTAATTTCTTATAGCATAGTAATCATGAAAAGAAAGAGAAAATCTCGCCTTCTGTTCATTAAAACTATCAATTATATCTTCAATCGTTGTACTCTCTTCAATTCTACTTCTCTCTACTTTCGAGTAAAATGAATTGATCCTAAATTTTCCATCGAATTTCGAAATGTTGTGCTTTTCGAAATATGCGTTGTACCTTAAATTACTCAAGAGTTGCGGTTCGGATATTAAATAATCTTGACTCATATTAGGTACATCGGTGAGTTCAGAGTCATGGCATTTGTCAATAAACGATATTAAAGCTGCTTTATCGGGAAAAATGTATGCCTCCAAAACAGAACGTATCCATTGTTCTCTACTCTCGACATTCGTTTTATTAATAAACCCTTTTGCCGCTTCGTATTCATAGTTCAATTTGATCCTTAAACGGTGTCGTCTTTGACATTTATTACTATTTTCCAACTGATAAAAATAACTATAATCACTACATTTCTCATCGCAGTCGTCAATATTTATCGATATTCCAGTGAAAACAGCATTTATCGTTTTCCTACGAAGCTCATTATTAATTTCATACATACAATTATTTGAATCGGATACAAAAGTTACGTTATCAAGAGCTATGTACTTTTTTCCTTCTCTCTCCGTATTCCCGATTTGTAAAAACAGTCTCTCATCCTTTAATTCATAGCCCGTTCGAAATATGGCAATTTCCGAAATATTACTAGATAGAAAAACAAATTTATAACCATAACCAGTGTCACTGTTCTTATTCAAAGTGTTCACGAAAAGTAATCGATTATTCTTTTCACCAATCGCACCAACGCTTCGGTAATAATTCGAATTTAATAGAAATATCCTAGAAAGGCTACTCAATACGGAAGAAAAACTAAAAGATGTCTTCTGTTTTAGTTCTCCAATTACCTCTTCAAGTATACCAATCATTTTATTATCTGTAAATGTTAACCGAAATGCAGAATACTTAATGTTTGTGGCAATATCCTCAAATATTTTTTCATTATTCAATGCTTCTTTTAGCGAAGAGATGTACTTCTTTTCTGTAACAATATCGTTGACTGCTTCAATACTCGCGTCTCTTAAAAATACCGACTTGATACTTGTTTCTAAAGAACGGAGAAAAATCATTATATTATTGCTGATTATTTTCGACGATATGCTATTGGAATATTTGTAGAATAATTTACGGACATCTGAAGTGCAAAGTTTACTACAATCCGCTCTGCAATTCGTGGTTAAACATGGTGAGTATGGCATCAAAGAAAGACCAAATTCTTTCCACCAGTCACTATTCAGTTCACTACCATTCTTTCGACAATTATCTAAAAATTTCAATTGATTCTTTAATTGTGTTTTTTTGAATTTTATCAAATTTTCCAGAAAATTGGTCATTGTTTCGTCACTTGTTTTCAAAATTTCAGGCATTGAATTATTTGCCAATTGACGAAAATTAGACCAAGTTTCTTCTGTAAATCTACTTGATTCATCGTCTATACGGTTTAGGGTTATTTTATCATTTTCGTGATTTAGAACATAGTATAAAGAACTTTTAGTACTAGGGCAGTAAACTTCGAGAAGATTATAATAAGAATGTTTATCGGATGAATTATTATGATCGTCTCTATTGTCAGGAAGTGGTAATGATACAATAGCATCAGCACAATGGAATTCATTAATTGCTCCCTCAATTGATTGGGAATAATAATTTTCAAATGATTCACCGATCTTGTTAATTTGTCTCATAAAATTTTCTTCTGGATCAGGTAGACGTATATTATCTCCACAATAGAACGATTTTGGATAATTTAGATAAAAATCAAGTCTAGTGTTTTGTTCAAATTTGCCTACCTTGGGACAATTATTTTTGAGAACAGTTTCTGCGAATGTGACACAACTTTGAAAACTTGAGATTTCAATGTGCATTTGATATCGGTAGTCGTTTTTTAATTTAGTTTCAATTTCGTTAAAATTTTTAGTTGTTTGTTGAAACAAATTCGCGTAAGCTGCTTGCCAAAAGTGGGAATTAGAAACAACTGTTGCCATATTTTCGTTTTCGAATAAATATTTTGATGTTAGAATGTAATAAGTAAGAGCTGGTAGTGCAAAAGCTTTTAACATTTGTAAATTCTTCTCATCATTTAGAATTAGTTTTTCGATAATATGACCAATTTGTAAATACTCATTGAATAAATCGTCGTTAAAAATGTAGAAAGTAATGTCTCTATCGGAATAGTAGGCAGGATTTGTGAATCCAGCTTGAAGGAACATTGAACCAGCTTGTGCGTAAATATAATCAAGTGATAATAGAGTGAGATTACTTGTTGTCATTGGAAACATTGGTAAAATTATATCATTGTATATTCTACCCAATGCTAATAAATTAAGTTTCGATTTTTCACCATATTCATTTTCAAATCTTTCCATTTCAAGATTTATAAATATTGTTTGTAATATTTTTTCAATTTGTAAATTATTTTCTGTGAGAAAAACAGTTGCCAAGAAACCATAAATGTTGCCATATTTTTCGAATACTAGGGAAGTAACAATGTGATCGAACATTGCATTAACAAATGTCACATCAAAATATTCGTTCTCCTTTGCTCCGTACAGATCGCTTCCTTTTAGTAAATTTCGAATTAATATACTTTTCTTCACATTATTATTTTCATTCGCTTTCAGATATTCATAGAGTCCATTAACAATCGGTATAGGTTTGGTTTGATTTGCTTCAGATAGATAACGTTCTGAGTATAAAAAATTACTGAGCAAGTTTAAGTAATTAAAAATTGGTACAAGTTGCACCGTTTCGAGTGGATTCCTAAATGTTTCCATTTTTTAGACAATTTTTGACAAATATTTTCATTCGTTTTTAAAGAATAAAAAGATTTTGGTTTTTCTTTTGATTTTTTTTTTCAATAAAGAAGACGATGTTTAATTATCTGCAAAATAATAGTTATTAAATTATTAGTCTCTGTTGCAAAGGTATAAAAATAGAAGAAGTGATACTGTGCAAAAATAGTGGAAGCGTCAGGTTGATAGAAAGAGTAACGTCCCCTCTTCTTTCTCTCTCTAGAGACGCATGCGCATCAACGACATCATCGCGCATGCGTTAAGAAACAAAGATAAAAGAGGGGACACGTTAGGTTCTCTAGCTATCTCTTTTTATCGACCTGACGCTTTTTCAGTCCTCTCGCGTTTCTTATATCTTTATGTTGCAAACTAAAAAATTTCGTAAATTTACCGAAAATTATTTTTCTGTCACAAAACAGATCGTAAATTTTGCAGTGCTTAAAATTTATTTTTGGTTTTATTAAGCATTCATTTCTCTAATTCTATTAATATTTATATTCATTTATTAATTTATTGAACAAATTGTAATACCTGCTGTAATTATTTGTCGTACACAGCAACTATTATAATTATTAATTATTCCATTAGAGGAAAGCTAATTACTTAATACCACATAAGACCGAAACTTTTTGATTTTTGACACATTCTCCTGATTGATATAAACTTGAGTTGAATATATTTGAATAAAATTTCTGTTTATCTATTTAAATTGTTATATTGATACAATTGAAAATGTTTTTAACAGTTTATTTATATTGCTCTGGGTAAATTGAAAAAAAAATTAAGTAAATTTAAAAAATTAATGTATTTTTTAAAGAATTGAATAAATCAAAAAATATAAATAAAGTAAATATCGAAACTAAATTTCGAATATAAATTTGCATTGCGAATTGATAGCTAGAAAAAAAATTCTATTCTTACAGTAGGGGAAGAAAATTACAGCGGAAGAAAAATATTTCCTTCTCTCCAAGTTTAATTTTCGTTATATTTTAATATTTTTTGTTTGACACGTGTGAAGGTATTGTGTTTCAAGGTGAACCTAATGTCAATATTTTATCGATAATTTAGCATAAGTAAATTAACACAATAAACAGTTTTTTGTTGTTGCTTAATTTGTTAAAGGCACAGGGGCAAAATTGTCTTAGAATCATTTCAATATGTTTATATTATATTGTTTCAATTGTTACTATTAATATAAATATTTTAGTAAATGATTAAAAATTGAATAATTTTTCACGAAAAAAAGAAATGGACTTGAATTCGACGTTTTAATTTCTAAGAAGGTGAAAATATCTTATAACGAAGAGGTCTCGAATTTTAACAAGATGAAAAAGAAACCTTTTCTCATTTAAAGTCAAGACCAATTTTATTCTATTATCTTATCTTCTTGGAAAAAAAAATAATACACCATTTTTATATAAAAGCCGCACTGTTGCAAATTAAAGCCTCCGGGCGCAGTTTCAGGGACTCGGGGAATTTCCATTCTTTTTCCTTCTTATCATTTTTTGGCTCTAAGCCCAGTGCGCCAAGCGTTGGTTGGCATTACTTTTGTGTTTCTCTCATTTGTACCTGCCCCTTATATATATAGTATATATAACTATTTTTCTCCCCAAGATTCTTCGACTTCAATTTTCATCAGAGAAGACGCGAACAAAAAAAAAAACTTCATGTCCTTCTGGAATTAATCTCACGCAACTTTTTTTTATATTTAAAAAAAATAAAAATCTATTGAAAAAAATTATTTTTTAAATTTAAAACACTATCATACAGAAATAACTCTTTTTTTTCTCGCAAAAAATTTAATCTTTATTATTTTTCATTTAGCTTCCCTTATTTCTATATAAATTTTTCCATTTCGTTTTTAAATGATAAATCTTGATTAAAATTTCCAATATGAAATTTTCATTCGCGAATAATATTAATCAGTGAAACATTTTTAGAGATATTAAATTTCATTTGAAAGAGTTGGAAAAACGATCATATATATCAGAGAGTATAAAATATTTTAGTGCCTCATCTCTTTAACTAAAAACTTTCATATTGCCTCCTATAAAAAAGATATTGGCCAAATGACTCAGTTTCGAGAATTTTTTTTTCTTTTTTTCATTGCCAACGCGCGTCTCTGTCATAAATCTATAAAGGAAACGAAGAATTGTCACACAGACAAACAGAGATGAAATTGAAAAAATTTTTTACACGTGCTTTAAAAGTTTCTAAAAAAAAAAATTTTTTTTTTGTTATTTAAAAACTAAAGTTTTGAAAAGTAAAAGATTTTTTATAAATATTTGACAATTTCTTTTGTTTCTTGTTTTTTGCCGAAGAAATAAATAATTCAAAACTTTGAAACATTGTGTGGGGACAAAAAAAAAATTCGTTTACTTTAAAAAATTGTTTCACGTTCCTTGTAAATTGCTTCATGAAATAGAAAAAAAACAAAAATATGTCTAACAATTTTTGTCGTAGAAAATAAAATATTAGAAAATAAAAAGGTAGTAATTTATATTTTTGTTAGAAATAATTTCGTTTTTGTTTTTTAAAATAAATAAAAATAAAAATTTTAACTAACCGAAAGAATACTTTAAAAAAATTCTCGCTTTAGAAAAACAAGCACGTAGGAGAAATTTCATCATTTTGTAGGAACCTTTTTTGTTCGTAAAATTTTCAATTCTATGTAATTTGATTAATTTGAGAAAAAAAAATTAGAGAGTGGATAGTGAAAATTTTTCTTAAAGACTATACGATGAATATTCGGTATGTATATATATCTATAGGTATATGTGTGCTTGCTAATTAAATTAATGAAAATAATTGATCGGACTGTATATATAAAGGGGGTTCTCTTGATTAAAGGGACAGTATTTCCGACATTCGACGTCAAGTTTCAAGACAGCCCTCTCGTCATCGTCGTTTGCAATTCTCTGGGCTCCTCAACGTTATACTTGGACTTGAAGCAACAAGTTTCAAATATCAGTGTAGTACCCACTTCTGCACATAGAGTAGAGTAGAGTATAATAGTTCTCGAAAGTTTTCTTCTTTTAGACTTTGGAGAGAAGGAAAACGATGAGCAACGAGAGGGCTACTTTCCCAGACGCTATAACACACACATTTTATATATATATATATATATGTATATATTAACAGTGAATAATTTCCGTATTTTCTGAAAGTGAAAAAAAGCATCGCGTATACTATATATATACTCAACTCCTTCGATATCGGCTTTTTCTTCTCCCTTTGATAATTAAAAACCAGAAAGAGAATTTTATCCTCGCTTAAGAGTCATTGAATAAAAAAATTTCAGTGAAAAAAATATTATTTAAAAAAAATGCGCAAAATTATTTTCCATTATTGCAAAAAAATTTAAAGGCGACAGTGGTTAATCCTAATTATTATTAATAAAGAATTATTAAATAAAAAAAACCACTTAATAATCCTGTATAGTATTCAAAATGTGACTTAAAAATTGTAAACTTACATCTAAAAATTTAACTTCTTTTAGAAAAAGTAACATTATTGTAGTTAATTCTTTGCTTTGAATTTTAAGGGGAGGCATCAACTTTATTTTCACCCCCTTAAATTTAAATCATCAAAAAAATTGACATTTTTTTTTGTATCATTTTTCACCTCAAAACATATAGGATAGTTTTAACAAAAAAAAATTTTTATTTTTTAACAATTTAGAAATTTTATTTTTTTCGAAATTTCAATATTTTTTCAAATCCCCACACGAGAAATTTTTTTGAAATTGTAAAAGAAGCAAAGAAAAAAATTGGCGTCAAAAAATATTGAAATTTGTAAAATTAAATCCATTTTTTCGACTAAAATTTTTGAATTTTTACATTAAAAAATCTTTAATTTGGTCAGAAATTTTTTTCTATTCACAAAAATAGGAGCAGGCGTTTAAAATTGTAAAAAAGCATAGAAAAAAATTTCTGATTATTTTAGAAATTTTTTGAATGTAAAAATTCAAAAATCTTAGTCGAAAAAATGGATCTAGTCTAGTTTTATAAATCTATCTACTTTTGTTTAAAACTTATTTAATTAATTAAATTATCCAAAATCTTTGTTAAAATTATGTGAAAAATTTAAAGAAAAATTAATTAATCTTTAAAGTTGCGCGACATTCCGAGATTTGGTCAAAATTATTAATTAACTTTAATTTAAGTACCTATTAATTATAATTATTTATTGCTTTTTATATTCATTTATTCATAACATCTTTCAAATTGGAAAAATCATAATTTTTTTTCTTTCTTCTTGATCATTAAAAGAAAATTATGGTTATAATAGTTTGGAAAAAAAATTTATTTTACAAGTATTTTATTTTAAGAATATTTTAACATTTCTTTTATGATTCAGAAAAAATTTGTATCTTGAAAAACGACGCTGGTCTTGTAAATTTATTTTCGCAATTTTTGGATTCGAATTTCAAATTTAAGCTTTTCTTCTTTAAATTGGAGGTTTTTTTTATTAAAGAAGAGCTTTTTTCGAAAAACATAGGTATTCGGAACATTTTTAGAACTTTTTCTGAAATAAAAAGCTACTTAGAACTTTTTTAGAATTTATTTCCGATTAAGAAAAAATTTGAAAAATAACGCTGGTCTTGACAATTTTTGGAGGCGATTAACAAATTTGTGCTTTTTTCATCAAATTGGAGCTTTTTTTTAAAGAAGAGATTTTTCCAAAACACAGAGGTATTCGAAACTTTTTAAAAATTTATTCGAAAAAAAATTCTAAAAAAAAAATGAAAATAAAATTAACCAACAGAAAAATAAATTCTAAAAAGCTTTTATTAGATCTTTTTCCGAAACAAAGAGCTACTTAGAACTTTTTTTTAGATTTTATTTCCGATTGAGAAAAAATTTGAAAAATAACGCTGATCTTGACAATTTTTGAAGGCGATTAACAAATTTGTGCTTTTTTTTCATCAAATTGAAGCTTTTTTTAAGAAAGAGCTTTTTCCAAAACAGGGAGGTTCTCAGAACTTGTTCTTTACTTCTAAGCAAAATTCAAAAATTGTTAAACAACTGTGATTAAGAAATAGAAAATTTATTTATTTTGCATTATTATTAATGAATCACTATTTATTTTAAAAAATTATTATTTTGTTTTAGAAAAAGAAGAAAAATATTTGCACAATTTCGATTTTTAATCTTTTTTTTGGATAGGATTTTCCTCAGGAATTAAGACATTCAAAACATTCAAATTCAAACCTTTTTTAAATTAAAAAACGTATAAAAGATTCTTATAAAACATGAATAAATCGATCACTCCGAGTCTTCGACTCGGAATGATATTTTCTAGAATTTGAAATTATTTTTTATGAAAATAATTGAATACATTACAAAAATTTTATTATTTATAAAAATAATTGAATTTCTGGGAAATTTTTATTATATATGAAAAGAATTAAATGTTTGCATATAATTTTATTAAAAATTTTTTTAAAATAATTTAATTCTTTTTGGGAAATTTTATTAAAATAGTAGATATTAAAAATAATTGAAATTAGAAAATTGTTTGAAAATAATTGAAATTAGAACAAGAATTTTTTTCGATATTTATGAAAATAATTGAATTTTGAAGAAGAATTTTGTTATTTATAAAGATAATTGAAATTTTCACAAGATTTTTTTTTCAAATTTTGAACATAGTTGAATTTTACAAGAAGAATTTTATTTTATTTTTTTTTGAAAATAATTGAATTTCTGCAATTATTTGTAATTTCTCCAAAATTGTTTTAGTGTTTTCAACAAAAATTTGAATTAGAAAATTTTTAAATTCTATTATTTTTAAAATTGCTAATTTTATTTAAAAAAAAGGCAGTAAGAAGTTTTTAGTAAAAAATACAATACTCACGAGATTCTTCAATGAATTTCTTAGTTGCAAAAATTGACTTACCTGTAACAAAAGAAAAAAGAATTTTTCATTAGTTTATTGTAATACCCTCTCACTTTAATTTATTAAAACTAATTACATTATATTCTAAGTGAAACTTTAGAATTAGAATTAAAATTTTGGAATTAAAAATAGAAGTGAAAATTAGTTCAAAAAAATAGCGCGAAATTACAATTTTAATAAAAGAATAAATAAAAATAAATAAATAAAAAATAAAGTAGACCAATACTGGAACCAAAACTGACCCAGTCTTGGAAACACGTCTCTCAAGATTTATACAATCTCACATCAAACGTACTTTTTCCCCATGGCCCCTATTTAGCAATAAAGTAAGAAAAAAATAAAATTTATTACTAAAACTCTATTTACACTATTTTCTCCTCACGTATTTAACACTTTTTTTCCTTCCCTCTTGCACCTATTTCTTCATCACACCTTTGTTTTATCTATTCCATTTCTTAACGTGCGTCTTTTTTTTCTCTTTTCCGCTGAAAAGAAAGGAAGGAACGCTTAGGAGCAAGAAATTAGGCACAGGGGAATCTTAACGCTTGATAGTTCCGGACAGCGCGAAACTCCTCTGTGTGTATGTGTGTGAGTGTGTGTGTGTGTGCATGTACAAATTACACCCGCGTGAAGTGACATCACTTCCCATATTCTCGAGCAGTGCACTTCGCTATTTATACTTGTGACAAGTGGGTGGTAAAGCGTGGAGAATCATAAACCTATTTAATGCTTGGCTATAACGTGTAGCGTTTGAAACGATGCCCGTAATTGTCTTTAGGTCTCCCTTCCTATATACTTTCGTGACTGTCTGCGCATATGCAATTAGACTATTATACACGTAAATGCCTCCTCTTTATGTATACATATATATACACACAATATATACTCGCCCCCGTTTCTTATTATATATGTGTGTATACTTATGTATATGTGTATTTACATGCCGTACATATATATTAACCCTGTATTTCTTCTGGCAATTAGTAATCTCAAAATTTCGACGAAACCTTGCGTGTGATATGATTTAAGGAAAAAAAACATTTATTCTCTTCTCCTGTTTATTTATTTTTAGATTTTGTTTTAAAATTTATTGCTTGTTTGTCAGCAAATTTTATTCTAAATGGCTTTTTTTTTTAATAATGTAGGTATAGAAAAAATTTTTTTTGACGAAACATAAATTTCTGGTTTTTTCTTATTTTGATGATTAAATATTAGATTAACTTTTACTTTAATTAGATTTGGAAAAAAATTCTTTTCAGTTGGCAAATTTTTATTGACCAATATTTTAATTTAAAAATGATTGAATAATAATTTTCAGGAATTACTGAAAGTTATTCCTGAATATCCAGTAATTCCTGCAAATTATTATTCAATATATATGGGCAATTCCACGGGAAATTTTTCTACGACATTTTAGAATCGGTTAAACATATTTTTTTATCGTTCTTGATAGAAAAATATTAAATACGTATTTTTTTATTTTTCCATATTTGCCAAAATTTTCGAGTTATGAATTTTCAAAATTTTGGATTTTTAAAAGTAGACCTATTTTCAATAGCTTATAACTTTGAAAGTATTGAGTTTGGAAAAAAGTTGTCACAGGAAGAAAGTTTTGGTTTTTCTTCAACTTTTAAAAGATTAAAAAAAAAAATTTTTTTTTCAATTTTTAATAAAAAAAAAATTTTTTTTTTATAAACAAATTAATTTTTTTTAAATTTGGGCGCGATTTTTTTTTATTTTTTTTTTATTTATTTATACCTACTAATATACAGAAAAATTTCCAAAAATATTCGAGATGGGCCGACTCGTAGTTTTCGTTCTATAAATTTTTTAATTAATTTGTTTATAAAAAAAAAATTTTTTTTCTTAAAAATTAAAAAAAAATTTTTTTTTTTAAATTACATAAAAGTTAAAGAAAAACCAAGATTTTCTTTCTCTGACAAGTTTTTTCTAAACTCAAAACTTTCAAAGTTACAAGCTATTAGACTTATAATTCACAGTTTTCGTTCTATAAAAAATTTATGGAACGAAAACTACGAGTCGGCCCATCTCGAATCTTTTTGGAACTTTTTCTGTATATTAGTAGGTATAAATAAATAAAAAAAAAATAAAAAAAAATCGCGCCCAAATTTAAAAAAAATTAATTTGTTTATAAAAAAAAAATTTTTTTTTCTTAAAAATTGAAAAAAAAAATTTTTTTTTTAATCTTTTAAAAGTTGAAGAAAAACCAAAACTTTCTTCCTTTGACAACTTTTTTCCAAACTCAATACTTTCAAAGTTATAAGCTATTGAAAATAGGTCTACTTTTAAAAATCCAAAATTTCGAAAATTCATAACTCGAAAATTTTGGCAAATATGGAAAAATAAAAAAATACGTATTTAATATTTTTCTATCAAGAACGATAAAAAAATATGTTTAACCGATTCTAAAATGTCGTAGAAAAATTTCCCGTGGAATTGCCCATATATATCACTGGTTGTACGAATGTTTAAATTTATTAAAAATTATTCTTAGCCAAGAATAAAATTTAGATTATTGCCACAGAGTTCACACTCGGTAACTGATTTCAAAAAAGTATTAAAAAGTAGCTTTCAAACTAAAAAAAAAGTAGTAAAAAAGTAGCTATCAAAAAATTAAACTTGACGACAAAAAAAATCGTCTTAGACACTTCACAAAACTGGCAAAAATTCCATTCTATATTTTACTTTCCTAATTTTCATAAAAAATATTTACTTCTTTATTATCCTGCTAATAAATTTCATTCCTGCAACGAATTTTATTATTCATGAAAGAATTCAAATGTTTAGCAAAAAAATTCAATTCTTGCAAAGAATTTTATAAAAATTTTTATATAATTGATTTCTTTCGACTAATTTTATGCAAATTTTAATTTAGATAATGAAATTCCTGCGAAATTTTTATTATTCATGGAAAAAATTGAATTTTTACGAAGACTTTAACAAAAATTTGTTTTAAATAATTGACTTCAGTTTAAAATTTTATGAAAATATAGTAGATATTAAAAATCTTTAAATTGCGAAAAGTTTTTAAAAATAATTAAATTTTACAAAGAATTCTATTCAAATTTTTCAGAAAAATTAAATGTCTATGTGGAATTTTATTAAATTTTTTTGAAAATAATTGAATTCCTAAAAAGCATTTTATCATTTATGAATATAATTGAATTCTTGCGAACGATTTTATTAGAATTTTTTAAAAATAATTGAATTTCCAACAAAAAATGTATTACTTTCAAAAATAATTGAATTTTCTGAAGAATTTTATTGAAATTCCTCAAAATAATTGAATTTTCGGGAATAATTTTGATATTTATCGACATAATTGAATTCTTTTGGAGAATTTTAATAAAATCTGAAAGAATAATTGAATTATTTCAAAAAAATTGAATTAAGATTATATTTAAAATAATTCATTTGTTTTGAACAATTTTAAAAATCTAAAAGAATAATTGAATTATTTCAAAAAAATTGAATTAAGATTATATTTAAAATAATTAATTTGTTTTGAACAATTTTATTAAAAAATTAAAATACATAGTTAAAAATAATTGAATTCCTGTGAATAATTCTAATATTTTTGTAAATAATTGAATTCTTCCAAAGAATTTAAAAAAATGTTTCGAGGAATTGAAATTAAATTTTTAAGAATAATTACCTATTTTTTTAGCAATTCCTGTAAAATTGTATTAATAATAATTGAAAAATCCTGCGATAAATTTTTTTATTTGTGAAAATAATTGAATAGATGCTAAAAATTTTATTAAAATTTTCAAAAATAATTGAATTCTTGAGAAGAATTTAATTATTTATAAAAATAATTAAATTCCTCACAAGCATTTTATTATTTATCAAAATAATAAAATTGAATTCTTGCGAACGATTTTATAAGAATTTTTTTTAAATAATTGAATTTCCAAGAAGGAACTTATTACTTTTAAAAATAATTGAATTCTTGTGATGTATATTGTTATTTATGAATATAATTGAATTTTGCAAAGAATTTTATTAAAATGCCTCAAAATAATTAAATTTTCGAGAAGAAACTTATTACTTTTAAAAAGAATTGAATTCTCGTGATAAATATTGTTTTTTATAAAAATAATTGAATTTAGCAGAGAATTTAATTAAAATGCCTCAAAATAATTGAATTTTCGGGAATAATCTAAAAAAAATAATTGAATTATTTAAAAAAAAATTGAATTAAAATTGTATTTCAAATAATTGATTTCTTTCAGAAAATTTTATTAAAACAGTTGAAAATAATTGAATTCCTGTGAAAAATTCTAATATTTTTGTAAATAATTGAATTCTTCCAAAGAATTTAAAAAAAACATTTTCTTCAATAATTGATTTTTTCGAGGAATTGAAATTAAAATTTTGAAAAATAACTACATTTTTTTTATCAATTCCTGTAAAATTGCATTAAAAATAATTTAAATCCTGCGATGAATTTTATTATTTATTGAAAACAATTGAATACAAGAACAATATGAGGAACTTAAAAAAAATCTAGAATTTTAATAAAATCATTTTGTGAAAAGTTATTATGGTTTTTTATAGTATGCCATTTATTCTAATATTTTTGTAAATAATAGTTTACTGGTAGAAATTATTGATTGACAAGAAATATTTGCATTCATTGAGACTATATAAATGAAAAAAATGCAAAAATTGACAGGAATTAATTTTTAACAATTTCTTTTATTTTTCAAAGTTCAACCATCTTTGATGAAATGCGGATTTTGTTTATTTAGAGGTCTCGTTTAAAAATTATTGCTCATCATAAAAAAGCGGTTGTAAACAATTACAAACAATATAAATAATAATTAATTAAATGTAAAAGAAGTTAGCTATAAATAAAAATTATTGATTTTATTATAATTGTTTACCAAACTAAAATAAAAATTCGTATTTGGTTTCTATAGATTTGCAATTCTACGCTTTTGTTAACAGATTTTTATTCTAGTTTTATTAACTTTAGAATATAATTATAGAATACTAACTTTAGAATTCAATTATAGGATACTATCTTTAGAATATAATAATAGAATAATAACTTTTGAATATAATTATATAGAAGCTTTAGATTACTATAGCAAAATATTAACTTTAGAAGTATAAGAAAAAATTTTTAATTTTGAAAAAATTTGTAAACAATGGAAAAATTGTTTTTATATTCACTGTTAGTGATACTTTCGTGTGTTGTATATATATAGGTCTACATGCACACTGCACTTGCACAAAATCTGTGTTGTATGTAAATTCGCAAACTTTCATAGAGGCAAGCAACTTGTGTAGTCACAACAGCCCTCCAACTCGGCAAAGGGTTGCAGATCTTGGCATAATTCTCCTCTATATAATCTCACGTATATTTGCTATTTACGCATGCAATACTGTTTATACGAATATATATATACACATTTGAAATGGAAACGTATATAATGCCAGTTTACAAATTACATCAATTTGCTCACGGGAAAATTTTTTATTTATTTCATTATTTATTAATCATTATTTTCCCTTCAAAAATATAACGCTAATTAAAAAAAATTCAGTAACATTATACATTATATTCCCATGTAAAACAATGTTTCATTAATTTACAAGTGTAACGGATATTGTTGAATATACAATATAAACAGATACTTTATTGTTCACTTCATTTAATATTTTGTTTGAAATTCATCTGAAATTTTATACTTTTTACGTTCTCATTTTTATCAAATATTATGTGTCGGCTTTGTAGCAGTGCTTTCAATTAAAAATTTGTCAAATATAGGTTGAAAAATAAATAAACAAAATAGTGTTGTAGATTATTTCTTTTATTGAAACCTTACCGCAAACGAGTGTCAGTATTATTATTTTACAATAACTTTTTATTCTTTTGAATAAAAATTTAAAAATTTTTTTTTCAAATTTTAGTTTACTAATACTTTACTGTTAGATCATTGGGCTTTTTTTTATATAAAGGATTTAAAAATATAAATTTTTTTTGAACTAACTATAGGTATAAGTGCAATTAGAGTTAAAAGTAGAATTAGTTTTATAATTAGAAAACTTAATTTTGCACAAATTAAAATTAAAATTAGGAACAAAATATCAATTTTTATTCACAAAACTAAACGAAATTTAGTTCAAAACAAATAAAAATTGTTTTACCGAATAAAATCTTATTAAACACGAACTTTACTTTCACAAGTAGAAGACTCCGTATATAGTCAGACGAAATTAACCTGTTCGATAAAAATAACAGGCAGTGAATGATAAATTTAAAAACAATGAAACTCGTTCTAAAAATAGTCAAAATAATTGAAATAAAAAATTGACAAATTTTAAAATTGGATGCAGTTTTATAAGTAAAATATCAATGACTATTTAAAGAATGGAAAAGAAGAGGAAAAAAAATAAAAAATGAACTTTCCGAGGAATGAATAAAATATTAAAAAGCATTTTTGTATAATTTCCTTCATGTTAATGTATGCAAAATTCTAATTAAGAGCGGTAAAACCAAGATGAAGATGGGGTAATAGAAATCGATCGAGAGGTCTGCAAAGTGCAGAAACTTTTAAAATACTTTCACAGATTACCCGCACCGCTCCATGGAAAGAGAAAACTTAGAGTGTGGCACAAACTTTTCTCTCAGCTCACACAGAAAACCCTCCCTCTCAGAAATGGAAAGGATCAATGAGCTTCGTGGTTTGGTATTCCATTGAACTCGCGAATAAAAATGAAAAACGATATCGACTACTTTATTTAATATAGCAAAAATTACTCTAACATTGTTTTTACAGTATAGTTTATGCATTTTTTGCGAAACAAATATTTTTTTCTTCGTAAAACAATAAAAAGAACCGTTTGCATTTTTTAAATTAAAGAAAAATTAAATATAAAATAAAAAAATTTTTTAAAAAATTAATAAAATAGAACAAGAGTAAAAAATATTTACAGGGTTGCTACGCAATCTGGAAAACCTGAAAATGTCAGGGAATTTTATAAACATTGAAAAAACTTGGAAAAGTCAGGAAATTTTGATCGAAATCCTGGAAAATTGTTGTTTTTGAAAGTTATTGTGTTTATTCTTAAAATCTAATTTCACTTAAATATAACAATAATTAATTCAATTTTAAAAGTATAGCGTTTACAATTTTCATAAGTAGATGAACTTTAAAAGATTTTGATTTAAAATTTTGTGAAAATTCAATTATTTTCAAAAGTTTTAATAAAATTCTTGCCAAACTTTTAACAATTTTCTTAAAAATAATAAAAAATTTTACAAGAATTCAATTATTTTCATGTATAATAAAACTCATCGCAGAAATTAAATTATTTTCAAAATTTTTTGAAAATTCTCTTCAAATTTCAAATTATTTTTAAAATTAATCAAATTAATTCCTATTTAAAAAAGATTTAATAAAATTCTAGGCAAAATTACAATTAGTTTCATAAATTTCCTTCAAGTCAATGATTTTCACTATCTACTATGTTAATAAAATTTTCCGAAAAAATTCAATTATTTAAAAAAACATTTTAATAAAATTCTACGAAAACATTTAATTATTTTCATAAAAATAATAAAAATTTCACAGGAATTCAATTATTTGCATGAATAATGAAACTCATTGCAGAAATTCAATTATTTCCGAAAATTTTGAGAAATTCTCTTCAAAATTTCAATTATCTTAAAATTTAATAAAATTCTTCTCAGAAATTCAATTATTTTTAAAAAATTTTAATAAAATTCTAATAATTACAATTATTTTTATAAATTTCCTTCAAGTCAATTTATAAAAATAATTGTAATTATTAGAATTTTATTAAATTTTTTAAAAATAATTGAATTTCTGAGAAGAATTTTATATCTACTGTTTTAATAAAATTTTCCAAAAAAATTCAATTATTAAAAAAAAATATTTTAATAAAATTCTACGCAAACATTTAATTATTTTCATAAAAATAATAAAAATTTCACATGAATTCAATTATTTTCATGAATAATAAAACTCATCGCTAAAATTCACTTATTTTCAAAAATTTTTTAGAATTTTTCTCAAAATTTCAATTATTTTTAAAATTAATAAAATTCTTCTCCGAAATTCAGTTATTTTCAAAAATTTTAATAAAATTCTATGCAAATGTACAATTATTTTCATAAATTTCCCTCAATTCAATGTTTCTTAATATATACTACTTTAATAAAATTTTCCAAAAGAATTCAATTATTTAAAAAATCATTTTAATAAAATTCTACGCAAACATTTAATTTTTTTTATAAATATTAAAAACTTCACAGTAATTCAATTATTTACAAATTATTTTTATATATTATTCAATTATTTTTATAAATAGTAAAACTCAATGCTGAATATCAATTATTGTTAATACAATTTTAATAAAATTCCTCGAAAAAAGTTATTTTTCTTAAAAATTTTATTAAAATTTATCAAAGAAATTTAATTATTTTAATAACTTTTGCTACAATTTATTTATTAGAATTTAAGTATTATATTCAATACATTTTTAATTAAATTTCTTTAAAGTGTAAAATTATTTTCAAAAATTTTAATGCAATTCTTTGCGTAACAATTCAATTTTTTTCAAAATAATTTTAATAAAATTCTTCGCAAAAATCCAATTATGTTTCAAAATTCACAAAAATTCTCGTTAAATTTTCAATTATCTTTATAAATAATAAAATTTTTCTTCGAAATTCAATTATTTTCAAAACTTTCAATAAAATTCTTGACAGAATTTAAAATTATTTTTAATACAATTTTTATTAAATTTCTCGAAAAATGCAATTATTCTTTAAATTTTTATTAAAATTTGTCAAGAGAATTCAATTATTTAAAAATTTGTTGATAAAATTCTTTATGAAAATTCAATTATAAGAAACATTCAATTGTTCAATAAAATATTTATTTTTATAGTTATAATTGGATTCTTGTATCTAGATTTTTCCAATAAGTTTTGATTTAAAAATAAATTGCAAATTAAAATCTTTGAAAATTTGAACTTTTCATACTTTTAATTAAAAATTCTATAGAATTAATTTTTTTCAATAAGTTGATTGGAAATTTTTTTAATTATTGGAAGTTTTTAATCTCTAATATACTTAATTGAAGAATGTCAGAGTAATCAAAATTTTGTAAAATTAAATTGTAAACAAAAGAATTTGATATTTCACAAAGAACTTGTTCAAAAATTATTTTTATAAAATTGAGAATTGTACAAAATTTCTTATCAAAAAATCGTATTTTGTTTCTGCGAGAAATTTTAATTTTAGAATTAAATTATTTTCCTGAATTAAATTTTAAAATAACTACATACTTTATATTGACTATCGACTCTGTATCCTTGGCACATTTTTCCGTTCGAAATTTAGACTTAAAGGAAGTTTTACTGCAATGATTTTTTTTTTAAACAGGTATCGTATTTTCTCAAATGTTAATAAGAGTTTTTCTCAATTTGTCGGTTCGAATAAGTTGGAAATTCTTTCTAGAATGCGCGAATGGAAGAAAAATTTCCAATTTCTTTTATATATATATTTTTTTAAGGTTGGTACCTATTACTCTTTAAATTTTTGCTTTTATTTTTTTCCTCTATTGTTCCACTTTCATGGTTGAATTTAGATTTACTTCTTTCTATTTTAAAATTTAATATTTTTTTCTCGTCAACCTTTACTCAGCTGAGATTTAATAATTTTTTTTTTTCAAGAAATTTAAATACCGCATAAAACACTTGTCACTCATATTTTAAATGTCCTCTTTCTCGAATTAGAATTTTTAAATCTCATATACTTTCAATTCAACGATGCGATTTTGATTTTTTAATAAAAAGAAATTAAAAAAAGATATTTTAATTTATAAAATATTATTTATTTATTATTATAAATCATTATTTATAAAGAAAGAAAGAAAAAAGTTATAAAATAAAAATTTTACATATTTTTTAAATTTTCAACTTTCTTGGGAATTTTTTTTTTTTTTTTTCTTGAAAAAAGAGGGAAGTAATTTGTCAAGAATAGCTATTACCGATCATTTTCTGAAGCTTCATCAATCTGCGATAGAAAATAAATTATATAGTGTAAGGGTGGAAATGAGAAAATAAAAGGAAAAAGGTGGTTACAAAGTTACATGGTGTATGTGGCGTTAGGTATTTACGACATGAGAAGGAGCGTAAAATGATATGTACCTCGATCGTAAAACGGACAATTTTTTTTTCTAAGCGTCGCGACGCGTCATTCGCCTCGAAGCTTGACGACTTGTTACACAAAAGAAAAAAAAACCACCGAGTTCGTCACGCTTTTGATTACTCAGGTCGTTGATTCATTCTTTAGAAAGGGAAAAAAAAATTTTCCCCGAACATTTTATACTTTTGAATTTAAAATAAAAATTAACTTTTTCTTTCTAAACAGTTGGCATATAAAATTATTTTAGAAGACGATTTTTTTATATTTTTAATTAAAAACTAAATAATTTAATTTTTTTATTTATCGTCCTAACAGTTTTTTTCGCCTAAAGTCGTTTAAGAAAAAAATAAAACAAGAATTTTTTTAATTAGTTTTTTTCATTTCTAATTAAGAATTAATTAATCAAAGTCAATTTTTCTTATTTATTCTGACAGATGACATCGTTTGAAGTTATTTATATAAAGAAGAACTAGGATTCTTTTTATATTTTTAATTAAGAATTAAATAATCATAACTATTTTTTTTATTTTTTCTAACAGTTCGCATCGTTTAAAGTTATTTAAAAAGAAGTAGTAGAAGAATTTTTTAAATTAGTTTTCACATTTTGAACTAAAGAATAAAATAATCAAAATTAATTTTATTACTTTTTCATTTCGAATTAAAAATTAAACAACTAAAATCAATTTTGTCTTAGGTTTTCATTTTAATAATATTCATTTTAATTAACAGACAGATTTTAAAAATAAACAAATAAGAAAAATTAGAACGAAATTTTTCTGTTAATATTTTATTGTTTTAATTTTCTTATCGTGTTGCAAAAATTTTTATTACTGCGAGGAAAAATAAAATATGAAAAAAAATATTCCAAGTTTGAAATAATAAAATTCTCTACTCGCGACTATATTGTGGGAAATTAAAAGAAAATAAAAACAAGAGGGAAATAAATTTTTATAGTACGTATTTTCTGTGAGGGGCAAAAGTTGCATCCCTCATGAGTGAACCGCTATTGTTTCAAGAGAGAAAGAGAGAAAGAGAGTGAGAGAGAGAGAGAGAGTTACGGTGCGAGAGTTTACTTGGCCTCGAGCTTGTTTTCATTCTCATTTCTGCCTTAAGAGAGAAGTAAGTCGGACGTTACTGGATTTAATTTTGCCCATTTAATTCTCCCAGGACTCTCCAGGATGTTGTCATCAAGGAACTCTACCGGAAGGAAGATCTTGGTAATGTACAGTAACATAGCAGTTATAATGTAAAATTTACTGTGAATGCATGTTACAAAACTATATCCCAGAACGACTCTCGACGACATGAGAATATTTATTTATAATTTTACCCGATTTTCTGTCCTTTTAAATATTTCCGCTTTTGACTTTTTTTTTTTTTTAATTTTATTCTACAAAAAATTTTTGTTATGAAATAACCTTTAGCCAAAACAAATTTTTTTTTTATCGACTTAAAAAACAACGACGTTTCATATTGAATCAAATATCAACAAATATTTTTCTCTTTATGTAGAAAAAAACATGCATTGCAAAATTTTTTTTTCTCCTTTATAGAATAATTTAAAAATAAATAATATTTCGACTCAGGATTAATTTAATTCTGAAGTGAAGGAAAAAAAATCATCAAAGGCGTAAATTTCATTTTTTGAAAAATATTACTCTTTTTATCACTGCTGCAAAAAGGCTCGTGATAAAAAGAATCTTTGAGATCCGTTTACGAGCTCTTTTATAAACGGTATTAGCAAAGTTGCTTGTGAAACATTACACGACTTGACGCTTACTCTTTTTCATATAATTTATAAAAGAGCTCTGCAAATTGAAATTTGATTCTCTAAATAAATATATCAAGTAATTTTCTTTGAACTCAAAAATAATCTCTCTCACTCTCTTAAAAAGAGAAAATCTCTTTTTCTTTTCTAAATGTTTTTGCAAAAAAAAGGAAATGTTTTCTAATTTTCCATAAAAGAAACAATTTAATAATTTAAACGATCAGGGGAGGGATTAGAACATTTTTCCGCAACTTTTTCAATTTCTCTCCATATATGCATTTTTGCAAGAAGAAAAAAGAAGAAGAAGATCGAGAAGTTCAAATAGTCTCAGCACGTGCTCAAACATGGACCTTGTTCTTAAAAATAAGACACGAAATGTAAAATAGAAGAAATGGAAATATAATAAAAAGAAAAAGAACTGAAATAAAAAAGCTAGTTGAAAGTTGAAAGCTTCTTTTAAGAGAAAACATTTTTATAGATAAAAAAATGTACAAAAAAAAATATTACACTCGAAGTGAATATTAGCTGAAAAGTAAAAAAGAGGCAGAAATAGAATCAATACAAGAAGAAATAAAAAATTAGTAAAGTAAAAATAGCAGAAATTTATAAAATATCAATAACTTTGATTCAATCATATCTAGAAGCGTAAAAAAAGAAAAATTCTTCATCAAATTTATGAAATATTTCCACCAAAGATATTTTTGTTTTAATTTTAGAACTATAAAAATATGAAGAACAAAAATAGGCAGTAAATACTACGTCTTCTTTTTCTCTTCCTTTATATGCTTTTTCAAATAATAAAATTAAAATTTATGACCAGAAAAACCTGTGTTATGAGATTTAAAATAGTTCTTACTAAGTAGAAAGTAGCAAAAAATATTTTATGAAACCTTTACAAGATTAGTGAAACAGTGTATTTCGTCTAATTACACGGGGGTAATTAGGCATAAAATAAAGTAACAAAAGAATTTTTTTTCTTCTTCCAGCAAATATTAAAAGAGAGTACAACCCTCTATTATTTCATTTAATAACTTATCTCGCATTATTTAAGGAAAAAAATTGTTTAATTTATACTGAAAAACGAAAAAAATAAGAAATTTTTATTACTTCAAAAAAATTTGTCTTTATTCATTCAAAATTCTTCTCAATAATAATCTTATACTATTAAAATATTTTCATTAGTTTTTATTCATTTTTATCCTTCTTATTAAATTAATATATTTTTTCCCGTTTTCTAAAGTTGAAGAAATTAAAACAGAAAAGAAATAGAAGAAATTCAAAATAAATTTTTTAAAAGAAAAAGTTCAATATTGTCGTAATAAGTTGACGCTTAAGTATACAAAAGTTTGTGCAAATTTCGAGACGGGATTTAATATGAAAATCATCCAAAGTAAAACGAGATTTCATACTTGCAAATTTATATTAAATGTGCGCAGACTCACGTACCAAGATATATAATATGTGGGAGTATATGAGTTTTTTCTATTCCTTTTTTTTTCTCTCTTTTTAGGGTGAAAGCAGAATGAGCCATTTTTCGACTCTCTTTGGTATTCTCTCCTTTTATTTTCCTCGCTTGAGAAAAAAAAGTAAAAAAAAAAATAATAATCAAGTGCTGATGAAATCATTCTCTTTTGTACGAAAATTCTCATTCCCTCAAATTCACATATTTTACGCGCCGCACCCACAAGAGTCTTTCCATGCGGACGGATATATATTATGCGCTAGTTTCTTCAAAATATGTCCTTGCTTTAATTCAGAATAATAAAAAAAAATAATTAAATAATTTTAAAAATTTTCGTTTTATTTAAATAACAATAACGCTTTAACGTAATATTGTAAGAATAAAAATTTTATTTTTAATAAACAATTCATTTTAATTACGAAACAAATTTTAAATACAGATAACAGGATTAAAAGATAAATTAAAATTATTATCGAGTGATAAGCGTTAAATCCTTTCATAGTTTAATTGTTAGTAGTAAAATAAATGATCATGGGAAGGTGAAGAATTGAAAAATTCAATGTATCGTCAAAATTGCGACGTTTCGTTGACTAAGGTTTGCCAACCTCATCGGGCTAAATTTATTTAAACAGAAAAACACTTCAATATTTATAAAGGTTTAAAAACAATATTATACACTATACTGAAAATATGTTTAAGAATATCCTACCAGATTCGTTAAAACATAAAAATCGCGTTAATAATTAATAAAATTATTATCGTTTATAATAAAATTAGAATTACAAATTTTATACCCTTGACGTTTCAGTGCATCTTATATATGAGCGATTCCACGTCAAGTGATCAAGGGGTCTTACGGTGCAATGTTTATTTTGAAAATTTGTTACTCTTAAACAATTAAACATGGAAATTTGACCGAGTACAGTTTCGAAAGGTTTTTTCATGCGCTTTCGATTGAAAATAAGCAGTTTGAAAAAAAAAAATTTTTTTTGACCAAAAAAAATCAAAATTAAAAATAAATTTTAATTTTTTGGAGGGAAGGATACGATTTTTTTTTTTTAAACGAAAGCTGAGGTTTTTTACTAAAAGAACATATATATGCGAAAATGGGACAAGAATGTTTAAACACTGAAAAAAAGAGATTTCTACTGACCGGAGTGCTAAAAACCCGGTTTTTGGCACTGTTTGGTAGAAATCTCTTTTTTTCAGTGTTTAAACATTTTTGTCCCATTTTCGCATATATATGTTCTTTTAGTAAAAAACCTCAGCTTTCGTTTAAAAAAAAAAATCGTATCCTTCCCTCCAAAAAATTAAAATTTATTTTTAATTTTGATTTTTTTTGGTCAAAAAAATTTTTTTTTTTCAAACTGCTTATTTCCAATCGAAAGCGCATGAAAAAACCTTTCGAAACTGTACTCGGTCAAATTTCCATGTTTAATTGTTTAAGAGTAACAAATTTTCAAAATAAGCATTGTACCGAAAAACCCTAAACTTTCACCCCCTCCCCCTCGAAAAATATTGGACTAGGTTAAAAAATATTTTTACCAAAAATCACTATCCACTAGTACTACAAAAGCCCAAAGTTTAGGCACGATTGGAGAAAAAATGTTTTCCACCTTGATCACTTGACATGGAATCGCTCATATATATTTTAATAAAACTAACAAGAATAATATCAATATTAAAAACCAACTGATAATAATCAACAACCATTTTTTGGCTAATATTTACAATATTTAAAAATTTATTAATAATTTTAAAAATTGATTTTCTTAATTTCATGCATTATATTTTTATACCAATCAAAGTTACCACTTCTAGAATGTTGGAAAATTAATTTAAATTTTAAAACATTACCCAATCCACCAATGCCCACTATTGTATTATGCACAATTTGAAACTCACTTCCTGGTAGAAGAATGACACTCGTCTCTTTTGTTTTATAAAATTTTTCTATTTTTGCTCCAATGTATGGTCCATTAAATATCATTTCATAAAGGATATTTATACAACCCTTTTCTGGATATCCAGCAAATCTTATTGCTGATTCAATATTTGGATAAGTTTCAGTAAATCTTTGTAAAGTAGTAAATTTCTTTAAATAAAATCGTTCAACAAGTGATGTTGGTATTGAGACGACTCTAAATAATTTTTCTTCGAATGTTTCAACTGGATCTTCGGACTGTCTTATGGCTAATTTATATAGAGCAAGTTTCATCAATTTTGCCTCGTTGGTATCACCTGTTATTCTTGTGTATCCTTTGTTTGCGAAGTTTCTGATAGCATAGTAATCATGAAAACTGAGAGAGTACATTCCCTTCTGCTTATTGTAACTTTCAATTATATTCCTAATTGTTGTATTTTCTTGAATTCTCTTTTGTTCTTCTGGTGAGTATAGGGAATGGATTCTAAAAAACCCATTAAAATATGATAGTTTATGAGATTCGAAACGTAAATCGAATCTTATTCTATTTATAACATCGGCAAATTCAATTTTGTATAGATCACTCCAAGGAGGTTCGATGGTGAGATTTCGTTTTAACCAATCATGGAGATGTAACATTAGAGTGCCTCTATTTGGAAAAGTGTATATTTTAAATATTTTCAATATTTCCTCATCAGTTAGATTTGTTCTTTTTTTTAAAAAATCTAACCCATCATTTTCAAAAGCATTTTTTTGAGTAAAACGCTGCCGTCTACGACAAAGATTATTTCTTCTACAATTCTCAAAATACTCTTCGCTATTGCAATTCTCATCCAAATCATCATCTTGTATTGGTATTCCAGAAAATTCCACTTTTAAAAATCTCCTCCGTAGTTGATTATTTACTTCAAACATAACATGATCTGGTTTGGGTTTAAATGTTAAATTATTAAGAACCAAGTACTTTTTTGCCTCATACTCATTGTTCTTCACTGGTACAATCAGTTTTTCATCTTTCAATTCATAGTCAGTTCGAAATTGAGCAATATCGTATTCATTTCCTGACAGGAAAACAAATTTATAACCATAACCAGTGTTGCTGCGGTTATTTAAAGTATTTACGAAAACTAATCGAGTGCCATTTTCACCACCTGTACCAACACTTCTGTAAATGCGGGATTTTAGTGTTGATATTTTCGAAAGACTACTTTGAACAGTCTTAAAACTAAAACTAGTCTTTTGATTTAAAATAATAAATATTTTTTCAAGTAATCCCACAACATCTTTGGTTATAAATGACAATTGAAATGCAGGATCGTTGAGATTTAAGGCAACATCATCAAATATTTTACTTCTATTTAAAGCAGTTTGCACTGCAATGCTCTTTTCTTTTACAATTTCATATATTGTATCACTGCTGGCATTACTTAAAAATATCGAATTAATACTTGTACCTAAGGAGGAGAGAAGAGTTTTTGTATTACAATTTATTATTCTTGAAGGTAAATCAGTTGGATATTTGTAATTTGTTCCACATGTTGATGTCGAACATTGAGAATATGGTATCAAAGATAGACCAAATTCTTGCCACCAATCATCTCTTAATTGTGTATTGTTACTTTGACAATTATCCAAAAACGCCAAATGTTCTTCGAACCGAGATTTCTTGTATTTGGTCAAATTTATCATAAATGTGGTAATATTTTCTTTAGCAGCTTTTAAAACTACAGATTTTAACGCACCATGTGATCCTTCAAAATGTTTCCTAATAATCTTGGTAGATAGTGTTGGATCATCACCCTCATTAGTTAGTACTAAAACTTGATCATCAAGTTTTAAAATATAATAATCTGAATTATTGCTGTTAGGGAAATAATATTCCAAAATGTCGAAGTTCTCCTTGTAGGAAAAATTATCATATTCCTCTGTATTGTTTGGAATTAATAATTTTATAACAACATTGGCGCTTCCAAAACTCCCCCATAAATAATTCGAAAGATCATTATTGACTAATTGGAAATAATAAGTTGTAAACAATTCCGTGATAATTCTAATTTTGCTATTAAAATAGATCTTAGGGTCTGGTAGGTGTTTACCATCTTCACAGGAAAAAGATTTGGGATAATATAAATATAAATCAAGTTTAGAAATTCTTTCCTTGGCGTCTAAATTAGGACAGTATTCCTTTAGAAAATTTTCAGCCAAAGTAATACAATTCTCAAGATTAGAGAATGCCATATTCAATTTGAAAGACAAATCATTTTGTAATTCATGTTTTATATCATTGAAACTATTACTTGTGAACTGAAATAAATGCTTATAAGCCGCCTGCCAAAAATCTGAGTGTGAAATCAAATTTTCCATATTTTCGTGGATGAACAAAAATTTAAAATTATAAATATAATACGTAAGAGCTGGAAGTGCAAATGCTTTTAACATTTGATTATTTCTGTCGTCGGTTATAATCAATTTTTCAATAACTTGACCCGTTATAAAATATTGATCAAATAAATTCTCTTCAATTTTAGTTGGATCATCACTTCTAAAATCCGTAAAGTACGCATTATTTATTCTACCAGCTTGAAGAAACATTAAACCAGCTTGTGCATAAATATAGTCCAGTGACAATAAAGTAAGATTAGTGTTTGTCACAGGAAATAGTGGTAATATTATGTCATTGTATATTCTACTAACTGCTAACAAAGTAAGTGTCGATTTTTCACCATACTCATTATCAAATCTTTCATTTTCAAGATATCTTATTATCATATTCAGTATTTCGTCTAATTTTAAATTGTCTGCATCAAGAAAAATTGTTGCCAAAAAACCATAAATACCGCCATATTTGTCAAATACTAGGGAACTAATAATGTGGTCGAACATTGCATTGACAAATGTCACATCAAAATATTCGTTCTCTTTTGCTCCGTACAAATCACTTCCTTTCAGTATATTTCTAATTAATTTCACTTGCTTATGTTTATCATTTTTATTGACTTGTAAATAAACATAAAGTCCATTAACAATTGGTATTTGTTTACTTTGATCTTCTTCAACCAGATAATGTTCTGTGAATAATAAATCACTTAGTATGTTTATATAATTAAAAATTGGTATAAGTTGCACTACTTCTAGTGGATTGGTAAATGTATCCATATTAGTTGTTAAAATTTTATATTTTATGCTTTTTAAATAATGAGTTTTTTTATGAATTTCTAATTTTTGTTTTTCTTATTTTAATATAAAAATCGTACTTGCAGTGCAACTGAAATATCATCTGTAAAAGAATAATATACCTTTGTTAATGGATTTTTTTCTTTATTTTTAATACACACTGATGAGAAATATAACTGTATTATAATGATATGAAAGACAAATGATAAATTATAATTATAATAAAAATTTTATTATAAAATTAAATAAATAACAAAAATAATTCAATAACGATGTACTGGAATCATTTTACATACTTGCTTTTGATCATGAATCGCAAATCACTAATAATTTAATTATCATCTGATTAATTTATGTCACAGAGAGCAATTGAAATATATTATTCATTACAAGAATAACTATTTTTATTTAAACATGAGGATTGTACGAGTTAAAAATGTTTAAATACAATTTTTTTATGTAAAGAAAAATAAAATTTCGTAAAGTGTATATCATTTTATTGACACAATTGGAAAAATTTATCTTTATTAAATTTAACTTAAATTTAACTTTGTCTTTATTAAATACAAATAGATAATATGATGGGTAATATTAAAATTAATATAAATTAGTGTAATGTAGTAATAATTTTTGGCACATGGAGGCAATTTCAAATGCAAAAACTATTGATTACATTATGAGCCCCCAATTTAAATATATATTGACGCTTATTACTACAGTAACAAATATTTAATATTTTGCAATTTGTAATAATATAATATAACTCATAAGTTGTATAAATAAAATTTTAATGTTAGTCATTGATATTCACTATCTTTTGTTGCACTTGTTACTACAAGCATCCCATGTATAAATTTCCCTACTTGTCCCTACCAAATGTTGGATTCTGAATAGAACCATCCTAGAAAATCTAGTCTAGAAAAATCTGACTAGAACCTGTTTAGATTCTTATGAGGAAATTCGGACTAGAAATGTCTAGCTAGATTCAGCATAAAATCTAGAGAGATAATTCAGATTAGAAATCACTGTTTATCCTTGCTAAATTCTGATCAAAGATGCCCGGAGTCGGACTTAGACTATTTTTTAGTGTTTTTGATTATGTTATTTTTCTAAATATAAGAATAATGTCAAAAAAGACGCAAATATTGTTAAAATGTTTGTATAATAAAATAATCCATTTTGGTGTTATTTTTGACTACGAATAACATTTTACTTCAAATCAAAACCAAGTCAACCAATTTCCCCATTTGTTCCTATCTCTAGTAGGGCTCTCGCTAGATTCTGAGTAGAATCTCTAGTCTATAAAAACTAGTCGGGTTCCAATTCAATTCTAGTTAAAGCATTATTATTACTAATTTTGTATTATAAAGAATTATTATTAATTGATATTATTATTTATTATTTTAATAATTTAAATAATTTTATAATTTTATAATTTTATAATTTAAATTATTATTAGATTATAAAGAATTATTATTAATTGAAATTATTAGATAATTCAGACTAGAAAAACTCACTAGGACCTAATTGATTTCCAACTAGACAAACTAGTGTACAAGTAATATACATAAATTATCTTTCTATAAATAAATATTTTTATGAATTGTCAAAAACATTTTAAAGTATAATTGCACTTACATATATTTTTAAATAATTATTTTTACAGATAATATTACAATATTTAGGTAATAAAAATTAATTATACTCACATAATTAATATTTATTTGTGTCTTATTCTTTTAATTTACTTATTAAATAAAAGATTTTTATTTAATAAAATTGTTTTATTGGAATTTTATGTAAGAATGTTCTACAATATTCAAAATTGGGTTTCAAATATGTTAAAAAATGAAATAATTAAATAATATGCAAAATTTTTTGAAAAATAATGCTGGTAAGAATTATCTAACTAGAATTTGATTGGAACCCGACTAGTTTTTCTAGACTAGAGATTCTAGTCAGAATCTAGCAAGAGCCCTTCTAGAGATAGGGGCAAATGGTGAATTGCTATACGAGATGTAATTTAAGCGGAGATGCTTCGAAGCACCTCCGCTTAAATTACATCTCGTATATATCTCGTATCTTGGATCCAAGCTATCACGGTCGGGAGGTATGTGTATCCGACTGGAGTCCCCAAGGTCCAAGGTTCCGATCCCCATGAGCACGAGATTTTTCAACTCAAGTTTCAGGTTTTTCGTGTACAACATTCATTAATAATGTTAATATGAATGAAGAATTCAATTATAAATAGGTTAAGTTGAAAAATAATAATTTTTAAAAGTCAACTAGAAAATTCTAGTCGGGGCCCTATCAACACACAGCTAGTTTTACTAACTAGTTCCCGACTAGATATTCTAGTCAGTACCCCATCTGCCGACCGTTATGAAAGTAGTTGGGTTCTAACGATTTTCTCTAATCAGTTCCCCACTACAGATAGGGGACTGGGTCTGGCTAGGACCCCATAAAATTCCAAACAAAATGATAAAATTATTAGTAATTTGCATATTAATAATTCTAATAAAATATTTAAGGTATACACGTGTACTAAAACTTTATTTCGACAAAACTTTAAAAAAACAATTTTTGAGAAAACCGAAAAAAAATTGGGAACGGGAATAGAAAGCAGGATACTTTCATGGATTTTTATAATGTTGTTAGGTATATAGATTGCGCTTAGATTCAGAAGAAAAATAAAAATTTGGTTAAGAGAATTGATGAAATAAATGAAAACTATTTTTAGAATATTTTAAACATTTAATTAAAAAATTATATCAATTATTAAACTAAAAATTTTTAAACACATATATATTTGCCTTGATTTCTACGTTCGCTTTCAGAAATTGATTTTAAAAATTTCATACATGATATTTTTATACCAATTAAAGTCCCCATTGTATGAAGGTAGGAAATATAATTTATATTTTAAAACACTACCCAATCCACCAATGTCCACTGTTGTATTATGAATAATTTGAAACTCACTTCCTGGTAAAAGAATAACACTAATTTCTTTTGTTTTATAAAATTTTTCTATTCTCGCTCTCATATATGGCCCATTAAATACCATTTCATAAACAATATTTATATAACCCCTTTTTGGATATCCAGTTAATCTTATTGCTGATTGAATATTTGGATAAGTTTCAGTAAATTTTTGTAAAGTAATACACTTTTTAGACAATGTTAATTTAACAAGTGATGTTGGTATTGACTCGACTCTAAATAATTTTAAATCAAATGTTTCGATTGGATCTTCAGACTGTCTTATGGCTAATTTATATAGAGCAAGTTTCATCAATTTTGCCTCGTTGGTATCACCGGTTATTCTTGTGTATCCTTTGGTTGCGAAATTTCTTATAGCATAGTAATCATGAAACGTGAGAGAATACATTCCTTTCTGTTTATTGTAACTTTCAATTATATTGCTAATTGTTGTATTTTCTTGAATTCTGTTTTGTTCTGCTGTTGTGTAAATGGTACGAATCCTAAATTCACCATCATAATTTGATATTTTATTATTTTCGAAACGTAAAGTGAATCTTATGTTATTTAAAACATAAAGAAACTCAATTTTGTATTTATCTTTCAATGCAGAGTCAAAGGTGCAATTTCTATTTATGCAGTGATCGACATATTGAATTAGAGTTTGGAAATTTGGAAAAGAATATGTTTCTAATATTTTCTCTATTTCTTTATTAGTCAAATTTGATTTTTTCTTAACATACTCGAAGGCTTCTTTTTCAAAGTCAATTTTTTCAGTTAAACGCTGCCGCCTACGACAATGATTTTCATTTTTCCAATTCTCAAAATACTCCTCGTTACTACAATTTTCATTCAAATCATCATCTTGAATTGGTACTCCAAAAAATACAACTTTTAACAATTTACTGCGAAGTTGATTATTGACCTCATACATGACATGCTCGGACTCGGATTTAAATGTTACATTATTAAGAGCCATGTACACTTTTTCATTATTCTCCTTGTGTGTCATTAGTACGAGTTTCTCATCATTAAGTTCATAGCTAGTTCGAAACTGTGCAATATCCTGTGTATTAGTTGATAGAAAAATAAATTTATAACCATAACCAGTGTCACTGCGATTATTTAAAGTGTTTACGAAAACTAATCGATTGTTATTTTCCCCAATCGGATGAATGCCTCTGTAAAAATGTGTCTTTAGTACTGATATTTTTAAAAGACGTTTTTGAACAGTCTTAAAATCAAAACGAGTCTTTTGATTTAAAATAAAAATTATTCTTAAAAGTAATCTCACAACATCTTTAGTTACAAATGACAATGGAAATGCAGGATCGTTGAGATTTAAGACAAGATCATCATACATTTTACTTATATTCAAAGTAGTCTGTACTGCTTTTATATTTTTTTCTATAATGTTATATACTGTTTCATTGCATGCATTTCTTAAAAATATCGATTTTATACTTGTGCCTAAGGAAGAGAGATAAATTTTTGTATTATTATTTACTATTTTTGTAGATATATCACTTGGATATGTGTAAATTCTATTTTCATTGTCTGTTAAACGTTTTCTTCCGTAATCTGTTCCACATGTTGTGGTTGAACATTGAGAATATGGTATTAAGGACAGACCAAATTCTTTCCACCAATTATCTCTCAATTCTTTATTTTCACCTGCACAATTATCCAAAAACGCCAAATGTTCTTCGAACCGAGATTTCTTGTATTTGGTCAAATTTTCCATAAAAGTTGTAATATTCTCACTGGCTGTTTTTAAAATAACTGATTTTACAGTACCATGTGTTTTTTCGAATTGTTGTTTAATATTTCTTGCAGAATATTTCATATTGTCCGTTTTATGTATTACTAAATGGTATTCTTCTTGTTTTAAAATATGATAATCAGAACTATTGATATCATAAAAATAAAATTCCAAAATATCGAAATCTCCCTCTCGGGTAAAATTTTCAAATTCTTCGATATTGTTTGGAACAAGTAAGTTTATAACAACATTGTCATTTTTTAAGTTCTGTAATAAAATATTCGAAAGATCATTCTGTACTAATTGAAAATAATATTTTTCAAATAGTTCTGTTATTTTTTTAATTTGACGTCTAAAATATTCTTTAGGATCAGGTAAGTTCTCATTAATTTTACAATGGTAGGATTTAGGATGAATTAGATATAGATGATGTTGTGTAAGTAGTTCTTCAGCTCTTAAATGGGGACAATGCTCTTTTAGAACATTGTTAGCCGTGGTATCACAATTTTCAAAATTAGAAAGTGCCAAACTCATTTTTAAAGAGACATCATTTTCTAATTTATTTTTTATTTCGCTAAAAGCATTACTAGTGTATTGAAATAAATTCCTATAAGCCGCATTCCAGAAACTTGAGTATAAAATTAGGTTTCCCATATTTTCGTTCAGAAATAAATATTTAAAATTAAAAATATAATATGTAAGAGCTGGAAGTGCAAACGCTTTCAACATTTGATAATTTCTCTTTTCAATTAAAAATAGTTTTTCAATTACCTGACCTATTACTAAATATTGATCAAATAAATTCTCTTCAATTTTAGTTGGATCATCACTTCTAAAATCCGTAAAGTACGCATTATTTATTCTACCAGCTTGAAGAAACATTAAGCCAGCTTGTGCATAAATATAGTCAAGTGACAATAAAGTAGGATTAGTGTTTGTCACAGGAAATAGTGGTAAAATTATGTCATTGTATATTGTACCAACTGCTAACAAAGTAAGTGTCGATTTTTCACCATACTCATTATCAAATGTTTCATTTTCAAGATATATTATTATCATATTCAGTATTTCGTCTAATTTTAAATTGTCTGCATTACGAAAAATTCTTGCTAAGAAACCATACATACCACCATACTTGTCGAATACTAGGGAACTAATAATGTACTCGAACATTGCATTCACAAATGTCACATCAAAATATTCGTTTTCTTTTGATCCATAAAGGTCACTTCCTTTTAGTAAATGTCGAATCAATTTAATCTTTTCAGGTTTATTACTTTTATTGTCTTGTAAATAATGACAAAGTCCATTAACGATTGGTATTTGCTTAGTTTGATCCTTCTCTTGCAGGTACTGTTCAATGAATAAAAAATCACTGAGCAAGTTTAAGTAACTAAAAATTGGTATAAGTTGCACTGTTTCTAGTGGATTTCTGAATGTCTCCATTTTCAGATGTTGCATCTGAATAATTAAACTTTAAAATTTATGTTCTTTAAGTATTAATTCATTAATTGTCAATTCAATTTATCAATTATCTTTTTCTCTTATTATGCTATTCACCGGTATGTGAAGGTAGATTGAAATCTGCGAAATAATATTTACTTGTTATTGAATTCCTTTCTGTGCTTTTAAAATTAATCAGATTAATAAATAATAAAATATTTTTTTATTGCATTTTTACAATAATTATATTACAAATTTTATTATAAAATAAGTAACAGAGATAATATTTTAATGTTTAACTTGAATGTGTTTAGGTTACCTGATATTGTAAGTAGAGCGAAAACTACTGATAGTTAAAGTTTTATGAGGTCTATTTGTTTTACAGAAATAAAGTGAAAATTATCTCCTTCGCGACAAAATTAACAACTATCATCTAACAATATTACAAGACTAAATATGTACAAACGTGAATTAACAATGTTTAAATTCAATTTTTTGTTTATAGTCAAATAAAGTTTCTTAACAGGTATGTCGTTTTATTGATACAATTGAAAAAATTAAAATTTTATCTCTATTAAATATATGGAAGAGTGGGCCAAAATTGGATACCAAAAAGAATTCCTGACTTAATAAACAATCGAATAAATTTAAATTCCCTGAGAATTCCTTTAATGATTATATTAAAAAAAATTTCATATTTGTAACTTTCGGCAAATATTGACAATATTTATAAAATTAATAATTTTAATAACCGATTTCAAAAAAATTTATATATGATATTTTTATACCAATCAAAGTTCCCATTATTTGAATGTTGGTAAACTAATTTAAATTTCAAAACACTACCCAATCCACCAATGTTTACTGTTGTATGTCCTACAATCTGAAACTCACTTTCTGGTAAAACAAAAACAATCCTCTCCTGGCTATCCAGAAAATCTTATTGCTAAATCAAAAATTGGATAAGTTTTAGTAAATTTTATAAAAGAAAAAACTTCAGCATGTAAAATTGGTTTCGATTCAACTTTCAAAAAACGTGATTTTTTTGGTCTATTTTTTTGTATAAAAAAGAAACAACTTGACCGTTTTCAATTATCCTAGTTCGGGCGATAGCCACATATATGTGCTAAACACGCCCTATAAATTTGTACGATATTGGCCAAGCCGTTTTTGAGATATCACATATTCTACACATATTGTAGATGTGATTTATGAAAAAAAAATTTCAATTTTTTAAGGTCATCACACGGGGTAAAGGATATTTAAGGACTTCCTTAAGTAATAACGTATTGTATTCATTGTAGTTGCCTAATTTTATTAGTAAATCGCAAATCATTTAACAATTTAATTATAATCTGATTAATTTATGACACAAAGAGAAATTGAAATATATTATTCATTACAAGAATTACTATTTTTATTTTAACATACGCGAGTTAAAAATGTTTAAATTCAATTTTTGTATGCAACGAAAAATGAAATTTCTTAAAATGTATATCGTTTTATTGATACAATTGGAAAAATTGAAACATTATCTTTATTAAATACACATAGATAATATGATGGCTAAGGTTAAAATTAACATAAATTTTCGTTTCCTTGGATCCATAAAGGATCTTTTTAGTAAACCTATGCTCATTGGGTTCTTATAATCTATTTACTCAATCTCATTTATTAACGAGTTTTTATGACATCTGGGGGAACGTTACACTTACAAAATTATATTGGCAATTATTTCAAATTAAATGTTAGAACACTAAACAAGGTCTTAGAAATAAATATAATAAAGATAATAATAATTAAAAATATACCAAATAATAGTAATAATATACCAAAAAATGTTCGCATTTATTTAAGCATTCGCTACTTTTGTTCAGTAGTAACAACAATTTTAGCCAATTTATAAATTCAAAAATTGATTTTTACAATTTCTTGGGTCACATTTTTATACCACTCAAAGTTCCCATTTTTTGAATGTTGGTAAACTAATTTTAATTTCAAAACATTACCTAATCCTCCAATGCCCACTGTTGTATTATTTATAATTTGAAACTGACTTCCTGGTAAAAGAATAACACTAGTTTCTTTTGTTTTAAAAATTTTTTCTATTTTCGCCCTCATATATGGTCCATCAAATATCATTTCATAAACAACATTCATATAACCCATATTTGGATATCCAGCAAATCTTATTGCAGATCCAATACTTGGATAAGTTTCTGTAAATTTTCGGAAAATAGTATACCTTTTAGACAATGCTAATTCAACCAGTGATATTGGTTTTGATTCGACTCTAAATAATTTTAAATCAAATGTTTCGATTGGATCTTCAGACTGTCTTATGGCTAATTTATAAAGAGCAAGTTTCATCAATTTTGCCTCGTTGGTATTGCTGGTTATTCTTGTGTATCCTTTGGTTGCGAAGTTTCTGATAGCATAGTAATCATGAAAACTGAGAGAGTACATTCCTTTCTGCTTATTGTAACTTTCAATTATACTTCTAATCGTTGTATTTTCTTGAATTCTCTTTTGTTCTTTTGGTGAGTATATGGCATTTATGCGAAATTCACCGTCATAATTGGGTATTTCACGAGTCTCAAAACTTAAGTGAAATCTTATTGTATTTAAAACATCGGGAGAGTTAATTTTATATTGATCACTCCGAGGAGGTTCACTCTTGAAATTTCTATTAGTCCAATCATCGATATGTAGTTCTAGAGATTCTTTATTTGGAAAAGTGTATTTTTTTAACATTTTCCATATTCTTTCTTCAGTGAGATTTGTTCTTTCTCTAACATACTCAAATGCTTCTTTTTCAAATTCAGTTTTTTCAGTTAAACGCTGCCGTCTACGACAAAGATTTTTATTTTTCCAATTTTCAAAGTACTCCTCGTTATTACAATTTTCATTCAAATCATCATCTTGTATTGGTACTCCATAAAAAAGAACCTTTAAAAATTTCCTCCGTAGTTGATTATTGACTTCATATATAACATTATCGAGTTCGGGTTTTAATGTTACGTTATTTAGAGCCATGTACGCTTTTCCTTCCTCCTCCTTGGTTTTCATTAGTACAAGCAGTTTCCTATCATTAAATTCATTATCAGTTCTAAACTGCGCAATATCGAGTGTATTACTTGATAGAAAAATAAATTTATAACCATAACCAGTGTAACTGCGATTATTTAAAGTGTTGACGAAAACTAAGCGAGTGTTATTTTCACCAATTGTACCAATACCTTTGTAAATACGTGATTTTAATAATGACAGTTCTTCAAGACTATCTTGGACAGTCTTAAAACTAAAATGTATCTTTTGATTTAAAATAAAAAATATTCTTTTAATTAAACCAACTACATCTTTGTTTACAAATGATAACTGAAATGCAGGATCGTTGAGATTTAAGGCAACGTCATCAAATATTTTACTTTTATTTAAAACATTGTCTACTTCAGTAATTCTTCTTCTTATAATTTCATATACTATTTTACTGCTTTCACTTCTTAAAAGTACTGACTGTATAGTCGTACCTAAAAATGAGAGATAATTTTTTGTATTATTATTTACCCTTTTTGTAAATAAATCACTTGAATGTGTATAAGTTACATTTCTATTGTCTGTATTACGATTTCTGTCGTACTTTGTTCCACATGGTACGGTTAAACATTGAGAATATGGTATCAAAGATAAACCAAATTCTTCCCACCAATCATCTTTTAATTGATTATTGTCACCTTGACAATTATTCAAAATTATTAAATGTGCTTCGAAACGAGTTTTTTTGTATTTTGTCAAATTTTCTAAAAGAATGTTAATACTTTCATTAGCTGTTTTTAAAACGACCGATCTTACCTCACCGTGCATTTGTTTAATAAATATATCGTTTGCAGTAACTTTTGGAGAATCGGTTTCATTAGTTATTACTAAATGATAATCTTCTTGTTTTAAAATATAATAATCGAAATTATTGCTATAGGGAAAATAAAATTCCAAGATATCGAATTTTTTATGAGAAAAATTTTCATATTCTTCTGTATTGTTTAAAACTAGTAATTTTACAACAAAATTGGTGTTTTCGAAATTCTCCAATAAATAATTGGAAATATCATTCTCAATTAATTGATAATAATATGTTTCAAATAATGTCGTGATATTCTTAATTTCGCTTCGAAAATATTCACTAGAACAATTTTCAAAAGTAGAGAGTACCATATGCATTCTAAAGTAGACGTCATTTTGTAGTTTAACTCTTATGTTATTGGAACTATTATTTATGAACTGAAATAATTTCTTATAAGCCATCTGCCAAAAATCTGTGTTTGAAATTAAATTTCCCACTTTTTCGTAAGCGAACAAATATTTTGAATTACAAATATAATACGTTAGAGCTGGAAGTGCAAATGCTTTTAACATTTGATCATTTTTCTCATCAGTTAAAACTAATTTTTTAATTACTTGACCAGTTACTAAATATTGATTAAATAAGTTCTCTTCTCTAATATTTAGATCATAACTATCCTTATCAATAAAATAGGCAATGTTATTTCGACCAGCTCGAAGAAACATCAAACCAGCTTGGGCATATATATTATCGAGGGACAATAAAGTGAGATTTCTTTGTGTTATAGGAAAAAAGGGTAAAATTATATCATTATATATCCTACCAATTGCTAAGTGGCTAAGATTCGATTTTTCACCATATTCATTTTCAAATGTTTCTTTTTCAAGATTTGTTAGTACCTCAGTTAGTACCTGGTCTACTTGTAAACTTACAACATTAAGAAAAACTGTTGCCAAGAAACCATAAATACCGCCATATTTGTCAAATACTAGGGAACTAATAATGTGATCGAACATTGCATTGGCAAATGTCACATCAAAATATTCGTCTTCTCTTTCTCCATATAAGTCACTGCCTTTTAGTAAATGTCGAATTAATTTTATTTTCGTTTCTCTATTATATTTATTATCTTCCAAATATTCATAAAGTCCATTAACAATTGGTATTTGTTTAGTTTGATCTTCCTCATGCAGGTATCGTGCAATTAATAAAAAATCACTGAGCAAGTTTAAGTACGTAAAAATTGGTATAAGTTGCACTGCTTCAAGTGGATTTGAAAGTATATCCATTCTTAAAAGTTGAATCTTAATAGTTTGACATTTGTGACGTTTAAATTATATTAAAATATTTCAATTTACCAATTTTCAATTTCTTTTTCTTATTCTCCCACAAGAAGTTATTTGAAGTGCAATTTAAATCTGTAAATTAATATATTTTTGTTATTTATTTAATTTAAATAAATATTTTATGTAAGATAAAAATAATTTTTTACTGTTATCTTGAATAAAGAGTTAACTAAAATAATAGTAACAAATTGCAAAATAAAATATATAACAAAAATAATATATGTTTTTGTATACCTGATATTTTTTTGTGATCTCATCTAAATATGATGACAACACTGGGTTTAGAAGTATATGAGTTGAACTTATTTAAATTCAATTTTTATATTCATCTTGAAACTAAAATTTTTTAATCGGTATGTATATTATATTATTGATACAATTGAAAAAATTTCAACTTTATCTTTATCAAATATACATATTTGTGATCGGTGATATTAAAACTATCATAAATTAGTGTAATGTAGCAACTTTTTTTGTCGCATGAAGACAAAGTAGCAAGTACATACTTAATATTTCACAATTAATTATAATAAAGAAAATGTATTATATGTATTTTTATTAAAAATAATAAATTTAATGTAATAATGATGTAACAATAAACGTGCTCTGTGCACGGAAAACTGTCTAATATTAATTAGGAGATAATAATAAAAAAATTAAGGAAATAAAATGAAAAACTATGATATATTGTATTACTTTAAAAATTGATGTTCTCTATCTTTTGTTACACTTGCGACAACACAAATACTGAACTTTCTGTTTATTTTCAAGGTGAAAAATGATAAAATTATTAATATTAAAGGAATTAATTATTCTAATATATACATTTTCATTACAATTACTTTTTAGTTCGCAGACAAATGTACTTTTTAACAAAATATTTCTTTTTAAGAATTTTGGATTTTGTATTACAATTTCCAGCGATTAAAACAATTAAAATGATAAAAACGTAACTGACAACCTAAGCCAAAAATAATGTATTAATTTTAAAATAAAATTTCATATATTTTTCTGTAGTTCATAACACAAGTAACCTTAAAGTTTATAGGAGTCTTACAGCAAACTTCAATATAATAAATTTATTATTAGTCCTATGACTTACAATAAAATTCCAATTACAAATAAAATATTCTCGACATTTCAGTAGTTTTTGTACGCTTTCAAATTTATCTCATTTATAAATGACTTTTATTGACCTCCAGACGGAAACTTACAGAATTATACAGACGCAAAGTTAAAATTGATTGCTAAAAAGATAAACAAAGTTTAATAAGTAAATATAAGTATATATATTTATTTAAATATAAAAGAAATACAAAATAATCGTATCGCATTGATTTCTACATTCGCAACATTCGTTCAATATAAAGTACAAAATATAAAAATGTATCTATAAACTCAAAAACTGACTTTAAAAATTTCATGCATAATGTTTCTATACCAATCAAAGTTCCAAATGTATGAATGTTGAAAAACTAATTTTAATTTTAAAACATTACCTAATCCTCCAATGCCAACTATTGTAGTGTTTACAATTTGAAACTCACTTCCTGGTAAAAGAATGACACTCGTCTCTTTTGTTTTATAAAATTTTTCTATTTTCGCTCTCATATATGACCCATGAAATATCATTTCATAAACAACATTTATACAATCCTTTCCTGGATAACCAGCGAATCTTATTGCTGATTTAATATTAGGAAAAGTTTCTGTAAATTTTCGCAAAGTAGTGAAATTTTTGGATATCATTTCAGCAAGTGATATTGGTTTTGATTCGACTCTAAATAATTTCAAGTCGAATGTTTCAACTGGATCTTCAGACTGTCTTATTGCCAACTTATATAGAGCAAGTTTCATCAATTTTGCCTCCTTGGTATTTCTGGTTATTCTTGTGTATCCATTGGTTGCAAAATTTCTTATAGCATAGTAATCATGAAAACTGAGAGAATACATCCCTTTCTGTTTATTGTAACTTTCAATTATATTCCTAATTGTTGTATTTTCTTGAATTCTATTTCGTTCTGCTGTTGTGTAAATGGTACGAATCCTAAATTGACCTTCATAATTTGATATTTCATGAGTTTCAAAACGAAGGTCGAATCTTATTTTATTTAAAATATCAGCAAACTCGATTTTGTATTGATTAGTCCAATAAAATTCGTTGGGGGATTCTCTTTTTATATAATCATCGATAGGTACAATTAGAGATCTGTCATTTGGGAAGATGTATTTTTTTAACATTTTCTGTATTTCTTCTTCAGTTAAATTTGTTCTCTTCTTGATATAAATAAATGCTTCTTCTTCAAAGGCAGTTTTTTGAGTTAAACGCTGCCGTCTACGACAACGATTATGACTTCTCCAGGTTTCAAAATACTCGTCATTATTACAATTCTCATTAAAATCATCATCTTGTACTGGTATTCCAGAAAATACAACTTTTAACGATTTCCTATGGAGTTGATTATTAATTTCATACATAACATGATCTGGTTCGGGTTTAAATGTTACGTTATTGAGAGCAATGTACATTTTTTGTTCTTTCTCTGTGGCATTCATTAGTTCTAAGAGTTTCTCATCTTTAAATTCAAAGCCAATTCGAAACTGTGCAATATCTAGTGTATTACTTGATAGAAAAATAAATTTATAACCATAACCAGTGCAACTGAGATTATTTAAAGTGTTCACAAAAACTAATCGATTGCCATTCTCACCAATCACACCAATGCTTCTATAATTGTGTGATGTTAGTAGTGATATTTTTGAAAGACGACTTTGAACGGTTTTAAAACTGAAACTGGTCTTTTGATTTGATATAAAAATCATTTTTTGAAGTAATTCTATAACATCTTTGGTTACAAATGACAATTGAAATGCAGGATCGTTGTGATTCAAGGCAATTTCTTTAAATATTATATTACTATTTAGAGCATTTTGTATATCAATTCTTTTTGTTTTTGTAATTGCATATACTGTAGCACAACTTGCATTTCTTAAAAATACTGATTTTATACTTGTACCTAGGGAAGAGAGATAATTTTCTGTATCATCATTTACTATTTTCGTCGATAAATCACTTGGATATGTATAAATTTCAGTTTTATTGTCTGGTAAACGTTTTCGTCCATACTTTGTTCCACATGTTGCTGTTGAACATTGAGAATATGGTATCAAAGATAAACCAAATTTTTTCCACCAATCATCTCTTAAATGTTTATTGTCACCTTGACAATTATCAAAAAATGTTAAATGTTCTTCGAAACGATATTTTTTGAATTTTGTCAAATTTATCAAAAGTCCAGTCATATTTTCATTTTCTGTTTTTAAAACAACAGGTTTCAATACAGAGTGTGATTCTTCTAATTGTTTTTTAATATCCTTTGTAGAAAGCTCTGGATCATCGGCTTCATTAGTTAGTACTAAAACTTGATCATCAAGCTTTAAAATATAATAATCTGAATTATGGCTGTTAGGGTAATAAAATTCCAAAACATCGAATTCCTCTTTTTGTGAAAAATTTGTATATTCTTCTATATGGTTTGGAACTAGTAATTTTACAAAGACATTGGCGTTTTTGAAATTCCTGAATAAATAATTCGAAAGATCTTTCTGAACTAATTGATAATAATATTTTTCAAATAATTCCGTAATATTTTTAACTTGACGTCTAAAATTATCTTTAGGATCAGGTAGCTTATCGTCAATTTTACAATGATACTTTTCAGGATGATATACATATAAATAATGTTCAGAAAATCTTTCCTCAGCGCTTAAGTGAGGGCAATATTCCTTTAGGACATTTTCAGCTAAGGTGTCGCAACTTTTAAAACTAGAAAGTGACATATGCATTTGTAATGAAAATTCCTTTCTTAATTTAAGTTTTATGTCATTGAAAACATCGTTTGTGTATTGAAACAAATTTCTATAAGCAGCTCGCCAGAAATGAGAGAATGACAATACAATTTCCATATTTTCGTGAGCGAACAAATATTTTGAATTAAAAATATAATACGTAAGAGCTGGAAGTGCAAATGCTTTTAGCATTTGATAATTTTTCTCGTCAGTTAAAACCAATTTTTCAATTAATTGACCTGTTACTAAATATTGATCAAATAAATCACTTTCAATGTTATTTTGAACATTACTACCAAAATCAGTAAAATACGTATTATTTATTCTACCAGCGTGAAGAAACATTAAACCAGCTTGGGCATAAATATAATCAAGAGACAATAAAGTGAGATTTCTTTCTGTCATAGGAAACAGTGGTACAATTATATTTTTGTGTATCCTAGCAACTGCTAGAACACTAAGTTTCGATTTATCGCCATATTCATTTTCAAATTTTTCATTTGCAAGATATCTTTTTATCATATTGAGTACTTCATCAACTTGTAAATTTTCCGCTTTGAGAAAAATGTTTGCCAAAAAGGGATAAATACCACCATATTTGTCAAATAGTAGGGAACTAATAATGTAGTCAAGCATTGCATTAACAAATGTTACCTCAAAATGTTCGTATTCCTTTTCTCCATAAAGGCCACTGTCTTTCAGTAAACTTCTGAATAATTTAATTTTCTTTTCTTTATCATATTTATTGTCTTCTAAATATTTATAAAGTCCATTAATAATAGGTATTTGTTTAGTTTGATCTTCCTCATGCAAGTAATGTTCAACGAACAGAAAATCACTGAGCAAATTTAAGTAACTAAAAATTGGTACAAGTTGCACTGCTGCTAGTGGATTTTCAAATGTCCCCATTCTTAAAAATAATTGTTAAATAATTTTGTGATATATCAGTGCACCAATTATCGTTTTCCTTTTTTATTTGTTTAATACTAAAAGGTATGTGAACTAAAACTGTAGTCTGAAAAATAATATATAATTGATATTGTATATTTTTTCTCCTTTTTATATTGCAATTAGGTAAAAAAAATATTTTATAAATTGTATTATAAAACAAAATAAATAGTGTAAAGAATTAAATTATGTTTTACTAGAAAATTTTTATTTATACCTGATATTATTCGTAAAACACAAGCCACTAATAATTGAATAATCATTTAGTCAATTTATTTTAAAGAATGAAAATGAGAAATATATTATTACTACCAAGTTCAGTATTTATACTTAAACCTATGGACTACAACGCTCGGCATTTATACAAATGCAAGTTAAAAGTAGTTAAACAGTAATTTTTATCGATAGTAAATATCTAAAATTACATATTTCATGTTATTGATAGAATTAAAAGAATTCAAAGTTTATCTCTAGTAAATACAGGTAGACATTGAGATCATTCATGTTTAAATTAAAATATTAACCACATTATAAACCCTTTATTTAACCATCTGTTGACACACTTATTTTTACAATGCCCTTGACAAATTTACCTTGACTCAAATTTCATAATCATGCGATGTTACAACACTTTAGTTTTTCTCTTGTAATAAAATAAATGATAATGTTACAACCATTCTTAGGATTATCAACTATTTACTTAAACCTAATGTTGCAAAAACAGGTATTATTTTAATTATTGCAGATATTATTAACAAATTAGTAACTAGTATAAAAAAGAAAATTGTACAATGCTTAGAAATTGATACATGAAATTTCTTCCATAATTTTTCTCCACGAAACAAACTTGTTATGAGAAGTATTTTGAAATATGAGTCTAAATTTTAAGACTTTGCCTAAACCTTCAATCTTTACTATGGTAACTTCTTCAACACTAAATTTAGTACCAGGTAAAAGAATTACAGTCTCCTCCTTTTTGTTATAAAATTGCTCTAATTTAACTCCTGGATATGGTCCACTGAATACCATTTCATATAAAATGTTTGTATACCCATTTGATGGATATCCTGAAAACCTTGTGGATGAATTTAATTTTGGATAAGTTTGTGTAAATTTATGAAGAGTAATGTTTTCTTCAGATGACATTATGTTAACAATTGATATTGGTTTTGACTCGACTCTAAATAATTTTAATTCAAATGTCTCGACTGGATCTTGAGATTGTCTTATCGCTAATTTATATAGAGCAAGTTTCATTAATTTTGCCTCATTGGTGTCACTGGCTATTCTCGTGTATCCTGTTGTTGCAAAATTTCTAATCGCATAGTAATCATGAAATGTGAGAGAAAATCTTGCTTTTTGTTCATTGTAACTTTCAATTATACCTTCAATTGCTACATCTTCTTCAATTTTACTTCTTTCACTCATCGTGTAAAATGCATTAATTCTAAATTTACCATCAAAGTCTGAAATATTATGTGTTTCAAAATGTGAATCGTACATTAGTTGACTTAAAAGATTAGAATTCTCTATTATGTAGTCTTCACTCCATGTAGGTACTTTAGAGAAATAATTTTCTACCCAATAGCTAACAAATGACATTAAAGTTAATTTATCAGGAAAAGTATATTTTTCTAGACTTTCCCGTATCTCTTTATCACTTAGAATTTCTTTTTTCTTAATATATTCTATCGCTTCTTCTTCATTGGCGTTTTTTTCAGAAAAACGTTGCCGTCTACGACAAGGATTATAATATTTCCGCTTCTCAAAATATTCTTCGTCACTGCAGTTCTCATCAAAATCGTCATTTTGAATCGATATTCCCGCAAATACAACTTTTATCTGTCTACTGTGGAGATGATTATTAATTTCATACATATCATGATTAGGTTCTGGTTTAAGTGATTTATTATCAATAGCTAAATACTTCTTCTCACCTGTTTCTGAGTCTAAAACTAAGGAAAAGAACCTCTCGTCATTAAATTCATAACCACTTCTTGAAAGCGCGATTTTAGATAGATTACTGGATATGAAAATAAATTTATAACCATAGCCAGTATCACTTTGATTATTCAAAGTGTTCACGAAAATGAAATGTCTTTTGTTGTCATTCATCTCACCAATGCATCGGTAATATTTCGATTTTAAAATTGATATTCTAGAAAGACTACTTATAACGTAAGAAAAACTAAAACGCGTCTTTTTCTTTAGACTATTAATTATTTTTTCTAATTCACTGATAACTTGGTTGGTTGCATACAATTGAAATTCTGGTTTTTTTATGTTTTGAGCAATATCTTGAAATATTTTTTCATCTAGCGCAGTCATAATTGAAGGTATATATTTTTTAATTGTTACAAGTTCGTCAACTGTTTTGCTACTTTCATTTTTTAATAATATCGATTTGATACCAGTTCCTATAAATGAAAAGTAGGATTGTGTATTTTTGTTGATCATATTTGAAGATATCTTATTTGAATGTCTGTATAATAATCTAATGCTTTCTGTTGCACAAATCTTTCTGTAATTAGTGTCCGTTGTAGTTACTAAACATCTTGCATAGGGCATCAATGAAAAACCAAATTCTTTCCACCAATTCACTTTCATTTCCCTATTTTCACCATTACAATTGTTAAGAATTTGTAAATGACTCTCTAAACGCGACTTTTTGTATTTCACTAAATTTTCTAGAAAAACGGTTAAATTATTTTCTTCTGTTTTTAAAACAATAGGTATTGAAAGACGTTTTAAATTCTGAAAATATATGCTAATGTCTTCTGTATAATTCTCTGAATTATCCATTTCACTTCTTATAGTTATATTATAATTGTCGTAGTCTATAATATAGTAGTCAAAACTAAACATTTTTGGAGTAAAAACTTCTAAAAGATCATAAAATAAATATTTAGAATCAATAAAAAAATTTTCTTCATTGTTAGGAACTAGTAATTTTATAACAGTTTCATATTTAAATTCTTTTGATAAATAATTCGAAAGTAAATTTATCACTGTTTGATACATGCTTTTTTCAAATAATTCAGAAATATCTTTAATCTGTCTGCTAAAATTCTCCTTTGGGTCAAATGAATACTCTCCATTCATGCAATCTAACGATTTTGGACGATTAATATAAAAAGACAATTTAGATTCTTGACTAATGTCTAAATGTGGACAATGTTTCCCCAAAATTGTTTCGGCCAATGAGATACAAGTTTGAAAATTCAAAAATGCCATATGCATTTGAAAAGTGTGGTCATTCTTTAACTTAACATCGATGTCATTAAAAGTCTCAATTGTATACTGAAATAAATCCTTGTAAGCTGAATGCCAAAATAATGGACGTGAAATAATTCTTGCCATATTGTCGTTGGCGAATAAAAATTTCGAACATGAAGTATAGTGCGCTACTGCTGGAAGTGCAAATGCTTTTAACATTTGATAATTTCCTTCGTCAATTAGAATTAATTTCTCAATTACCTGACCAGTTATTAAATATTCGTCGAATTTTATATCAACTGGTTTTTCATCACTTCTTTCAAAATCAATAAAACTAATCCTATTAATTTGTCCAGTTTGAAGGAATATTAAACCAGCTTGTGCATAAATATAATCAAGTGACAATAAACTAAAATTATTTTTTGTCTGTGGAAATAAGGGTGCTATTATGTCAATAAAAATTCTCTCAACTGCTAAAGAACTAAGTACTGATGTTCCTCCATATTCATTTTCAAATGTTTCGTTTTCAAGGCATCTTATCGTCACATTCAGTACTTCATTCACTTCAAAATTTTCTGTATCAAGAAACACTTTTGCCAAAAATCCATAAATTCCGCCATACTTGTCAAATACTAGAGAACTAATAATGTAGTGGTACATTGCGTTAACAAATATCGCATCAGGATATTCGTTTTGCTTTGCTCCATAAAGGTCACTCCCTTTTAGTAAATTTCGAGTTAATTTCATTTTCTTGTCATTATTATTTCGATTGTTTTTTAAATATTCATAAAGTCCATTAACAATTGGTATTCGTTTAGTTAGATCTTCCTCATTCAGGTAATGTTCAATGAATAAAAAATCACTGAGTAGGTTTAAGTATGTATAGATTGGTACAAGTTGCACTGTTCTTAGTGGATTTGTAAAAGTATCCATTATTAAAAATTGAATCTTCTTAGATTAATATTTATATCTTAATCAAATATCTGCAAAATAATATACCAGTGTTAACAAATGATTGTTTCTTATTTCTTTAATCCAAAGAAATCAAAAAAACTGACTCGTAAATTTAAATAAACATTTTATTCAATTTCAATATTTCAAGTGCAATTGAAAAATATTTTTACTGTGTTCTTAAATGTCGAGTTAAATAAAATTGAAATGTCAAAGTTAACATGAAATAATACAATAATGTAATATTAGAATTTTTATTTAAATACCTGATATTTTCCTTTAATCACAGATTACTTATAATTAGATTGTCATTTAGTTAATTAGTTTTATAGAAAAATGTAAAAGTTATAATATTTGTTACATGTTTCAAAATTTTTATGTAAGTATAAGGAATACACTTTGCATATAACGAACACGAAAGTTAAAACTGTTTAAATACAATTTTCCTACTTATATATATAGGGTTTTATTGATTCAATAGAAAACATTATATCTGTCTCTATTAGATATTCACAGACATTGTGATTAACAGTGTTTGGAAAATTACACTTATTATTCAGCCTCAAGGTGAAAAAATGATAATATTACTAATAGTTTTCTAATTAATAATTCTAATTAAATCATGAAAGAGTATATTTCTATTTTGATAAGAAATGATATAAGAATATTATACAAAATATTCATTTCTATTTTCTAAAATCTCAACTTAATATTGCTATAGTAAACATTTTTAATTTTATCCTTGTTTTCACCCCCTTAGATTTTTCTCCTTTAATTTCTCAAGCGAAAAAAATTAAGCGCTTATTGAAATCACTTTCTTTAGTATACGAAAGTTCACAAATTTTAGTATAAGCTTCCACAAGAGTCTTGCTATACGAACACTATTTGCTTTAATTCAAGAAAAAACGATATTATAACAACAATATTCAAGTAATTTTCACAATTAAGTCATCGATTTTTTATTTAAACCCAATGTTGTATAAAGACCATTATTTCAGTTATTACAGATTTTCAACTTAATGCACATTTTCTCAAGTTCAGTAATGAATGCCTTAGAATTATGGCAGAATTTCTGATCCAAACAAAAGTTTTACAATAACTAGAATACTTTTGTAACAATAAGAGTTTAAAACTGCGTTTTTTCTAATTCTGCACCATAAATTCCTTTAATGACTTATTATTAATATTAATATTAGTATTATTAATTATCAGAATTTGATATATGAATTTTCTTTTATAATGTTACTAAACCACAGCAACTTGCTATTAAAAGTATTTTGAAAATTAAGTTTTAATTTTAAAACATTTCCCAAACCTCCAATCTTAACCATGGCAGATTCTTCAACACTAAACTTACTTCCAGGTAAAAGTATCACATTCTCCTCTTTTTGATTATAAAATTGCTCTATTTCAACTCTTGCATACGGTCCACTGAATATAATTTCATAAATAATGTTAACATACCCTTTAAAAGGATATGCAGCAAATATCACAGCAGATACAGCACTCGTATAAGTAGGCGTAAATTTTTGCAGAGTAATATGAATAGGTCTAATATTAAGAAATGATATTGGTTTCGTTTCGATTCTAAATAATTTAAACGTGATTTTTTGTATTTCACTAAATTTGGCAGAAATTGGGTGATATTTTCGCTCGCTGTTTTTAAAACAAATACTATATTAAATTTAAATATTTTAAGCAAAATTACCTGATATTGTTTTATTGATACAATTGAAAACATTTAAACTTTATAATATATATATATATATTGTGATCGTCCAAAGTTGAAGGAATCATAAATTAGTGTAATGTAGTAAAATTTCATGACACGTGGTAATAGTTTTAAATTCAAAAATATTCCAGTCATTATTAACCTCCAATTAAATTACAAAATAATCCTTACTACTTTTTTATTATTACAGTACAATATCTTGCAATTAATCTTATTGTTAATTTAATTATAATGTTAAAATGGTAATGATAAAAATACCTAATACTAATAATATAAACTGAAAGCTTCGCATTAATTTATACAGTAGCAACTTTCTATCAATACAAATAACAAAATGTAAACATTTATCTATAAATTTATGAAGTAATTTTTGAAATTTCATGCATAATATTTTTATACCAATCAAAGTTACCACTTCTAGAATGTTGGAAAATTAATTTTAATTTTAAAACATTACCCAATCCACCAATGCCCACTATTGTATTATGCACAATTTGAAACTCACTTCCTGGTAGAAGAATGACACTCGTCTCTTTTGTTTTATAAAATTTTTCTATTTTTGCTCCAATGTATGGTCCATTAAATATCATTTCATAAAGGATATTTATACAACCTTTTTCTGGATATCCAGCAAATCTTATTGCTGATTCAACATTGGAAAATGTTTCTGTAAATTTTTGCAAAGTTGTAAAATTTTTAGAAGCTATTATTTCAGCAAGTGGCATTGGTTTTGACTCGACTCTAAATAATTTTAATTTAAATGTATCGATTGGGTCTTCAGACTGTCTTATGGCTAATTTATATAGAGCCATCTTCATCAATTTTGCCTCGTTGGTATCGCTGGTTATTCTTGTATATCCTTTGGTTGCATAATTTCTTACAGCATAATAATCATGAAAAGAGACGGAATACATTCCTTTCTGTTCATTATAACTTTTAAGTATACTCTCAATGGAAGTATTTTCTTGAATTTTTTCCTGCTCTGCTGTTGAGTATATGGAATCGATTCTAAGTTGACCCTCATATTTTGATATTTTATGAGTTTCAAAACGCCCTTTGAATCTTAATTTATTTAAAATATCAGCAAACTCGATTTTGTATTGATTACTCCAATAAAATTCGTTGGAAAAGTTTCCTTTTATCCAATCATCAATATGTACAATTAAAGTTCCGTAATTAGGGAAGGTGTATTTTTTTAACATATCCCGTATTTTTTCTTCAGTTAGATTTGTTCTCTTCTTGACATAAATAAATGCTTCTTCTTCAAAGGCAGTTTTTTCAGTTAAACGCTGCCGTCTACAACAACGATTTTCATTTTTCCAATTCTCAAAGTATTTGTCCTCACTACAATTCTCATCAAGATCGTCGTCTTGAATCAATATTCCGGTAAATACAACGTTTAATAATCTTTTACGGAGTTGATTGTCAACTTCGTATATACTATGATAGCTGTCATGTTGAAATGATACTTTGTTAATTTCCAAATACTTTTTCACTCCTCTTTCTGAGTCTGTAATTAGAGAATATAATCTCTCATCTTTAAATTCATAGTCAGATCTTAACAGTGCGATTCTTGATTTATTAGAAGGTAGGAAAGTAAATTTATAACCAAAACCAGTATCACTTTCATTATTTAAACTGTTTACGAAAACTAATTGACTTTTGTTTTGTCCAATCGCACCAATGAGTATGTAAATATTTGATTTTAGTAATGATAATTTTGATAAACAACTTTGAACTGTCTTGAAACTAAAACCTGTCTTTTGGATTAAAATTTGAATTTCTCCTTTCATTAAATCCACCACATCTTTGGTTACAAATGACAATTGAAATGAAGGATCGTTCATATTTAAAGCAATATCATCAAATATTTTACGTTTATTTAAATCATTTTTGAATGTAATATTTTTCTGTTCATTCATATTCTCATATACTGTCTCACTACATGCGTTTCTCAAAAATACCGAATTTATACTTGTGCCTAAGGAAGAGAGAAACGTCATTGTATCACTATTTATTATTTTTGATGATAAATCAGTTGGATATTTATAAATTCCACTTTTTTTGTCAGTTAGACGATATTTTCCGTAATTTGTTCCACATGTTGCTGCTGAACATGGAGAATATGGTATCAAGAATAAACCAAATTCCTCCCACCAATCATCTCTCAAATGTTTATTTTCACCTGTACAATTATCCAAAAACGCCAAATGAGCTTCGAAACGAGTTTTTTTAAATTTTGTCAAATTTTCCATAAGTGTGGTAATGTTTTCAACAGCTGTTTTTAAAACTACTGATTTCAGTCCACTGTGTGTGTATTCTAATTGTAATTTAATATCCTCTGTAGAATATTTTTGATCGTAGGCTTGATTAGTCAATACAAAACTATAATTTTCTTGCTTTAGAATATAATAATCGAAATTTTTGCTATTTGGAAAATAAAATTCCAAAATATCAAATTTCTTCTTTTCGGAAAAATTTTCATATTCCTCAGTATTGTTTGGAAATAGTATTTTTACAACAATGTTGGCGGTTCTAAAATTATTTAACAAATAATTCGAAAGATCTTTTTGAAGTAATTGATAATAATATGTTTCAAATAATTCCGTAATATTTTTAATTTGGCTTCTAAAATATTCATTAGGATCAGGTAGGTTCTCGTCTACATTGCAATGATAGGATTGACGACGAAGTACATATAATTTATGTTCTACACTTCTGTCCACAGCGCTTAGTTGAGGGCAATATTTCTTTAGAACTTGGTCAGCGAAAGTGTAACAATTTTCAAAACTAGAAACTGCCATATTCATTTTTAAAGAGGTGTCATTTTTTAATTTAAGTTTCATATAATTAAAAGCATTATTTGTGTAATTGAATAAACTCGAGTAAGCCGACTGCCAGAAAGTTGAGTCCGAAATTACATTTCCAATATTTTCATAAACAAAAAAATATTTTGAATTAAAAATATAATACGTTAGAGCTGGAAGTGCAAATGTTTTTAGCATTTGATATTTTTTCTCGTCAGCTAAAACCAATTTTTCAATTAATTGACCTGTTACTAAATATTGATCAAATAAATCACTTTCAATGTTATTTTGAACATTACTACCAAAATCAGTAAAATACGCATTATTTATTCTACCAGCGTGAAGAAACATTAAACCAGCTTGGGCATAAATATAATCAAGAGACAATAAAGTGAGATTTCTTTCTGTCATAGGAAACAGTGGTAAAATTATATCATTGTATATTCTACTCGATGCTATAAAGCTAAGTTTTGATTCTTCTCCATATTCATTTTCATATGTTTCATTTTCAAGATAATTTATAATTACATTCATTATGTCGTCTATTTGTAAATTTTTTGCATTAAGAAAAATTTTTGCCAAGAAGCCATAAACACCACGATATTTGTCAAATACTAGGGAACTAATAATGTACTCGAACATTGCATTAACAAATGTCACATCAAAATATTCATTTTCTTTTGCTCCATAAAGATCACTTCCTTTTAGTAAATGTCGAATTAATTTAATTTTTTTAGGTTTATCGTTTTTATTGTCTTGTAAATATTCATAAAGTCCATTAATAATTGGTATCTGTTTAGTTTGATCATTTTCATGCAAGTAATTTTCCATGAATAAAAAGTCACTAAGCATATTTAAATAACTAAAAATTGGGATTAGCTTTACTGTTTCTAATGGATTTATAAATGTATCCATTTTTGAAAATTGAAACTAAACAGTTCAACATAAATAATTTTTGGTCTCTATGTGATTATGAAATATTTCAGTAAATCAATTAACCAATTTCTTTTTCTGATTTTGATACCGAACAGTATTTTAAGTGCAATTGAAATCTGCAAAATAATATAAACTTTGTTATTAAAAATACTTCTTTCTTCTCTTCCGAATTAAAAATTTTAAACAGATGAAAAATGTAAGTCTCTTGTTAATTTAAATGACAAATTTAATAATATTAATGTAATTTAACAAGAAAACAATAAGAAAATATTCCTTTATTATAAGTGCAAAAAAATAATATTATAGGTACATTATATTATTAAATTATATAAATAACAATTATAAGTAAGATTTTACTTGAATATAATTTTAGATTCCTGATAATGTTCATAAAAAGCAGAGAATATTAATTAAATTATCGTCTACATAATATATATTAAAGAAAAAAAGTGAATGTTACATAATTGACTATTAAATTAATGTTTTTTAACTATACCTGAAGATTACAAGACGATGTATTAATTTTTGTTTTGTTACATGGCTTGTTGCATAGCAGGTAGCTAAAATACAGACGATGTATTAATAATACGAACACGAGTTAAAAATGTTTAAATACAATTCTTTGTTTATCCATAAATAAAATTTCGTTATGTGTATATTTTTTTTATTGATACAATTGAAGAAATTAAAACTTTATCTCTATCAAATGTACATAGATAATGTGGTTAATAATTTTAAAATTAACATAAATTAATGTAACGTAGTAAAATTTCTTGACACATGGAGGAAATTTAAAAATCAAAAACTTTGAACGCATTATTAATCTTCTATAGAAATTGATATGATGCTTGTTATTAGAGCATCAAATACATAATATATATCCCAATTAGTTTCAAGATAATAATAGTATTTACCATGCGAATTTTGATAGCTTTAATTCAAGAGCAAACAATATTAAAACTACAATATTAATGTTGTTTTAATTGACTCGACTATTCATGTAAACCTTGTGTTACATTAACGAAGATTATTTTAATTATTACAAGTGTTCAACTTTATACACATTTATTTATAATTGCAGAAATTGTTGTTTGAAAAGTAGTAAATAATACAAATTTTAAAAAATTCAACAAAGTTTATAATGTAATATATGCAATTTCATTCAATATATTTTTCAACCATAGAAATTTGTTTTCAAAAGTATTTTGAAATTTAAGTCTTAACTTTAAAACATTGCCTAAGCCTCCTATCATCACCACAGAACGATCTTCAATGGTGAACGTGCTTCCAGGTAGAAGTATCACATTCTCTTCTTTTTCATTATAAAATTGCTCTATTTTAACTCTTGCATATGGTCCACTGAATATCATTTCATAAATAACATTCGTATACCCTTCAACACGATAAGCAGCAGATCTTATAGCAGATAGAAAATTCGGATAAGTATGCGTAAATTTGTTCAAAGTAATTTTTGTTGATTTATTGTTAAGAAAAGAAATTGGTTTCATTTCGTATCTAAATAACATCCTATCGAATGTCTCATCCGGGTCATCAAATTGTCTTATCGCTAATTTATATAGAGCAAGTTTCATCAATTTTGCCTCCTTGGTACCTCTGGTTATTCTTCTGTATCCTGTTGTTGCGTAATTTCTAATTGCATAGTAATCATGAAAAGTGAGAGCAAATCTTGCTTTCTGATGATTAAACATGTTAATTATATTGCAAATATTTGCATCTTCTTCAATTTCACTTCTTTCTTTCTTCGAGTATAATGTACCAATTCTAAATTCGCCATCAAAATCAGAAATACTATGTGCTTCGAAATATGAATCGTACATTAGTTGCCTTAAGAGATAAGAATTCTCTATGATGTAGTCTTTATTCCATATATATTCTTCAGAATAACTATTATTTGACCAGTCTTTAGCAAACAATGACATAGTTTCTCCATCAAGAAAAGTATATTTTTCCAGAACATCACGTATCTCATTTTCAGTCAAATTTGCCTTTCCCCTAATATATTTTATAACCTTTTCTTTATTAGATGTGCTTTCATCAAAACGTTGCCGTCTACGGCAACGTTTTTTCATCCACTCCTCAAAATATTCTTCGTCATCACAATTCTCATCCAAATCATCATTTTGAATAGATATACCGATAAATAGTAAATTTGAAACTTTCTTACGAAGTTGATGATTAATTTCGTACATAATATGATCGGGTTCGGGTTTAAGTGTTATGTTATTAAAGGCCAAATACATTTTCTCTTTTCTTTTTGAGTCTGCAATTAGCGAAAAGAATCTCTTATCTTTAAATTCATAACCAGTTCTTAATTGCGCAATGTCCGATTTATTACAGGATAAGAAAATAAATTTATAACCATAACCAGTATCACTTCTATTATTCAAAGTGTTCACGAATATCAACTGCCTATTGTTTTCATCAATCGTATCAATGTTTCGGTAGTATTTGGATTTTAAAAGTGATATTCTAGAAAGACTACTTATAACGTTAGAAAAACTTAAACTCATCTTTTTCTTTAGACTATTAATTATTTTTTCAAGTACATCGATCTCCAGGTTGGTTGCAAACATATTAAATTCCGGTTTACTTATGTTTAGAGCAATATCTTCAAATATTTTTTTATTTAGCGCGTTCATCACAGAAGGGATATATTTTTTTGTAACAATTTCATCAACTGCTTTGCTACTTTCGTTTCTTAACAATACGGACTTGAGACTTATTTTTAGCATATAAAAAAGATTTTGTGTTTGTTCGTGTATTATTTTTGAAGATGTTTGATTAGGATATTTGTATAAGAATCTAATGCTACCTGTTGCACAAACCTTACTGTAATTAATGTCCGCTGATGATAATAAACATCGTGCATATGCCATCAATGAAATACCAAATTCTCTCCACCAATCATTTTTCACAGTTCTATTTTCTCCACCACAATTGTCTAAAATGTTTAAATAACTTTGTAAACGTTTTCTTTTATATGCCACTAAATTTTTCTGAAATACGTCTATATTTTCATTTGTTGTTTTTAAAACTATAGGAATTGAATTGTTTTTTAATTTTTGAAAATATAAAGTAATGTCATCATTCTGTGCATTATTATTTTCTTTAGCTATTGTTATATTGTAATTCTTGTAATTTATAATATAATAGTCAAAACGATTAGCTTTTGGAGTAAAAACTTCCAAAAAATCATAAGATAAATATTTTGACTCAGTAGGTTTTTCATCCTCATTAATAGAAACTAGTAAATTTATATTAATAACTTTAAATTCAAATTCATTTAGTAAATAATTAGAAAATAAATTTTTCATTGTTTGAAACATATTTATTTCAAATAAATCAGCAACTTTGTTAACTTGTCTCCTAAAGTACCCCTTAGGATCAAAAAAATAATCTCCATCTTTGCAATCAAACGATTGTGGATAATTTTTATGAAAATGAAGTGAAGAATTGTTTTGACTATTTTTCAAAAGAGGACAATGTTTCTCCATGAAAGTGTCGGCCAATGATGTACAGGTTTGAAAATTTAAAATTGCCATATTCAATTGAAAAATATCGTCACTTTTTAATTCAAATTCGATTTTATTAAATGTATTCGTAGTATATCGAAAGAAATCATTGTAGGCTGTATTCCAAAAAAATGGATCTGAAATTACTTTTGCCATATTATCATTGGTGAATAAAAATTTTTTAGTCGAAATATAGTGTGCAAGAACTGGAAGTGCAAATGCTTTTAATATTTGAGAATCTCTTTCTTCAGTTAGAATTAATTTTTCAATTATTACGCCTGTTATTAAATATTCGTCGAATATATTCTCGTCAATTAAATTTTCATCATCATAACCAAAATCACTCAAATATGCACTATTCAGTCGTCCAGCTTGAAGAAATATTAAACCAGCTTGTGCATACATATAATCAACTGATAATATACTTAAATTATTTTTTGTCCGAGGAAATAGAGGCGATATTATGTTATTACATATTCTATGAATTGATAAAAAACTTAGTTTTGATTTTTCACCATATTCATTTTCAAATTCTTCAGTTAAAAGAAATCTCATTGTCATTTGCAGTACTTCATCAACTTGTAAATTTTCCACATTGAGAAAAATATTTGCCATAAAGCCATAAATACCGCCATATTTGTCAAATACTAGGGAACTAATAATGTAGTCAAACATTGCATTAACAAATGTCAAATCAAAATTTTCGCCCTCTTTTTCTCCATAAATATCACTTTTTTTCAGTAAACATCGAATTAATTTTGTTTTCTTTTTCATATTATATTCATTGTTTTCCAAGTATTGATAAAGTGCATTAACAATTGGTATTTGTTTAGTTTGATCTTCCTCATCTAGGTACTGTTCAACGAATAAGAAATCACTGAGTAGATTTAAGTAACTAAAAATTGGTATAAGTTGTACTGTTTCCAGAGGATTTGCGAGTGTCTCCATTCTTAAAGGTTGAATCTTATTAGTGTAAAATTTATTTTTTATGGGTTTCAAATATTTTAATATTTCTTATCAATAATTTTTTTCCTTTTCAACATGAAAAATGTACTTGAAGTGTAATTTAAATTTTCTCTGCAAAATAATAAAGCTTTATTAATAAATCATTTCTTTCATTTTATCATTTAACAAATTTTACTGTCTAGTTAATTCTAATAAATAATTTTTTAAACATTTAATTTAAAATTGAAATAATTTTTTAATTTTCTAGAATTAAAATAATTACAATAAAATTTCAATTTAAAAATATAAAAACAAAAATAATTAATAGAGGATTTACTAGAATATGTTTATAAATACCTGATATTGTTGACAAAATTCAAACCACTAATAATTAAAGTATTATCTTTGTGAAATTATTTTACAGAAAAAAGTAGAAATTCACTACTAGATTCTTTATTGCCATCTAAACATGAGGAATACAACACAATGCATTTATAGGAACATGAGTTAAATTGGCTCAAGTACATTTTTTTATCAAGGTCAAATAAGATTTCTCAATAGATTGATACAAAAGAAAAAATCGAAAATTTATTACTATTAAATACATATAGGCTTTTTGATAAGTAAGTTTAAAATTAACCTAAATTATTTTAATATTTAACATTGCTTTACACATAGAGTCAATATTCAAACCTTGAAATAATAATTTCATTATTATCCCCCTATTTAAATAGATAGTAATGTTTATTATAATGCAACAAATATTTGATGTTTCGTAATTAATTATATTAATAATTAAATTTATTTCACAATATAATATATTCTACGTACAATCAAGATAATAGATTGTTATAATTGTAATAATTTTTCCTCATAAAGTGCGCAATTTAAATATGTTTAAAAAAATGTTAGAACAGGGAGAGTGACCATTTTTAATGCTACAAATACGGACAGCTATCTAGATAGTAGCAATTACCATCAAGATTATGCGGAGTAACGTCTTGATAGTACGGGGTAGCATAACTATATTTTTGTAACATCTGTGATGGTAGCCAGTAGCATAATGATACTATCGTGTAACATCATCTTCTTAACATAAAAATCTGACTATCCATTTCTCTCAGTGAACATTCCAATGGGTATTTTTCGATTTAAATAATTTAGTAAATCTAAATTTTCATACCTATTGCGTAATTCACGTCGATTATTTGGTTATTAAATTAAATTGTTAATATGATTATTATTATTATTATTGTCAAAATAAACATTAATAAATTTATTATTCATATTAATATACTTTATATTTTTTAAAAATTTATGTACAAATTTAAAAATTTAATTTTACAATTTTACTCATGATATTTTTATACCAATCAAAGTTTGAAATGTGTGAATGTTTAAAGAATAATTTTATTTTTGAAACATTGCCCAACCCTCCAATACCCACTATTGTAGTGTCTACAATTTTAAACTCACTTCCTGGTAAAAGAATAACACTCGTTTCTTTCGTTTTATAAAATTTTTCAATTTTCGCACTTATATATGGGCCATTAAATACCATTTCATAAACAATATTTGTACAACCCAATTCTGGATATCCAGCAAATCTTATTGCTGATTGAATATTTGGAAAAGTTTCTGTAAATTTTTGAAAAGTAATTAAGTTTTTAGCAGATATGATTTCAACAAGTGATAATGGTTTTGACTCGACTCTAAATAATTTTAGTTCAAACGTCTCGACTGGATCTTCAGACTGTCGTATTGCTAATTTATATAGAGCAAGTTTCATCAATTTTGCTTCGTTGGTATCGCTGGTTATTCTTGTGTATCCTTTGGTTGCGAAGTTTCTGATAGCATAGTAATCATGAAAACTGAGAGAGTACATTCCTTCTTGTTTATTGTAACTTTCAATTATACTTCTAATCGTTGTATTTTCTTGAATTTTCTTTTGTTCTTCTGGTGAGTATAGAGAACAGATTCTAAATTCACCTTCATGATTTGATATTACACGTGTTTCAAAACGTAAATCAAATCTTATTCTATTCAAAACATTCGGAAAGTCGATTTGGTATTGTTCACTCCAAATAGGATAGCTTGTACCATTTCTTTTTATCCAATCAATGACATGTTGAATTATAGTTGCTTTATTTGGAAAAGTGTATTTTTTTAACATATTCTGTATTTCTTCTCGAGTTCGATTTGTGTTACGCATAACATACTCTATCGTTTCATCTTCAAACTCATTTTTTTGGGTATATCGCTGCCGTCTACGACAACGTTTATCATTTTTCCAATTCTCAAAATACTCTTTATTATTGCAATCCTCATCCAAATCATCATTTTGAATTGGTATTCCATAAAATACAACTTTTAACGATCTCTTACGGAGTTGATTATTGACTTCATACATATTATGATAAGGTTCAGGTTTAAATGTTGTGTTATTAAGAGTTGCGTACACTTTCCCATTTTCTTCTGTGTTTTCCAATAGTAAAACGAGTTTCTCATCTTTAAATTCATAACCAGTTCGAAACAGAGCAAGTGTACTATTTGACAGAAAAAGAAATTTATAACCATAACCAGTGTTACTGACATTGTTTAAAGTGTTCACGAAAAAGAATCGACTGCTATTTTTACCAATCGTTTCAATTCTTTTGTAGAGTTTTGATTTCAGTAATGATATTTTTGAAAAACTACTTTGAATAGCGTTAAAGCTTAAATTTATTTTTTTGTTCAAAATAGAAATTATTCTATTAATTAAACCGACCATATCTTTTGTTACAAATGACAATTGAAATGCAGGAGCGTTGTGATTTAAGGCAATATCTTCATATATTTTACTTCCATTTACAGCATTTTGTACTTCAGTTCTCTTTCCTAAAATTCCATTTACTATTACACTACTTGTATTTCTTAAAAATACCGATTTTATACTTGTACCTAAAGAGGTGAGGAAATTTTTTGTATCATTTTTCATTACTTCCGCGGATAAATCATTTGGATATTTGTAAATTCCATTTTTAAAGTATGATAAATCAATTCTTCCCTCCACTTCTCCACATGATACTGTTGAACATTGAGAATTTGTTATCATAAATAAAGCAAATTCATTCCACCAATAATCTCTCAATTGATTATCTTTACCTTGACAATCGTCCGTAGATGCTAAATGTGCTTCGAAACGAATTTTCTTGAATTTTGTTAAATTTTCAAAAAATGTGGTAATATTTTCATTAGCTGTTTTTAAAATTACCGATTCCACCGCACTGTGTGATAGTTCAAAAAATATTTTAATATCTTTTGTAGAATACTTTGGATTATCGGCTTCACTGGTTAGTACTAAATTATAATCTATTTGTTTTAAAATATAATAATCGTAGTTATTGCTATTGGGAAAATAAAATTCCAAAATATCGTATTTATCCTTTTGGGAAAAATTGTCATATTCTTCCGTCTTGTATGGAACCAGTAATTTTATAATAACATTGGCATTTTTAAAACTTCTTTGTAACTGATTTGAAAAATTGTTTTCAAGTAACTGAAAATAATATGTTTCAAATAATTCCGAAATATTTTTAATTTGGCTTTTAAAATATTCTTTAGGATCGGGTAGTTGTTGGTCCTTTATGCAACTACAGGAATTAGGAGAATGTAAATATAAATGAAGTTTGGAACGTCTCTCCTTAGCGTTTAAATGAGGACAATATTCCTTTATGATATTTTCAGCCAAGATGGTACAATTTTTGAAATTAGAGAGTGCCTTATGCATTTTGAAAGGTATATCATTTTGTAATTCAAGTTGAACATTAATTAGATTATTATTTATATACTTAAACAAATTCGTATAAGCCTTCTGCCAAAACTCTTTTTCTGAAATTTCATTTGCTATATTTTCGTAGAAAAACATATATTTGAAATTGTAAATATAATACGTAAGTGCTGAAAGTGCAAATGCTTTCAACATTTGAGAATTACTATTGTTATGTGAAACCAGTCTTCTAATTACTTGGCCAGTTACTAAATATTGATAAAATAAATTTTCTTCACTTACATTCAGATTGTGACTTCGAAAATCATTAAAATATGCAGTATTCGTTCGACCAGCTTTAAGAAACATTAAACCAGCTTGTGCATAAATATAATCAAGAGACAATAAAGTGAGATTTCTTTCTGTTATAGGAAACAATGGTAAAATTATATCATTGTATATTCTACCCGCTGCTAAAAAACTAAGTCTTGATTCTTCACCATTTTCATTTTCAAATTTTTCTACTTCGAGATATATCTTTATCGCACTTAATACTTCTTCTATTTGTAAATTTTTGGCATTAAGAATAATTTTTGCCAGGAAACCATAAATACCGCCGAATTTATCAAATACTAGGGAACTAATAATGTACTCTAACATTGCATTAACAAATTCAACATCTACGTACTCATTTTCTTTTGCTCCGTACAGATCGCTTCCTTTTAATATATTTCGAATTAATTTAATCATTTCGTCTTCATTATTTCTACTATTTTGTAAATAAGTGTAAAGTCCATTGACAATTGGTATTTGCTTATTTTGATCTTCTTCAGCAAGGCAACGGTCAATAAATAAAAAATCACTTATGATGTTCATGTAATTAAAAATTGGTATAAGTTGCACTGCTTCAAGTGGATTTGAAAGTATATCCATTCTTAAAAGTTAAATCTTATTGATATAAAATTTATATTTTGTAATCTTTAAATCCTAGGATATTTTCCTTATTAATTGTCCAATTCTATATATTTTAATACAAAACAGGTACTTGAAGTTGAATTGAAATATTATCTGCAAAATAATACACTTGTTAATAAATTTTTATTTCTTTCCTTTCATTTTATTTGGAACATATGGAAATTTAACTCTTTAATTTAAATAAATAAATAAACTAAAATTAAATAAAATCGAAAAACAGTTCTGTTTACTCTTGTCTTTAATAACGATGTCAATAAAATAAGTTACAAATATAACAAGAAAAAAATTTTATTTGTGGTTTAAATTTGAAATAATTCCATTATAACTTTTATAATAATTAAAAGGAATAACAAAAATAGTGAAATAGTTTTAGTAGAATATTATTTTAGATACCTGGTGTTCGTGAAATGCAGGCGACTAATAATTAAAACATCATTGCAATTTATTTTAGAGGTAAAATTGAAATAAATGTTATTCCTTACAAGAGTTACTATTGTCATCTAAATATGACGATTGAAAAACTATGGGTTTTGTCTTTTGTGTGAACACGCGTTAAAAGTGTTTAAATACAATTTTCGAATTTATAAGCAAACAAAATTTAATTTAAATATATTTTTATTGATACAATTGCAAATATATAAACTTTATTTAAATTAGATACACATAGATTGTCAATGTTAAAGTTAACATAAATTAGTTTAATGTAATAAAATTTCTTGACACGTTAAGGCAATTTTGAATGCAAATAAATTGACTGCATTATTAGCCTCATATTTTAATTAACAATTATTATTATTATTATAGTTACATGTTTCATTTTTTGGAATTATTTATAATAATTTAATAGTATTAGTAATGATAACGAAATTATGGATCAGTTTCAAGATAACTACATCCTTGTACATGTAATCAAAAGAAATATTCTTTAGTTGAGAGGATTTTCCAGGCAAAGAGTTTTTTGACGTAGGGGAGGATGGGGCAAGGATAGTTAGGTAAGACCTTTTCGGATCTAGCGGCCAAACTTGATTATGTATCTGCAAATGAAAAGTATTTTTGGAAAGCCTGGTTATTTGGCTATAATTTTGCTGTACATTATTTTACTGTAGACTCAAATCCCTACAAGATACGAATGAAAAAGTAAACAAAAATTTTTAACTATCCTTGCCCCAGTACCGGGGCAAGGATAGTTAAAAGAATTCGAATGCTAAAAATGTTATAGAAAATCAGTAAATTTTTGTTTTCTTTATTTTACTGGATTTAGACTATTCAATATTGATATCCCAAGTATTAAAAATATGTATGGAACATTTTCTGATTTGCAATTATTGTATTAAAATTCATCTGAACTAGAATCAGAGGTTTAACCAATTTTTTTCAGACGACCACCAATTTCTTGGTCATAAGCTTCGTTTTCCGTATGTAACTACGCACCATTATGTATATCAACCTAAAGAGAACAATTAAACACTTTTTTAAAATTTTCAATGGTATTAACACGATTTTACCGTGCCGTATTATCTCTAACTATCCTTGCCCCGTGAGCCCATATTTCAGTTTTTTCTAAATTTTAAGAAATGACGTGAATTAATTTGAAAATAAATACGATATTCGTGTTCAGCAGGAAATTCCACTGCGGAAAACACTTACGTAAATAAATATTCTGAAACTCTAATGTAGAAAACAATATGATAAACATTACGTTGACATTTTAGCAAAACAGACTTTTTTCAAAAATAATCTCCCAACTTCGCAAATGGCGACAAGATTGACTTGCAATTTTTACAACCATCTTTTGGTGTTAAAACGCAAATATACTATGAATTACGAGATTTTTGAGCAAGCCGTCTAAGCATAACAGCAACTAACTATCCTTGCCCCATCCTCCCCTATATCTAAGTTAACTAAAAGTCTTGTTAAAATATTACAAATGCCTTAATATCCAGATGATCATTAAAATTTCAAAAAAATACTATTTTATGTCAGATAATAATTATCTTAATTCAATAAGAAATATGTTTCATTAAACTAGAAATTTATTCAAATATTAGTATTGGTTATGCACTTACAACACTCATGTGCTTACTCAAGTATAACATTAAAAAATATTTAGAGTGCTCGAATCTTTCTAAAATTTTTGAGATGTTTTGCTTTCAAAATCAGTTATTAAAACTGTTGTTTTGAAGTTTACAATGTAGTACGAATCCTTAATATTTTTACAGAAACATTTAGAAACTTGATATTTATGAAACTGTAGTTAGGAAAGTAGTATCATAAATTTAACAAAAATTCGACAATGCTTAGAAGTTGATAAGTGTAATTTCATTCATAATATTTCTTATACATAGTAACTTATCATTAAAAGTATTTTGGAACTGAAGCTTTAATTTTAATACATTTCCTAAACCTCCAATCTTCACTGTGGAAGATCCTTCAACACTAAACATACTCCCAGGTAAAAGAATCACATTCTCCTCTTTTTGACTATAAAATTGCTCTATTTTAACTCTAGCATACTGTCCACTGAATGTCATTTCATAAATAATGTTAATATACCCTTTAAAAGGATATGCTCCAAATCTCACAGCAGATGCAGCACTTGAATAAGCATGCGTAAATTTTTGCAGAGTAATGTTTGCTAATGTGGTTTGGAGAAATGATATTGGTTTCGTTTCGACTCTAAATAATTTCACATTGAACGCCTCACCCGGATCATCAAATTGTCTAATCGCCAGTTTATATAATGCAAGTTTCATTAATTTTGCCTCATTGGTATCTCTGGTTATTCTTGTAAATCCTTTCGTTGCATAATTTCTAATCGCATAGTAATCATGAAAAGTGAGAGCAAACCTCGCTTTCTGATTATTGTAACTCTCAATTATACTTTCAATCTTTGCATCCTCTTCAATTTCACTTCTTTCTTCCTTTGAGTAAAATGAACCGATCCTAAAGTCACCGTCAAAATTAGAAATATTGTGTGTTTCAAAATATAAATCGTACAATAATGTTCTTAGAAGATCAGAATTCTCAATTGTATAGCTTTGACCCCAAGACGGTTCTTTAGAGAAATTACTATTCAACCATTCGTTAATAAAGAATGATAGCGTTTTACTGTCAAAAAATGGGTATTTTTCCAAAACCATACGTATCTCTTCTTTAGGCTTTCTTGTTTCTTCCATAATATGTTGTATAGCTTCTTCTCTATTACCGGAATTTTGAGCAAAACGATACCGTCTACGACAACAATTATCTTCTTTCTTCTTCTCAAAATATTCATCCTTACTGCAATTCTCATCAAGATCATCTTCTTGAATCGATATTCCACTGAATACAATTTTTGACGATCTCTTACGTAGTTGGTTGTTAATTTCATACATACTATAATAAGGTTCGCTTTCAAATGTCACGTTATTAATTGCCAAATACCTTTTCTCCCCTTTTTCTGAGTTTGGAATAAGCAAATAGAATCTCTCTTCTTTAAATTCATAATCAGTTCTTAAATGCGCAAGTTCCATTTTATTACCGGATAGAAAAATAAATTTATAACCATAACCAGTGTCAGTGCGATTATTTAAAGTGTTGACGAAAGCTAATCTACTATTGTTTTTACCAATCGTACTAATTGTTCGGTAGTAGTTGGATTTTAAAATTAATATTTTCGAAAGACTACTCAAAACGGACGTGAAATTAAAATGTGTCTCTTCTTTCATACTATTAATTATTCTTTCTAGTACCCCGATCGTTTCGACGTTTGCAGACAAGTGAAATTCTGGTTTCTTTATATTTAGAGTAATATCTTCAAATATTGTTTCATTTAGCGCATTCATTACAGAAGAGACATATTTTTTTGGAACAATTTCATCAACTGCTTTGCTACTTTCGTTTCTTAATAACACTGATTTTATATTCGTTCCTATCGAAGTAAGAAGAGCGTGTGTATTTTTTTCTACTATTATTGAAGATATTTGATTAGTTCGATATGTGTTCAGTAATTTAAAACTATTTATTCCACAAAAATTTTGTGTGTAATTATCCTTTTTTGTTAAGAAACATTCTTCATATGGCGATAACCATAAACCAAATTCTTTCCACCAATTATTTTTCATTTCCCTATTTTCTCCCTGACAATCTTCTAAAATTTCCAATTGATCCTCTAAACGTGATTTTTTGTATTTCACTAAATTTTGAAGAAAAACGGTTGTATTCTGATCCGTTGTTTTTAAAACCACTGGCTTTGATAAACTCTTTAATTTCTGAAAATAGAAATCGATTTCTTCTGTATAATTCTCTGTGACAACAAATTCTTCTTTTATTGTTATATCCGATTTTTCGTAATTCAAAACATAATATTGAAAACTGATATTTCCTGGTGTATAAACTTCCAAGAGATCATAGAATAAATATTTCGTGTCGAAATAATTTCCCAAATGATTGTTAGGATTTAATATTTTTATAATAACTGTTTTATAGTCAAATTTGCGTGATAAATAATTGGAAAGGGAATTTTTTACTAATTTAAAGAAATATGTTTCAAATAATTCAGTGATATTGTAAATTTGTCCCTGAAATTCTCTCTTGGATCTGGTAGGAACTCATTGACTTTACAAGCAAATGACGTTGGATAATTTATATAAAAAGTAAGATTAGAATTTCTTCCAGTTACTTTTGTATTTGGACAATATTCTTCCAGTGTTTTTTCGGCCAAAGTGGAGCAACTTTGAAAAGTGGATATTGCAATATGCATGTTATATTTAAAATCATTTCTGAATTTATTTTCGATGTCATCAAACATATACAATAGTATACAATAGTATACTGAAATAAATCCTTGTACGCCATCTGCCAAAAGATGTGTCGTGAAATTAATTTTCCAATATTTTCAAAACTGAAAACAAATTTTGACCTTAAAATATAGTGCGTAAGTGCTGGAAGTGCGAAGGCTTTTAACATTTGTTGATTACTCTCATCAGTTTGTATTAATTTCTCAATTACTTGACCTGTTACCAAATATTCTTCGAATAAATTCTCATCGTTTAGATTTTTGGCATAACTTTTATAATAATAAAAATAGACATTATTCTCTTGACCAGTTCGAAGAAACATTAGACCAGCTTGTGCATAAATATAATCAAGTGACAATAAACTAATGTCATTTTTTGCCCGTGGAAATAAAGGTGATATTATGTCATTAAATATTCTATCTGCTGCATAAAGACTAAGAATTGATGATTCTCCGTATTCATTATCAAATCTTTCATTTTCAAGACTTGTTATTATCACATTGAGTACTTCGTTAATTTCTAATTTTTCCACTGTGAGAAACATTTTTGCCAAGAAACCATAAATGTTGCCATATTTATTAAATACTAGAGTTGTAATAATGTGTTCGAACATTGCATTAACAAATGTCAGATCAAATTGTTCTTGATCCTTTGCTCCGTACAGATCGCTTCCTGTTAGTAAATTTCGTATTAATTCAATTTTCCTGGTATTATTATTTTCATTGTCTTTTAAATAGTCATAAAGTCCATTAATGATTGGTATTTGCTTAGTTTGATCCTTCTCTTGCAGGTAATTTTCAACGAATAAAAAATCACTGAGTAAGTTTATGTAATTAAAGATTGGTATGAGTTGCACTGCTTCCAGTGGATTTTTAAATTCATACATTTTCTTGGCAGTTAAATTTTTTGATTTGTTGATTTTTGATTTATTAAGTTACTTAATAAATAAATTTCTGCAAAGTAATAAAAATTTAGAAACATTATTAAATGAATCTGATTTTCCTTTCTTTTGTAATTTATTATAAGACTTGTTTTGTTACCTTTTTCCTAACATGAAGGATTGTAACTACCAATTCTTAAGTAATAATTGTGTAATTAATTTTTTACAAATAACTTACTACTGTCAAATAAAATTAAAAATTTTTCACATTTTATGAATTTATAAAAACGCGATGTGGAAATATTAACAGTTAACATATTTGTTTGTCTGTAAAATTAATTATTTTACGTACCTGGTTGTAATTTTATTGATACAATTGACAAAATTATAATTTTATCTTTATTAAGTAAATAGCTAATAAAATAGTAACAAATTTTTAATAATGTAACAATATAGTAAATAGAATAATAATTATTACTAAACAATTTTTTTTTCAATTTTAAAAGTAAATTTTTATTGACAATTTTGTAGAAGTTTACTTTAATTTTTTCCTCGCTGTATTTGCGTTATTTTTGATAAAAAAAATATATTTTATTTCTACACGTGACAACACGTTCTATTTCAAGGTGAAGGCAAATTAGAATATTATAAAAAATTTACCATAATTAAACAAATTGAACAAATATAATTTTTTTTATTTACAAATCATTTTCTATAAACTAAATTTATAATTCTTTTTTTACATTTAAAATCGATTCGAATTCAGATTAATTGCAAAAAAAATATATACTTTTTTCACGGCATGTGTTTGACATATAAAAAATAAGGTGTGAATGAGAAATGCATTTTTTATTTCTCCTCGAATTAAATTTGTGTCCAATGTATATATTAGTTTGGGTTCACCGCATTTATATTTAACAGGAAAACAGAACGAATTCACGAATTGAAGATTGCAACGAACTCTTGCGTATAATCGAAAAGAAAAACGTGGACAGAATTCGCAATTTTGCAAATAAAATTTAAACAAAAGAAGAGAAAGAGGCGAAAAAAGGACGTAAATAAAAAAGAAAAGAAGTTTGAAAATGTGGAGAAAGAGAGAAGGCAAAGAAGCGCCGAAACGGACATCGCGTGATAACTTTAAATTAATTAGCATTCACAACGAAAAGTTTTGCAAAGAAGAACGCGCGCTTCCGCTCGTATTCGAATACTAGAAAGAGAGGGAGAGAAAGAGAGAGCTCGATTCGGCTAGTTGGCTGAATTTCATGGGGGGAAACAAACTACACTAATTAAGGATCGGATTTCGCGTACCTCTGCTTTATGGGGTTTAAGAGAGTCGGCGAGATTTTCTGCGGATGTGGAGATCCAGAAACAAGAAATTACAACCGGAATGACAATTTTTCTTTATTAAAGAAAATGGTTTTACTCTCTATTTTATGTTTTTATTTTTGCTTTCAGAAAATAAAATTCTTTCGTATTTTGAAGGAAGGAAAACGAATTTTCATAACCAAAAACACCAAGGGTTTTTTAAGAGTTTTCAAAACAGTCTATAATAATTAGATTCTTTAATTCGATAGAGAAATTATTTCTAGATATTCTATCATTAATTTTAAACAAATTAAAAATTTAATTTTCAATACATTTTATTTAATTTTTTTTTATTTCTTTTAAACAGAATAAAATAAATTAATGAAAAAAACTTCGATTTTGCTTGATGAATTTCCTTGATGAAAATTTATTATCAGTTGATAAAATAAAAAGTCTATAATAATTATTAAATTATATTTTCAAATTTAAAATTAAATACACAATTATTTAAAAATTCAATATTTTAGACCGCTGCTAATTATTTATTTATTTCAATTTCATTAAAATTGACGTATTTATTATTATTTATTATGTCAACATCCAATTTAATTTCGAAAATAATTATATATATATATATATATATATATATATATATATATATATATATATATATATATATATATATATATATATATATATATATATATATGGGCAATTCCACGGGAAATTTTTCTACGACATTTTAGAATCGGTTAAACATATTTTTTTATCGTTCTTGATAGAAAAATATTAAATACGTATTTTTTTATTGTTCCATATTTGCCAAAATTTTCGAGTTATGAATTTTCGAAATTTTTGATTTTTAAAAGTAGTCCCATTTTCAATAGCTTATAACTTTGAAAGTATTGAGTTTGGAAAAAAGTTGTCAAAGAAAGAAAGTTTTGGTTTTTCTTCAACTTTTAAAAGATTTAAAAAAAAAAAATTTTTTTTCAATTTTTAATAAAAAAAATTTTTTTTTTTATAAACAAATTAATTTTTTTCAAATTTGGGCGCGATTTTTTTTTATTTTTTTTTTATTTATTTATACCTACTAATATACATAAAAATTTCCAAAAAGATTTAAGATGGGCCGACTCATAGTTTTCGTTCTATAAATTTTTTAATTAATTTGTTTGTAAAAAAAAAAAAAAATTTTCTTAAAAATTAAAAAAAATTTTTTTTTTTAAATTACATAAAAGTTAAAGAAAAACCAAGATTTTCTTTTTCTTACAAGTTTTTTTTAAACTCAAAACTTTTAAAGTTACAAGCTTTTAGACTTATAATTCACAGTTTTCGTTCTATAAAAAATTTATGGAACGAAAACTACGAGTCGGCCCATCTCGATTCTTTTTGGAAATTTTTCTGTATATTAGTAGGTATAAATAAATAAAAAAAAAATAAAAAAAAATCGCGCCCAAATTTAAAAAAAATTAATTTGTTTATAAAAAAAAAAATTTTTTTTTATTAAAAATTGAAAAAAAAATTTTTTTTTTAAATCTTTTAAAAGTTGAAGAAAAACCAAAACTTTCTTCCTTTGACAACTTTTTTCCTAACTCAATACTTTCAAAGTTATAAGCTATTGAAAATAGGTCTACTTTTAAAAATCCAAAATTTCGAAAATTCATAACTCGAAAATTTTGGCAAATATGGAAAAATAAAAAAATACGTATTTAATATTTTTCTATCAAGAACGATAAAAAAATATGTTTAACCGATTCTAAAATGTCGTAGAAAAATTTCCCGTGGAATTGCCCATATATAAATTTATTAACAGTTTGATATCGAGTTAATTTTGCACAGGTATATATCTATAAATGAATTTTAATAAGATTAACAAGAAATTCAAATGAAAATTATGATTTTCCAAAAGAATTCAGAGGATGATACATTTTCAATTTTACAAAAATAATTATAAATTCATTAAAAACATAACAAATAAAAATTGTTTTTAAATTAAAGTATGTTAATATAAAATAATTAAAAGAAGTAAATTAAATAAAGAAACGAAAAATACATAATAAAATACATAGAATGAAATAAATTAATAATTTCTAATTAATTTCATAAGAACTAAAATAAAACAAAAAAATTAAATTCAAATTAAAAATAAATTTAAAACAAGACTTAAAAAATAAAAAATTTATGTAAAATTTATAGATTTGTTATTTATTAATCTGTATTATTATTTTATGAAAAACGATTTTAATAATTCAAAAAAACTGAATATCTTACAATATCCTTCTACCAATTGCTATAAATATAGAATTTGTCAATTTTAAAAAATACGTTACTTCAAGAAATATTCATATGAATATTTTAATACTTTTTGGATTACTTTTAGCAGACTGCACTTTCGTGTATAAAATTAGTGTATAAATTAGCTAATAATAATTAAAGTAAAGAAATTGTGTATTCATAAAATATGAATTAATAATAATTAAATTAAAGATTAACAGTTTTTCTGAGAATATCAAATTAAGATAAAAAATTTATGTCACGTTTTGATACGTTTTTTGTCTCAACCTGAGATCATAGAAAAAGTATGTTTTTTTAAAGATATTTTATTCAAAAATAAATTAACCAAACCTCTTTGGTTACAAATTTTTTTTTTTTTTGCATAATGTTTATAAAATTTAAGGTATTAATTTATTTTCTTTAAATTAAATTAAAAATTTTTGTTTATATTAAATAAGAGACTTTAAAATTTAAGTTAACAATTAATCAAGGTATTAATTATATTAATTAATCAAGGTTATGTTTACAATTTTTTGAGTAAAAATACAGAAAGAGAAACAATTAGTATTACAAATTATTGATATTCAAGTCTTCATTACATCAAAAATATTCAATAAAAACTGGTTTCAAGTTTACGTAATTTAAAATTAACGCCTAGTTAAGATAAATCTAAAACAAACATAACCTATAATTTTTTTTGTTTGCTTCTTAGGTAAACTTTTCATAGGAACGCGTCACATATACAGTCAAATAGAATCGATCACTTGAATGAAATAATTTTTTCTCTCTCTCTCCAAGTGTGTACCTAATATTATTTTTCAAAGAATATCGTTGAATTTCTCGCATGTAGATTATTATGTTAAAATATACTTAACACGTCAAAAGGGACGTTTTATGGACACGAATGTCTCAACTATAAGAACAATGCTAAAAGATGTTTGTACTGACCTGCACTGTATATACGTATAAATAGAGTTTTCATGAGCAGGAAAAAGTTTACTTTGAAAATTAGTCGACAATCTTGTATGGATTTTCATAAAAAGCCTTATATACATACTCGTCTGTTGAAAGCATAATTTTCAACTTCTTTTCCTTCAAATTGGCATGTCTAGTGGCTCAATTTATTTTCCCCAAGGAACTTTAAATTTAATGAAAGGTAGTCTCTCTTGCCCTGGGACAAAAATTAGGTTTCAAAACTTTAATTTTTTAACACTTTTTATTTTATTTTTCCCTTCTTTTTCTTTCTCTATGGATAATTTCTTATTTTTCATTCAGCCTTTTGCTATTTAGCTCCCCCCTCTATTTATTAAGGGGTGGGGAAATAAATTAACCTATTAATTTAACCAAATACTTGGTTTTTAGGAAATAATTTTTATGAATAATTAAATTCTTTTGACAATTTTTTTTTTAATTTTTTGAAAATAATGTTTTCTTAATAATTTTAATTAAAAATTTGGAAAATAATTGAATTAAACAAAGAATTTTTTAAATTTTTTGAAATAATCTTGTCTGTTTATATAATAATAATTGAAAATTTGATTAATTCAATTTTATTAAAATGTATTGATTAATTGAATTTCTGCAAAGAATTTTACTATTTATAAAAGTAATTAGATCCTTCCAAAGAATGTTATTATTTATGAAAATAATTAAATGTTTGCGTAGAATTTGATTAAAATTTTTGAAAATAATTGAATTGTGGAGAACAATTTATTTATTTATAAAGATAATTTAAATTTTGAGAATTTTTAAAAATTTTTAAACAGCATTGAATTTCTGCAAAGAATTTTATTACTTTTGAAAATAATTGAATTCTTGTGTAGAATTTGATGAAAATTTATGAAAATAATTGAATTCTTGTAAAGAATTTTTTTAAAAATAATATTTAAAATAATTTAGTAAATCTGAAGAATTTTGCTGTTTATGGAAATAATTGATTCTTGAGAAGAATTTTTTTACAGTTTCTAGAAAAAATTGAATTATTTCGACGAATTTTAATAAAAATTTTTAAGAATAACTACATTTTTTGAAAAATTCGAATAAAATTGTATTAAAATTAATTAAAATTCTGCAAAGAGTTTTATTATTTGTGAAAATAATTGACTCCCAAAGAAGAATTTTATTACTTTTAAACAATATTGATTTTTTTTTTTAATTAAGCATCTTCTATAAATCCATTATTTTTAATAATTTTTGAAAAAGTTTTATGAGAATTTTCAAATTTATTTGTTTACAATTTAATTTTACAAAATTTTAATTATTCGTGAATTCTGCAATTAAATATATATTAGAAAATAAAAACTTTAAATAATTTTTAAAAAAATCCGCAATTAAAGTTTCTCAAAAACAATTAATTCCATAGAATTGTTAGCTAAAAATATGAAAAATTCAAATTTTTAATAATTTTAATCTGAAACCTTTTCAAAATTCAATTATTTCTAAAAATTTACGCTGTAATGCTTTTAAACTTTAATTATAATCTAAAATTTTAACTGAAATCCATTTTTAAATCAATTTTTTATTAGAAAATTCAACTAGAATTTAATTATTGAAATACAAATGTAGATAATTTATGGAATAATTGAATGTTTTTTAAAATTCAATTCCCATAAAGAATCGTTATCAACAAATTTTCAAATAATTGAATTCTATCAATGAATTTTAATAAAATTTTTAAGAATTTTTCCGAGGAATTCGATCAAAATTGTCTTAAAAATAATTAAAATTCTGCAATGAGGTTTACTATTCATAAAAATAATTAAATATATTGAGAAGAAATTTTTAAAAATAATATTATAATTACGGTGACTAACTTCCCTTGATTATTTTCGAAAAATTTAAATAAAATTCTTTAAAAGAATTTAATTATTTTTAATAGAATGTAAAGAAAATTCAATTATTTCAAAAATTTTCAATTATTTGCTTAGAAAAATTCAATTATCTTGAAACAATAGAATTGAAAAATTTCAAAAACCATATTTTTCAGAATTTTCAAAAAAAAACTTTGCGAAAATTCAATTTTATTGAAAAATTTTAAGTGTGTATTCTTTTTTTAAATTAACTAATAAAAATTTTAATTAATAATCTTCGCACAAAGATACATGAATACATTAGAATGTGACTCTTAATAAAATTCAATTATTTATCAATTATTAAATTAAAATACTTTGAAAATTCGATTTATTAAAAAGTTTTTAATGAAATCTTTTAACAAATTGAATTATTTTCAGTTGAATTTCACAAAATTTCTATTAATTCGATAATTTTTTTTAAATTTCTTTACATACTATATTTGAATCAGTGACTGATTTTTTACTATCGAATTAATTATTTTTAACTAATTTAAATTTAGAGAACAGTATAAATATCTATAAAAATTGAAATAAAAAGCGATTTTTTAAAAACAAATTAAAATAATAAAACCTTTTTTAATTTGGTGAAGAAATTTCCGGTTAATATATACCCTGTTATTTTATTATCTTTTTATTTGAACCAAAAAAAAAAATCGATACAAACAAACTTGTTAATTTTTCTGAAACTGGAAACATTATCTTTTGGAGAAAATTGGTAGAGGACGAAAAAAAATTGTAAATTCCAAATCAATATTTTTTTTGATAATAGTCTTAATTTTCTGTAACAAGAGTGAGCAGAGATGCTGAATTTAAATCTCCTAGAGAGGAGAATAAAGTACATATTCTCTAGATTAAACCCAACAGAGAGGAGCTTTGCAAATTTTAACTGAAAGGTATGCTTGCATCTGGAATTTGTTCCATAATTAAGTGCACCTCATGGACACTTTAACGTCAAAAGTAAAATAATCTTTTCGGCCATGTTTTTATTTTTCCTTCTCTCTTATTTTCGGGAGGAAAAAAAATATATAACACCAATTAAATTTTTCCCTTGACGAAAAAAAAAATTTCACCTCTATGCAATATTAATTATTTTTCTTTTCTACACGATAATAATAATAATTAATTATTCCATAGTTCTCATTCCCCTTAATATATATACTAAGGAAAATATTATTATATTTGCACTGAAAAAAAAATTTATTTGATTCAAATAACCGATTATTTGGTTATATTCAAATAAATATTTATTTGAATCAAATAATTTTTATTTGAATTAAATAAATTGTATTTGAATCAAATATTTCAGTATTTGAAGCAAATATTATTTAATTGATTCAAATAAAAATTATTTGATTCAAATAAATATTTATTTGAATATAACCAAATAATCGGTTATTTAAATCAAATAAATTTTTTTTTCAGTGTGCATTTTGCTAAATAGCTTCTAAATTGCAAAAAGGAAACATTATTTTTACAGTAAAAAAAATTTATTTCTTTCAAATTCTTTGAAAAATATTTACTCTGCTTCGATTAATTTTCATTTGAATTTGGATCTTTACTTGAATCAAATATTTTTTGAGCGAATCAAATATGCTTTAAATATTGAAATTATTGTTTCGAATACCATTTGATTGGCTCAATTAAAAATTATTTAATTAAAGTAAATATTTAATTGATAATAGTCAAGTAATCGGTTACTTGAATCAAATAAATTTTCTTTTTCCAATATAATGTATTTTTATTACTTTTTTCTTCATTTGCAAGAAATTATATCGAGTCCACGGTCGAGAGACAATTTTAAAAAAATATACTAATGAATGTAATTGTTTTTCGCTTATAATGTATTTATGAAATTTACTAAATGGACATGCTTTTAAAATGATTAGAAAAATTCTTTCACGATTGCAATGGGGTTGAGGAAGGGTTTTATATATATATAAACGTGTATATAGATACTGCACGACAGAAAATCACTGAAGCAAGCCATGTGGTAATAAATCAGCTTGATCTTGTTAGGGATTGAATTTAAAGTCCCATTTGAAATTGTGCCAGAAGAACTCGAGGATACCTTGTAATCGGAAAATTATGCCAAGTCCACAAGCACTTAAAAAAGAGGGACAAATTTTTACATACATGTACCAAATCATCGATAAACTCGTCAGTTTTATTCGCAATAAATAATTTTCCACTTTTATATATCCGTTACCTTTTCACACACACACACACGCGCGCACACACACATATATATAGAATATTTTAGTTATACTTTAAACGTAAAAATTTATTCTCGATACTCACTTATAGAATTCTCATATTCGCAAGTTTGGGAAAAAAAGACTCACCTGAAACAAAAAAATATATTTTTTAATAAATTTTTTGAAATTTAAATTCAAAGAACTAAATAAAATTATATATATATATAATGAAAAATAATATAGGGTTACCAGAAAAATTTAATTTTGTTTTTCCCTAATTTCCAGACAAAATTTTGTCTTCTTCCCTGACCCTAAAAATTCTGATGTACTCTCAAAATAATTAGATACTCAAAATAATTTTCTGTTAAATTTATTTACGAATATCTTTAATTGTAAAATTATTCGAAAAAATAAGTTTATTATTAATAATTATTAATAATTTAAGAATTAATGTTTAATTATTATTATATATTTCCATATAGGAATTAAGATTTTCAAAAATTTCAAATTCAAACCTTTTTTAAATTAAACAAATTATAAAAATATTTTTATAAAACATGAAGATATCGATAACTCCGAGTCTTCGACTCAAAGTGAAAGATATCTTTATGTATTATAATAATTAAAGATGATCGAGTGATAATATTATTTTATATTATAAAAGTATTGTTACTCTTCAAAATTATTATTAACTTCTTCAAAATTATTTTCATCATTTACAATTCAATTACTATTTTCTAGAATTTTATACTTAAATTCTTCTTTAAATAAATTATGTTTAATAATAATTTTTGAAAAAAATATTTGAGAATTTTCAAATCCGCATTTGTTTAAAATTCAATTTTAGGAAATTTCGATTTTTCGGAAATTCATCAATTAAATATATATTAGAAAATAAAAACTTTAATGTAGAAAAAAAATTTATTCTACTGAATTGTTAGTCAAAAGTATGAAAAATTCAAATTCCCGCAACGATTTTAATTTGAAACCTTTTCAAAATTCAATTTTTTCTAAATATGTAATTAAATTCTTTGGAAAATTTTATTAAAATATTGTAGATAGGTTGAGAATCATTGAATTGAGGAATTTTTTTAAATATAATTAAAATTTGTCAAAAAGTTTTTTAACATTTTTGAATATAATTGAATTTATAAAAAAAAATTTATTATATATGAAAATAATTGAATCCTTGTAAACAATTTTATTATTTATGAAAATAATTGAATCCCTGTAAACAATTTTATTATTTATGAAAATAATTGAATTATTGAAAGAAATTTATAAAAAAAATTGTAAATGAGAATTGAATTACTAATTTAAATACAAAAAGATAATTTATGGAATAATTAAATGATTCTAAAAATTGAATTCTCATAAAGAATTTTATAAACAAATTTTTCAATAATTGAATTCTTTCGATGGAATTTAAGAAAATTTTTAAGAAGAATTACATTTTTGTAGAATTTCGATAAAAATTGCATTAAAAATAATTGAAATTTTGCAATGAATTTTGTTATTTATGAAAATAATTGAATTATTGCGAAGAATTTTTTTGAAAAGTTTCAAATAATTGACTTTAAAAAAAATAATGCGAATTCTATTTTTAATAATTATATAATTCCTGTGAAATTTTCATTACTTTAGAAAAAAATTGAATATTCGTGTAGAATTTTGTCAAAATTGTTTTTAAATAATTGAATTCTTCTGGGAAATTTTATTAAAATAATATAAATAAATATACAAATTACTAAATTAAGAAAAATTTTTGAAAATAATTGGAATTTTGCCATAAATCTTATTAAAATATTTGAATTTTATTACTTTTGATAATAATTCAATTCTCGTGATGAATATTGTTATTTATGAAAATAAGTGACTTATTCCGATTGATTTTATTATTTCTAAAACTAATTAAGTCCCCGAAAGGAATTTTAAAGTTTTTGAAAATAATTGAATTGAATGCCAAATTTTAAAACATTTGAAATTTTCGAAAAATTGTATGAATATCTCTATTTTAAATAATTGACTTCCTGTGAAATTTTTATTATTTATAAAAGTAATTAAATGTTTGCGTAGAATTAAAAAATTTTTTTTTTTAAATAATTGAATTCTTTGGGAAATTTTATTAAAATAGTAGATGTTAAAAATCATTGAATTGAGGAAATTTTTTTAAAATAATTGAAATTTTCCCAAGAATTTTATTAACATTTTTTTTCAAATAATTGACTTTCGGAGAAGATTTTTATTATTTATAAAGATAATTTAAATTTTAAGGAGCATTTAAAAAAAATTTTTGAACGTAGAATTTCACTGAGAATTAGTGGTTTTTAGTGTGAAATTCTACAGATGAATTAAAGAAAACTCGTTAACTGAATTGAAATCAGCGAAATTTTAACTGATACAGATTTCAAGTGTTCATTCATCTTTTTTATTTATTTTTTTTTTATTTTGAGAGTTGTGATAATTTTTTTTTCAATTTGTGAATATCCTGATTATGAATTTTCTTTTAAACTATAAAATGTGTAGAATTTAAAAAATTTGCAATATATTTATATAACAAGTTATATTTGATTAAGAATAAATGCGAGCGTTTATCATAAATTCTTTTTGTTTTTGACATATTCTTTGAGAGAGTTGCACATGAGAAATGTGAATCCATTTGTGACGATTTGCGAGTAACTTGCGAGAGCTTTGAATTGGGTGTGTTTTTATTTCCAATACATCAAGGGCATAAAGAAAAACATGAATCATGCGTCTTTTTTTTGCTCCCTCTCTCGCAATTCTCATCGTATCCCTTCTGTTTTGCTGCACTTAAAGAGTCAGAGTAGGTCCTTGACCCAAGTTCAAGGGAAACAGGCATAAATTTTCAAAGTTTTCTGCTAGAAATGCCTCACATTTGCGTACTCGTACGTGTACACATAGCTGAATGCACCTCCTTATACTCCTTTTCTCAACTATACATATTTCATAAGTTTCTGTTACTGCTACCAAGATGTTATACATAAAAAGAAATATGTACTTGCAAACTGCACCTTATGTGCTTCTCTCTCTCTCTCCCTCTCTTACTTTTCTATTTTAAATCACCAGTTTCATAATGTAAATTATGTTTTATACTTTTTCATTTGTATAACCGTTCGAAAGTTTCCTGAAAAGTGAAATTCGTCAAGTTTCCTATTTTCAAAGAACTTCCGAAATTTTTGACCATAATTTTGCAACTTAAATTATTTATTTTACAACATTTTTAAATATTAATGGATTTTAAAAATCCTAGTTGACACAAAAACTACACATTCAAGGAACATTTTATCCAAAATTCAAGTTAATTGGTTAAATATGATTAAAATAAAAATGTGACAAACTTTCAGAGAGCAGGGCTCGAACCAGTGAAAGTATTTAAAAATACGGACTTTACGGACCAAAAATGAAAAATTACGGACCATTTACGGACCAATTATTGACAAAAATATAACCAACCAGAGTCAAATAAAAAAAACACTTCATGATTTATAATAAATATAATTAAATATGACCCAGTAAAACAATCATTTACAATTCAATTACTATTTACAAGAATTTTTAACTAAAATTCTTCTTTAATTATCGTTTATTTTTAATAATTTTCGAAAAAGTTCTTTGACAATTTTCAAATACATTTGTTTACAATATTAAATTTTACGCATTTTCAATTATTCCTAAATTCTTCCAATTAAATAAATATTAAAAAATAATATATTAAAATAATTCAATTAAACTTTTTCAAAACAATTAATTTCAAAAATTCAATTATTTTTAAAAATTCACGCTATATTGCTTTTAATATTCAATTTTTTATCTAAAATTTTAACTGAAATTCATTTTTAAATCAATTTTTTATTAGAAAATTCTACTAGAATTTAATTATTGAAATACAAAATTTGTAAATAATGAAATTTCTGTGAAATTTTTATTATTTCTTGAAAATAATTAAAAGTTTGTGTAGAATTTTATTAAATTTTGTTTTAAATAATTGAATTCTTTTGGACAATTTCTTTAAAATAGTAAATATTGAAAATCATTGAACTTGAGGAAATTTTTTCAAAGTAATTGAAATGTTGACAAAAATTTTATTAAAATTGTTGAAAATAATTGAATTTCAGAGAAGAATAATTCAATTATCTCTAAAAATAATTGAAATTTTGTAAAGAATTTTAAAAAATTTATGAAAATAATTAAATTTCTGCGAAGAATTTTATTACTTTTAAAAATAATATTATTGAATTTCTGCAATCTTTTGTGATTTTACGAACTTTACGGACCTTTTTTCAAAAAACGGACTTTTACGGATTTCAAGCACAGTTACAATTTTTATTAGAAAATTCTACTAGAATTCAATTATTTAAATACAAATAAAATGCAAATAAATAATTTATTGAATAATTAATTGTTTCTTAAAATACAAATCCCATAAAGAATCGTTATCAACAAATTTTTAAATAATTGAATTCTATCAAAGAATTTTAATAAAATGTTTAAGAATAATTACATTTTTCGAGAAATTCGATTAAAATTGCATTAAAATATTAAAAATAAATAATTGAAATTCTGCAATGAGTTTTATTATTTGTGAAAATAATTGAATGCCTAAGAAGAATTTTATCACTTTTAAATAATATTTAATTTTTGCGAAGAATATTATTACTCTTGAAAATAATTAAATTTTTGCAATAATTTGTAACTTTTACAAAATTGAATTTTTTTTCCTTTTTTTTAACTAAACATCTTCTATAAATCCATTATTTTTAATAATTTTTGAAAAAGTTTTTTGAGAATTTTTAAATTCATTTGTTTATAATTCAATTTTACAAAATTTCAATTATTTGTAAATTCTTAAATTAAATATATATTGGAAAATAAAAACTTTCAATAATTTAAAATAAAATCCGCAAATAAATTTTCTGAAAAAAAATAATTCCACAGAATTGTTAGTTAAAAAAAAGGAAAAATTCAAATTTTCAAAGATTTTAATTTGAAACATTTACAAAATTCATTATTTCTAAAACTTTAAGCTCTAATGCTTTAAAATTCAATTATAATCTAAAATTTTAACTGAAATCCATTTTTGAATAAATTTTTATGAGAAAATTCTATAAGAATTCAATTATTTAAATAGAAACATAGATAATTTATTGAATAATTGAATGTTTCCTAGAATTCAATTCCCATAAAGAATTTTTTATCTATAATTTTTTAAATAATAACTTTTCATATTTTTTGAATCAAATTAGAGACTTTACGGACCTTTTTCAATCAAATTAGGGGAGAGTGGGGCAAAGGCGCTAGGTTTACATTTATCGATGTATATTTTTTAAATTAAGCAATTAATTTATGTGGTCTTTGTTTTTCATTATTCTAAAACTAATCAACAAGAAATTTTAATAGTTGTTCTTTAGTATATTATAATTATAAATACATTATTTAATGAAATTTAAAAACAATGCAAAATAACCAAGTTGAGGTCCACAACGTTGATCAACGAAAAAAAATTGTTCTCTTAGTAAATTAATTCAAAATGACGCAGCAATATTGATACACAAATATTTAGAAATAAAAGATTGATATTTATATTTTGATAATAATTATTTTATAATTCAATATTAAATTAAAAATAATACTTGAATGCAATAAATAAATTTATTTCGTTGATAAACGTTGTGGACTTCAACTTCGTTGCAAAATATGCAAAATTCGAATATTCAATTGTTTTTAACCAAATTATGTTCAATATTGCCTTTGCCCCACATAACAAACTTTTTTTTTACTTTAAATTTAAAATATTTAGATACAAAATTAAACTAAAACACCACGCCAGTTGTGTAGAGAAATATTTAATTTATTTACATGTTACGTTTTTAAAAATTAAATACTTAAACTCATGTTTTAAAGAATAAAAGTTTCCTCAGTAAAATTATCATTTTATTTTTGCAAAACAATTTTTTTGTTATATTTCTTAAAATATTTGATATTTTTAGGTTTTTCTTTTTTTAATCAATTGGTCTGATTGCATTGCAACTTAATTTTTAATACCAATTGGAATAGACAGAAAATAAAGGAGAAATTTTAAAAAACGTCTTTGCCCCGCATAGCGCCTTTGCCCCACTCTCTTCTACGGACTTTTTAGGAATTCAATTATTTTCAACATTTGCAAATAAAATTCTTGAAAAGTTTTTTAAAATTGTATTTGTTTTTTTTTAAATCGAAATAAGTAAAGTTGGACTTTATACTAAATAAAAATGTGGTATTTTGTTGCAATAAATAAAGTTGCATTTTTGGACAATAGTGGAAAAAGCAATAATATCTGAGCCCTGACAATATTAATAAAGAGAAAAATAAATTTATTTTCAAAAGAGTAAACAATAATTTTCAATAGAAATATTTTCCAAAAATGAATCATTTTTGGAAAATATTCAGGAGATCCGAAACTTTCTACCTTTTTCAAAGGCGCGCAATGACTTTGCGAAAATAATTTTTCCACACCACGGGAATTGTGGCAGGTAATTTTTGAGAATCGACAGGTAACGCAGTTAGGAGATCTAACAACAAAGGACAATTGAACTCTGTCCAGAAGGAAATTTCCTCAACGAGTCAAGGAATAGATGCAGTAAATACCTTGATTTATGATCGTTGACGAACCGCAACAGGAAGTTAGAATACTATATCTATATATACAGTGTACAAAACTGCAACTAGTCCAAAGTTCCAATCTTGCGGTGAAATTGTACTCCGTTAAAATCTAAAGTATAATCCAAATAGTAATCACAATCACAAAAAACTCAAAAAAAACACACAATTCCACAAATAGCGATTTTTAAAAACAAAAATTTTATGTCAAATTTCAAAAAAATTTAAACAGTTTTTAAAATTTAAATAAATTTAAAAAACAGTTTATAAATTCAAATAAATTCAAATAAAATTGAAACAGCAGATAAATTACTGATGAAACACTTAAAGAAATCCAATTCGAATATACAACGGAAAATAAACACACGCTGCGGATACGACTTAAACGGAACGATGAGAGATTTAGACTGAGGGAAGGCAGGCAGGGACTGAGGGTAGTAAATCCGAACGCTATGGTGTCAAAATTGAGACTGAACAATAGTGGGGGCAGAGAGCGGCAACAGTGTAAAATTTGAGACCAAGACTTTCCCCCTCCACTCTGCTCCTTACGTATATCAAAAAAATATCTATTGTCCTGCCCTAATGTCCTTTAACTTGAAGCAAACTTTTATAAGAAAAAAAAAAATTTTTTTTTAAGACCCATGTGCATTGAGACGTTTGTCTCCGAATTTTATTGCTCCAGGCGCCATGAATCTTTTTGAAGGGGAACTTTTCCTTAAAAAGAGAGTTACAATGAAAGATATGCGTACGCACAAATGTTGATCGTAAATTTTTTCGATCAATACACTTTTTTTTCACCAAAGTTTATACTATAGTGTTCGCAAGATATAAAAGCAACAGGTTTTTCTTGAACTAAACGTGAATAAGTTTCAAAAATCACAAAATTTGAAAAAAAAAAAAAACACACTTTGAAAATATAAAAATCACTCAATTCTGAAATTAGAGTAAAAATTATTGTTTGAAACAGTGAATAAATTTTTAATTTTTGATAAGGTATTTTAAATTATTATAAATAGCTAAAATAACGCGCGCTAAAACTCGCGTGTGGTTTCTTTTTGTATTTTATATTTTCATATTAAATTATATTTTGAAAATAAAAGTAAAAATTATTATAAGAAAAAAAATGTTAAATATATGAGAACTTTATTAAATCTTTTAATATATATATTTGATTAATTATTAAAAATAATGAACTAATAAACAAATTTTACTCAAAAACACTAAAAAAAATTGAATTTTGGAAAAATTATAAATAATTGCATAAATTCATTATATTATTTTCAAAAGTAATAAAATTCTTCTCTAAAATCCAATTATTTAAAAAATTTTTATTAAAATTCTTGACAAAATTCAATTTTTAGAAATTTTTAATAAAATTTTTGGCAAAATTTTAATTATTTTCAAAAATTTTCCTCAATTTCTTATGAATTCTATTATTTACAAATGTTTTTATAAATTTCTTCGCAATAATTTAATTATTTTCAATAAATAATCAAATTTTTTTACAGGGATTGAATTATTTTATCATAAATAATAAAATTCTTTTCAGGAATTAAATTATTTCCATAATTAATAAAACTCATTGCAGAATTTCAATTATTTTTCATACAATTTAAATCGAATTTCTCAAAAAATGTAATTGTTCATAAAAATTTTATTAAAAATCGTCAAAAGAAATCAATTATTTCAAAATGTTTTGTTAAAATTCTTTAGGAGAATTCAATTTTAAGAAATATTTAAATATTGAATAAATTATTTATTTTTGCATTTAAATAATTAAATTTCTAATAAAAATTGATTTAAAAATGAATTTCAGTTAAAATTTTAAATTTGAAAATATATTATTAAAATTATTCAAATAATATTTGAATATTAAAAGCATTATCGCATGAATTTTAAGAAATAATTGAATTTTGAAAAGGTTTCAAATTAAATTCTTTGAAAATCTTAATTTCATACTGATAACCAACAATTATTCTTTAGAATTAATTATTTTGAGAAAGTTTAATTGAATTTTTTTTAAAAATTATTTGAAGTGTTTATTTTTTATTACGTATTCAATTGAAGAATTTCTGAATAATTAAAATTTCGTAAAATTGAATTGTAAACATATGCATTTGAAAATTCTCAAAGAGTTTTTTCGAAAATTATTAAAAATAATAATAATTGAATTAAAGAAGAACTTTAATTAAAAATTCTTTTTCTTTTCTTTAATAATTCTTAAAGTTTTTCAATAATTTTGTTCAATAAATTCTAAAAAAATAATTAGAATTAGGAAGAGTTACAATTTTTAGAAATAATTCAATTTTAAGAGGTTTTTTATTGACATTTTTTGAAATTTTAATTTCTTCAGAGAAATAAATGAGAATAAATTTTTGTTTATCTAAAAGTAATGAAGTTTTGAATAATTTAATTTAGAAATTCCGAAAAATTGTTTCTTGAAAAAATGTAATATTAAAATTTTTTAAAAATATTTGTATTTCCGAAAATAATTTTAAAAAATTGAAAAAATTGAAAATTTTGTCAAATTTTATCAAAATAATATTTTAATAAATTTTTATTTGTTTACTTTTAAAAACTATTTTGAAAATATAATCATATTTTTGAAGAATTCTAATTGAAAATCTTGTCGATTTCTATACGAGTTATTCAAATAATTAAATGTAAAGAAAAACTATTAGAAAAATTATATTTTTTAAAACACGAAGATTTTTCATTAAATTTCAAAAAGCAAATTTTCTAAAGTAACAGTGGTTTTATTGAAATAAATCAATTTTCCCCAATATAATAATGTAATTTCTTTGAAATTTCTATTTTTGAAAATTTTTATAATATTTTGCTTCTATAACAAATTTATCATAGTAGAATATTGGAGTTAAAAATATAAACAGTTAATGTAAATTAAAAGGATTTTTGGAATAATATTCCAGTCCTCAATATGAATGATAATATCAGAGACATGATATACAATTTTTTCGTTATCGTTTTAGAACCATCATGTTTATGGTATAACAGTAAAAAAAATATATGAAATATTTCCCATTATATTAAAAGAATTAAAAGTGAAAATATGGGATTACATTTCGAGTAATTACCAAATTTATTATTGAAATGCATTGGAAAAATCCACACATCATAGCTTTAAAAAAAAAACATATTAATAAAAAAATTGTCAAATAAACATTTTTGTCAATGCTGTAATTTATTACGCGTAAACAAAATTGAAAATTTTTTCTAGAGAGAAACAATTTATTTTATAAACCATTAACAATTATTAACAATATTAACAATTTATTTTATATTTAGTAATTATAAATTATTAACTAGTTATTTATTAGTTATTATTTATTAGTTTATTTCGTATTCTGATTTAATATTTTTTATTTTTGACTTTAGTAATTATAAATATTGGTTCGTGTATTTGAGAAGACTTTTTTTAATATAGAACAAATTTTTCTAGATATCAATATAAATTTAGAATCACTTGATTGAATTAATATTTTATACAGTGTATATATATATATAAAAAATGTTTTTTTTATTAAAAAAAGGCAAATTTCAACTACTAAAATTTCGTTTATAATTCAACAGTTGAACATAAATATAGAAATGTAGTTATTAAAAAAGTTCTCAAACAAATATGTAGAGTATAAATAACTAGAGTTGATTTTTTTTTATTTGTAGTGAGTAAAAAAAATTCTCTCTTTTATTTCCAAATATAGGATTTTTTAAATTGGGTGAAAAAATAAATAGCAAATCACTTTTAATCTGTATCAATAAAGAATATTTCACTGTACTATAAAAAGGGGGAGTTAAATATTTAACTCACAAATTTTTGAGTTCATTTTTATTATTTTTAACTTGAAAGCTATTTTTTCTATTTACAACTCCCGGTTGCCTTCCTAATCAATTTCGTATTATTAAAAAAATTTTTTTTTTTTTATTCAAATCAATTAATCTTTAGAAAAACGATTACCTATAATTTCTACTACTTTTACTTTCACAGATTTTTATTTTTAAATTTAAATTATATTTGATATGTCTATATAAATTGCAAGTGCGTAAAAATTTCAAGATTTTTTATTGTTTTTATAAAATTATTTTAAATTAATATGAATCTTACTGAAATTATTATATTTAATATATTAAACATATATTTATTATTTATATAATAAAATTTTTATATTTTTAAAATAAAATTACCTAAAATTAATTGAGACAAATAATTTGTATTTATATCTAACATCCATTTACTTGAGTGAAATAAATAAATTAATAGTTTCAAATAACTCATTTATTATCGTTTCAATAATTGAATAATTTGATCCAATTATTTTTTTATTTGTTCTTATTAAATACTTTATTAGCATTAAAAAATGCATTATTTGCATTCAATAATTTAGTTTACTTGAAGCGATAAAATAAATTAATTGTGTCAAATAATGTTTATTTATATCAAATAAATTGAGTGAAATACAATTAATTGAGTAAAATAAATAAGTTAATTGCTTAAAATAACTCATTATTTTTATTAAATAAATTGATTTATTAGAGTCAATTAATTATTTAATTGACCCAATTAAGATTAATATTCAATTAATATTCAATTCAAGTTATTTGAAGCAAATAAATATTTTTTAGGTCCAAATAAAATTTATTTGAATAAAATAAATATTTTTCAAATAATTTGAATTAATTGAATCAAATAATTTTTTTTTTTTAGTATATATACTTTACGAAATAAAAAATATAAATTATAATGCGAAGAGCATTATTAAATGTACATTTTTTCCCCCAGGAAAATATGAGTGGTAATATAAAATGCTCGAATTGTTTGAAAATTTCAAGTACAATAGATGTATAAAGCAGTAGTAGCGCTCAATGGTTTATGTTATTAAAAAAAAACACACACACACACACAAAAAACGGAAACAAAAAAAAATTGTAGCAGATATTTACTAACAGCCGTGAAGCGTTCATTTGAAGAGGTTATACGGTCAAGCAGAGTTCAGTAGACGTGAAAATAAATAATTTCGCACCAAGGATTAACTAGGAAAATTTTACGAGTTGCGGTAGAGAGAGATAGAAAGAGACAGTGAAAGAGAGAGAGAGAGAGAGAGAGAGAAAATAAGAGAGCAAAAAAAGAAGAAAATAAAACCCCAAACAAAAGCGCCGACATGACGAGAATACCGTGCGCGTACGTTCTACAGACCCCATTTCACCCGCGTTGACTCTCCTCGTCGCGGATATAATTCGACTAATTATTTGTCGACTCCACGCTATGTGGATGTATATATGAGCGATTCCATGTCAAGTGATCAAGGTGGAAAAAATTTTTTCTCCAATCGTGCCTAAACTTGGGGCTTTTGTAGTACTAGTGGATAGTGATTTTTGGTTAAAATATTTTTTAATTTAGTCAAATATTTTCCGAGGGGGAGGGGGTGAAAGTTTAGGGTTTTTCGGTACAATGCTTACTTTGAAAATTTTTTACTCTTAAACAATTAAACATGGAAATTTGACCGAGTACAGTTTCGAAAGGTTTTTTCATGCTCTTTCGATTGGAAATAAGCATTTTAAAAAAAAAAATTTTTTTGACCAAAAAAAATCAAAATTAAAAATAAATTTTAATTTTTGGGGGGGAAGGATACGATTTTTTTTTTTTTTTTTTTTTTAAACGAAAGCTGAGGTTTTTTCCTAAAAGGACATATAAATGAAAAAATGGGACAAGAATGTTTAAACACTGAAAAAAAGAGATTTCTACCAAACAGAGCCAAAAACCGGGTTTTTAGCACTCCGGTCAGTAGAAATCTCTTTTTTTTAGTGTTTAAACATTCTTGTCCCATTTTTTCATTTATATGTCCTTTTAGGAAAAAACCTCAGCTTTCGTTTAAAAAAAAAAAAAAAAAAAAAAATCGTATCCTTCCCCCCCAAAAATTAAAATTTATTTTTAATTTTGATTTTTTTTGGTCAAAAAATTTTTTTTTTTTCAAAATGCTTATTTCCAATCGAAAGAGCATGAAAAAACCTTTCGAAACTGTACTCGATCGAATTTCCATGTTTAATTGTTTAAGAGTAACAAATTTTCAAAGTAAACATTGCACCGTAAGACCCCTTGATCACTTGACGTGGAATCGCTCATATATACATATATCTATATAAATAAAGAAAGAGGAATTGCGGGGATGATGAGTTTGTACAGTAGTGAATGTGGTTGGTCGAAAAGTTGGAGTCATAGTCATCGACGACGCTCCTATAAGCGACAGACAACCGTCCGATATTCAACAGTGTGTAATGTATCACTCAAACAGGAGTATTCACTATGTCTAGAATCTACATGTCGACATGACATAATGTCCCATCTCTCTATATAGAGAGACGCTATATATATACCTATATATATCAATATATTTCTATACATAGGAATATATATCTATATATAGCAATATATAGAAATATAGGAATATATATCTATATATATATACACCTCAAATACATATATCTATGCATTAGAGTTGTATGTATAATTCATTTTATGTGTCATGTACTAATGTACATGTGGTCGTGTCAATGTTCCCAAATCATGTTAGTTTGCTTTTCCTTTCGCTCTGGCTGGTTGAAAACGACGTCGGCAATAGTGGCGGGAGTATAGCAGCGGCAGCAGCAGTTGAGAAAGATTGTTCATGACCGTAAAACCCTCTCGGTATTTGATTCATGCTTTCGTCTCTATTAGCAGGATCAAGGGATTTAAGTGGAGGGTAAACGATACCAATTCCACCATAGGTCCACCATCAAACGCTATGTAATCACCCTCCAACATTCCCTTTCAGCAGCAGCAGCAACCTCTTCCTCATATTTTATATAAATAAAATAATAATAAAAAAGAAACTCCAAATTACTTCACTAATCCTAATATTCTCGAAAGGAAATTTTATGTTTTATTTCTGGCATAAAAGAAAGTTTTTTTAAAAAGCTGTCTTTATGTTAATGATTAACATAAAGAAAGTTTTTTTAAAAAGCTGTCTTTATGTTAATGATTAACATAAAGACAGCTTTTTAAAAAAACTTTCTAATTAACAGTTAATCAAGGTGGAAATTTGTCGAGTATTATAGCCAGAAAATCTTGACCCAATCGACGAAATGTAAACCTTGGTTTAGAAACTGGGTAAATGCAGGCAAATACAGTATCAGGGATTGAACCAGTTAAAGTTATATTTAAAAATACAGAATTTACGGACCAAAAATGAGAAATTACGGACCATTTACTGATGAATTAATGACAAAAATATAACCAGTCCAATAAGTCAAATAAGAGAACATTTTACATAAAACTATAAATTAAATTTTTCTAACTATAAAACATGAAGAAGTCAATAACTCCGAGTCTTCGACTCAAAGTGATCGATTTCTTCATGTTTTATAATAATTAAAGATGATCGAGTGATAAAATCATTATCAAATCAATTATTATTTTCAAGAATTTTCAACTAAAATTCTTCATTAAATCTATTATTTTTAATAATTTTCGAAAAAGTTCTTTGACAATTTTCAAATCCATTTCTTTACGATATTCAATTTTACGAAATTTCAATTATTTGCAAATTCTTTAATTAAATAAATATTAGAAAACAAAAACTTAAAAACATTTTCAAAATATTCAATTAAACTTTGTCAAACAAATTTATTTCAAAATACAATTATTTTTATAAATTCACGCTATATTGCTTTTAATATTCAATTATTATCTAAAATTTTAACTGAAATTAATTTTTAAATCAATTTTTCTTAGAAAATTCTACTAGAATTCAATTATTTAAATACAAAAATTTGTAAATAATGAATTTTCTGTAAAATTTTTGTTATTTCTTGAAAATAATTACAAGTTTGTGTAGAATTTATTAAATTTTTTTTTTAAATAATTGAATTCTTTTGGATAATTTTTTTTAAAATAGTACCTAAATATTGAAAATCATTGATTTGAGGAAAATTTTTAAAAATAATTGAAATTTTGCCAAAAATTTTATTAAAATTGTTAAAAATAATTGAATTTTGAAGAAGAATTTAATTATTTCTAAAAATAATTTAAATTTTGACGAGAATTTAAAAAAATTTTTGAACGTACCTAATTGAATTCTATTATTTAAATACAAAAATAAATAATTTATTGAATAATTGAATGTTTCTTAAAATACAAATCCCATAAAGAATCGTTATCAACAAATTTTTAAATAATTGAATTCTATCAAAGAATTTTAATAAAATTTTTAAGAATAATTACATTTTTCGAGAAATTCGATTAAAATTGTATTAAAAATAATGGAAATTTTGCTATGAGTTTTATTGTTTGTGAAAATAATTAAATCCCTAAGAAGAATTTTATTACTTTTGAAGTTTTGAACAATATTGAATTTTTGCGAAGATGAATATTATTACCTACTCTTGAAAACAATTTTATTTTTGCAATAATTTGTAACTTTTACAAAATTCAATTGTTTTTCGTGTTTTTAACTAAACACCTTCTATAAATCCATTATTTTGAATAGTTTTGAAAAAGTTCTTTAACAATTTTTAAATTCATTTGTTTACAGTTCAATTTTATAAAATTTCAATTATTCAATTCTTCAATTAAATATATAATAGAAAATAAAAACTTGAAATAATTTCAAAAAAAATTCGCAATTAAAGTTTCTCAAAAACAATTAATTCCACAAAATTGTTAGCTAAAAATATGGAAAATTCAAATTTTCAATGATTTTAATCTGAAACCTTTCCAAAATTCAATTATTTTTAAAAATTTACGCTCCAATGCTTTTAAAATTCAATTATAATCTAAAGTTTTAACTGAAATACATTTTTTAATCAATTTTTATGAGAAAATTCTAACAAGAATTCAATTATTTAAATATAGATAATTTATTGAATAATTGAATGTTTTTTAAAATTCAATTTCCATAAAGAATTTTATCTATAAATTGTTAAATAACTGAATTCTCTTGACGAATTTTAATACAATTTTTAAGAATTTTTTCGAGGAATTCGATTAAAATTGTATTAAAAATAATTGAAATTCTGCCATTGAATTTTATTATTTTTATGTAAATAATTGAATTCCTAAAAAGAATTTTATTATTTTCGAAAATAATTGAATCCCCGTAAAAATTTTATTATTTATAAAAATAATTGAATGATTGGGAAGATTTTTTTAAAAGAAATTTGTAAATAATGAAATTTCTGTGAAATTTTTATTATTTCTTGAAAATAATTAAAAGTTTGTGTAGAATGTTATTACATTTTTTTTTTAATAATTGAATTTTTTTGGACAATTTTTTTAAAATAGTAAATTTTAAAAAATCAATGAATTGAGGAAATTTTTTGAAAATAATTGGAATTTTGACAAAAATTTTATTAAAATTGTTGAAAAAAATAATTGAATTTCTGCATTAATTTGTAATTTTATGCTACAAGAAATTCATATAACATAATTCCCATTTGACATAAAAATCATTTAATATAAATTTCTTTTGACATAAAATTCATTTAACGTAATTTTATTTGATATAAAATTCATTTGACATAAATTTATTAGTCATAAATTTCATTTGACATAAAATTAATTTGACATCAATTTCATTTGACATAAAAGTCATTTAACATAATCCCCATTTGATATAATATTCTATAACATTATTCTCATTTGACATAAATGTCATTTAAAAATAATTCTCATTTAACATCAAATTCACTTGAGATAAATTTTATTTTTCACAAATGCCGTTTAACATAATTATCATTTGTCATAAAATTCAGGTGACATAGATTCCATTTAACATAAAGGTAATTTGACACATGAAAATATAGGCGCGAATTTCAAAATCAGCTAATCACTATGTTGTTGTTGATAATATCTAATTGGTTACACTTTTAAAATTCGCGCCGATATTTTTATGTCAAATGTAATATATGGGAAATGAATTTTATGTCAAATATGAGAATTTTGTTGAATGACTTTTATGTCAAATGAAATTTATGTCAAATGAATTTCAAATTAAATGTTTTTTATACCAAATAGATTTTATGTCAAACGAAATTTATGTTAAATGGTTTCATATCAAGTGACTATTATATCAAATATAAGATTTCGGGAGTGACTACTCCCTCTAGTCTTATTTTTTTAGAAGTAAGTAAAAAATTTTCTGACTGCGACTTATATACATGTATATAATAACAATCGTGTTTCAAAGTACAAGAGCAAGATTTTAGAGAGCTTGTTATGCCTGATAGATGTAAATATATATAAGTACATACACCCATCAAAAGTGTTTTCCAGGGGCAGTAGTAGCGTGAATTTCAGATTTCCTACTGTGAGACAATTGAGGTGCTTCTCTCATCAAGTTAAGACAGAAGTTGTCAGAGGTACGTACAAAGCTTCACGTAAACTATAAGTCGACTTGAAGATTCCCATATGACGGAAACTTAGGAGATTGTTGACAAAAGATACGCTACTAAAGTGGAAGTTGCCTTCTCTCGTCATGCTGTCGAGCCAATTCAATATTCATATACATATTTATAGAAATTAGAATTAGAAATTATTATGTCTCTATATATGTAATATATATATATATATATATATTTTTTAAATTATTATGTCTCTATATATGTAATATATATATATATTTAAATTTATTTATATGTATGTACATATATGTATATAATATTAAACTTAGTTATTAGCAAATAACAATATTATACTAGACTATGTTGTTATGGTGTTATCTTTATGAGACACGCTCCTTAATTAACTCCCAGTTTATGATCTGCATCAATAACTTTATGCATCCAAGGTGTTTTCCAGCTGTAAAAGACCGAATTGTTAAACTTGTTTAAAATTCTATGACACGACGAGAAGCTGGGAAATTATATATTAAAGTTGAAAATACCAAATATATATATATATATATATATATATATATACTAGAGGGGCTTCGCCCCCCTGCGCGCTTCGCGCGCCAACCCCCTATCTCTATTTTTATATTTATTTTAATTAAAATTTTTATAACTTTAAAATAATGTTTTCTTACACGGAAAAAACTGCATGGTTGGGACAACCATATATATTGAAAAATACGGGATATACATTTTTAAGTTATCACATCCATTTCTTTAGTTGACACATCCATAGAAAAAAAATGAAAAAAAATTTTCCGTGCATATGAATGCATCATAACATACAACCCCCTATCTGTATTTTTTATATTTATTTTACTTTTTATAAATTTCAAATAAGTATATGACAAAGTACACATAGATTTTGAAGTAATGAAACAATTGTTATTGACCTTTTTTAACCTATATGTGAAAAATTAGATTATATTTATATTTATTTTATTTATATTTTGACTCTATTTATTTTTAAAGTTATGTTTGCTTTCCCACCTATTATTTTGACCTAATTTTAGCGTTTTTTTTACTCCCTCACCTATAACTTTTAAACTAAGTTTGAGGTTATGTTTCCCTCTAAAGGAAAATAAATTTTAATAAAACTTTTAAAAATAGATGTCAGTTTATAACATCTTTTATTGATTTAAACTTACTATTAAATTTTAAGTCAAGCTTCTTTTAACCTATAGGTAAAGAATTTTGTCAAATTTTAATATAAGGTAACGACCTCTTGAAGTATCCTAATTAATTTGCTTTTTTGATAAGTAGGTTAAAAATATGTCAAATTTGACCTAAATTTTTAGAGAAGGTCAGGTCAGAAGGAGTTTTCTCGACAATATTTACGGTGTAGATAAAAACTGCTCTTAAAATTAACCTAAATTTTAAGGACAGCGGGAATTGTTCATCAATTTTCTCCAGTTAGGTCTAAATCTTTTAAAATTGACCTACATTTTGATTGCACAGGGAATTGTTTGTCCATTTTTTACCTGTAGGTTAAAACTAACCTTAAAATTGACATGAATATTAAGGACAGAGCGATTAGTTTGTCATTTTTTGACCTGCAGGTTGAATCTGCCATTAAAATTGAACTAAATTTTTCGAGCAGACAGAATTATTTGTCAATTTTTGACCCGTATATTAAAACTGCCCTTAAAATTGACCTACATTTTGAGGTCAGAGAGAATTGTTTGTGAATTTTTGACGTTTAGGTCAAAACTGCTCTTAAAATTGACCTACATTTTGAGGTCAGAGAGAATTGTTTGTGAATTTTTGACGTTTAGGTCAAAACTGCTCTTAAAATTGACCTACATTTTGAGGGCAGAGGGAATTGCTTTTTAATTTACCTGTAGGTTAAAACTGCCCTTCAAATTGACATAAATTTTAAGGGCAGAGGGATTAGTTTGTCATTTTTTGACCTGTAGGTTAAATCAACCTTTAAAATTAACCTAAATTTTTTGAGCAGAGGAAATTGTTTGTCAATTATTTACTTGTAGATTAAAACTGCTTTTAAAGTTAACCTAAATTTTTTGAGCAGAGGGAATTGTTTGTCAATTTTTGACCTGTAGATTAAAACTGCCCTTAAAATTGACCTACATTTTGAGGTCAGAGTGAATTGTATGTGAATTTTTGACATTTAGGTAAAAACTGACCTTAAAATTGACCTAGATTTTGAGGGCAGAAAGAATTGCTTGTCAATTTTTTACCTGTAGGTTAAAACTGCCCTTTAAATTGACCTAAATTTTGAGGGTAGAGGGAATTGTTTATCAATTTTTGACCTGTTCATAAAAACTGCTCTTAAAATTGACCTAAATTTTAAGGGTGGAGGGAATTGTTTATCAATTTTTGACCTGTTTATTAAAACTGCCCTTATAATTGACCTACATTTTGAGGGCAGAGCGATAAGTGTGTCAATTTTTGACTTTTAAGTCAAAACTACCCTTAAAATTGACTTAAATTTTGAGGGCATAGTGGTTAGTTTGTCAGTTTTTACCTGTAGGTTAAATCTGCCCTTAAAACTGACCTAATTTTGACGGCAGAGGGATTAGTTTATCAATTTTTGACCTGTAGGTTAAAACTGCCCTTAAAATTGACCTGAATATGGGTCAAATGTAACTTATTTCTGACGATGGACCTACCTTAACAGTGGGCCAACCTTGACTATGTACCTTTCTAAGGGGCCCTTAGAAATGACTGAATCAGCGGCGGCGGCGGCGAAATGATTTTATATTATAGGGATAGATATATATATATATATATATATATATATATATATATACCATAGAGAGATAAAGAAAGATAGAAAGAATCAGAAAATGTCTTAAAAAACACAGGAAATATGATATTAGAAATGTCTGGTATTTTAAAATTGTGAAAAATTACTTGGTAAATTTAAAACTCTTTAAATATTAAACTGAATCTAGAGAGGCTACTTTAAATTCATACAATCGGCGAAATGTGTTTTTATTTTGCGAACGTATTTATTTTCTTTAAATAAACATACATTTCTTTGCCGTAAATAGAATTAATTGAATAAATTTTTTTTCCAATCAAATAAAATTTAAAATTATTACACAAAACAAGCACGCAACAATTTTCGTCATTTCTAGGCGAGCATCAAGTCAAAACTGCGATTAAAATTTGTTTACAAGGAATACCATTTGTATTAAAATGAGAAGTCAATAAATCGTTTTATTGAGAAAACAAATATCTTCATTCTTATTAATATTGTAGAATCGTTACTCAAAATAAATGAATCATTTCTAAAATAGATCGTTTTTTATAATTTTGTTCACTATCAAGTGTAATGGTATTCTTTCAATCGAAGTTATATTTGATATTTTGTTGATGTACACTGTAAAAATATATAAGAAATTTTCCCTGATGTTTCTTATGGAATATTCCACAAATTTATGAAGAAAAGTATTTTTACTATATGATTTTGTCGAATTTCCACAAATTAGTGAAATTTTCTACAAACTTGGGGGAAAAGTGATAAAATATTAAGAAATTTTCCACAAAGTGGAGGGAAGAAAATTTTTCACAACAATTTTCTGCAATTTTCCACAAAATAGTGAAAACTTCAACAAAATCTAATCCCAAAATAAGTGTAAATTTCCACAAAGTTGAAGAAACTTTTTTAAATTTTATGAAATTTTACACAAAAATAAAAAGAAAAATAAATTTCACTAAGATTTTGTGTGAATTATTCCAAAATGAATGTAAATTTCCACCAAGTTGAATTAATGTTTTCAACGAAATAACCTTGTATAATATAGAGTTTAAAAAAAGCAATTTTTACTGAAAGAAGCACTTAGAAATAATAAAGTTAATTTAACTTTACAATTATAATAATTATATAATTAAAAATACTTTCTCTATATGCATATAGTGAAAGTATTTTTAATTAAAATTTAGGGAATTTACCCTGAGGTTTCTTGCAGAATATTCCACAAATTTACGAAGAAAAGTATTTTAACCACGATTTTGTGAAATTTTCCACAAATTAATGAAATTTTCTACAAACTTAGGGAAAAGCGATAAAATATTAGGAAATTTTCCACAAAGTGGAGGGAAGAAAATTTTTCACAACAATTTTCTGCAATTTTCCACAAAATAGTAAATATTTCAACAATCTAATAGGGAAATTTGTATATAAAATTTTAGGGAATTTTTCTCATAATAGTAAAAACTTTTATTTTTTGAAAGTTTTGTGAAATTTTCCCAAAATTAATGAAAATTTCCACAAAGTTGAAGAAACTTTTTTTCAATTTTATGAAATTTTACACAAAATAAAAAGGAAAAATAAATTTCACTAAGATTTTGTGGAATGATTCCAAAATGAGTTAATTTTGATATTACAGTTAAATGATTTGTTATTTATATTTAATAATGTTTCGAAGAAATGAACATTGCCTAATTTAGAACATTAAAAAACAGTTTTTACTGGAAGACGCACTTAGAAGAAATTACATTAATTCAATTTTACAATTATTATAATAATTATATATTTAAAACTACTTTTATTATGAACTATACATACATTTTTTCTTCCATTTATAGTGAAAATTATTTCTTAAAATCCCCAATTGCGGATAAAATTCACCAAACTTTCAAAGGGAAAATTAACATTGGTTTTAAGGGGAAAATTCCCCGAGACATTACATTGCAAGGACGCAATTCTCTAAGATTTTACAGTAAAAATATCTTAATGTTTGAAAGGGAAAATTTCTCAAAATTTTGAAGGGAAAATTCCACAAGATTTTAAAGGGAAAATTTCCTAAGAATTTACAAAATTTCCCAAGGTTGCAAAGGGAAAATTCCACAAGATTTTAAAGAGAAATTTCCTCAAGTTTTTCTTTTGGGGGGAAAGTTTCCCAACGGTTTTAAAGGAAAAATTCCACAAGATTTTAAAGGAAAATTTCCTCGAGTTTTTTGGGGAAAGTTCACCAAAATTTCAAAGGGAAAATTCCTCAAGGTTTTAAAGGGAAAATTCTACACGATTTTAAAGGGAAATTTCCTCTTGTCTTCCTGGGGAAAATTCCCCAAGTTTTCTTAGTGAAAATTTACATTTTTTGGTTAAAATTGCGTTACCAAGATTTTGTGGAATTTTCCTCAAAAATTTTTTACAGTGTAAATATACACATGAAAGGAAAATTTTTCATTTATCTTTATGATATATTTATATTATTAAAAGCAAATACTTGTAATGTAATGCAATAATGAAGTATTGATAAACTATTTAGAGAATCTTGAAGATGATGTTAATTTGGATTTAGAATTAGTAACTCATTAAGAATATGCATATTATATATAGAGAAAAGTGTATTTTAAAGTCAATAAAATTTAGTAGATATCCTAAAGAGAATATTACATATCTTCTAATAATACACATTTTCTCCTTCGCTATCTACATAATACTATATAATTATTAATTATTACTTTATGTCAAATTTATTGAGTAGTCATTTTAATTGAAATGCAAATGTATTACAAGATATATTAAGATATACTCCAAATATGCACCTCTGACATAGAAAACATCATATATTTGTAATTACTCGAATAAATGAATTATCTGGCATTTCCGGTATACATATTACCAATATAAATATTTATACTTCCGAGAAATGCGATATGGATATTTTTATTAGTATCGAAAGATATGTTATGTGTGTTGTTATTCTCAAGATATTTGCGATGAAAATATTTTTCTTCGAAAACTTCACACTTGATAAATATTCATGTCAGAATTGAAGCGACAAAAAGTCTACCTCAGATTTTTGCATTCCTCTCTATCACTCTCTTTTACTTCTTTTATTTTTCTGTCCCTCTCTCTCTCTCTCTCTCACTCTTTCTGTCTCCACAAATTTGTAAAATATTTCTTAAAAATGGAACAAATTTTTTTTATATAAAATTTCCATACATATATATATTTTATATAAAGACGCAATTATTTTAAAATATTGAGTATTGAAATTATTAAAAATTAATATTGAAAATATTGAAATATAACTAATTTTAACCTTCCTGATGTCATTCAATAACATTCTCATCGACACTTCAGTCGATTTTTTTTATTAAAAATGAATAACTGTATAATTTTAAACATAGTATTGATTTATTAGAATAATTATTAAGTTTTGAAAATATTTAATTAAATTTTAAAGAAAATTTTGTTTTATAAATTGATGATGTACAGAGAAATTTATAGAAAAAGTTACATCCAAATATAAAAATGATTCCGATTAGAAGAACACATTTCCGAGATTACTTTTTTTTGGATGTGTACAAAATATCTACCACTTTAAATAAAAAATATTGTTTCGCCTGGAAAAATTAATCCCAAGATTAATCCCTTATTAAACAATTATAAGAATACAAGAACAATCCCGTATTATTTTTTTTTAAATTATAATATTAATTGAATATCTTTAAATTTTTTGATTGGAGAAAAAAAATGATTCCTTTTTTTTTACTCATTTTATATCGAAATTTTATGAACTTTTTATATTTTATAACAGTTTATAATTCTGATGAGGCGGAAATTTCATATATATATACCTGAAAAAGCCCAGTGGCAGAGATTGATTGTATTTATTTCAATAAAATACAGTTTCAAAAAGCCGGAAAGACCTTTGTACTTTTTATCCCATTTTATGAAAATTTATCGAGTCAAAAATTTATTTCAATTTGTTCTCAATCAATGCTTAATGGAATATTTATGTATAATGCATATTTATTCACGCGTAACAATTAATGATCGTGAATTTTTTAATACCTATATATTATTAACATAATTTAGATATTTTTTTTTTATTTTGCAAACGAAAATTGTATTATATATATTAAATATTGAATAAATGATTAAATACTTATTTAATAACAATTATATTTATTTTCGAAAGTCAAATTAAATAAAATTATTTCCTCGTATTATTTGTATTTAATATATGTATAAAAATTTACATCACTGATTGAAATTAGCTGTAAAAATAAAAGGATTAATTTTTAATGTTGAAAGAATTTTAATAGAATTTTAAAAATACTATTTTTAAAAACATTGTTTTACTTTCAGTAAAATTTTCATTTTAATTTTCAAAATTCCATAGAATAAGTTGGTTTTTAAAAATAAAAAATTCTTTTATGTTTGCGCTCTCTAGTGCATTGTTTCTAAATTGCGAAATAAATTTATTAAATTTGATAATTATTCTCTCTCAGTGCAAAAGTGTTAAATAAAATTTTTTAATTTTTTATTCTTCAAGCGCAATGTTTGCAAATTTTTTATTGTTCAGTTCACTAACATTTCGTTATTAAGAATTTAGGAAAAATGTATTTTTCCCTACAAATTTTTATTACTTTTCAAGTGAAATTTTTTTTTATTTGTTAAATGTAAATTTTACTTGGTTTAAGTAAATACTTTTTAATAGAACTTAATTTCATTCGTTGGAGGTAAATTTTATATTATCAAAATATATTTTACTTGATACTAGTAAATTTTACTTTCAGCAAGTAAATTTGATTTGGTACCAGTAAATTCTATTTGTTACAAGTAAATATTTTCCGGTACGAGTAGATTTTATGTTCTTTAAATTTTTTTCATTTCGTACAAGTAAATTTTATTTGGTACGAAGTAAATTTTATTTGGTGCGAAGTTAATTTTTATTTGGTACCAGTAAATTTTTGGATACCCAAATTTCTATTTGGCACCAGTAAATTTTATTCGGTGTAATTAAATTTTTATTGGCTTAAATAAATATTTCTGGTATATGTAAACTTTTTAGTAGTTAGTTAATTTTATTTACTGTAAATATATTTTATTTGTTCGAGGTAAATTTGATTAATTTCAAGTCAATTTTTTTTATTACTAATAAATTTTATATCTAACCAGTAAATGGTATTTGGTTCCATGTACATTTTTGTTTGGTTCTAGTAAATAATATTTGGTCTAAATTTAAATAAATATTTTTTGGTATAATAAACTTTTTTTAGTTAATAATTTGTATTTACTGTAAATATATTTTATTTGCTTGAAGTAAATTTGATTCATTTCAAGCCACTTTTATTTGGTTAAGAAATTTGATTTGGTACCAGTAAATTTTATTTGGTACCCAGTAAATTTTATTTGGTACCAAGTAAATTTTATTTGGTACCAAGTAAATTTTTATTTGATACCAGTAAATTTTTTTGCATTAAATATATTTTAGTTGGTACCAATAATATTTACTGGTACCAAGTATAAAAACTTTTACTTGGTACAAGTAAATTTTATTTTCTTCAAATCTATTCCATTTGGTACCAGTAATTTTCATTTATTGCAAATAAATATTTTCTAAAGTATATTTTACACTAAAAATATTTCTTTCCAAAATATTGTAAAATTAAAAAAAAATTATATATATTTCCCCGACGTGTGTTTCAATTTAAATAGAAAAGCATTGTTCTTTCCAACAAAAGTCCTATTTCCTCCTTTTAAAATGTCAACTTATACATTAACATTGAATGATCTTAAAATATAATTCTCCGGATAATAATAGTTTAAAAGTTTGAAAAGCAGCGGGTCAGTGTCCGCTACAATATACGCGCTTGGCACAAAGACAAATGCGATCGATGAATATGTACATTACTTATGAATGACTTAAGTCTTAAATTGCAATCGAGATATATGAATAGGTATATCTATAATCCACGAGCAAGCGAATAAATACTAAAAGAAGAAGAAGAAGAAGAAGAAGAAGAAGAAGAAGAAGAAGAAGAAGAAGCAGAAGAAGTTAAATCGCTTTATGAGGACTTATACAATGACTCCTTCTGATCGATAAAATTACACTAATACCATAGGGAGTTTTATAACCACTCCTCTCCCTCTACTCTACTTTCTAACGGAACGTACCACGGGGGTTTGCAATCTTTTTTTCTTTCTCTCTCTCTCTCTCTGTTATGTTTACAGAACTTAGATGATATCAGAAAATTGTAGAGCATTTTTACCTTCATTAATTCCCAAAGAATAGAAAAAAAAGAAAAAAAATTCCAATTCCCATCTGTCCTCGTTTTTTTTCTACTCTCGTTCATTTGAATAAAGTTGCTTCAAATAGGTAACAAAACTTTCCTTTCCAAACAGAAACAAATTTACAGTCTCTTTCCAATATTAGTCTCGAGATGAAATGCCTTTTTGGATTAAAAAAGTTTTTCTGCAGAATTTTCTCTTTTTTTTACAAAATAATTGTCAAGCACTTGATGGACTGGAATTTTTATTTGTTATTTTGAATTATCATTTGGACAGTTTTTCTAAGGATATCAAATTGAGACAGAAAACGAATCAAAATGTTGCTTCGCAACATTTGTTTTGCATTAAGTTAACCAAAATTCTTATTATCATTATAATTTTAATTTTCACTATTAATTCCTTTACTGTTAATATTATTTTTACTATTATAATTTTTATTATTAATATTATTTTCACAATTAATATTTTTAGGTACTATTACTATTTTATTTTATTGTTAATTTTATTTTTACTACCAATATTTTTATTTTTAATGTTATTTTCATTTTTAATATTTTTATTGTTAATGTTACTTTTACTGTTAATTATTCTACTATTCAGTATTACAATATCCCTTTTACAATTATTAACAATATAATTGTTAAAATAAATTAAAAATAATTGTAAAAATCACACAATTAATATTAAACATAAAATCATTTTGTCGATCCACTAATATTTATACTCTGTTCATTCAATTTCGTTTGCGAGAGAACATTCACGCCATCTGAACGGGAACTCCTTGAGTTATAATGGCGCGAAATTCAAATTTAATGCAAGGATCACAGTGATTTTTTCCATGAAATAAGGGAGATGTTAATTTTATAGAAAGGAAATTCACTCTACAATAGGAAGATTTTTCAAATTAAGTAAAAAATAATTGTACTATAGCGAAAACAGTCCCGAATTCTTTAAAAAAAAAATTAATTAAAGTATAAATTAGACTAATTTTTCCTTTAAAAAACAAATTAGAATTTTGAAATTATCCCTTTGATAATTTTTACTTACATTATAATTATAATTATATACATTTCAGTACCTTTAATATATTTACTTACGAAATAAACTCGAAATGAAAAATGTTGTTTAACTCACCTGAAACAAAAATAAAAATAACATTAGAATTATTATTTAAAAGAAAATTAAAATTCATTAAAATTTACTTCATGAGGAAGCATTTTAATTAATAATTCTATTGAATTACTTTTGTTTAAATTTTTTATTTGTTGAAGGCAAATTTTACCTGGTTTCAGTAAATAATTTTTAATAAAAGTAAATTTCATAGATTGGAGGTAAATTTTATATTTTCAAAATATGTTTTTTACTTAGTATCAGTAAAATTTACTTTCAGTAAAATAAAGTAAATAAAGTATATAGAGTGAAATAAAGTGAATTTTATTTGGTACCAGTAAATTTTTTTTTCATACAAGTACATTTCATTTTCTTTAAATTTTTTTTCTTTGGTACCAAATAAATTTTTATTTGGTACCAATAAATTTTTATTTGGTACCAGACAATTTTTATTTGGAACCAGTAAATTTTATTGGCTTTAAATGAATATGATTTTGTAGCTGTATTTTTTTTTTTTGCAGTCAGTAAATTATATTCTCAGTGAATATATTTTATTTAGTACATGTAAATTTGATTCATTTCAAGTAAATTTTATTTGATACTATAATAAATTTTATTCCTAACAAGTAACTATTATTTGCTGCCAAATAATTTTTTTTTTAAATTTTTTTCATTTGGTACAAATAAATTTTCTTTGGTACCAGTAAATTTTATTCGGTGTTAGTCAATTTTATTTGGTTTAAAATAAATATTTTTTTTCCATATGTAAACTTTTTTTGTATGAAGGAAATTTTATTTGATGTAAATATTTTTTAATACAAGTAAATTTCATTGGTTGGAGGTAAATTTTATATTAATAAAATATATTTTTTACTTAGTAGCAGTAAATTTTACTTTCAGTAAAATAAAGTAAACTTTATTTGGTACCAGTAAATATTTTTTTATACAAGTAAATTTTATTTTCTTTAAATTTTTTTTTCTTTGGTACAAGCAAATTTTATTTGGTACCAGTAAATTTTTATTTGTTACCAGTAAATTTTATTCGGTGTTAATTAATTTTATTTGGTTTAAAATAAATATTTTTTTGGCATATGTAAACTTTTTTGTATCAAGGAAATTTTATTTGCTGTAAATATATTTTACTTGGTCGAAGTAAATTTCATTCATTTCAAGTATAATTTTCGTAATTACATATATATTTGTAATTAATAATATTACTATTTTTCATACAATTAAAATTAAACATAAAATTAACTATCATATTCCACTGATACTTATACCTCGTCTATTTCATTTCATTTACGAGAGAACTTTCACGCCATCTGGACGGGAACTCCTCGACTTAAAATGGCGCGAAATTCAAAACTCAATAAAACAAAATAAAAAGTAAGAAATTTTTGAATATTCAAAAAAAAATAATTGCCATTTACTTCGCTAATTTTCTGATTCACAGACTATTTTACTTTCCCATTAAGTACCATTTGTTTTACGGGGGGGATAAAGAAAATAGTGGAAACTTGACCCCGTGCCATGAAGTTGCCTAAGTAAAGCTCGAACGTCCACTAGCCAAGGAATGTTTGTTAGCAGGTTGCCACTAAGTCGGTTAGATTGTTTCCCATTTGCAATTGTAATTCCGCGAATTTCGGTAAACTGTAGTTAAAGGAGCAGCTTACCTTGTGTTCTCTTTGTACAAAACTAAATGTCCGTCCTTGTGTTTGTTCCCGGGACAAAACAAGACGAATTTCCGGCTAATTGCCAGCTTTAGAAAGACGTCAACATCAAAACGTGCACTGTAACGGTCAACTTCTAAATATATATGTATATACTTATAAAATATAACAATATATATGTACACAACGCTTTCACATACATAAGAAACTAAAAAAAGTTAAATGAGCTAAAAAAATAAAGTACCTACTTTAGGAAAAAAAAATAATATATCTCGCGGTGAAAATATAAAAGCATCTCTAAGTAATTAACATAAAAGTGTAGTGCAACAAGAAAAGGGATGAGAGGCAAAGAGAGAGAGAGAGAGAGAGAGAGAAATGATAATATAAATATTAACTGCAAAGTTTCTTGTAACTAATTCTCCCGGGCAAAGAACAAAAAACACGGAGAGAGCAATTTTCCTTTCCCACATAGAAAAGAAATGAAGTTAATTTGTAAAATTCGCAAGTTAAATAATTTCATTTTGGAATATTTCACATAAAACGGAGAAGTATTAAAAAAACGAAAAAAAAACAAAAATTATAAATACAAGTGACAATTTAGTAATTAATCGAATTTGTCTTTCATCACAAATATTGTCTTTCTCTCGAAATTAATCTCATACGGTATTTTAAGTTAACCGCTTTTCCTCTTTTTTTACCCCCTCTCACCTATCTCTTCACTCTTGCAAGGGGTAAAAGTTAATCACGTTCTTTGCTCCTTTTCCTTGGCTTCATTTCTTTTTCTTATTTTCTCATTCTCTATTGGCTTACGTCAACTCTCCGTTAACTTTTTTGTCAGGAGTTCTTCCCCCCTACCCCCTCTACGCTTCCAAGTCTCTTGTTGTATTATTATTGTTTTTGTTTGTTGAAAGGGCAAGTTTTGAAAAAATTCCTGTTACATCACTTCAGTTACTGTGACGAAAGAAGGAAAAAAAAAAAATAAGAGGAAAATCTACTCGAGATGATCATCACGAAAAAAAGATCACTTTGGAATATATTGTATATATAAATAAGAATAAGAGGCTTAAAAGTTCTGTTTCTAGTTAAAAAGTTTTCAGAGGGAGAGAAAAAGAGTGAAAGTGAAGCTCAAGTTTGTTTTTCATTTTATTTTTTATAAAAAGGAAATTTTTTATTTTTTATCGGAAAAATTGGAGAATATTTATTTGAATATCTTGCTTGGGGGAAAAAATTATTTTTACACTTGAATTAATATTTATTTGTATCGATAGTAAAGTTTATTTGTTGCAAGAAAATTTTATTTGGTTCAAATTTTCGTTTTTGGTACAAGTAAATTTTATTTGGTTCAAATTTACTATTTTTGCTACAAGTATAAAATCTTTATTTGCTTTAAATTTGCTTTTTTGGTACAAGTAAATTTTATTAATTACAAGAATATTTAATTTGCTTAAAATTATAAATTATTTTCTTTGATAGAAATAAATTTTTTTGGTTCAAGAAAATTTTATTAATTGCAAGAAAATTTAATTTGCTTAAAGAAAATTATTTTCTTTGGTACAAATAATTTCTTTTGGTTCAAGCAAATATCATTCGTTTAAAGAAAATTTTATTTGCTTTAAATACATTTTTTTAGATCAAGAAAATTGATTATATTTTATTTCACACATGTAAATTTGATTCCTTACGAATAAATATATTATTTGTTGCAAGTAAATTTTACTTGCTACCAGTAAATTTTGTTTGGCAAAAGTAAATTTTATTTGCTTTAAATATATATTTTATTGGATACCAGAAAAATTTATTTATTATTTCGTTAAAATATAAATTTTGGTACAAATAAAATTAATTTACAGCAAATAAATTTTATTTTCAACAAACAAATTTTACTTGTTGCAGGTAAATTTCACTTCTTGCAAGTAAGTTTCATGTTTTGCAAGTAAATTTTATATGATACTAATCTATTTTATTTGTAAGTAAATTTTATCTGGTACCAGTAAATTTTATTTGTAGTAAGTAAATTTTATTTGGTAGAAGTAAATTTCATTTGATGTACGTGAATTTTGTTTGCTTTATATTTTACTTGGTACCAGTAAATTTTATTTTATACAAGTAAATTTTACTTGTTGCTAGTGAATTTTAGTTGCTTCAAATATGTTTTATTTACTACAAGTATATTTTATTTGGTACCAATCTATTTTATTTATAATAAGTGAATTGTATCTGGCAGCAGTATTTTTATTTGTAACAGGTAAATTTTTATTGGGTACCAGTAAAATTTGTTTGGTAAAAGTAAATTTTATTTGTCAAAAGTAGACTTTATTTGCTTCAAATATATATTTTATTGGGTACCAGTAAAATTTATTTTTTTCAAGTAAGATTTTTTTGGTTAAAATATATTTTTTGGTACAAGAAAAATTAATTTGTGGCAAGTAAATTTTATTTGCCATAAAAATATTTTACTTGGTACCAGTAAATTTTATTTTATACAAGTAAATTTCACTTGTCGCAGGTAAATTTTACTTGCTTTAAATATATTTTATTTACTTCAAGTATATTTTTTTGGTACCAATCTATTTCATTTGTAGTAAATAAATTGTATCTGGTAGCAGTATTTTTATTTGTAGGAAGTAAATTTTGTTTGGTTCCAAGTAAATTTTTATTGGGTACCAGTAAAATTTGTTTGGTAAAAGTAAATTTTATTTGTCAAAAGTAGACTTTATTTCCTTCAAATATATGTATATTTTATTGCGTACCAGTAAAATTTATTTTTTGCAAGTAAGATTTTTTTTGTTAGAATATAGTTTTTTTGGTACAAGTAAAATTAATTTGTGTCAAGTAAATTTTATGTACTATAAAAATATTTTACTTGGTACCAGTAATTTTATTTGGTATCAGTAAATTTTATTTTATACAAGTAAATTTTACTTGCTTCAATTATATTTTATTTAGAACAAGTAAACTTTATTTGTCACTAATCTATTGTATTTATAGTAAGTAAATTTTATCTGGTAGCAGTATTTTTATTTGTATCAAGTAAATTTTGTTTGGTACCAAGTAAATTTTTATTTGGTACCAGTGAACCTTGTTTGGTAAAAGTAAATTTTATTTGTTAAAAATAGTCTTTATTTGCTTCTAATATATATTTTATTAGGCACCAGTAAAATTTATTTTTTGCAAGTAAGATTTATTTCGTTAAAATATATAATTTGGTACAAAAAAAATTAATCTGTGTCAAGTAAATTTTATTACCCATAACAATATTTTACTTATTACCAGTAAATTTTTTTTTTACAAGTAAATTTTACTTGCTGTTTGCAGGTAAATTTTACTTCTTCCAAGTAATTTTTATTTCTTTTGCAAGTAAATTTTACTTATTTCCAGTAAATTTTATTTGCTTCAAATATATTTGATTTAGAACAAGTAAATTTGATGAGTTAGAAATTAATTTTATTTATTGCAAATAAATTTTATTACTTGGGTACCAAGTTATTTTATTCGTAGTAAGTAAATTTTATCTGGTAGCAGTAAATTTTATAAAAAAAAAAGTTTTTTCACTTTTATTTTTTATCACTATAATTTCTAATTAGTTTGAACTGAAAGCAAACTTACTTTATGCAGTTGTCACTTAAAACACAGCAAACATAACTTAGATTTTACTTCTTCCCAACGCATCATAAATAAATTTTGTTATACATTCATTGTTTTATTTATATAACCAAATAATTTTTTACTTTTGAAGCACATGAATTTCTCAATAAATTCCAATTAATACATAGGAAATATTTACCTTAAATATTTGTATGCGTATATTAATAAATTAATTATTGAATTAATCAATAATAGCGTTCGTACATTTCAGGCAAGTACAGTATAAATATTATTGAAAAATACAGTGAATTAAATGCAACTTGAGTATAATGGGGAAGAAAAAGAAATATGAAAATAAAATTTCCCCACTATAGGAAAAGTGAGATATTATATGGCATACACACCAACATTATATACGTGGATATAGTTGAAAATACACTTATATATGGATTTTTAAAATATGCGCGAGTATCTATTATCGGAATATCGAGAGAGAGAGAGAGAGAGCAGAGAGGGGTCACTTACTTATGCAATCCCTGGTATATAAATTTTTCTCGGACAATTTTATATGCAACATCCATGCGATAATCTCGGGGCGGAAATTCTAAAGTAATTTCTATGCAATCTTGCAATCTGCGGTACATCAAAAGTTGGAGGTAAAATACCCCTTGTGCACTATGTGTATATAGGTACATAACATAACATGACATGTTGTGCTGATATAAGGGTTTGTGAAATTAAACAAGGGCCCGAGGGGACTTTCTTCTAATTTATATTTGTATATATGAGAAATGTGTGAGCGCGGTCATCTTTGAAACATCAGTTTTGGTTTTAACTTTTGTGTATATATATATAGATGTGTTTATAAAGTTCTCTCGCGCACTTACTCTCGAACTTGTACCAAACAAGTGTGTTCAGTGGTATAAAACCCGCCCCCACCCCCACATAATTGCCTTTCCGATTCTCTAGCTGAACGTTTAATTACGAGTTACAGTGACTATACGCATTGCCCAAGATCTCTTATAGATTATATAACATGGTTCTGTTTGGCATAATTAATTAGGCCTTTATCGCAAAATTGTGCTCGAGAGCAAATTAACAAGCTCGTTTATAAATCATTATATGTGTTATATTTCAGGAATCGACAAATTGAGTTGTTTTAGATTTTAATCATTCCTTTCTTCTTTGAACAATATATTGTCGGATATATGTTGATATTATATGAGCAATATTGTTAATCTATTGTTTGTTCAATTTTTTTTTTAAATTTTATAATGTGGTTATTAATTCAAAAAATTCAATTTTTGAGAAATTACAAATAATTGCAGAAATTCAATTATTTTCAAAAAAAATAAAATTCTTCTTATAAAATTCAACTCTGTTCAAAATTAGAAAAAAATTTCAATTATCTTTATAAATAACAAAATTCTTGTCTAAAGTTCAGTTATTTTCATAAATGTCAAAAAAATTCTTGTCCTAATTTCAATTATTTTCAAAAATAAAATGCATTTTTCTAATTTCAATGATTTTCAATATCGACTATTTTAATCAAATTTCCCATAAAGAATTCAATTATTTAAGAAAAATTTTTAACAAAATTGTATGCAAACATTTAATTATTTTCATAAATAATCAAAATTTCGCAGGAATTCAATTATTTTCATAAATAATAAAAATTTCACAGGAATTCAATTATTTTCATAAAAAATAATTTAAAATTCAAGAAAATAATAATTGAATTGAAAAATGATGAAAATAATTTTGATGAAGTTACAGTAACAATATTTTTATAATATAAAGTAATGATTTTATCTCTCAATCATTTTTAATTATTAGAAAACATGAAGAAACCGATCACTCCGAGTCTTCGACTCGGAGCAAAAATAGGAATTGTGAAAATATTTTTCTTCTTTTTCTAAAACAAAATAATAATTTTGTTAAAAAAATTGTGATTTATAAAGAAAAATAATGCAAAATAAATAAATTTTCTATTTCTTAATCACTGTTGTTTAACAATTTTCTAATTTTGTTTAGAAGTAAAGAACGAAAATCTAATTTCAATTTGACAAAACATAATATTTAACAAAATTTTAGTCTTTTAATGAAAAGAAGTGAAAAAAATTCTGATGATTTTTATTTGTCATTACAATTTTGAATTAATTATAAAATAATTATATAACAATAATATAATATCCAATCTATCTAAAGATAACAAAAAACAAAAGTATAAACAAAGGACAACTTCAGAGTGTGAGGAACAGAAAAATTGAATGAATGAAAAACCATTCAAATTATTATAGTTAATTATAGTTAATTATTTGAAACCATCAATAACTTTTTTTTAAATAAATATTTAATCATTATTATTATTCCTGAGAAGATTTTTTACTAGAAAATTCCAGAAGAATTGAATTATTTAAATAAATTAAATATTTAACAAAAATTACATTTTTCGGAAAATTTAATTAAAATTGAATTAAAAAGAATTTAAATTCTACGATGAATTTTATTATTTATAAAAATAATTGAATTCCTGAAAAGAATTTTGTTATTTATGAAAATAATTGAATCGCTGTGAAAAAGTTTATTATTTATGAAAATAATTGAACTATTGCGAAGACATTTATAAAAACTTTGTAAATAATTGAATTCCTGTGAAATTTTTATTATTTATAAAAAAAAATTCATTGTTTGCGTAGAATTTTATTAAATTTTATTTAAATAATTGAATTCCTTGGAAAATTTTATTAAAATAGTAGATATTAGAAATTATTGAATTGAGGATAATTTTTGGAAATAATTTAAATTTCGCCATGAATTTTATTAATATATTTAAAAATAATTGAATTTAAGAATTTAATTATTCTTATATAAATGAGAATTTGACCAACATTTTAAAAAATTTTTAAACATAATTGAATTTTTGCGATGAATTTCATTATCTATCAAAATAATTCATTGTTTGAATTTTATTAAATTTGTTTTAAATAAATGAATTTTTTGGAAAATTGTATTAAAATAGTAGATATTCAAAATCATTGAAATTAGAAAAATTTATAAAAATAATTGAAATTTTGACAAGAATTTCATTAAAATCTTTGAAAAAAATTGAATTTCGGTGAAGAATTTTATTATTTATGAAGATAATTGAAAATTTGACGAGCATTTTTTAAAATTTTTCGCACATAATTGAATTTTTGCGATGAATTTTATTATTTAAGAAAATAATTAAATGTTTGCGTAGAATTTGTATTAAAATTTTTTTAAATAATTGAATTCTTTTGGAAAATTTTATTAAAATAGTAAATATTAAAAATCATTTTATTGAGGAAAATTTTTGATAATAATTGAAATTTTGCTAAGAATTTTATTAAAATCTATGAAAAAAATTGAATTTCGGAGAAAAATTTTATTAAGTAGGTATTTATAATAATAAAAAATAATTGAAAATTTGACTAGAATTTTAAAAAATTTGTGAACATATTTGAATTTCTGCGAAGAATTTTATTACTTTTGAAAATAATTGAATTTCTGCAAGAATTTTTAATTTCTCCAAAGTTCAATTTCTTTCAGTGTTTTTAACTAAAATTATTCTATAAATTCATTAATTTTAATTATCAATTAATCAATTATTAAAAATATAAATAATTTCCGAAGAATTTAGTTTATTAAATTTTTTCAAAAATTCAAGTTCTGTAGTAAATTTCTAATTAAATAATTTATTAGTAATAATTCTATGATATAGTTCTTAAAGAATTAAGTTATTTAAAAAAAAATTATTACACAAACTTGAACGTTTTGTCTTAGAATTCGTGGTAATTTCATAGTTAATAAACTTTATTTGATTTGAATGAAAATTTTACCTATTTTTGTCCAAAAAAAATCAAAACTTGAAAAATTCCGTTCAATTTTACAAAAGCTAAATAAAAAGCTTGACGAGAAGAAATTATATTCTTATATATATTTAAGTGGAATATTTTATATTCTAATGTCACGAAAAAATTAAATTGACGTAATTAGAAAAAAGACTTTTATATATGCTATAACATATTGCATATAAAATAGCAATATTAATAAAGCATTTATTATCACCTCGTTTTAGAAAAAATAAAATTAAGATAATATTAATAACATTTTTCTTATCTTAGTAAATAAGAGAACCACTTGATTAAGTAATGTATGAAACGTGGTTTTAAATATTTAGCGCTGAAAATCGGAAGTTGCAGTAAAGTAGTTAGGATCTGATAAATAATTGTGCGATAAAGATTTGCTGGGGTGTTTCAGATTATTATAAATATTACATTAAACGCTTCGAGCACACAAATACGAAACTTTAATGATTCAACGGGTTTTGAGGCTATTTTACTTGAATAAGTTATAATTCTTTTAAACCTTTCGAAAATTTTCCAAATCTTCAATCTTGATACTTTTATACTTTCATACTTTCATGTTTTAATATTTTCATATTTTTATATTTTCATACTTTTAAATTTTTAAATTTTCAATATTATGAATTTTATCAATATTATTATTATTTTTACACCCAGAGAAAAATATTATTTAAACCAAATAATATATTTTATTTGAGTTAAATAAACGTATATTTGTCTCAGAACCAACTAGACTTTTTATTTCTTTTAAATAAAAATTTTATTCGACACAAATACAAATTTTATTCGACACAAATAAAACATATATTTGAGATAAATAAAATTTTATTTAAACCAAATAAAATTTATTTCAAACAAATAAAAAGTCTAGTTGGTTCTGAGACAAATATACCATTTTTCTGGGTGTAGTAAAATTTCCACTCTATACGCATATTGTTCTCTTCATGTTCTATTATAAATAAATAATTGAAGTAAATTTTCAGAAGATGGATATTATCTTGCTGTAGTTGCATTGTCTTTACATCCGTCATCATTTAAAATTCATCTCCATTATATTAATATTGTAAATATAACCGCAAGTATGATAAAGTATGATAAATGAACAGTGTGCTTCTATTTTCGTATAATAAACATTATTTAATGTTCTAACTACAAAATTATTAATTCATAAACACTTATATAATTTTGTAAGTTTAATTACAATTTTTTTCAAGTTATATTCGAAGTTCAAAAGGCGGTCCAACCCTGACTACGTTTCCCAAATAGTAATATTTCTATTTATTTTTATTTTTATAATTTTAATTTAAGTAATAATTAGTTAATTAATTTAAGTAATAATTAAATAACTAATTTACACTAATAATAAAATTTTTCATGAAAATTCAATTTTTAAAAAAATTTTTGATTAAATTCTAAACATGAATTTAATTATTTTCATAAATATAATAAAACTTATCGAATAATTTCAATTATTTTTAATACTATTTTAAATTAATAATCGAAAAATTCAGTTATTTTCACAAATAAAGTTTTCCACTAGAATTCAATTATTTAAACTAATAAAATTTTCGTAATATTTATTATATTTCGAAAAAATTAATTATTTAAAACAATGTTCATAAAATTCTTATGAAGAATTTAATTACTTTAAAAAATAATAAATTTTTTTTACAGAAATTCAATTCTTTTTAAACATTTTAATAAACTTTTCCGCAATAATTCAATTATTTACAAAAATAATGAAATTCTTCTATGTAATTCAATTATTTTTGAGAATTATAATAAAATTTTTAGCAAGTATTCAATTATTTTCATAAATAATAAAATTCATAGCAGGATTTAAATTATTTTTAATACAATTTTACAGTAATTATTTTTAAAAACTTAATTTCAATTCCACGAAAAAATCAATTATTTAAAAAAATGTTTTTTTTAATATTTTTTGGAAGGATTGAATAATTATTTTCAAAAATTTAATAAAATTGTTCGAAAGAAATTAATTGTTTTAAATACAATTTTAATTAAATAATTCAATTATATTAAAAAATTTTAACAATTTTTTTTCTAAGAATTCAATTATGTCGATAAATAAGAACAATACTTCCGAAAATTCAATTATTTTGAGGTATTTTAATAAAATTCTTTTCAGAATTCAATTATTTTCATAAATAAGAATATTTATCACAATAATTCAATTATTTTTAAAAATAATAATTTTCTTCTTGGAGTTACATTATTTTAAAACAATTCTAATAAATCGTTCACAAGAATTCAATTATTTTCAAAAAAGTTTAATAAAATTTCCAAACATTTAATTATTGACAAATTTTTTAATAGAATTCTTTGTAAAATTTAATTATCATTAAAAACTTTTCGCAATTCAATGATTTTCAATATCTACTATTATCATAAAATTTCCAAACAGAATTCAATTATTTAAAAAATGGTTTGTAAAAATTTTCGTAAGAATTCAATTCAATTTTTATAAATATTAAAATTCTTTGATGAATAATAAAATTCGTTGCAGGAATTCAATTTATTGAAAGGATGAGAAAAAAGTAAATATTTTTGATAAAAATTAGGAAAAAGTCAGGAAAATAAAAAATGTGGAATGGAATTTTTTTCAATTTTGTGAAGTTTTTAAAAAAAAAAAAAACGAGTTTTTTTTGACATTGAAAAAAATGACAATAACCCACAAAAATTAATTTTCAAAACAAACAAATGAATGCAGATAATTGGCTAACGGAAAGGAAACTTACGATTATTATAAAGTTTAGGTTGTAGTCTTTAATAATATAGTAATTATTTTAAATTATTATGAAAATAATTAATAATTTTGAATTATGAAAAATAAATATTATATTTTTAACAATTACATTATGTAGAGTTTTGCAAGTTAAAAAATTATTAAAAAGTTAAAAAAACTAAATATTCTGTAATTAAGAAATTTATAAAAATAAAGTTCAATTGAATGTAAATTATATCAAATAACTATTTTCAATATATTGAAATAATGTTAACATTAAATTATAGAAAAGTATTTACCTTTAGAGTGAATGATAGTTGTATAAAGCTAAAAATTGAACCAAACACAATAACAGTACTGCCAGATGATTAAAACGACAAATCTTTAGAATACATATTCTTATTTATCTTCAGAAATCTTTAAATTAGTCAAAAAACTTTCTTCAGATTTTGGTTATAATTTTTTCTAGAATATGATAAATGAAATTAAATTTCACAAAGAATTATAAAGAAATAAATTAATATTGCTGTGTTTGAATCTGTTCGCAATTTGAAAGTAAAAGTTTTCAATGTTTTTAATTTTAAAAATTAATGCACTGAAAATAATTAAATTCTTGCAAAGTTTTTATTGAAAAATTTGGAAATAATAATTATTCATTTGATTTTTATAAAAAATTTTTTTAAATAATCCAATTCTTTCCAAAGACTGTTTTATTAAAATTTTTTTAAAATAATTTAATTCTTTCGAAAACTGTTTTTAACATTTTTGAAAATAATAAACAAGAATAGTGAATTATGTAGTTAATCTGAAATTAAAAAATTAATGTTTATATTTGAAAATATAAAATTTTTTGATTTGCAAAATAATAAATGGAACAGTAACAATTACTTTTGTAATTAATAATTATTACATTTATTATTATAATCATAAAAACGTTAAGAACAAAAATTATAATTTATCTTTAAAAAATGGTTTATTTATATTATTTAAATGTTTATAAATATTTTCATTATTACTTGATATATACACAGCCTTCACAAAATTTTCAAACAATCTTCAAGTTTTTACTATATTTCTTCCAAACTGGCAGCACTGAACAATCATAACATAAACATTGAAAGATTTGACATTTAAAAATATAAAAAATGCCAATACTTTAACCCACAAAAATTAATTTTCAAAACAAACAAATGAATGCAGATAATTTGCTAACGGAAAGGAAACTTACGATTATTATAATGTATATATATTTTTATTTATATTTTTATTTATATTCTTATTTTTGTTTTTATTTATATTTACATTCATTTAATTAACAAATGTTTCTAATTATTTTTATCGAACCAAAATAATGGTCAATTTTTCTTTCTTTACTCCTTTTTATTGTATTGATTTGATTTTGTCAATAGAACAATTTGTAATCTCCAGCACATAAAACCAAAGTATATTGTCATGAAAACAGAAAGTTAGTGCGAGGAAGTTTTTCTCTCTATTTATATAAAACGCTTCTGTTTGCCAAGTGTATCAACACTTTTCGCTGATTCTTCTGAAAACAATTACTTTGCAGATTGTGAACAAAAGATACCGAAAATGTATCGATTTCAATTCGATTGAACAATTCCATTAGGCAATTTTCATCTCTCGCGATGGTTCTATACATTTATCCTTTAACGTTTGCTGTACCAAAATTTTATTATTACTTCTATTGAGTTTGTCATAATTCTTTTTTTTGTAAAAATTGTTACAACACTTTGGCTTTGTTTTCGAGAAATAAAAAAAAAAAATGTTACGTTGAATAAAAGTTCAATATTGAAACAGTGCTAAAATATGTTAATTTTTTAAATTCGCTTCTATTGTTAGTAAGAAATCTTAACCTTAAATCTTAAAATATATCAGTAAGAAAAAAATTTTTATTTTTAATTCCATTTCTATTTTTAATTCTATTTCTAATTTTCAATTCTATTTCTAGTTTTTAATTCTATTTCTAATATTTTATCGCTATTCCTCTATCTATTTTCGAATTTTTATTCGACATTATATAGAAAAAAAAAAATGCTCCGTAATCGCTTCAGTGCGATGTAAAATTGTAGAAGGTAGATATTTTATTTTTTCGCTTTTTTAAAATATTCATCGTAAATATCTATATAAAGTTTTCTGGCCTTGCATACAGAGAGGTTAGTATTGGCCCTCTGGAGAGATTAACTTTATTGCACTCTGAACTAATTCTAACTCTCGATTAAATGCCCAGTGCTGAATTTGAACTTCCAAATTTCAATAAGTCCACCCCACGGCAAAACGTGCTCGAGTTAATTTATAATACGAGTTCACAAGTCAGAATTAGCGCTTTTCGAATCTGACTCAAACAATTCTCTCTCTATACATATGTGTGTTCTTGCATAAAAGAATAAAGCAATTCCCAATTGGCCATTTTACTCATTTATAAACATGGCTTGCGACAATTGCATAGTAAAACCCAAATAAATGAGAGAAAATATCTCTCTCTCTCTCTCGAAATAATCGTCTAGAAACATCAAATTCATTTCTTTTTTTTCTGTTAATGAAAGTGAAAAAATTACTTCTTTAGAATTTTTTTTATTTTCAGCACATGCAGGACTCGAACTACGTCCGTAAATCCCGTGAAAGTCCGTAAATTTGCTTCAAGTCCGTAAGTAAGTTTCTTTGAAAAAAGATCCGCAATTTGATTCAAAAAGGATGAAAAGTTCGTAAATTGAACGATATAATGTGGATAATTTTAGAGAAATTACAAATGACTGCAAAATTCAATTACTTTCAAAAGTAGGGGAGAGGTACGCACGTTGAGACGGTCCGCACGTTGAGACACTAAGATATTATAACCTGTGTAACTGATAATACCAAAAATTTTATTGGCATTTTATCGTATCATTAATACCAAACTTTTTATTTAAAAAAAGCGCAATAACTCCTGTTTTTTTCGGTAGAACTAGAGCGAACCAATTTTTTAGTTAAAAAAAGTGTTTTTCAGAATTTCTGTTTAGTGTATTTACTGTATTTTTTAGTGGCAGAAAAAATTGCGGATAACATTTACATATAAATTTTGGTTCTACTTTAAAGTTCCGACGAAAATTTAGACATACGTTAACATCTACAAATAATTTCAAAGCTTTAAAAAAATAACGGCAAGGTCTGCACGTTGAGACACACTGTGGTACGCAGGTTAAAACGCTCACGGTTTGAAAATAGTACTGTCATTAAAAATGATTTTGAATCCACAATTTTTAAGCGTTTTACATGTTCTTTACCTGTAAAAATTGCGAATATAAAAATTTCGATTAATTATTTTTGTGCAAAATAAAATTTTATTTTTTGATTATTTTTTTTAAGTTAATTTTTAATGTTTTAATTTTTTTTCTTTGAGCTAAGACCATCAAAATAAGTAAATAAACAACAAACAATTAGAATCTGACGTAATTATTCATTTTGTTTCAATTTAAAATAAATTATTATGGGTGTCTCAACGTGCGTACCACTTTTTTTTTGGTCAAAAATAACATGTTTAAAAAATCAGCTATAAATACTTTTATAAATAATACTTATAAATACTTATAAATACTTTTAAGAAAGCATTTCGAATTTTTCGCTAAATTTTGTTTTATAAAAATTATAACTGAAAAACAGAACCCGTCTCAACATGCGTACCTCTCTCCTAATAAAATTCTTCGCAGAAATTCAATTATGTTCAGAAATTTTTTTAAATTCTTATCAAAATTTCAATTATCTTTCAAAATAAATAAATTATTCTCCGAAATTCAATTATTTTCAAAAATTTTCCTCAATTCAATGATTTTCAATATCAACTATTTTCATAAATTTTTTCATTATTTAAAAAAAAATTTAATAAAATTCTACACAAACTTTTAATTACATTCAAAAATAATAAAAATTTCACAGGGATATTAAAATATTAAAATTCTTTTTAGGAATTGAATTATTTTCATAAATAATAAAACTTATTGCAGAATTTTAATTAATTTTAAATTTTAATACAATTCCAATCGAATTCCTCGAAAAAAATGTATAATTATTCTTGAAAATTTTATTAAAATTCAACAAAAGAATTAAGTTATTTAAACATTTATAGATAAAATTGTTTATGAGAATTCAATTTTAAGAAACAGGCATTTATTTAATAAATTGTTACCTATTTTTTTATTTAATTGAATTCTAGTAGAATTTTTTCATAAACATTGATATAAAAATGGATTTTAGTTAGAATTATAGATTATAATTGAATTTTAAAAGCAATAGAGCGTAAATTTTTAGAAATAATTGAATTTTGAAAATATTTAAGATTAAAATCTTTGAAAGATTGAATTTTTCATATTTTTAACTAACAATTCTGTGGATATAATTTCTTTTTGAGAAACTTCAATTGCGGATATTTTTTAAAATTTTTAAAGTTTTTATTTTCTAAAATATATTTAATTGAAGAATTCACGAATAATTAAAATTTTGGTAAAATTAAATTGTAAACAAATGGATTTGAAAATTGTCAAAGAACTTTTTTGAAAATTATTAAAAATAATCGATTTAGAGAAAAATTTTAGTTAAAAACACGAAAAAAAATTCAATTTTGTGAAAGTTACAAATTATTGCAAAAATTCAATTATTATTCAAGAGTAATAATATTCTTTGCAAAAATTCAATATTGCTCAAAAGTAATAAAATTCTTCTTAGGGATTCAATTATTTTCACAAATAATAAAACTCATTGCAGAATTTCAATTATTTTTAATGCAATTTTAATCGAATTTCTCGATAAATGTATTTATTCTTAACAATTTTATTAAATTTCGTTAATATATTTTAATTATTTCAAAATTTGTTGATAACGATTTTTTATGGGAATTAAATTTTAAGAAGCATGCAATTATTCAATAAATTATTTACTTTTGCATTTAAATAATTAAATTCTTGTAGAATTTTCTAATAAAAATTGATTTTCATTTCATAAAAATGAATTTCAGTTAAAATTTTAGATAATAATTAAATATTAAAATCAATATAGCGTAAATTTTTAAAAATAATTGAAGTTTGAAATTAATTTTTTTGAAAAAAGTTTAATTGAATTTTTTGAATATTATTTTAAGTTTTTATTTTCTAATATTTATTTAATTGAAGAATTTACGAATAATTGAAAATTCGTAAAATTGAATATTGTAAACAAATGGTCCGTAAAGTTTGTATTTTTAAATACTTTCACTGGTTCGAGCCCTGTACTTGGTAGAAAAAAATTTTCAAGTCTGAAAATTTTCAGTGATGGACCAATTCTTATCGTCAAATATTGAATCAGAAATCAATGCCAAGCCTTGAATTTAAATACTGTGGACGAATATTTGCCAGCAACATTCCAATTATTGAAATATAATGAATTCATTAAAAATTGAGTAATTAATGAATTTAAAATATATTGAATGAATTGAAATTAAAAGATGTAAAAAAGTAATTCTTAATTGTTAAGGAAGATTTAGTAAAATTTATTTATTTGGTAATAATTTTATTGGTAGGTGGTCACTTTTTCTAAAAAATATTTTCTAATCCTTTCTGTCTAAAAAAAAGCAATTTCTAATGAAATCTGTTTTCTAAAAAAAGTTTTTCTAAAAAGTTATGATCTTCAATATATTTAATTTCATTAAATTTTTTTGAAAAAGAAGAAAAAATTTTGAAAAATTTCTATTTTAAAACCATATTTTTTTAACAAAATTTTGATCCTTTTTGAAAATAAGAAATAATAATTTTTTTAGAAAATTTTAAATATCTTTAGGAAAAAAATCTCTATAATTTCTATTTGTTAATTTCGATTTTCAAATTTTGTTAAAAAATTTGAATAACTTTAATTTTTATTAGTTTTTTTTTAAATGAAATCTCAAGTATTTTTTTTAAAGAATTAAAAAATTTTCATAAATTTTATTTTTTACAAACTCGACAAAAATTGAATATTGTTAGAAAAGAAATTGTTATTTGAAAATGACCTTTATTAGAAAAAAGAAAATTAGAAAATTACCTTCATTAGAAAAAAACTTTTTTAGAAATTCACCTTTATTAGAAAAAAAAGTTTTAAAAAATTAAAAAATTAAAAAATGCGTTTTAGAAAAACTAGACTACCCCAACCTAATTATTAGTGAATTATTTTTATTGTTAGTAATATTATTTTTATTTTTAAAATACCATTTTTACTGTTTGTATTATTTTTACTATTAATATTTATTAATATTCTTAATTGCAAGAATTTATCAAAATTATATTTTCCTTTAATAAACAAATTAGAGTTTTAAAATAATTCCTTGGATAATTATATTTTTCTTTTATTATATAATTATATTTTTTAATATTTATTTACTTACGAAATAAAATGGACATGAAACGTGTTTAACTCACCTGAAACAGAAAGAAAAGAAGTTATATTAGAATTATTATTAAAAAAATAGATAAAAAATAAAAATATAATAAAATTAAGGGATTTTATTAATTTAAGGGTATAAAAATGGAGAAAAGAGTAAAAAAAGGAAAGTAAGGACTGAGTATAATTTGACAAATAAAAAAAATATATTTTATAGGTACAAAATTACAAATACTAATTCATAAATATTTCTGTAAAAAAAGGCAAAAAAAAAAATATTCCCCTTTTTCATGTACAGGAAAGATTTATTTCTTGTATTCAAGTAATTCTTTTTTCTCCATCCTATGTATATTAGTTGGTGGAAATTTGACATTTTTTATTATCCCCCACATAAAAGTTAGATTCACGTATGTATGACGAATGTAGTGTGTATACAATTTTTGCTCGAGCCAAACTTTTAATTAATGCAGAGGTATAACATATATACACACTCACAGTCCTCTCACATTGTTTGTTATCACATTAATTGTTACTAACATTTTATTTTTTAATTTTTGCGTCCTTCGTAAATAACAGTTTTCTCTTCATTTGTTTTAATGATGAACTGGCGAACATTTCTCTCCTATTTTTGTGTCCCAAAAAAAATATTTCAATTATATTTATTATCTAATAAGAAAAAAAAAGTTCAAACCATAAATTAAATAATTACCCTTTTGTTTGTCTTTTAAAAAAATTTTCTTCTATTTCTTTGAATCGCACAAAAAATTCCTTTCAAACAACAAAAAAATTCTTGTTTTAATTGAAAGAAACAATGTCCTCTCTTCTATAGGAATTTCTTTCACTGAAAAGAAATTTTCGTTCGATTTTTTTTATGAAAAAAAAATTTTTTTTACAGAAATAAATTCCCTTAGAGTTGATAAAAATTTATTTTGTCAAATAAAAAATTTATTTAAAAAAAAAAATTTATAATTAATAAAAGTGAGCAATTATTGGGAAAATTGTGTTACTTTTGAAATTATGAAGCAAAATTCAATAAACAAGAATTTTTACTCTGTGCGGTGAAGAGAGAGTAACTTTTTTTTAACACTGCAATTGAGGTGAATAATGTTGTAAATAACCGTTGATCCGCTAGTGGCTAAAGGGGATTTAAACTATTAAGCAACTTTGAAAAGCAAGCAACTTACAACAGATACCCATTCCGGAAGTTGGTAAATTATATTCTATAAAGGAAGTTGGAGGACTTGCTTAAAGGAGATACTCTGAAGATTAATAGATAATTAATGACTATAAACAAGATCATGTCCACATTGTCGAGTCAGATTGAAGTTTCAATATGATTTTCCATCCCAACGTCAAAGTCTTTGAAACAAGATTTTGCTACAAGAAAGAAGAGGATTTATTTAAACGAAAAAAAAGAAGATGAAGAAAAAACATACAAAAAAGCACGAGATATGAAAAATGGATTATATTATATACCAAGATTATTATTTATTATATTAAAACGTAATCTGATGAAATGATCAAAGCCAAAGTATTAATATATTCATGTACTAATTATTATTCTTGTCATCATTATCATTACTCTTTTTATTTTTATAATAATAATTATTATTAGTATTAATATTATTATTATTATTTATTATTATTATTATTATTATTATTATTATTATTATTATTATTATTATTATTTTTATTTTTATTTTTATTATTATTGTTAGGTATATTATTAACAGTATTTAATACTCTGTAATTTTTGTTTTTGTTTGACCGTATTAATTAATTTGTTGAGTAATGAGACGGCCTAAATACAAAGTATTTAATACTGTAAAATTAATTAATGAGGATTCATAAAATATTGCAGAAATTTATTCTCTATTACAAAAACGTAACTAATTATTTTCGACATAATGCTGATGGAATGTGTTTAAAAATCTTGTCAGTTGTTAATTATGTTCTGATAGAAATATTCAACAATTATTATATTTTTCGTTCTGATATATATGAATAATAAATGGATAATATTATGAATATTGAATAATGAATAATAAAAGAACAGTAAAAAAGTAGATATAATAATTATAATTTATCCATTAAACGAGTGATTAAAATTGTCTTCTTTAATAATTTTAATTAAATTTTTATAACGCAATTATTACAAATTAATTTTTTATTATCATCAATTATAATAAAAATGAATTGCTTCAAATTACAATTATTACAAAACAATCAACACCAGCAAAAGTAATTTATTTATTTATTCAAAATTTAGAAATTATTTTCCATTTTTCTGCAATTTTTATCTGTTTTTATTATTTATAAGAATTTCCCATTGTGTACATTCCAATTTCATTGATATTATTATTTTTCAAATTAAAGGAAAATAATAAAACAAATACAAATTGGATTAATGATTTTTAGTGGAATTTTGCTCCAACTTTTTCAAATCTAAATGATTTTCTCAAAATTACAATGAACAATTGTACGAAAATTCAAATCAATTCAGTCCGACTAAAACTGATTTTTCCTACTAATAAAAAACCAAATACGAAATATAATAAATAATCAATTACAAAATTTTGCAGTCATCAGAAATAATCCATTAAAAATTCCTCAGTCTGACTAAAATTGACTTTTACTATACTAATAATAAAACAATTTGCAAATTGTAGGAAATAATTCATGAAAAAGTATTCCAGTCTGACTAAAACTAACTTTTACTACTAATAAAAAACAATTACAAAATATAAAAAATAATCCCTTAAAAACTTTCCCAGTCTGATTAAAATTGACTTTTACTACTAATGGAAAAACAATTACGAAATATAAGAAATAATCTATTAGAAAATTCTCCAGTCTGACTAAAACTGACTTTTACTACTAAGAACAAAACAAATTACAAGATATCAGAAATAATCTATTAGAAAATTCTCAAGTCTGACTAAAATTGACTTTTACTACTAATAAGAAAACAGTTAAAATCGATCAGAAAATATTTTCACACATTTTGAATTTTTATTTTTCTTAAAAATTGATAAATTTTGAAATGCAAGTGTAATTTTGTAGAAAATATGTTTTATAATCTACAAAGAAATTATCAAATATAAGAATTGATTTTCATAATTCATATACTTTTTAAAGTATTTTTTTGAAAAAACATTTGTTCTTCAATTGAAAATACTAAAAAAATACCATTTTTATTCAATTTTTTTATTTGGAAAATTCATTTTTCTAACTAATTTTCGAATAAAATATTTGTATATTTAAAAAAAATGCTTCAAAAATTACGAAAATTAATTTTTTTATTTGTTATTTCTTTGGAGAATACAAAAATATATTTTCTACAAAATTACGCGCATAGATTTCAAAATCTACCAATTTTTATGAAAAATAAAAATTCAAAAAGGATAAAAAAAAATTTTCCGACTGACCATTGAAATCGTCACCAAAAATTACCTTAGAAATAATTTTTTGGAATATTTAAATTATTTTCTCGATAAATAGTTAAAAATAACGATTTATTATCACTGAAAAAAATTATTTAATTCAATTAATTAAAACTATTTGAAAAATATTTATTTGATTCAAATAATTTTTATTTGGATCAAATAAATATTTATTTGGATCAAATAAATATTTATTTGCTTCAAATAACTTGAATTATTTGAATCACATTTATTTAAATCAAATAAATCGTAATGGGGTCAATTAAATAATTAATTGACTCTCATAAATGAATTTATTTAATACAAATAATGAGTAATTTGAAACAATTAACTTATTTATTTCACTCAACTAATTGGATATTTAATATAAATAAACATTATTTGACACAATTAATTTATTTTATCGCTTCAAGTAAAATAAATTATTTAATTCAAATAATGCATTATTCAGTGCAAATATATTATTTAATAGAAACAAATAAAAAATATTTGAATGAAATAAATAGCTTATTGAAACCAAAATAATGAGTTATTTGAAACATTTAATTTATTTATTTCATTCAATTCATTGGATATTTGATATTTATAAAAATTATTTGGTGCAATTAATTCATTTTATGGCTTCAAGTTAACTAAATTATTTGATGCAAATAATGCAGTATTTAATGCTAATAAAGTATTTAATAAGACCGAATAAAAAAAATAATTGGATCCAATAAATCGAGTAATTATTGAAACGATAATAAATGAGTTATTTTCGAAACTATTAATTTATCTATTTCACTTAAGTAAATGGATGTTAGATATAAATATAAATTATTTGTCTCAATTAATTTTAGGTAATTTTATTTTTAACAATATGAAAATCTATTATATAAATAATAAATATGTGTCAAATATATTAAATATAATAAGTTGAGTAAGATTCATATTAATTTAAAATAATTTTATAAAAATATTAAGAAATCTTGAAATTTCGATTCCTGTAGGTTTCAGTTTTTAATTTAATTGTAAAAATTTAGTGCCTAATACTTTCAAGCTTGAGTTCCTTAGAAGGTAGAACCGATAGTACAAAATTTGAATTTTTATTATTTTTATAATTATAAAAATTATAAAAAGTTTCATTTATTTAATACAAATTGAGATTTATTTGAATCTAAAACTGCTTTGTTTTGATGCAAATAAATTTTGTATTTGGACAAAATAATTAATTATTTGACGCAATTAAAGGGATATTGGTCTCAATTAAAAGAATTAATTATGATCAATAATTGAATAAATTGATAGAAATAAATATTTAGTTACTTCAAAAAAATGATTTTATTGCTGCAAATAAATATTTATTTGAATTAAAAACCATGCATTATTGAATCAAATAATTTTCATAATTGATTGAAAGCAATATTTATTAGATCGAATTATTATTCCATTTATTTGACTATAAAGTAAATAGTATTTGGTACAAATAAATATTTATTTGATGCGATAAATTAAAGTTCTCAGATCTAATGAACATTTACTTGGTTCAAATAAATATTTATTGGATAATAGACAATTAAATTAAACCATTTAATTGAATCAATTTTTATTTGATTAAATTTAATTTTTTTTCAGTGTTTATTAATGATCGTGTATATTCTGCGAGCAATTGAGTGAAAATAGTAGAAAGAGAAATAAGTAATAAATGCCAGTGTATGGAGAGTTTTCAAAGCTACTTTGAAATGGAAATTTTGAAAGCTAGGATCCGATAACCGATTTGGTTTCCTCTGCGGTGAAGCATGCTGCTTGATCACACGTCAGGTGTCAATATACTTCAAACTCTACATGTGCGCGTTACTTTACTTTTGCAAACTGCGCCGACAGCAACTTTCTCTCTCTCTCTCTCTCTCTCTCTCTCTCTCTCTCTCTCTCTCTCACTGACTCTCTGATGAAGCTCAAAACTTTCCTTATGGCTATGTGGAAGCTTTGGCGAGAGAGCCTTATCCGAAACTGACCGGACAGCAAGGGAATTCTGATACCACACCGGAGTAAGACAGTAGAAATACTCCTCGAAACTTGTTCGTGTACCTATATAATTCCACTCTATATATATACACACACTGAGTTTACGAAGCGGAGAAAAAACTAAAAGATCCTTGTGTATAACCTTTAACCTCATTTGCTCGGTTGAACTGGAAAAACTTTCATTTATTTATAATTTCAACTAACCAGGAGAGCATTCTCTGTTTTTGAAAAACAACTTTCCGTCTCCTTTTTTTGTCTTTTGTATTCCTGAATCTAAAAGTCGAAACTTCCATTTGTGTACTGGAACCTATTGGTTGTCTATTTACCTGCTATAGGTAAATTTAGAAAAAGAACAGAAGGGGTCTCTTACTTAAAAAACAAGAGACCATTTTGTTTTTTTTCTAATTAAGATTTTTTTCTTATTTTCGGCAAAGTCGAAAAAAATTTAAATATTCCAAGTAAACAAATTATTTGCTAGTAAAAACAACCCCAAGGAAGAAAAAATTGTTTCTCGCTATTAGTTTAAAAAAATTGTCAAACTAAAACAAATTTTCCAAGAAGTAGAAAAAAGGAGACAAAAACTAAATTTTCAAAAGATTGAAAAATAGTAGTAACTAAATTTCCCAAGGGTGAAAAACGCAGTACAAATGTCAGACTATAGTCGACTTTTACTACTTGTAGTAAATTTATAAGAGTTAAAAAAACGAGGCTAATTATATGAAAGACTCACTAATAACTAATAGATCCTATAGGATCCTGTATAGGAAAATGTTTTGTCTGACTTAAATTGACTTCTTCTACTGAATCTAAAAAAATAATTTAACAGGCGAATAGTTAAAAACTTTTAAATAGAGTAGTTTTTTTTTTGCTAATGAAGGTCAATTCAGTGAGACTAATTACAATAGTTTAGGACACTTTTGTTTTAACCGCAGTAGACTTTTACTATATACTGTTATCAACATTACAACTTTCGAGAAAGTTTCGCGTGTCTATATAACCAACTTTTACTACAGTTGTCACTACTCGTATTAAAATATCCAGAAATTAAATTGTTCTGTCAAAAAATCTACTATCAATAATTAATGCAAAATGTAGGAAATTTTTTTTGGAAACCAATGTTACTACTTCTGATATCAAACATTCGGAAAAATTTAATTATATTGTCTGACTAAAATCTGTTTATACTACTGACAGTAAAAATTATTATAAAATTATCTCGAAATAGCCAAAATTAACAAGGATTGACAATAATTAACAACAGTTAACACTTCAGTCTGACTAAAATTGACTTTTACTACTAATAAAGAAACAATTGCAAAATATCAGATATAATCCATCAAAAAAATATCCAGTCTGACTAAAACTGACTTTTATTACTATAATATTAAAATAATTAAAAGTTATAGGAAATAATTTTAAAAAAAAATTACAGTCTGACTAAAACTGACTTTTACTACTAATATTAAAACAATAACAAGATACAGGAAATAATTCAAGAAAAAATATTCCAGTCTGACTGAAATTGACTTCTACTACTAATGAACAAACAATTACAAAGTAACATAAATAATCCATCAAAAAATTCTCTTTTTAGTCTGACTAAAATTGATTTTTTTACTACTAATAGCAGAACAATTACAGGAAAACAGAAAGAATTCAATTAAAAAATTTCCAGTCTGATTAAAACTGACTTTTACCACTAATAATAAAACAATTACCAAATATCAGAAATAATTCATGTAAATAAAATTCATTTTTTCCACCACGTTATTAAAATTGCATCATTTCAAAAGTTTCGTCTGAGTGAAACTGTCTAATACTACTAAATTATTTCTAAAATCAGATCTATCGAATATTTAAATTTTTGATCAGTCACTATCTAACTATTCTTTCTCGTCCATAACTAAAACATTTTTCTAAAAATTATTTTCGAGGAAATCTTCTACTTTTATGGGGGATTTTTTTTCAAACCTCTCAAAGAATTTTCATTATTTCGCGGTTTCGGACTTTTGTTCTTTTTGTGATAATAGACAAGTCATGAATTATTTGAATCAAAAATATTTACTTTTGCGCAATAATAGGTAATCATTATAAATGATAATGTATAATAATTTAAGTAAGAATAAATAAAAAATAATAAACAATAATAAATAATAAAACACACTAAAAAAAAAATAATTGAATAAAATAAAAATTAATTGACTCAATTAAATGGTTTAAATGTCTATTATCAAATAAATATTTATTTGAACCAAGTAAATGTTTATTAGATCTTAGTACTTTATTTTATCGCATCAAATAAATATTTATTTGTACAAAACTAATTACTTTATAGTCAAATAAATGTAATAATTGGATCTATTAAATATTGCTTTCAATCAATTATGAAAATTATTTGATTCAATAATGCATGGTTTTTAATTCAAATAAATATTTATTTGCATCAATAAAATCATTTTTTTTGAAGTAGCTAAATATTTATTTTTATCAATTTATTCAATTATTGATCATAATTAATTCTTTTAATTGAGACCAATGTCCCTTTAATTGCGTCAAATAATTAATTATTTAGTCCAAATACAATATTTATTTGCATCAAAACAAAGCAGTTTTAGATTCAAATAAATCTCAATTTGTATTAAATAAATGAAACTTTTTATAATTTTTATAATTATAAAAATAATAAAAATTCAAATTTTGTACTATCGGTTCTACCTTCTAAGGGACTCAAGCTTGAAAGTATTAGGCACTAAATTTTTACAATTAAATTAAAAACTAAAACCTACAGGAATCGAAATTTCAAGATTTCTTAATATTTTTATAAAATTATTTTAAATTAATATGAATCTTACTAAACTTATTATATTTAATATATTTGACACATATTTATTATTTATATAATAGATTTTTATATTGTTAAAAATAAAATTACCTAAAATTAATTGAGACAAATAATTTATATTTATATCTAACATCCATTTACTTGAGTGAAATAAATAAATTAATAGTTTCAAATAACTCATTTATTATCGTTTCAATAATTACTCGATTTATTGGATCCAATTATTTTTTTTATTCGGTCTTATTAAATACTTTATTAGCATTAAATACTGCATTATTTGCATCAAATAATTTAGTTAACTTGAAGCCATAAAATGAATTAATTGCACCAAATAATTTTTATAAATATCAAATATCCAATGAATTGAATGAAATAAATAAATTAAATGTTTCAAATAACTCATTATTTTGGTTTCAATAAGCTATTTATTTCATTCAAATATTTTTTATTTGTTTCTATTAAATAATATATTTGCACTGAATAATGCATTATTTGAATTAAATAATTTATTTTACTTGAAGCGATAAAATAAATTAATTGTGTCAAATAATGTTTATTTATATTAAATATCCAATTAGTTGAGTGAAATAAATAAGTTAATTGTTTCAAATTACTCATTATTTGTATTAAATAAATTCATTTATTAGAGTCAATTAATTATTTAATTGACCCAATTAAGATTTATTTGATTCAAATAATTTAAGTTATTTGAAGCAAATAAATAATTTAAAAATAATTTGAATTAATTAAATTAAATAATTTTTTTTAGTGTAACGTATAATAATTTAAATAAGAATAAATAAAAAATAATAAATAATAATAAATAAGAATAATAATAATACATAACAATATAAATAGAAAATAATATAATAACTGACAATATCGAATGTAAAATGTAAGCACTCAATTGAAGAGGAGTCGTTGAAAAAAAACCTGCCAATTATTCCCCGAACATATAGTGTAGAAATGACACATTCACCAAAACAATAGCACGACCGTTAACTGCCCTGTTTACTGAGCCACTACTAATAAAAGAAAATGTGACGAAAGCTGTTTTGTTTTTATCATTGATCAAAATCTTCGCAAGCTTTCAAATCAAATACTATCGAGTTGGTTGAAACGTTTCGAAGCATTTCGTAAAGCTTTACTGGCGTGACAACGGCAAATGGAGATGATATCTTAACGAGAGTAGAGTGGAGAGAGTAGAGAGGAGCGGTGAGCAGTACCTATAGATAAAGAGGGATTATATAAACAGAGAGAGAGAGAGAGAGAAAGAGAGGGCGGGAACAAGAAAGGAGAGAGGAACAGAAATAATATCTCTCTCTTTCTCTCTTTCTCTCTCCTTGCAAAAGAAGGAGAAAAAGAGAAAAAGAAAAGAAAAATAGAGAAAAATAGAGAAAGAGAGAAAAAGAAAAGTAAAGAAATATTCAAAGAACAAAAGAGGCAAATATCGAAGGAGGGAAAGAGAAAAAGAGAGAAATATAAAGGAGGGAAAGAGAAAAATAGAGAAGAGAAGGAGAGAGAAAAATAGAGGAGAGAAAAAGAAGAAGAGAGACAGAGAAGAATATAGAGAAAGAGAGGAAAAGAGAGAAAGAGAAAAATAAAGGAGAAGAGAAAAATAGAGAAGGATAAAAAAGAAACCGAGAGAAACAGAGAAAGAGAATAATAGAAGAAAGAAAGAGAGAAAAGATAGAGAAAGAGAGAAAAGATAGAGAAAGAGACAGAAGAGAAATATAGACGCAGGAGGAAAGAGAAAAATAGAGAAGAAGAAAAAATATAGAAAGAGAAAAAAAAACACAGGAGAGAGAAAAAAGAAAAGAGAGTGGATGAGAGAGAAATTACACACAAACACACACACACTCATATACAAGAGAAAAAGAAAACAAATAAAAGAGAGCGCAAAACGAACGATGAAAGAGGATATAAGACCTATACAGATATATATCCCACTGTAAAGTATATATAAGCAAATGACGAAAAGAGGGTCAGAAAAAAAAAATGTCATGAGCTCGAGGCACGGAACATGTCTGCATTGCGTGCAGACATTTTTAATTGCTAGACGGAATTGCAAATGTTCGCGCCGGTGCCGTCACGTTTTTCATAAAGATATTCCGCGCAACCTCGCGAGCTAGAAGAAGCGTGTTTATGGTTGCACACACTACTATTCTCCGCTTCGGGTACCGCATGAGTAATCGAAGTTGAACCTGCGGCGACCGCATAAGTATGCGCGACAGGTGTCTTCTAAACCCCCTTGCCCTCTCTTCCCTTTTGGTTACCACAATTTACTTCCTTAAACTCCCCCCTCCCCCTACCACCAGCGCATATTCTTCTCTGGATGTTATGCTATGTATACATATTATATAGAGAAGAGGTCCGAAACTTCGAAAGCACGTACTAACCTTTATACTCTAATTACATATTCATTTTCTGTCCTTTATACTTGCTGAATACAATATGTGGGGTAACCTTTCTCAACTTAAGATTAATTGACTTCGTTCTACAATCTGTGTTGTGGTCTTTTTCTTGTGACCACTGTTGTAGTATATACAAGATTAGCTGGAAACGATACGACACGTTATTAGGAGTCGAGGAAATGTATTTTGCAAGTGTATGCATGTGTGTGTGTGTGTGTGAAGATTTATTTTATTTTATGCATTATATTTAGGGGTGAGGGAGGAAGGTGGAAAAGGAAATTATTTTTTATTACTAAACAATGATATTAAATAGTGCAATTTAAAAGAATTTTCTTATAATATTAATTTTTTCCTAAAAGAATTTTTGTCTATTTTTGCAAATTTAATTTTTCTAATTACCGTCAATATTACTCTTTATATTTTACTTCCTTACACTTTTATATTATCAACAATAATAAAAAAAAAATTGAGACAAAAACGAATAAAAAATTACAAAAAACAGAGATAACCCATTCAAAAATTCTACAGTCTGACTAAAACTGACTTTTACTACTAAAAATAAAACAATTACAAGATATTTTAATTTAATTCGTAAAAAAATTTATATAGTCTGACTAAAACTTACTTTTACCACTGATAATAAAACAATTAGAAGAGATCAGAAATAATTCTTAGAAAAATTCTCAAGTCTGACTAAAATTGACTTTTACTACTAATAAGAAAACAATTGCAAGATATAGGAAATAAGTCATGAAAATAAATTACAGTCTGACTGAAACTTACTTCTACTACTAATGGAAAAACAATTACAAGAATTAAAAAATAAACAATTAAAAATGTCTACAGTCTGACTAAAACTGACTTTTTCTACTAACAATAAAACAATTGCAAAATATCAAAAATAATCCTTAAAAAAGTTCTCCAGTATGACTAAAATTTACTTTTACTATACTAATAATAAGACAATTACAAGATGTGGGAAATAATTAATGAAAAATTATGCCAGTCTGACTAAAGCTGATTAATATCAAAACAATTACAAAATATCATAAATAATTAATTAAAAAATTCGCCAGTCTGAGTAAAAGTGATTTTTTCCACTAATAACATATTAAAAGAATTTAGAAATAATCTATTAAACAATTCTCCAGTCTGAGTATAATTGACTTTTTCTACTAATAACATAACAATTACAAGAAATCAGAGATAAACATTTAAAAAATATCCAGTCTGACTAAAACTGACTTTTTCTACCAAGAACAAACCAAATTACAATATATCAAAAATAATATAATTGAAAATTATCAAGTCTGATTAAAATTGACTTTTACTACTGATAAGAAAACAATTACAAAATAACAGGAATTATCTATCATAAAAATCCCCAGTCTGATTTTTTTCTACTAATAACATAACAATTACAAGAAATCAGAAATAAATCTATAAAAAATTCTGCAGTCTGACTAAAACTGATTTTTTCTACTATTCTCAAAACAATTTTAAGAATTCAGAAATAAACAAATAAAAAATTATCTAGTTTGACTAAAACTTACTTCTACTACTAATGGAAAAATAATTACAAGAATTAAAAAATAAACAATTAAAAAATTCTCTAGTCTGACTAAAACTGACTTTTCCTACTAACAATAAAACAATTGCAAAATATCGGAAGTAATTCTTAAAAAAATTCTCCAGTCTGACTAAAATTGACTTTTACTACTAACAACAAAACAATTACAATATGTTCGAAATAATCAATTAAAAATTATGGAGTCTAACTAAAAATGACTTTTACTACTAATAAAAACAAATACAAGAAACCGCTGCCAAGTTGTACATTTTTATAATTTTGGTTTTTATTTCATGAACACTTTGCTTCCTCATAGAAATAATAATAATTGAAATATAAGAATTACTTTTTATAAGAGGGTTAAAAATCATTAAATCTTGGACCAAAAAATGTGTTTTTATATATTCTATAAGATGGTAATAATAGTTTAATAATTACACATAAGTTAATAAACAAGAATGCTGAAAAAATGATATTTTCCACAATTTTTAATTTTTCAAATACCAATAATTTAATAATTTCTGCCCGAACAAGGTTAAAAAGTAGGTCAATCGAACCGTTTTTTAATGCTCTTCAAGTTGGTAATAATTTTTTAAAGTTACTTTTACATAATTTAAAAAAATTTTTATAAAAGTCTTATTTTTCAAAATTTTAGATTTTTAAAAGTTTAATATCTCCGGTTAATATGGACGAAAAATATTCAATTAGGGCTCAAAAGATGCGTGTGAAAAACTCTACAAAACTAAAGAAAAACATTTATAAGTGTCCTAACATTTTTTTAAGTTATGTCCAAAAAACGTTTTTTTACAAAATGAAAAATGCAAAAAAAAATAGTTAAACTTCATGAATCGGGCTGAAAATACTCTCATTTTATGTCCCCCGGGGAGACCTACAATTTAAAAAAAAAATTGAGGCCTTTAGCTCTTTCCCGTTCTGAGATATTGAGGCAAATGTAATGTTAGTACACACACACACACACACACACACACACATCGGGACAAATTTTTAAAATCCGTTTTTTGGACTTCGGAGGTCAAAATACGTCGAAATTTTTTTTTATTTATTTAGAACATTTATACGGGGAGTTCCTGTGCATATATAAAGTACTAAAGTATTAGGCATAATAAAAAAAAATTTATAAATATGTCAAAAAATGACAATCCAAAATTTTGCTAATACAAAGCTTCCTTTATGAGGAAGCAATATAGAAAGTAATTCATGAAAAAATACTATCCTTACACTTTTATATTAAGAACAATAATAATAAAACCAATAATTAACTGAAATCTGTTTTAGGCAAACAAATAATTTTAATCTTTTTTTTCAAAGGCGACCAAGATTGTGAAAAAAAACCATTTTTTTCAAATTTCAAAGCCCAAAAATTTCTCTAAGACCACGATGAAAATAGGATAAAATTGCTAATTTTTTTCGTAAATGAGCAAAATTTTTATCTTTTTCTCAAAATAATCGACCAAAAATTGTGAATTTGGACATTTTTGGCAAAATTCAAAGCCAAAAATCTTCATCAAGAACACATTAAATTTCAAAATAAAATATTAATAATGAATTGTTTATTTTGTGACACAGAATAAGAGAAAAATATTCTGGACTTTCGGAAACACCCACAATTTCCATCTTTAAAAAAAAAAAACCACTAAGACTGTGAAATAGGCCATTTTTGTCAAACTTCAGACTCGAAAATCCTTACGAAAATCATGTTAAATTAAAATAATGTATTATATTTAATTTTTTATTGAATAATGCAGAATAGGAAGAACATAGTAAAAAATTTCGGAAACGCACATATTTTTTATCTTTTGCCAAAAAAAAGCGACTAAAATTTTGAAAATGGACATTTTTGCCAAAATTCAATGCAAAAACATTACGCAGGAGAAAAAATTGGCGCGCAGGCGCGTAGCGGCTGCGTGACCATTTTTTCCCCTGTCTAAATCTTTGTTTCCCTTCGACGTCACCTAGCCTGTAAATTTCGATTTTCAATCTACTTCACAAGACAATAAAAACAATATTTTCGAGCGTATAAAAATTTTAAGTTATACATATGGCACTTTTCTCGTTTAAAAAAACAATGAAAAAAAATTGTCGAAAAAAAGAAAAATTAACGAAGAAATAGAAAAGTAATAATAGTGTTATTGCCTATAATAAAGGTAGGTATTGATAAATTATCAACACACCTATGAAGAATTTTGTATATGAATATACATTTTAAGTGTGTAAAACATTATATTATCATTCAGCCTTTGATCGTTCATTCGTAAACTGGCGATTGGACGGTCAGTTTGTGTAACTTCCATACAATAAAGTTCATCCAGTTCGTCGAAGTTAAATTACACTAAATGGCGAGTGCGTTATCGCACTTCTAATGTAATGCAAGCACCCGACTTGCATGGTTGTATTAAAGCCGCTGTAATAAAGAGCCACACCACCACACTCTACAAAGACCTCCACTGTACACTAAACTAATACACACACACACACACACACATGCATGCACTTACGACCGTTTCCACTTTACAATTAGAGTAAACTTTTCAAAAAAAAAATATTATTTTTTTCCAATTATCGTTTATATGAATTGTAATATAGTTTCATGGTGCACATTATATGTACAGACATAATAATGCACATGCAGTTTCTAAAACAATAAATTATGTTTCTCCATTTGTTGAAATGTATTTATACACATGTGTGGGTGTGTGTGTGTGTATCAAGGTCTAAAACTTTGTTGAATATAATGTTGAATCGATAGCATGCTTAAATGTTCAGCAAGCAAACTATCACAGTAGTTTAATTTCAATTGCAAGGAGTGATGCTAATTTAGAATTTATAATTAATCTTAAGGAATTATTAAATTTTTTGAAGTTATACGCTTAATTGATTGTCCGTCTGACGGAAATTATTTTTTACTACTTAGTTTATAAAATTGTCCTAGAGTTTAAAATTCTGTTATCTAATTATTTTTACCACTTGTTTGGTTTTTAATTTTTTTAGTTTTTGTTTTGTCTTTTTAGTTTAGTAAGAATTCACTAGTATCACTAGTTTCTATATTTTATAAACAGGGAGCAATTTTTTCTAGTAGTAGAAGCAAATTTTAGTCAGGTGGAATTTTAAACCTTTAAAAGTTTACTGTCAGTATAGTAACAGGCGATTTTAGTCAGACAGAATTTTGATCTTTTTAATAATTTTACTGTCAGTAGTAACAGAAGATTTTAGTCAGACGGAATTTTAAACTTTTTATCATTTAACTGTCAGTAGTGACAGAAGATTTTAGTCAGACATAATTTTAAACTTATTACCGTCAGTAGTAACAGGAGAGTTTAGTCAGACAACATTGGTTTAAATTCCTAAAATTTTATAATAAACAGTAGTAAAAAAAAACACTGTGTGTTGAAAAGTAAAATTACAAAAAAAATTTCAATTTAAACCAAACAATATCCGCTCTTTTTTTCCATTAAAAAAAAAAAAAACTTGAAAAGAAAATTTAATAATACAAATTAAATTAGATATTCCTTCGAATAAATATAATAGACAAAGACAAGGCGAAATACAAATTATAAAAAATAGAAATACAAACAAGAATAAATGAAAAATGCTCTCCCCTTAGTATTTAGCACTGCTGTCAAAACAAATAGAACCAAATGTAAAGGATGACAGAAAAAAAAAAACACCTAGTCAAGATTCTCAAAAGGAAATTGCGAATTATGAGTTGAGACGATGAAGAATGTGAGCGCGAAAAAGAATGGAAATAAAGCTTGACGGGTAAAAGCAATTGGAGAAAGCTCCTATTTTCTCTTCACCTCCTCGTCCTCTCCCCCCCCCCCCCCCCCCCCCTTTTCTCTCTTTTCCCGCATTTTCAAAACCCATGCGAATAACCTCTTTTCCGCTTGCGAATGAAGAAGTAAAAGACTACAAGCAGAAACATGTATATATAATTCTCTCATGAATTAGTTATGTTTCGACGTTAAAAAGTAACTTTCTTACAAAGCTTTTTTTGTTATACGACTAAAACATTCTTCTCAATGTAATTTTACATGTTAAATTCAGATTCACGATTTGAAATTCCTATAGTGTTAAAGAGAAAGAAAAAAAAAAAGTGGTAGGAAAGGTGTGAAGAGTTGTGCACGCTATGCGAATTCATTTTCGCTTCACATTACAAAAAAAAAGAGGAACAATATTTTTTTTTAGAAAAAAAAATTTTATTTTTAACTCTAATTTTTCATTTATTTTTAAAGTGTAAAAAAATGACTTTTAAAACTAAACTCCTAAATAGAATGTTTCTGAAAATTTTTGAAACGTTTTGAGCTCTATTTTTATATTTTATTTTAGAAATTTTAAGTATTAAAACAATGAAACAAAAATAAAAAATTAGTTCCAATTATATTTTCTATTCAAATGAACATTTTTTTTAAATAGAACAAAAAATAATTGCAGTTACTTTAAATAATAAAATTAAAAGAATTTATTTAAAAAATTTTTAATTTCTAGCGCAATTTTTAGATTTTATTAACAGAAATTTTCGATATTTAAACAATTAAAGCTAAAAAGAAAAACAAAAATGTAACAAAAACTAAAAATTATTTTCAGACAATTATATTTTTCAACAATATTTTTTTTCAAATGGAAAAATAACAATAAATAGGTTTTATTTTATTTCAGAATTTTTAAGCATTGAAACAATGAAACCAAAAATCCGAAATAACAATGAAATAAAACAAACAAAAACTAAAAATTACTTTTGTTACAATTATACCTATATTCCAATCAAATCAAAAAACTTTTTTAAATAAGAAAATAATAAGAAATAGTTGCAATTTATATAAATAATACAATTTAAAGACAATTAAATTTTAAATTGTCAAAGACTTTTCAAATTTTTAACTCTATTTTTTTTATTTTATTTCACAAATTCTAAGCATTGAAACAATTAAAATAAAAATCCAAAATAAAAATAAAAACTAAAAACTAATTCCACATAATTATAATTTCCATTGAAGCCAAAAATTTTAACTAATTAGATTAAATTTGCAAAAACTTTTCAATTTTTAATTCTGTTCTTATATTTTTTATGTCAGAAATTTAAAATGTTGAAAGCTGAAACAATTTAAAGAGAAAACAAAACAAAAGAACCAAAAATTTGCTTTAAACAATTAACAGCAAACTCAATGTCAAAATCAAAGTCAAATTTTTTTATGTCAACGTCAAAGTCAAAATCAAATCAAAAGGTAAAATCAAATTACAAAATCGCACACCAGATTAAATTTAAAAACAAAATTAATAAAAAAAAACAAATAATTATAAATTTATAACAATATTATAATAACATATTGTATGAATAATATTTTATAGAATTAACTAGCAACAATTCGCACGCGGCTAACTTCTAGCTACCTTTTTTAAATAAAATTTACAATTTTAAAAATAATAGAATTAAAAATTTTCTAATTAAAATTTTTGTTAAAAAGACTAAAAAAATTCAATTTTAGAGAAATTACAATTAATTACAGAAATTCAATTATTTTCAAAAATAAAATTCTTCTTATAAAATTCAACTTTGTTCAAAATTTAAAAAAAATTTCGTAAAAATACCAATTATCTTTATAAATAACAAAATTCTTCTCCAAAGTTCAATTATTTTCATAAATGTCAAAAAAATTCTTGTCCTAATTTCAATTATTTTCAAAAATAAAATGCATTTTTTTAATTTCAATGATTTTCAATATCTACTATTTTAATAAAATTTCCCAACAAGAATTCAATTATTTAAAAAAATTTTTTATAAAATTGTATGCAAACATTTAATTATTTTCATAAATATTAAAAATTTCACAGAAATTTAATTATTTTCATAAATAATAAAAAGTTTTTGAAGGAATTCTATTATTATTTTTATAAAAAATAATTTAAAATTCAAGAAAATAATAATTGAATTAAAATGATGAAAATAATTTTGATGAAGTTACAGTTACAATATTTTTATAATATAAAATAATGATTTTATCTCTCGGTCATTTTTAATTATTAGAAAACATGAAGAAATCGATCACTCCGAGTCTTCGACTCGGAGCAATCGATATCTTCATGTTTTATAAAAAATACTTTTATAAGTTGTTTAATTTAAAAAAGGTTTGAATTTGAATCTTTTGAATGTCTTAATTCCTGTGGAAAATCCTGTTCCAAAAGTAAGATTAAAAATAAGAATTGTCCAAATATTTTTCTTCTTTTTCTAAAACAAAATAATAATTTTGTTAAAAAAATTGTGATTCATAAAGAAAAATAATGCAAAATAAATAAATTTTCTATTTCCTAATCACAGTTGTTTAACAATTTTATAATTTTGTTTAGAAGTAAAGAACAAAAATCTGCATAATTTCAATTTGACAAAACATAATATTTAACAAAATTTTAGTCTTTTAATAAAAAGAAGTGAAAAAAATTCTGATAATTTCTATTAGTCGTTACAATTTTGAATTAATTATAAAATAAAAATAATTATAACATAATAATATAATATACAATCTATCTAAAGTTAACGAAAAACAAAAGTATAAACAAAAGACAACTTCAGAGTGTGAGGGACAGAAAAATTGAATGAATGAAAGAACCATTCAAATTATTATAGTTAATATTTTTAGCATGAATATTTTTTTTATATTGTATTAAAATTTTTGTAATTATTATAAATTAAAAAATACCGAAAAAACTTCTCCAACAAAATTTCATGAAAAACAGAAATAATGGACAAATTTAAAAAGCAAATACCATCAGTAATTATTATGTCTGATAAAGGAAGATGTTGGAAAGCATATATTCAATAACAATGCACGGACTGAAATGCAGTACAAATTATTCGTTGAAAAACTTGAAAGCTGAAAAGGTTTTTCGTATCTATACGCGAAAATACTACTGGCGTGAGATGAAAAGCCATAATCAGAAGTTGGGCAACAAAAAAAAAAAACAAAATTCAAAAAAGTATCTACTTAATACATAAGAGCATGCTGCGAGGGATTTTTTGTGCACATTGGTTAGTCTCTCTAGCAAAAAAAAAAAAAAAAACAGAAAAAAAATCCATTCAGGTCATCCACAAAACGAATAGAGGAAACGCCATCTCGAACAATATGAACTTGTAAAAGAGGAGAACTCACAGTTAAAGCAGACGATCTTTATATTTCCATTGCGCAACGGTGTACATATAAAATTATTAAAAATAAAAAAAAAAATTTTCCCCTAATGGCTGCCGAGAAATTAATGAATTCCTTATTTTTTTCCTCTTTGTGTAATAATAACATTTTTTGCTGTTGAATTTATTCAGAGATTTTTATTTTCACTTCTTAAATATATTTAGAGAAAACGTTAAGTTTTCTTTCAATTGGTCGGGAAAATTTTAAAAATCACTTTTAAGATTTTTTCTTTACTTTATTTATGTGAGATGATAAAATTTATAGTTGATAAAAAAGGGTATTATTATTTGTTTAATAAATGGTTTACTCACTTGCTTTTTTGAGTCGAGAGGGAAAAATATAACCAATGTTCACTCACCTAAAACAGAAAATTTTTACTGTAGGTACCAAATAATAGGGAAACTAACAAATTATAAAACATGCCAAAATTATCAAAGCAATGTTATAATTTTATAATTAAAATTTAATTATCTTTGTATTAAAATAAAAATTTTTTTAATCAAGTAAAATTAAATTTAAAAATTACAATTTGCAATTAAATTTAAAATTAACTTTCATAATTGAAAATTAAATAAATAAACAAATAGTAAATGTTACTATATAAACTTAAAACTAAAACAAAAAATTCAAATATTATTTTTATCGTTATTCTAATATTATGGTTATTTAATATATAAAACATTGGTTTCACTAATTTGATGCAAATTAATTAAATTTAATTGTGGGTTGGGGGAATTATATAAATGTTGGCAATATGAGAATGCTAACACATTCCCTTTGACTATTGCGGAGATATAATTTATCCTTAAATTAGATATATCCATATATATAGTAAAAGTACATTATGCATGTTTGAATTAGCAAAATTGTTAACCTTACAGAAATTTGATTAAAGTAAACAACAATATTTTACATATATTTTGTCGTGTATCATAATATTGTATATCTCATAAAGTAAACCACGTTTGATGTTCTTTCTCCGAGTCGAACGAAAATGTTGCTCAAGTCTTATGCAAATATCGATTACAAGGAGCAATAAACTCCCTTATTTTGCATCCTTATCATTCTCCTGTTTTTGTAACGTAAACATCTGTTCATAAAAATTCACTTTCAGTTTAGTTTTTAATTTTTATTTGTTTTAGAGTTTATACAATTTTAATTTGAGAAATTCAATTATCATTTAATTTAGGAACTTCAATTATAATTTAATTTGAGAAATTCAATTATAATTTTTTTTGCTTAAATTAATTTAAAATTGTTTTGAAATTTTAATTATATTAACGGAATTTTAATTGCCAATTGCAATTTTAGTAAGATTCATTCGATTTTAATTTGTTACATTTAATTTTGATTTCTTAAGTTTAATTTTATTTTTACTGGTTTTATTTCATTTAATTCGTTTAATTTTTAATCTATAAAATTTCATTTAATTTTAATTTGTTCACTTTAATTTTAGTTAATTCATTTTCATCTTAATCAGTTTAATTGAATTTTAATTAGTTTACTTTAATATGAAATTTGTTTAATATAATTTCATATAGTTTAATTTAATTTTAATTAGTTTAATATAATTTTAATTAGTTCAATTTATTTCCAATTTATGTTATAGTTAATTATGAAACTTAATTTAAATTTGTTTAGTTTAATTAATTAACTATAATAATTTGAGTATTCTTTCATTTATTTACTTTTTCTGTCCCTCACACTCTGAAGTTGTCTTTTGTTTATACTTTTGTTTTTTGTTATCTTTAGATAGATTGTATATTATATTTTTCATAACGCGGTGCTAAAAAGGGCACTTTTTTGCACCTTGTTATGAAAAATATCGTTCGTAACTAGTGCGAGCAGTTGACAATTTTTGAATGAGCGCTTTTTTATGGAAAGAACTGTTTGGAACGAACTTTAAAAAAAGCGCTCATTCAAAAATTGTCAACTGCTCGCACTCGTTACAAAATATACTAATTATATTATAATTATTTTTATTTTATAATTAATTCAAAATTGTAATGACAAATAGAAATAATAACAAATTTTTTTCACTTCTTTTCATTAAAATTTTAAAATTTTGTTAAATATTATGTTTTGTCAAATTGAAATTATGCAGATTTGCACAATTCCTATTTTTAATCTTATTTTTGGAATAAAATTTTCCACAGGAATTAAGACATTCAAAAATTTCAAATTCAAACCTTTTTAAATTAAACAATTTATGAAAGTATTGTTATAAAACATGAAGATATCAATTGCTCCGAGTCGAAGACTCGGAGTGATCGATTTCTTCATGTTTTATAAATTTCTAATAATTAAAGGTGACCGAGAAATAAAATCATTATTTTATATTATAAGAATATTGTTACTGTAGCTTCATCAAAATTATTTTCATCATTTTAATTCAATTATTTTCTAGAATTTTAAATTATTTTTTATGAAAATAATAATTGAATTCCTTAAAAAAAATTTTTATTTTTTATGAAAATAATAATTGAATTCCTTAAAAAAATGTTATTAATTATGAAAATAATTAAATGTTTGCATACAATTTTATTACAATTTTTTAAAAATAATTGAATTCTTTTTTGAGAAATTTTATTAAAACAGATATTGAAAATCATTTAAATTAGAAAATTTTTGAAAATAATTGAAATTAGGACAAGAATTTTTTTGACATTTATAAAAATAATGGAACTTTGGAGAAGAATTTTGTTATTTATAAAGATAATTGGGATTTTTATGAGATTTTTTTAATTTTGAACATAATTGAATTTTTTGATAAGAATTTTTATTACTATTGAAAGTAATTAAATTTCTGCAATTATTTATAATTTCTCCAAAATTGAATTTTTTTTAGTGTTTTCAACAAAAAATTAAAGTAGAAAATTTTTAAATTCTATTATTTTTAAAATTGCTAATTTTATTGAAAAAAGGTAGTAAAAGTCAGTCGCGCGCTTTAGCGCTCGAATTGTTGCTAGTTTTAATTGTTCTTTGTAATTTTTAACTACAATTCATCAATTTTAATTTGTTGTATTTAATTTTCAAATGTCATCTTAAATTTTAATTATGTTTCCTAATAGATTCGTAATAAAAATTTTTTCTTAATTTTAAAATTGCAATTTTTAGCATTTTTAACCTAACAATGTTTTCTTTTTGAAAAAATGCTTCAAAAATTGTTAAAATCAATTTTTTTATTCGGAAATTATTTTGCAGATACAAAACCACATTTTCTACAAAATTACGGATGGATTTTGAAATCTATCAATATTTTTAAGAAAAATAAAAATAGAAAAAGTGTCAGAATAAATTCTAATCGATTTAAACTGTTTTGTTATTAGTAGTAAGAGCCAATTTTAGTCAGACTTGAGAATTTTCTAATGGATTCTTTCTGATCTCTTCTAATTGTTTTATTATCAGTAGTAAAAGTCAGTTTTAGTCAGACTATATAAATTTTTTTATGAATTATTTCCAATATCTTATAATTGTTTTATTTTTAGTATAGTAAAAGTCAGTTTTAGTCAGACTGGCGATTTTTTTAATTGATTATTACTTACATCTTTTAATTATTTTGTTATTAGTAGTAGAAGTTAATTTTAGACTGGGGAAGTTTTTAATGGATTATTTCTGATTTTTTTATTGTTTTTTATTAGTAGTAAAAGTTAGTTATAGTCAGACTAGAAATTTTTCATGAATTATTTCCAATATTTTGTAACTGTTTTATTTTTTAGTAGTAAAAGTCAGATTTAGTCAGACTGGCGATTTTTTAATGGATTATTTCTGATTTTTTGTAATTGCTTTATTATCAGTAGTAAAAGTCAGTTTTAGTCAGACTATAGAAATTTTTTCATGAATTATTTTCAATATCTTTGTAACTGTCATATTTTTAGTAGTAAAAGTCAGTTTTAGTCAGACTGAAGAATTGTTTTAATGATTATTTCTGATTTCTTTTAATTATTATGTTATTAGTAGTAAAAGTCAGTTTCAGTCAGACTGCATAATTTTTTAATTCCTTATTTCTCATATTTCGTAATTGTTTTTCCATTAGTAGTAAAAGTCAATTTTAGTCAGACTAGAGACTTTTTCAATGAATTATTATTGAAATCTTCCAATTGTTTTCTTGTAAGTAGTAAAAGTCAGTTTTAGTCAGACTTAATTAAATAGAATTCTCCTACAATTGTTTATTGTAATTTTGAGAAAATCACTTAGATTTGGAAATGTTGGGGAAAAATTATAGTTAAAACGTTTACTAATTCAGGTCGCATTTGATTAATGAAAAGTAATTAATTCAAATTTAGAGGGAACAATTAAAAAAAAAAAAAAGAGCAGAGGGATGAATGAATGAATAACAGTAAAAAGGGATTTGACCGATTAAATTGATGATGACAGGTATTACATCCCCATTAAGATTAACATCATTATGTCCAGTTAATTAAGGTTGAAACTGTACGTATGGCTAGTGCAAGGGGTGTGTGTGAGTGTCCATTTTACAACCCCTTGTTTCGATAACATTTCGAGCAGGAGTCTCTCTCTCTCTCTCTCCCTTTCAAGTCTTTTATACCATCCATTTGACGGTGTCACAAGTTAGGCGCGTGCACAAGATTCAACGGATAGATACGGGCCTCTCCACTTTGAGGTGGACCTCGTACTTGTCACAGAGTTGATACTTGTAATGTATTCCGTACAAGTACGTGCTTGCTTGCCATCACCCAACCGTTTTACCTTCTTCTTCTTCTTCTTCTTCTGCTTCTTCTTCTCTTCGTTCTATTTACACTAAAACCAAAACTGTTTTATACCCCTATAAACTTTCTATGGCCAAGTTGCAGCTAACGGTTTGTAATATCAGAGAGGAATCTCTCCTTCTCTCTTCGTGGAACTTCCTTTTTTTTCTTCCGTTTTCTTTTCTTTATTACACCTTTCTCTTAAGCAGTTTCCTTAATAAAACTTATCTACATTTTTACAATATTTCTCTTTTTTGTGGATAGTAAAATATTTTGTATAATATCTACTTTATTTTTGATTGCTTCGCAGAGAAAAAAAAATAAAATTATTCTCAAGGACAAAAGGCCTTGTAATTTCAATAAATTGTTTATTTTTTGTAATTTAAATCTAGATTTTTATGCATTTTATTTATTTGAATAAAGTTTATTTCTCAATAAATTAAAAGTAAAATATAAAAAATAAAAGTAAATTATATAATTGAATGTTTCTTAAAATTTTAATTTTAATTTTCTTATAAAGAATTTTATTACTAAATTATTAAATAATTAAATTCTTTTGACGAATTTTAATATTTTTATAATAGTTACATTTTTCAAGCAATTCGATTAAAATTTTATTAAAAATAATTGAAATTCTGCGATGAGTTTTGTTATTTATAAAAGTAGTTGAATTATTGCGAAGAAATTTATGAAAAAAAAATTGTAAATAATGAAATTCCAGCGAATTTTTTTTTTGAAAATAATTAAAAGTTTGTGTAGAATTTTATAACATTTTTTTTTTAAATAATTAAATTCTTTTGGAAAATTTTATAAAAATAGTATAGATATTGAAAATCATTGAATTGAGGAAAATTTTTCAAAATAATTGAATTTTACAAAGAATTCTATTACATTATTCCCGTTTCTTAATATTTTTGTAGAAAATTTTCAATTTTCATAAGGAAATAATTTACATCATTTCTATTTCTTAATTATAATAATTGTTTTAATAAAATTCAAAGTTTTTTAAAAATAAAGATAAAAGGAAAAAAATGTTTATAAATTTTATTTGTCAATTACAAATTTTAACTGAAAATAAAAATTTTTGTATTTTTGAAAATAAGGAAAAAAATTTTACTAAGAAAAATGTTCTGTTACATTTATTTACAAATTTCTTTAATTGCAAAATTATTCAAAAACATGAATAACTTCTTTTTTAAATAAATTGTTTAAAAAAAAATTAAAAAATCGATCACTCCGAGTCTTCGACTCGGAGCAATCTATTTCTTCATTTTTTTATAATAATTAAAGATGTTCGAAAGATAAAAATAATTATTTTATATTATAAGAATATTGTTACTGTAACTTCTTCACAATTATTTTGATATTCAATTATTATCTAAAATTTTAACTAAAATACATTTTTAAATCAATTTTTATTTAAAAATTCTACGAGAGTTCAATTATTTAAATACAAAAGTAAATAATTTATTGAAGAATTGAATGTTTTTCCAAAATTGAACTCTCATTTAAAGAATTTTATCAACAAATTTCTAAATAGGAAATTAAAATTCTTTTGACGAATTTCAATAAAATTTTTTAAAATAATTACATTTTTCGAGAAATTCGATTAAAATTGTATTAAAAATAATTGAAATTCTGCGATGAGTTTTATTATTTATGAAAATAATTGAATTATTGAGAAGAAATTTTTTAAAAAAATTGTAAATAATTGAATTCCTGTGAAATTTTTATTATTTATGAAAATAATTAAATATTTTCGTACAATTTTATTAAAATTGTTTTTAAATAATTGAATTCTTTTAAGTAATTTTATTAAAGTAGCAGATACTGAAAATCATTGAAATGAGAAAAATTTTTGAAAATAATTGAATTTTGAAGGAGAATTTTTTTATTTATAAAGATAATAATTGGGATTTTGTCGAGATTTTATTTGTAAATTTTGAACATAATTGAATTTTGTGATAAGAATTTTATTACTTTTGAAAATAATTGAATTTCTGCAATCATTTGTAACTTTTTCAAAATTCAATTTCTTTTAGTGTTTTTAACTAAAATTCTACTATGAATCCATTATTTTTAATAATTAATGAAATATATATTGACAAATTTAGCTAATTTCAAAAGATTTTGAATTATTAAAATTTGTCAAAAATTTAAGTTTATTAAAATTTCTAATTAAATTCATTCAACATTGAAATTTTATAAAATTTCAAATTGAAACCGTTTGAAATTCACTTATTTATGAAAATTATAAACACAACTTTTTTAAAATTGAATTAATTTTGAAATATTTTAGTAAAATTATTATATACTTTGAATAATTTATAAGTCATTATGTTATGAAAGTTATTCAAGATTTAAGTTATTTAAAAAAAAATTATTTTCAGAAATGGAAAAAATTGAAAGTTTTGTTTTATAATTTGTAGTAATTTGATAGTTTATGAGTCAAATAAAAAATTTAAATTCAAAAAATTTGTTTACATTCAAAACTTTTTTTAAATTTTTTTATTGAATTAATCAAATACGTTATTGCATTTAAGTACAGTAAAATTCCCCAATTCAGTGACCTTGAAAGTTTCCCACTGGGATTAGATTATTGTTGACCAGGAAAAGAAATTTCCAAAAGAAAGTAGTTTCGTTTCTTTCGGTTTATCTTTCGTTAGATTAATTTATCAATTTCATGGGTTTCTGTCTCTTTCGATTGATTGCTGATGATCAAGTTTTTTGCCTCAATTCATCTAATGGTCATTAATTATTTTCTTCATTAGCTTCAACGTCACATTTATTTCTCTTCTGTTTGTCATATTTTTATCTATTTCTGATTTTCTTTTAATTTTGCCACATAATTAAAAATCTTTCCTTCAAATAAAATTTCATTCAAGTAAATATTTATTTGATAATAATTTGATAATATACAAGTAATCGGTTACTTAAATCAAATAATTTTTCTTTAAGTTATTTTCTATTTACTATTAGACTTTTAATAAATTATTAGACTTTATTATTAGACTTGAATAGTAATTATTTGATATTAAATATTTGGCATTAAATATAAATATTTATTTGACATAAATAAATATTTATTAAATTCAAATAAATATTTATTATTTTATTTGAATCCAATAGACAAAAGTAATTGTTCACAGTTGAATCGAGTAATTTTTTTTTTCAGTGCGTTGAATAATTTGAATGACATACGTGGAAATATCTTGAAAATTGAAATTGTGAGTGCTTGATTGAACAGGACGTCTCATTGCATTGTCGTCGTTGTGGCGCCGCTTGTTATGGATTCAATACCAAAGCAATTTCACTTAATCGTTTGGATTAATTTTTCACCAGCTAGTGTATTATAAATGGCAGACGATTGCCTGCATCTAGACTAGTTTTATGCTTCAACTTTCATTGCCCCATAAAAGACAGACTGTTTATTCTCAATAAAAATTATGACCACTTTTAACTCAAATAAGAATCTTCAGAAATGTTATAATCATAATGGGAGTGTATATTTTGAAAATTAATTGCACCGATAATATTCTAGAAATTAGTATTAAAACCGTTATTAATAAAAAATAATTTTAAATCATTTATTTTATATAAATAATATTAAAGCTTTTTTTATGGCTTCAAAATTCAATTCTCATAAAGAATTTTATCAACAAAATTTGAATTAAATGAATTTTTTCAACGAATTTAAAAAAAAATTTTAAAAATAATTACCTTTTCAAGGAATTTGATTAAAATTGTATTCAAAACAATTGCAATTCTCCGTTGAGTTTTAATATTTATGAAAATAATAGAATTATTCCTAAGAAAATTATAAAAAAAATTTGTAAATAATTGAATTCCTATGTAATTTTTATTATTTATAAAAATAATTAAATTTTTGAGTAGAATTTTATCAAAATTTTTCTAAAATAATAGAATTCTTTTGGAAAATTCAAAAATTTCAATAAAATAGTAGATATAGAAAATCATTTAATTGAGGTAAATTTTTGAAAATAATTGATTTTCTGAGAAGAATTTTATTATTTATAAAGATAATTGAAACTTTTTTAAGATTTTTTTAAAATTTTTGAACATAATTGGATTTCTAAGAAGAATTTTATAACTTTTGTAAATAATTGAAATTATCCCAAGAACTTTTTTAAAATTTTTCAAAATAATTGAATTTTGGAGAAGAATTTTATTATTTATAAAACAAATTAAAATTTTGACTACACTTTTCTTAAATTTTTGAACATAATTTAATTTCTAAGAAGAATTTTATTACTTTTGTAAATAATTTAAATTTTCAAAAGAATTTTATTAAAATATTTAAAAATATCTAAATTTCGGAGAAGAATTTTATTATTTATAAAAATAATTAAAATGTAGACGAGAAATAAAAAAATTTTTGAATATAATTAAATTTCTCCGAAGAATTTTATTACTTTTGAAAATAATTGAAAATTTTCAAAAAATTTCAATAATATTTTTGAAAGTAATTGAATTTCAAAGAAGAATTTTATTATTTACAAAGAAAATTGTAACTTTGGTGAGAATTTTATTCAAATTTTTTAAAATAATTAAATTTCGGTCAAGAATTTTATTATTTATAAAGATAGTAATTGATATTTAAGCTGAAATTTAAAATTTATAAAAATAATTGAATTTTATAGAAGAATTTAATACTTTTGAAAATAATTGAAATTTTTCAAAGAATTTTATTACCTAATATTTTTTAAATTAATTGAATTTTAAAGAAGAATTTTATTATTTACAAAAATAATTGTAACTTTGGCGAGGATTTTATTAATAATTTTTCAAAATAATTGAATTTTGGAGAAGGATTTAATACTTTTGAAAATAATTGAATGTTTTCCAAGAATTTTATGAATATTTCTGAAAATAATTGAATTTCTAAATCGAATTTTAATATTTATAAAGACAATTAAAATTTTGACGGGAATTTTTTTAATTATTGAGCTTAAAAAAATTTTTGAGAAGAATTTCATTACGTTTGAAAATAATTGAAATTTTTCTAAGAATTTTATAAATACTTTTGAAAATAATTGAATTGAGAAGAATTTGATTATTTATAAATATAATTGAAACTAAAAAATAATAATTACTAAAATTTAATTTTCTGTTTTAGTACTTTTAATAAAAATCCCTGACTTTCCCCTGTTTTCCTGACCAATTGAAAAGTTTTAAATAATTTAATAATAAATAATTTATTTATTTTTGAATTATTTAATATTTAAATTAATTGAAAATAATAAATAAATAATTGAATAGAATTTTTTTAAATTTTGCATCATAATTGGATTTTTGAAAAGAATTTGATACTTTTGAAAATAATTGAAATTTTTCAACGAATTTTATTAAAATTTTTTGAAAATAATGGAATTTCTAAGTAGAATTTTATTATTCTTTAAAAATTTAATTAATTTTATTATTCTTATAATATAATTATATAATATTGATTATATAATATAATATAATTAATATTTCAAAATTAATTAAATTTTCAAATTGAATTAATTTTGAAATATTTATGCAGATTTAATCATTAAAGTAATTTATAAGAACGAATTTTATGATAGTTCTTCAAAAATTAAGTTATTAAAAAGAAATTATTGTCAGAAATAGAAACAAATGAAGGTTTTGTATTAGAATTCATGCTAATTTCATAGTTTATGAGGCAAACAAAAAATACAAAAAAAATTAAGAATGTTTTTCAAATTCTAAAAATTTAAATTTTTGTTTTAGTACTTTTAATAAAAATCCCTGACTTTCCCCTGATTTTCCTGAGCAATTCTATAATTATTTCCCTACTTTTTTTTGAATTCCCTGACCTGTATTAATCCTGATTTTAATATTCATAATCTACCATTTTTTTTATTAATTCGCAAATTTCAAAATAATGTAATTTTTCCACAAAACTAAAAATAAATTAATTAAATACACAAATTTATTTATCACTAGTGCTCCAATAAAATTATCATCATCATAATTTTAAAATAATTAAAAAGTTTAGTCAAGTAAAGTAAACTTTTCCCCTGAGTGGCATTTCTAATGACATGGAAAAAGGGTAAAGAAAGAAGTATATTGAAATTTGAAACGCAAGAAAAAAAAATGCATAATGTCTCGCGCGTTGAAAAGTCATTGAGCTTAATATAGCAACAAGGCTTGATTGACATTTCACATTAGACTTGCATTCGCCTCAAAACGCCTGGGTTTGAGGAGTAAATGTGTGTATATATATATAGTGCTGATGAATATTCATGAAGACCGCGTCTCCGCTGTATAAAATCATGTCCTTACTCTACTATATCCATCTAACCGCGAGCACGTGGTATTTAACGTCTCAAAAGCGTCGCGTATAAAAATGATGATGTCAGACCTTAAAAACGTACGAGCTTTATCGTTCAAAAAATAGAAACGTGTAAAAATGTAATGAAAGCAAAAGAAAAAAAAGAAATTTTTTTTTCTTCTTCAAGTTCCTATAAATCAGTCACCGCACAAGCATTTGCGAAAACATCTGTAAGTCGTTGTTTCTATTCAAGATTGACCTTCAAACGAGAAACACTCATTTTGCACGCGTTCTTTTCTTTTTTCCCTTTTTTTATACAAAGATACTTTCAACGCTCTTCGTCAATTTTAAAAGTCAAACTCAAACTGAAATCTTTCGATACAAAGAGAAAAGAAGAATTTGTCTTTTAGAAAAATCGAATGAAAAGAAAGATTCAAAAAAAAATTTTACCAAAAAGAGAAAAAGAGAAGTCAAGTGTCATTTTTATTTTTTTTTTTTTAAATTAGTTTAAAGTTCAAAAGGGAAAATCAAATTTTTCGATATCTTTGTACTTCAATGAAATAAATCCTCTTACTTTGATCTTCAACACGATATACGAAAATAATTTGAGAAACGTTCTCCATCGATAATGCATTCTTTAAAAGATCATTTTTTCAAAAAAAAAAAAATTTCAAATTTTTATAAAATGCTACTTTATGGGGAGAAAAAAATTTATTTAGCTCAACCTTAAAGAAAGGATTACATTGACTGCTATCAAATTCATTTGCATCTATTTATTATTTTTGAACAATTTTTATTTTCTGTAAAATAAAGAAGTTTGACTGTTGCTAATAATTCTTGTCTCAAAAAATTTATTGGTATACCAACTCATATTTTAATTTTAACAGACAAAAATGCTAGAAGTTTGTGAGACAAATATATAATTAACACAACTGCAATATATTTAATAAAATTGCATAATTTCTCTGTATGTAAGAAAATTTAAATTTACAATTAATACAATTATAATAATAAAAAAGAGGAGCAAAAATTTCAACTTCTTGCAATTATTGTGACAAAAAAAATTACTGTACCCAATAATTCTGCTTTAAGAAGCTTTTAGTGAAATAATTCAATAAGATTAAAATAAATCTTGATTCATTAAAATGAACTCCATCTCACAAAAAAGATAATAAATCCCGGATCACTTTAAATGATTGATAATATTAATAAGAAAGAAAGACTTCAGTGCACACTCATTATCAATTCAACTATTATTTTCAACAATTTTTAACTAAAATTCTTCTTTAATTATCGATTATTTTTAATAATTTTCGAAAAAAGTTCTTTGACAATTTTCAAATCCATTTCTTTACAATATTCAATTTTACGAAATTTCAATTATTTGCAAATTCTTCAATTAAATAAATATTAGAAAATAGAAACTTAAAAACATTTTCAAAATATTCAATTAAACTTTGTCAAACAAATTTATTTTAAAATACAATTATTTTTATAAATTCACGCTATATTGCTTTTAATATTCAATTATTATCTAAAATTTTAACTGAAATTCGTTTATAAATCAATTTTTATTAAAAAATTCTACTAGAATTCAATTATTTAAATACAAAAATAAATAATTTATTGAATAATTGAATATTTCTTAAAATTCAATTCCCATAAAGAATCGTTGTCAACAAATTATCAAATAATTTAATTCCTAAGAAGAATTTTATTACTTTTAAACAATATTTAATTTTTGCGAAGAATATTTTTACTCTTAAAAATCATTAAATGTTTGCAATTATTTATAACTTTTACAAAATTAAATTTTTTTCGTATTTTTAACTAAACATCTATAAATCCATTATTTTTAATAATTTTTGAAAAAGTTCTTTAAGAATTTTCAAATTCATTTGTTTACGATTCAATTTTACGAAATTTCAATTATTTGCAAATTCTTCAATTAAATATTTATTTGAAAATAAAAACTTTAAATAATTTTAAAAAATACCCGCAATTAAAGTTTCTAAAAAAAATTAATTCCACAAAATTGTTAATTAAAAATATGAAAAATTCAAATTTTCGAAGATTTTAATCTGAAACCTTTTCAAAATTCAATAATTTCTAAAAATGTACGCTCTAATGCTTTTAAAATACAATAATGAACTAAAATTTTAACTGAAATCCATTTTTAAATCAATGTTTATGAGAAAATTCTACTAGAATTTAATTATTTAAATACAAAAATAAATAATTGAATGTTTCTTACAATTGAATTCTCATAAAGAATTGTATCAACATGTTTATAAATAATTTATTCTTCAGACGAATTGTAATAAAATTTTTAAGAATAATTATATTTTTTGGTGGAATTCGATTAAAATTGTATTAAAAATAATATAAATTCTGCGATGAGTTTTATTACTTATGAAAATAATTGAATTTCTAAAATAAAATTTTATTATTTACGAAAATAATTGAATTATTGGGAAGAGATTTATCAAAAAATTTGAAAAGACTTGAATTTCTTTGGAATTCTTATTATTTGCGAAAATTATTAAATATTTTCGTAGAATTTTATTAAATTATAAATTAAATTCTAATTTAATGCTTTGAAGAATAAAAAATACTAAAAATTAATGAAACCAAATTGTTTTCAATTAAAAATATTTCACTTATGTTGTTAATCATTAATTTAATCATTTATTTCATTATTTTGAATCTGAAATAAATGAATTCTTATAAAGAAATTCATGAAAATTTTTAAAAATAATTGAATTCTTTCAAAGAATTTTATCAAATTTTTTTGAAAATAATTGAATTCTTTTAAGAAATTTTATAAACAATTGAATTCTATCGAGAAATATTATTAATTATAAAAATAATTAAAATCTTGGTAAGAATTTTATTAAAATTTTTCGAAATAATTAAATTTTTACGAAGGATTTTATTAAAACTCTTCAAAATAATTGAATAAATTGAATGATTGTGACGAAATTTATGAAAAAATTTGTAAATAAAAAAATTTCTGTGGAATGTTTATTTTTTTTGAAAATAATTAAAAGTTTATGTAGAATTTTATTAAATTTTTTTTTAAATAATTGAATAATTTTGGAAAATTTTATGAAAATAATAGAGAATGAAAATTATTGAATTGAGAAAAATTTTTGGAAAAATAATTGAATTTCGAAGAAGAATTTAATTATTTCTAAAGATAATTGAAATTTTGATGAGAATTTTTTTAAATTTTTGAACATAATTGAATTTCTGCGATGAGAATTTTATTACTTTTGGAAATAATTGAATTTCTGCAATCATTTGTAATTTCTCTCAAATTCTCCAAACTATATCGTACAATTTATGAACTTTTCATCCTTTTTGAATCAAATTGCGGACTTTACGGACCTTTTTTTCAAAAAAAACGGACTTTTACGGACTTCAAGCAAAATTACGGACTTTTACGCGATTTACGGATTTTATTCGAAGCCTGTTAATCAAAATTAGTTGTACATTATTATATAAAAACATATAATTCTTTTTTTTTTGGTTAAAAAAAGGTGCGAATATATTTGAGCTATTGTGCGAGATAAACAGATAAAAACAACGTTACAAGGAGAATAATATGAAGCGACGAGCTGTCATATAAAAACTCACCGGGAGAAAAAGGATGCATAATCCTCCCTGGTCCATTGTGTATAATCTTTCGTGATGTCTAAACGAGTTGAGATCCCATCATATTCTTTTCAGCATAATAAAGTAGAGGCATTTTGCAAAGCCGCACAAGGGTGCGAGAGCAGAAGAAGAAGAAGGAAAGGAAGAACAGTGAAGAAGGAGAAGAAGAAAGAGAGGAGCATTGATATTGAAAAAGTTGAAATTGTTTCTGTAATGTCACTAACCGCGATAACATTCTTTCCCTTTTGCTAAGATGATTATTATTACTATTATCCCCACAATTCTTTCATTCGTCTACTTCAATTACAATTCTTACATCGGTGATGGTTTCAAATTATCAAGAAAAATAGTGGTTTCAATTTTCTTTCTATTTTTTACATTCTCATCACGTGAGAAAGTATATTCTTATATGCAGATAAATATATTTCGGTAATTTCTCAAAGTGATATTTTTCTATTTCTATTTTGCAAATATTTTTTTATTATTAAATCAAGGTTGCCACAAACAATTAATTTTTCCCTCCCGATTTTTCCCTGATATCCAAATAAAATTTTAACTTTTACCCTGACCCTAAAGAATATTCCGATTCACTCCTAAAACGATTAGATACTAAAAAAAATTTTCTATTACATTTATTTACGAATTTTTTTAATTGTAAAATTATTCGAAAATATTGATAACTTCTTTTTTAAATAAATATTTAATGATTATTATTTTTCCGTAGAAAGTAAGATTTTTAAAAGTTTCAGTGAAAAAATTATTATTATATATTATAAGAAAAATTTATTTTCGAATCCATTTGTTTATATAAATTTAATTTACGAAATTTCGATTATTTGAAAATTCTTCAATTAAATATATATTAGAAAATAAAAACATCAAATAACTTCAAAAAAAATTCTACATAATTGTTAACTAAAAGTATGAAAAATTCATAATTTTCAAAGATTTTAATTTGAAACATTTTCAAAATTCAATTATTTATAAAAAAAATCAGGCTATAATGCTTTTCATATTCAATTATTATCTAAAATTTTAATTGAAATTCATTTTCAAATCAATTTTTATTAGAAAATTCTACGAGAATTCAAATATTTAAATACAAAAATAAATAATTTATTAAAATAATTGAAAGTTTCACAAAATTAAATTGTCATAAAGAATTTTATCAACAAATTTTTTTAATAACTGAATTCTTTAAAGGACTTTTAATAAAATTTTTAAGAATAATAACGTTTTTTTGAGGAATTCGATTAAAATTGTATAAAAAATAATTGCAATTACGCGATGAGTTTTATTATTTATATGAAAATAATTGAATTCCCAAGAAGAATTTTTCTATTTATAAAAACAATTAAATTCGTGTATAAAATTTTATTATTTATGAAAATAACGGAATTATTGCGAAAAAAATTAATAAAAAATTTTTAAATAATTGAATTCCAATGCTATTTTTATTATTTATAACAATAATTAAATGTTAGCGTTGAATTTTATCAAAATTTTTTTTAATCAATGAACTGAGGAAAATTTTTGAAAGTAATTGAAATTTTGACAAGGATTTTAAAACTTATAAAAAAAAAATTGAAATTTTTAGAAGAATTTGATTACATTTCAAAATAAATGAATTTCTGAGAAGAATTTTATTAATATTTTTGAAAATAATTGAATTTCGGAGAAGAATTTTATTATTTTTAAAGATAATTGAAATTTCGAGAAGAGTTTTATTGCTTTTGAAAATAATTGAAATTTTTCCAAGAATTTTATTAATATTTTTGAAAATAATTGAATTTCGGAGAAAAATTTTATTATTTATAAAGAGAATTGAAATTTTGGTGACAATTTTTTTAAATTATTGAACATAATTGAAATTTTTCCTATAAATTTATTAAGATGTTTAAAAATTATTGAATTTCAGAGAAGAATTTTATTGCTTTTGAAAATAATTGAAATTTTTCCAAGAATTTTATTAATATTTTTGAACGTAATTCAATTTCTCAGAAGAATTTTATAACGTTTGAAAATAATTGAAATTTTGCCAAGAATTTTATTAAAAATTTTTTTAAATAATTGAATTTCGGAGTCGAATTTATTATTTATAAAAATAATTGAAATTTTGGCGACAATTTTATTTAAAATTTTGAAAATAATTGAATTTGGAAGAAGAATTTTATTATTTATAAAGATAATTGAAATTTTGAAGAGAGTTTTTTTACTTTTAAAAATAATTGAATTTCGGAGTTGAATTTTATTATTTATAAAGATAATTGAAATTTTGGTGACAATTTTTTTAATTATTGAAATAATTGAATTTTTGAGAAGAATTTTATTACATTTGAAAATATTTGAAATTTTGCCAAGTATTTTATTAAAATTTTTTTTAAATAATTGAATTTCGAAGAAGAATTTTATTATTTATAAAGATAATTGAAATTTTGGTGACAATTTTTTTTCATTATTGAACATAATTGAATTTCTGAGAAGAATTTAAATAATTGAAATTTTGCCAAGAATTTTATTAAAAATTTTGAAAATAATTGAATTTCGCAGTCGTATTTTATTATTTATAAAGATAATTGAAATTTTTAAGAGAATTTTTAAAAATTTTGGAATATATAATTGAATTTTTATGAAGAAGTTTATCACTTCTAAAAAAAATTTTAATTTTTCAAAGAATTTCATTAAAATTTTTCAAAATTTTTTTTCTCAAATAAGTTTTTTAAAATTTCTAATTTCTTAAATTTATTCAAAATTGAAATTTTCTAAAATTTTAAATTAAAGCCTTTTGAAGTTCATCTATGTATTTATGAAAATAAATTGTAAACGCAACTCTTTTAAAAATTAATTAATTTGGAAATATTTTAAGTAACATTATCCATTAAAAATGTATAAGTAATTATTTTATGATAGTTCTTAAACAATAAAGTTATTAAAAAAGAAATTATTGTCAGAAATAGAAAAATGAAAGGTTTTGTATTAGAATTCGTGGTTATTTAATTGTTTGTGAGGCAAACAAAAAAAGACACCAAAATTCAAAATTTTCTTACGAAGTTCGAAAATTATATTTTTTCCAGTACCTTTTTTAAAAATTCCTGACTTTTTCCTCATTTTCCTGACAAATTCTACTATTAGAGACTTTTTCCTGAATCCTCTGAGCTTTAGCAACCTTGAAAATTATTGCTTTTTTGTAATTGTAGGTTTTTTCTTTTCGAAATTCTTTTCTCCTTTTTTTGAATTTCTTTTGAAATTACTTTTTTGGAAAAAAAATAGTACACCTTCCTAAAATGGAGGCAGTACACTCTCTTTTGTAAAATGACTTTTTGATTGTATAAATTAAAAATATCTTTTTAGTTTTTACAAATATTAATATCGATAAAATAGGTAAACTTGACTTTTTGTAAAATGCCTTTTGATTGTATAAATGACAAATATTTTTTTAATTCTTACAAATATTAGTATCGATAAAATAGGTAAAAACATTTTTAAAAAATCTTAAAACAATACTCAATCTTTTAAAATTACTCTTCATTAATTTAACGAAACGTAAAATTCCACTAGTCTTTATCCGATATTACACAATAAACCGATATTTAAAATATTGACCCAATTTTTCCCTCTTTTTCCATACACAATAATGTACAGTATATTTTTAATTTCAACATTTCTTTTTTTCATTCGACGTCAATCGCCCCATAATATAAAAATTCTATAGACATCACATAAAAGTCGTCTTTTACTCATCTCGCAAAGAGAGAACGAGAGAGATAATCCCACTAAAGGCAAAGTTCTTTTTATTAACAAGATTTGAGTGAATATACAAAAGTAAAGCGGAATAATGTACATACATATATACATATGGAAAAAAATAAAGATAAAAAAAATACACAAAGTGAATGTTTGTGACATGGAAAAGAGTTTGAAAAGTTTTAAGAGTTCCATGAAGACCAAACCGAATCGATTAATTTTAAATCCTTTATCCGTCTGAGAATTGCAAACTCTGCAGACTATGTTATATTGAGTAGTTTGAAAGGACGCGCACACATAGTGTATTATATAGAGGAGAGGTCGTAAGAAAAGGGCCGAGCGTCGCGACGCCCACTCTGCCATCAGCGATTGATCACTCCCCACAAAACGACAAAAATCTTTTTCCACTGAATGAGAGAATAAGGAGAATATGAGATGTTGTCTACATTCTCCTCTCTGTCGTGCATGCAAACACTCAAAATATAAGAATCACAAATAATGACTCACGCAACTTTTTTCTTTTCTTTTTTTTTTTCATTTCCAAGACTCAAGGAATATATTAATGTCATTAGGGGAAATAAAAATTTATATGACTCTCGTTGGTGTCAATGAATGCCTCTCGTTCCTTTGCGGTCTTTCAACCCGTCATATCTCGTGAATATACATACGCACTCATTTCTGCTGACGTCACAATTAGATCATCTCGCGATACAAAGACGCGTGACTTCATGATCAGATTTCATTAAAATTCCTCTCAAAGCTCGTCTTAATCGTACTGAAAGTGTATTTTTTCTTACAATATAAAAAAAATTAGTTTTTACAAATTTTAACCATTAAAACAATCTAGAGAAATAAATATCCTAAAAATCAATTCAAAATCTTAAAGAAAATTTGATAAATTTACAAAAAATGTATACATTTGGTCTTTATTCATTGATTTTACTTGTAATACCAAAATTTTTCGACTTCGATTTTTTGACATATCTTTATGTTATTTGACCTCAGGAGTTCAAAATCAAAAATGACATTTTTAAAAATGTCATTCCGTATGTGTGTGTGTGTGTGTGTGTGTGTAAACATCACATTTTCATAAATATCTCGAAATCATAAAGAGCTTTTGGGTTGGATTTTTTTTTAACTTGTAGATCTCACCTGCGGACATAAGGTGAGAGTAATTTCTGATATATTAATAAAGTTTAACTAAATTTTTTTTTGATTTTTAATTTTGCAAAAAAACGTTTTTTGCCCATAACTTTAAAAAAATGTTAGGACACCTATAAATGTTTTTCCATAATTTTGTAAAGTTTTTTTAGACGCATCTTTTGAGCCCTAATTGAACATTTTTCGTCCATATTAACCGGAGTGATTAAACTTTCAAAAATCAAAAATTTTGGTAAATAAGACTTTTGAAAATTTTGTTGAAAAACGTAAAAGTAACTTTAAAATTATCGTTATCAACTTGTAGAGCATTAAAAAACGCTTCGATTGACCTATTTTTCAACCTAATTCGATAATAAATTTCGAAATTATTGGTATTTTAAAAACCAAAAATTGTGAAAAATGACATTTTTTCACCTTTTTATTTGAAAATTTTTATTTAACTATTAAATTATTGTATCTATCTTGTAAGGTATTTAAAAATACATTGATTGACTCAAAATTTAATCACTTTTATCATATTTATAAAAAGTTATTCATATATTTCTATTATTTTTATCTCCATGAGGAAGTAAAGTGTTCATGAAATGAGCACCAAAATTATAAAAAAAAAAGTATACAACTTGGCAGCCGTTTTAATTATCTACTAGCAACAATTTGCTTCTCCAAAATTCAATAATTTTTAAACATTTTAATAAATTTCTAGGAAAAATTTCAATTATTTTCAATATTAATAAAATTCTCATGAAAATTTCAATTATCTTCAAAAATAATAAAATTCTCCTCCGAAATTCAATTATTTTAAAAAATTTTTAATAATATTGTCACCAAAATTTCAATTATTTTTATAAATAATAAAATTCGACTTCGAAATTCAATTATATAAAAAAATTTTTATTAATATTCTTGGCAAAATTTCAATTATTTTCAAAGGTAATAAAATTCTTCTGTGAAATTCAATTATGGTCAATAATTAAAAAAAATTGGTACCAAAATTTCAATTATCTTTATAAATAATATAATTCTTCTTCCAAATTCAATTATTTTTAAAATTTTAAATAAAATTGTCGCCAAAATTTCAATTCTCTTTATAAATAATAAAATTTTTCTCCGAAATTCAATTATTTAAAAAAATATTAATAATATTCTTGGAAAAATTTCAATTATTTTCAAAAGCAATAAAACTCTTCTCAAAATTTCATTTATCTTTATAAATAATAAAATTCTTCTCCGAAATTCAATTATTTTCAAAAATATTAATAAAATTCTTCTCAGAAATTCATTTATTTTGAAATGTAATCAAAGTCTCCTAAAAATTTCAATTATCTTTTTATAAGTAATAAAATCCTTGTCAAAATTTCAATTACGTTCAAAAATTTTCCTCATTTCAATAATTTATTAATTTTCAATATCTCTCCTATTTTAATAAAACTACCCAAAAGAAATCAATTATTTAAAAAAAAAATTTAATAAAATTCTACGGAAACATTTAATTATTTTCATAAATAATAAAACTCATCAGAGAATTTCAATTATTTTTATTTTTTAATAAAATTTTAATCGAATTCCTTGAAAAATGTAACTGTTTCTAAAAATTTTAATAAAATTCTTTAAATGAGAGTTCAATTTTAAAAAACATTCAATTCTTTAATAAATTATTTACTTTTGTATTTAAATAATTGAACTCTCGTAGAATTTTTAAATAAAAATTGATTTAAAAATGTATTTTAGTTAAAATTTTAGATAATAATTGAATTTTAAAATAATTGTGAAGAAGTTACAGTAACAATATTTTTTTTTTTTTAAACAATTTATTTAAAAAAGAAGTTATTGATGTTTTTGAATAATTTTGCAATTAAAGAAATTTGTAAATAAATGTAACTGTTTCCAAAAATTACAACTGTAATTATTTCAAAACTCTATTATACATTTTTTTCAATTTTTAAATAAAATTATTCAAAACTTCAATAACTTTATATTGAAAAATAATAAATTAATAATAATTTTTTAAAATAAGTATTCAAATATTTTTACTGTTTCACATAACAAATTAAAAGTTTCAAAGATTTCAATTTAAAAATAATTGATTATTTCTTAAAATTGAATACTTATAAAGAATTTTATCATACTTTTAAAAATAATTGATTTTTCCCCAGAATTTTGATAAATATTTATTTTAAATAAAACTAATGATGTTTGCGAATAATTTTACAATTAAAGAAATTTGTAAATAAATGTAATAGAACTTATTTTGAGTATAAAATAAATATTTAATCATTAGGTATTATTATTAGGTATTATTTTAATTGAAATTCATTTTTAAATTAATTTTTATTAGAAAATTCTACGAGAATTCAAATATTTAACTAAAAAAAATATATAATTTATTGAAATAATTGAAAGTTTCACAAAATTAAATTTTCATATAAAATTTTATCAACAAATTTTTAAATAATTGAATACTTTCAATAAATTTTAATAAAATTTTTAAGAATAATTACATTTTTCAAGGAATTCGATGAAAATTGTATTAAAAATAATTATTAATTATTGCGAAGAAGTTTTTAAAAAATTTTTGTAAATAATTAAATTCCAACGAAATTTTTATTATTTATAAAAAGAATTTAATGCTTGCGTTTAATATTTATTAAAAATAATTGAAATTCTACGATTAGTTTTATTATTTATGAAAATAATTGAATTTCTGTAAAAAAAATTTATTATTTATGAAAAAATAGAATTATTGCGTAGAAATTTATAAAATTTTGTCCAAAAAAATCAGGGAAAAACAAAATCAAATATTTGTGGCAACCCTGAAATTGTTTAATTTCTAAAACTTTTACCAAACTGAAGAATTGCATTAAGGAACATTTGCTGAAAATGTATGAAGAAATGTATTGATATTTCTAAATATTAATTAATTAAATAATTAAAACTACTATTTGTTTTCAATTAGGAAATAATACTATATGTAGCTCTTCAGTAAAATATGACTGAATTTAATTTTATTCTATTTAATTCTCTTTACTAAAGTGCTTCAGTTGCTAAATTCCAACTGCTTCAACAGTAAAATCTCACTGATTCAAATTTAGAGAGTAATCTTCAAGAAAAAAAGAATTCGAAGGATTATTCTTATCTTTTAGAAACATTACTCTTGTGAATGATACACCGAGTGATAAATGCCTGAACATTATTCTTATTTGAAAAATATTATATTATATTATCAACGTCAGAATTAAATGCATAATTTATATTTTCAAATATTCAGAAATTTTCAGTTCATCCCTTTTAAAGCAGGTTTTGGCGTTATGTAAAATACATTTTGTTAAATCAAAATGTTTTAAATTCGTTTTTTATTTTCTTTGTTTCAAAAAATGAATCATCCATTATTCTATTGTTGTTTTCATTTTACAGCATGAAGCATGGACGTAAGAAATATAGGGACATGGCATATAGATGCGGGGGGATACTTTGCAGTCCGTAAGGGGTTTCTATAAATGTCAAAGAGGAAAAAACAATTTTTTGTTTAGATGTTTATTGATTGATCTTTTATGAATTCGAAAATAGTTTATTTGTTAACAACTATTGTGATTGTGACTGTTACTATTGTTACCGTAAGTTATTAACAATCGCTATTGTTGAGTAATAACAATTGCGCTATAGTAAAAAAATAGAAATATTATCGTTCACTTCAACATTCGAAAGGAACGTAAAAAAATATTTAAGCAGAATGAAAAATTAATTCCAAAATAATCCTGATTCAAAATGAATCACGCGAAAATAAAAAAATTCTTTGAAAGTAAAATCTTTTCTTTTGGCAAGGAAAAAAAATTGGTAGTTTGAGGAATAAAATTTTTACTGAGAATGCTTCTTGAATGTCACAATGTATGATATGTGATGCAGGATTTTTTTTTCCTTTTATTTTATTCTTTCGGGAGTATAAAATGATAGAGAGAAGTACGGTTTGGCGCACAAGGTTATAAGAAGTGACATGACTATATCAAAAACTCATTTTTCCCTTTCTTGACCCGCGCTTTTACCATGAAAATTCAACTCGGATGCAATCGAAAGATGTGAAAGATGGGGAAACGAGACTATCGAAATAGCATTCTGTGAATGCATAAAAGATCCATAATATTTTACAATGTCTCCCCCTAGGAACATCAGTGAAAATTTTATGCCAACATTTTCATACGAATATAAATGTTTCATTTTTTTTCTCTCTACTTTTTCTCATCTTTCTCGAAAGAAAAAAAGAAAATGAGAACATTATAACCTATATACGCCTTTATGAAGATTCGTGTCGATTATGTTCTCAATTCCTTGTCTGTTTTTGAAAAAGGAAGAAGAATTCTTAACATTTGAAAATTTATTCATTACTTCAGTATTTTTAGATGAGAATTGTAAAAATTTATAGTGGATTTTATTAATATTTTGAATTCTTCGACTTTTTTTCTTCCCTCTATTAAAATACAGGACTCGAACCAGTGAAAGTTTACGGAAAGTTTACGGACCAAAAATGAAAACTTACGGACCATTTACGGACGAATTATCACTGACAAATAAGAGACCATTTTACTTAAAACTACAAATTAAATTTTTTCATTAAGTATAAAACATAAAGATATTGATGATCGAATTTTCTTCATGTTTTATAATAATTAAAGATAAGCGAGTGATAAAATAATTATTTTATATTATAAGAATATTGTAACTTGTTCAAAATTATTTTCATCGATTCCCTACCAATTGTCCTAATTTGAAATTCCTAATTTCAGAAATTCCTAAAAGTCTTTTTCCTAAAGTTAAAATTCCTAATCAAATTTTCCTAATCTGTTTTTCCTAATTCTATTTATTTTCCTAATTTTCCAAAAAAAATTATGCATTCAAAAATTAAAAATTTTACATTTGATTTTTAAAAAATTCTATTAAAATTGTCGAAAATAATTGAATTTATATTAAAATTCTTGAAAATAATTAAATTTAATTTATATAAATGAAATTGTGTGAAGAAATTCATAAAAAAAATCTGTAAATAATTGAATTCCTGTGAAATGTTTATTATTGTATAAAAATAATTAACCATTTGCGTAGAATTTTATTAAATTTTTTTTTAATAATTAAATTCTTTTGAAAAATTTTATTAAAATAGTAAATATTAAAAATCATTGAATTAAGGAAATTTTTTGAAAATAATTGAAATTTTGCTAATAATTTTATTAAAATTTTGAAAATAATTGAATTTTGCAAAAGAAATTATTTAGAAATTCAATTTATTAAACAGGTTAAATTGTTAATACAAATTTTGAAAGATGTACGTCAAACTCAACGGTTATTTAAATATAAACATTTACGAATAGAAAGCAATTGAAAATCGAACATCGTGACAGACGAATATCTATTTTCATAATTCAAAAAAATTTGTCTTTTAGGAAAAATTAACCATTAGGAAAATTTATATATTAGGAATTTACAATTAGAAAAATTGGATTAGGAAAACGAAATTAGGAAAAAAAAATTAGGAAAAATGATTTTTAGGAAAATAGATTATTAGGAAAATGAAATTAGGAAAATTAAATTAGGACAATTTTCCAATTAAATATATATTAGAAAAAAAAACTTCAAATAATCTAAAAATAATTCTATTAAACTTTTTCGAAAAAATTAATTTCAAATTTCAATTATTTCTAAAAATTCAGGCTGTATTTCTTTTAATATTCAATTATTATATAAAATTTTAACTTAAATTCATTTTTACATCAATTTTCATTAGAACATTCTAGAATTCAATTATTTAAATACAAAAATAAACAATTTATTAAATATGTTAAAAATTGATTATTTTTCAAAAATTTTATAAAAGTATAGTATTTTAAATAATTGTATTCCTGTAAAAATTTAAATATTTATACAAATAATTTAATGTTTTCGAAGGATTTTATCAAATTTTTTTTAAATAATTGAATTTCGGTAATATTAAACTTTTTCAATTATTTAAATGCAAAAATAAATAATTTATTTAGTAATTAAATGTAACTTAAAATTCAATTCTATTAAACAATTTTATCGAGAAATATTAAAATAATTGAATTCTTTTGATCAAAATTGAAATTTTGCTAAGAATTATATTAAAATTTTTGAAAATAATAGAATTACGGAGAAGAATTTTATTTTTTATAACAGCAATTCAAACTGGGACGAGAATATTTTTAAATTTTGGAAAACAATTGAATTTTTTAAGAGGAATCTAATACTCTTGAAAATAATTTAAATTAATCCAAAAATATTAAAAATTTTCTAAAATAATTAAATTTTGGAGTGGAAATTTATTATTTATAAAGATAATTGAAATTTTGGTGACAATTATTTTAAATATTGAACATAATTGAATTTCTCAGAAGAATTTTATTTTGTTTGAAAATAATTGAAATTTTGCCAAAAATTTTTTAAATAATTTAATTTCAGTGTCGAATTTTATTATTCATTAAAGATAATGGAAATTTTGGTTCCATTTTTTTTCTAATTATTGAAATTATTGAATTTCTCAGAAGAATTTTATTGCGTTTGAAAATAATTAAAATTTTACCAAGAATTTTATTAAAATTTTTAAATATAACTGAATTTCGGAGAAGAATTTTATTATTTATAACCACAATTCAAACTTTGACGAAAATTTTTTCAAATTTTGGAAAATAATTGAATTAATTCTTAGGAATTTAATACTTTTGAAAATAATTGAAATTATTCTAAGAATTTTATTAAAAATTTTTTTTAAATAATTGAATTTCGGAGTCGAATTTTATTATTTATAAAAATTCGAAATTGAAATTTTGGCGACAATTTTATTTAAAATTTTGAAAATAATTGAATTTGGAAGCAGAATTTTATTACGATTGAAAATAATTAAAATTTTGTTAAGAATTTTATTAAAAAACTTTTTAAATAATTGAATTTCGGGGTCGAATTTTATTATTTTTTATAAAGATAATTGAAATTTTGAGGACAATTTTTTTTAATTATTATTGAACATAATTGAATTTCTCAGAAGAATTTTATTACGTTTGAAAATAATTGAAATTTTGACAAGAATTCTATTAAAAATTTTTGAATATAATTGAATTTCGGTAAAGAATTTTAATATTTCTAAAGATAATTGAAATTTTCACAAGAAATTAAAATTATTTGAATGTAATTGAATTTCTGCGTGAAGAATTTTATTACTTTTGAAAATAATTAAATTTCTACAATCATTTGTAATTTCTCTAAAATTCTTCAAATTATATAGTACAATTTACGAAGTTTTCGTCCTTTTTTAATCAAATTACGGACTTTACGGACCTTTTTGTGAAAAAAACTGACTTTTACGGACTTCATGCAAATTTACGGACCTAGAGTTCGAGCCCTGAAAATATTGTGTGAATAACATGTATATTTTTGTTATGCACAAATAAACTGTGCATTAAAATTATGAGTGAAGAAATTAATCATAAACAAAAGATGACAGGATGGAGGATAATTTCCTGTTTGCCACAGTCGAGGGAACTTTATGTAAATTGGGCCCCGAGTTGTTCATTCACTAGAACATTGTGAAAATAAATCTCAAGATTTTACCAAATAATTCAAGAATATTCACCGTTTGTCCCATTTGGGAGTAATCCTTACTACTCCTGCGTAGCATTTTACTCGGTCGAGTGGCTTACAATTCCTAGACTCTCTAAAGTTCCTAACTAAACTTTTGTATTTTCACAGGACCTATATATAGTATACATACATATATAAATATAGTCAAGAAACATCAGAAGATCATGATTTCATAGGCTATTTCAGTGAAACTTAAATAATCCCCTGTTTGAAAATTCGGGAATTTCCCTTACGTGGTCCTCGTAAGATTAGTATATATGAAGAGTGAGAGAAGAAGGGGGGGGGGGGGTTAGGGGTTTAAAATCGAAGGTGGGGTCTCAAAAAAACATCAAAGGACCTTCACTGCTCGAGCGGGTTCATATAATTTGCTTTTCGCTTCGATGGATTTCAATAGTATCGGAAATCTAGGTCTCTTCCTCTCCTCTCCCCACCCTTTAAAGCATCTCGTAGTCGACCCGCGCGGTAATGCCAGTCTACAAAGGCACAAAATTAGTTTCAGACGAAATTCGATTCTCCACGTCTGCGTCTACGTCAATGAAAAAAGCTCGCAATGTCGTTGACGTTTCGACCTGTCGATTCTTGCCACTTATAAACTTCATTGAATGGCACTGACGACACTGAAATAGGAGAGAACCAATCGTGATTTTCGACTCTTCACGTAAATCGCATTTTCCCAATCAGAAATTAATTCTGCAATCGACAAGACGTTTAAAGAAAAAGGATTTTCACACTGATCCACTTTCGACAGGGGAGGGATTTTTGCTTTTCTATTTTTATCTTTTCCTTTCAGTATAGTATAAATATATAACACTGAAAGTGTAATTGTTGATGAAGGTGAAGAAATTGTTATGTCTATCATCGGTAAATTTTAAATTCAAATTGGAAATTATTGATGAAAAAAATAATACGTATATATTCCCTTGGGGAAAAGTTTTTCGATTTTATAAATTACTAATACTTTTTTTAAGAAATTTGAAGCGTTGATAAATATAGTATCGAACAGCAAACTACTATATTGTTGGTATTGTACTCACGAAACTGTATACTCTTGAATAGAAATTCAAAACTCACCTGAAACAGAAAAACATAATCAATTAGAAATTAGAAATATTTTTATGATGATTTGTTCTAAACTATTAACAAAATTATATTAATTCTAATTGCTTTAATATAATTAACACCGAATTAGAAAATAAAAAAAAAAAAATTTTAAATGATTTTATTTTAGGGAAAAAACATTATTCTCGTTCTTAATATTTTTGCAGAAAATTTTTAATGTTCATAAGGAAATAATTTACGTTATTTCTATTTCTTAATTACAATTGTTTTAATAAAATTCAAAGTTTTTTAAAAAGAAAGGAAACAAATGTTAATAAATTCTATTTGTCAATTACAAATTTTAATTGAAAATAAAAATTGTTGTATTTTTAGAAAATAAAGAAACAAATTTTACTCAAAAAAAAATGTTCTGTTACATTTATTTACAAATTTCTTTAATTGCAAAATTATCCAAAAACACAAATAATTTCTTTTTTAAATAAATTGCTTTAAAAAAAAATGAAGAAATCGATCACACCGAGTCTTCGACTCGGAGCAATCTATTTCTTCATTTTTTTATAATAATAATTAAAGATGTTCGAAAGATAAAATAATTATTTTATATTATAAGAATATTGTTACTGTAACTTTTCTTCAAAATTATTTTCATATTCAATTATTATCTAAAATTTTAACTAAAATACTTTTTTTAAATCAATTTTTATAAGAAAATTTTACGAGAATTGAATTATTTAAATACAAAAATTAATTATTTATTGAATAATTGAATGTTTCTTAAAATTTAATTCTCGTAAAGAATTTTAATAAAATTTTTAAGAATAGTTACATTTTTCAAGGAATTCGATTAAAATTTTATTAAAAATAATTGAAATTCTCCGATGAGTTTTATTATTTATGAAAATAATTAAATGTTTGCGTAGAATTTTATTAAAACTTTTTTTTAAATAATTGATTTCTTTTGGATGGTTTTATTAAAATATTAGAGATATTGAAAATTAATAAATTATTGAAATGAGGAAATTTTTTTTAAAAAATTAAAATTTTGACAAGAATTTTATTACTTATAAAAAGATAATTGAAATTTTTAGGAGAATTTATATTACTTTTCAAAATAAATGAATTTCTTAGAAGAATTTTATAACTATTGAAAATAATTGAAATTTTTTCAAGAATTTTATTAATATTTTTAAAAATAATTGAATTTTCGAGAAGAATTTTATTATTTATAAAGATAATTGAAATTTTGAGGAGAATTTTATTACTTTTGAAAATAATTAAAAATCCTAGAAATTTATTAAAACGTTTACAAATTATTGAATTTCGGAGAAGCATTTTATTATTTATAAAGATAATTAAAATTTTGACAAGAAATTAAAACTATTTGCATGTATGAATTTTTATTGAATTTCTAAGAAGAATTCTGTTACTTATAAATATAATTGACATTTTTAAGAGAATTTTTTTAATTTATTAAAGAATTGAATGTTTTTTAAAATAGAACTCTGATTTAAAGAATATAATCAACAAATTTTTAAATAGATAATTAACATTCTTTTGACGAATTTCAATAAAATTTTTAAGAAGAATTTCACTTTTCGAGAAGTTAGATTAAAATTGTATTAAAAATAATTGAAATTCTGCGATGAGTTTTATTATTTATGAAAATAATTAAATTATTGAGAAGAAAAGCGTTATAAAAAATTTGTAAATAATTGAATTCCTGTGAAATTTTTATTATTTATGCAAATAATTAAATGTTTGCGTACAATTTTATTAAAATTGTTTTTAAATAATTGAATTCTTTTGGGTAATTTTATTAAAGTAGTAGATATTAAAAATCATTGAAATGAGGAAAATTTTTTTAAATAATTGAAATTTTGATAAGAATTATTATTAAAATTTTTGAAAATAATTGAATTTTGAAGAAGAATTTTTTTATTTATAAAGATAATAATTGGGATTTTGTCGAGATTTTTTTTTTTGTAAATTTTGAACATAATTGAATTTTGTGATAAGAATTTTATTACTTTTGAAAATAATTGAATTTCTGCAATCATTTGTAGCTTCTTCAAAATTCAATTTTTTTTGGAGTTTTTAATTAAAATTCTTCTATAAATCCATTATTTTTAATAATTAATTAAATATATATTGACAAATAAATTTAACTAATTTTAGAAGATTTTGAATTATTAAAATTTTTCAAAAATTTAAGTTCTTTAAAATTTCTAATTATAAATTTATTTAAAATTGAAATTTTATGAAATTTCAAATTAAAACCTTTTGAAGTTCATCTGTTTATGAAAATTGTAAACGCAACTCTTTTAAAATTGAATTAATTTTGAAATATTTGAGTAAAATCATTCATTTAATAATTTATAAGTCATTATTTTATGATAGTTGTTCAAAAATTAAGTTATTTAAAAAGAAATCATTGCTAGAAATTCAAAAAATTGAAGGTTTTGTATTATAATTTGTGGTAATATTTCATAGTTTATGAGGCAAACAAAAAAGACACCAAAATTCAGAATTCTCTTATGAATTCTAAAAACCTAATTTTTTTCATTACTTTGAATAAAAATCCCTGACTTTTCCCTAAATTCCCTGTATCAGAATATATGATTATTATAGTTATAATAATATTAAAACTACCTATTCCAATTCATATTTTATTTTTATGAAAATAAATTGGATTTAAAAATTTTTACATTGTATTATTTTTAAAATTGCTAATTTTATTAAAGTGAGCAAAAAGTAAGCCGCGCGCGTAAGCTCGTGAATTAATGCTAGTAATAATAATAATAATAATAATAATGAATTTCCTCTCGACATAAAAATAATCGATAACATATTGATAAAAATATAACAAATTCATTACAGATAAGTAGGACACTTGTTGTACCTTAAACGATAAAGTTTTTGAGAAGAAAAAAATTCGCTTTTCGAGCCATTGTGAATTGACAACCACTTGATCGATCACTCAAGATTTCTCGAGCACATGAAAGCAAAACCCAGCAGGATTACAATTTATCCAACTTTTTCAAGGAAATCATTTGCGATTCCCTTTCATGTGAAAGGATGTAAACATTCTTTGACTTATTCATCTCCTTGTGTCATCAATTTTCAAACTTTTCCAAACTAGTGACATATCAGGGAAAAAGAGCTCGAGAGAATTTCTTTCATAAAAATGTCAATGATAAAAGTTTCGATGACCTGAATTTTAATTACTCGCCACCTCATTAATAATCGTCATCTCTTAAATTCACCCAATCAAATCACCCAACAAAAGAAAAAATCAAACACATAATTTAAAATTAAAACAAGTTAATACAAAAATGAATGTCAAATATTAAGTTACTGCAATTTTGAGAGTGACGATTTCAAAAATATTTTCAAAATTTTTCATACTTGACTCATTTACATGACTCCCATTCAAACCTGTCTACAACCATTATACAAGTGTATCTATACACAATTAAATTGCATAATAAGTTAAGTACTTACATAGACACTTGAAATTCTAGCTCCGGGGATTTCGAGTTTCACAACTACTTCTGAGATCGTGTTATTACAAGGGAAGCTAGGCGAAAAGCAATTAAACCTACAATAATTGTTAGAGAATTCTATCCCATTCATTCCGCGAGAAAATGAAAGAAAAATAGAGCATATTGCAGTTGAAACATATACATATATATGTATAGTGCAAGGTGAGCGTACCTGATAAAACTATTATATATACACTACTATCACAATTTATACTCACAAACCAACAGGATTTATCTTCGCAAATATCAAAGCAGTAAAAGTAAAATGATACATTCGTTGCGCGTTAGTTAAAATGATTATATGCAGTTTCAGATCTCACTTTTGGAAATTTCAAATCGCTAAATATACGTTCTGAGTTTTGTGTGATAAACTGGTAATAGGTTATAAACACAATGCTTCTACAGTTTGAGAACTTTGTCCAACTACAAGCATGTAACTGCAGGTGAAACACTCAGCAATATTCCTGAAATTATGGGATGAATGCGCTTTGTTATCTTAACTATTTCTCGCTTAGCTTATACACTAGTTTTAGTGAAGACTCACATGAAATTCACCTCACGCTAAACGACACTGAATTTTCCTATAGTTCATCTAGAAAATATTTTGTTAAACGTCTGATCTATGACGAATAGGAAAAATATACGAAGTTGAAGTCCACAACGTTTATCAACGAAAAAAATTTATTTAATACGTTCAAGTATTATTTTTAATTTAAAATTTAATTGTAAAATAATTATTATCAAAATATAAACATCAATCTTTTTTTTCTAAATATTTTTGTGTCAATATTGGTGCGTATTTTTAATTAATTTACTAAGTAAACAATTTTTTTTCGTTGATCAACGTTGTGGACTTCAACTTGGTAAAAATATCCTAGTTACAACGTTTTGTTGATGACTTGAAAAAATTCTTAATAGCAGTAAAATAATAGAAAAAGGTTTCATACTTTTTCGTAGTGTTTAAATTTTAAAACATTTTAAATTTAAAATTTTTTTTAAGCTTCGCACTTATCTTATACTTAAACCTACTATTTACTACTTTTCTTTAGATTTCAGCCACTAAAAGCTACTGTTTCTGTTTTTCTTCAGAATTTCCACTACTTTAAATTCACTAATAATAAAAATTAAAAAACTATTCTCAAAAAATATAATCAAATTCTTTAAAACGATGCAATTATTTTCAAAATCTATTCGAAATTCAATTATTTTCAATATCTAATAATTTCATAAAATTTTGCAAAAGAATTCAATTATTTAAAAACAAATTCATAAAATTAATCCAAAATTCAATTATTTTCATAAATAATTAAAGTTCCACAGGAATTCAATTAATTTAGAACAGTATTTTCAAAAAGCTTTCGAAAAAAATCAATTATTTAACAAAATTTGTCATACAATTTTTTACAATAATTCATTTACTTTCACTAATAATAACATTTTGCATGAAGAATCAATTTTTTAAAAAATCTTTTCATAAAATTCAAAGCAAACATTTAATTATTTTCATAAATAATAAAACTCATCGAAGAATTTTAATTACTTTTAATACTATTTTTAATTAATTGATCGAAAAATTCAATTATTTTCACAAATAAAGTTTTCCACCAGAATTCAATTTTTTAAAATAAAATTTTCATAATTAACTATAATAATTTGAATGTTTTTTCATTAATTCACTTTTTCTGTCTCTCACACTCTAAAGTTGTCTTTTGTTTATAGTTCATACTTTTGTTTTTTGTTATCTTTAGATAGATTGTATATTATATTATTGTTATAATTATTTTATAATTAATTCAAAATTGTAATGACAAATAGAAATCATCAGAATTTTTTTTACCCTGCTTCTTTTCATTAAAAGACTAAAATTATGTTAAATATTACGTTTTGTCAAATTGAAATTATGAAGATTTTTCTTCTTTACTTCTAAACAAAATTAGAAAATTGTTAAACAACTGTCATTAAGAAATAGAAAATTTATTTATTTTGCATTATTTTTCTTTATGAATCACAATTTTTTTAACAAAATTATTATTTTCTTTTAGAAAAAGAAGAAAAATATTTGCACAATATTCCTATTTTTAATCCTATTTTTGGAACAGGATTTTCCACAGGAATGAAGAAATTCAAAAATTTTAAATTTAAACCTTTTTTAAATTAACAGCATGTGATTGTTACAGAATTCAATGTTAATTTTTTCGACCACTTTTCTCTTAAAATATTAAATAAATTAAGCTAGTTTTTTGTGAATAATTTTAAAATATTATAAAGAAGGGCAGTGATGTAAAAAAGTTTTAATATTTTTAAAATTATTTATTAAAAAATAACTTTAAAATTATCAGTTCTCAAAATCACTTTTAATCAATTTCTCGTCTTTTCCGATTTCAAAGTATTTTTTATAATTTATTTTAGAATTATTAAAACTTTTGCACATCATTGCTCTTCTTTATTATATTTTAGAGTTATTCACAAAAAACTAGCTTAATTTATTTAATATTTTAAGAGAAAAGTGGTCGAAAAAATTAACATTGATTTCTGTAACAGTCACATGCTGTTAAACAACTTTTAAAACTTTTGTTATAATAATTAAAGATGACCAAATAATAAAATCATTATTTTATATTATAAGAATATTGTTTCTGTAACTTCATCAAAATTATTTTCATCTTTTTAATTCAATTATTATTTTCTAGAATTTTAAATTATTTTTTATGAAAATAATTGAATTCCTCCAAAAAATTTTATTATTTATGAAAATAATTGAATACTTGTGAATATTTGATTATTTATAAAAATAATTAAATGTTTGCATACAAGTTTATATGAAAATAATTGAATTTCTGCAATTATTTGTAATTTCTCTAAAATTGAATTTTTTTAGTGTTTTCAACAAAAATTTAAATTAGAAAATTTTTAAATTCTATTATTTTTAAAATTGCTGATTTTATTTAAAAAAGGTAGTAAGCTCGAATTGTTGCTAGTATTTAATATATTTCGAAAAATTAATTATTTAAAACAATGTTTATAAAATTCTTATGAAGAATTCAATTATTTTCCAGAATACAAAAATTTTTTTCACAAAAATTCAATTTTTTGTAAACAATTTAGAAAAATTTTTCGGAATAATTCAATTATTTTTATAAATAATAAAATTCTTCTCAGCAATTCAATTATTTTTGGAAATTATAATAAAATTCTTGGCAACTATTCAATTATTCTCATAAATAATAAAAATCATCGCAGGATTTCAATTATTTTAAATACAATAAATTTTAATTAAATTTTCTGAAATAATTCAATTATTGTTTTAGATTTTTATAAAATTCTTCTCAAAAATTCAATTATTTACATAAATAATTCTTCGAAAGAATTCAAGTATGTTGATAAATAACAAACTTATTCCTGAAAATTCATTTCTTTTGACTTTTTGAGGCATTTTAATAAAATTCTTTGCAAAATTTAATTATTTTCATAAATAACAATATTTATCACAAGAATTCAATTATTTTTAAAAGTAATACATTTTTTTTGGAAATTCAATTATTTTAAAAAATTCTAATAAAATCGTTAGCAAGAATTCAATCATTTTCACAAGAATTTAATAAAATGACACATAGACATTCAATTATTCTCAAAAATTTTAAAAGAATTCTTTGTAAAAATTAATTATTTTAAATAAATTTTCGCAATTCAATGATTTTCAATATATATACTATTTTCACAAAATTTCTAAACAGAATTCAATTATTAAACATTTTTTTTTTAAATCTTCGTAAGAATTCAATTCTTTTCATATGATTAATAAAAAAAAAATAGAAAATTAAAAATAGAAAAAAAAATTCAATTTTTTTCATGAATAATACAAATTTCTCAGGAATTCGATTATTTAAATTAGAATTTTCATAAAATTAGTCGAAAGAAATCAAATATTTAAAAATTTTTATAAATTTCTTCGCAAGAATTAAATTATTTTTACAAATATTTAAATTCTTTCATGAATAACAAAATTTGTTGCAGGAATTCAATTTATTTGCAGGATAAGAAAGAAGGAAATATTTTTGATGAAAATTAGGAAAAAGTCAGGAAAATCAAATATAGAATGAAATTTTTGTCAGTTTTGTGAAGTGGCTAAAACGAGTTTTTTTGATCGTCAAGTTTAATTTTTCGATAGCTACATTTTTTACTACTTTTTTGTAGTTTGAAATCTTTTTTTTGCTACTTTTTTTAAAATTAATTATCGAGTGCGAAGTCTGTTTAAATCATTATCTCCCCTTAAATAAAATGCCTATATTCACCAGACTAAATTTGTTTTTCTCCACGTAGTGTTTTCGATTATCTAAATTACAAATTATTCAAAAACTTTTTAAAAATCTATAAAAACATCTTCAAACAAGAGAGAGAGAGAAGAAAAAGAAATTACTTTATATGTATTTTAATAATTTAATATTTATCTAATTAAGGTAGTAGCTAAGGGTAAGAAGGAAGGGAGACGAAAATAGAATTAAGTCAATCGGTGCGTAAACTCGACAGTTTAACTCCCGGCTATATTTCAAAATGGCTTCCCTTCCAAAATGGTGGCTCATCAAGGAGTGTTAATATTTCGAGAAAGTGAAATTTACATTCTAAAAAGATATTTTTCTTCTTTAATTAATAACAAAAAAAAACATTATTCGTCACAATTTAAATAAAAATATTCACAATATCGTGGAAAGTTGCGATCAAAATTTGCAGGAGAGATATTATTTGAAGGGTTGTGTATTTTGAAGCATCATGTTCAATAAATTATGAGCTTATCAGAAATTGTACAGCCATTAAATGAACTAGTGTAGATTCAATGTCAAAATTTGATTGACGCATTTATCAGATTCATTTTGGATTAATATTTTAGCTAATTAATTGCAAAATGTCAATCATGTGTTTAAATTTTTAAGGATTAATATTTTCACTCGAATTTTATTTATTCTAATATAAATAATCAAAGCAGGTAACAATATGTATAAAATCTGTTTTTTTTTAGATTTTTGGTAACGAAAAGGATTTGGTAAAAAATCAGATTTTAATTTCCAAAATTAGTTTTGTCGCAAATTAAATTCTGGCTTCTTGTTATTTGGATTTTTAATTCTTGTTAGTCTATTTCTTTTTTTTGGATTCAGTTACATCTAAATTTTTTTGTGGTTGCAAAGTAGAATTTCGTTATCCAAAAGCCGCAATTTTTGATAAATTGAAAACATTTAGTGTAGTGAAACTAATTTATATAGGAAGCAGTAGTATAAAAAAGGAGGAAAATAGAAATAAACATTCGAAGTGTTGATACGAGGCAGTGAATGTCAATTTCAAGTTAATGGCAAACGTGCCTCTTTTCAATCTCGAAATGGTTGTTCCTTTTCTAGTTTGGACTTTTTTTTTACGAGTCTGACACCTTTTCCAGGCAACACGCTGCTTTTTTGCACGGATACGAAAGTTCATCGTTGATGGCACACCGTGATAGGCAATCCATCTCGTTGGAGGGGCCGTTCGCTGACTCATTCGACACGTTCATTTAAAGAACTGCAATTTACATTCAAAGCACATGTGGTACAATTTTTATTTTCTCCATCATCTATCTTCATTCATTTATCAATTTTTTTTTGTTTGTCCGCGTTTTACAACATAAACAACCAATCAATTACTGTTTCTCAAAATTTCACAATTAAATACATTTTCCATTTTATATGCGGAACGCTAAAATTGACTTCATCAAAACAAAAATGATATTCAATTTCAATTAAATCGTTCAGAATTTTCTTTCATTCAATATTTCCTCTTTTGATTCTACCATGACGTATATATATATTCGAAAACGAACAAAATTTTGATTTACAAAATTGTAGAATTTACTTTTTTAAACACTAATTTTAAAAACATTACAGAGTTGATAAATGATGAAAACTTTCAAAATGGAAAATACAGCGTCTACAAATGAAAGCTTGAATATATTCTCACTCCACGGACAAATAATTTGCAAATTACATTTTACATTTTGCATGAAGTGAATTTATTTTTTAAGCGGAAAAAAATACTCTGTAAAATAGAACCAATTTTCAACAAAATTTCCCTTTTGCATCGTACGCTGATGTTTTGACTTTTAACAGAGTCTATTTGGTATTTGCACACACACACACACACACACACACACACACACTGACTCTAAATTGGGATCATGTGCAATTAAACTGATGGATAAAAAAAAATAGTAACAAGAGAAGATATGGATAAATTGAAAAGAGTAAAATTTGTTCGGTGGAATAGTTTTATATTAAACCAGTGAAGACACGAAGTCAAGCAGAAAATCTGAGCGAAATCCCCATGCTTCGATATTCTATATACTCTATATAGGAATTCCAGAGTCGTTTGGAAAATTCCGCTTGTCAACGATACCAGAAAGTGATTTTAGAAGAATCTACACTGTTGAAAGTACGAGGTTAAAGTTTTAATAACAATCGAGAGAAATTTTATCCAGCGAAAAACTTATAAATGTTTTTTAAAAAGTATATGACCAAAGGAAACTAAATTAGAGCAGAATTTTCATAAAATTTTAACATTATAGAATATTTTATATAAGCTGAGTGTTCCAATTAGTATAGAATAGGAAAAATTTCACTAAACCTAATAAAGAAAAAATTAAAAAAGAATTCTGGACTAAAATTATTTTTAAATTAAAGCATCTTAATTAATTTTTATCATCAGCATGAATACGAGATTCAATTTTACATTATAATATTTATTGTATAAATTACAAATACTTTTTTTTGTGAAATGCAGGACTCGAACTAGGTGTGTAAATCCAATGAAAGTCCGTAACTTTGCTTGAAGTCAGTAAAAGTCCGCTTTCTTTAAAAAAAGGTCCGTAAAGTCCGTAATTTGATTCAAAAAGGATGAAAAGTTCGTAAATTGTACGATATAATTTTGATAATTTTAGAGAAATTACAAATGATTGTAGAAATTCAATTATTTTCAAAAATTAATAAAATTCTTAGCAGAAATTCAATTATGTTCAAAAAATTTTTTTAATTCTCATTAAAATTTCAATTATCTTTAGAAATAATTAAATTCTTCTCCGAAATTCAATTATTTTCAAAAATTTTCCCCAATTCGATTTTCAATATCTATACTATTTTCATAAAATTTTCCAAAAGAATTCAATTATTTCAAAAAAAATGTAATAAAATTCTACACAAACTTTTAATTATTTTTAAAAAATGATAAACATTTCACAGGAATTTTATTATTTACAAATTTTTTTATAAATTTCTTTCGCAATCATTCAATTATTTCCATAAATAATAACATTTTTATGGGGATTCAATTATTTTCGTAAACAATAATATTCTTTTTAGGAATTTAATTATTTTCATAAATAATAAAACTCATTGCAGAATTCCAATTATTTTTAATACAATTTTAATCGAATTTCAAATTTTAATAAATTTCTTCGCAATCATTCAATTATTTTCATAAATAATAAAACTCATTGCAGAATTTCAACTATTTTTAATAAAATTTTTATCGAATATCTCGAAAAATGTAATTATTCTCTTAAAAATTTTATTAAAATTCGTTGATAGAATTCAATTTTTTGAAAATTTGTTGATAACGATTCTTTATATGAGAATTGAATTTTAAGAAACATTCAATTGTTCAATAAATTATTTTTTTTTTTTTAAATATAATTGAATTTTAGTAGAATTTTCTAATAAAAATTAATAACGCAATATAAAGTGAATTTTTAAAAATAATTGAATTTTGAAATTAATTTTTTTCAAAAAGTTTTATTGAATTTTTTAAAAATTATTTGAAGTTTTTATTTTCTAATATTTATTTAATTGAAGAACTTACGTAATAAAAATAATAAAATTATTTTCAAAAATTTTAATAAAATTCTTCCCAAGAATTCAATTATTTTTCATAAATAACAAAATTATTCTTAAAAATTAAATTATTTTTAATACAATAAATTTTAATCGAATTTCTCGGAAAATGAAATTATTCTTAAAAATTGCATTAAAAATCGTCGAAAGAATTCAATTATTTAAAAAGATAATGATAAAATTCCTTATGAGAATACAAATTTTAAGAAACATTCAAATATTTAATAAATTATTATTTTTTTGTATTTAAATAATTGAATTCTAGTTGAAATTGTACAATATAATTTGAAGAATTTTGGAGAAATTACAAATAATTGCAGAAATTCAATTATTTTCAAAAGTAATAAAATTCTTTGCAAATATTCAATTATGTTCAAAAATTTTTAAAAAGTCTCGTCAAAATTTCAATTATTATTTTTGAAAATAATGAAAATCTTCTCTGAAATTGAATTATTTTCAAAAATTTTAATAAAATTCTTGGCAAAATTTCAATTATTTTAAAAACATTTTCTCAATTCAATGATTTTTAATACCTACTATTTTAATAAAATTTTCCAAAAAATTCAATTATTTAAACAAAATTTAAAAAAATTTGTATGCAAACCTTTAATTATTTTTATAAAATAATAAAAATTTCATAGGAATTCAATTATTGACAAAATTCTTTTAATAAATTTCTTTGCAATCATTCAATTATTTTCATAAATAATAAAATTTTTAACACGGATTTAATTATTTTCAGAAAGAATAAAACTTAATGCAGAATTTTAATTATTTTTAATACAATTTTAATCGAATTTCTAGGAAAATGTAATTATTCTTAAAAATTTCACTAAAAAACGTAGAAAGAAATCAATTATTTAAAAATATGATGATAAAATTCTTTATGAAAATTGAATTTTAAGAAACATTCAATTGTTCAATAAATTTTTTTTTTATTTAAATAATTGAATTCCAGCAGAATTTTCTAATAAAAATTGATTTAAAAATTAATTTCAGTTAAAATTTTAGATAATATTATTGAATATTAAAAGCAATATAATGTGAATTTTTAGAAATAATTGAATTTTGAAATTAATTTTTTTGTAAAAGTACAATTGAATTTTTTTTAGTATTATTTGAAGCTTTTTTTCCTAATATATATTTAATTGAAGAATTTACGAATAATTGAAATTTCGTAAAATTGAATATTGTAAACAAATGGATTTGGAAATTGTTAAAGGAACTTTTATGAAAATTATTAGAAAGTAGTTGATTTAAAAGAGAATTTTAGTTAAAAATTCTAGAAACAAGTTGACTTGAAATGATGAAAATAATTTTAAAGAAGTTACAAATATTCTTATAATATAAAATAATGATTTTATCTCTCGGTCATCTTTAATTATAAGATCCTAAAGTTCTGAACGTTCAAATGAACGAAATTTATTTATTTCTTCTCCAAATTAAATTTTTATTGCAATTATTTTGCGTTACTATCCAAAAAATTAATTACTGAGTTTCTAAACGCAAATATTTCAGTTTTTAAATTTGTTTGTGATTAGTAATTTATTAAAATATCTTCAATAAAAAATATTTCGTTCATTTGAACGTTCAAAACTTGGGGATCATTTAATTATTATAAAACATGAAGAAATCAATAACTCCGAGTCGAAGACTTGAAGTTATCGATATCTTCATGTTTTATAGTTATGGAAAAAATTTTGTAGTTTTAAATGAAAATGTTCTCTTATTTGACTCGAATTGGTTACATTTTTTGTCAGTAATTACTAATCGGTTCGTAATTTTTCATTTTCAGTCCATAAAGTCCGTATTTTTAAATACTTTCACTGGTTCGAGTCTTGAAAATGAAAAAGCAGATTTTACTGCTTCTATATAATAGTATATATGTATAATGCAACTTTTCGAATATTATTCATGTGCCATGTCTCTTAGAACAATTTTCGATTTCGTGTCCTGGTTTCTCATTGTGCAAGAGCTTCGCGCGTATTCCTTTATCTTATAAATTCATTCCTATCTCCAGCGTTAGTGAGAGAGAAATACGAGAATATTCTGCATAATGTCGCGCACTCTCGGTGAGTAGCTTGTCTATTGTCATTCTCCGAAGTAGCAAGTGCAAGTGATTCTGACGATTAGAACTTTGCTCTCTCTGCTGTGAAAGCTTTGCAGACCGATGGTACGTTTATTTAATTAAATCGCCATGACGAATACAGGGGACGATATAGATGGTCAGAACGAGATTCGAATTTTCGGCTAAAGCTATTCGAATTAACAACTTCTGTAATTTGAAAATTTACTTGATCGTGCTGCGAATTTATATAGATTAAAGGAATTTACATTTGCGCCACTCAACTGAAATACTATTGACAATTACCACTTCAAGAAATTAAATTCAACATAATTAGCAAAAAAAAAAAATCTTTTCTTTGACAAAAATTTCTTGGTCTTTTCTTGGTTCTTGTTCCTTTTCAAAATTATTTTAATATTCAAGACGATCTCGATGATCGAAAAGTGTTTTTGAAAATCTTTTTCAAATTTCCTTACTCAACAAAAAATGTTGTATTTTTAAATTTGAATATTATCCAATCAAAAAAGCTATGTATATCAAAAGCTTGCCCTCATAAATTGATAAAATGTTTTCATAAAAGTTACCTCGAATTTTCGTGTTTCGATACAAAAGTAATTTTATGAGGTTGCTGAACGCGCTTAAAAAACGACGCTTTTTTACGTTTTAGAAAGTCACGCATAAAATATATATTCATACAATATACCGCATTATTTTATACTACATTTACAACAATTTGTCATGAACCAAACCAATTTCATTACTTTTAAACGACTCTTGTCATATTTTACATTAATTTTCTCATGAAAGGATAAAATTTTATTTTACACCATCAAAAAAAAAAAAAAAAAAAAAAAAAGTTACTCAGTAATGAAACTATAATTTTTCAATTTCTACTAAAAATTTCAAAATGTACATTGACAAGATGTACATTGATAAATTTAAAAAATACTTTATTATCCAACACGCAGAAAATAGAAAAGAAATTCCCCTGTGTTACAATTTAGAAAAATATTATTTTTCAAAATATTTATATTTAATTTTAAAAATAATATTCATGTAATATTAAATTTTCATTGTTTGTAACTTTAAGACAAAAACGTCTTTTTAAAAAACAAAATGAAAAACTCTCGCACCCTTTAGATGAAACGGCTTTGAAAACTAAGAAATACTCAACTAAAAGTTTTTAGTAAACTTCTTTACGTTTCCTGTTCTCTGCTTTACTTGTGTCTTTTCAAACCTTTTGAAAGAGAAACTACAAACAATTAGGAAAACTGTTGTCCATTTAACTCTCAACTGTTGTTCTTTATATCCAGTTTAAAAAAAATTTATTTCATCTGAAAGAATTTATTAACTATTCTTAATTTTATTAATTAATATTGTAAATTAAGAATTAAGAATAGTTAATAACGCGTTTTATTTACTTTAATAGAAAAATATGGGTAATGAAAACAAATTGCAAAATTCAAGAAGAAAAAATATTTTTTAAAATAATTTCTTGAACTAAATTTTTCAAATATGATAAAACAATTATCGAATGTCATGTAAATGTTTATTGTTTTAATGATACAAAGCAAAATCGATTTAGGAAACATTTCATGTGCTTTTGTATTGAATTAAAAATAGACATAGTAGTCGCGGTTACTAATAAATTACAACGATTTTGATGCTGCCACCAGAGAGACAATATTTCAATCGCATTATTCAATTATTCAAAAAGTAATTTTGCATTTCAATTACTGTCAGAATCGAAATGTCAATTAATTACACCAAAGCTCATTTAATGAAATCAAAATTAGCAATCGTTTAATCGTTTAAATTTTTTAGGATTAAGATTAAAAAAAATTAATTTTGAATATTTCGTCTAGAACCAAATTTCAATTTTTTTGTTTCCACAAAAATTTAATTTCCTTTTTCCCTGATTTCCAGACAAAATTTTAACTTTTTCCCCGACCAGAAAAGAATATTCTGATTCACTTTAAAAATGATTAGATGCTGAGAAAAATGTTCTAATACATTTATTTACGAATTTCTTTAATTGTGAAATTATTCGAAAACATCGACAAGAATTGTTCCTTAAAAGTACAAAAAATTCTGATTTTCAAAAATTTGAATTCGAAACCATTTCAAAATTTAATTATTTCTAAATTCCCCCCCCCCCCTAATGCTTTAGTTATTTAATTATTATCTAAAATTTTAACTAAAATTATTCATTTTTAAATTAATTTTTATTAGAAAATTCTACGAGAATTCAATTATTTAAATACAAAAATAAATAATTTATTCAATAATTGAATGTTTCTTAGAATTTAATTTTTATAAAGACTTTTAGTAACAACTTTTAAAAATAATTCATTTCTTTTAAGGAATTTAATTAACATTTTACTGAAATTTATCATATTAAAGAATTTTATAACAGTTGTTGAAAATAACTGAAAACTTTTTGAAGAATTTTATTAAATTTTTTTTTAAATAATTGAATTCAAGAACATTATTAAAATTTCTGATAATAATTTAATTCTTGAGAATATTTTCGCTATCTATTTATAAAAATAGGTAATTTAATTCTTAACGGGAATTTTTAAAAAATTTGAAAAATAATTTAATTTTCCGAAAGTATTTTATTAGTTTTCAAAAGAATTTAATTCTCATGATGAATTTTGATATTTATCGAAATAATTGAACTTTGAAAAAGAATTTTATTAAAATTCCTTAAAATAATTGATTTTATGTAGAAAACTTTTTTGTTTTTCAAGATAATTGAATTATTTTGCAGAATTACTTAAAAAATTTTCAAAATAATTAATTTCCTGTGACGAATGAAAAGTTATTTATGAAAATAATTAAATTATTGCATCGAATTTTATTATTTTATTGAATAATGGAAAGTTTCTTGAGTTTAAATTGATTTTGAATTCCTAAATGAAATTTTATCATTTATGAAAATAATTGAATGTTTTCGTAGAATTGTATCGAAAATTTATTTTTATCAATAATTAAATTTTTAATAAATTTCATGAAAATAGTAAATATTGAAAATCATTGAATTGGGAAAAACTTTTAAAAATCATTGAAATTTTGCAAAGAATATTATTTAAATTTTTGAATATAATTTAATTTTTGGCGAAAAATTTTGCTATTTATAAAGATATTTGAATTATTCTTGACGAGATATTCATTCAAATTTTTAAAAATAATTAAATTTCATCGAAGAATTTTATTACTTTTGGGAAAAAAATTGAATTTTTGTGATGAATATTGTTATTTATGAAAATAATCGAATTTTGTATAGAATTTTATTAAAATTTCTTAAAATAATTGATTTCACGTGGAAAATGTTGTTGTTTATCAAGATAATTAAATTCTTTTGCAGAATTACTCAAAAAATTTTTGAAAATAATTTTTCTTTGACGAATAAAAAGTTATTTATGAAAATAATTGAATTATTCCAACGAATTTTATTATTTTATTGAAATATTTTATTTTATTTTATTTTATGGAATTTTTCTTAAATTTGGATTGATTTTGAATTCCTAAATGAAATTTTATCATTTATGAAAATAATTGAATGTTTTCTAAACAATTGTATCAAACATTTTTTTTAATAATTAAATTATTTGATAAATTTTATGAAAATAGTAAATATTGAAAATCATTGAATTGTGAGAAACTTTTGAAAATAATTGAAATTTTTGCAGAGAATTTTATTTAAATGTTTGAAAATAATTGAATTTTTGGCGAAAAATCTTGCTATTTATGAAGATAATTGAATTCTTGACGAGATATTCGTTTAAGTATTTAAAAATAATTGAATTTCTTCGAAGAATTTTATTACTTTTTGAAAATAATTGAATTCTTGTGATGAATATTGTTATTTATGAAAATAATTAAATTTTGTAAAGAATTTTTTTAAAATTACTAAAAAAATAATTGAATTTTTGTAAAGAATTTTGTTATTTATCAGGATAATTGCATTAAAACGTTTGAAATAATTAAGTAATATTAAAAAAATTCATTCTAATTTTATCAAATAATACTAAATATTAATTGTTATTCATCATGAGAAGTCGTAATTCTTTTATTTTTTCACAAAAGATTCGAAAAGCCTTCTCACTGTAGTATAATCGTTCAGAGAAAATTACACCGTACGTTCTGGAGCTCGTAATTTACTTTAGCCGAAGAGACGACGCGACGAAGCGTTATATACGTGTGTCTATATACATATATAGTATAAAGGTGTACCCATACCTCCAAAACTTAATGGCAAAATTGAATGGCAGAAATATTCTGATCGCTGACTACCGGTCTTTCTTAAGTGATGCTACAAGTCATTCAAGAAAAGATTCTCAAATATTTTCAGTCACGAAAACGAGGGAATACCATTAAATATATTACCTTTTATGTACAATAATTTTATGAACTAGAAATTTTTATTTTCCCTCAAAGAAATTTAACGTCAAGTTAGTTGACCCGAATTTTTTTAATTGTGTTCCTTTTAAATAACGATAACAAATTAATGTAAATAGTTTTTGAAAGTAAAAGAGAGTCTTGGAAATGGTACTTAAATTTCTTTACAAAAAAAAAAAAAAATAATTCTCGGTATATTCTTTGTGAAAATATTTTAGTTATTCTTTCAGATAATTTTAACCAATTTTCATGAATTTAAGAAAAACAGTGACAATAACTCTATGTGTATAGATAATAAACACTAAATTAATAAATAATTTTTATTTTTTCGATTGTGTTGGTTACAAATTCTTTTTTTTTATTCACTTTCTCTTGGATTGTTTTATCTATACAATTTTTTTAGTGCTGATAAGTATTTATTCTAATTTGAAAAAAATTCTGTTCCCTTCCATTGTTTCTCGGCAAATAATAAAACACAATGGCTCTTCCCAAGGAATAAATCTACACTAGCCAGGAAAGAAGAATAAAGAACAAAAGAAACTTCAACCCCTTAAACTAATAATCGTTCATTTTGATGCCCGTAATCTTTCTCTCTGCTTCCTTATTTCTTGTTGATAGCGTCCCTAATAACACACCAGTAATTTAGTAAGTAGCTTATTCTATATAGGTATTTTGTGAAATCCAGTTAGGAACAGCGGAAGAACAGATATGGTTCACGGAGACGTAAAAGGGTTAATTACGACGTGAAAATGTTTAAGTGGTGTCTAATGAAACCAAGCATACAACTATCTGTATTTTGTACGATCATGTCACTGAAAAAAGTCCTTTATTTTTTTCTATCATTTACTTTTTCCAGCGGTAATGCACTATTATTATTATTTTTTATAAATTCGCAACACCTGGCTGTTGCAATATTATTACTTTCCTCAGAGTCCAGTGGCGAAATAAAGCAGTGAAGCGAGAAGCAATAAATCGCAGGCGACACCAGCGAGGGCTGTCATATCCTAACTACACTAAAGTTAATCACCCAATTACAAACTCTCCAGGTGGAAAATCTTTCGTTGGGGATATTATCATGGAGACTTTTAGAATTTACATGATTTTCAGGGCGCGCATTGCGTCGTTATAATGCGCATCTCTCAACTCAAAAGACACGCTCTTTCAAAGTGGAATCCTGGGAGTTGGGAAATTTCTTTTAATGACTAGCACAATTACCGCGAATAAAAAAGTACTCCTTTGATAAAAAAAAAAAATACTTGTTAGGTTTCTTGCAAGGAAATGTGTGTCGTTGCAATTCATTTTTTTTTTTTTTTTGCAGAATGACTTTTTATATAGGAAAAAGAAAAAACGGGTGAAAAATTAGGACTTGGCTTTAATTAATTTAAAAAAAAAAATCATACCAGAGCGAGGAGAAAAAAATTTATACATAGAGAGACAAGATGATAATCACATTTTGAAACGAAAGTAAAAACTGTCACTAGAAAAACTTTGTTGCAAAATAAATTTTTAGTTGCAAACAATTTTTCAAGCTTAATTTTTTTAATCTTCTACTACTTTTTAAATTCTAAAACAAAAATGTATAGTTTTATTAAAAGGCTTTGCACTCATCTACTAAAACCCACTATTTACTACTTTATTTACTTTATGCTAATATTTAGGCACTTTTTTAGATTTTAGCCACCAAAAACTACTATTTCTGTTTTTTTTTATAATTTACACTATACTTTAAATTTGCTAATACTAGAAATCAAAAAACTGTTTTCAAAAAATTTAATGAAATTTTGTAAAACGATTCAACTACTTCCAAAAAACTATTCGAAATTCAATAACTAGTATATTCATAAAATTACGCAAAAGAAATCAACTATTTAAAAAAAATTGATAAAATTAATCCAAAAATACAGTTATTTTCATAAATAATGAAATTTCCACAAGAATTCGATTAATTTAGAATAGCATTTTCAAAAAATTTCGAAAAAATCAATTATTTAACAAAATTTTTATATAATTCTTCACAATAATTCAATTACTTTCACTAAAAATAACATTTTCCATGAAAATTCGAATTTTAAAAAAAATTTTTAATTAAATTCTAAGCATGAATTTAATTATTTTCATAAATAAGAAAACTCATCGAAGAATTTCAATTATTTTTATTACTATTTTAAATTAATAATCGAAAGATTCAGTTATTTTTACAAATAAAGTATTCCACAAGAATTCAATTATTTTCAAGAATAACAAAATTTTTCACTGCAATTCAATTCTTTTTAAACATTTTAATAAAATTTTTCGCAATAATTCAATTATTTTCATAAATAATAAAATTCTTCTAAACAATTCAATTATTTTTGAAAATTTTAATCAAATTCTTGGCAACTATTCAATTATTTTTATAAATAGTGAAATTCATCGAAGAATTTTAATTACTTTTAATACTATTTTTAATTAATTGTGCGAAAAATTCAATTATTTTCACAAATAACAAAATTTTTCACAGAAATTCAATTCTTTTTAAACATTTTAATAAAATTTTTCACAATGATTATTTTCTTAAATAATAAAAATCTTCTCAGGAATTTAATTATATTTGAAAACTTTAATAAAATTCTTTGCAATTATTCAATTATTTTCATGAATAATAACATTTATCGCAGGATTTCAATTATTTTTAATACAATTTTACAGGAATTGCTCAAAAAATGTCATCATTCTTAAAAATTTAATTAAAATTCGTCAAAAGAATTCAATTGTTTGAAAAAATGTTTTTTTAAAAATTTTTTTGGAAAAATTCAATTATCCACAAAAATATTAAAATTTTTCACACGAATTCAATTATTTTCAAATATTTTAATAAAATTGTTCGTAAAAAATCAATTATTTTAAATACAATTTTAATTTAATTTTTTTGAAATAATTCAATTATTCTTTTAGATTTTAATAAAATACTTTCCAAGAAATTCAATTATGTCGATAAATAACAAAATTATTCCCGAAAATTCAATTATTTTGAGACACTTCAATAAATTTCTTTGTAAAATTCAATTATGTATTTAAATTAGAATTTGCATAAAATTAGTCGAAAGAAATCAATTATTTAAAGATTTTTATAAAATTCTTTGCAAGAATTTTAATTATTTTTATAAATATTTAAATTCTTTCATAACTAATTAAATTCGTTGCAGGAATTCAATTTATTAGCAGGATAAGAAAGAAGTAAATATTTTTGATGGAAATTAGGAAAAAGTCAGGAAAATAAAGTATAGAATGGAATTTTTGTCAGTTTTGCGATGTTTCTAAAACGAGTTTTTTTTGATCGTCAAGTTTTATTTTTTGATAGCTACTTTTTTTACTACTTTTTTTGTAGTTTGAAATCTTTTTTTTGCTACTTTTTTTAAAATTAATTATCGAGTGCGAAGTCTGCATTAACTATATTGTTCTAAATTATTACTGTACTCACGGAATTTGTCTTCTTCAATAGAAATTCAAAACTCACCTGAAACAGAAAAAATTAATGTATTTAGAAATGAATAAAATACGAATTCTGATAAGATTAAAAAAAACAATGAGGAACAATTTTTTCGAAAATTTATAGATCCGATGCAGTGGATGTTCCAGTTTTCGTCCATTTTTTATGATTTCTTTTATAATTATTTTAATTGATGTTTAAAATTAGTTAAATATTATTGTCTTGAAGTATAATTATTAGTTCATACCTAAACAGATTTAAGGAAATAATTTTTTTAAAATTAACTATAATAATTTGAATGTACTTTCATTCTTTCACTTTCTCTGTCCCTCACTATCTGAAGTTGTCTTTTGTTTACACTTTTGTTTTTTGTTAACCTTAGATAGATTGTATATTATATTATTATGTTATAATTACTTTTATTTAATAATTATTTCAAAATTGTAATGACAAATAAAAATCATCAGAATTTTTTTCACTTCTCTTCATTAAAAGACTAAAATTTTGTTAAATATCATGTTTTGTCAAATTGAAATTATGCAGATTTACTTCTAAACAAAATTAGAAAATTGTTAAACAACTGTGATTAAGAAATAGAAAATTTATTTATTTTCCATTATTTTTGTTAATAAATCACAATTTTTTTAACAAAATTATTATTTTGTTTTAGAAAAAGAAGAAAAATATTTGCAATAAATTAGGACAAGAATTTTTTTTTGACATTTATGAAAATAATTGAACTTTGGAGAAGAAGTTTGTTATTTATAAAAACAATTGGGATTTTTTTCAAATTTTTAACATAGTTGAATTTTATAAGAAGAATTTTTTTTTTCTGAAAATATAATTGAATTTCTGCAATTATTGGTAATTTCTCCAAAATTGAATTTTTTTAGTGTTTTCAACAAAAATTTAAATTAGAAAATTTTCAAATTCTATAATTTTTAAAATTGCTAATTTTATTTTAAAAAGGCAGCAAGAAGTTGGCCGCGCGAATTGTTGCTGTTTTTGTTAAAATTAAAGTGTACAGAAATAGCTTATTTTTTAAATCATTTCTTCTAAATTATTTCTCATAAACATTGCAAACCCCAGCATAGTCCAAAAGTTACTGTAAAAATATTCTAAATAAAATGATTAAATAAAATCCCCTGGCAAAATTATCGATAAATTTCAATTAGCAGATTCAAGTTGAATATTAATAGAATTGCATAGCACTGCTACACCCTCGAAACAATAAAGGCAATATAAGAATCGTAGCTATTTTTTTTCTCTAATCTCGTTCAACCGACTTCTCTCATAATTAATTTAGTTAGCTGAAATGACTCCTTTGGTGGTTTGATCACAATCTCTATTATTATTTCATTTGAAGTAGAGAGGATCGTCTCGCGAAATTGTTTTTGGGGTCGAATCGGGAGGGACGTGCGTCAAACTTTCCTTTTTCTATACGAGCGCCAGAGGAATTCGTAGGAGACATCGTCTCCGTGAAAATGCATCATTGATGAAGTTCGGATGTACGATACTTGGGACACCCGGTTCGAGGCAATCTCGAACAATTTCGTTCGGCAATTCATCAGAATTAATCCAACGTTGATACTTGCCCTTCCTCTCATCCTCCGAGTCTATATTACGAGACATCGTTCCACTTGCATCGAGGGAAGGAGAAAGAGCGAGAGAGGTGGGCTGCATGTTTCATGTCGACGAATCAATGTTTTTGCATAATTTAAAACCTAATGCAAAGACCTCTTGGTGAAAACCTTTCGGATCTTTTCTATGTACTGGTTCGTCTTCTTTGCCTCACTAACTCCCGACTTTAATGTCCGTCTTTTATTGCAGTACACTATTCTTCTTCCTCTCCTTCTTTGTATACTATCCTTAATGTCGGACGTGATAAGCCTTTTCCGCGTAGTCGTATTTTTTATCTACATCACGCGATCCTTTAGGAAATTATATCAAACCTCTAGGTTTTTCTACTTTTGTTCCTAAAATATTTATACTATAAAAAATATGCTAAATTCCTCCATTCACTGAGGGGAATATTCTATTAATCGTAAAACAGTCTGGCATGTTCCTTTTGCGGTTGGATTTTTATTCTATCATTTACTTATTTTTGTTCATACCTAAATCAGAATTAACAGTTTTCTTAAAATTAGTCATGTCTTTCCTAATTTTGTAAAAGAATTAGTAGAAATTAGTATATAGAAAACTACCACATATTTTAGAGAGTAGTATATTTCCAGAGTTACATTAATCATAAATAATATATTATTGATAAATTTATATAAGATAATAAGCGGATTATGTAATAATAATGAACACGATTGATGGGTATGTAAAGATTTAGTTATTATAATGAGCGATAAAGGGTTGGGACGAGTACTTTAATTAATATAGCGAAGCATAGATATAACGATAAATGACTGGAGGTTGCAGAGGGTTTCTAGCAGATCCATCGATAAGCCGCGATCTGAACACGATGTCGACGAGTGGAGTTAATTAAACGTTAATTACATCCATTTTCCGGCGAACCAACCGACACTAACGAAATTGGCTACCCCCGTAGCAAACCGATACTCTTCCGTCTTCGTTATTTTCGATGCCCCGTCAGTCGACTCTACGCCCTCCTCCACCTCCTCCCCCGCGCCTCTCGCTATTTTAGTTCAATAACTCCTTCTTTCATTATTATTTTTTCTGCTTTTTTTTTTTGTATATGTTCCCGCGATGAAAACCTACATGCCTGACAAGAAAAATGGTATTTTCTACTGCCTCCGACAGCTAAATTAACTACTTTTAAAAGCAGCAATGACAATGACAATCTTCTCAACTTTTCCCGATCTAGGTTTATTTTCCCAAGAACCTTTTTCAATCTGTTCCATATCTCTGTTTATCTATAACGATGATATCGGCGCGAGGGGAAAAAAAAATTGAAATACTTTATCGACATAAAAAAATCACAGTATTGACAAGGGTTATTATTTAACTAAAGTTAAAATAACGCGCTTGTGGTTTGTATTTTTCTTTTTGTATGGTACATAAACATATACTTAAAAACATTTTTCATTTTCATATTAAATTATATTTTGAAAATAAAAGTAAAAATTATTATAAGCAAAAAAAGGTTAAATGCATATTCATATGAGAAATATTTAAAAAAACAAAAACATACACAAAGAGTCTAAGTCCTGGTATAATAATAACTTTACTTATTTTAGTTTAAAATTAATTCAATTTTCAAAGAGTTGCGTTTACAATTTTCATAAATAGATGAAAATTGAAATTTTATAAAATTCCAGTTTTCAATTAATTTCATTAGAAATTTTAAAGATTACTTTGGTTTTCAACAATTTTAATCATTCAAATTCTTCTAAAATTTGTTAAATTTTTTAATATATACATATTTCATTAATTATTTAAAAAAAGTAGATTTATAGATGAATTTTACTCAAAAACATTTAAAAAAATTGAATTTTGGAAAAATTATAAATGATTGCATAAATTTAATTATTTTCAAAAGTAATCAAATTCTTTTCCAAAATTCAATTATTTTTGAAATTTTTAATAAAATTCTTGGCAAAATTCAGTTTCTTAAAAATTTTTAATAAAAATTTTGGCAAAATTTCTAATATTTTCAAAAATTTTCGTCAATTCAATGATTTTCTATATCTATACTATTTTCATAAAATTTACCAAAAGAATTCAATTATTTAAAAAAAATGTAATAAAATTTTACACCAAACTTTTAATTATTTTCAAAAAATAATAAAAATTTCACAGGAATTTCATTATTTACAATTTTTTTTTTTTATAAATTTTTTCGCAATCATTCAATTATTTTCATAAATAATATTTTTAAAAGGATTCAATATTATTTTCGTAAATAATAAAATTCTTTTTAGGAATTTAATTATTTTCAGAAATAATAAAACTCATTGCAGAATTTCAATTATTTTTAGTACAATTAATTTTAATCGAATTCCTCGAAAAAATTCTTAAAAATATTATTAAAATTCGTCAAAAGAATTTAGTTATTTAAAAATTTATACATAGATAAAATTCTTTATGAGAATTCAATTTTAAGAAACATGCAATTATTCAATAAATTGTTATTTTTGTATCTAAATAATTGAATTCTAGTAGAATTTTCTCACAAACATTGATTTAAAAATGGATTTCAGTTAAAATTTTAAATTATAATTGAATTTTCAACGCATTAGAGGGTAAATTTTTAGAAATAATTAAATTTTGAAAAGGCTTTTGATTAAAATCTTTGACATTTTGAACTTTTTATATTTTTAACTAACAATTCTGTGGAATTAATTTTTCTTGAAAAACTTTAATTGCAGGTTTTTTTAAAAATTATTTAACGTTTTTATTTTCTAATGTATATTTAATTGAAGAATTTACGAATAATTGAAATTTTGTAAAATTGAATTGTAAAGAAATGAATTTGAAAATTCTTAAAGAATTGTTTTAAAAATTATTAAAAATAATGGATTTATAGAAAATGTTTAGTTAAAAACGCGAAAAAAATTTAATTTTGTGAAAGTTACAAATTATTGCATAGGTAAATTCAATTATTTTCAAAAGTAATTAAATTCTTTTCCAAAATTCAATTATTTTAAAAATTTTTAATCAAATTCTTGGCAAAATTCAATTTTTTAAAAATTTTTAATAAAATTTTTGGCGAAATTTCAAATATTTTAAAAAATTTTCCTCAATTTCATATGAATTCTATTATTTACAGGGATTAAATTATTTTCATGAATAATAAAATTCTTTTTAGGAATTCAATTATTTTCATAAATAAAATTCATCGCAGAATTTCAATTATTTTTAATAAAATTTTAATCAAATTTCTCGAAAAATATAATAATTGATATTTACAATTTTATTAAAAATCGTCACAAGAAATCAATTATTTAAAAATGTTTTGATAAAATTCTTTATGAGAATTCAATTTTAAGAAATATTTAATTATTCAATAAATTATTTATTTTTGCATTTAAATAATTGAATTCTCGCAGAATTTTCTAATAAAAATTGATTTAAAAATGAATTTCAGTTAAAATTTTAGATTTTAATATTTATTATTCAAATATTCAAATAATATTTGAATATTAAAAGCATTATAGCATGAATTTTAAAAAATAATTGAATTTTGAAAAGGTCTCAAATTAAATACTTTGAGAATCTTAATTCTTCATACTTATAACCAACAATTCTGTAGAATTAATTATTTTGAAAAAGTTTAATTTTAATTTTTTTCTGAAATTATTTAAAGTGTTTATTTTTTGATACGTATTCAATTAAAGAATTTCTGAATAATTGAAATTTCGTAAAACTAAATTGTAAACAAATGGATTTGAAAATTGTCAAAGAACTTTAGTTATTGATGTTTTCGAATAATTTTACAATCGTTTTTAGCAAATAGAAATTTTGTAAATATTTTTTCCAAAATAAATTTAAAATTTCTTAAACAAAATTTGATTTATAACATTTTTTTTTTACTTAAAACTTGTACTTTGTTTATGAAGAAGCAGAAAATGTGCAAATTATTTTCTACTTTTCTAATTTTAATTTTATTAGATAAATATTATCTATCAAAACATGTAAATTTATTCGCCAGAGCATCGAGTCTCCGATTCCAGTTCCATTTGCCCATTAGGGCTTTATCATATTGATATAAATATATATAGTATATTTATATTACTATTATGTTTATTAAATATTGAAATAAAAAACTAATGTATTAATTAATATAACAACTTTTCCACTAACATTAAAAATTTAACGCTCGTTGAGAACAGTGAAATAAGTAATCAAGTTAAACAATAGATTTAAAAAAGGGAGAAGAATAAAATTGGAAAAATGATGAATAGCTCGAAAATCGAACGAAAAATAGTATCATTTTCTCATTTATCACAATTCCATTTTATCAAATATGTTATTAGAGAAAACGATGAAATGATGATTAATGAAATAAATGACTACTCAAAAATATTCGGCCTGTGAAAACTGAATTTTTTTTTCAATAATAATTATTTATTTGATTTTCCAAAAAGATAAGAGATTTTTACTTGGGGTGATGTTTATAATTCCTACTATTTTCGGAGAAACTTTATTATTTCCAAAGCAAATTTCTAATTTATTTTTAATATTATAATTTTTTTTCGATTGTATAAATTATAAATGTCCTTTTTTAATATTTCTTCTTCTACTTCATTGATCATAAACCTTATGAATTTTGCACCAATGTTCAATAATATTTGACACCTTTAAAAATACGCGAATATCGAATGATAAACGATGAAACTAATGCAGATAATACATCATCCAAGAGACATAATATATTAAAAAGAACTAAACAATCTAAGCACTTTAAATTTAGATCAATTTTAAAAAATTCGTCAATTTTTCACCGAATAGAATAATTCTTTTTCAATGCATCCACCAGCGCAACTATAGTATAAAATAACAAGAATAAAAACAAAAAACAGAAAGGATTTCATTTATTGAAGGATAGCATTTTATCCTTAGGCGATTTAAATATATGATCGGGTGGGTTATGAATTTTTCTCGAAAGTTGTAAAATAAATAGAGATACGGAAATTATTTTTTAATCCCTTTACATTGCGCAGAGAAACGATATGGCGAGCGCCAAACCAAAACCACAAATCGTTGTCCCAGTGGTAATCGGTGTGAGTCGCGTAAAAGCACCCGAAACGAATCCAAAAGAGAAGAGAATTGTGAGAGAAGGATCAACATGACAATGAAAAGAGAAACGATCATGAAAGAAACCCACCCACCTGCCCCCCCCAAAAAAAAGAACCGAAAGAAAAAATTTACATAAATACCATATTTTTTTACCCAATAAATTCTTTCTAAAAAAATTATTAAATACTAACTATACAGGAATTTCTTTTTTAAAAATGCAAAAAAGTTTTGTAAATATTGAAAACAATTTCCAATTCGTTCAACGTCCTATCACATGTTCATCAAAATCTCCCCCTTCAATCGAGATATAGTACAAATAGTATCTGCGGTTTTTCATATATTTCTCTCGGATAAATCGAAACTTTTTATTTCAAATAAAAAAGACGGACTCAAATTCTCTTCATGTTTATAAAATAACCAAAGATAAATTAAACATGAAAATGTTAATAACCTCACATCCTCGCATAATTTATAATATAATTAAAAAAAAAAAGAATTCTTACAAAAACTTTGATATTTGCGAATCAGTTGAAAAATAAGAAGGAAAAAAAAAATTGCATTTATCGAACGTTTCAGAGAACTTCAAAGCAATTTTCACTTCCATACATTTTCCAACTAATTTACTAAAGCTTTAAACGCATAAATTCCCGTCATAAACTTATAGCAAGCTTTTAATAGACATTGCTTGAGGGAAAAATTTGGATCGTACAGTATGTAGACAAAAGAAAGATATTTCAAACTTTTTGAAAACTTTTTTTGAAAAGCCACGTCGGATTCTAATTTATATAACAAGAGGCGTGATGGAATGAAAAAACAGGAAGCAAACGGCAGACAAAAGTCAACTCTTTACTAAAAAAAAAAACAAAATTTTTTGGAAAAATTCTAAAATGATTTTTCGATTTTTACTTAAAACTTGAAAGTGACAAGAAATTAAGGCGGAGACGCGACGCCCTAAATTTTCAAAAAAAAGAAAGGAAGCACAAAAACGTCGTCGACGAGTTGTGAAAATGCGCGCGATAGTTACGAACAAAGTTATATATATGTATATATATATCGAGTAGTTTTTACGATAACATGGTTAGGTGCGCTCGTTTATGGTCTAAGTAAATCACTTGGCTTAATTATCCATTTGTCGTTTTTTCGCTCCGACCAAATTCCCAGTGAGTATAAAAGGCGTGTGTGGGTGTGTATTCGTGTTGGGAGGGGTTATATAGTCACAGCTCCCGCAAACAGTATATTTATGTACGTTTTAACAGTTTTAGACAAACAAATGATGATAAAAAAATTTTTTTGTTTGAATTATAATAATAATTATCATGATGACTTTGTATATATGAAATATTTTCAAGGGAAAATTTTAACAAAAACTAACACATTGCATTCGCCGGAGAAATATTTTCATATATATGTATATATATATATATACTCAAACTATACAGTGGAATTTTGTTCGGCGAAATTGTTTTTATTATACCCAGGCCACATATCCGCGCAGCTGCTGCGAAGCATATGGACTTTCTGCGAAACAACTGATTCGTTGACGAAAAATAGATTCTAATTCCTACGAGTTATTTTTCACCCTTCCGTCAAATATGTTCCTTTTGTCTTTAGTCAATTTCACGCATTATTTCTCTAAATTTTCTCTACTTAGATTTTATTGTATATGTTTCTATTTCCTTTTTGTTTCTAATGCGAATGCCAAATGTTAATTTTCTTTTACTTTTATTTTGTTTCTTATAAAAACGAAAGGTTTATAAAAATTATTGTATAAATAATATTATTTAATTATTTTAAGAAGCCAAATTTTAACTGATCTAAATTCGAATTTATGGAGCTGAAGTTAGCGTCGACACTTTAACTAACTAGGTGAATAAAAAAATAGAAATTAGTGCCATTTTTATCTCTAAGAAACACGAAAAAATAATTTTCGATATTTAGCGTCGTCACTAACTTTAGGAACGTATTAAATATTTATTTACATATTTCTATAAAAAAAATTTTATAATAAACATAAATAGAATAATTAAAAATTTAACGATCGCTTCGAGTCAAGCAAATTTATAAATAAATAATGAATTTAAATACAAATATAACAAGATAAATAATAAATGAAATTACTGAACAAAATTTAATATTTTATTGATATTGAAGAAAGAATAGCGCAACAAATTTATAATGCATCAAAGTAAAATAATCTTACCCCAGAAATAACAATCACTTGGGAGCATAAACCTCCTTCTTGTAGCACTATATGTTAATAATAAACACTTTAAATTCTTTTTAATACGAGTCGAACGAATTACTTTGGAAATCGAAATTTTGAACTCGGATATGAAGAAACAATTGACGACACATGGCAATACTGAAGAAAAGTAACACTTTACGAAAGCTGAAGAAAAATGGCGTCACTCGTTCTGACACATGCGCACGCTGAACAGTCAGTGGCGCCACTTTCAAAAGCGGGAAATTTTAAATGTCTAAAATTAAAACTTGTATACTAATCGAATAGAATCGTCATTGACGAAGCATCGTGTACATGAAATGGAAAATAAAATAAAAAAGTGAAATACTAATTGAAAATAAATAGATAAAATCTAAAATAAAACATATAAAAATGTAAGAGAGGTATAAAATAGAATATGAAAAATATAAAATAGAATATAACAAAATATAAAATAGAGTATAAAAAAAATAAAATAGAGAAAAAAAAAAATAGAATATAAGGAATATAAAATAGAATATAAAACGATGAAATAAAATATTAAAATATAAATATAGAAAAAAATGAAAAATATATATACAAACAAACAAAATAAAATATAAAAAGAAAATATAAAAGTATAAACTAAAAAATGTGAAATAAAATTAAAAATATAGGATACCTAAGCTAAAAGCTATAATATTAATTAAAAAGAAAAAAGTATAAAATAAAGTATTAAATAAAGCAGGCTTCGCACTCATCTACTAAAACCTACCATTTACTACTTTTTTTAGATTTCACCCACTAAAAGCTACTATTTCTGTTTTTTTTAGAATTTCCACTTTAAATTCGCTAATAATAGAAATCAAAAAACTATTCTCAAAAATAATAATCAAATTCTTTAAAACGATTTAATTATTTTCAAAAAATATTCGAAATTCAATTATTTTCAATATCTAGTATTTTTATAAAATTGTCTCCAAAAAAAAATTCAATTATTTCAAAAAAGAATTGATACAATTCCACCAAAATTCAATTATTTTCATAAATAATAAAATTTTCATAGAAATTCAATTTTTTTTAAACATTTTAATAATATTTTTCGCAATAATTCAATTATTTTCATAAATAATAAAATTCTTCTCAGTAGGAATTCAATTATTTTTTAAAATTTTAATAAAATTCTTTGCAACTATTCAATTATTTTCATAAATAATAAATTTCATCGCAGGATTTCAATTATTTTTAATACAATTTTACAGGAATTTGATCAAAAGATGTAATTATTCTTAAAAATTTAATTTCAATTACTCGAAAAAATCAATTATTTAAAAAAATGTTTTTTTTAAAAGGAAGGCAATTCGAAGGAAAGCAATTATTTTAAATACAATTTTAATTAAATTTTTTTTGGAATAATTCAATTATTCTTTTAGATTTTAATAAAATTCCTCCTAAGAATTCAATTATTTACATAAATAAATTCTTCGAAAGAATTCAATTATGTTGATAAATAACAAAATTATTCCCGAAAATTCAATTATTTTGAGGCATTTCAATAAAATTCTTTGCAAAATTCAATTATTTCCATAAATAACAATATTCATTACAAGAATTCCATTGTTTTTAAAAGTAATAAATTTTTTCTTGGAAACTCAATTATTTAAAACCCCCACAGCACCGAAACTTTCCTAAAAATTTAATAAATATTTACTTGCAATATTCGTCATATTTAATTGAAAAGTTTAGTAAAAATTGTGTAAAGATTTAAATGTCCCGATTAAATAAATGTTTAGCGCGAAGCTTGCCAGAACATTTCCTGAACATGAAATTACATCTTCGCATAATTATAATTATGCGAAGATTTTTTTGAAATGTTCAGGAAAGCTTCGCGCTAAACATTTATTTAATCGGGACATTTAAATCTGTACACAACTTTCAATAAACATTGCAATTAAATATTCCGAATATTGCAAGTAAATATTTAATAAATTTTTAGTAAAGTTTCGGTGCTGTGGGGGAAAAATTCTAATAAATCTTTCAAAAGAATATTCAATTATTTTTATAAATAATAATAAAATGCTTTTTAAGAATTCAATATTATTTTCAAAAAAATTTAATAAAATGCCTTACAGACATTCAATTATTCTCAAAAATGTTAATAGAATTCTTTGTAAAATTTAATTATTTTTAAAAACTTTTGGCAATTAAAAGATTTTTAATATCTGATATTGTCATAAGCTTTTTAAACAGATTTCAATTATTTATTTTTAATTACTTAAAAAATTTTTTGTAAAAATCTTCGTAAGAATTCAATTCTTTTCATGAATAATAAAAATTTCTCAGGAATAAAATTATTTTAAATAGAATTTGTATAATATTATGCGAAATAAATCAATTATATAAAAATTTTTTATAAAATTCTTCGCAAGAATTAAATTATTTTTATAACTATATTTAAATTCTTTCATGAATTATAAAATTCTTGGCAAGAATTCAATTTATTAGCAGGATAAGAAAGAAGTAAATATTTTTTTAATGAAAATTAGAAAAAAGTCAGGAAAATAAAATATAGAATGGAATTTTTGTCAGTTTTGTGAAGTTTCAAAAATGAGTTTTTTTGGTCGTCAAGTTTAATTTATCGATAGCTACTTTTTAGTACTTTTTTTTAGTTTGAAAGCTACTTTTTGCTACTTTTTTAAAATTAATTATCGAGTTCAAAGTCTGATAAAGTATAAAATAAAGTATTAAAAATATACAATAAGATTCAAAGAAATGTGAAACAAAATAAAAAAAATCCTAAAATAGAAAAGAACGAAAAAATAAATTCGACCAAAAAAACAGTGAATAATTGCCCAAAAAAAAATAACTTAAATTGAAGAACCTCTCTCACTCCCTTTTCCAAAAAACAGTCAATAAGTATAAAAACTTCCGTACAAAAAAACAAATACAGCGTCAAATACAAATATTAGGCGCAGAGTTCTTTTAGTTGAAAAAGAGTGTTTTAAAGAAAAAGTTTAGGATCCCTGACAATTTTGACGTGAAATGTACACGCGCCAGTGGCATCCTGTTTAGATAAAAGCAAAGAGCTTGTTCTCTAGGAAGAGTTTTTCGATTTCAGCCCGAGGCTAAAAGAGAGAGAGAGAGAGAGAGAGGGAGAGCAAGAGAAAAAAAGAGAAAAAAATACAGGGAAAGATGCAGCGAGAGAGAGAGAAGGAGAGACTTACGTCAGCTCGGGGCGAAAAATGCATCATTTCTCGAACGAGGCGCACGGGGTGCCGATCTTTTTGGGGTCGCGTAATCGTTGCTCTAAAAGTGGAAGGAGAAAAAAGAAGAAATCTCTGCAAAGGGTGACTGAAAAATCAATTTGTCCTATAACGTGACATCCTTTTGAGATCACTTAGAGAAGATTCCGCGAGGCAGAAGAGAGGAGAGATTCCCCTATACATTTTTTTCTCCACTTCTTTTTTTCTTCCTTAATGGGCTATATACACACAAGCAAAAGAAGGGCGAAACTGACTCTCCGCGAAGTTCATACAGTACAAGTCGCATCTAATGTCTTTGTCGTGTTGACTGTCGACAAATCGCCCTTTCAAGAGGTCACTAAGATCCTCAGAAGGGTAAATTTCTCTCTCCCTCTCTCTCTCTCTCTCTGCCTTTCTTCCTCTATTTGCACACAGCTTTCATCTCTAAACATCACATGCTTTCTCCTTACGGTTAGTTACTTTGTCTATGCTTGTAATTTAATATACGAGAAGATGACGTCATACCATATAATTTAGAGAAGAATAAGACTGCTCATAATTCAATCTAAACGAGATGAATAGAAGTGATCAGGTTTTCAGGGCGCAAAATAAGAAGGGGAAAAAAAAGGAAAACAGAAAAACAAAGAATAATCGCTTGCATAGCTAGGCGTTCGCACCCAACCCGAACCGAGAGAGTCACTTTGGTAAACGAACCAGAAAACAGCACCGAAGAATTATGGGTTTTAGTTTCTGGTATAAAGTAGCGTAATCGTCGAGGGTGCTTGGATAATTGAAGGGTTGGAGGAGACACTGAAGAAATGCCTCACATTTATAGTTTCTCAACCCCCTCACCGCATATACCGCGGCTCAACAGTTTTTCATTTCGGTAAAATCCATTCTCATATAAATTTATACAAAAGAAAATGAAAAACCATATCACACACATTCGGAAGTTGGAAGATCGAGGCCAATGCACACACACCCTATTATTTAAGAAATGGAAAACCCAACGAACCCTACTGTGGTTTATTCAATGAAAATGTCTTTATATTCCATTACGATTCATTTCAGCCTCGTGTGCCTATAGAGATTCGAATGTTATTCATATGAACAATTTTTACTATTACTATTTTTTTTGTTCCTCTCTTCTATTTAATTTTATTTATTATTAAAGAGTCAAGTGTGCCATGTCATATCTAACTTTAAAGAGTTTTTTTTATGCTTTTGCAATATATTAAAGCTGATTTAATTTTATGTATACAATTCATCAAAGTTAAGGTAAAAATTGACCTTTTTTGACCTACAACCCCAGCTGAAAAAGTTCTATAGAATTTCACTTATAATCATTCTCTATGAATTCTAGTGAATATTCTATAGAATTTCTACATGAATTCTATCAAATTTTAGTGATTTTTAATTAAAAAGAATATTTCGTGAAATATTTTTTTAACATTATATTATTGTATGGTTACTACAGCTTGGTCCGTAAATTCAATTATTTTTCTAAATAATAAAATTCTTTTTAGGAGTTTAATTATTTTCATAAAAATAGTACCTATATACTCAGCACAGAATTTCAATTATTTTTAATTTTAAAATTAAAAATAAATTTCAGTTAGAAACAAATGAATTTGAAAATTCGCAAAAAACTTTTTCAAAAATTATTAAAAATAATATAGATTTATAGAAAAATTTTAGTTAACACTAAAAAATAATTTAATTTTAGAGTAATTACAAATGATTGCAGAAAATCAATTATTTTCAAAATTAATAAAATTCTTCGCATAAATTCAATTATGTTCGGAAATTTTTAAAAATACTCTTCAAAATTTTAATTTTTTTTATAAAGAATAAAATTCTTATCCAAAATTCAATTATTTTCAAAAATTTTAATAAAATTCCTGTCAAAATTTCAATTATTTTCAAAAATTTTAATAAAATTCTTGGCAAACTTTCAATTATTTTCAAAAATTTTTCTCAATTCAATGATTTTCAATATCTATTATTTTAATAAAATTTTCCAAAAGAATTCAAGTATTAAAAAAAAAATTTAATAAAATTCTACGCAAACATTTAATTATTTTCATACAAAAATAAAAATTTCACAGAAATTCAATTATTTACAAATTTTTCTATAAATTTATTCGCAATATAATTCAATTATTTTTATATAAATAACATTTTTACAGAAATTCAATTATTTTTCTAAATAATAAAATTCTTTTTAGGAATTTATTTTTATTTATTTATTTATTTTCATAAAATAGGTAAAATAAATTTAACTTTGAAGAAGTTACAAATTATTGCAGAAATTCAATTGTTTTCAAGAGTAAAAATATCCTTCGTAGAAATTTAATTATTTTCAAAAATTTTTAAAAATTCTCATCCAAACTTCAATTATTATCTTTGGAAATAATGAAATATTCTCCAAAATTCAATTATTTTTAAAAATTTGAATAAAATTCTTGTCAAAATTTCAATTATTTTCAAAAATTTTTCTCAATTCAATGATTTTTAATACCTTCTATTTAAATAAAATTTTCCAAAAAATTCAATTATTTAAACAAAATTTAATAAAATTGTATGCAAACCTTTAATTATTTTCATAAAATAATAAAAATTTCATAGGTATTCAATTATTGACAAATTTTTTTTATAAATTTCTTTGCAATCATTCAATTATTTTCATAAATAATAAAATTTCTACACGGATTCAATTATTTTCGTAAATAATAAAATTCTTCTTAGGAATTCATTTATTTTCAGAAATAATAAAACTCAATGCAGAATTTCAATTATTTTTAATACAATTTTAATCGAATTTCTCGGAGAATGTAATTATTCTTTAAAATTTTATTAAAAATCGTCGAAATAATGCAATTATTTAAAAATATAATGATAAAATTCTTTATAAGAATTGAATTTTAAGAAACATTCAATTGTTCAATAAATTATTTATTTTTGTATTTAAATAATTGAATTCTAGTAGAATTTTCTAATAAAAATTTATTTAAAAATTAATTTCTGTTAAAATGTTATATAATAAAGTAATTGAATTTTTTTTAATATTATTTGAAAGTTTTAGTTTTTAATATATATTTAATTGAAGAATTTACGAATAATTGAAATTTGTAAAATTGAATATTGTAAATAAATGGATTTTGAAAATTGTCGAAGAACTTTTTCAAAAATTAATTGATTTAAAGACAAATTTTAGTGAAAAATTCTTAAAAATAATAATTGAATTGAAATGATGAAAATAATTTTGAAGAAGTACAATATTCTTATAATATAAAATAATGATTTTATCAATTTTCCATCTTTAATTATTATAAAACATGAAGAAATCAATCACTCAGAGTCGAAGACTCGGAGTTATCGATTTCTTCATGTTTTATAGTTATGAAAAAATTTAATTTATACTTTTAAGTAAAATGTTCTTTTATTTGACTCGAACTGGTTATATTTTTGACAGTAATTGGTCCGTATTATACATTTAAATGATAAAAACAATTTTTGCCTAAAATTTGTCATAGAAATCAAATGTAAAATTTAATTAAACAATAACATAAAGTTAAAAAATATTATTTCACGAATTTAAATTCTTTGACTTTCTAATTAAAAATCACTAAAATTTAGTAGAATTCATATAGAAACTCGAAAGAATCATTTTAGTGAAATTCTGTAAAATATTTTATTTATTGAATGATTATTAATATAGTTATTAACTTATGTTTTCAGATTAAAACAGCAAAACCTCAAAAATTTTAAAGAATTTATGGAAAAAATATAAAGAATTTTAAAGAATGTGACTAAAAATAAAAACGAAATGTAATGTATTTATATAGGTATACTTGAAGGGAGAATTTTTTTTTCTTTTTCGCTATAATTAAAAATGTAAAAATAAAGTTTTTGATCGAAATAATTCCGCAGTTTATATAGAAATTTTATCCACACGAGGTTTATATAAATTAATTAAGAAAATGTTCGTGAAACTTTAGCTAAAATTAATAATGAAGTTTAATATACAGATGGAAGTTGGTGGAATAACGAGTATATTGCATTGATTATTATTCACTAACAAAATTAAATTTAGGAATAAGAAATTTTTATTTAATTTTAAAAAAGATAATGTTTGCAATTTGTAATTAGTTTATTTTTACTTAAAGTTTTTAAATATATATTAACGACTTAAATAAATTAAGTTACCCTTAAAAATTATAAATAAATAAATTGTTATTTATTGTTATTTTAATAAGTTGTTATTTCTTCCCCCCCCCAAACATACTAAACATACTAATTTATTAGAAAAATTTCTGAAATTTAATTTCCTGAAAATAGAAATTTAATCTCAGAAATAGAAAAAAAGAAGCGAAAAATATAATATATCCCTTGATTGAATGAATTTCTTTTTTAATAACTCAATATAGAACATATGTCGTGTTTGTGTTTATATGATCATTTTTCGTTATTTATGGTGAAAATATATCATTTTTATAGAAGTATATAACATTTATCTTTATGCCAATCTATTACTAATTTACTACATAAAGCCATTTCATAATGAAACTTATATTATATTTTCTTTCTTTATATATAGTGGAATATAATGCCTAATTATACGTTTTAGAACATTAATAATGTAAGAATCAGGAAATTTAATAAGCGAATAAGCGAACGCCCATAGAAAATGAGAAATTATCTCTGCGAAAATGAGTATTTACCAACATTCATTAGATTAAATTACATATTCGTCATTATATGCGCGACCACGTAAAAAAAAGAAGATGTATATAAAAATCGATCCACTATAAATAACTCCCTATAAATGCTTTTGTAATTACTGGAATTTTCCTTAAACTAACGCTTATTGTTTATGGATAGGTACATTTTTACAAAATAAAAAATTTTTTTTAATACTATTAAAAAATTACTATTTTATAATACTTGTTATACTAAGCAACATGTATGTTATAAAAATGAAATGCATTGTTTACTTCTGCAGCATTATTTGCGTACTCACAAATTAGCTGATGAATGTACATGTTTCATTTTTATAACAAAAAATTGATTCGCTTTAATATAATTAATAATATATATTATTATTACCTGCACTAAAGGATAATAAATATTTAATAATTAATAATATTTCATATTTAAAAATAATATTTAATAATCTAATATTATAGTTAAGTATATATTTTATAATAAAATATAATTGTTGGAAATACCTTTAAAAGAAGAACACTTCTGTAGGGATTAATTTAATACTTTAATATAAAATCAAATTTATATTTCTAATTTCTATATATTATATTTTTACTTTTTTCAAGTAATATTGAGAGTAAAAACGAGAATTTAAATTAGAAATATATTTCTAAATTCACCTTTCTACTTTGATAATTAATCATCATTAATGCAAACTGTAGAGTTTTATTAAATCCCGATTTAAAATTAGTTTTCAATTAATCGTCTGATTGACGTAAACATACAATTCGCTTCCGGCAAAAATGATTTAATAATGAATTCAGCTCTCTTTTTGGCGAATGATATGTTAGTTTAAAAAGCCTTCACCAAATATAATTTTGAAATTTATCTATGTTTCTATTTTCAATTATGTAATTACTTACTTTATTACTATTTTTTTTATTTTTATTTTTATGTTTATTTATACTTTTATTAATTAACTAAATAACTACTCTAAAAAAAACTCTATTTTAGTTTTCAAGTAAATTTCAAAGTTGAAAATAAATAATAATAAATAAATAATAAATAATAATAATAAATTACTTAGTTGAGAATTAATTTTCCTTAATTCCAAATAACTTTTTTGTAAAAAAAATAAAAATTAGGAAAACCAAAAAAATATTGACCATCAAAAACTCTCGAAGCATAATTATACTTTTGTTATTTTTTCTGTATTCTATTTTTTAGTATTACAAAATTTTTTATTTTTAAATATAAATTTTTTAAATAATTTCATAATCAAATTTTAAAAAATTCACTTATTAAGTACAAAATTAATTATTACTGTTCATATTTTCAAAATTTTTTTTTAAATTTCACGAAAGAATTCAATTATTTTTTAAAATTTTAATAAATCCTTCTAAACAATTCAATTATTTTTTTAAATAGTAAAATCTTTACAAAAATTTTATTTATTTCAAAACAATCTTAATTGAATTCCTCGGATGAATTCAATTTAAAAAAAAATTTTTTAACACATTTCGAAAAAATTCAATTTTTTCTAAAATTTTAATAAATCTTTCGAAAAATTTCAATTATTGTTATAAATAGTACAATTCTTTGTAGGAATTTAATTAATTTTATAAATAGTAAAATTCTTTGCAGGAATTCAATTATTTTCAAAACAATTTTAATTGAATTCCTCGGATGAATTCAAATATTTTCAAATATTAACATGAAATTTATTTATTTTCTAAAATTTTAATAAGTTTTTCGAAACAATTCAACAATTTTTATAAATACAAAAATTCTTTGCAGGAATTAAACAATTTTTGATCGAATTTAAATAAAATTACAGAAAAGAATTGAATTATTTTCAAAAAATTTTCATAAAATTCAATTTCAACAAGAATTTAAAATTCTCTAAAAATAATTCAATTATTCTCAAAATATTTTTAAAAAAATTGTATATAAAAATTAAATTACTTTTAATGAAATTTTTAAATGTATTTGTAAAAAAAATTGAAAGAATTCAATTATTTTCAAAAAATAATTAAATTCTTGTGATGAATTCAATTATTTTGAATAAACTTAATTTTAATAAAATTCTTTAAAGAAATTCAAATATTTTCTAAACAACTTTAATTGAATTTCTCGAAAAAATTCCATTATTTTAAAATATTTCTATAAAATTCTTCACAACAATTTAATTATTTCTTAAAATTTTAATAAATTCTTTGAAACATTTCAATTATTTTTATAAATAGTCAAATTCTTCGCAATAATTCAATTATTTTTATAAATAGTAAAATCCTTTGCAGAAATTCAATTCTTATTAGGAAAATTTTTAACACATTTCGAAAAATTCGATTTTTTTCTAAAATTTTAATAAATCCTTCGAAAAATTTCAATTATTTTTATAAATAGTAAAATTTTTTGCAGGAATTCAATTATTTTCTAAAATTTTAATAAATCATTCTAAACAATTCAATTGTATTTTTAATCAGTAAAATCTTTCCAAAAATTCAATTATTTTCAAAACAATTTTAATTGAATTCCTCGGATGAATTCAAATATTTTTAAATATTAACATAAAATTTATTTATTTTCTAAAGTTTTAATAAATTCTTCGGAACAATTCAATTATTTTTATAAATAGTAAAATTCTTCACAAGAATTCAATTATTTTCAGTACAATTTTAATAAAATTCTTCTTCATAAAATTCAATTGCTTTCCAAATTTTCAATTAAAATTATTAAAGAAACTCCATTAGTTAAAAAAAATTCAAAGAAGTTCTTCAAAAGGATTTAATTAGGATTTTTTTAAATTTTAATAAAATTCTTCTTGTAAAGAGAAATTATAAAAAAAGTTAAGAATCAAAAAAGCAAACAACTAACTTCAAACTGCGAACAGATTACCGGAACATGTACTTTATTATTATTAATTAATTAATTATATACAAAATAAATTTAAATGCGAAAATACTACAACAATTTTTCTTTTCATTTTTTAGATAATGCACTTAAAATATAAAAAAGTTTTTGAATTTTTCTAGAAGTTAAGTTATTTTTATTTTTTTGTATGTCAGATTGTCGTCCTTAAAATTTATTTACTTTGACCATAAAAAAAAATAAAAAGTGTCGCCTACATAAAAGAATGTAAAAATGGATTATTATTCGGCGTGTTATTAAAAGAAATTCTCTTTTTTCTATTTCCTGAATGAGTGCAAAAATGGTCGTAAACCTTCTATCCTTTTTTTTCTCTCTCTCTCTCTCTCATCGTTCAGTTTTACAGAATATGTCTTTGACAAAAGGTTACAGTTGGCACAGATGGCAATGTCCTAAAAGAGGAAAAGGGCACGAAAATACCAGTCTGTTTATGAATATATGTATTCCATTTAATGATCAATGGAACCATCTGATAAAATCCTCAAATTACCGAGAAACGATGAGTATACGAGAAATAAATCTGACAAAGCCCCCATTTCTCACTCGAATTTCGAACCTATTTCATACGTATACTCTTTTGCAAAACCACGAAATGGACAATTGCTCTTGCCACATACAAGCACAAAAAGTAAAGAATAAATATATATTTCTACAGTATTGAGGTGGATTGTGTGAATACTATTTTTTATCATTGCTTTACGAAAAATCGTTTATTTTCGCTAAAAATATAAAAAATTTAAATACCTAAATAATAAAATACTTCAAATAAAAAATTTATTAAACCAAACGAAATATTTACGTAAATTATTACCGACTACAATAAATTTATCAATTAAATTTTAATCAAGTTTATGTAAATATTTATTTAAATTGAAACGCAAAAGTTATTAAACTAAACCAAATAATTACGTAAATCAAATATAAATATTTAAATAAATATTTGAATTTGATTAATATTGAAAAAATTGTTTGTTCATTATTTTTATTACTTTGTTCAAAAAAGTTACAATTTATGATTTTTCGTTTTTATAAAATATTGAAAAAGTTTTAAGATTTTTCCCTCGAAGAAAAATAATTATAAATATTAAAATAATAAATATTTTATAATATTCTTGCTCCATTTCTTACAAGAAATGAATTTCAATATTTTCTTAAAATATTTTACCTCAAAAATAAATGTCTGTAATACAGACATTTATTTTTGACTCTGTATGAATTTTTGAACATTTGTTTGATTTAAGAATTTTCTCAATAATCTTATTTAAAAATTAAAGTAAATCTTATTGGATTCAGATCACAGATTTTTTTCCAAAAAAAGATTTCATTTATGACGAGCAAATTTTTTATTTGAAAACTGAAACAAATAAATTAGTTGGTAAATAATAAATAAATAATATAAATAATTCAAATAAATATTCTTTACTTTAATGAAAAATTCTTTATTTCAAATAAAAATTCTTTACTATACGCAAATTTTTTTCTTCCTACTTCAAACAAAAAATTCTTTTCCTCAAATAAATATTCTTTAGTTCAATAAAAAAATTCTTGGTGTTTCAAATAAATATTCTTTAGACAATAGTCAAGTAATTCATTTCTATTTGAGAATCAAATAAATTTTTTTCCACTGTACACATATATATAGAGAGTAAAAACAAAGAAAAGAGCACAAAAAAATCGAGAAATATTTTCCTCCCACTAAAAGTGAAAAAGTATGAAAAGAAGAAAAAAACTTCTAGATTCTGGTTTTAATGAATTATTTCTCGACTCGCACTAATTAATTCTGGGGATGCATCGCGTCAGTCCGCATTGCGTTATACATGTTGCACGTGCTTACATACCTCAACCAGTTTCTAGATCTATATACGTATATATATAGTTTTGTACAAAACAGTACCGGAAGTACACGACCAACAATGCTACCTTGTTTTCCTAAATCTGTTATACATTCTACAAAACCACATCTGGCATTTATTTTTTCCTTTTTTTTTCACCCACTAGAAAACAAAACCATTCCAATCAAGTTGTAAATTATCTGCGGATTTGTACCAAAAAAGAAAAAAAAAGTCCACCACATAACAACTAGGCACGTTATTTATTATTGTCCATAAAATTAATTGATAACTCGCGATAAATATTAGAGTGAAGTTATTTCACTTTTTTATCGCACTAAAATATTTACATTACAAAAAATATACATTTAATTTAATTAAATTATTTATTAAATATTTTATTTACCTACTTATTTTATTATTTATGTTAATTAATAATATTAATCAGGGTTGCCAAAAAAATTTAATTTTGTTTTTCCCTGATTTTTCCCTGATTTCCAGACAAAATTTTCTTTTTTTTCCTGACCCTGACGAATATTCTGATTCACTCTAAAAATTATTAGATACTCAAAAAAAATTCTATTACATTTATGAATTTTTTTAATTGTTAAATTATTCAGAAACATCAATAGTTTCATTCAAAATACATATTTAATCATTATTATTTTTCTAATAGGAATTTAAATTTTAAAATTCAAACCTTTTGAAATTCAATAACTTAAAAGAATATTATTATAAAACATGAAGAAATCGATTACTCCGAGTCGAAGACTCGGAGTGATTGGTTTCTTCATGTTTTATAATAAATTTAATATGACAAAGTGATAAAATCATTATTTCACATCATAAGAATATTGTAACTATAAATTCAAATTTTCAAAAATTTTAATTTTGAACCCTTTTCAAAATTCAATTATTTCTAAAAATTCACGCTATATTGCTTTTAATATTCAATTATAATTTAAAATTCTAACTGAAATTAATTTTTGAATCAATTTTTATTAGAAAATTTTTCAAGAATTCAATTATTTAAATACAAGAATAAATAATTTATTAAATAATTGAATATTTCTTAAAATTGAATTCTTTTCGCGAATTTTAAAGGAAATTTTAAGAATAAATGCAATTTTCTGTCATTTTATTTAAAATTGTCTAAAAAAAAATTGCAATTCTGCGATAAGTTTTGTTATTTATGAAAATAATTGAATTCTTGCAAACAAATTTTATTAAAAATTTTTTTAAAGAATTGAATTCCTGGGAAGAATAATTATATTTGTGAATATAATTGAATTCCGGAGAAAAATATTATTCTTTATGAAAATAATTAATTTTATGTGAAGAATTTTATTTAAATCTTTTTAAATAATTTAATTTCTCAGAATTTTTGAAAACTTTTTGAAAAGAATTGAATTCTATCGAGAAATTTCATTAAAAAAATAATTGAAAATAATGGAAATCTAACGAAGAATTTTATTAAAATTTCTTAAATAATTAAATTGCTTTAAAGAATTTTTTTTTTTTACGAAAATAATTGAATTGTTTCGAAGATTTTCACAAACATTTAAAAATATTTAAAATAATTGAATTCTCAATTCTCTGAATATATTTCAATTCTTTTGAGAAACTTCATTAAAATATTCAAAATAATTGAATTGTTTCGAAGTTTATAGAAAATTAATAAGTAATTGAATTCCTGTGAAATTTCTATTAAAATTTTGTTTAAATAATTGAATTCTTTTGGAAAATTTTATTAAAATAGTAGATATTAAAAATAATTGAAATGATTAAAATTTTTGAAAATAATTGAATTTATGCAAAAAAGCTTATCACTTTTGAAAATAATTTATTGAATTTTTTTAATCAGTTGTTCTTAAAATTTCTATTTAAAATTTTAAATTCATTAAAAATTGATATTTTCTAAAATTTTTAAACTGAAACTGTTAATTAATACCCTGTTAATTAATAATATCTATATTATTATATTAATAAATATACTGTTATTATCAAATTATTAATATATTAATTTTTTTATTTAACTATTTAATTACAAATTATTTATTACCAAACAGTAAAAAAAGAAATTAATAATCTCAATTATAGGATTTTTTAGAAAATACTTTTAGAAAAAAAAAACCTAAGGAGAAGTAGAAGTAAAATAAAACCGTGAGTTATAAAAGTAATTCCAGAAATTCCTTAATTTAAAGTAACAACCCTAAATTGCATCCTCTTACAAAGTGATACTGTTTACAGAGTAAGCTTTTCATTTATCTCGTTTATTTCTTCTTTGTAAAATTAACTCAGTAAACAATATACACGAAATTAAGAAAGAATCCAGATAAACGATACAATAATAATAAAAAACTATATAAAGAAAATAATAATAATTAGTAAACTAAAGAGGAAAATTAACTTTCAAAATTTTTCTATATATTAAAAGTTATGATCAACAAGTTTTGAGCGTTCAAATGAAAAATAATTTTAAAAAAAATGTTTCATTATAAATATTTTTATAAATTACTGATTCGAATGAAAATATTTTAAGAATTTCAATTCTTTCATTTGCCTCGTAAGTTAAATAATAAATTATTATTATTATTATTAGTTAATAATAAATAATTATCATACTGGAAAATATTGTTGAACAGAAAAAATTCCGTTTCTTTATGAAATTTCATAACTTAATGAGAGAATAATTTCGTTTTATTATATTTCGCTATAATATTCTTCAATGTATCGCAATAATAATTAATCATTCAATTTAATAATAAAAAAAGTTCATTTCAAGAAAAAAGTAAATTTAAGAAAAAATTCGGAATGAATTTTAATATTTAATTTTAACCAAAAAGACTTTAATATGAAATAATAATAAAATCAAAAGACCGAAGAACTGTTGAATAATAAAACTAACAAAATGGATCTGCATTAAAATATTAAATAAAATAAAATTCTTTCTGCTTCTTATATGATGAACATCCAAAAGAAAATTGAATAAGAAGAAATAAAAGTTGGCGATTTCATCTCAAACAGAAAATTTGAAGGGACATTAAAAATAAAATTTGCATCTCTGAATATTTTATCAAAAAGAATATGTACCTTTTTACAAGACTTTCCTTTCTGTATATTAAATACATATCGTTCTTTATATATAGAGTATGGAGAAAGAAACTTGAAAAATTAAATAAATTTCAACAGTTTCTGAATGATTTTAAAAATGTTTGCCACGAATTACACTTGACATCGCTCTAAAAATGTGAGTATTTATATCTCTGAATGAAGTGAGAGCAAAAGGTCCGTTACCCTTTCAATTTCAAGGTTGCATGTGTATATATATATGACACTGTACACGTGGTCGCATCCTCCCTTCTTGTGAAACTTTATCTTGATAAAAGATCCTCAAAACTTTCGCACGAAATTAAGAGAATAATTCGCCTCTTTTTTCAACTAAAAAGTACACTATATATTATATTATCTTCAAAAAAAATTTATTGACTTTAATTTTTTTTCCTTTTTACTCAATATATATGAAACACGAAATATTTTCTAAATAATTAATAAAAATATAAATACAAAATAATAATAAAAAAAATATGGTACCTAACATTAATAATATAAATAAAAAATAATACAAAAAAATACAAAATAAATTTATATCTGTCTCAGACTGTTTTAAAAATGTTTATTTGTTTCGAATAAATTTTAATTTAAACAAAATTTATTTGATTCAAATAAATTTTAATTTTAAAAAAAATTATTTGTTAAAAACTTGCATTTGCACCAAAAAAGTGGGTAATCTTTATGACAAAAAAAGTATTATTTATACCAAATAAAGTATTATTTGTGCCGCAAATAAAATTTTCATATTTGGAATAAATAAAATTTTTATATTTGAAACAAAAAAATATAAAAAATATAAAATTCTTTTTTGGGATTTAATTATTTTCATAAATAATACAACTCATCAAAAAATTTCAATTATTTTTTATCAAATTTTCATCGAATTCCTCGATAAATGTAATTAGTCTTAAAAATTTTATTAAAATTCGTCCACAGAATTTAATTACTTAAAAATTTGTTGATAATATTCTTTATGAGAATTGAATTTTAGGAAACATTAAAATAATCAATAAATTATTTTTTTACATTTTAATAATTGAATTCTAGTAGAATTTTCTAGTAAAAATTGATTTAAAAATGAATTTCAGTTAAAAACAAATGAATTTGAAAATTCTCAAAAAAATTTTTCAAAAATTATTTTAGTTAACACTAAAAAAAATTTAATTTTGGGGAAGTTACAAATTATTATTGCAGAAATTCAATTGTTTTTAAGAGTAGAAATTGTACAATGTAATTTGGAGAATTTCAGAGAAATTACAAATGATTGCAGAAATTCAATTATTTACAAAAGTAATAAAATTCTTTGCAAATATTCAATTATGTTTAGAGATTTTTAAAAATTCTCATCCAAATTTCAATTATTATCTTTGGAAATAATGAAATTCTTCTCCGAAATTCAATTATTTTCAAAATTTTTCCAAATTCAATGATTCTTAATACTAAAATTTTCCAAAAAATTCAATTATTTAAACAAAATTTAATAAAATTTTATGCAAACCTTTAATTATTTTCGCATAAAATAATAAAAATTTCATAGGAATTCAATTATTGACAAAATTTTTTATAAATTTCTTTGCAATCATTAAATTATTTTCATAAATAATAAAATTTTTACACGGATTCAATTATTTTCGTGAATAATAAAATTCTCTTTAGGAATTCAATTAATTTCAGAAATAATAAAACTCAAAAAACTTTTTCAAAAATTAAAAAAAATAATGGATTTATAGAAAAATTTCAGTTAACACTAAAAAAAATTTAATTTTGGGGAAGGTACAAATTATTGTAGAAATTCAATTGTTTTCAAATTATGATAAAAAATTGTAAAATTCTTCTTAGGAATTCAATTATTTTCAGAAATAATAAAACTCAATGCAGAATTTCAATTATTTTAAAAACAATTTTAATTGAATTTCTCGGAAAATGTAATTATTTTTAAAAATTTTATTAAATTTTGTTAAAAGAATTCAATTATTAAAAATATATTGATAAAAATCTTTATGAGAATACAAATTTTAAGAAACATTTAAATATTCAATAAATTATTTTTTGAATAATTGAATTCTAGTAGAAATTGTACAATATAATTTGAAGAATTTTAGAGAAATTACGAATGATTGCAGAAATTCAATTATTTTCAAAAGTAATAAAATTCTTTGCAGATATTTAATATTATGTTAAAAAAATTTTTTTTCATTCTCGTCAAAATTTCAATTATTATCTTTGGAAATAATGAAATTCTTCTCCGAAATTCAATTATTGACAAAATTTTTTATAAATTTCTTTGCAATTATTCAAAATTATTTTCATAAATAATAAAATTTTTACAAGGATTCAATTATTTTCGTGAATAATAAAATTCTTTTTAGGAATTCAATTATTTTCATAAATAATAAAAGAAATCGCAGAATTTCTATTGTTTTTAATACAATTTTAATCGAATTTCTCGGAAAATGTAATTATTCATCTGATTGAAAAAATGAATTTTAGTTAAAATTTTAGATAATAATTGAACATTAAAATATAGCGTAAAGTTTTATAAATAATTGAATTTTGAAATTAACTTTGTTAAAAAAGTTTAATTGAATTTATTTATTTGAAGTTTTTATTTTTTAATATATATTTAATTGAAAAATTTACGAATAATTGAAATTTGTAAAATTGAATATTATAAATAAATGGATTTTGAAAATTCTAGAAGATCTTTTTCAAAAATTAATTGATTTAAAGAAAAATTTTAGTGAAAAATTCTTAAAAATAATAATTGAATTGAAATGATGAAAATAATGTTGAAGAAGTACAATATTCTTATAATATAAAATAATGATTTTATCAATTTTCCATCTTTAATTATTATAAAACATGAAGAAATCGATGACTCCGAGTCAAAGACTCGGAGTTATCGATTTCTTCATGTTTTATACCTAGTTATGAAAAAATTTAATTTATTTATACAAAAATAATTGAATTGTATTCCGAAGAAATTTATAGAAAATTTGTAAATTGTAAATAATTGAATTTCTGTGAAATTTTTATTATTTTATCAAAATAATTAAATGTTTGCGTAGAATATTAATAAATTTTTTTTTAAATACTTGAATTCTTTTAGAAAATTTTATTAAAATAATAGATGTTGAAAATCATTGAATTGAGGAAAATTTTTGAAAATCATTGAAATTTTGCCAAGAATTTTATTATAATTTTTGAAAATAATTGAATTTCGAATAAGAATTTTATTATTTATAAAGATAATTGAAATTTTGAAGAGTATTTTTAAAAATTTTTGAACATATTTGAATTTTTGTGAAGAATTTTATTACTTTTGAAAATAATTGTATTTCTGCAATCATTTGTAATTTCTCTAAAATTCTCAATAATTATATCGTACAATTTTCTAACTTTTCGTCCTTTTTGAATTAAATTACTGACTTTACTGACCTTTTTTTAAAAAAAAAAACTGACTTTTACGTATTTGAAGCAACGTAGTTCGAGCCCTAGGCAACCATACAATAATATAAAGTTAATAAAAATATTATTTCACGAATTTAAATTCTTTCTAGTTAAAAATCATTAAAATTTTGTAGAATTCATGTATAAATTCTATAGAATCATTCTAGTGAAATTTTGTAGAATATTCACTAGAATTTATATAGAATCTATAGAATCTAGTGAAATTCTATAGAACTTTTTCAGGTGTGTGGTACCAGCGCTACCAACACAACAAACTCTTCCAGTTTTAATTAATTTCCACATTCAGTACCAACTACAATACAATTTTCGCTGAAAGAAAACGAGTAAAATTTGACACATATATATATAGTAAAATACCGAAATATATTTCTGCATCGCGAGTGATAAATATTATTGCAAAAACTCTTGAAACAATATATATAGTATGTATATACACCATCAAGCATTCGTAATCTTCGCAATGGCTTTTAACGCCTCTCCTCCATCTATCTAGTTTTACTTCTCTCTCCTCTATATATAGGTTTGAATCTGATCTCGTTCCCTTGCTATTTTATCCTTTCAGAGAAAATTCCCAATAACCTCAGTGAGACTTGGCGAACGGTTCGAACGCGACTGTTCGAAGCAATTTGAGAGAGGAAAGTTTTGGTGAATGTGAGTGTATAGGTGGAGGAGAAGAAGACGATGAAGGTGGATGGTTCCTTGTGCAAGAAGCATCTTCTTATTAAGGAAGTACTTCAAGTATTGAGTACACTTACTCTCTCCCCCTCTCTCTCTCTCTCACTATATACATTCACTCTGTGATCTTTGTAAATAATAAATTAACAAAGATATTCCATCGAAACAACACTCAAACTTTCGAGAGTGTATAAGAGATGAGAGAACTTTGATAAAATAGCATATCAAAAGATTATCATATCATAAGTCATAATAAGTTATCAATAAAGGGAATATTTTTTTATTTTTTTCATTCGGCGCATGAAAAGACAATTTTAGGTATAACTAAATTCTTTGCCGGAAAGAGAGAAGAATATTCAAAGCCTCTGGAAATGAGACGATCAGTCACTATGGTGTATTCCTATTGTATAAAATACGCCACTATAAGGCGATCCCGATTGTACTTAATTTTCTAAAGCTCATTCGTCGTTTGTTATACTTGGATTTAAAATTAATAAAAATTATAAATTAATTTTTCCTATTTTCCTCGCAAATTTTCATAAGGGAATAATTTCATTATGCATCAATTAACTCTATGATTAAAAATTTCTAGCAAATAATTTTTTAATCAAAAAAATTTTATACTTTTGGTTCAAATTCTAGCCCAAAAATCTATCGTTTCTAGCTTTTGTCAACAAAATTCCATTTTGTTTAAATAAAAATTTTATTTATCGCAAATAAATTTGGTTTGGTTTAAATATTAACCAAACAAAAATTTTTGGACAAAATTGACAAAAGCTAGAAACGAGATTTAATTTAAATTTAATGGAAATAAATAATTTAGTAGGCTTTGTGGCAAAAATATACTTTTATTTGACTCAAGTAAATTGTGTTTAGTTTAAATAAAATATTTCTCTGGCTGTTTCAATTAATTTTAAAATCTCTTTTTATAAATTAAAAAGATTTATTAAACTGAGAGCAAACTAGACTTTTTATTTGTGTCAAACAAATTTTATTTGATTTCAATGAAATTTATCAAATAGAATTTATTTTGTTTAAAATGAAATTTTATCCTGCTCAAATGATATTTTATTTAGTTCCAATAAATATTCCATTTGTGACGAATAAAATTTGTATTTAAAAGAAATAAATAATTCAGAAAGCTCTAAGATAAATAAGTTCATATTTAACTCAACTTAACTATATTTGGTTTAAAAACATTTTTCTCTGGGTATTTTTTTACTTGATGCATAATAAGTACCTAAATTTCTTTAATTATACATTTTAAATATATATTTCTAATTTTGATTTAATTTTTAAATGACATTGTTCTGAGATTAAGGAAAAACTAAAGAATTTATCTCAGATTCAAATGAATACTTATTTGTTTCAAGAATAAAAAATTTATCTTGGAGTCGAATAAATATTTATTATTGTTTCAAATAAATTTCCATTTCCATATATGAAAAGAAAGTTTCTGGAAGTAATTTTTAAAATATATTCCTGAATTATTCATAAAAATTTCTAAAAATATTACGAAAATCTTTCCAAACGGATTTGTTGCCCATAAACATTTATTTTTTGCTAAAAAATATTTTATACATTTTATAAAATAATATTTATTACAGCTTTTTACCTCATATTTTTATATACTATATTATGGTGCTTAAAAACGAAAAAAAGAATTTTATATTTTATAAACCCTTTCAGAGTTTGAATAAATAAATCATTTCTATAAATTCTATAAAATATTTTCATTGAAAATATTTTTTATTAACTTTATAAAATATTTTTTGGTAAAAATAAATCTCTATTCACAACAAACTCATTTGAAAAGCTTTTCGGAAGATTTACATAAATAATGTATATTATTTTTTAATTAATTCAAAAAAAAAATGTTTGTTAATCTAAAAAATGTATTAAATGATTATATTTATTATTTTAAATTTCTCTCGCGTTGACGCTCTAAGTTTTGAAATGAGATACAAATTATAAACACTCATAAAACAGAAATTCAGAAAATTGAAGAAAACTTTAAATCATACAAATTTTTTTCATTTTTTTTCTTCTATATTAAAAAAAACTTATTTATTTGATAAATCGAAATTATGCAGATTTATTCTTTTTTCTTTGCACCATTTCTATTTTTCAATTACAATTTTGTAACAATATTCCAAGTTCTTCTTTTAGAGAAATAAAGGGAAAAAAATATTGATAAAATCATATTTTTTTTAGCAAATTTTAAGTTTCTTTTAGGAAAAAAAGAAAAAAATTTCTATAATTTCCATTTGTTAATCATGATTTTTAACGAAATTATAATTTTTTTTAGAAATAATTGAAATAAATTACATACATTTCTATTTCATAATTACAATTTTTGTATGAAATTCTCAATTGTTTCTTTTTTTGAAAAAAGGAAATAAATTTGTATCTTTTACATTTTTCTGTCTCAATATTTTAATAAAACTTCCATTTTTGTTAGAAATAAGTAAAAAAAAATTGGCACAATTTCCACTCTATCATCACAAATTTTTGAAAAAATCTCAATTAATTTCAAAGTAATAAAGTTCTTCGCAAAAATTTTTAAAAATTCTCCACAAAAATTTAATTATCTTCAATAAATAATCAAATTCATCTCCGAAATTCAATTATTTTCAAAAATTTCCCTCAATTAAATGATTTTCAATATCTACTTAATAAAATTTTCCAAAAGAATTCAATTCTTTAAAGCAAAATTTTTAGGAAATTCTACGCAAACAATTATTTTTAGGTATAAATAATAAAAATTTCACAGAAATTCAATTATTTACAAATTTTTAGAAATCTCTTCATAATAATTCAATTATTTTCATATAAATGATGAATTTTTTTTACAGGGATTCAATTATTTTTATAAACAATAAAATTCTTTTTAGGAATTCAATTAATTTTATAAATAATAAAACTCATTACAGAATTTCAATTATTTTTAATACAATTATTTTAATCGAATTTCTCGATAAATGTAATTATTCTTAAAAATTTTATTTAAATTCGTCCGAATTCGTCAAAAGAATTCGCAATTACCTAAAAATTTGTTGATAAAATTTTATGTTTTTTTAATTTAATTTTAAGAAACATTCAATTATTTAATAAATTATTTATTTTTGTATTAAAATAATTGAATTCTTGTTGAATTTTCTAATAAAAATTGATTTAAAAATGAACTTTAGTTAAAATTTTTTACAATAATTGAATTTTAAAAGCATGATCTTATCGTGAATTTTTATAAATAATTGAATTTCGAAAAGTTTTCAAACTAAAATCTTGGAAAATTTAAATTTTTCATACTTTTAACTAACAATTGTGTGGAATTAATTTTTTTATTTAGAAAATTTCAATGAGTCCTTTATAAAAATTCAATTACGTTTAATAAATTTCAATTATTTGCTTATGAGAATTCAATTATCATAAAAAAAACTGAGAAATTTTGAAAATCTAATTTTTTACACTCTAAATCTGAATCAGTGAAAATTTCACTGATTTAAATTCAGTGGCCCAGTTTTCTTTAATTCATCAGTAGGATTTCACTGAGAATCAGTAAAAATGTAAAAAACCACTGATTGTCAGTGAAATTCCACTGATTCATCAAAGAAAACTGGGCCACTGAATTGAAATCAGTGAAATTTTCACTGATTCAGATTTAGAGTGTAGATTAAAAAAATTTAGTTACTTTGTCGAAATTCCCTTGATTATTTACAAAAATTCAAATAAAATTCCCAAAAAATTCAATTATTTTCTATTGAATTTTAAGAAATGTCAATTATTTCTTTATAAAAATTCAAATATTCTTGAAAAATCAAACTAATATTATTTTAAAAACTTAATTTTTTCGATTTTTAATTAAAATACTTCGTTACCTATTTCAATTTTATTTTATTTTTACAAACATTTTTATTTTAAATCTTTTCGAAATTAACTAATTATTGAAAATTTTAATTATTGTAACTCTCTCGAAATTATTGTAAATTTTCTTTTGAATTTAATTTAAAACTTTTAATGATTATCCAAAATTTTTTCAATATTCAAATGAAATAAATACATTTTTTTTCTTTTTTAAATATTAACTTTTCAAAAAAGAAAATTCCTTGGAATTAAATTTTAAACATTTACTTAGTTTATAAGAATTAATTTCCATGATATGCAAGATATGAATAATTCTTTGAAAATTCGATTTTTTTTAAAATCCCTAATGGAATTTTTTTTATCCTGTAAAATTTAAATAAAATATTAACATAAAAATCTCTACTGTTTTTTGTATCCAAAGCAAAATATATTAAAATACAAGAATGAAGAGTCATTAAAATTAATTTGTAATTATAAGAGAATAGGATACAAATAAGAGAGAAGAGGAAAATCGCGTCCTCAGGGAGAGACAACTATATACCGAAATGAGAGGATTTTGAAAGACAAAGCCGAAGAAAATATGCGTATAGTGAATGAAAGATATAAACGATGTTGCAGTCCTCTCTTTCTCTCTTATATATATACGTATATGAATATAAAAGAGAGTCACAGTATTGGTTTAAATGGATTACTTCCGCTTTATTATAAAGCATTCCGGTATACCGACTGAAATGCGGTGAGCCGATCAAAGCCGCAGAGTATCGTTGCAAAATAATTTTGTATTTTAAATCACTTCTGCTCCGTTGTTAGTTTGATCTGATGGTTTAAAACGGAATTAATACTATATGTGAAGTGGGAATATATATATATATTGTACACTTATATATTTAATCATTGGTCAAGCTCACGACCGATATATATACATATAGAATATACTGACAATGGATCGTTTCTCTTCTCAGGTTATTTGCTTTTCTCGCGCATACCATATATACAATTCACACATCCCGCATATAATGTCGTTTCATGTAAACAATTTCAAACTGAAATTGTCATTAATGATGACGATTGACACTTCTCTTTGAATTAATGTAACACTCTTAATTATTATCCATTTATTTATTATAGTGACGATTATTTATAAAATTATGCTGGTGACGTTAATTGCCTCTTACAATTTTACAAATTGCAGTGACACATGTCTTTTATGTCCACCCAGCTGAAAAAGTTGTATAGAATTTTACTAGAATCATTCTTTATGAATTCTAGTGAATATTCTACAGAATTTTACTAGAATGATTCTATAGAATTTCTATGAACATGACTTCTAAAAAATTTTAGTGATTTTTAATTACACTGTAAAAAACGGGAGTTAAATTTTAACTAGGGGATTCTATAAGAGTCGCACCCATTTGGGAGTTAAAGCGAAGGGAGTTAAATTTTACACAGTAAAAATAAGAATTAACTCCATAAGGGAGTTAATTTAATAATTAACTCCCTTTGGAGTTGATTTTTGACTCGGAAAAATTTCACTCCCAACTCCAGTGACCGTCAACTCCCTGAATTTTTTACAGTGTAAAAAGAATTTAAATTCGTGAAATAATATTTTTCAGCTTTATATTATTGTGTAATTATATTTTACATTTGATTTCTATAACAAATTTTAGGCAAAAATTGTTTATATCATTTAAATATAATATATCATTCTTTTAAATTAGTAACTTAAACCAGTGAAAGTATTTAAAAATTCGTTCAAAAAAAAAAGAAAAGAAAACATTTTAGTTAAAAGAATAAATTAAATTTTTTCATAACTACAAAACATGAAGATATCGATTGCTCCGAGTCTTCGACTCGGAGTTATCGATTTCTTCATGTTTTATAATAATTAAAGATGGAAAATTGATAAAATCATTATTTTATATTATAAGAATATTGTATTTCTTCAAAATTATTTTCATCATTTCAATTCAATTATTATTTTTAAGAATTTTTCACTAAAATTTTTCTTTAAATTAATTAATTTTCGAAAAAGTTCTTCGACAATTTTTAAAATTCTTTTCTTTATAAAAATTTACGCTATATTGCTTTTAATGTTCAATTATTATCTAAAATTTTAACTGAAATTCATTTTTTCAATCAGATGAATAATTACATTTTCCGAGAAATTCGATTAAAATTGTATTAAAAACAATAGAAATTCTGCGATTTCTTTTATTATTTATGAAAATAATTGAATTCATAAAAAGAATTTTATTATTCACGAAAATAATTGAATCCTTGTAAAAATTTTATTATTTATGAAAATAATTTTGAATAATTGCAAAGAAATTTATAAAAAATTTTGTCAATAATTGAATTTCGGAGAAGAATTTCATTATTTCCAAAGATAATAATTGAAATTTTGACGAGAATTTAAAAAATTTTTTTTAACATAATTGAATATCTGCAAAGAATTTTATTACTTTTGAAAATAATTGAATTTCTGCAATCATTCGTAATTTCTCTAAAATTCTTCAAATTATATTGTACAATTTCTACTAGAATTCAATTATTCAAAAAATAATTTATTGAATATTTGAATGTTTCTTAAAATTTGTATTCTCATAAAGATTTTTATCAATATATTTAAAATAATTGAATTCCTTTAACAAAATTTAATAAAATTTTTAAAAATAATTACATTTTCCGAGAAATTCAATTAAAATTGTTTTCAAAATAATTGAAATTCTGCATTGAGTTTTATTATTTCTGAAAATAATTTAATTCCTAGTAAGAAGAATTTTACAATTTTTTAACATAATTTGAAAACAATTGAATTTCTACAATAATTTGTACCTTCCCTAAAATTAAATTTTTTTTAGTGTTAACTGTAATTATTCTATAAATCCATTATTTTTTTAAATTTTTGAAAAAGTTTTTTGAGAATTATTAAATTCATTTGTTTTTAACTGAAATTTATTTTTAAATAAATTTTTATTGGAAAATTCTACTAGAGTTTAATTATTTAAATACAAAAAAATAATTTATTGAATATTTGACTGTTTCTTGAATTCTCATAAAGAATTTTATCAACAAATTTTTAAATAATTGAATTCGTTTGACGAATTTTAATAAAATTTTTAATAACAACTACATTTATCGAGGAATTCGATTAAAATTTTATTAAAAATATAAACAATTGAAATTCTGCGATGAGTTTTACTTTTTATTAAAATAATTGAATTCCTGACAAGAATTTTATTAGTTAGAAGAATAATTGAATCCCTGTAATAGTTTTATTTTTTTATAAAAATAATTGAATATTATATTGCGAAGAAATTAATAAAAATTTGTAAATAATTGAATTTCTGTGAAATTTTTATTATTTATACCTAAAAATAAATGTTTGCGTAGGATTTCCTCAAAATTTTTTTTTAAAGAATTGAATTCTTTTGAAAAATTTTATTAAAATAATGGATATTGAAAATTATTAAAAATAATTGAAATTTTGCCAAGAATTTTATTATTTATAAAGATTATTGAAATTTTGACGAGAATTATTAAAAATCTTTTAACATAATTGATGTTTTGCGAAGAATTTTATTACTTTTGAAAATAATTGAATGTCTGCAGTCATTTATAATTTCTCTAAAATTCTCCAAATTATATCGTACAATTTACGAACTTTTCGTCCTTTTTTAATCAAATTATGGACTTTACTGAACATTTTTTAAAAAAAAAACCAACTTTTACGGAAATTTCACGAAATTTATATTCTTTCTAATTAAAAATCTATAGAAATTCTATAGAATTGTTCTAGTGAAATTCTATAGAATATTCACTAGAATTAAAAATTTTAAAAAATTATAGCTTTAAGACTAAATAATAGTAATTTAAATAATAATATAGTAAATATTAATTTTAAATATTAATATTTGAAATATTAAACTCGACATAATGGATTAAATTTTAAAAGTATTCATTCTATTTGAAAATAGTCGAATTCTAAATAATAGATTAAAAAATTTGAATTTCAGTAATAAATTCTTAAAGGACAAATTTTAAGAGCAGAATAATGTAAATCGGTTAATCACGAAATGTGAATAATTAACCAAAGGAAGATTATTAGAATTTAAATTAAGAAAATTCCATACTTTCTTATTAAGTGAATAGATGATGAGAATGTAAAAACATTATATCGAACAAATTATTAAATTTAAATATACAATTTTATAAAGAGTATATTCATTTTCTTCAATTTATTTAAATTTCACTTAGATGCATTAAACTCAACGGCAAATGAATTAAATTTTCCTTTTAATATCAAAATGAATCTTATCAACTTTTCTCTAAATGTGCAATCTCCTCCGTTTATTATATTATAGATTCCAATCGACTTTTTCAATTTTGTCAGCATTCAATTATTTCAAACTTACTTTGAAATTCACTATATTCTCTCTTTGCTGGCAAAAAAAGAGATTATTTCAATGGTCAAAAAAAAGTTATAAATGATTAAAAAAAATTTTATAATCATCAGAAATAGAAAAAAAAAGAAATTAGATTTAAAATCACACACGATTTAACTGTAATACGAAATGAAAGTTAAAAGTTTCGATAAAAGAGAAAAGGATTTTAGAGCAGATTTTCGAAAATTATGAAAAAAGATGGAAATGAAAAGAGACTATAAAACTACAGTTGAAAATAAATGTCAGTTTCTCGTTAATTGGCTATGCGTTTCAATATTTGCCGTTTGTAATATTATGAATGTTTGAGAAAGAATTTTTCTTCCAACCAGTACATTAATTACAAAAAAGATTAAAGAGAAGATACTTTTCCTCTTTATTTTGTGTAAACGAAAAATTTTGTATATTTCAAGAATTTAATAGAAAAATGTGCAAATATTAATATTATACAATTAAAAAAGAAAGAAACGTTTTTAGAAATTAACCTTTTTTTAAATATTCATTTTCCCTTTTTTCAATTTTCCATTTTTTTCTAATTTTAATAAATGTAAAATATTAATGCTGGAAATCATAGAAAATTTTGATTTTATAGACAAATTACGATTATTCCCCTGAAACTGGATTTTCTTTTTTTCGAATTAGATATTTTATGATTTTATTTCTTTATTATTTTGCTTATTATAAATTTTTCTTATTTAAAATTTTATAAAACTTTTCCAGTGTTTACGAGTAAGTTAATAAATTAAATTCAGTTAATAAATTTATTAACACAACTGTGATAAGGAATTTTTTTTATTTTTGATCAAGAAAAAGATTTTTAAAGATACCAATTTTATACTTTTGGTACCACTTTGATATCGACTGGTACCAATTTATTGCAACTTTGATATTTTTTTTGTACCAATTTAAACTTTTTGGTACCAATTTGATACATTTTGATGTACAAATTTGATACTTTTGGTATCAATTTGATATTTTTTGGTTTCAATTTAAAACTTGTTGGTTTCAATTTGATTTCAATTGAAACTTTTGGTACCACTTGGAAACTTACTGGTACCAATTTGATACAAAATTTGGTACTTTTATTATCAATTTGTTACGTTTTGGTACAAATCACCATCTTTCAGTATTTAATCCTACGAATGTAGAAAAAAAATGTTAATTACAAAATTCCAAGCGCACATTTCATCCTAATCTTTCTATCAAGCATAAAAAAGAAACAAAATTACCAACACAGGTCAATGAAGTAGAAGCAGAATAAGAAGAAATGCGAAACTGTGTATAATTTTTTAAACGACAAAGACTGAATTATCGGATATCAATAAAAGTTGAAAATCAATTTAAATCCCGGGTTTCTTCATTCACAGGGAAGCTACTCAACCATAACCATTTAGATATCGTTAAAGGTGTACTTCGTCAGGTAAACGAGCTATACCATTCCTTTCGATAAAGCTGACAATAAGTAAAAATCTTTAAAGTCTCATCCTGATTCTTATTGGATTTTTCTCTACAGCTTTTTTTTCTGCAATTCTTTTTTTTTCTTTATTTTTTGCTCAAGTCCATTTATTGTACTAGAAAGTTACACTTCTCTTTCGATTTTCCCCGAGAACAATGAAGAGTGCGCGACGCTTTCCAGTATAACGATTCCCCAAGTAAAGTAGATATTCTGTCAAGTATCTGGACTGCGTCTGTATATGTGTGTATTTACTGTGTGTATTTATATCGAGTACAGAATATATATTATAGAGTACAGTGTATATATATATATATATTATACAAAAAAGAGGGTTTGGTACCGCAGTCGATTTTTCGTCAGTCGATTTTTATCGAGTTACAAAAGCAAGGAATTAGCGCTGGCAGAATGAGAGCGTTTAGAAATTAGATTTCCTCTGACCGCCAGATGTTTCCTTATTTTCTGATTGCGTTTTCTGCCTTTGCTCTACTCTATACTCTACACTACTCTACTCTCTGTTGGAACTTGGAAGGAGAGAATAGAGAGGGAGAGAGAGAGAGAGAGAGAAAGAGTTTGCTTCATTTTCGATGGCACGAGGAAAACATCAGCGACAGCGATTCCATTGGCAGTAAAACCCTTGCGACTGTATATGTATATAAACCAGCTCGCTCTACACTTTTGGGACGAATTCGCGAAACAGTGCATATATATACATGTCTCGCACGCTAGAGCCAAAAGAAAGTAAAATAAAATAGTAGAACGAAACGAGTGTGATTTACGGCGCGAAAAATCTGGCTCGGAAACTTTACTCGGTCTCTGAACAGGCATACAAAATAAAGTTACCTTTGCTTGATTTCCTAGATGCTCTTCGGATAAGTAGATTTCTGATGAAAGAAATGACTCCAATTTTACCTGCAAACAAAAATGGGAAACAATTTTATTTTTTATTTTTCTATTTTATTTAACTAATTTATATTTATTTGGTTTTTTTAAATGTATAATATAATTTTTATACTTTGCTCCCTTTACATATTTTTACACTAATTTATATTCTTCTAACTTCAATTTTCGTAATTTTTAACTAATTTTACTCAAACATTTTCAATTTCAATATAACTCATAATAATTAACTATAATAATTTAAATGTTCTTTCATACTTTCATTCATTCACTTTTTCTGTCCTTCACACTCTGAAGTTGTCTTTTGTTTAACTTTTGTATTTTGTTAACTTTAGATAGAATTTATTACATATATATTATATTATTAAGTTATAATTATTTTTATTTTACAATTAATTCAAAATTGTAACGACAAATAGAAATCATCAGAATTTTTTTCACTTCTTTTCATTAAAAGACTAAAATTTTGTTAAATATTATGTTTTGACAAATTGAAATTATGCAGATTTTTGTTCTTTACTTTTAAACAAAATTAGAAAATTGTTAAACAACTGTGATTAAGAAATAGAAAATTTATTTATTTTGCATTATTTTTGTTTATGAATCACAATTTTTTTAACAAAATTATTATTTTGTTTTAGAAAAAGAAGAAAAATATTTGCACAATTCCTATTTTTAATCTTATTTTTGGAACAAGATTTTCCACAAGAATTAAGACATTAAAAAATTTCAAATTCAAACCTTTTTTAAATTAAACAACTTATAAAAGTATTGTTATGAAACATGAAGATATCGATTGCTCCGAGTCGAAGACTCGGAGTGATCGATTTCTTCATGTTTTCTATTAATTAAAGATGATCGAGAGATAAAATCATTATTTTATATTATAAAAATATTGTTACTGTAACTTCATCGAAATTATTTTCATTATTTTAATTCAATTATTATTTTCTAGAATTTTAAATTATTTTTTATGAAATTAATTGAATTCCTTGAAAAAATTTTATTATTTGTAAAAATAATTGAATTCCAGTGAAATTTTTATTACTTATGATAATAATTCAATGTTTGCATACAAGTTTATTAAAAATTTTTTTAAATAATTGAATTCTTTTTGGGAACTTTTATTATAATTATTGAAAATCATTGAAATTAGAAAAATTTTTGAAAATAATTGAAATTAGGACAAGAATTTTTTTGACATTTATGAAAATAATTGAACTTTGGAGAAGAATTTTGATATTTATAAAGATAATTGTGAATTCAAAGAATTTTATTAAAAAATTATAAAATTATTCGTAAATAATTAAATTTGATAACAAAAAAATTCCATTAGGGATTTAAAAAGAAATCGAATTTTCAAAAGAATTATTAATATTTTACATAATATCATAAAAATTAATTCTTATAAACTAAGTAAATGTTTAAAATTTAATTCCAAGGATTTTTCTTTTTTGAAAAGTAATTTTTAAAAATATTTAAAAAGAAAAAACTGTATTTGTTTCATTTAAATATTCAAAAAATTTTGGAAAATCATTAAAAGGTCTAAATTAAATAAAAAAAAAAATTACAATAATTCCGTGAGAGTTACAATTAAAATTTTCAATAATTACTTCATTTCGAAAAGATTTAAAAAAAAATGTTTGTAAAAAATTGAAATAGGTAACGAAGTATTTTAATTAAAAATCGAAAAAATTAAGTTTTTAAAATAATATTAGTTTGATTTTTCAAGAATATTGGAATTTTTATAAAGAAATAATTGACATTTCTTAAAATTTAATAGAAAATAATTGAATTTCTTAATAATTTTATTAAAATTTTTGTAAATAATCAAGGGAATTTCGACAAAGAAACTAATTTTTTTTTAATCTGAAAAATTAGATTTTCCAAATTTCTCAGTTTTACTTTTTTATGATAATTGAATTCTCATAAGCAAATAATTGAAATTTATTAATCGTAATTAAATTTTTATAAACGACTCATTGAAATTTTCTAAATAAAAAAATTAATTCCACACAATTGTTAGTTAAAAGTATGAAAAATTTAAATTTTCCAAGATTTTAATTTGAAACCTTTTCAAAATTCAATTATTTATAAAAATTCACGATATAATGCTTTTAATATTCAATTATTGTCAAAAATTTTAACTAAAATTTATTTTTAATTTAATTTTTATTAGAAAATTCAACGAGAATTCAATTATTTTAATACAAAAATAAATAATTTATTAAATAATTGAATGTTTCTTAAAACTGAATTAGAAAAACTAAATTTTTTCAACAAATTTTTAAATAATTGAATTCTTTTGACGAATTTAAATAAAATTTTCAAGAATAATTTCATTTTTCGAGAAATTCGATTAAAATTTTATTAAAAATAATTGAAATTCTGTGATGAGTTTTATTATTTATAAAAATAATTGAATTCCTAAGAAGAATTTTATTGTTTATGAAAATAATTGAAACCCTGTAAAAAAAATTTATTATTTATATGAAAATAATTGAATTATTACGAAGAAATTTACAAAAATTTGTAAATAATTGAATTTCTGTGAAATTTTTATTATTTATACCTTAAAATAATGTTTTGCGTAGAACTTCCTCAAAAATGTTCTTTAAAGAATTGAATTCTATTGGAAAATTTTATTAAGTAGATATTGAAAATCATAGAATTCAGGAAAATTTTTGAAAATAATTGAAATTTTGCAAAGAATATTTTATTAAAATTTTGGAAAATAATTGATTTTCGGAGAAGAATTTATTTTATTATTTATATTTTATAAAAATAATTGAAATTTTGACGAGAATTTTGAAAAAAGTTTTAAACCTATATATTTAATTGAATTTCAGTGAAGAATTTTATTAGTTTTGAAAATAATTGAATTTTGTCAATTAATTTTTTTTAGTGTTTCTAAACAATAATTTTATGATACATAGTTCTCAAAGAATTAAGTAATTTAAAAAGATATTATTGTCAGAAATAAAAAAGAATTTAAATTTTTGTATTAGAATTCGTGGTAAGAAAAAATTATATTTGCGTAATGTATACATATTCGAAAAGAAATAAGTATACGTTTACGTTAAGGTATCAAAATCCCTCTTTATTTTCGCATATATATATAATTTTCCTCTTTTGTTATTATTCTGCACTTGTGCGATCGAAGGATACGTGACGCAAATGATAATAGGATTTCAGAAAATTTACGTAAGGGACAAGGGGATCCTAATTTTCTTTAGTTTCATACATCTCACACCGAAAAACCCTTTCCGTTTTAAGAGAAAGAGATGAGCTGCACTGCAATAACCCAAATGTAAACCGAAATAAAAATACCATTTTCTTTTATATACGAGACGCCATTTTTTTTTCTTTTTCTCTCTTTCTTTCTTTTCATTAAATAAAAAAAGTATCAGTTTATATGATTTTTTTTCAATCTTCTCTTTTGAACAAAAATGGGAAAAAAATTCTCACTGTTCAAAAAAAGTATCAGTTTTATATGATTTTTTTCCAACTTTTCTTGAACAAAATGGCAAAAAAAATTTTACAGTTCATCATTAAATGTAGAAGAAAAAGTATCAGTTCATACGATTTTTTTCAATTTTCCCTTAAACAAAATGGGAAAAAAATTCACCAAGAAAAAAATATGAGACAAAAAAAAAAATTGAGTAAATTAGTAAAAATTCAATTTTTTCTTTTTTTGCTCGCGTTTATATCCGCGTACGCAAAAGATGTAAATTTGCATAAAAAGAAAACGCTAACAGAATATTCGTATTCCATAAATTGAATATCATATTTGTAGGAAAACGATATCAAAGGAAAAAGAGAGAGAGAGAGAGAGAGAGAGACGCCGTTTCGTCTCTTCCGAAAAATTCGTTTTCCCTTCGACATAATCTTCAAGGATCATGAGACTCGCTTTGCTTCTGGAAGAAAGGTTAAATCGAGGCAGTAAAGAAAACGGCAAACTCAGAATCTTCGGGTTGTCGTGCGTCCGTTTGGAAAAGCGATAGTGACAGTCATCGGCGAATCGAATGGGAGAGCACGATTACCAAGAAAGAAACGATGGTAAAGCACTCTGCCAGCAGCACGTTCTCAGGTAAAGTGTGACACAATTTATCCTCTCTCTTTCTCTCCTTCTCTCTCCCTCTCTCTCTCTCTCTTTTTCTCTTGATTCTCATTCTTTTGATCCCGCAAGGAAAATTCAAACTTTTTCACCACAATGAATCGCCATCCATATAAAAGGCGTTTTTCCACTCGCTTATTTATTATTCAGTTATTTCGACAAAATGATTTCACTTTAAAATTGTCCCCTGGAGACTGTATATATTTGAAATAGATATTACAGAGGGACAATAATTCGGACAAGTTAGAGCAGGGTTGCAACAAAAATTTAATTTCGTTTTTCCCCGACTTTTCCGATTTAAAGGAAAAATTTTTAACTTTTTCCCTGACCAGAAAAGAATATTCTGATTCACTCTAAAAATGATTAGATGTTGAGAAAAATGTTCTAATACATTTATTTACGAATTTCTTTCATTGTAAAATTATTCCAAAACATCAACAATTTCTTTTTTAAATAAATATTTAATCGTTGTTATTTTACCATATAGGAGTTAAGATTTTCAAAAATTTCAAATTCAAATCTTTTGAAATTCAATAACTTATAAGAATATTATTATAAAACATGAAGAAGTCGATCACTCCGAGTCTTCGACTCGAAGTAATCGCTTTTTAATCAATTTTTTTTTCATTTATTTATTTATTTTTTTTTAAAAGATAACCTAGTGAATTAATAATAAAATAAATAATAAAATGAATTCTACGCAGAATTGTTAGTTAAAAGTACGAAAAATTCTGATTTTCAAAGATTTAAATTCGAAACCTTTTCAAAATTCAATTATTTCTAAATATTCCCCCCCTAATACTTTTAATATTTAATTATTATCTAAAATTTTAACTAAAATTATTCATTTTTTAATTAATTTTTATTAGAAAATTCTACGAGACTTCAATTATTTAAATGCAAAAATAAATAATTTATTCAATAATTGAATGTTTCTTAGAATTTAATTTTTACAAAGAAGTAACAACTTTCGAAGATAATTCATTTCTTTTAAGGAATTTAATTAAAATTTCACTAAAATTTATCATATTAAAGAATTTTATAACAATTTTTGAAAATAATTGAAAACATTTTGAAGAATTTTTATAAATTTTTTTAAATAATTCAATTCTAGAGAAGAATTTAAATAATAATTTATTAAAATAATTGAATTCATGCGAAAAATTTTGATTAAATTTCGTTTAAGTAATTGAAATTTTGCCAAGAATATTATTAAAATTTCTGACAATAATTTAATTCTTGAGAAGATTTTCTCTATCTATTTAAAAAATTAGTAATTTAATTCTTAACAATCTTTAAAAACTTTTGAAAATAATTTAATTTTCGGAAAGTATTTTATTAGTTTTTAAAAGAATTGAATACTTATGATAAATTTTGAAATTTATCGAAATAATTGAATTTTGGAAAAGAATTTTATTAATTTTATGAAAATACTAAATAATGAAAATCATTGAATTGTAAAAAACTTTTGAAAATAATTGAAATTTTGCAAAGAATTTTATTTAATAAATTTTTGAAAATAATTGAATTTTTGGCGAAAAATTTTGCTATTTATAAAGATAATTGAATTCTTGACGAGATATTCGTTCAAATTTTTAAAAATAATTGAATTTCTTCGAAGAAGTTTATTACTTTTAAAAATAATTGAATTCTTGTGATGAATATTGTTATTTTTGAAAATAATCGAATTTTGTAAAGAATTTTTTTAAATTCCTAAAAATAATTGAATTTTTGTTAAGACTTTTGTTATAAGTAAATCCAAAAGAATTTTACAATAATTTCGAGATAGTTAAAATTAAAATTTTTACTATAATTAGTTCAACTCGAAAAAGTTGAAAATTAAGTTTTTATAAAAAATTGAAATAACGAAGAATTTTATTTAAAGATCTAAAAAAAATTTAGTTTTTTACAATAATTCAGTCTTATTTTTCTAGAATATTGGAATATAAAGAAATAATTGACATTTTCTAAAATTCTTTTAAAAAATAATTGAATTTTTAGGAATTTTATTAAAATTTTCGAAAATAATCAAGGGTATTTCGTCAAAGTAACTAATTTTTTTCAAGTTCTAAAAAATTAGGTTTTTAAAATTTCTGTTTTTTTATGAGAGATGAATTTTTATAAACAACTCCTTGACATTTTGGGAAATGTAATGTTTTATAAACAAATAATTGAAATCTATTAAACATAATTCAATTAATTTTATGAATAACTTATTGAAATTTTTTAAATAAAATTGAATTTTTATAAACAAATAATTGAAATATATTAGAGATAATTGAATTTCTATAAATAACTCATTGAAATTTTTTAAACAGAATTGAATTTTAATTATAAAATAATTGAAATTTATTAAAGATAATTGAATTTTCTCAAACAACTCTTTACAATTTTTTAAATATAATTTAATATTTATAATCAAGTATATTTGAAATTTTTCGAAATAATTGAAATTTTCTAAAATTATATTTTGATTTCATTTATTTGAACTTTGAAAATTTTTGTTTAAAAACGAAAAATAATAAATAGAAGTTGAATAAATTTAATGAAATACAAAAATAAATAAATAATAAATTGAATTCAAAAATTTTAAATAACTTCTAACCAATTTTTACTAAAATTTACTTCGAAATGTAATACAAAAAAATGTAATACAAAATTTATTTTTAAAGTAGTAAAAAATCTTTTGGAAATGCTAAGAAAGACCGAATATTTTACGTGATACTATACTTAAAGAGTTTACTTTAATTGATAGAAATAATAAATAATGAAATATTTTAGTAAAATATCTTAATTATAATTTTCAGTAAAAATCAACTTGAAGTGTAAAAATAATAAAAATTCATCCTATTTATCAAAATTAAAATAAAATCCTATTTATCAAATTTTGTGATTGAGCTGTGAACAATTTTTTTTTCTTTTTTTCTCGTAAATAAAATTTCTCTTTAAAAATTATTATTGTCACTGGTATATAAAAACAGTTATTTCCTAAGTGGAGAAAAGTTTTTATGTACCTTGAAATGTAATTAAGGCGAAAAAAAATTGCTAACGGCCAATTTTTATATTATTTCGTGATAAGTGTATAATATTCTCATTAGTGAGGTGCAAATGATTTCGGGCAGGAACGACTTAAGATATCGGGTCTTGTTAGGTCGAGGGGGTTAATTTCATGGTAATCTGATGTACATTTTTTATGAAATCTCATGCAATTCTTATTGTAATCTCCAAGTATAGTCGCACCACCCTCACACACACACACACTTTTTGTATTTTATGATAACTTTTTTTTCTATCTCACGTATTAAAAAAAAAAAAAAAATAAAACATTTCACATAATTCTTCGACAATTTTTTCCCCCTATTTCCATTCCACAATTTAATAATTTATCGAATATACTTTCACGGCAAAGGAAAAGAATTTGGGTATTTTAATACACGAAAAAAATATTTAAAATAGAATTTTTCATTACTGACAAAATTAATTTTATAGTAAGAAAAAGGTCCGACCCTCAAAATCAAAAAACATTTTTTTTCACAAAAATGAAAAGAATAAAATTATTTTGCTAAAAGTTTGAAATTAAAAAAGTGCATTGAACTTATCGTTAATTTTATTTTAAACTTATTTTTAACTTCCGAACTTATGAGATGAATAAAAGAATTGAAATTACTGATATTTTCATTTCTAAAAATGCCCGCAAAAAAATAATTTTCAATTCTAAGCGCCGACGCTAACTTCAGGGAAGTAAACAAAAAGTAATTAAGAAAAAAAAATTAACCAAAAAAAAATTACGAAAAAGAATCTTTACATTATTTTCTTTTTCCTTTTTGCGTCAAGTGTTATGCTATAATAATATTTTTCTTGTTGATTGCTACTTTAAAAATCAGTGGGGCATAGCTGTCTTCCTGTACAGTGCATAATTAAAAGAAATGTACATTTTGTTTCCTCCTTTTCATCGCCAGTGTTGAAAATTTAAATTCAATTTATATCTCTAGAAATCCTCTTGCAGGAAAAAAAGTACGCTTTATTTATCTGCATTGTTTCCTTGCCTTCTCTTTCCCTCTTCTTTTTTATTTTTCAAAAAAAGAAAAAAATAGAGAGAGAGAAAAAAAAGGAATATGAACGCGCGTAGTCGACGACCCTTGCAAAGCCTCTTGTTTTCCTTGACGCCCCGAGGGTTGCATGTTTTGCGCTCTCCTCAAACTTGACTCTGATTAAAAACTATTCACATCTGCCTATCATTTTTCTTTTTCCTTCTATTAAAAAACGAAAAAAAAAATTCCTCAAATCTGAAAATAATTTCTTTTTCTCCAATTCATGATTTTTTTATAATTTCATAAATTTTTTATATTATAAAATTTTAATTCAATTTTCGATATTTAAAATTTTATATAATACAAACATAATTTTCTGTCGAATCGTTAATAATTTTTTTATTTTTGCAAACGCTACAGGGGAAAAAGTAGGAATTGTATATTTTGTTGTATATACACTACCTACTCGCGCCTTCAAAGTAACTTTTCTGCACGCGCTTATTGCAGTATGAAATGAGTCCACACATTTCTACAGTTGCTTACATTGTTCGCTCTAGAGAAAGTTTTGAATAATGTATGCTGTGATAAAATTTTCAGCGACCCAAAAATGTCGTCGAGTTAAGAGGCTACACCGAAAAATAAGTATAAAGAAAAGATATGCGGAAAAATAGATATATATGGAAAGAAAGGATTTTTACCAAGAGAAACCTTGTTATTGGAAAAATATATATTGTAATAAAACGACATGAGGAGAAAAATCAACAGAATAAAATCAAAATTAGGTACATTTATAATATTTATGTTATCGTTATGTAAAAATAATTATTGCAATTATACATTTATTAAAATTTGAAAATTATCTCAATTATTTATTTTTTAAATGTATTTTCGTTATTCGAATAACTTTTATTATTTCCCAGACAAAATTTTGACTCAAAAAAATGTTCTATTACATTTATTTACGAATTTCTCTAGTTGAAAAATTATTTAAGAACATCAATAACTTCTTTTTAAATAAATATTTAATCATTATTATTTTTCCATAGGAATTAATATTTTCAAAAATTTCAAATTCAAATCTTTTGAAATTCAATAACTTATAAGAATATTATTATAAAACATGAAGAAGTTGATCACTCCGAAAAAAAAATTCTGCTCTGCGACTTTAATCTCTTTGACTTTTTCGAAAATTTCCTTCTCTCTCAGAGAATAATGCACAGTAATAAAAAAAAAGAAAACACAAAAAATTACAAAAGGAATAATAAATTATACTGTGTATGAAAAGCAAAAATAAAATAAATTAAAAATTAAATAATATTATTATTTAGTCTCCAATTCAAACACCAAAATATTACTTATAAAGCAATTAATAATACTACCCAGAATATAAATTTAATATTTATTAATTTTACCATGAATAAAAAAATAAAATAAACAAAATAAAAATAACACAAAAACAAACTGAATTAATTGCATCACTATAAAATGCATAAAATTGCGAATTGCAGTATACATATATACAATTAGTTTAATTAAATTTCAATCTATAGAGGTATTAATAAACAGTAATATAAATTTAATATCTCATTTAATATGTGTGTTTAATAACCACGAGCGCTTTATAGAAAATCAGCTTTAACTTTGAAAAGCGATTATTTATTGGAATTAAAAAGTTATAGTGATAATTTTGAGAGTGTTTCCTTTGATCGTCCACTTGTCCAGGATTTACTGTATCAATTTTCAGTTTTAAACATCTATACAATTCTGTTAATTTAATTCTCTCCACATAATAACTAAAGTTACTTTTATTCAAATATATATAATTAATAATTCACATTTTTTCTAAGAATATCAAATTGAGACAAAAAATTTAAATCTAAAATCTAAAATCTAAAAAAATCTAAAAAATCTAAAATTTTATAGCTTAGAAATAATGTGAATTAACAAGGTTGGCCACACTTTTGCTCTTTTCAAATTTCCCTGACTTTTACAGGTTTTCCAGGATAAAAAACGGAACTTTTAAATAAATATTTAACCATTATTTTTTTTTTAGAAATTAAGATATTAAAAAATTTGAAATTCAATAATATATAAAAATATTATTATAAAAACATGAAGATATCGATCACTCCGAGTCTTCGACTCGGAGCAATCGATATCTTCATGTTTTATAATAATTAAAATTTGCCACTTTGTTACTGTAACTTCTTCAAAAATTATTTTCATCATTACGATTATTCATTTATAGAATTTTCAACTAAAATTCTTATTTAAGTCAATTTTTCTAATAATTCTTGAAAAAGTTCTTTGTGAATTTTCAAATTCTTTTGTTTACAATTTAATTTTTACAATTTATACAATTTTAATTTTTTTAACTTTATTTCGATTATACTAATATTCTTCATTTAAATAAATTGGAAATTAAAAACATCAAATAATTCAAAAATTCCATTAAACTTATTGAGAAAAATTAATTCCATATAATTATTAATTAAAAGTATGAAAAGTTCAAATTTTCAAAGATTTTAATTTGAAATTGATTTTTAAATTAATTTTTATTAGAAAATTCTACGAGACTTTAATTATTTAAATGCAAAAATAAATAATTTATTCAATAATTGAATGTTTCTCAAAATTTAATTTTTACAAAGAAGTAACAACTTTCGAAGATAATTCATTTCTTTTAAGGAATTTAATTAAAATTTCACTGAAATTTATCATATTAAAGAATTTTATAACAATTTTTGAAAATAATAAATTGAAAACTTTTTGAAGAATTTTATTAAAATTTTTTTAAATAATTGAATTCTTGAGAAGAATTTAAATAATAATTTATTAAAATAATTGAATGAATGCGAAGAATTTTGATTAAATTCCGATTAAATAATTGAAATTTTGCCAAGAATATTATTAAAATTTTTGACAAATAATTTAATTCTTGAGAAGATTTTCGCTATCTCTATTTATAAAAAAGGTAATTTAATTCTTAACGGGAATCTTTAAAAAAATTTGAAATTAATTTAATTTTCGAAAAGTATTTTATTAGTTTTAAAAAGAATTTAATTCTTATGATGAATTTTGATATTTATCGAAGTAATTGAATTTTTGAAAAGAATTTTTTGAAAATTCCTTAAAATAATTGATTTTCTGTGGAAAACTTTGTTGTTTATCAAGATAATTGAATTGCAGAATTACTTAAAAAATCTCGAAAATAATTTATTTCCTGTGACGAATGAAAACTTATTTATGAAAATAATTGAATTATTGCAACGAATTTTTGCGTAGAATTGTATCAAAAATTTTTTTCAATAATTAAATTATTTCATATATTTTATGGAAATAGTAAATATTGAAAATCATTGAATTGTGAAAAACTTTTGAAAATAATTGAAATTTTTCAAAGAATTTTATTAAAAGTTTTGAGAATAATTGAATTTCGGTGAAAAATTTTATTATTTATAAAGATAATTGAAATTTTGACGAGAATTTTTGTAAATTTTTAAACATAATTGAATTTCAGCGAAGAATTTTATTAAAATTATTTTGAAAAAAATTGAATTGTTACGCAAAGAAATTCATTAAAATTTTTGAAAATAATTTTATTGTTTAAAGAAATTTAATTAAAAATGTATTGAAAATAATACTTAAATTCTAATAAATAAATTGTAGCAAAGGTTATTACAATAATTAAATTTCTTTGATAAATTTTAATAACATTTTTAAGAATAATAACTTTTTTCGAGAAATTTTATTAAAATTGTATTAAAAATAATTGAAACTCAGCATATTGAGTTTTATTATTTATGAAAATAATTAAATCCCTGTAAGAAATGTTATTTTTTATGAAAATAGTTAAATAATATATGAAAATAATTTGTAAATAATTGAATTCCTGTAAAATTTTTATTATTTATTAAAATAACTAAATGTTTGCGTACATTTTTTAAAAAAATTTTTTAACTAATTGAATTTTTTGAAGAATTTTTATTAAAGACTAGATATTAAAAATCATTGAATTGAGGAGATTTTTTAAAAATAATTGAAATTTTGACAAGAATTTTATTAAAATTTTTGAAAATAATTGAATTTTTGAGAAGAATTTTACTACTTTTGAAAATAATTGAATTTCTGCAATTCTTTGTAATTGCTTCAAAATTCAATTTGTTTTAGTCTTTTTAACTAAAATTCTTCTATAAATCTATTATTTTTAATCAATTCTTTTTTTTCTTTTCTTTTTATTTTTTCAAAATAATTGAATTATTGAGAAGAAATTTATAAATAATTTGTAAGTAATTGAATTCCTGTGAAATCTTTATTATTTATGAAAATAGTTAAATGTTTGCGTAGAATTTTATTAATTTTTTTTTTAATAACTGAAATATTTACTTTCGGAAAATTTGATTAAAATAGTAATTATTGAAAATCATTTAATTGAATGTTTAATTTAATAATTAATAATTTAATTTAATAATTAAATATTTGCGTAGAATTTTATTAATTTTTGTTTAAATAACTGAATTATTTTCGGAAAATTTGATTAAAATAGTAAATATTGAATATTATTAAATTGTAGAAAATTTTTGAAAAAATGTAATTCAACTTCGGAGAAGCATTTTATTAAAATTAATGAAAATAATTGAATTTTTGCAATCATTTGTAATTGCTTTAAAATTCAATTTGTTTTAGTGTTTTAAACTAAAATTAACTTAAAGTTCATCAACCTTTGAAAATTGAAAACTCAATAAATTCTTTTAAAATTGCAGTAATTTTGAAATATTTAAGTGAAATTAGATTTCAAGAATAAACACAATAACTTTATAGAAAAGAACAATTTTCCAGGATTTTGATAAAAATTTCTTTTTTAAGGTTTATAAAATTCCCTGGCATTTCCAGGTTCTCCAGGTTTCCAGGTTGCGTGGCAACTCTGATTAATATAATTATTTTTAATTTTATATTTATTAGAATAGTTTTACAATAATATTAATTCAATCAATTTTACTTGAATTTTCATTTAAATGAACGAACAACTTATTAAGAAAATGTAAACTATAATGAAATTGCATTTATAATAATTAATTGAATTAAAATTGTACGTTGAAATGTCATTGTTTAATACATTGAGCTTTGTTGCATAATAGAATGAACTAAAAAGCATGTCGCCTTTGAAAACGCGTATAATCACTTCTCCAAGATGAGAAATGTATTTTATTATTTAATAATAAATTCACTGTAATTTCTGTATCTTAAATAACGAAAGAAGCAAACTCAAGCGCGACGCAAAGTTGACGTCAAAAAAGAGAATATTTAGAAAGCGACTTCAATTTAATCTGTTTATTCATTTTCGCTATTAATTTAAGCCTTCCAAAGAGAAAAACCATTTGAAGATCATTCTCTCTTTTCAGTGTGCAGTGGCCTTAAATCTTGTGTATATATACATATAGTAGTCGCCGGTGTCGCGAATCGGCATAAAAGTTATTTATCGAAATGCAGTTAAGCGTTCTGCCATTTGCAGTATATATTTCTGAGGACAAAAATCTTTCTCTCTCTTTCTCTCTCTCTCTGTGTTCATTGCATACAGGATTGTGTGTATATCACACACGTAACTTAACGTTTTTAAGTTCTATTCGATAGAATGAGTATATATGCGGATATTCGATTTATTACATGGCCTCCAGCATTTTTCGAACATTATTATCGTTCGATGATGTATAAAACTTTAAAAAGATCCACTGAATTTCCACCCCATACCATAATATAGTATATAAAATCTATTCAAGAATTCCAATTTGCCACTTTCCATAATATTTAAATCTGTCTATTTTTAAAATATTAGTTTTCAATACAGAACAAAATTATCAAGCAGCTAATAAATTTTTGCCATTAATTAGAAATGTTTCATAATATACTAATTAGAAATTTGCCACACCCCCACGTCGAAAAATTCCATGGAAGTACTACCTGGAAATTCTAGAAGTTTTTTATTTTAAAAATATTTTAACATTTCCAGGTTTGTCATAGGTCAGGAAAATTAGGGAAAAGTCAGGGATTTTTATTAAAGTACTGGAAAAAATTGAATTTTTAAGAAGTTATAAATGATTGCAAAAATGCAATTATTCTCAAAAATTAATTTTTATTTATTTATTTTATTTAAAAATAAGTACCTAGGGCTAATGAGCCAACTGAGGAACAAGATACATAGATATTTGATTATAAAACTATATTTAATTTTACAACTTTAAAATTGCATATTATAAACATAAACATGGTGAGAGAAAAAAAATGATTCTATCTTCAATATAACAATTAAATCAGTCACAGCCAACCATGCCTATGAGTAGTAATAAATGATATTGTCGCAATTAGCAAGAATTAACAGAACTATAAAATTCTTCGCAGAAATTCAATTATGTTCAAAAATTTTTAATAATGCCACGTCAAAATTTCAATTCGGTAAAAATAATAAAACTTTTCAAAAGATTTCAATTATTTAAAAAAAGTGTTGATAAAATTGAAATCAAACATTAAATTATTTTCAAAAATAATAACATTTTTCATTGAGATTCAATTATTTTCGTATGAATAATAAAACTCATCATTAAATTTCAATTATTTTTAATACAATTTTAATCAAATTTCTTGAAAAATGTAATTATTCTTGAAAATTTTATTAAAATTTGTCAAAAGAATTCAATTATTTAAAAATTTTTTGATAAAATTCTTTATAAGAATTCCATTCTAAAAATTAACATTCAATTACTCAATAAATTATTTATTTTTGTATTTGAATAAAAAAGTTATTATAAAAAATTTTAATAAAATTCTTAGACACAATTCAACAAATTTTAATAAAATTTTTTCAAACGATTCAATAATTTTAAAAAATTTTTCAAAATTCAATTATTTTCAATATCTACTATTTTAATAAAAAATTTCCCAAAAGAATTCAATTATTTAAAACACAATTTTCATAAGATTTTTCGAAAAAAATGAATTATTTAAAAAGTTTTTTTTTATAAAATTATTCGCAAGAATTCAATTATTTTTATACCTAAATAATAACACATTCTTCTAAGAAATTCAATTATTTTCAAAAATTTTAATAAAATTCTTGGCAGAAATTCAATTATTTTTAATACAATTTTCATTCAATTTCTCAAAAATAGAAATTAATCTTTAAAATTTTATTAAAATTTGTCAAGAAAATTCAATTATTTAAAAAAGTTGTTGATAAAATTCTTTACGAAAATCCAATTTTAAGAAACATTCAATTGTTTAATAAAATATTTTTTTTAAATTAAATAATTGAATTCTTGTAGAATTTTTTAATAAAACTTGATTTAAAAATGAGTTTCAGTTAAAATTTTACATAATAATTAAATATTAAAAGCATTATAGCATAAATTTTCAAGAATAATTGAATTTTTAATATTTTTGAAAATAATTACATTTTTTGAAGAATTTACTTCAAATTGAATTAAAAATAATTTAAATCCTGTCGAGAATTTGATTATTTAGTAAAATAATTAAATTCTTGTGATGAATTTTTATTACATTTTTTTTAAATAATTGAAGTCCTGTGCAGAATTTTATTATTTATGAAAATAGTTCAATTCTTGCAATTGATATCCTGTAAAGAATTGTATTATTTTTGAAAATAATTGAATTCTTGCAACGCATTTTATTACATTTTTTAAATAATTGAATTCGCATTTAAGAAATTTTATTAAAATAGTAGATTTTGAAAATATTTTAATTTCAGCGTGGAATTTAATTATTTGTGAAATGTAATTGAATTCTTGCAAAAATTTTTTGAAATTAATTAAATTTTTTGAGGGATTTATTTAAAATTGTATTAAAAATAATTCAAATCCTGTGGAGAATTTTATTATTTATGAAAATAATTGAATTTATGTGAAAAATTTTATTACTTGAAAAAATAATTGAATTCTTGGGAAGGATTTTATTAAAATTTTTGTAAATAGTTTAATTTTTTTTTTTTTTTTTGAAAATTTGATGGAAATTTAAATTATTACAAAACATTAAATATTTATTTAAAAAAGAATTTATTTATAGTTGGGAATAATTTTGCAATTAAAAAAATTCGTAATTAAATCTAATAGAACAGTTTTTTGAGTATTTAATCATTTTTAGAGTGAATCAGAATATTTTCTTAGGATCAGGGAAAAATTCAAAATTTTATCCGGAAATCAGGGAAAAATCAAAGAAATTCTGTATGTTTTTTATTTTAACAATATTTTAACATTTATATTATGATTAGAATCTAATAATAAGCTTTGTTGCAATTTTTTTCAAAATGCGTATTTCATTCAAGTTTTGCAAAAAAAATTGCAACAAAGCTTATCATTAGACTCCAATCATAATAGAAATGTTAAAATAATATTAAAGTAAAAAACTTACAGAATTTCCATGGTATTTCCAGGGGGTACTTCCATGGAATTTTTCGACGTGGGTCAAAAAAAAAGTAATCAGATATTTGAAAATTCCTCTTCTAATATGCGCTCAATATTTTTTACTCAAAATAAGAATATTCCACATAGGATTTCTTTAATATTTTTCCTGACCTGTGGCAATCCTGTAATACAACTTTATTTATTAATTGCAAAAATTAACGGACTTTATACTTGATAATATTTTTGAATTTTTTTCCATCTTCTTCAGAGTGTTTATTTTCACCTTTTAAAAGTCAAAAGATTTAAATGAGTTTTGCCAAGAAGTTGAAAGAAAGAAAAAATTTTATCTACACTCTCAAGATAAAAAATTTTCGGTTTATGCTTTCTGTGATGAGTTTATAAAGAACTGCGAGAGAAAACAAAAAAAAAACGTACAAACTTATTAAAAAGTTCGACTCAAATGAGAGTAAATTAAATTTTCTGAAAGTTTAAATTTAATGTCAATAATCCAATAATTTTTGCAGCAATAAATTTGTTGAAAATTTAGTTTTTATTTTCATTATAACTTTTTTATTTTTTGCTTTCATTTCTAATATATTACGCGAATAAAAAATTACCGCTGAAAAAGTCAGTCACTAATTCAAATTAGTAAACATTTTTAATTTTTTACTAATTCAAATTTAGAAAGTGGATAAAATCAGAAATGGTTAAAAATAAATTTTATTACTGCCCTAGTAGAAAATAATGTAAAAGAAAATTTATTAAGAACGGAAATTTAATTGTAAATGTAATATAATCAGAGTATATATGCGAATGAATAGAAAATTACTAAATGTGAAAAAGAGGCTATTCGTTTGTGTCAGTTTTAGCAGTATTATCTCTCGGGATTCCCAAGTGAATGGTGTTAACACTGGTTGCAAACTTGGGAAACTTTAAAATCCTATACAAATTTTATTAAGTACATCAGCTCTCCCTCTTTCTATATACATATATATATATATATATATATATATATATATATATATATATATATATATATATATATATATATATATATATATACATGTATAGTTAATACCATTCATTTGGGATTCTGGGATAACATTGTTGAAATCGACAAAAATAAATTGTATTTCACTTTTTCCTTCCTCTGTTAAATCGACCAATTACACATAAAACATTTAAAAAGCTTCACAATATTTTTTTCACAACCTATTTTTATTTGTTTTAATCTATCTATAGACAGGAAAAATTTGACTCAAATAAACGATTACTTGTTCATTATCAAATAAATATTTATTTGCATAAAACAATTTTTAATTTAGGCATGTAAATATGGTATTTGCTTCAAGCACTGAATTAGAAATTAGAAATTATAAACTAATTACCTATTAGAAATTTTAATTGAATTTTTGGAAAATTTTAATAATTCAAATTCTTCTCAAATTAGTTAATTTTTTTAATAAATATCCAATTACTTATTAGAAATAATGGATTTTAGAAGAATTTTAGTTAAAAATATTTTTTTTTAAAAATTGAATTTTCAAGAAGATAGAAATGATTGCAGAAATTCAATTATTTTCAAAAAAAATAAAATTTTTCCCAGAAATTCAATTATGTTCAAAAATTTTTTTAAATTCTCGTCAAAATTTCAATTATCTTTTAAAAATAATAAAATACTTCTTTAAAATTTAATTATTTTCAAAAATTTTAATAAAATTCTGAGAAAAATTTCAATTATATTCAAAAATAATAAAATTATTCTCAGATATTCAATTATGTTCAAAAATTTTTTTAAATTCTCGTCAAAATTTCAATTATCTTTTAAAAATAATAAAATACTTCTTTAAAATTCAATTATTTTTAGAAGTAATAAAATTCTTCCCAGAAATTCAATTATGTTCAAATTTTTTTTTGAATTCTCGTCAAAATTTCAATTTCAATTCTTCTCAGAAATTCAATTATATTCAAAAATAATAAAATTATTCTCAGATATTCAATTATGTTCAAAAGTTTTGTCAAAATTTCAATTATATAATTAATAAAATACTTCTCAAAAATTCAATTATTTTAAAAAATGTCCTCTAATAATTTTCAATATTAAACTATTTGAATAAAATTTTCCAAAAGATTCCAATTATTCAAAAAAATCAAATAAAATTGTACTAAAACATTTAATTATTTTCTTGGCAAAATTTCAATTATTTTCAAAAGTAATAAAATTCTTCTCATTATTTTCAAAAATTTTAATAAAATTCTGAGAAAAATTTCAATTATTTTCAAAAATAATAAAATTCTTCCTAGAAATTCAATTATGTTCAAAATTTTTTTTAAATTCTCGTCAAAATTTCAATTATCTTTTAAAAATAATAAAATACTTCTTTAAAATTCAATTATTTTTAAAAATTTTAATAAAATTCTCCTCAAAATTACAATTATATTTATAAATAATAAAATTCTTTTTCGAAATTCAATTATTTTCAAAAATTTTAATACAATTCTACGCAAACATTTAATTTTTGTCATAAGTAAAAATAAATAAAATGATATAAATTTTTGAATATATACCTGTTTAATTAATTATTAAAACTAATGGATTTATAGAGGAATTTTAGTTAAAAACAATTTTTAAAAAATTGAATTTTTTGAGAAGTTACAAATAAAATTATTATTACAGAAATTTAATTTTTTTCAAGAGTAATAAAATTCTTCTCAAATATTCAATTATGTTCAAATATTTCATAAAAATTTTAGTCAAAATTTCAATTACCTTTCTCTAAATAATAAAATTCTTCTCCAAAATTCAATTATTTTTAAGAAGTGTAATAAAATTCTTGGTAAAATTTCAATTATTTCAATTATTTTCAAAAAATTCAATTATTTAAAAAAATTCTACGCTAACATTCAATTATTATTTTTATAAATAATTGAAAATTTCACAGGAATTCAATTATTTACACATTTTTCATAAATTTCTTCACCATAAATAAATTATTTTCATAAATAATAAAACTTCTCAATTATGTTCAAAAATTTCCGTCAATATTTCAAGTATCTTTATAAAGAATAAAATTCTTCTCTAAAATTCAATTATTTTCAAAAAATTTCATCTATTTTATTGTTTTCAATATCTGCTATTAGAGAAATTCAATTATTTGCAAATGTTTATAAATTTTTTCGTAATATTTCAATTGTTTTCATAAATAATAAAATTCTTTGCAGAAATTCAATAAGATCCTTAAGTTCTGAACGTTCAAATGAACGAAATTTATTTATTTCTTCTCCAAATTAAATTTTTATTGCAATTATTTTGCGTTACTATCCAAAAAATTAATTACTGAGTTTCTAAACGTAAATATTTCAGTTTTTAAATTTGTTTGTGATTAGTAATTTATTAAAATATCTTCAATAAAAAATATTTCGTTCATTTGAACGTTCAAAACTTGGAGATCATAATTCAATTAATTATTTTTGTATCTAACTAATTGAATTCTTGTAGAATTATCTACTGTATTTCAATAATGTTTTTATGCATATTGCAGATAAAGATTGAATTATTATTTAAACAATTTTTAAACAAATTATTGTTGTTATTTACCAATTTTTTTTACTGAATGCACCGAGAAAGTTGCAATTTTTTCCTAATTTTGCAATTTACTAAATTCTATATGATTACAGATAAAGAATAAAAATTGAATTATTATTTAAACAATTTTTAAACAAATTAATAATTTGTTTATTAATTGTAATCTGTAATCATATAGAATTTAGTAAATTGCAAAATAAGAAAAAAAACTGCAACTTTCAAGGTGCATTCAGTAAAAAAGTTGGTAAATAACAACAATAATTTGTTTTAAACAAATAAAAAATTAATTTTAACATCAAAACATAATATTGTATTTATTGACTTATAAAAAATTACAACTTTTTTTATTGTTTGGTCACTCCGGGTGACCGCTCCGGAGCGCGAAGGTTAAAGAAATTCGTAAATAAATGTAATAGAAAATTTTTTTTATGAATATCTTATCATTTTGAGAGTGAATCAAAAAATCTTTTAGTGTCAGGGAAAAAGTCAAGATTCCCTCTATAGAAATCATAGAAAAGTCAGGGAAAACAAAATTAAATTTTTGTGTCAACCCTGAATTTATAAATATTGAAAACTCGACCATTTATTGTGATTGAGCAACCTCTATAAATATTAACCGATTGAAAAGAAAATAAGGGTAGTTTTTATTAATGTGGAACAAATTCAAGGGCTTAGAGAAGAGGATTTCTCAAAAAGAAAAAAATTTCTGTAAATTTTCAAACCACCCTAATATACAATCTAATAATATAAAATAAGAGAGGGGCGAAACTACAGTCCCATTTGTAATGCATTGTGTCTAAGGCACCCTGGGAATTACCGAGGCATTATTGAGGATTGACAACATACTTGGACTTGCAGATATAATTGGAGAGAGAGGGAGAGCAGTAGAATTTACACCATCCTAACGTGTATCCGCCTCAAAGCGTGCATTAAATTTGGAGATACAGCTTTCCTCGGTTGGGTCGCTTCATCAACATATACTAGGTTGTCCCTTATGTTTATGTATATATTATATATATATACATATATATATACATATATATCGCGTGAAAATTTATGGTGTGAATTTTTATTTTCATAAATTCCACTATAAAAGTTCACCTGAAAAGATGAAAAATATTTATAGGGAAATATTCATGCTTTATTGATATGCTTTAGATTGATAGCACAATATTTTTCAGGATGTTTGCGCACGGAAGTTTGTGTAAATTTTCTTTTTTGTTTTCTTTCTTTTTTTATACCCTGAAAAGATTACTCAACAATATGCTTTCTTGAAAGGAGAATCAATTTTGCTTATTTTGATAAATTTACCGGTGCTAAAAAGGGCAAATGTTAGTTTAAAGGATATTGTATTAGTCATATTTGCAAGCACGGGAAAGGAATAAAAAAAAAATTTAAATAGAATACAATCGATTGTTTGTGTTCACGAACAAATTTCTTCTCCTAATAATTTAAGATTTGTTATAATTATGATAATAATATCAAAGTTGCCACAAAAATTTAATTTTGACTTTCCCTGACTTCTCCCTGATTTTCAGACAAAGTTTCGACTTTTTCCCTGACCCTAAAGAATATTCTGATTCACTCTAAAAATTATTAGATTCTTCAATTATAAATATATATTAGAAAATAAAAACTTTAAATAATTTTAAAAAAATTCAATTAAACTTTTTTAAAAAATTAATTCTACAGAATTATGAGTTAAAAGTATGAAAAATTCAAATTTAAAGATTTAAATTTGAAACCTTTTCAAAATGCAATTGTTTCTTAAAATTGCAATTCTCAAAAACTTCTACAAAATTCAATTATTATTTAAAGTTTTAACTAAAATTTATTTTTAAATCAATTCTTATTAGAAAATTCTACGAGAATTGAATTATTTAAACACAGAAATAAATAATTTATTTAATAATTGAAAGTCTGTTAGAATTGAATTCTTCTAAAGAATTTAATAAACAAATTTTTTAATAATTGAATTATTTCGATGGAATTTAAGAAAATTTTTAAGAATAATTACATTTTTCGAGGAATTTGATTAAAATTGCATTAAAAATAATTTAGATTCTGCAATTAATTTTATTATTTATGAAAATAATTGAATTATTGCAGAGAATTTTATAAAAAAGTTTCAAAGAATTGACTTTTTGTTTTAAAAAAAGATGTGAATTCTATTTTTAATAATTTGAATTCCTGTAAAATTTTCATTACTTTAGAAAATAATTGAACATTTGTGTAAAATTTTATCAAAATTGTTTTTAAATAATTGAATTCTTCTGGGAAATTTTATTAAAATAATATAAATAAATATACAAATTATTGAATTAAGAAAAATTTTTGAAAATAATTAAAATTTTTGCCATAAATCTTATTCAAATATTTAAAAATAATTAAGTATCATTACTTTTGATAATAATTGAATTCTTGAGATGAATATTGTTATTTATGAAAATAAGTGACTTTCTCCGAATAATTTTATTATTTAAAAAAAGTAATTAAATCCCTGAAAGGAATTTTAAAGTTTTTAAAAATAATTGAATTACTGCGAAGAATTTAATACCAAATTCTAAAACATTTGAAATTTTCGAAAAAATTTATGCATAATTCTATTTTAAATAATTGAATTCATGTGACATTTTTAATTTTTTGGAAAATAATTTCATCTTCGTGTAGAATTTCATCAAAATCTTTGTTTAATAATTGAATTCTTTTGGAAAATTTTATTAAAATAGTAGAATATTGAAAATCATTGATTTGAGGAAATATTTTGAAAATAATTGAAACTTTGACATGAATTTTATTACTTTTGAAAATAATTGAATTTTATTACTTCCGAAAATAATTTAATCCGTGTAAAAATTGTATTATTTATGAAAAAATTTTTTTAATAATTGAATTCTGTTTCCAAATTTTATAAAAATAGTAGATATTTAAAATCATAGAATTGTGAAAAGTTTTTAAAACTAACTAAATTTTAGAAAGAATTCTATTAAAGTTTTTGACAATAATTGAATGTCTGTTTGGCATTTTATTCCATTTTTTTTTTTAAATAATTGAATTCCTAAAAAGCATTTTATTATTTATGAAAATAATTGAATTCTTTCCAACGATTTATTAGAATTTTTAAAAATAATTGAATTTTCAAGAAGAAGAAATTTATTACTTTTAAAAATAATTGAATTCTTGTGATGAATATTGTTATTTATATGAAAGTAATTTAATATTGCAAAGAATTTTATTAAAATGACTCCAAATAATTGAAATTTCTGGAATAATTTTGTTATTTCTGTAAACAATTGAATTCTTTCAAAGAATTATTTATGTAAATAATTGAATTCTCGGGATAAATTTTATTGAAATCTAAAAGAATAATTGAATTATTGACAAAAAATTTAATTTATTTATTTAATAATTTAATTTAAATTGTATTTAAAATAATTGATTTCTTTCGAACAATTTTATTTAAATATTTTCAAATAATTGAATTCCAGTGAAAAATTCTAATATTTTTGTAAATAATTGAATTCTTCCAAAGAATTTTAAAAATACATTTTTTTAAATAATTGATTTTTTCGAGAAATTGAAATGAAATTTTTAAAAATAATTTGATTTTTTGAGAAATACCTATAAAATTGTATTAAAAATATTTAAAATCCTGCGATGAATTTTATTATTTATGAAAATAATTGAATAGTTGCAAAGAATTTTATTAAAATTTTTCAAAATAATTGAATTCCTGAGAAGAATTTTTTTATTTATGGAAATAATTGAATTATTGCGAAAATTTTTATCAAAATGTTTAAAAAGAATTGAATTTCTCTGAAAAGTTTTGTTATTTATTAAGTTAATTGAATTCTTCATAGTAAGAATTTTATAAACATTGTTTTAAATAATTAATTTTTTTCGAAATACAATAAATATAATTATAATATTTAATGAAAATTTTATTTTAAATAATTGAATTCTTGTGAAAAACTTTATTTGTGAAAATAATTAAATTTTTCGATTAATTTAAAATAGTATTAAAAATAATTGAAATTCTTCGATGAGTTTTATTATTTATGAAAATAATTGAATTTTGAATAATTTTTGAAAATAATTGAATCGTTTTAAAGAATTTGATTATAATTTTTGAGAATAGTTTTTTGATTTATACTATTAGCGAATTTAAAGTAGCGTAAATTAAAAAAAAAAAAAAAAAAAATAGTAGCTTTTAATTGCTAAAAACTAAAAAAAAAGTAGTAAATAGTAGCTTTTAGTTGATGAGTGCGAAGCCTGAAATTCTAAACATTTAATTTTTTTCAGTACTTTTGATAAAAATTCTTGACTTTTTCCTGAATTCCCTGACGTGTGGTAACGTTGAATACATCTGGATAATTCTCCGTAAAATCGTTACTTAAAAAAAAAAATCAATTTTTTTTAATAAACGAAAAATATATAAAATCATAGAAAATTTACTATGATGTTATAAAATTAATCAAAACATCCAAAACGATACCTTTAGAAGAATTACCCACATGTAGAAGATAATATGTTTTTCACTGATTCACATTCGGTTGCATTTTTTCTTTCATGTTCTATACAAACAGCTTGATATTACATATATTGGAAGAGACTTCGCTATGCAAGAATACGTCAAGGGCTTTTGTCCTCCGATCATATTGATTGAGTATAGGCATACATACATACATATATATATATATAAGTATTATTTGGTGCGTGAAACGATTGCACGCGCTTCTTGAAGCAACCAAGAAGGAACGAATTCACGGTTGACTGATTTTCTCTCAAGTGAATCAAAAGCAGCTATATATCTCTCGTGGATATAATCCCTATCTTGCGACGGGTGCCAGATCACCAAAAGGGATGAAACATCCGAACTGGAGGCCCGAGGCAAGATTAAGAGACATGCACACACTGTGTGTCGGAGTTGTCGTCGCTTTATAAATCATCGCCAAGAAGTACTTACTGCGTGTCGGAGAGAAACCTCTCCGGTTTCACGCTTTTCTCGTCGTGTGTTCCTTCTATCTTGTGAAGGCGATCAAAACTGCTATGCTAAAGGAACGAGGTTTGTGAGAGTGTCTGTTTGTGTTGAAAAGTGATGAGAGCAAATGGGCGAGGGTGAGAGAAGACTAGATCACTATCGATCAAAAACCTACGGATAAAAGTGCTGCTCAGCTATCACACTTTATCCAACAATAAGAAGTGTTTACTGGCAGAGAAAAATCTCTCTCTCTCTTTTTTTTCTCCTTTTCTCACACCTGCTATTTCTTATTTACGCACAAAAATACGATTTTACAGTAAACATCTTGCACAGCTGAGGATCGGTCAAGAGGAAGTAATTTTGGTTTTTAGTTTATTGAAGAAGCCAATATGAGAGGAGCGGAAAATTGATGATGAGAAATATCACGTTTTTCTAGTCAGCAATTATATTGAACTTATATCGTATTTACTGCAGCAAGTGTAACATAATTACGTTACCTAAGTAGGTTCTAATTTTATTGGAAATAAAGCTATATTTGCTATTTTCGTATTTTCTATATTAAAATAATTCTTTTTCTAACACTATATGCGAAGATAATATAATTAACGAGAATAAAAAGTATAAAATTTCTTCACAGGACTAACAGACTTTTATCAGTAAAATTTTCATTAGATACACGAGAAAATGTTTTCTAATATAATAATTATTTGTGAATATTTTTAATTCGAAGATTATTCGAAACATTAGTAATTATTTTTTTTTTAATAAATGTACGACTTGTTCCAAAGAAAGGGACCTAAGAAGCAAAAAATTGTACGTTTATGTTTAAGGGCATTTGAACCATTATGACGTCACGGTTTGTGCAAGGCATGTGTTCTAAAACTGTGACGTCATAATGTTTCAAATGACCTTAATAAGAAATATTTCATTTATTACACTGAAAAAAAATTTATTTGATTCAAATAACCAATTAATCGATTATTTGAATCAAATAAATTTTTTTCCAGTGTATTAAACGTTCAAAAATTGAAAATCGTAATAAAATTAATAAATATATTAAACAATTTTCAATTTTTTACAATTTTATTTATAAAAAATATTAGAAAAGTGCTAATTGTTAAAAAATTATGATTAAGAAATAGGAAATATATCCATTTTATGCATAATTTTTATTTTTTAATAACAATATTGTTCACAAACTGATTCTTTTCTTTTGGGAAAAGAAAAATTACATATATTTCCGTTTCTTAATATTTTTGTAGAAAATTCTCAAATTTTCATAAAGAAATAATTGTCATTATTTCTATTTCTTAATTACAATTTATTTAATAAAATTTAATGTTTTTTAAAAATAAAGAAAAAAAAAGTTTATAAATTCTATTTGTCATTTACAAATTTTAATTAAAAATGAAATTGAAAATTTTTAATTTTTTTAGAAAATAAAGGAAAAAATGTTAATTGTAAAATTATTCGAAAACAGCAATAAATTTTTTTTTAAATAAATATTTAATTATTATTATTTTTCCTACGGGAATTAAGATTATCAAAAATTAAAAATTTTAAATCTTTTTTAAATAAAACAACTTGTAAAAGTATTATCGTTATTTTATATTAAAAATATTATTACTGTAACTTCTTCGAAATTATTTTCTAGAATTTTTAACTAAAATTCTTCTCTAAATCAACTATTTTTAATAAATTTTGAAAAAGTTCTTTGAGAAAAAATATAGAAAATTCAAATTTTCAAATATCTTAATTCATGAAAATAATTAAATTTTGGAGAAGAATTTTTTTTATTTATAACGATAATTGTGATTTTGACGAGAATTTAAAAAAAAATTTTGAACATCATTGAACTTTGTAAGAAGAATTTTGTTACTTTTAAAAATAATTTAATTTCAAAAGATTTTAATTTGAAATTTCAGAAAATTTCAATTTTGAATGAATTAATTAAATAATAAAAATTTCACTGCAATCCTATTATTTACAAATTTTTTCTAAATTTCTTTCCAATAATTCAATTATTTTAATAAATGATATAATTTTTACAAGGATTTAATTATTTTCATGAATAATAAAATTCTTCATAGGTTTTCAATTATTTTTATAAATTAATAAACTCATCGCAGAATTTCAATTATTTTGAATACAATTTTAATGGAATTTCTCGAAAAAATGTAATTATTCTTAAAAATTTTATTAAAAATTCATCAAAGAAAGTCAATAATTTTAAAAAGCCTTCCTATAATTTATTTATTAGAATTTAAGTATTATTGCCAATATATTTTTAATTAAATTTCTTAAAAGAATTCAATTATTTTCAAAAACTTTTCTTAATTCGATTCAAATTTTTTACATTAATTCAATTATTTTTAATACCATTTTAATTTTTAATCTAATTTCTTGAAAAATGAAATTATTATTAAAAATTTTATAAAAATTCGAATTTTAATTATTTAAAAATTTGTTAGTAAAATTCTTTATGAGAATTCAATTTTAGGAAACATTCAATTAATCAATAAATTATTTTTTTTGTATTTAAATAATTGAATTCTCGTTAAATTTTCTAATAAAAATTTATTTAAATATTAATTTTAGTTAAAATTTTAGATAATAATTGAATTATTAAACTCTCTAAATTTGAATTAGTAAAAATGGTTTCTAATTTGAATTAGTGACTGACTAAAGTCAGATTTTACTAATAAATATTCGTTTCTACTAATTTAATAGCAAAATTTACTAATTCAAAAGCAAAAATTCCATCACTAATTCCAATTAAAAACAATTTTACTAATTCAAATTAAGAGAGAATTTATAGCGTGGATTTTTATAAATAATTGAATTGAAATGATAAAAATAATTTTTATGAAGTTACAGTAACAATATTCTTGTAATATAAAATAATTATTTTATCAGTGGGTCATCTTTAATAATTAATTAATTATTAATATCGATTGTTCCGAGTCGAAGACTTGGAGTGATCGATTTCCTCATGTTTTATAACAATTTATTTTTAAATTATTCAATCTTAAAATTATTTTTAATTAATAATTTAATTAATTTTAATTTGAAAATTTTGAAAATCTTAATTCTTATGGAAAAATAATAATCATCAAATATTTATATAAAAAAAGTAATAGAAATATTTTTCTGAGTAATAATTTTTAAACTGAATCAGAATATTCTTTAGAGTGAAGGAAAAGTAAGAATTTTGTTTGAAATTCAAGGGAAAGTCAGGGAAAAACAAAATTAAATTTTTGTTGTCACGTTTGAAAAAAGCAATTTTATTTATATTATATTATTTATATTGAAGTCAATAAGATTTGAATTTAATTTTATAATTTATATTGTTTAAAATTTAGATCATTTGAATTTGAACAAAATTAGAAGTAAGATGAATTAAAATTCCAAAAATTAAAAATTTTGACGAATTAATTTCAAAGTCAACAGACTAAGCTTTTATTTTTAATCAATGAAAGTTTTAAAAAAATATAGAAAAAAAATAAATTAATATTTATTATAAACATTAATAATATTTAGAAATTATATTTATTTATTTTTGTTAATAAATTAATTCAAAATGTTTACCTATAGTCATTTAAATAAAACCTCTCAAAAACAATAGTAATATTTTAAATTCTTAATTATTTCTAAATTCTTAATTATTTAAAATTCTTAATTATTTCACTAATTAAAACTCAATTTACACAAAATACTTTTCTCCCTTTCTAGCAAAATTTCCTTTTTTTCTAACACAAAACATTAGAAACTATTACCATTTCCACACAGTATAATTCCATTTTCACGAGATTATATTATTTTGGCCTAGAATCAGAATAAACTTTACATCCTCTTTTTTGTGGTCACACTTTCTCCACGGTTTTTCCTTAATTACAACCAGTTATTTTTCCCGTCCAAAAAAAAAAAAAAAGGCGAAGCAAAAAAGAAAAGTACAGTGCAGATGACTTTTTAAGTAATTTTAATTATTACTCACGTGAATTTTCGCAAAGAAGTAGTTTAAAAAGCGAGAATTCATTATCGTATTAAAGACGCGCGAGAAGAAGAAAAAGAAGAAAAAGAAGTGAAAAGGAGCATAAAAATGAAAATACGACTATTGAAGAGACAGACTGGTCCCTTTTTTACTCTACTTTTCCAATAAAAGAAAAAAAAACAAGAAACCAGAGAAAACTCTCTGCAAATGTAAATATAGCACAGAAATAGGGAATGCTAAAAATTTCTCAAAATATATAATAAAAAAAAATATACCAGAAAAATCTCTTTTTTATATTTCTGGAACTATGGAAAAAAAAGTGACACAATACTTTTCCGCGAGATAAGACTTAATTAGACCCGGGATTATTCTGGAGAAAAAAGAATTTTTTTTTTTTTTTTTTTTGATAACGTAAAACAAAAAAGGTGGCACCATGGAAAAAAAGGTGAATATATTTTTCTCATTAGTAAATTATGCATGAATTCAACGATAGCATCAAAAAGAATAGTTTTTATCCTCCTATGAAGAAATGGGCAAAAAAAAAAATTTCAATTTTTGCATCAAAAGTTAAAAAAGAAAATTATATTTCCCGCAACGATAATTCAAATTGGAAATAATTTTTAATATACCACTATAGAGCGCAGAAGCACAGATTGATGGAGGAACGAATAAATTTTGCGAATTCAGTTTGTTTTCCATTAAAGAGATCGATGCATATATTTTCCCCCGCATTGTATTTTCATCCTCTCATCTCTCTGTACAAATCAAATGCTACCTCGGCATTCTTTTTTCTTTTTTTTTTTTTTGAAAATGCAATTACACAAAAACTTGCTAACACGGCAATATTCATATTTCCATGTATTTATGAATCACAGGAGTTTATATTTCAAAAACTGTTCTCTGTACTCGTGCAGTTTTGCCGCAATTATTCTCAATAGAATATAATATGCTTGAAAAATAATGGATTTAATGGCCGCTATAGATGAGTATAGAAGGGAAAAGAAAATACAGTTTTGCAGGGGTTGGAAAACTGATAACGATAATTGTTCTTAATCCTTTTTCTGATGAAAAGCAATGAGACTAAAATAAAGACACGCGATATTGGTGGAATAATTAATGGAAACTTGAAAATTCATCTGTCTGTTAACTTTATTTGTTGTATTTTCATCAATTTTCCCCTCTTGACTCGTTTTGAATTTTTAAATGGTATACGAAAAAAATTTCTAATTATAAAAAGCATAATTAATTAATTTGGTTCTATTCACTTTAAGAAAGTAATTATTAATTATTAATTGTTAATTTTAATTTATAATTATCAATTAACTTTTGACGATTATTATTATTGTCCAAAGGTGAGTAGAGTTTAATTTCAATGAAATATAATTTATTGGAAACAACATTTATTTTAATCGAATAAAATTTTGCAGTCAAAATTTATTTTAATCGAATAAAAATTTTCAATCAAAATTTATTTTTATCGAATCAAATTTTGCAATTAAAATTTATTTTATTCTAATAAACATTTTCAATCAAAATTTATTTTTATCGCATCAAATTTTGCAGTTAAAATTATTATTTTAATCGAATACAAATTTTCAATTAAAATTTATTTTTATTGAATCAAATTTTGCAGTCGAAATTTATTTTAATCCAAACGATCCACAAGTTTTAAACGTTCAAATAAATTAATTTTTTTGCGATTATAAATATTTTAAAAAATTACTGACTTCTATAAGAAGCAAAAACAAAAAATCAGAATCTTAATATTTAATGTTTTTTAATATCTAACGCAATATTACTGCAATAAAATTTGAATTTTAAGTCGAAATAAATATTTTCGTTTCTTTGAACGTTCCAAACTGTAGGGACAGAATAAAATTTTGTATTACAGTCCAAATTTATTTTAATTAAAATTCACTTTTATCAAATAAAAGAGGACAATTATCTCAGAGGCAAACATACATTTATTTGCCTCAAATAAATTTCTTCATTAAATTTATTTTAAACATTTATTTTCACTTGACTGGAATGAATTCTATATTTCCTTTAAATATATTTTATGTACTTGAAATAAATGAGCGAAATAAATATTTCATTTTAATAAATCTGGATTAAACATTCTGGTAGTACATTTTTTTCTAATTTTATCACAAAAAATGCAGATTATTTTTGAACAAAACTGAATTTTTTATGTAAAATTTATTAATTGTCTGGATAAATTATAAATTACTGAGAGGACAATATTATACACGCAGAAAAATTTTATTTTAACCAAATATAACTTATTTGAGTCAAGTAAAATTATGTTCATCTGAGAGCATAAGTAATTATTATTTATTTTTTTTTTGGCTGAAAATTTTATTCGACATAATTAAAATTTTCGTTTGAACGAAATATAAATTAAATTAACAATATTAATTAGACTACATATTGCGCTCATAAATATTTAGAAAGAAATTTTTCAAAACAAATATAAATTTTCCAATATTTTCTTTTAATTTATATTAATTGTCAATTCCATAAAAATACTGTGGAGCTGACATTCTTCGTTGAATAAACTAATCAGAATTTTCAAACTCTTCCTTTGATAATTATATTTTAGTTATAATACAGATTTGTAATATATTTCAATAAAGGTATATAATTACTTACGAAATAAACTCGACAGGAGAAATATGTAGTTTAACTCACCTGAAACAAACAGAAATTAGTTTATATTAGAATATTATTATCAAAAAAATTAATAATGAAAACCAATATTAATTTCTATTAAATAATTCTATTAAATTACTTTTGTTTTAAAATTCCCTGAACTCTACTAATTAAATTTCAGTGAAAATTCGTAAAATATATACTTTTAAAAATTGCTATTTGTTATCTTGTATAAAAAAAATTTCTAAGTTTAAAAACTTCAAGAAAATATGTCTCCAAACTTCTGAACGTTCAGATAAACGAATTTTTTCGTTACTTTTTTTGAAGTTTGAATTTTGGAACAAAATGTCAATTTACACATTAAAAAATTTATTATTTACATAATAAATGTAAAATTTTTTTTTATTACTCATTAAAGTACAGAAATATCAAAAGGGAAAAAATTGTCCTTCATTTGAAAGTTTAAGACTTAAGGAACATTATTTTCAAAGTGATATTAAAAATGAGTATTTTTGGAGCATTTTTGAATAATAATTCCACTTTTTAGCACCGTAAAAAAGCCAAATTAGAGAAAAAGAATTTCGAATTTTCGAATTAAGTTATTAAAATATAAAACAAATAAAGATTTAGTATAAAAAAATGGTTTTAAATTAATACCAATTATTGATCAACAAACTATATGTAAAAAATATATTTAAAGCAGAAAAAAAATGTTTTGGAAGAAGAACAACAAAACTTTTTTGTTAACAAATTTCCCTTGTTATCTTCAAATATCAAATATCAAAATATCAAAAGAAAATTAAATGATCCATAACAATTTTTCCATCCAATTATTTAAACTTTATAGTTTATACATACAATATTATCAATCAATTAAACAAAAAAAAGCGAAATACATTAATTGAAGTTTGCATACTTGGAATAATATTAAACAGCTAGAAATAATTTGAATGATCGAGCACAAAATTCCATTTCAATTTTAAAATGCTCGCAGAAATTTTCAGCATAAAAGATTTAATAAAAGCAAACTATTTTGATTGAACCAATTTAAAAACGTTTATTCAGTGAATAATTTTCCAGAAAAAGAGCTTTATTTTTTTTTCAACGACAAAAAAAGAAATAATAATTATACTAGACAATTCCATTATTCGTGTATGTTCTTCCAGTTCATAAAGTGAAAAAAAAAAATTATTCAACAATAAAAAGGAAAGAAAATACATTTCATATAAAATTAAATTAAACCATTTATCACATCTCATTTTGTCAAAAAAAAAAAAAATGAAAGAAAAAAAATGTCTAGTGAAGTGAATCAAACAAGATTTCAAGAATAGAGGAGACAAAAAATTTAGTGATGATAGCCTTTGGAAAATAATTCAAAGGGATCTTTATTTCATGATTAATAGCCATCAACGATCTATCGGAACGACCTTTAAGTTTCAACTCAGCGGTGGCTCTGGAATTTTAAATGAGCTCTTAAATTTACTCGACACCTCGTGGATAAGAACGAGTTATCGAGTTATCGAGTTAAGGCGAGGGTATAACATCGAATACTTGTCTGAAAAGGACCGCTTATAAGACAAAGAGAGAGAGAGAGAGAGAGACCAAGTTTCCAAGAAGAGGAGATGATTTTCCCGCTCTCTTATCCAGTTTTCCTTGCGAACAATGTGAGAAGGAAAACAGCTACTCACGAGAGTGGAAAGTCCAACAGAAGCAGGACTCTGATCCTTAATGGAGGCAAAAGAGGACGTGCGTCCCTCAGGAATTAAATATTTTTCCACTTACTCTATTTTACTATTCCCTGATAACTTTCCCAAGAATATTCTCTGTTTTGTTGTAACTTTATTTAGATGAATAGTTCGCAGGAAACTTGAGAACTAATCGAAAGGGGAAACAAAATAAAACTACAGCTGAAAACATCTTTTATCCTATTACAGACTTCGCACTCGATAATTAATTTTAAAAAAGTACCAAAAAGTAGCTTTCAAACTAAAAAAAAAAATTAGCTATAGAAAAATTAAACTTACTGACAAAAAAAAAACTCGTTTTAGAAACTTCACAAAACTAACGAAAATTTCATTCCATATTTTTTATTTTCCTGACTTTTTCCTAATGTTCATTCAAAAATATTTACTTCTTTCTTATCCTGCTTATAAATTAAATTCCTGCAACGAATATTTTATTATTCATGAAAAAATTTAAATATTTATAAAAATAATTTAACTCTTGCGAAGAATTTTATAAAAAAATTTTAATTGATTTCTTTCGACTAATTTTATGCAAATTCTAATTTAAATAATTTAATTCCTGAGAAATTTTTATTATTCATGAAAAGAATTAACTTCTTATGAAGATTTTTTCAAAAAATTGTTTAAAAAATTTAACTCTGTTTCCAAATTTTATGAAAATAGTAGATATTTAAAATCATTGAATTGCGAAAAGTTATTAAAACTAATTAAATTTTACAAAGAATTCTATTAAAGTTTTGGACAATAATTGAATGTCTGTTTGGCATTTAATTCCATTTTTTTTTTTTAAATAATTGAATTCCTAAAAAGCTTTTTATTATTTATGAAAATAATTGAATTCTCTCCAATGATTTTATTAGAATTTTTAAATATAATTGAAATTTAAAAAAAAATGTATTACTTTTAAAAATCATTGAATTTTTGTGATAAATATTGTTATTTATGAAAATAATTTAATTTTACAAAACATTTTATAAAGATGTCTCAAAATAATTAAAATTTCGGAAATAATTTTGTTAGTTATCGAAATAATTGAATTCTTTGAAAGAATTATTTAATAAAATCTAGAAGAATAATAATTAGATTATTTCAAAAAAATTGAATGAAAATCGTTTTTAAAATAATTGATTTCTTTCGAACAATTTTATTTAAATATTTGCAAATAATTGAATTCCAGTTAAAAATTCTAATAATTTTGTAAATAATTGAATTCTTCCAAAGAATTTAAAAAAAAACATTTTCTTAAACAATTGATTTTTTCGAGGAATTGAAATTAAACTTTTAAGAATAACTACAATTTTTTAGCAATTCCTGTAAAATTGTATTAAAATTAATTGAAATCCTGCGATGAATTTTATTATTTATGAAAATAATTGAATAGTTGCAAAGAATTTTATTAAAATTTTCAAAAATAATTGAATTCCTGAGAAGAATTTGACTATTTATGAAAATAATTGAATTATTGTGAATATTTTTATTAAAATGTTTTAAAAGAATTGAATTTCTGTGAAAAATTTTGTTATTTATGAAAATAATTGAATTCTTCATAATAAGAATTTTAGAAACAATGTTTTAAATAATTAATTTTTTCGAAATCTAATTAATATTATGAAAATTTTATTTTAAATAATTTAATTCTTGTGGAAAACTTTATTTGTGAAAATAATTGAATTTTTCCTAACTCGTGATTATCTTATAAAGATTAATAAAATATTTAAATTTTTGATACAGAATATTGACAGTTCATTGTTATTTGAAAATACATCGCACCAATAGCATAGATAAATTATTCATCTCTCAAAACAAAAAAGGTGAATTTCATTTTAAATTAAATATAGAAAAAATGCGAAAAAATTTTTTATATTTTACAACAAAAGTGAAAATAATAAAAAATAATAAAAATTTTCATTCGATGAGAATATTAACAAATATACATAAATATAATCTAAAATGCAGAATGTATGAAAAAATTAAATCTCACAGTAATTATATATAAATATTAAAAAATGAAACATTGAAAATTCATTAATAAATTCTGATTTTTATATCGTGATAAAACATCAGAATTATAAAACCGCAGAAAAATTCATAATTAATTCGATTGAAAATCCACATTACAATATAAATGTTAACTAGAGTGGAAATTTACAAAACAAACATTTTTATAAAATATTTTTTAAATAATCATCATGACGGAAATTCTTTTTTATTATCGAAAAGCTAACAAAAAAAAATTTTTCTCAAAAAGAATAAAAATAAAATACAATATAAAATCATAAAACAAATAATATTCTCAAAATGATAGAAAAATTTTTGTCCAAAAATAAATTAAATATTTGAAATAAAATAAAAGTTTTTATTTAGAATAAAAAAATATGAGAGAAAGAAATTATTCTTATTACCATAAAAATTTAATATTATTCTACATTTTTTCAAAGAAAATCTAAAGAGTAAAAAATACTAAGCTAATTCCTAAGTGGTGTGAGCAATAATATATAAAGCTTACATAAAAAAAATTTTTTTCATTTTCATTTTTAAATTGCTTTGAATTTAAAAATTTTCAATTCAAGCCATTTTGCCTTTTCAGTAAGAGTATTACTGCATGAAACGGACATAAACAATGTAGGCTTATGTGCGCACAAAGAATACTGAAACTTTATTATATAATGAAAATGGACCGACTTTTTTCGTGCGCACTCAGAAAATTACAATTTACAAAATAAAGAAAATATAAAACGCACAAAAAAAAGAGTGCGTATAATAATAAATTTTAAATAATTTTAAATTTTTAAAATAATACCTAGAATTAGAAAATTTTCTAATAAAAATTTTTGTTGAAAACTCTAAAAAAATTCAATTTTGGAGAAATTACAAATAATTGCAAAAATTCAATTATTTAAAAAAAAAAAAATTCTTATAAAATTAAACTGTTCAAAATTTGAAAAAATCCTCGTAAAAATCCCAATTATCTTTATAAATAACAAAATTCTTCTTCAAAGTTCAATTATTTTCGTAAATGTCAAAAAAATTCTTGTCCTAATTTAAATTATTTTCAAAAAATTTTCTAATTTCAATGCCCGTAAATGAATAAATAAATAAATAAATTTCAATGATTTTCAATATCTAGGTACTATTTTAATAAAATTTCCTAAAAAGAATTCAATTATTTTAAAAAAATTTTTATAAAATTGTATGCGAACATTTAATTATTTTCCTAAATAATAAAAATTTCACAAAAATTCAATTATTATTTTCATAAAAAATACTTTAAAATTCTAGAAAATAATTATTGAATTAGAATGATGAAAATAATTTTGATGAACTTACAGAAACAATATTCTTATAATATAAAATAATGATTTTATCTCTCGGTCATCTTTAATTATAATAAAACATGAAGAAATCGATCACTCCGAGTCTTCGACTCGGAGCAATCGATATCTTCATGTTTTATAACAATACTTTTATAAGTTGTTTAATTTAAAAAAGGTTTGAATTTGAAATTTTTAAATGTCTTAATTCCTGTGGAAAATCCTGTTCTAAAAATAAGATTAAAAATAGAAATTGTGCAAATATTTTTCTTCTCTTTCTAAAACAAAATAATAATTTTGTTAAAACAATTGTGATTCATTAACAAAATTAATGCAAAATAAATAAATTTTCTATTTTTCAATCACAGTTGTTTAACAATTTTCTAATTTTGTTTAGAAGTAAAGAAAAAAAATTGCATAATTTCAATTTGACAAAACATAATATTTAACAAAATTTTAGTCTTTTAACAGCATGTGACTGTTACAGAAATCAATGTTAATTTTTTCGACCACTTTTCTCTTAAAATATTAAATAAATTAAGCTAGTTTTTTGTGAATAACTCTAAAATATCATAAAGAAGGGCAGTGATGTGCAAGAGTTTTAATAATTCTAAAATAAATTATCAAAAAATACTTTGAAATCGGAAAAGACGAGAAATTGATTAAAAGTGATTTTGAGAACTGATAATTTTAAAGTTATTTTTTAATAAATAATTTTAAAAATATTGAAACTTTTTCACATCACTGCCCTTCTTTATGATATTTTAGAGTTATTCACAAAAAACTAGCTTAATTTATTTAATATTTTAAGAGAAAAGTGGTCGAAAAAATTAACATTGAATTCTGTAACAATCACATGCTGTTAATGAAAAGAAGTGAAAAAAATTCTGATGATTTCTATTTGTCATTACAATTTTGAATTAATTATAAAATAAAAATAATTATAACATTAATTAATTAATTATTTAATAATAATAATAAAGTACATACAAGTTCCGGTAATCTGTTCGCAGTTTGAAGTTAGTTGTTTGCTTTTTGTTTCTGAACTTTTTTATAATTTTTCTTTTCAAATATTTTCAATTTTAAAATTAATGTATTGAAAATCATCGAATTGTTGCAAAGAATTTTATCAAAAAATTTGATGTTAATAAAATTCCTTCAAAGAATTCTATTATTTAGGAAAATAACTGAATTCTCGCAAAGAATTTTATTAAAATTTTTAAAAATCATAATTTAATTCTTTTAAAGAATTTCTTTGAATTTTTTTTTAAACAAATGGAGTAATTGTAATTGAAAATTTTGAAAGCAATTGAATTTTACGAATAAGAATTTTATTAAAAGTGAATTGAAAATAATTGAATTCTTGCGAAGAATTTTACTATTTATAAAAATAGTTAAATTGTTTCAAAGAATTTATTAAAATTTTAGGACATAATAGAAATTTATGTAAAAATTTTTAAAAAAATTTGTATTTATCCGAGGAATTCAATTAAAATTGTTTTGAAAATCACTGAATTTTTGTAAAGATTTTACTACTTAAAAAAATAATTTGAATTGTTTAGAAGGATTTATTAAAATTTTAGAAAATAATTAAATTGTTATGAAGAATTTTATAGAAATATTTGAAAGTAATAAAATTTTTTCGAGAAATTCAATTAAAGTTGTTTAAAAAATAATGGAATTTATTTAAAAAATTTTATTAAAATTAAGTATATTCAAAATAATTGAATTCTTATAATTTTTTTGACGAATATATTTAAAAATTGCATTGAAAGTAATTTTATTTTTATATAGAATTTTTCAAAAATATTTTGCGAATAATTGAATTATTTTTAGAGAATTTTAAATTTTTCTTGAAAATGCATTTTATGGAAATTTTTGAAAATAATTAAATTCATTCATGTAATTTTATTTAAATTTGATTGAAAATAATTGAATTCCTGAAAAGAATTTTTGTAATTATAAAAATAATTGAAATTTATGGAAAATATTTGAATTCATCCGAGTAATTCAATTTAAATTGTTTTGAAAATCATTGAATTTTTGTAAATATTTTACTATTTAAAAAAATAATTTGAATTGTTTAGAAGGATTTATTAAAATTTTAGAAAATAATTGAATTCTTTCGTGAAATTTAAAAAAAAAATTTGAAAATATGAACAGTAATAATTAATTTTGTACTTAATAAGTAAATTTTTTAAATTTTGATTATGAAATTATTTAAAAAATTTATATTTGAAAATAAAAAATTTTGTAATTTGCATAACAATAATGAATTGAATATCACGTTCCGCGCGTAACATATATGCTAGTAATAATATAATATTCAATCTATCTAAATATAACGAAAAACAAAAGTATAAACAAAAGACAACTTGAAAGTGTGAGGGACAATAAAAGTGAATGAATGAAAGAATGAATGAACATTCAAATTATTATAGTTAATTATAGTTAATAATTAATAATTAATAATTAATAGTTAATTGAAGTTTCTAATAATGAATTCAATAAAAATTAATTATTAAACACAAATCTTCCTTATCTATAAGAAAGCAAAACCGATCACTTAGAAAAAAGTCCGCAATAATTGCACAAATATCGACAGAAATGTAAATAGAATTTTCAAAAATAGAATTAATTTTCCAATGAATAAAACAAGTCGATCGAGCCTAGAGGGTCTGACTAAACAGGAGCCGTACTACTTGCAGGTAGTGAGAGAAGAGAATATCATGCGGTCTATATTCATGAATACGTCCGGTATGAATATAGAATTCTAGTCTTTCTATACATTATATAGATACATGTATATATTGAAAATAGAAAAGGGTGTGTGCCTCATTCTTAAATTGTCAGGGTCGATGAAATACCCTGCATACGTTGCTTTCAATTTGTCAGCTGTAGATAAGTTGCCTTCACACGTGCTTAATTGACAGCTCTTTAGCCTTTCGGGCGACGAGAGTATATGTTTCAGTTTCACACATCCATTCTCAATGTCGACAGAGTGCGAGAGAAAGAGAGTTCCATACAGTTAGTGAATGTTAGACGAAGCGTTTCCGCTCTTCAAATGTTGATATTTCCCATCAATGAAAGTCCCACACTTGCAAATTGACTTTCACAAAATCTACTTCAAAAATTCAATAAACCAAAAAAGAAAAAGTCTTTAAATAAACTGCGTCTTTTTTATGTACCCAAAATTCTGAGCGTATACAAGTGAACGAACATTTATTTATTACTTCCTCATATTCAAATTTTATTCTATAACAACAGACAATAAATTTTAACTTCTTCCCTGACCCTAAAGAATATTTTGATTCACTTTTAAAATAATTGGATACCCAAAAAAATGTTCTATTATATATTTATTTACGAATTTCTTTATTTGAAAAATTATTCGAAAACATCATCAATAACTTCTTTTTTAAATGTATATATATTTTTTTAAGTGAAGAAATCGATCATTCCGAGTCTTCAAATCGGAGTAATCAATTTCTTCATTTTTTTTAATAATTAAAGATGTTCGAAAAATATAAAATAATTTTTTTATAGGGTCAGAATTTCTCAAACGGATCACTTTAAAAAAAATTATTTTGTTTTTCATCGAAAATAATTTTTTTTTACTCCTCGTAGAGTAAAAAATAGACCCTGAAAATTTTAGAACAAAAAAAAATTTTTTGTGAATGTTATTAACAATTTAGTTTTTTTGTAGTCTTAAATTAAAAAATTTTTTTCTCGTAAACTATTTGATCGATTTAAAAATTACGATATGGGTTTTCTTCGTCATGAAACAGAGTATTTAAAAATAATTTTGGATTTTAAAAAACTTCATTTTTAATAGTTTTTTATATTAATTGTTTATAAAATGTTAATAACAAATTGTGTTCTGCGCCTCAAAAAAAAAAAAAAAAAATTGCCTAGTATTGCCCACATTCCCCTGAAAACAAAACCGTTTTGAAAAAAAATGTACGTTAATTACGAAAAAAGTTATTAAAAAATAACTGTGGCGGTGCACAGCGATTCATGACTCGCAAACATGGCTCTCATGGCACCTGTGAGGCATTATTCCTGAACTGCCCCAAAAATAAAAAAAAGTTCTTGGATTTCCTTTATACTTTGGAAATATGTTACCCTAGTAGGTACAAGTTACTACACCAATTTACAGGTCCAACCCCCCACCCCAATCAGAAGGGTGGGGGGTTGAAATTTCAGCTTAAACTCGAACATGCATTCTTTAAACATTTGTAGTTTCTACTTAAATTATTCAATTAAAAAACGTAAGTAGTGTTTTAGAAAGGTTTTTTTTGTGTACTTTTAAAATATTTTATTTATATAATAAAAAAAAAATTTTTTTTGCAAAAATTTTTTTAAATAAATAGTTTTTTGCAATTTTGCACTCCAGCGCGATGAACAGTGGGATTTTTTTTCAACTTACTATTGAAAATTGTCTAGAAACTACAAATTTTATCGGATGTTCATGTTCTTGATTTAAAATTACTAAGAAATCCATCAAAAGTCGATTTTTGAATTTTTAATTGTTTATTTTTTTCTTGTTACTCAAAAATTTGACAAATTACAATATTTTTAGAAAAAATCATGTTAATTTTTTTATTTTTCCATTACACATGATCGAAATCAATTTAAATTAGTCGAGTATGACCACCGGACAATTAATAAAGCATAATACAATTTATTTAAATTGTTGCAAACAATGTTAATTAACAAATAGATTACTTCGGACCTTCTTCATAAAAAAAATTGGTTTTTTTGCAGACAAGTTTAAATTTATGTCTAATTTAGTAAAAAACTAATTTACAGTTAAAAATTATCATTAATATTAACAATTATATAAACAATAATCAACTTCCTTTTGTATTTGTAAACATTTTCGTCATTTTTTAAACTTTAAATATTTATATCATATGTACATTCTTTCAAAAACTTAAAAAATTTATTTGCTTAAACAATTACATTTGTTATAAACAAATTTTTCATTTTTAAACAAATAAGTAGCTTTTTTCATCAAACAAAATTTTTTCCTTTTTTTATATTTACTATCATAAAAAAGAACTCCTTAATGAAATGGGAATACTATAAATTATTCATTTAATTCTAACGAACATTATAAGTTAACAAATATTTAACTTTGTTCTTTTTTCACAGAAAAACTATATTTATTTATATGCATTTAGATGTAAACTGTTTTAACTGAATAATGGTTTACTTCATTAAAAATATATATATTTGTTAACTTATAATGTTCGTTAGAATTAAATGAATAATTTATAGTATTCCCATTTCATTAAGGAGTTCTTTTTTATGATAGTAAATATAAAAAAAGGAAAAAATTTTGTTTGATGAAAAAAGCTACTTATTTTTTTAAAAATGAAAAATTTATTTATAACAAATGTAATTGTTTAAGCAAATAAATTTTTTAAGTTTTTGAAAGAATGTACATATGATATAAATATTTAAAGTTTAAAAAATGACGAAAATGTTTACAAATACAAAAGGAAGTTGATTATTGTTTATATAATTGTTAATATTAATGATAATTTTTAACTGTAAATTAGTTTTTTACTAAATTAGACATAAATTTAAACTTGTCTGCAAAAAAAACCAATTTTTTTTATGAAGAAGGTCCGAAGTAATCTATTTGTTAATTAACATTGTTTGCAACAATTTAAATAAATTGTATTATGCTTTATTAATTGTCCGGTGGTCATACTCGACTAATTTAAATTGATTTCGATCATGTGTAATGGAAAAATAAAAAAATTAACATGATTTTTTCTAAAAATATTGTAATTTGTCAAATTTTTGAGTAACAAGAAAAAAATAAACAATTAAAAATTCAAAAATCGACTTTTGATGGATTTCTTAGTAATTTTAAATCAAGAACATGAACATCCGATAAAATTTGTAGTTTCTAGACAATTTTCAATAGTAAGTTGAAAAAAAATCCCACTGTTCATCGCGCTGGAGTGCAAAATTGCAAAAAAACTATTTATTTAAAAAAATTTTTGCAAAAAAAATTTTTTTTTTATTATATAAATAAAATATTTTAAAAGTACACAAAAAAACCTTTCTAAAACACTACTTACGTTTTTTAATTGAATAATTTAAGTAGAAACTACAAATGTTTAAAGAATGCATGTTCGAGTTTAAGCTGAAATTTCAACCCCCCACCCTTCTGATTGGGGTGGGGGGTTGGACCTGTAAATTGGTGTAGTAACTTGTACCTACTAGGGTAACATATTTCCAAAGTATAAAGGAAATCCAAGAACTTTTTTTTATTTTTGGGGCAGTTCAGGAATAATGCCTCACAGGTGCCATGAGAGCCATGTTTGCGAGTCATGAATCGCTGTGCACCGCCACAGTTATTTTTTAATAACTTTTTTCGTAATTAACGTACATTTTTTTTCAAAACGGTTTTGTTTTCAGGGGAATGTGGGCAATACTAGGCAATTTTTTTTTTTTTTTTTTGAGGCGCAGAACACAATTTGTTATTAACATTTTATAAACAATTAATATAAAAAACTATTAAAAATGAAGTTTTTTAAAATCCAAAATTATTTTTAAATACTCTGTTTCATGACGAAGAAAACCCATATCGTAATTTTTAAATCGATCAAATAGTTTACGAGAAAAAAATTTTTTAATTTAAGACTACAAAAAAACTAAATTGTTAATAACATTCACAAAAAATTTTTTTTTGTTCTAAAATTTTCAGGGTCTATTTTTTACTCTACGAGGAGTAAAAAAAAATTATTTTCGATAAAAAACAAAATTATTTTTTTTAAAGTGATCCGTTTGAGAAATTCTGACCCTATATTATAAGAATATTGTTGCTGTTACTTCTTCAAAATTGTTTTCATCATTTCAGTTCAATATCATTTTTTTATGGAATTCTTAACTCAATTTTTTTTTAAATTAATAATTATTTTTAATAATTTTTGAAAAAGTTTTTTAAGAATTTTCAAATTTCTTCAATTAAACATATATTAGAAAATAAAAACTTAAAATAATTTCAAAAAAATCCAATTAAACTTTAAAAAAAATTAATTCTACAGAATTGTTGATTAAAAATATGAAGAAGTCAGATTTTCAAGAATTCTAATTTGAAACCTTTTCAAAATTAAATTATTTCTAAAAATCTCTGCTATAATGCTTAAAATATTCAATTATTATCTAAAATTTTAACTGAAATTCATTTTTTAATCAATTTCTATTAGAAAATTCTATGAGAATTCAATTATTATTTAAATACAATAATAAATAATTTCTTGAATAATTGACTGTTTCTTAAAATTGATTTCTCATTAAGAATTTTATAAACAAATTTTTTAATAATTGAATTCTTTCGATGGAATTTAAGAAAATTTTAAATAATAATTACATTTTTCGAGAAATTCAAAGAAAAATGAATTTTTATTTATTTTTATGTATACTTAAATAATAAATAATTATAAATGGTATTTTTTATGTATATATTTACATTAATATTATTATTTTTTTTATGATGTTTTTTTTTATGTTTCAATTTTTTCTGGAATTATTTTCGGAAAAGTAAAATTTCGAGTTCGGAAAATTAGAAAAATTTGGAAAATTAAAACTATGGAAACAATCTTTTCATAATTGAAAATAAATCAAAATAATTTGAAAATTAACTAAAAATAAGAAATTACAACGTCTATTGGGTTATTTTCGAATTTTAATTTTCCAGGAATTATTTTCAGAAAATCTAAACTTGGAATTTGAGAAATTAAGGAATGTGGAGAATCGGAAAATTGGAACCATGAAATTTGGAAAATTTAAACTAATATTATAAAAAAGTTACACAATTTCTAAATAAACAAAATTTGGAAAATTATGAAAATTACAATTTTCCTAATTTTTCATATTTTATTTATATTATTAAAAAAAAATTTACTTAGATAATTACGACTAAGATAATTATTAGCAAAGGCAAGAAAGTATAAATATATTGAAATTAAATTAAAAATTAACTAAAGTTAATTGAGAAAATTGAAACATCTGTTGGGTTTATTTTTAAATTAATTTTTATTACAAAATTTTATTACAATTAAATTATTTAACTACAAAAATAGAAAATTTATTGAATAATTAAATGTTTTTTAAAATTCAATTTCCATAAAGAATTTTATCGCCAAATTTTTTAATAATTGAATTCTTTCGAACAATTTTAATAACATTTTTTAGAGTAATTACATTTTTCGAGAAATTCGATTATTTTATTATTTTTAAACGATATTACATTTTTGCGAAGAATATTACTCTTAAAAATAATTGAATTTCTGCAATAATTCGTAACTTTTCCAAAATTAAATTTTATTCCGTGATTTTAACAAAAATTTTTCTCTATAAGCATTATTTTTAATAATTTTTTAAAAAGTTCTTTGAGAATTTTCAAATTTATTTGTTTACAATTCAATTTTACAAAATTTCAATTATTCGTAAATTCTTCAATTAAATATGTATTAGAAAATAAAAACTTGAAATAATTTTTTAAAAACAATCCGCAATTAAACTTTCTGGAAAAAATTGATTCAATTATCATAAAGAATTTTATTAAAAACATTTTTAAATAATTAAATTTTTTTGACGCATTTTAATAAAACTTTTAAGAGAATAATTACATTTTTCTAGGAATTCGATTAAAATTGTGTTAAAAATAATTTAAATTCAGCAATGAGTTTTATTATGTTTATGAAAAGAATTGAATTATTGCGAAGAAATTTATAAAAAAATTTGTAAATAAATAAATTCCTGTAAAATTTTTGTTTTTTATGAAAATAATTAAATTCTACGAGAATTCAATTATTTAAATACAAAAATAAATAATTTATTAGTAAATAATTGAATTTTTTCTTAAAATTGAATTCCCATAAATAATTTTATCAACTAAATTTTAAATAATAAATTCTTTCGAAGAATTTTAATGAAATTGTTTAAACTAGTCACATTTTTCGAGGAATTCGATTGAAATAATATTAAAAATAATTTAAATTCTGGTATGAGTTTTATTATTTATGAAAATAACTTGAACTCTTAAAAACAATTTTATTATTTATGAAACCAATTGAATTCTTGCGACAAATTTTATTAAAATTTCTTTTTAAATAATTGAATTCTTTTGGGAATATCTGTTGATAATGATTGAATTTCGACATATTTTTGAAATCAATTATATTTCAATAAAGAATTTTATTAAAATTAAAATTTTTGAAAATATTTAAATTCTTTTAAGAAATTTAATTAAAAATGCATTGAAAATAATTACTAATTACAAACAAACAGATTATATCACAAATTTTTTAAGTAATTGAAATATGAATATGAAAATAATTAAATGTATGCGTAGAATTTTGTTAAAATTTCTTTAAATAATTGAATTGTTTCGGGTAATTTTATTAAAATAGTAGGTATTAAAAATCTTTGAATGAGGAAAATTTTTTAAAATTTTTGAAATTTTGCCAAGAATTTTATTAAAATTTTTGAAAATAATTCAATTTTAAAGGAGAATTTTTTTATTTATAAAGATACGCAACACTTTTAAAATTTAATTAATTTTGAAATATTTGAGTGAAATCATTCATTTAATAATTTATAAGTCATTATTTTATGATAGTTGTTGAAAAATTAAGTTATTTAAAAAGAAATCATTGTTAGAAATTCAAAAAATTGAAGGTTTTGTATTATAATTTGTGGTAATATTTCATAGTTTATGAGGCAAACAAAAAAGACACCAAAATTCAGAATTTTCTTATGAATTCTAAAAATTTAATTTTTTCAGTACTTTTAATAAAAATCCCTGACTTTTCCCTGAATTCCCTGTATATCAGAATATATGATTATTATATAGTTATAATGATATTAAAACTACCTATTCCACTTCACATTTTATTTTTATGAAAATAAATTTGATAAATTATGAGACAAAAAAATTGTCCTCACACAAGAAAAATTCGGAGTCGAAAGAGAATTGAAAATAATTTTTAACTATAACATAATAAAAGTTTTCGCGAAACAAACAAAAACAATGAAAAATAGATTTTGTGAAAAGAAAATGAGAGAATTTACTTGATAACAAAGTTTCCATGCTGAGAATCAATTTATAATTTTATATATATGTGTATAATATACGAAGGGTGCGAGTGGACTGACGGGTTTGTAAATGGATATTAGAGAAGTTATTGAACAAGTCAAAAGCAGATTAATGAAAAATGTACCTATTCATATATACATAATTAAAAATGAGATTATTTAATCAATTTTTTAATCCAATTTACTGATTATTATTATGATGATAGTTTAATACATAATTTTGGAATTATACGTGAATTGAAATGTATGTAAATTAGAAAATTTATTAAATTATTAGGTTGCACATTCTGTTCCTCTTTATATGCTTCATTAACTGAACGCACGATGAAACTTTTACCCTTTGTGTAGAAAAGAATCACATTTAAATATAAATTACGGCAAAGGACCTTTCATATTGTCGGATGATATATAAAACCCGTTTTTGCAACGTGGTATAAAAACAAAATGTCCCTCGTTATTCAGATTTTTAAAACTATAATGTATTTTCTCCCTCTCCATTTTTTTTTGCGTATGTACTATATACATGCGTACTTACATACGTCTACATTTTTCTGTTTTAAAAGTTAAAATAGTGATGAAAAATCGTATTGAATTTGTAAAGAAAATGTGTTATGATGATAAAAACAGATTTCGAATAAATACTTGGAAACTTTTTGTTTTATTTAAATTGTTCTTTTTAAACATAAATTGTGTTGAATAATAAAGTAATTTAATCACTGTTAACTAAAAAGCATCAAATTGCAACGAATTGATCTCAAATCAGTTGCTGATTCGGAAAATAATATTTCTACTAATCAAATAATTAATAATGACAGCAGGGTTGTCAAGAATTCAGGGAAAAGTCAGGAAAAGTAGAATTAGTCAGGGAAATCAGAGAAAAATCAGAGATTATTATTAAAAGTATTAGAAAGAATTAAATTTTTAGAGTTTATATGAAAATTTTGAATTTTGCTGTCTTTTTTGTTTGCCTCCTAAACTATGAAAATACCACAAATTCTTATTCAAAACCTTCAATTCTTTCTACTTCTGACAATAATTTCTTTTCAAATAATTTAATTCTTGAAGAACTATCATAAAATTATTATTTATAAATCATTCAATGAATAATTTTACTTTAATATTTTTTAGTTAAAAACAATAAAAAAAAATTTAATTTTGAAAAAAGTACAAAAAATGATTGCAGAAATTCAATATTATTTTCAAAAGTAATAAAATTTTTGGCACAAAATTCAACTCTGTTAAAAAATATTAAAATTTTCTTGTCAAAATTTCAAATTATAAATCATAAAATTCTTCTTCAAAATTCAATTATTTTCAAAAATTTTTTTAAAATTCTTGTCAAAATTTCAAAAATTTAACAAAATTTTTTTCATTTCAATGATTTTTAATATCTACTATTAAAATCACCCAAAACAATACAATTTTAATTAAATTTCTTAAAAGAATTTAAATATTTTCGAAAATTTTAATTTTAATAAAATTCTTTATTGAAATATAATTGATTTCAAAAATATGGCGAAATTCAATCATTATCAACAGATATTCCTAAAAGAATTCAATTAAATTTAAAAAGAAATTTTAATAAAATTTGTCGCAAAAGAATTCAATTGCTTTCATAAATAATAAAATTGTTTTTAAGTGTTCAAGTTATTTTCATAAATAATTAAACTCATACCAGAATTTAAATTATTTTTAATATTATCTCAATCGAATTCCTCGAAAAATGTAACTATATAGTAACAATTTTATTAAAATCCTTCGAGAGAATTTATTATTTAAAAAATAGTTGATAAAATTATTTATGGGAATTCAATTAAATTTTTTTACAAGATTTCAATTATTTTTATAAAAAGTAAAATTATTTTTTTAACAATTCAATTATTTTCATAAATAATAAAACTCATCGCAGAATTTCAATTATTTTTAATAAATAGTGAAATTTAACGATTTCAAATATTTTTTATTACAATTTTTATCAAATTTCTCGCAAAATGTAATTATACTAAAACTTTTTATTAAAATTCGTCAAAATAATTCAATTAATTCAATTATTTAAACATTTTTGTAGATAAAATTCTTTTTGAAAATTCAATTTTAAGAAACATTTAATAAGGTATTAAATAAATTATTTATTTTTGTATTTAAATAATTGAATTCATTTTAATATCATTTAAAAAAAAAATTAAAATTTTAAATTAAAATAAAATTAAAATCCTTGAAAATCTGACTTTTTCATATTTTTAACCAACAATTCTGTAGAATTAATTTTTTTTTCTAAGTTTAATATTGAATGTTTTTTTGAAATTATTTAAAGTTTTTATTTTCTAATATATATTTAATTATTTTAATTGAAGAAATTTGAAAATTCTTAAAGAACTTTTTCGAAAATTTTTAAAAATAATTCCAGAAAATAATGATTGAACTGAAATGATGAAAATAATTTTGAAGAAGTTACAGCAACATTATTTTATCTTTCGAACATCTTCATTTAAAAAAAAACAATTTATTTAAAAAAGAAGTTATTGATGTTTTAGAAGAATTTTGCAATTAAAGAAATTTGTAAATAAATGTAACAGAACATTTTTTTAAGTAAAAGTTTTTTCTTTATTTTTTAAAAATTCAAAAATTTTCATTTTCAATTAAAATTTGTAATATATTGACAAATAGAATTTATAAACATTTTTTTCCTTTACTTTTAAAAAACTTTGAATTTTATTAAAACAATTGGAATTAAGAAATAAAAATGATGTAAATTATTTCCTTATGAAAATTGAAAATTTTCTTCAAAAATATTAAGAAACAGGAATATGTAATGTTTTTTTCCCCAAAATAAAAGAATGAGTTTGTAAACAAATTGTTATTGAGAAATAAAAATTTGTTATAGAAAGAAGCATATAATAAACAAAATGGGTATATTTTTCATTTGTTAATCATCATTTTTTTTTAATTTTCTAATTTCTAATTAACAATATTTTTTAAAGAAGAAAAAACGGAATTTTATTATTATAAATAATAATTAACTTTATTAATCTTGATATTCTTTTATTCATTCTGTCCGCAGTTTGAAGTTAGTTTTTGTGTATAAAAACTAACTTCAAACTGCGGACAGAATGAATGAAAGAATATTAAGATTAATATAGTTAATTATTATTTATAATAATAAAAAAATTGAAAATATTATTATCAAGTATATGAAAGAAGAAACAATTTGCGCGTTTTTATTGTTTGGCTAGTTATAAATATTAATAATACTTAAAATAAAATTTTCTAAACATTTTCGTCTGCAATATGTATCGCACTATTAACCAATCATTTTCCTCATACACTTTACTTTCATCGTTAGCATAAACGCCTAAAGACACCGAGTTATAAAAAACAAAGTAATACTTTCGAAAAGTAGCTTTTTAAAAGCAAACTCAAGAATATATTTTCTTATTTTCCATATAAAGAAAACTTGAAAAACTAAAATGCATACTTGAGAGATAAAAAATCTACATCACCTCCACATACACACACATACTCACTAACACCCCTTTCGACAATCAATATCCGGTTAAAGCCTCTGCTCATTTTTATAATAAACAATGAGAGGAGGCAAGTGACTAAAAGGAAGTTACTTTCAATAAATAAAAATAAAATGGCGGCAATGTTGAAAGACTAAGAGGCTCGTAAATGCGCGTAGTGGTCGTAAATACGAGATAACCGAATTGTATGCAAGACACGAGAGCATCGAAGTGCGGATATGATACCATCAGGATCATAACTATCGAAATTGAACTGTCGTTACGTTAAGAGAAATGAAACTACAAAACGCATTAATTTACCATAGCATCCTGTTCTTTTTTTCTTCTATTTTCTTTATACCATCAACTATTTATTATTTATCCGTTTTTTCTATTTCCATCAAAGAGAGACAATTTGACTATAAATAAAATTTTTATCCCGCCATCGAGAAAGTATCAGGGTAAAAAAAAAATTAACTGCAATAGTCGAGTGTACGACCCTTTTTATACCGAAACAATAAACTATTTACTGAATGCCACACATAAAACATTACTCTACTGATTAATTCCCGCACAATCTTATATTTTAAACAACAATTTAATTTCGATTCAATCCACTTTGAATCTTTCTAAAATTATAATAGCTTCTCATCATAAAACAAACTTGGACTTATTTTTGCTGCACAATTTTTCTAAGGGTATCAAATTGAGACCAAAAACGTAACAAAAACGTTACTTCGCAACATTCGTTTTTGTCTCAATTTGCTATCCTTAGAAAAACTGTATTTTAGTGTATTATCAAAAAGAGTAGTCTTTGATGCTCATTTTGAGTTCAAAATAAACCCCCTTTCGGATCATTTTGAACTCAAGTTTTTTTCTGCAAAATGTGATGAGAATGTGAAAAAACAGGGTTGCCAAAAAAATTTTATTTTTCCCTGACATTTCCCTGATTTCGAGACAAAAATTTTCTTCTATTATATTCATTTATGAATCCCTTTATTCAAAAACATCACTAGTTTTATTTAAAATAAATATTTAATAATAATTACTATTTTTCCATAGGAATTAAGATTTTCAAAAATATCCAATTTAAACCTTTTCAAAATTCAACAACTTTTAAGAATATTATTATTATAGAACATGAAGATATAGAGCATGTTTTATAATAATTAAAGATAACCGAGTGATAAAATCATTATTTTATATTAAAAAAAATATTGTTACTGTAACTTCTTCAAAATTATTTTCATCAATTTAATTCAATTATTATTTTTTAGAATTTTTATCTAAAATTTCTCTTTAAATCAATTACTTTTTATAATTTTATTTATTTAATTTATTTAGTTATATACACGGGCATCAAACGATCCCTTTCATACAAGAGTACTGAGAAAAGTTAAGTGGCAAATAGCCAAGTAATTTTGAAAACAGTTCTTTGACAATTTTCAAATCCATTTGCTTATAATTCAATTTTATAAAGTTTCGATTATTCGTAAATTCTTCAATTACGTATATATATTTTACGGAAAATAAAAACAACAAATAATTTTTTCAAATAATTCATATTAACTTTTTCAAAAAAATGAATTCTACAGAATTGTTAGTTAAATGTATATAAAAAATTCAGATTATCAAAGATTTTAACTAAAATTTATTTTTAAAACAATTTTTATTAGAAAATTCAACGAGAATTCAATCATTTAATTACAAAAATAAATAATTTACTAAATAATTTGAATAGTTCTTAAAATTGAAATTAAAAAGAAAATTTTATCAATTAATTTTTAAATAATTGAATTATTTCGACGAATTTTAATAAAAGATTTAATAATAATTAGGTACATTTTGCGAGGAATTCAATAAAAATTGTATTAAAAATAATTGAAATTCTGTGATGGGTTTTATTATTTATGAAAATAATTGAATTCCTAAAAAAATAATTTTACTTTTCTTAAAAATAATTGAATCCTTGTAAAAAAAAATTTATTTTTATTATTTTAACTGAAATTGATTATTAAATCAATTTTTATAAGAAAATTTTACAAAAATTCAATTACTTAAATACAAAAATAAATAATTTATTAAAGAATTGTATGTTTCTCAAAATTGAAGTCTCATAAAGAATTTTATCGATAACATTTTTTAATAATTGAATTCTTTCTACAAATTTTAATAAAATTTTCAAGAATAATTACATTTTTCGAAAAATTCGATTAAAATTGTATTAAAAATAATTTAAATTCTACGTTAAGTTTTATTATTTCTAAAAATAATTGAATCTTTGTAAAAAAATGGATTAATAATGAAAATAAGACAAATTTTTATTATTTATGAAAATAATTAAATGTTTGTGTAGAATTTTATAGAAAAAAATTTTAAATATTTAAATTCTTTTGAGAAATTTTATTAATATAGTAGATATTGAAAATCATAATTAATAAATTAAGGAAATTTTTTGAAAGTAATTGAAATTTTGCCAAGAATTTTATTAAAAAAACGTTTTTTTAAATAATTGATTTTTGGACAAAAATGTTATTCTTCATAAAGATAATTGAAATTTGGATGAGAATTTTTTTTTAATTTTTAAACAAAATTCAATTTTTGCGAAGTACTTTTTTACTTTTGAAAATAATTGAATTTCTGCAATCATTTGTAACTTCTTTAAAATTCAATTCGTTGTAGAGTTTTTAACTAAAATTCTTCTATAAATCCATTATTTTTAATAATTAATTAAATATATTATTGACAAATTTAACTAATTTTAGACAATTTAAAATTATTAAAATTTTTCAAAAATTTAAGTTCTTTAAAATTTCTAATTATAAATTCATTCAAAATTGAAATTTTATAAAATTTTAAATTAAAACCTTTGGAAGTTCATCTATTTATGAAAATTGTAAACGCAACTCTTTTAAAATTGAATTAATTTTGAAATATTTTAGTAAAATTATTTATTAAATAATTTCTAGGTAATAATTTTATGATAGTTCTTTAAGAATGAAGTTATTTAAAAAGAAATTATTGTCAGAAATTCAAAAATTTGAAGGTTTTGTATTAGAAGTCGTGGTAATTTGATAGTTTATGAGACAAACAAAAAAAACACAAAATTTTAGAATTTTTTTTATAAATTCTAAAAATTTAATTTTTTTCAGTACTTTTAATAAAAATCCCTGACTTATCCCTGAATTTCCTGACTTGTAACAATCCTGTTCTAAGGATATCAACATGTGTTCGTAACATATATAATCCGTTTTTTGTCTCAATTTGACATCCTTAGAAAAACTGTTTATTATCAAAAACAGAATCCTTTGATACTCATTTTAACTTCAAACTAATCCCCTTTTGGAATCATTTTGAACTCAAGTTTATTCCTGCAAAAAAAAATAAATTTTTTGCAGGAATCCATTGTGATGAGAATGTGAAAAAGTTAAATTTTTTAATACTAAATAAAAAAAAAGTGTAGTTTAAAACTTCAGGAGAAAAACATATATTGAAATTCAATTTATTTTCACAGTGAAATGTCACTGATTCAAAATGTCGACGACGGTATTTGTACACATATACAAATATGACGCATACACATGTGTGAATGTGTGTGTGTGTGTATGTAAAGCACGCAGAATAATTTCCATAAATGTGTGCGAGTGTTTGTGCATGTGAGGCTACTCTGGAGAACTAATACGGTCGAATAGGTGGTCGCATCCTCGCGAGGGATTCGGCCCGGTGAATATCCGCGGACATACAAATGCATTATTCAGCACCGCTAGTGTCCGTTTGGTACTGCATTTGCGTTACTTCCACAAGATTAAACTTGCATGCGACGAGTAAACTATGAAGTATGGTAACAGACGGTACAACTGACATGTGACTTTGGATTTCGGACAATGCGCGTGACCAGTCAAAATCAAGACTCCTCCCTTCTCTTTATGTACTGTTATTTTGAGAATACGATTTCCTATCAACTCAAGAGAATGACCATCGTACACATTTACACAAATGTCAGTTTTGATAAAACGAAAACATTTCATGAAAAACAACATGTGGATAATAATAGAATAAAATACTTAAATAACACCCTTAGGGGCTTAGTTTTGGAAAACTAATTTTTTATTCCCGATATCTTTTGATGATTGTAAACAAATGTTCAGCTGCCTTTTAATGAAGATTAATTCAAATCTTCATCAAAAAGAAGACGAACATTTTTGTAAAATTAATTAATTATTGCAAATCTTCATCAAAAGGAAGATGAACATTTTTGTAATGTACATATATTTGAAAAGATCTTTGAGTAAAAATTTAGAATTGATTCAAAAATATTTGCTAATACAAAGCTTGTTTTTCTACCAATAACCCAAGAGAGTTATTAATTTAAAACAGTTTTCAGATATTGAAACAAATAACAACTTTATAGTATCTATCCTAAATCTGTTCTGAATTGCTACCTATTGTGCTTTTGGCACATTTTATATACCACAAATTTAGTACCATGTTTTCGAATCACTTCATTCACGATATTCATGTAAAAATGCTTCGGGTTTCAATAGCCAATGAATCGACAATATTTCTTCTAAAGCATTGAAGTCTTTCTCCTCTAATAATAATAATAACATTAATATTATAATAATGCAAAAAAAGAAGAATAGTTTCGTACTTAAATAACTTTAGAACTTCTGACAACTGTCATGACACACTGTATGGAAGTTATTGACAAAAATAATAAATTTTTCTGAAATCCTTCATTGTTCGAAAAAGAGGTAAAATCCGTTATGTTTCACGGAAAAAAATTAATCTCTAAACTTGAAATAATATTAATTTCAAATCCAATGAAATATAAGTGTATCTAAATTAAACATTAAAGTCACAATTACTGTGATAAGTTGTGTTTGATTCTGTCAAACTTTATAACAGAAAACGCCATAAATTCACATCTCTGATTTAGAGATTTGTTAATTTCACAACTTTTTTTATACGAATTAGGTACATTGTGTTTTAAGTTAATCAGTGACAAAAAAGATTTAAACCATTTTAATTAATTAGGTATTAATTTTATTTTCAAATATCCAAATAAAAGCGAATCTTTACGTTCCAGAGGGAATTTTAAATATATACTCCTTTCCTACAGTTTCTTTCAGTTTTCATTTTCCGTATTTTATGAATGTTTTTCGCGTCATCACGTGGAACATATATTTTTATTTATTAGACTTATGTATCTCAATGGCTGATGATTTTATTACATCTTTTTGATTAAGTGGAATTTAATAGAGTACTTCCCTGTATTTGTTAAACTTATTATAAATATATGATTTTCTTTTGACACCTGAAAACCTAACCTATAAAAATTTTTACTAAAACATGTTTTTTTATTAAGAAATGGTTAAAGAATGTCTATAATGTGTGATGTTGAGACAATTTGATTAAAACAAAAAAATGAAATAAAAATATAAAATTCGTATTGTGTTTTAAAAATATCCAACTACCTTTTTATGCTTGTCAATGTATAGTTCATACAGGGAAAACAATATAAATATTTTGTGAATAATTCTCACTCTAAATTGTGCTAAATTATAAATTCTTATTACATCGAGTTATTACAAAAATACGAATTATATAAATATACGACTAAAATTTTTAATATGGTTCATTCAAATAATATATTAGATTTGAATTTATTCAAGTAAGTTGATAGTTTAGAACATATGTTCCATGTCATGAAATTTGAGATTCCTAATATCATTTTTAGGCATAAGAAATACGTGTTCTTCACAATACTAATATTCAGATTAGATATAATACCAAATTTCAGTTTTAGTGATCTGCTTACATCTTACGTCCGATTCCAGTGATAGTTTATGCCTAAATCTCAGATTTAATCTCTAATTTAGAGATTAATTTTTTTCCGTGTTGTTTATCAGGGATACAAAAATTTAATTCTGTTGTTCCCTGACTTTTCCCTGATTTCCAGACAAAATTCTATTTTTTTCCCTGACCCTAAAGATTCTTATTCGATTGATTCACTCTAAAAATGATTAGATACTCAAAAAAATGTTCTGTAACATTTATTTACGAATTTCTCAAATTGTAAAATTATTCGAAAACAAAAATAACTTCTTTTTTAACTAAATATTTAATTATTATTTTTACGTAAAAATTAAAATTTTTCAAAACATTCAAATTTAAACCTTTTAAAATTCAATAACTTTTAAGAATATTAATATAAAGCATAAAGATATCGAGCACTCCGAGTCAAAGACTCAAAGTGATCGATATCTTCATGTTTTACAATAATTAAAGATGCCCGAGTGATAAAATCATTATTTTATATTATAAAAATATTATTACTGTAACTTCTTCAAAATTATTTTCATCAATTCAATTCAATTATTATTTTTTAGAATTATTAACAAAAAATTTTCTTTAAATCAATTAATTTTAATAATAATTTTCAAATCCATTTGTTTACAATTCAATTTTATAAAATTTCGATTATTCGGAAATTCTTCAATTACATATATTTTAGAAAATAAAAATAACAAATAATTTTTTAAAAAAATTCAAATTAACTTTTTCAAAAAAATTAATTCCACAGAATTGTTAGTTAAAAGTATGAAAAATTCAGATTTTAAAATATTTTAATTTGAAAACTTTTCAAAATTTAATTGTTTCTAAAAAATTCTTGCTATAATGCTTTTAATATTCAATTATTATGAAAAATTTTAACTGAAATTCCATTTTAAATTAATTTTTTATTGCAAAATTCCATGAGAATTCAATTCTGAAATGAATTTTATTATTTATAAATATAAATGAATTCCTAAAAAAGAATTTTATCATTTCTGAAAATAATTGAATCCTTGCAAAAAATAATAATTCATTCTAAAATGCTACTAATATCCAATTATTATTAAAAAAATTTAACTGAAATACATTTTTAAATCAATTTTTGTTAGAAAATTCTACAAAAATTCAATTATTTAAATACAAAAATAAATAATTTATTAAATACCTAATTGAATGTTTCTTAAATTTGAATTCTTAAAAAGAATTTTAACTACAAAAATTTTTAAATAATTGAATTAATTAAATTATTTTGACGAATTTAAAAAAAATAAATAAATATAATAAATATAATAATAATAATAATAATAATAATAATAATAATAATAATAATAATAATAATAATAATAATATAATATAATAAATAAAAAGTTTAAGAATAATTACATTTTGCAAGAAATTCGATAAAAATTGTAATAAAAATAATTGAAATTCTGCGATGAGCTTTATCATTTATGAAAATAATTGAATTCCTTAAAAAAATAATTTTACTTTTTATAAAAATAATTGAATGTTTGTAAAAAAAATTTAATTAATTCTAAAATGCTTCTAATATTCAATTATTATTTTAAAATTTTAACTGAAATTATATTTTTAAATCAATTTTCATTAGAAAATTCTACAAAAATTCAATTATTTAATTAAAAAAATAAATAACTTATTAAATAATTGAATGTTTCTTAAAATTAAATTCTCATAAAGAATTTTATCAACAAATTTCTAAATAATTGAAAATTTTTTAATAATTGAATTCCTGTGATATTTTTATTATTTATGAAAATAATTAAATGCTTTCGTAGAATTTTATCAAAATTTGTCTTAATAATTGATTATTTCAATTATTCAATTATTATTTAAAAATTTTAACTGAAATTCTATTTTTAAATCAATTTTTATAAGAAAATTCTACAAAAATTCAATTACTTAAATACAAAAATAAATAACTTATTGAATAATTAAATGTTTCTTAAAATTAAATTCTCATAAAGAATTTTATCAAGTTCTTTTGAAATTTCTAATTAAATTCATTCAAAATTAAAGTTTTATAAAATTAAAAATTAATACCTTTTGAAGTTCATCTATTTATGAATGAAGTTATGTAATTAGAAATTATTGTCAGAAATAGAAAAAGTTGAATATTTCGTGGTGTAATTTCATAGTTTATGATGCAAAAAAAAAACAGAAAAATTCAGAATTTTCTTATGAATTCTGAAAATTTGATTTTTTCCAGTACTTTTAATAAAAATCCTTAACTTCCTTGACCTATGGAACCCTGTTTATATTATAGTTGAGCCAAAAAGAATACTTGAACAATCCAATGAAAAAAGAATTAGGAAAAATATATAAAAATGTAGACAAAAATAAAAATTTCTTATTGATGATGCAGATAAAAAAAAAGTCGAGTAGCGATTTCCGTTCTAAAATTTCGTTATAAAAAAGAGGAAAACTAAAAAAAAATTCGAGAAATGTAAAAAGTTGATTAATATGAAGCTAACTTCCTGTTTACTGAATCCATCACAATGAGAATTAAAACAACTTCATCTGAATGAAAAAAGTGCAATATAAACAAATTGCATATAAACAAAATTGCAATACAAACAAATGGCAATACAAACAAACAGCAAAATTCACCAATTTAATTGCAATGTAGAAAACACAATTTCCAACCACATTTTACAGCCGACGAGAAATTTATTTTTCTAACTCTAACGCATATTCTCTATTCGTGCGTGTGCCTCACAACAACACTTATTTGAAACGGTAGAATTTTAATTTAATGCGAATGGTCGGAATTCCTTGCAGATTATACAACAGAGGGCCTGTAAAATGTAAGGCAGAATGTCGTATCTTGTCCATGAAACACATAAATGTTTGTATATACATACAAACACAGTGGATGCAGATATATCACAATGTGAATGCGAATCTCAGCGCAGTTAGCTCTCAAGTTTTGAATTAGAACGTAACACACAATCGTAGAGCAGTTTAACCTTCCCATTGAACCTGCCGTTGTAAATTACACGTGTTTGCTTTACAATGAAGAGCGTTACTATGTTTTATGGGGAGAGGGATAGTGGAGAAATTTCTACAAACATTTCTCTCGCTCTCACACCCTCTTTCTCGCTCTATCTTTTTATGTTGACGAGAAACATAAAATGTTGAATACAATGTGTGACAGTCCGTTTAACGTGGAAACAGACGTGACCACAAATTCTAATCCATTACGAAATCTAATTTACAATAAGGGGAGAAAACTTGATTATAGCTGCTGTAGAAGCGTGTTAAATTTGAAGTAACCGTAAAAAGGAAATCTCTCCTCAATAATTAAGAATCACTGCTATTTTTTTTAGCAGGCCTCGGACTCATTATGCGACTTCTGATATTTTTTTACTGGAAAAGTACTGGAAAAATATTAAATTTTTATAGTATTTAAAAGCAAAATTCTAAATATTTATGTCTTTTTTGTTTGCCTCAAAACTATAAAAAATTTTCAAATTAAAATCTTTGAAAATCTTAATTTTTCATACTTTTAATTAAAATTTCTGCAGAAATAATTTTTTTGAAAAAATTTAATTGAATTTAATTTGAAATTATTTGACGTTTTTGTTAATTTCTATTTTATTGAAAAATTTCCGAATAATCGAAATTTCCTAAAACTATTTACTAAACAAATGAATTTGAAAATTCTCAAAGAACTTTCTCAAAAATTATTAAAAATAACTGATTTAAAAAAGAATTTTAGTTGAAAATTCTAGAAAATAATAATTGAATTGAAATGATGAACATTATTTTTAAGAAGTTACGGTAATGTTCGAGAAGACTCGAACATTTTATGACACTTTTAACAATATTTTTTACTTCTAAATTAGTTCAAATCCTGTTTTTAGAAAAAGTGTCAAAACTTTAATAGGTTTATTTAGAATAGTAAATTTTCAAAACATTGGAATTTAAATTTATCACATAGATACCTATTAATCCCTCAAAATATTAAAGTTTATAAGATGGTAAAGATGAGATGAATATTTAATACACAATTTTCTATTTTAGCACACTGCAATTTATCATTAATATAAATAATTAAAGTCAGAGATCATTGAAGGTGAATATTTAATGTGTCAATTAGCACAAAGAGCTTCATCTTGTACTATTAAATATCATTTACATTTTTAAATATTAATAAACATAGATTTCCTTCAAACAGTTATTAATATAATTCTCAAGTCCTCAATATTTTTAGAAACAAAAATTAAAAATAATAAGACGATGCCACATATTACTTCGGATCCAAATTTTATTTAATTTATTATTCAATATTAAACTTTTAAATAGGAATATTAACATAGCAGTGTGAAAGATACAATAAATCTTGATCCTTAAAAACAAAACTGCATTTACAGCTTAAGAAATTATTCAAATGAATTAATTTAATTAATTCATTAATTTAATTATATATCTAATTTTTCAGAAAAATAAATAATTTCTCAAGACGACTAGACGAATAATAGAGCTATTTTTAAACTCTAAATTTTATAATCTCTAAAATATATCAAATGCCCTAAATTCTGAAATGCGAAGAATATTTATTTAATTAAAGTCCCCAAGTGCGAAATGCCAAGACTGCAAAAACGGCCCATCATTGGTCTAGTAATGTCTGCCGAGAATTGGCAGTAGTTACTGGGCCATTACTGGTGTTCAAAACGTCCCATTGATGGGCCAATGATGGCGCCGATGGTCAGATTTTCAAATTTTTTAAGACTGGGCCAGCTCTCGGCCCAATAATGGCACATTCATGGCAAAGTTGATCAATCTTTAATGGCAAAAAGCAATTGCCAGTGATGTGCCGACCATCGGCCCATTAATGGCACTTTAATGGCACTTTAATGGCAAAAATTTTGTATCTTTGATGGCAAATTATAATTGCCAGAATTGGGACGTAGCTTGGCCCAATAACGGCACATTATTGGCAAAGTTGATAAATCTTTAAAGGAAAAATTCAATTGCCAGTAATGTGACGAAGATCGGCCCATTAATGACACATTAGTGGCACTTTAATGGCAAACATTTTGTATCTTTGATGACAAATTGTAATTTCCAAAATTAGGGCGTAGCTTGGCTCAATAATGGCACATTAATGTCTATCATTTTGTATCTATGATAGCAAATTAAAATTGCCAATATTGGGACGTAGCTCGGCCCAATAATGGCACAGTATCGGCCAGTGTAGTGTAGCTTATAAGAACCCTTTTGCTTCCTCGACTTCAAGTCAGAGTAGCAGAGTGGTCAGAGTGTTAGGCTGTGGTGCGTCAGGTTCAGGTATCGATTCCCGCGAGCGGTAAGAATTTTTCAAATATTTGTAAGTTTGCGATTAATTTAGGGAAATAAACTGTATAAATATTATGAATTAATTAGTTAATTAAATAAAAAATATATTTTTTTTTATTTTTTTAACACTGGAGAATAATGGCAGCCAATAATGGGCCATTAATGTTAACCGAGAATCGGCCGATGATTGGCTGCCGACGGCCTACCGCGGTTAACCTCCCGACAGTCGGGCCACTATTGTCTGCCAAGAGTAGGCACTGACAATGCCATCACTGGGCCAGTTTTGGGCCGTTTTTAATTTTGCACTTGGGTCTGGTTAAAAATTAAAATAGAAGGTCTGGCGAATTATGGTTCACAAATTCACGGACGTTAAACTAAATTCAACAAATTAAGAGAAGTTATCGACATTCCCGGATTTATTTATTTTTTTAAAGTTAACTATCATAACCTTCTGCCTACGCAAGTTGAAGATTAAAAAAAAATTTAATTCACAAAGAAATTAATAAACTTTTTTTATGTCCTTAAAGTCTACTCGAACGTTCAAATGAACGAGGACATTTTTATTACTTCTCTCTTCGAATTTTATTACAAATTATTGTCTTTTATAATTAAAAAATTATTTTTTACAGGGTTGCCATGCTTTTGCTCTTTTCAAATTCCCTAACTTTTCCAGGTTTTCCAGGTTAAAAAATGGAATTTTTCCAGGTATTATTATGTTATTATTAATTATTATGTTTTATAATAATGAAAAATTGCTACTTTGTTACTGTATAACTTCTTCAAAAATTATTTTCATCATTACGATTATTCATTTCTAGAATTTTCAACTAAAATTCTTCTTTAAATCAATTTTTTAAAAATAATTTTTGAAAAAGTTCATTGAGAATTTTTAAATTCTTTTGTTTACAATTTAATTTTACGAAATTAAGTTAAAAGTGATTTTTCGTGCATAAAAATTGACTTTAAAATTCCAAAAAAATATGAAGAAAATTTTTTTTCAAGAAACACTAAATGTCATATTGAAGATTATTTAATTATCTTTAAAATGATGTATCATAAAGCCAGATTGGTTCAAAAGGGCGTTCTCAATCGTGTTCACAAAATTAAAAAATGGTGTTTCGCGAAAAATGCGTTTGAAGTTTTTTTTTTAAATAAACTGACACGAATGTCAAACAAATGAAAATCTTGGATTTCGATAAAAATTCCCTGACTTTTCCTGTTTTCCAGGTTTTTTCAAGATTTATAAAATTCCCTGAAAGTATCAAATTGATAAAAAAATTTTAGCCAAAATTATGATTTGATCCTTTGACATATATCAAATGCTTTCAAGTTAACAACGTAAGTAAAATCTTTTAAAATTTTTTTCGTTTTCAAAACCATTACGGATCTCTCTCTCTCATTATTAATTTCTGATAATTGAAACATTATGGATAATCATTCTGTTTCGGATATTGGAAACACGGTTCTCTTTGACGAAAACTTTGTGTACTCGAAACACAACATACATTAATGGAAAATGTATATATATATATATATATATATTGTATATATATGCATCTGGCATCGTCGATGCGATCATGTCGCATTATACGAATGTGACATTAGACTCCCAATGTCAGGGAGACTCCGAATGATTAGAGTGTCTAGCGAGCTTTGATGTATTCCATAGACTAAAATACAACTAGGATCAGTCCTCGTATATTGAAACTGTCGATCAGGATTGCTCTAATTAGATGAAACAGAATCAGGAGTTAATTTGATTACAATTCTCACTCAAAGTTGACGACCCCAATTTGTATCACGAGACAAAGTTTTAGACAAGCCCCCTTGCCCCCTCCCTATTTCAGTAAACTTTGAAATATGCATACAATGTTAAACAGGTATAAACTGTGTGTGAGAGAGAGAAGAGAGCGTGCGCGCCTTTTACTGTATATCTACCTAATTTCGCGGCGCAAAACTTAAACACTAGCTTGCTGAAAACCACGACTTATGCGCGAGTTCCTATCCCTTCTTTAGTTTACATAATCAGCACGAACGGGTTATCTTAAAAGCTACAAACTGGCCAGCCAAGATATGAAAATCTTTTCTTTACAGCAAAAAAAAAAGAAATTATTATTTCTACGTTGTACTTCTAAACTTTTGACCGACTTTTATTTTTAATTCAATAAACGAAATTATATTGTTTTCTGTTCTTAAGAAATTAATTCTACGACGACGTTTAAATACCACGATACCACAAATAACAGTAATCATATTATATTAACAATTAACAAGAAGAATTAAATTAACAATTTATCCAAATTCGTATAAACCAAAAAAATTATTTAAAGCTTCAAAAATTTCCATTGGAACAAAGAATTGCAAAAGTCTTTAAAAACCCTTTTACTCGATAAGAAAAAATGGTAAAATCAAAAATGTTTTCCGATTCCTGTCGGGTATTCAATATATATATATATGTATAGCAAGAAGAAAAACTGAAAAAATCAAGAGTCTCGTTTTTTACCCCATGTGACGCATCATCTCCTTTACAGCAATGTACGATTGTTAAGAGATGATTTGTATGCTGACATTGCTGACACATATAGATAGAGAGAAAGCGGAAAACGAGGTGGAGCAAAAAGCAGAGGACAAAAGATGCGAGAACAAGATTGAAAGACCCGCACCAAAACAGATGAACGAAACAGGGGATATTTGAGGATATTCTTCAGTGTAAATTGTCAAACACATCGGAGGTCTTAAAAATACTGAAAGCTGTTGCCTTTCAACGAATAATACTATAGATTTTACAATCATTTTATAAACAGAGGAGGAGAAGAAAATGTTTCTAGGTAGAAAACCATCCGAACTTAAAATCATCTTATACAAAAAATTTAGAATTCTAGTTTTTTACGAGAAGAAAATTTACATGATATAAAAAATCTTTTACATCTGATCTACAACAGATGATATAAATTAATAGAATTAAGAAGGCAATAATAAATCTTTGCTTTTGCTACTCTAAATTTTCAAAAATTTCAAATTAAAAGATTTTTTAATTCAACTTGTAAGAAGATTATTATAAAACAAGAAGAAATCGAGCTCTCTGAGTCTTCAACTTAGAGTGATCGATTTCTTCATGTAATAATTGTAATAATTAAAGACAACCGGGTGATAAAATAATTATTTTATATTACAAGAAAATAAATTACTAAAAAAAAGAAAATAAATTAAAAATAAATAAAATAAAAATAAATTACTCTAAATTCTTCAAAATTATTTTCATCATATTTCAATTCAATTATTATTTTCTTGAATTTTAAACTACAATTCCTCTTTAAATCAATTAAACTTTTTCAAAAAAATTAATTCTGCGGAAATTTAAGTTAGAAGTTTGGAAAATTCAGATATTTTCAAAGATTTTAATTTGAAATCTTTTCGAAATTCAATTATTTCTAAACATGCACGATATAATGCTTTTAATATTCAATTATTATATAAAAGTTTAACTGAAATTAATTTGTAAATCAATTCTTCTCAGAAAATTCTATGGGAATTCAATTATTATTTAAAAACAAAACTTAATAAATTATTGAATAATTGAATGTTTTTTAAAATTAAATTCTCATAAAAAAATTTATCAACACAAATTTTTATATAATTGAATTATTTCGACAAACTTCAATAAAAAATTTTAGAATAATTATATTTTTCGAGGAATTCGATAAAAATTGTAATAAAAATAATTTAAATTCTGAGATGAGTATTATTATTTATGAAAATAATTGAATTCCTAAAAAAAAATTATTATTTATGAAAATAATTAAATTACTAAAACAAAAATTATTAGGTATTTATAAAAATTATTAAATTATTGAAAAGAAATTTATCAAAACTTTGTAAATAATTGAATTCCTATGAGATTTGTATTATTTATGGAAATAATTGCATCCCCGTAAAAATGTTATTATTCATGAAAATAATTGAATTATTTCGAAGATATTTATAAAATTTTGTATATAATTGAATTCTTGCAAAATTTTTATTATTTATTAAAATAATTAAATGTTTGTGTAGAATTTTATTACAATTTTTTAAAATATTTAACTTTTTTGGAAAATTTTATTAAAATAGTAAGTTATTAAAAATGATTAAATTGAGGAAAATGTTTGAAAGTCATTGAAATTTTTCCAAGAATTTAAATAAAATTTTTGAAATTAATTGAATTTCTCTAAAGAATTTAAATTATTTTTAAAGATAAATTGAATTTTTGCAATCATTTGTAACTTCTTCAAAATTGAATTCAGTGTTTCTCAGAATTGAATTCTCACAAAGAATTTTATCAACAAATTTTTAAATAATTAAATTCTTTTGTCGAATTTGAATAAAAATTTTAAGAATAATTATACATTTTTCATAAGGAATTTAATTAAAATTATTGTATTAAAAATAATTGAAACTCTGCGATGAGTTTTATTTTTTATTTATGAAAATAATTGAATCCCTGTAAAAAATCTTGTTATTTATAAAAATAATTTAAATGTTCGCGAGCAAAAAAATGTTCATAAAATTCCACACGCATGTACAATTGTATGAACATTTTTTTTAAATAATTAAAATCTTTCGTAAAACTTTTCTAAAATAGTAGTTATTGAAAATGACTATAATGAGGAAAATTTTTGAAAATAATTGAATTCCGGAGAATTTTATAATTTTTAAAGATAATTGAAATTTCGTCAAGAATTTTTAAAAATTCTTAAACATATAATTGAATTTCTGCAAAGAAATTCAATTCAATTCAAACAAAAAAAATTTTGTTAAAATTTAATTTTTTCCAGTACTTTGAATAAAATTCCCTGACCTGTATAGCAACCGTGTATATTCTAATCAACCAAAAAAAGAATATCAATAAGTTTAAATTCCAACATCGAAAAATCAAAGTTATTAGGTTCAAAAATCCCTTTTCAATTTTAATCACCAATTAATAATTCAAATCTGGAGTGTTATAATGCCCTCTCAATTAAATAAAAAAAAAAAGAGGACTCACTTTTTCATATGATTTGAGACGATAAATTTTCACATGATAAATTTTCATATTTAAGGGTTAGGCGGCAGAGAGTTTGTGCAATCGGGTGCAATACAGTGGAAGGAGATTATAGATGAGGTATCTCAAGAGCTCACGTGGGGAATACTTAATGCAGAAAATATGAAGTCGAAAGTTGTGGTTACTACTTGTATTTTCGCTCATGTGGCCGATTGCTCTTGGTCGATCAATAAATTTGGTAACTCAAGCGTACACTTCGGGTGCTTTTCGACCACTTTACAGAATTGCTGGCTTGCACTACGGGATTACCGTTCTGAACCATGTATATTTCAAAATGAAACCGTCATACACACACATTCACAAAATATTCACATAAAATATTCTTCCTTTGTATATTGTCAATATGCTGATAAAAAGCAAATTTACCATTCTGTATTTATAATTTAGCAAAATTTATGTGTAAAGTGTTGCATTTACATATGTTTTATTATTATTATTGTTATCTTATTATCTGTTCTCTTTATTATCTTTACAATATGTATCACTATATTTTTATTATTTTTAATTTTAAGTTTCTATTATTATTGTTTTCCAGTTCCGAATACAAAAAAAATTATTATTTTTCACATCCGGATAGAAAAAAATTATTATTTTGTTAGTGTAGTAACATTTTTATGAAAAAAGTAGTTGAAATTATAAAAAGGATTTTAATTTTATTTGCTTCAATTCAAAAATAACATTGAGAAAATTAAATTATTAAATGCTTCATCTATTAAATTTTTTTTCCGGAGCGCAATAAATGTAAATCCAAAACACATACAACGTAATTAACATTCATTAAAAAGTCCACTAATTATTATGTTCTATATATACGTATATTGTAAATACGTGTTGAAAGATATAATAAAACATGTATAGTACAACACTTATAGTAAAGTACACATATAAAAGCTTTTCAGCCAAGTACTCTTGGTGCCCCAATAGTAAATATGATTATGCACCCTTCCACGGTGCGTTTAAGGTCCAACTCGAGTTGGAAAATTATTAAGTGACTACGAGTGCTGCGGTAACATCAAATGCGAATTTATTAAATAATTAAATGACCTAATTGACTCTTTTAAAGAAAGTGTATTTATGTTGATAGAACCCAAAAAAATTATTATTAAATCAGAACGTCGAAAATTACTACTTTTTGGAATTCCGTACAATTGGAATAATAACTAATTCAGACTTCGCACTCGATAATTAATTTTAAAAAAGTAGCAAAAAATAGCTTTCAAACTAAAAAAAAGAGTACTAAAAATGTAGCTATCGAAAAATTAAACTTGACAACCAAAAAACTCGTTTTAGCCACTTTACAAAACTGACAAAACTTTCATTCTATATTTTATTTTCCTGACTTTTTCCTAATTTTCATCAAAAATATTGACTTCTTTCTTAGCCTGCTAATAAATTACATTCCTGCAACGAATTTTATTATTCATGAAAGAATTTAAATATATTTATAAAAATAATTTAATTCCTGCGAAGAATTTTATAAAAATTTTTAAATAATTGATTTTTCCCAACTAATTTTATGAAAATTCTAATTTAAATAATTTAATTCCAGAGAAATTTTTATTATTCATAAAAAGAATTGAATTCTTCGAAGATTTTTACAAAAATATTTTTAAATAATTGAATTCTGTTTGGAAATTTTATGAAAATATATTGAAAATCATTAAATTGCGCAAAGTTTTTAAAAATAATTAAATTTTACAAAGAATTCTATTACAATTTTTGACAATAATTATAAATGTATGTGTATGGTATTTTATTAAAAATTTTTTGAAAATAATTGAATTTCTAAAAAGCATTTTATTACTTTATGAAAATAATAGAATTCTTGAGAACGATTTTTTTTAGAATTTTTTTAAATAATTGAATTTTCAATAAGAAATATATTACTTTTAAAAATAATTGAATTCTTGTAATAAATATTATTATTTATAAAAATAATTGAATTTTTCAAAGAATTTTATTAAATAATGCCTCAAAATATCGTCGGTGAAGTTCACAACGTTTATTATCCACGATTGCTAGGAATAAAAATATTTTTCTAGTCGAAAGCACTAAAATTGTTTGTTTACAAATTTTTCTATTTCAAATTATTGATAAAAATATTTACAAAAGTGCTTTTGTGCAAAAATATGTGAAAATTTTAATAGAAAATATTGTTTCTTCTAAATCGTTGATTATAAACGTTGTGAACTTCATCAAAGTTCAAAATAAAAGAATTTTCGAGAATTATTTTGCTATTTATCGACATAATTGAATTCCATCGAAGAATTATTTTTGTAAATAATTGAATTCTTGGAAAGAATTTTATTAAAATCTAAAAGGATAATTGAATTATTTCAAAAAAAATTTTAATTAAAATTGTATTTAAAATAATTGATTTATGTCGAACAATTTTATTAAAATATTTGAAAACAATTGAATTCCTGTCAGAAATTCTAATATTTTTGAAAATAATTGAATTATTCCAAAGAATATTAAAAAAACATTTTTTTAAATAATTGTTTTTTTCGAGAAATTGAAATTAAATTTTTAAGAATAATTACATTTTTTTAGCAATGCCTGTAAAATTCTATTAAAAATAATTGATATCCAGCGATGAATTTTATTATTTATGAAAATAATTGAATAGTTGAACAGAATTTTATTAAAATTTTCAAAAATAAATGAATTCCTGAGAAGAATTTTATTATTTATGAAAATAATTGAATTATTGCGAGAAATTTTATTAAAATGTTTAAAGAGAATTGAATTTTTGTGAAAAATTTTGTTATTTTTGAAAATAATTGAATTCTTTATAAGAATTTTATAAACATTTTTTTTAATAATTAATTTTTTCGAAATATAATAAATATTATGAAAATTTTATTTTAAATTAATGATTTCTTGTGGAAAACTTTATTTGTGACAATAGTTGAATTTTTCGATTAATTGTTTTAAAATAATAGTATTAAAAGCAATAGAAATTCTTCGATTTTACGATATTACTTATGGAAATAATTAAATTCTTGCTTAGCATTTTATCAAAGATTTTTTTTAAAAATTCAATTTTTATGAAAAATGTTATTATTATAGTAAAAGTAATTGAATTATTGTGATGAATTGTATAAAAATTTTGTTAAATAATTGATTTTTTTCGAAATTTTTTTGAAAATGCTTTTCTAAATTAATTGAATTCCTGTGGACACTTTATTATTTATAAAAATAATTTAATTTTGGATAAATTTTTATGACTTTTTTTAAATAATTGAATTCTTTTGCGAAATTTTCTGAAAATACTAGATATTGAAAATAATTGAAATTTGAATATTTTTTGAAAATAATTGAATTGTTTTAAAGAATTTGATTATAATTTTTGAGAATAGTTATTTTATTTCTAGAACTAGCGAATTTAAAATAGTGGAAATTCTAAAAAAAAACACAAATAGTAGCTTTTAGTGGTTGAAATCTAAAAAAGTACCCAAATAGTATAGCATAACGTAAAAAAGTAGTAAATGTTATAGGTTTAAGTAGATGAGTGCGAACCCTGCGACTTAAATAAAAATCAAAAAGAGAAATTAAAAACCAAGAAAATTTCAATTTCAGTTAAAAATTAAAAATTGCATCAGTAAAACAATTTTAATTATTTCCAAATTGTTCTTTGCGAACTTTCAAATTATACATCTTTTATACACTTTATCAGTCTTCCTGGTAAACACTTTAAAGAAAAACTCCTCAAAACAAATTAGTTTTAAATGTTTTAATGCATTTTCAACAAGTATCGTTACTCACCAAAATTTATTTACTGCCGTGGGAGAATTTACGAAACAGAATAAATGGACTACACAATGGAATGCGTATACTCACCTGTAAAAAAGAAAAGAGAAAATTAATTTATATAAACACCATCCATATATACGCACATAAAACATATTTTTTATAAACAAATTTCACATGTATAACAAATATAAACAAATTGTATATATTACCAATGTAATAAACTCACAAAAAAACAGATAAAAATATATTCAACGTTCGACAACCAAATTGTACTTTTTTTTCGTTTATTTATGAATATATATCCGACACTTCGTAATAAAAATATTCATTCTATTTTATTGATGTAAAAACAACTCACACGTAAAATACAATAATACGATTCATGATACAATACAGTAAAAAAAGAGCGCAGTTGCGAACAAAGAAGAGAAAAAAAATATATACAAAACTTTAAAGAAAAGAAAAACTTGTGCATTTGTCGAAAAAAGTATACAATAAATATGGAAAATATTCTTATATTCTCACATATATAATATAAAAGCGACAATATTAAACGCAAATTTCTAGAGTAAAATGGAAAGTTATCGTGTCACAAGAAACGAATACATATAAAATGTGCATATTTTTTTCTTTTTTTTTTATCAAACTATTCGAAATGTGAAGTCATACATTCGCATTTCTACTTTAAACCCGCGTGCACATTCCGCATATGCACACTTAGGAATACATATATATATGAAAGTGTGTAAGAATATATATATATAAAAAGAGAGCAAAAAGTAAAAGAGAGAGAAAAAGAAGATTGTGCTTGGAGAAATTCAAGAAAACATAGATCTCACGTTTATTATACCTCGGGGATATATATATATGGAATCAAAATCGAAAACTTGCGCGAACACCTCAACGAGGGTAGAATCGAAGTTAGTCGCGTCTTATATATAATATATATCAGGGTTGCTACAAAATTTTAATTTTTTTTCCCTCCCTTTTCACTGATTTCCAGACAAAATTTTGTCTTTTTCCCTGATCCTAAAGAATATTCTGATTTACTCTGAAAATTATTAGATACATAGGGGCCGTTCAAAAAATACGTAACGCTATTTTTCGGAAATTTGGACCCCCCCCCTCCCCCCATGTAACGCAATGTTGTATACATTAGCGCCATTTTTTCTGCTGACCGTAACAAATAGCTTGACCCCCTCCCCCCCTAAAGCGTTACGTATTTTTTGAACGGCCCCATACTCAAAGAAATATTTTATCACATCTATTTACGAATTTCTTTAATTGTAAAATTATTTGAAAACATCAATAACTTCTTTTTTAAATAAATATTTAATCATTATTATTTTTCCATAAGAATTAAGATTTTCAAAAAATTTCGAATTCAAACCTTTTTCAAATTTAGCAACTTATAAGAATATTATTATAAAACATAAAGATATCGATCACTCCAAGTCGAAGACTCGGAGTGATCGATTACTTCATGTTTTACAATAATTAAAAATCGCCGAGTGATAAAATCATTATTACTATTTAATATTATAAGAATATTGTTACCGTACCTTCTTCAAAATTATTTTCATTATTTCAATTCAATAATTATTTTCTACAATTTTCAATTAAAACTCTTATTTAATTTTAAATCAATTATTTTTGATAATTTTTGAAAAAATTCTTTGAGAATTTTCAAATTCATTTGTTTACAATACAATTTTAAGAAATATTTATAGTAATGATGCTATCACTCGGTCGATAAAATATTAAGATGATGAAAAAAAATCGATCACTCCGAGTCAGGATTTAATCCTGACTCGGAGTGATCGATTTTTTTTTTCATCATCTTAATACAATTTTAAGATATTTCGATTATTCGTAAATTCTTCAATTAAATATTTAAATATTTTATGAATATTTTATTTAATTTAAAACAATAAATATTTTAAATAAATATATTTAACAAATATTTTATTTAAATATTTATTAAAAAATAAAAACCTGAAATAAATTTTTAAAAAATTAATTAAACTTTATCAAAAAAATTAATTCTACAGAATTATTAGTTAAAAGTAAAATCATTATTTTATATTATAAGAATATTGTTTCTCTAACTTCTTCAAAATTATTTTCATAATTTCAATTTAATTATTATTTTCTATAATTTTTAACTAAAATTCTTCTCTAAGTCGATTATTTTTAATAATTTTTAAAAAATTTCTTTGAGAAATGTCAAATCTATTTGTTTACAATTAATCTTTTTTAAACAAAAATAATTCTACACAATTGTTAGTTAAAAAAATAGTGAAAAATTCAAATTTTAAAAGATTTTAATTTGAAACCTTTTTAAAATTTAATTATTTCTCAAAATTCTTTTAATATTCAATTATTATTTCAAATTTTAACTGAAATTCATTTTGAAGTTAATCTTATTAAAATATTCTACAAGAATTTAATTATTTAAGTACAAAAATAAATAATTTAACGAATAATTGAATATTTCTTAAAATGGAATTCTCATAAAGAATTTTATCAAAAAATATTTTTAAATAATTAAATTCTTTTGACGAATTTTAATAAAAATTTTAAGAAAATAGTATTAAGAATCATTGAAATGAGGAAAATTTTTTAAAATAATTGAAATTTGGCAAGAATTTTATTAAAATCTTTGTAAATAATTGAATTCTTTTGGAAAATTTTTGAAAATAATTGAATTTTGACAAGAATTTTATTATTTATAAAGATAAATAATTGAAATTTTGACAAGAACTTTTTTAAATTTTTGCACATAATTGAATTTCTTTAAAGAATTTTATTTCTTTTTAAAATAATTGAATTTCTGCAATCATTTGTATCTTCTCCAAAATTCAATTTTTTTTAGTATTTTTAACTAAAATTGTTCTATAAATCCATTATTTTTAATAATTAATTACATAAACATTAAAAAATTTAACTAATTTCAGAAGAATTTGAATTATTAAAATTTTTTAAAAATCTAAGTTCTTTAAAATTTCTAATTAAGATCATAAAAAATTGAAATTTTATAAAATTTCAAATTAAAAACTTTTAAAGTTCATGTATTTATGGAAATTGTAAACGCAACTCTTTTAAAATTCAATTAATTTTGAAATATTCATAAATTACACTGGAAAAAAAATTTATTTGATTCAAATAAAATCGATAAATTGACTATTATCAATTAAGTATTTAATTGAATCAAATAATATTTATTCGAGTCAATTAAGTGGTATTTTCTTCAAATACTGAAATTATTGTTTCAAATACCATTTAATTGACTCTAATAAATATTATTTGATTCAAGTTATAAATGTTTAATTTAAAAAATAATTTTATCGTAGTTCTTCAAGAATTAAGTTATTTAAAAAGAAATTGTTGTCAAAAATAGAAAAGTTTGAAGGTTTTATATTAGAAAATTCGTAGTTTATTTCATAGTTTATGAGGCAAACAAAAAAGACACAAAAATGCAGAATCTTCTTATGAATTCTAAAAATTTAATTTTTTCCATTACTTTTAATAAATGTCCCTGACTTTTCTCTGATTGTCCGGACAAATTCTACTTTCCTCGACTTTCTCCTGAATTTCCTAACTTCCCTGATCTGTGGCAATCCTGTATATATATATATATATAGTCGCGATTGATAACCCTTTTATCACCAAGGGAGAATACTCGAATGATAATCCCAAAATCCCTGAGAGAATCCGATTCGGCTTATTTTAATGCCGCCACCCCAAGTTACTAAATGTATATACATTTATATATGTATATGTACATTGGAGGAGCGTGCCGAGTCATTTTAACGATCCGTTCACGTTCCAATCCCAGACAACTGACAAGTTTCCAAATCACGAGTTGTGAATTGTTAGCAGTTGGAAACATAATGCTCTGTCCTTAATTGCACATAGTACAGATTAGAGAATATATATATATATATATATATATATATATATATAGACAAATATATGATTCATTAGATATGGATATGTTGCTTTCAATTGTCCAAATTCATTTACATAATATGTACACATATAATGCATAAATTTATATATATGTACGATATAAGGTCGATTAACTACTAGCATATATATGTTAACCTCGATTGTCATCAACAAAAATTTCATGGTTTAGCATATAATGACATTACTCTCCCACACTCCCTTCTCTTCATATCTGAATTACAACCACTAGTTGAACAATTGGTTATTCGAATTATAGTTAATATTATAATTAGATGAATTATTTCGCATCGGATTCTATAATATTGTTTATTATTCACTCTATGTTCTCTAAAACTAAATAGAAGTGAAATTTTACTGCTTTTCAGTGATTCTATTCTCACTGGTTCAATTAGTGCGAAATTTCGCTGGAAATTAGTTAAAAATGATTAATTACCAGTAACGCATTACTAATTGTCCGATGTTAAAAATATCTGACACACTACACTTTTTGAAACTAATTATTCAAATTTATCTCATTTTTCAGTTAATTATTAATTTCGATTGAAAATCAGTAATTTGTTCAGTGAATATTAGAATAATTAACAGTGAATATTATAGAATTAAATAAATCAATTTACTACAGAAAGAATTTACATTCTTCAACAGAATTAATAAATTAAAATAAAAATACACGAATAGGTGTGAAAGAAAGGCGAAAACTTAATATCTTTGTAAAAGTCAATTTGCAAAACGACAATCAGTTTTCAACTATACATATATATATAAAACGAAACCTCATGTTCTCATTTTGTAAATTCGTTTTGTGTTTCGCGATATTCCAAACTTTAGATTCTGTAAAATTGACGTACATCTGAAAAAGTAATATGAAACTTGTAAAGTTTCCAAATATTCTGAACTTTCAAATAAGCGAAATTGCTTTTTATCGGTTAGGTTTCGTTAAATTCGTAAATTTTAGTTCCGGAGAGAGTGAAAATTTTGAAACATGCGCTTGTATGAATTTTCTGCAAAAATATATATCCAAATTAAATGTATAAAATTCATTTATTCTAAGTTAAAATTATTTTACAATTGTCATTTTTCACAATTTAGATTTGACTCGATCTCTAATAATTGCGGTCTAATTTCCCTTATAGACTTAATAATTTAACTTCTAATTTCCATTTCGTTGAATTATCATATATAGTATATGATATTTGTCAAAAACTATTCATTATTTCTAAGTTTAATTAAAAATTCTTCTAATTTTCTATTGGCTATTTATTTATTTATACCCTATTGGCTATTCTCTGACTTTTCCACACGGAGAAAAATATAAAGTAACTTTTACTACTTTTATAGAAAAAAATTTCCGGTAAAGCATTTCTGGTAATTTTTACTACTTTTGGAGTAAATTTTGCTACGTTCGAAGTAAATATTTGTAAAAATTAGTAAAATTTACTTCGAAAGTAGCCAAATTTACTCTAAAAGTAGTAAAAATTACCAGAAATTTTTAAATAAATATTTAATTATTATTTTTTTTTTATAGAAATTAAGATATTGAAAAATTTGAAATTCAATAACATATAAGAATATTATTATAAAACAAGAAGATATCGTTTTGTAATAATTAAAACTTGCTACTTTGTTACTGTAACTTCTTCAAAAATTATTTTCATCATTACGATTATTCATTTCTAAAATTTTCACCTAAAATTCTTCTTCAAGTCAATTTTTTAAAATAATTTTTAAAACAGTTCTTTCTAAATTTTCATTTCTTTTTTCGTTTACAATTTAATTTTATGAAATTTCGATTTTCTGACATTCTTCAATTAAATATATTACAAATTAAAGACTTCAAATAATTAAAAAAAAATCCATTAAACTTATTAAGAAAAATTATTTCTATAGAATTCTTCATTAAAAGTATGAAAAGTTCAAATTTTCAAAGATTTTAATTTGAAATTCATTTTTAAATCAATATTTATTAGAAAATTTTACGAGAGTTCAATTATTTAACTATAAAAATAAATATTTTATTAAACAATTGCATGTTTCTTAAAATTGAATTTTCATAAAGAATTTTATCAACAAATTTTGAAATAATTGAATTCTCTTGACAAATTTTAATAGAATTTTTAAGAATAATTGCATTCTTCGAGAAATTGGATGAAAATTGTATTAAAAATATTTGAATTTCTGCCAAGAATTTTATTAAAAGTTTTGAAAATAATTCAATTTCGGAGAAAAATGTTATTATTTATAAAGATAATTGAAATTTTGACAAGAATTTTTGTAAATTTTTAAACATATGTGCGACAGGGCCTCAAGTTCCTCGAGAACCGGACCTCATAATCCGAATGATATGCACGACAAGTAAGTGTGCGTTAAAAACGTCAAAAAGTCAAGTACTCATTGTAAGTCCTTTCGTATTCTCACTACTCAACAGAACAAAACCATTGTTGCGCCAACACAGATGTTAAAAAGAGCATGCCCATCTGGCGATGTGACGACCCTCAAATCAAAATCTCATTATATCATGAGAGTTCTTCAAGACACATAAGGTGGTCCCAATCAGCATAATTTACTTTACACAAATTCGTCATTCAATTTCTACATTTTTTCCTCAAGAAGAACCACCAAATTTTTACGTGTTCTGAATAATAATTTTTTTTTCAGCTGCTGAATTTTTTATTCCCAAAAATTTGATCACTTTTCCTGATCTTCCAAAAAATTTTTTAAAGTAAAAAATTTATTTCCATACATTTGACAAAATTTCTAATTAATTGCAAAGGACCCCACCAGGAAATATATTAGATTTGGGTCCCAGTCAATTTTCGTATAAGTTTGTTTTAGTTTTCATCAGACTTAATAGAAACTTAAAATTCAAAACTTAGAAAAAAATTGACTAGAACCCAAAACTAATATATTTCCTGCGAGGTCCTTAATTTAATCTTTTTAAATTATTTAACTATTTACAAAAAATTTTAGTTACAATTTTTCAAAATACTCAATTTTTCATAATTTCTAAATTAACTTTCTAAATTCCTAAACTGTTTAAAAATTGAATAATTTTTATTAAGAAAATATTTAATTTAAAAATTTAATAATTTATTAAGATAAATATTTAAATATTAGTTTTATAACAATTAAAATTGTCAAAGAATTCAATTTTAAATTCTATCAAAATTTTAATATTTCTAAAAACTTGTACTATAACGCTTTTATAATATTTAATTATTTTAATACAAAAATAATTGAATTCTTTTGAAAAATTTTAATAAAATTTTTAAGAATAAATACATTTTTCGAAGAATTTACTTGAAATTGTATTAAAAATAATTGAAGTCCTGTTAAAAATTTTATTTTTTATAGAAATAATTCAATATTATCAAAATATATTTTTAAATAATTGAATGTCTATGATGAATTTTACTATTTATGAAAATAATTAAATTCTTGCAAAGAATTTTATTACAATTTTTTCAAAGAATTTAATTACAATTGTATTAAAAATAATATATATGAATAATCTTATAAACAAAATTCTATTAAAATCCTCAAAAATGATTGCCTTCTTTCAGAGAATTTTAAAAAATTGTTATAAATAATTAACTTTTTCAGCAAAAAAAATTGAATAAAAATTGTATTTAAAATAATAGAATTTATGTTGCAATAGGTCAGGGAAATCAGGGAAAAGTTAGAGAAAGTAAAATTGGTCAGGGGAAATTAGGGAAAAGTCAGGGATTTTTATTAAATTACTGGAAAAAATTGAATTTTTAAGAAGTTACAAATAACTGCAGAAATTCAATTATTTTCAAAAGTAATAGTTAAAAAAAATTCTCGTTAAAATTTAATTAACTTCAAAAATAATAAATTTCTTCTCTGAATTTTAATTATTTTTAAAAATTTTAATAAAATTCTTTGCAAAATTTTAATTATTTTCAAAAAATTGTCAATGATTTTCAATATCTACTATTTCAATAACATTTTTCAAAAGAATCCAATTATTTAAAAAAAAAAATTTGATAAAATTCTAAGCAAACATTAAATTATTTTCATAAATAATCAAAATTTCACATGAATTCAATATTCAACTATATAAAAATTTTCTTTAAATTTTTTCGCAATAATTCAGTTATTTTCATAAATAATAATATTTTTTTACAAAAATTCAATTATTTTCATAAATAATAAAACTCATCATAGAATTACAATTATTTTTAATATAATTTTAATTGAATTCATCGAAAAATTTCATTATTCTTGAAAATTTTATTATAATTCCTCGAAAAAATTCAATTTTGTTGATAAAATTTTTGAAAATAATTACATTTTTCGAAGAATTTACTCAAAATTGTATTAAAAATAATTGAAATCCTGTTAAGAATTTTATTAATTTATAAAAGTAATTGAATTCTTGCAATGAGTTTTTTCAAATTTTTTTTTTTTAATAATTGGAATAATGTAAAGAATCTGATTATTTATGAAAATAATTTCTGCAACGAATTTTATTACATTTTTTTTAAATAATTAAATTTTTGAAGATAATTTTATTTTTCGTGAAATTTATTTAAAATTGTATTAAAAATAATTGAAACCCTGTGAAGAATTTTATAATTTATGAAAATAATTGTATTCTTGCAACGAATTTTATTATAATTTTTGTAAATAATTTAATTTTCTTTTTTAAAATGTTATGGAAATTAAAATTTTTATAAAACATGAAGATATCAATTACTCCGAGTCTTTGACTCTGAGTGATTGATATCTTCATGTTTTATAATAATATTCTTATAAGTTGTGGAATTTTAAGAATGTTTTGAAGAATTTTAATTCCTATGGAAAAATAATAATTAAATACTTATTTAAAAATTTAGTTATTGATGTTTGCAAATAATTTTACAATTCAAGAAATTCGTAAGTAAATGTAATAGAATGTTTTTTTGAGTATCTAATAATTTTTAGAGTAAATCAAAATATTCTTTAGGGTCAGGGAAAAAGTCAAAATCATTCAGGAAAAAGTCTGGAAATCAGGGGAAAAGTCAAGGAAAAATAATAATTTTTTGTGGCAACCCTGATATTAAATAAAATAAAATGTTAATTTAGCACAGTTTGATTAAGTGAAACGAACTTTTTCTCCAAGAATAATAATTTAAAATATAATGAAAAAAATAAAAAAAAGAACTCTCTCAGTAAAACAAAAAATTTATCTTGCCTTAAATTTTATGAATGTGAATTTCAGTATAATTAAGAGTTGAATTATAAGAAAGAAATCGATTAAACAAAGAGAGTCTTAATTAACGGTACGCTCATTGTATCCAATAGTGGTGGAAAGTGTAGAAAAGATTGGTGGCTACGGATTATACCGTATACCTATTCTTCAGTCGAAAGCGATAAAGCCCTTTTCTTTTCCTTCGAAAAAAAAGAGGAAAAAAAAGAGCAGAACAGGAGCAAAGCAAAGAAGAAATAAACCCCAGAATATCGGTTAAACGGACGCTTTAGGCCCTTATATAAAAGCAGGAAGCACATTAAAGGGAATCGAGAAAGAGAGAGAGAGAGAGAGAGAGAGAGAACCAAGTTAAATATCCTTAAAAGTAAGAAAAATTTCCCCCCTCCAAAAAAAATTCATCATTGTTTCTTTTTCAAATAAAAATTCACAATTTTTCATCATCATCTCTTCAAAAATACACCCACATTAAAAATTAATTTTCTCAATTTTTAACAATACGCAATAATAAAAACGCTTTTGAAGATTAGGAAAAAAAATTTAATTAAGAAAACAACAGACAAGAGAAATCTCATAAAAATAAATCGTCATTTGTAATTTATCGCTTTACTTAAAAGATCATAAAAAAAATGAGAAGCAAACAGAGAACTGTAAATTCTTTTAATTTTGCATGCAAATACCATGTTATAAAAATGTCATAAAAAAAAGTGTTTCTTTTTTCCAACGCGCCGCACACGCGGTAAGCCAATACGTCGATAATCTCCGACTTGAAAGATTATTTATGGGGAGAAAGAAAAAAATTTAAGGGCAAGTTTTTTGTCCTCAAATTTTAAGGTGTTAGAATAAGATGAAAATTTTTTTTTTCTAAATTTATCCCTCTCACTGCGCCAATAATACTATTATAATAATAAAATCTTAAGAAAAGGAGAAGAATTTTGAAAGTCTCCCTGGTCCTCACTCTAGCATCTCAGCAGTAGCAAGGAAACACTCATCTTGCATACTTTGACAGGGCATTACTCCTTTCCCTCAAATAATAGACCTGCCACTCTAACCAACTGAAAGGGGTATATATGTAAAATGAGAAGTTCACCTGCCGCAGGCAAATTTTACGACTCAAGAACACGAGACGTTTACAAGAAAATTTTGTCACAGACACCACCACTGTGTGTGTCTATATATCTACTATGTATAATAGTTTGGTCTTTGGGCGAGGAAAATTTTATTACATTACGTGCGGCTTTTCAAAATGATGATGATAATGATGATGATGATGACAGAAGAATCCTCAAGTTCTAGTATGCAGTAATGTCTAGAATTACTGAAGCACAAATTTCAAATTCTCAAACATTTCACCTAATTTTCCCTGGAAATTTGAATTGACAAATATTTTTAACTAATTTTAATCAGTAATTAACATTTTATTATTTTCTCTAAATCTGAACTTAGGGAACATTCAGGGCTCGGATCGTATTTAAGATTAAAAAAAATCACATTTCTCTACAACACATACTTTAATATCAAACAATCCGGAATAATATTTAATAACATTTAATAAAATTTAATAAAATTCATAGCAAAATTTTAATTGGGTATTTTTAACATTTTTTTTTAAATTCTCTTTAAAATGTCAATTATTTTTATAAATAATAAAATTCTTCTGCGAAATTCAATTATTTTAATAAAATTATGGTCAAAATTTCAATTATTTTCAAAAAATTTCCTCAATTCAAAAAATTATTATTTTTATAAAATTTTCCAAAAGAATTCAATCATTTAAAAAAAAAATTTTAATAAAATTTTACGCAAACGGTTAATAATTGTTCTCATAAATAATAAAATTCTTGGCAACAATTATTGTCATAAATAATAAAATTCTTTTTAGGAATTCAATTATTTTCATGAATAATAAAACTTATCGCATAATTTTAATTATATCGTTGTAAATAATAAAATTCTTCTCTGAAAATCATTTATTTTTAAAAATAATAAAATTCTGAGCAGAAATTCAATTACTTTTTAAAATTTTTTTTAAAGTTCTCGTCAAAATTTTGTACATAATAAAATTCATCATGGAAAATTAATTATTTTCAAAAGTTCTGATAAAATTCTTTGCAACATTCAATTATCTTCAAAAGTAAGAAAATTCTTCTCCAAAATTCAATTACTTTTCAAAAAAAAAAAAAAAAAATCTGTTCCAAATTTCAATTATCTTTTTATAAATAATAAAATTCTTCTCTGAAATTCAATTATTAGCAAAGAATTTTAATAAAATTCTTGTCAAAATTTCAATTATCTTTATAAATAATAAAATTCATCCTAGAAATTCAATTATTCTCAATTTTTTTTTTAAATTTCTAGTCAAAATTTTAATTATCTTCATAAATAATAAAATTCTTCGCAGAAATTCAATTATTTTCAAAATTTTTTTTAAATTCTCAAAATATCAATTATCTTTATAAATATCAAAATTCTTCTGCAAAATTAAATTATACTTTTAAACATTTTAAAAAAAAATCTGTTCAAAATTTCAATTATCTTTATAAATAATAAAATTCTTCTCTAAAATTCAATTATTTGCAAAGAATTTAATAAAATTCTTGTTAAAATTTCAATTATTTTTTTAAATAATAAAATTCATCTTAGAAATTCAATTATTTTCAAAAGTAATAACATCTTTCGTAGAAATTCAATTATTTTCAAAATTTTTTTTTTAATTTCTCGTCAAAATTATCATTATCTTCATAAATAATAAAATTCATCATGGAAATTTAATTATTTTCAAAAGTTCTAATAAAATTCTTTGCAAAATTCAATTATCTTCAAAAGCAATAAAATTCTTCGCAAAAATTCAATTATTTTCAAACTTTTTTTTTAAATTCTCCTTACAATTTCAATTATCTTTATAAATATCAAAATTATTCTGCAAAATTCAATTACTTTTCAACATTTAAAAAAAATCTGTTCAAAATTTCAATTATCTTTATAAATAATAAAATTCTTCTCTGAAATTAAATTATTTGCAAAGAATTTTAATAAAATTCTTGTCAAAATTTCAATTATCTTTATAAATAATAAAATTCATCCTAGAAATTCAATTATTCTCAATTTTTTTTTTAATTTCTAGTCAAAATTTTAATTATCTTCATAAAGAATAAAATTCTTCGCAGAAATTCAATTATTTTCAAAATTTAAAAAAAAATTTTTTTTTAAATTCTTTTCAAAATTTCAATTATCTTTGTAAATATCAAAATTCTTTTGCAAAATTCAATTATTTCCATAAAAATAAAAAATAATTAAAATTTTTTTTTATAAATTCTTATAATATAAAATAATGATTTATATTATATTATTATTATATATTATTATATTAGAAATAATTATATTTCCGATTTAGTAGAAAATTAAAAAAAATCAATTTATCTAAAATTTTTAATAGATATTAATTTTTAAACTCTGCATGAAAGGACGTTGAATTTAAAAATATGCAATGTTGCCACTTCTCACAGAATTTTTTCTTAAGGGGATTTGAACCTTGATGACGTCACAGTTTGTGCAAAGCATTAGTTTTAAATCTGTGACGTCATCATGGTTCAAATGCCCTTAACAATCAATTTTATTAATTCAAATTTAAAATTATTTTTCAAGGGGCATTAAAAAAAATGTAAACTATCTAGGTGTTTATTTAACGAGAGTTTTAAGTATGAAAATTTTTCCAAGGAACACAAAATTAAAAATAATTTATCAAGAAATTGAATTTATGGAAATTTTAGTTATCCAAAGGTGACTGTATTTTATTAAATTTATTCTACATACTATAATGGAAACTTTAATAATTAACTAAATATAATTATCAAATTTACATTATTCTCCTTTTCAATTGATTAAATATTTAAAGAGAAATTAAATGGAAAGAAATTTTCATTCATTTATAAGGTCAAAACTTTTTAAAAATTATTTAATATTAATATAAAATTAATATTTAAGTATCCTGTACAATTTTAATTTCTTATGAGCAATTATTAAATGAACTAATTTTTGTCTTACGAATTGGTGATTCGCATAATAATTTTATTTAATCACAAGTAAAAAGTCATTCATTGATAAAAAGTAGTTGAAATCTGATTAATTTCGATTTACAGAATTTCTCTATAATATATAGAAATAAGAATTAAATTTATGTCTTTGTTTAAAATTACAAAAACAAAATAAATAAAAGAAAAAGATTTACAGCAATTTTAATTAATTCTCTTCTTTTTATAAATAATTAATTAAACCTTTATTTTAAACTTAAATGAATAATAAAAAACAATAATAATGAACCAAAGAACGACTGCTAAATGTTTGTAAAATATGTAAATTAAATTAAATTTATAGAAATTTTAATTATTTCGTAATTTTTTTTATAAATAATTCACGGAATCTTGACTAGACAGTAGTATGTTATTTTTAAATATATGTAATCAATTTTAATATTTTTTATTTATATTATATATTTCATTTTTTTTTAATTAGACATTAGAGATTTTAGGTTGTGAAAGGTATAAAAAAAATGGAGCATAAGAAGTAAAAATAAATATAAAATTATAAATAATAATTATAATAATAAAACAGCAAACATTTAAAAAATTCCAATAAACATTGTAATCAATCTTATTAAAAATGATTAAGATTAAAAAAAACAATCTAATTTTTGCTTATAAAAAATTAATTTAAAATATAACAATCAACAACGATGCATCAAAAATACGAGTAATAAATAAAAAACCAAAAAAAATTCTCTAAATAAATAAAAAACCTCAAAAAAAAGTAAATAAAAGAAACCTTAGAGAAAAACAAATTCACAAAGTTAACGATCGTAAAATTAAATAACGGTAAAAATAAGTGGAAAAAAATACATAAAAAATTGTTCAATGGGATTTTTTCCCCAATTTTTCCAAGTTCAAATGAAAGATTTCTATCTCCTTTTAGCTTCACCTGGACAACAACCAACTACCTGTTTTCATTTTCGGTACACTAAGAGAGAGAGAGAAAAAAAGGGGGTCACGCATTTCACTCAGAAAACAAAATTTGCAGAAAAGCAGGTGCGCTCTCAAGTTAGTCCAGGTAAAAATGTGTGTGTGCAGTAATACATGTACACAACACACAGCTAGGAAAATTTTACTCGCAGGAGAGGATTTAGGTTTAAAATTTAACAATGCTTAAGTTTCAGAAAAACTCTATTTGAAATCTGAACACACAGTTTACCTGACACAAATGCCAGTCTAACGTGTATACAACAAATCCTGGACCAGAACAAATTTCACCAAATTTACGTGTAGTTCCTGGTTTAGTGATGAATAATGTTCTTAATCATTTCTATAATAGGGAATTTCATGCTCATCAAGATTCAATTAAAAATGTTAACAAATTACTTATATACGTTATTGATATATATAATACGAAATATTATTTATTTTACCTCCAGAAAAAAATTTAAAATTTATTTTATATTTAACTCAGAGCGTACTAAATTATTCATTCGTTTAAAATTAATTTTATTTGATTAGAAAAAACAATTAATTTGTTATGAATAAAATTTTTATTTAACAAATAAATAATAAATAATTTTTAATAACAAATAAATAATTAAGTATAGGTTCTGTGACAAAAAATTTTTTTTTTAAATTCTAAGAATTTTCAAATGTATTTGTTTACAATTAAATTTTACGAAATTTCATCGATTATTCGGAAATTCTTCAATTAAATATATACATTTGAAAAAAAACTATACAAATAAATTCAATTAAACTTTTTGAAAAAAATTAATTCTACAGAATTGTTAGTTAAAAATATGAAAAATCCAGATTTCCAAAGATTTCAATTTGAAACTTTTTCAAAATTCAATTACTTGTAAAAATTCACGCTATAATGCTTTTAATAATAAATTATTATGTAAAATTTGAACTAAAATTCACTTTTAAATCAATTTCTATTAGAAAATTCTACGAGAATTCAATTATTTAAATACAAAAATAAATATAATTAATATTGAATAATTGAATGTTTCTCAATATTGAATTGTCATCAAAAATTTTATCAACAAATTTTTAAATAATTAAATTCTTTCGACGAATTTAAATTTAAATAAAATTTTTAAAAATAATATTACAATTTTCGAGGTATTTGATTAAAATTGTACTAAAAATAATTAAAATTCTGCGATGAATTTGATTATTTATGAAAATAATGAAATTATTGCGAAGAAATTTATAAAAAAATTGTAAATAAGAGAATTCCTGTGAAATTATTTTATTATTTATGAAAATAATTAAACGTTTGCGTAGAATTTTAATAAAAAATTTTTTAAATAATTGAATTCTTTTGGAAAATTTTATTAAAATAGATATTGAATATCATTGAATTTAGGAAAATTTTTGCAAATAATTGAAATTTTGTCAAGAATTTTATAAAAATTTTTTAAAATAATTGAATTTCGAAGAAGAATTTTATTATTTATAAAGAAAATTGAAATTTTTGACCAGAATTTCTTTAAATTTTTGAATATAATTGAATTTCTGCGAAGTATTTTATTATTTTTGAATATAATTGAATTTTTGCAATTATTTGAAACTTCTCTAAAATTCAAATTTTTTTTTAGTGTTTTTAACTAAAATTCTTCGTTAATTTCTTTATTTTTAATAATTAATTAAATATAAATGAAAAAATTTAACTAATTTCAGAATAATTTAAGTTTTGAAATTTTTGCAAAAATTTAAGTTTTTTAGAATTTCTAATAAAATTCATTCAAAATTGAAATTTTATTAAATTTAAAATTAAAATCTTTTCAAGTTCATCTATTTATGAAAATTGTAAACGAAACTGATTTTAAAATTCAATTAATTTTGAAATGTATATATAAAATTATTAATTAAATAATTTCTAAGTTATAATTTTATGTTAGTTCTTCAAGAATTAAGTTATTTAAAAAGAAATTATTGTCAGAAATGGAAATAATTGAAGGTTTTGTATTAGAATTTTTGTTTTTCTAGAAAAAACTATTAATAATAATATTTTAATTATTTGAATGATAATTAATTATTTTTCCTTATTTTTGATTAGAAAAAGGTGAAAAAGGCGCCAAATCATCAAAAAAAGGGGAAAAAGTTGATAAAATTGAAATAAAGGGACAAAAGGGGAAAAGGGGACCAACTATAATGCCTTAAATTAATAATTATAATAGTGATAAAAATAATAACGTAAGAAATAAAAACAGTAATAGTAATAATAAATTATTACCATTATTATAATATGTAATAAATAATACAATAGTCATAATAATAAATTTATTATGACTGTTATGTTGTACTATTATTATAGTATTATTATAATAATATTATTATTATAACCTTTAAGCATGAAATAATAAAATAAATAATATAAAGTAATATAATAAAAATATATAAAATTATATATATTTCTTCAATAAAAGGAAATATTAATGCAATGTGTATTATTAATTAATCTTTTAATGTAAAAAGCGGAGGGCAAAAATTTTTGATAACATCTAATACTGTGATTAAACGTTAATAATAAATGTAATAAATGGCAGAAATGATAGAAACGAATTTTTAAAAATTCAATATATAAAATGCATTCAGCATTTTTAAAATTAATATATATTATAAATGTAATGAAATCAGAGCATTAAACTGAAAAGAAGAGTAACAAATATATACACGAGGAGCAAGAAATTAGATTATTTAGCCCCTTCAGTTTGATTTAGAGAGTATGTGAACTGTGAACCCTTACATACATTAATTATGCCGAATGGCGATGGCTCCCAACAAAAGACGCGCAAGTTTTCGAATATATACCTTTTCGCCTCCCTTCAACAAAGGGATGAAAAGGGGTCAATAAATTAAGTCACTTGGATCTTAAGTTGATTAAGGTATTCCAAAGACTCTCAAAAATACACTTATTCCCCCGCAAGAATTCTTTTCAACTTCTACAAAAAAAAAGAGAGAGAAAAAAACCGCACACACTGAATTATTCCAACAAAACAAATAATTGTCAATTTAAACAAAATTAATAAAATTAATAAAGTTAAAAAAAACCAATGAATAAAATAGTCAATAAAAACAATTAGAAAATGGTAAATAAAAAAATTAACGAATCGTTTTTTGTCCTTAAAAGACTGTGATTATTTTAATTTAAATAAATATTTAAAATAAATATAAATTATATTTAAAAATATTAATTTACATGCATAGAAAAGTAACCTAGAATTTTATCTTGTTGTCGATATTTTTTTTCCTATATTTAACGGTAGAATTTGTTTTCCCCCCAAAAAAATGTATATATAACAAAGAAGAAGAAGAAAAAAGAGGAATCTTTTTGGTTTCATGAAAGCGAAGAGAAGATTATGTCCCAGGTACTAAAGGTCAGCTTAAAGATACCTCGAGTTTTTTTCTAGTCCACGAGTTCCGCAAAGTAAAGAACCCAAAAACTTTAGTAGAAATTCAAAGGCTGCCGACACTTTTTTCAAGTAAGCAAATATATATATAGATATATATTTTTTTTCTCCAATTTTTTTCACCCCACAAGTTTTCCATATAAAAAAATTTTAAATACACATCACAGATATAAACTTTCAGTAACTAGGTGAGTAGTAATTCAACAAACCATTAATACCCAAAAGGAAATTTATATATATTTTATTAAAACAGGGTGGCCGCAAGATTGACTTTATCAATTTCCCTGAAATTTCCCTGACATTTTACTGACATAACAACGAATTTCCCGGACAAAAATTTTTTTGTTTAGAGCAAAAAATGTATTGCATGACCGTCTTAATTTCTTTAATTGCCCTAACAAAAAAATTTTTCCTGACATTTCCCTGACTTTACTGACAAAAAATTTTTTTTCCTGACATTGCCCTTCTTCTTTAATTGCCCTGACAAAAAAATTTTTCCTGACATTTCCCTGACTATACTGACAAAAAATTTTTTTCCTGACATTTCCCTGACTTTACTGACAAAATATTTTTTTCCCTGACGTTTCCCTGACTTTACTGACATGTGGCCACCCTGTAAAAGCATTTTTATTTTACTTTTATAGAAAAAGGAATTTTTTTTTAGAGAAAATAATATTTTTCGACATTAGGGTGAAGTTTCCAATAATTATCAGGGTTACCACAAAAATTAAATTTTGTTTTTCCCTGACTTTTCCCTGATTTCCAGACAAAATTTTGTCTTTTTCTCTGACACTAAAAAAAATTCTGATTCACTCTACAAATTATTAGAAACTCAAAAAAATGTTCTATTACATTTATTTACGAATTCCCTTAATTGTAAAATTATGATTTTCAAAAATTTTAAATTCGATTTCTTCATATTTTATAATAATTAAACATGACCGAGTAATAAAATCATTACTTTATATTATAATATAAGAATATTGTTAATGTAACTTCTTCAAAATTATTTTCATCATTTCCATTCAATTATTATTTTCTACAATTTTTAAATAAAATTCTTTTTTAAATCAATTATTTTTATAAATTTTTAATAAAGTTCTGTTGACAATTTTTAAATTAATTTGTTTACAATTCAATTTTACGAAATTTCAATTGATCGGAAATTCTTCAATTAAATATACATTTGAAAATAAAAATTTGAAATAGTTTTTAAAAATTTCGATTAAGCTTTTTGAAAAAAATTAATTCCATAGAATTTTTAATTAAATGTATGAAAAATTCAAATTTCCAAAGATTTTAATTTGAAACTTTTACAAAATTCAATTATTTCTAAAAATTGCAATTATTAGTAATTTCTCCAAAATTCAATTATTATCTGAAACTTATACTGAAATTAATTTTTAAATCAATTTTTATTAGAAAATTCTACAAGAATTCAATTATTTAAATAAAATCAGATAATTAATTGAATAATTGAATATTTCTTAAAATTGAAATCTTAAACATAATTTTATCAACAAATTTTTAAAAAATTGAATTCTTTTGACGAATTTCAATAACTTTTTAAGAATAATTACATTTTTCGAGGAATTCGATTAAAATTGTATTAAAAAGTAATTGAAATTCTATCAAAACTGCTTTTAAATAATTGAATTCCTTTGGGGAATTTTATTAAAATAATAGATATGCAAATTATTGAATTAAGAAAAATTTTTGAAAATAATTGTTGCAATGAATTATATTAAAATTTTTAAAAATAATTGAATTTTGTCGTAAAATTTTGCTATTCATTTATAAAGATAATTGAAATGTTGACGACAATTTTTTATGATTTTTTGAAAATAATTGAATTTCCACGAAGACTTTTATTAACTATGAAAATAATTGAATTCTCGTGATGAATATTGTTATTTATGAAAATAATTGAATTTTATAATGAATTTTATTAAAATTCCTGAATAAAATTGAAGTTTGTCGAAGAATTTTGATATTTATAAAGATAATTGAAATGCTGAAGAGAAATTTTTTTAAATCTTTGAAAATAATTGAATTTCTAGGAAGAATTTTATTACTTTTGAAAATAATTTAATTTCTGCAATCATTTCATCTTATGGAAAATTTTGTTATTTATAAATTGTTATTAACAATTTTCTAATTTACTGTTATTATTTTATTTTTTTTTATTTATTTAAATCGCAGCCCACAATAAATAAATTTATTTTATAAACATTTACATACAATTTTTTGTATAAATAAAAGAATAAAATTTAAGAAAATTGATTAAATCTAATGAAAAATTTGTTGAAATCTTTTGAAATATAATTTTAGATTGAAAAATTTAATTGTAAAATTAATTCCATGAATTAATTTAATATTATTTTCCGTTCTTTTCTTTAAATTTAGTTTATTATCAGTTTCATGAAAATACTGCGGAACTGATATTTTTTTTAAATAAACAAATCAGAATTTTTAAATTATTCCTTTGATAATTATATTTTACTTATAATATATAATGTTTTTGGCAATTTACTTACGAAATAAACTCGACAGGAAATATGTTTTGCTGAACTCACCTGAAACAAAAAAATACTTTATATTAGAATATTATATCAAAGAAATAAAAGATAAAAACAAAGAATAATTTTTATTAATTATAATTTTATTAAATTATTCTTGTTTTAAAATTCCATGAATTTTATTATATCCGAATTAAATTTCAGTAAAAATTTGTAAAGATTTACTTCGAACTTTGTAAACTTTCCTCTAAAAATAGTAAAGTTTACTATACATATTAAAATTTCTCCAAATCAAAATTTTATTACAATAATTTTTCGCCATGAATAAAAAAAAATTAAATATTAAAGTTTCTAATTAATTAACTGAGAAAATTGTAAAATTTGCTATTAAAAATTTGGAAATAGTACTAATAGATTAAATAAAATGAACTGTACTTAGAATTTCAAAATTATTTTCCAAAAATTTCCATCTAAACTAAATTTTTATATTATCATCAAAAATGAGGTCTTTGATTTTTTTTTCATTGAAAAAAATTTGAATTTAAAAAAATCTTCTTCTATTAAATCAAGATTTAAATTTAATGAAGTCCTACACTAATTTATTTTTCGAGAAAAAATATTCCTTCATTTCTTTTCTATAGAAAGAAGCAAAAAATTAAAATTTACCACGAGTAAAAGAAAGAAAAAAGGTTTTTAATAACAAAAATCTCTTTCTAATACCTTCAAAGAAAGCCGAGTACAATAAAAAATTAATAATTCAATTTTCGAAATATAATATCGTTTCATAATCAGAAAGTTATACTAAGTCATGATTAAACCAAACTTGATGAGTACCGGTATTCTCAAGTTGTCAACAAACTATGGTATAAGACAAGAGACTGTTGAACCCTCTTCGTGTTTGTTTCTATACAATCTACAACATAGTTTCTCAAACAACTTCAAAGTCCCGAATTTTCCCAGTCAGTTTTCAGCAAAGAAAAAAAAATCTCCACAAGTTTTCTCTATATTAAAAAAATTCAATTAAATTTTTAACAATTCCAAAAAAGAAAAAGAAAAGGAAAAAATTCTTTGCAAAAAATACTTTTCACATTAAAAGGAAAAATAAAAAAGAAAACGTGAATATATCCGCACGATATCCGCAAGTGCGGTGAACACCTTACATGAAAATTTTGCCCGACAAACTTTAATCGCTTCAGGAAACTTTGAAATCCTTTTTGAAAAGTGTGAGTTTGGCTATCTGATGAAATTGAAGAAGAATTTTCCTTCTAGCAAATTGTCTGTGTAAAAGCTGGTGTGGTATTGCTGTATAGAAATTTTTATATTCGCGCACGCACGGTGAAATGATGATAATAATTGTGACGAGGGAGAGGAGGATTTATAAAATAAATGATACCAAGAGAAGAAAACATGATCGTACCAATATATAAATCTGGATGTGTGATATTAAAATAATTTTGATACTGTTGCCTTGGAAATTACATCGCCCTTAATGCGCGCGATTCGAATAATACCCAGCTCTAAGTGAACTTAAATATATACATACTGCCGCTTCTAATGAGACCGTTCGCACAATGATTATACGGAAGCTGTGTGAATGCTTCCATTAGAATTCATGCATTTGTCTCGCTCGTTGCGACCATTACCGTTAACATCCACGCGATACTGTGTTTCAAATTATTTTACATTCATATTTACTTAAAAATCTTATTAGTAAGCTTTTCAAGTAATTTACAGTTGAGAAAACAAAAACACAAGGGCAATTTGCCTCATTTTACTCTTGCGTTACATTTTCTCTCTGGGAAAAATATTTTTTGACGTAATTTTACATTTTTGCTTTTTTTTTTTTGAATAAATTTTTAATTTTACTTTATAATATCTAGATTATGATATTATGCCATCGCGAGGGGAATTTTTTACTTCAATCGAGTAAAATTTATTTACCAGGGTTGCCACACTTTTGCTCTTTTCAAATTCCCTGACTTTTCCAGGTTTTCCAGGTTAAAAAATGGATTTTTTCCAAGTTCTTCAATACGAAAATTATTCGAAATTATTTATGACTTTATTTTTAAATAAATATTTCATCATTATTATTTTTCATAAAGAAATTGAAAATAATAAAAAGTTTGCATTCAATTTTATTAAAAATTTTTTTAAATAATTGAATTCTTTTTGGGAAATTTTATTAATTAAAATAGTAGGTAGATATTGAAAATCATTGAAATTAGAAAAATTTTTGAAAATAATTAAAGTTAGGACAGGAATTTTTTTGACATTTATAAAAATAATAAAATAATTGAACTTTGGAGAAGAATTTTGTTATTTATTTATTTGTTATTTATTTTTTTAAATAATTTTTGAAAAAGTTGTTTGAGAATTTTTAAATTCTTTTGTTTACAATTTAATTTTATAAAATTTCGATTATTCTGACATTCCTCAATTAAATATATTAACAAATTTTAATAAAATTTTTAAGAATATTTTCGTGAAATTTGATGAAAATTGTATTAAAAATAATTGAAACTCTGCCAAGAATTTTATTATAATTATTGAAAATAATTGAATTTCAGAGAGGAATTTTATTTTTTATAAAGATAATTGAAATTTTGAAGAGAATTTTTGTAAATTTTTGAACATAATTGGATTTTTTCGAAGAATTATACTTTTGAAAATAATTGAATTTTTGAGACGAATTTTATTAAAATTTCTTTTTAAATAATTGAATTTTTTTGTGAAATTTTATTGAAATAGAGATTGAAAATAATTGAATTTTGACAAATTTTTAAAATTAATTAAATTTCTACGAAGAATTTTATGAAAATTATTTTCAAAAAAAAATTTCATTGAAAATAATTTGTAAATAATTTTACATTATAAAGAAGAAATTTTTATTTTGGTTAAAAATAAACATATCTGTTTCAGGGACTATTGACGTTTTGAATGAAAATTTTTATTTGGCTCAAATATAATTTTTTGACGCGAATAAAATTTTATTTCGTACAAATTAAAATTTTTTGTCAGTAATAAAATTTTATTTCGTACAAATTAAAATCTTTTATCAGTAAATAAAATTTAAATTTGTCACACATAGCATTTCTTTCGGCTGAAATAAAATTTTTATTTGGCGTAAATAGAAATTTTTTGGGGCAAATGAAATTTTATTGAATTAGTTTCATTTGGCGCAAATAATTTTTTTTTGGTACAAGTATAGACTTTTATTTACCTCAAAAAGAATTTATTATTTGTGTCTAATAAAAATTTTATATACCTCATAAACAATTATTTGTGCCTAATAAAAATTTTATTTACCTCAAATATTTTATTTGTGTCCAAAAAAATATTTCACTTGCCTCAAAAAAAATTATTTAAGTCAAAGAAAAATTTTATTTACACCCAAAAAATTATTTGTGCCAAACAAAAAGTCCAATTGCACAAAAATTAAATTATTTGTGCCAAAAAAATATTTTATTTACGTCAAAAAGAATTATTTATGTCAAAGAAAAATTTTATTTACACAAAAAAAATTATTTGTGCCAAACAAAAATTCCAATCGCCCCAAAATAAATTATTTGTGCCAAGTAAAAATTTAAATTTCCAAAAAAATTTATTTGAGCCAAATAAAAACTTTATTTTAGAAAAACAAAATTATTTGTGACAAATACAAATTTTATTTGCCACAAATAGAATTTTTGGGGTCGAATAAAATTTTTATTTGTCAAAAATAATTTTTAGATCTAAATAAAATTTTTATTTGTCACAAATAATTCTTTTTGAGGTAAATAAATAAAATTTGTATTAGACATAAATAATGCCTTTTCGGGTAAATAAAATATCAATTAGGCACAAATAGCTTTTTTAAATCTGTTTTAAATTTCTTTTTTTAAATAGCAAATTTTTTAAACAAAATTTGCATTTGGCAGAAATAATTTCTTTTGGAGCAAATGAAATTTTAATTTAGTACAAACTACAAATAGAATTTTTAGGGGCAAATAAAATTTTTATTTGACAGAAATAGAGTTTTTCTTAATTTTAATCCAAATCAAATTTATATTATTTTCTTATAAAATGATGTTGAATAAATTTTGCAATTTAAAAAAAAATCTCTTATATACTAAAAATACACTAACTTTTCTTTACCCGATAATTTAACGGTTTTTAAATACAAACTTCTTTAAATTCCCTGAACAATGAAGACAGATTTTAATTAAATTTTTAATTAATATTCAACTCTATGTATGGAATCTTGTTTTCCATCAATTCTTTAAACTGTACTTAAAAATAGAATACAGAAAATACAGCCGGTAAAATAAGGTTTGGATTAAATTTAATCTTTTTTTTTCTGAAAATAAAATATTTGAAATACATATTAAATTTTTTTGTTAAACAAAATTAAATACCTGCTTTGCAATTAAATTCAAGTGTACTTATTTTTAGAAAAGAAAATTAGACTATGCCTCCAACTAAAGAAAATTCACAAATAGGGTGACGATATATTAGACTAATTTTTAGCGCCAGTATTGGTACAAGACTATTATTTTATCCTATGCTTGTTATTTTCAAAATAAAAAAATCTCATTTGGTAAAAAATTATTTTTTTATCAATATTTTTTTTATATTTGCTAATTTAATAATTTATTTATTTTATAAGTAAAAGAAATATCGTCAATATGACTTAGCATAAAATTTAAAAAATTAAATATATGGTAGAGTCACTTTTACTGCATTCACTCCAATCTCGTTTATGAGAGAGTTTTATACCATCTAGACGGAAATTTACAGAACTATAAAAGCGCGAAATTCAAACAATCGAAATATATTTTTAATATTTTCATAGATTACTAATAACAATAAAAATTAAATACTTAAAATTTTCATTCACAATAACTTTACAATTATTTTTTTTCCCTAGTGACGCAAATTTATTGCAATAAAAGTTTAATTTAAAAAAGGAAAAAAAAACTTTAAGATAATTTTTCCCCGCAGTTCTGTATATTAAATTTGACACATTTCTTTTTACAGAATTAAAATGACTTTATAATTAAATTACAGAAAACGTGTGTTTTTGACCAATATCTCTTGATTAAAAAATAAGAGTGAAAAAAATCAATTTATCACATAAAATCGCTTTCAATTTCTCTCTTCTTTCGATAAAAAGCAAATTTTTATAATATAGCACACGATTTAAATTGCATAAATTTAATGAGGCTCGTAAATTTTGCGGTTTTTTTACCTATTTATATTTCTCATTTCACGCATCAAAGAACTTTTTGCACCCGAATGAGATATATATCACATACACTATATACGTATATACACATACGATAAGGGGTTGAGAGGAGAGCATGCAATTAGGTTTTGTGATACGTCACATATCTATAATATGAAATCAATCTTCTTTGCTTTGCGTTCCCTTTGCGCGCAATTTGGTTAATAAGAGATAAAGAGGGAATTACACAAGAGCGTTTCCATGCTATATATATATGTATATACTGGTCTAATTAATATAGATCGAAGTCGAGATTCGCCTCCACCTTTTTCCGGCTCGTTCACATTTCTCCTTCTCGCTTTTGTCGTCCCTTTTCTTTTTTCTTTTAACATTGCCCTGCACTCTACTTTTTCCTATGAATCACCGCTTAACCTTTGCGTGTACAGGCGTCAATTCATTTTTCACATCACCAGCTGATTGATACAAATGCGATCACCCGTCGTGTGAAACACGCCCAAAAAAAAGGTGGTAAAAAAAAATCTTACACCATTCGGCAATTCACTCTACACTATACACTTTTTTTTCTATTTCTCGTTTCCAATAAAAGAATGGGAAAAAAAACCCTCTTGTGTTTCCACTCGAAAAAAGATTCGGTTGCACCAACAAATTTTTTTTTCCGTATCTTTATACGTTTTTTATTGAATTGGTAAAACGTCAATTTATACATCTCAATATTTATTCTATTTGATTTGATTGTTTTTCTTTAATCAAACAATTGTAATTATTTTTTTCAACAAACAAATTTCAACAGCAAAGTTATTTTTACTTTTCGAAAATTGCGAAAATTCAAAGACAAAATAAAAATCTCGACTATATAGATACTTTTTTCGAATTTAGAAAAAAACAGTTTTTGTATCGACTCTTGTTAGTTATACTCTAAAAAATATTTTTTTTTTTAAAGTATTTTAATACTTTAAGAAAATATGAATAATAGTAAAATAAATAGAAATTAATACCTAATAAAAAAATAATTGGTTAATTTCTTGAAAAAAAGGACAAAATGTATTCGTTGGGTTTCGAAACCTCATAACACGGTATATCAATTAAAAAAAATAATTATTCTTCTTTGCAATTCATTGAAATTTAAAAAAACTAAAAATTATTAAATTACATAATAGCTATTGGTGATGAAAGCCATAGAATAATAATAAATTTATATTTCCCAAACAATTGAAATGCATGGAGCGCGAAATTAAAATCTGATACAATATAATATTCAGATATGTATGTGTGTGTGTGTCTAACAAGACAATTTTTATAAATATATTCACAATAGTATTGTTTTCAAGCATAATAAAAAAAAAAACATTTTTTCGTTATTTTGTATTTAATTAACCGATTCCCGTATACACTGTTAATTTGAAAAAATATCAATTTCCTACTTTAAAAAAAACTGTGTATATTAAAAATACAAATAACTTGTATTTCATTTTTTATATCAATTTCATTTTTAACAATATTTTCTACATTTTTTTTTACAGAAAAACAGAAAAATTTATTAAAAACGAGAATGTCAAAAATTTCAAAAAAAAAAAAAAATACAAAAATGATTTATAGACAAAATGATGAAAATTTTACGGAGAGGACTTTCAGTTTATATATTGGAAAGAAAAAAATTCATATCTTATATTCTACGTATAGTGGAGAAAATTTAACATGACCCGATTTTACATTTATGATCGATTCCATCAACTATTTCTAAATCTGTGCTTTTTAAGATGTAGTAACAGAACTGTATATGCGAATACTTTCAATACATAGTTTGATAAATCGAATTCATGCCTGAGACGTGCGAAATCGACTAAATAATATTTCTGCTTACAACGAAAAAAAAAATTTCTTTCTATATGACAAGAGAATATTTTTCGTACACAAGTTGCTATCAATTTTCTCTATACAATTTGTTTGCAATCAAAAAAAAATCTAAGGGGCAGAATTCAGTTTTTCTTGAATATCTCAAATTTAGTATTTTTTTATTTTAATTAATTCTTGAATTTAATTAATTTATATTTTATCCAGAGAAATGTTATTATTTGAGTATTTAATAAAATTTATTTAAAATTTAAATTTTAAATAGAATAAAATTTTTTCAATAAATAAAATTTATTTTAATTAAAAAACATAATACTTTTCGCAGAGCCTACTATAATTTATTTGAACCAAATAAAAATTTTGTTGACCCAAATAAAATGTTTTTTTAAGCGCAAAACAACATTTTTATTTAAATTTAATCAAATATATTTGAAACAAATAAAATTTAGTTGAAATAAATAAATTAAATAGTCAATAACCTCTGTACTCAGGAGAAAATTATTTAGACCAAATTTTCATGTTATTCTAAACAAACTTAATAAAATTAATAAATATTTTATTGATTTAAATAAATTTTTGGTTGTTTAAAAAAATTTTTCATTTGAAAAAATCAAACTAAAATTTGATTATTTTAAACACTTTTCAATAGTATTTTAATTAAATTTCAATTAATTAAAAATATTGTTTAGTTAAACATAACTGGGATAAATCAACCAAAGTTTTGTTTGTTTCAAGTAAAGTTTTATCAGATTTTAAGAAGTAAAATAAGTAAAAATTAAATTAATATAATAAAAATAAATAAATAAAACAAAATAAAAATGAAATAAAAATAAAATGAAAATAAAACAACTAAAAAATTTGCATATTGGAGAAGTTACAAATGATTGTAAAAATTCAATTATGTTCAAAAGTTTAAAAAAAATTCTCGTCAAAATTTAAATTATCTTTATAAATAATAAAAATTCTTCTCCGAAATTATTATTTTCAAAAAATTTAATAAATTTTATGGCAAAATTTCAATTATTTTCAAAAATTTTCCTCAATTCAATGATTTTCAATATCTATTATTTTAATAAAATTTTCCAAAAAAATTCAATTATTTAAAACAAATTTGGATAAAATTCTAAGAAAACATTTAATTATTTTTATAAATAATAAAAGTATCACAGGAATTCAAATAGATAAATAATTGAATTCTCGTAGAATTTTCTAATATAAATATTGATTAAAAAATTAATTTCAGTTAAAATTTTAGATAAAAATTGAAAATTAAAAGCTTTACAACGTAAATTATTAGAAATAATTAAATTTTGAAAAGGTTTTAAATTAAAATCTTTGAAAATCTGAAATTTTCATACTATTAACTAACAATTCTGTAGAATTAATTTTTTTCAAAAGTTTAACTGAATTTTTTTTTAAAATTATTTCATGCTTTTATTTTTTAATACATAATTAATTGAACAATTTTCGAAAAAACGTAATTTTGTCTAAAATTGAATTGTAAACAAATGGATTTGTAAGTTATTAAAAAACTTTTTTAAAAATTATTAAAAATAATTGATTTAAAGAAAAATTTTAGTTAAACATTCTAAAAAATAATAATTGAACAGAAAATTATTTTATTTTTTTTATTATTTTATTATTATAAAATATTTATTTAAAAAAGAAGTTATTGTTGGTTTCGAATAATTTTACAATTAGAGAAATTCGTAAATAAATGTAATAGAATATTTTTTTGAGTATCTAATAATTTTTAGAGTGAATCAGAATATTCTTTAGAGTCAGGGAAAAAGAACAAAATTTTGTCTGAAAATCAGGGAAAAGTCAGGGAAATACAAAATTAAATTTTTGTATATAGCAACCCTAAAAAATCAAATAAAAATGAAAGAAACTAAAAGTAAACTAAAAATCAAATAAAAATAAAATAAATATTAAGAAACGAATTTATCGTTGTTTTTGGAACTCGAAAAAAATAACTATCGACGAAAAATGTAAAATTGGGTGAAACATATTATAAAAAATTTCTATATAGATCTCTATTTTCACAAATTTCGTTCTGTAATTGTGAAACATTAATTGCAGAAATGTTACGATAACGATGCAAACCACCTTTACAAATAACAATTCATTGACGTTCCCTTCAATGAGCATTAATAATTATTTACTTGTCACCAATCAAATGTTCTGTCTGGATTAAATCTCTACGCAATATCGCAATGATTCTATTTTACGATGCATTATTCTCATCTTGTAAATGGAACATTTCCGATTATCCTCAAACCAATATTATGAATTATTATCATAAACTGAATTTAGAATTATGCATCCTTCCAAATAATGTAAATAATAATGATAATCAACATTTATTATAATAACGAAAAGAATACATTGTAACAAAATTACAAATTACAATTGTTTCTTCCTTGTTTCGTTATTTTAATTACATTATTATTTATTATTCTATTCGTATTATTGTATTAAATAATTAATTTTACTAATTACACTTAAATTCAGTTGACAGGATAAAATTTGAAATGAAATTTAATTAAATATTAATTTAATTTTGTTAACCCAGGAAAACAATAAATTGTGCGGTGAAATATCAAATATTGTAAATTACGTAAAAAATTTGTTTTCTATAAAAAAAAGTTCTAAGGAGAAATATTTTTTCATGAAATTTAATGAACGTATAATGAATATAACAAGAGTTTAATTTGATTTCAACGTGTGTGTACCAATTTTGTATGAATGGATTCTACTCTTCAATGGAATAGAATAGCCATCTTTTGGATGCTATTTCGAGGGGAGTAAAAAAAGAGTGAGTGAGAGAGAAAGAGCCCTGAAAAGATCAATTGGATCCGTTCGCTTTTATTTTCTCCCATACAAATCCTATATAGTTCGCACAAACGCAGACGAACAATTGAAAATGACATCGAGATGCTACTTTTAAAGTTCATTTCAAAAAAGGGCAAAGGAAAAATTTCCCGCAGATAAAAATGATGCGTGTAATCAAAATTTAATCATTGCTCGCTAAATTCTGTGATTCATTTCACATAAATATTATTATCCTCTTCTCCTTCTTTTTTATTTTTATTTTCTCTTTTTAAGAGAATAAATTTCAATGAAAAATAACATACGAAATAATATGATCCTAAAGTTCCAACTATTTAAATGCAAACGAAATTTATTCATTTCTTCTTTAAATTAAATTTTTATAGTCAATAATTTTGCGTCACTATTTGAAAAAAATATTCTTACGTTATATCTGTATAGTAATAAATAAATAAAGAGTCTAAACGTCAATTTTAATTTTTCTATTTTTTAAAAAAATTTTTTGTTTATTTTTATTTATAAAAATATTTTTAATAAAAAATATTTCCTTTACTTGAATGTTATTCAAAATTTGCATATCATCTGAACCAATAATTTTAGTATTTGAAGCAACTGCTGTTTAATTGACTAAAAAAAATTATTTGATTCAAGTAAATAAATTTAATTTATAATATTCAAGTAATCGGTTATTTGAATCAGATAAAATTTTTTCAGTGTAATAAATAACATAAAATAATAATAATAATATGTATAATAATAATAATAATAATAATAATAATAATAATAATAATATAATAAAAACGAAAAAATATATAATTTAATAAATTTCAATTAATATTTTACTATTTTGATTCGAATAAAAATAAAGTGATGATTTGTTACTATTTTTATGTGCGCGATTTATTTATTGACATGTGTCAATTTCAAAAATCTTTATGTCGAAAAGATCAATATTAAAGAATATTACATTTATTTTTTATGTATGCATAATAAAACTATTTTTCTGGCTTTTATCAAATTTTATATATATATAAAAATATGTATGTATGTATAAGTGCTACATATTCTATACGCGGACAAAAATTTACAAACTATTGAATTTTGTTACTGACACATTCCAATTTCCAGAAACCCCTCGGCAGTTGAATAAATTCTCAACACAGAAAAGCAAGAATACATATTATATATTATAAATTTTTATAAAAAAATTTATTTAAATAAATATTTATGTATTGTTATCTATAGACTATAGTGACATAATTTTTAAATTTTACCAAAATTTACTAAATATATTGATTTTAATTTAAGTACTTTCCTATAATACACGATAAAAGGCATTTTACCTTACTGAATATTATTTCAATAAATAATTGAATAAAATGTCTTATTTAAAATAATAATTTTAAATTTTTCTCTGGATGTACTTTTAATAGCTAAATTGACTTGAAACCAGAGTAACACAATATCTACAATTATAATTTTTTTATTATTATTATTATTATTACATTATTAGCAACAACACAGTTTTCTTGAAAATATCAAATTGATATTGAAATGGATTAAATTAAAAAATTTGGATCAATTACTGATTTGATCCACACTTCTGGTATCAATTCGTTACAATTTGATACTTGTAAGTTAACAGTGAATGTCAGAAAATTTTAGAAAATATTGTACCAATGGATTGCATTATATAAACTTTCAATTCTGAATTTTCGTTCAAAATATTGTCTTGTTTGTTTAAAAAATAAATTCTTCACACAGTAAATATTGAATTTATTTTTCATTTAATTAAAATGTCCCTAAAGTTAGCGCAGTTGCGGAAAATCCCATAAAAAATCAATGCTTTTCGACACTGACTCCAGGGATCTTCATAATGATGATTTGAATATTTTTTTAAAAAATATTTAATGGGAAAGGAAATTTCGTTCTTTTGAATGATCAAAATTTTATAGGATAACACAAAAAATTCTCTTATGCTGGGACTCTTTACAACACAAATGAACACAAATATCAAGTGTGTGTTTGTGTTCTGAACACAAACAGATTTCAATAGTAAATTGAACTCGCCACATGTGTTTGAGCAAATGTGTTTTTTCGAACACAAACACATTTCAATTTTTTGATTTGTGTTGTATTCTGAACACAACACAATTTTAATATTCAAATTGTGTTGTGTTCTGAACACAACACGAACTCAACACAAACGTTTGGTAACTGTCCCTGCTCTTATGTATTACTATAACAATTTCTCTAAGGATATCAATGTCAATCCTTAGAAAAAATGTGATATAGTAGTTAAAAATGATCTCTAAAGTTCCGTCGTTTACAAAAAATAATGAAGAAAAGCCAACCTAAAAGTATGAATTAAATAATTAATCAAATTAAATAAGTAATTATAATCATTTAATAATTAATTCATCATATTAATTAATTAATTAATATCTAATTGATTAATATCAAAGGCTAAGTGAAATAAATTAATATAATACTCAATATACCATTATATTATCCCTTCCGTACAAATAGAATACTATACCGACGGAGGTTACAATAACAATTGTAAGCTATATATGCTATTATTTAACTGAAATATAATATGCTGGTATATACAAATTGTGTGCACATACGCAGATATTATGTGCAGCACGTGTCACTCAATGTCAATTTCTGGTGCGATTTTCTACATGTCACCCTTATTCAGTGCATACCCGCTGCTGGGAGCAAGCATCGATAACAACCCTGAAATCGAAGCAAAAGCATGCCAGCATTTATAAGAATGCCCATTCAGTTCAGATTCACTTTATTCATCGCTCTTCCCTATTTTCTCTCTCGTTTTCACATACCATCTCTCTCTCTCTCTGCTCTCTTGATGTATACACACAACACCACTTCTCTGACTCGTTAGAAAAATGTTCCGAGGTTTTTGAAAAATGCATTCCATGAAAAGATACAATCCCTTCGAGCGTGTGCCCTCTCTTTCACACGTTATTATATTATGTTTGGCCTTTTCAGAGGTTCTCGCGATATATTTATACATTCCGAATAAATAACCTCGATTATCCGAACCCTATGTTAACCCCAAAAAAAGTAATCTTATAACTCTAGAGGTTTCCTCTTATTTTAATACATATTTCCCTCTTATTGTAATGAAGCTGAAACTAGTACCCAGTTATATCAGCAACCATTTAACTTTGGAAAAATAAATTCTAACGATAAATATTTTTTATGATGCTGAACCTTGTATTCTGTTATCAGCACTCATAATTTTTCCAAATTTCGATATTTTAAGCAAAAAATATTTGATTTTAAAATTTAACTTCCAAGAGTAAATGGATGCTAGTTTCAGCTTCATCCTCTTCTATATGGTATATTCCATCAAAGATGTTTTTGTTGGGATTGTAATTACCCAAAAAAAACATAAATTCCGTTTAATAGCGTAAAACAACTTTTAAAAAATCATTTGATTTTATAGAAGAATAGAATACAAATTATAGAAGAAAATATTTGCAGTCTCCTTTATCCGAATTTTCGATTATCCGAAAAAAATTATATTAATTATTAAAAAATTCTAATTACTATCCGAACCAGTTTCTGTCTAAATTAGTTCGGATAATCGAGGTTCCACTATATAGTGAATATTTAAATATATTCGATCGAATTCACACATACATATAGTGAGTGAAATTTTCAAATTAAAGGAGGTGTGAAAATGAGAAGAACATTTGATAGCGAACGGAAGAAAATGTAGAACGAATATACGTGTTATGAAGTATAAGAGAAATGTTTCATTCTCTCCTTGAAAGTTTGACGCTTACTCTCCTGAACAATATAATCGAGCGCGTCAATGTTATCGAAGAAACTGATATACCCTATATACTGTATAGTAATATTTTATAAGGAATTTAATACCCCTATTATATATTATAATACAGTATAACTGTATGTATCAAAATTTCACTCCGGGAATTTGATATTTTTTCGTCTTAATAAATTATTTTCTATAATTTTTATCAATCTTTTATTATTTCAAGTAGATAAGGACTTTAATTATTAATATCCAAGTCTCGACTGGAAAAATATTCCAATTTTTTCTCAAATTAAAATAGCAAGCATTCTTAAAAGCATAAGATCCATTATTAAGAGGGTTATGGTTATTAATTTTCCCCCCCTAATACATTATTTCACAACTTCGAAAATAGAAGAAAAAATATAAGTACCTACTTTAAATTTCATAAATTTGCATGAAAAAAATTGTTAGCAAACGATCATTTATTTCTTTTTTTATAAATTTATTATTTATCCCATCGCTACTGTTTTGTTTACACTCGTCGGCAAATATTTGGCCAATAAATGAATATTACCTTAAAATATTTTTATTTTAAAATGACAATATGGAATATGTTGTGAGAGATATATATATAGATTAAATAGAGAGGGGCAGAGAGTACAGAGTGGATTGCGCGAATACGCATAATTGAATCGTCAGAAATCCTCGCATCCCGCAGTCGATTTGCATCATGTGTGACAAACTTTTAAAGCATCCCTTTCACCCCTCCTCATCGTATATAATAATTCGCATAAAATGGTAAAAGTTTTTAATTTTCAACGCTCGCTATTATTTATTTATATTTATTTGCTACAGCCAAAGCAAAATTAACATACAATATTTTATTTAAAAGCAGATTATAATTAATTTTTGATTTGATAAAAGCAACACAGAACTGTACAATTCAAACACTATAATAATTGCATTAAACCCAATAATTTTGAACCAATATAATATTGCACAAATTCAAACCGAAAATTAATAAGGGAAACGTTATTAAGCACTACTATACTGAAATTATTTACTTTAGTATATTTCTAAATATATAAAAGAATATTTAGATTATTATCATTAAAATTATTATTATTGTTATTATTAATAGTTGACGGGAGTGAAAAAAATATTTTATTTGAATTTATTATTTAAATTAACCTATTTATACAATTTGACAGGCACCTAAAGATGAATATATTAATTTACTCTAATTTATAAATTAAAGATATGAATATATTTGGTATGGCACAACACAATTTTTGCGACTGGCACCGCAGTTTTCTTATCGTGTTGATATATGCAAATATGCATTTCTATTTCTTGTAAAATCAATAATTCAAAAATAACTACACAATATGCAATACAGTTATTTTAAAATACAAAGATTTAAATTAATTTTACTGCAATGAAAAAATAGGTGTTTTTCAATTTAAAAATAATCTATATATTTATTAACATATTTATGAATAAAATATAAAAAAATCTTTCAATTTCAACGTCCGATATTTTAAAAAAGATAATTATAAATAATTTTGCACATAATGGGATTTTAAAATACTACAGAAATTAAACAACTTCCGCTTCCCTTTGAAAAAAAAGAATTCTTTTTCATTTTATCTCATTAATTTACTAAATTATATTCTTTTATTTATTCAAACTCTGAACTACAGCCTGCAATCTGCAAATATAAAAGCCAATAAAACAAATATAATTTTAAATTATTCATAGAAGAATTTTTTGCCAAAGTTATTCTCAATGATAATATGATCTAGATGTAATAAAAAATTATAAATAAATTATAAATAAATTTTTATTAGTCAATCAGCGAATAATTTTATAAAAGCCACACAGTTTTCACAAAACATTATTGTTATTGCACAAACGTATAACAATAAATTCTTTTCTTCTACAAAGACTGAATACACAAAAAAAATTTATTTGCAAAAATAATGTAATTTTCAGAAATCATTTTCATCATACATAAATAAAAAATAACTCAAAATAATAATATTTACTAAAGAAACGAACGAAATACTAATTAAAACAAACATTTACAACTTTTAATTAAATTTAAAATATGTTCTTTATATTACAACGAAAAATAAAAAATTCTGTATAAAAATAAAATGTGTATGCAATATTCAAACGTATAAGGAATTAATTAAAACTTTATAATAACAATAAAATTAAACAGAATTCCATTTAACAAAATAATATATTATTATTAATTTTTTTTTAATTTCAGATCTAAAAGTTCTGAACTTTCAATTTAATATTTTATCATCATTTAAATTAAAAGAGCTATCAAAAACTTTTTTCAAAATTAAATTCAATTTATATTTTTATGTTTAATTTCACATTTTTCTAAAGATATGAAACTGAGACAAAAAAATTTATTTGATTCAAATAACCAATTAATTGACTATTTTTAATTAAAAATTTACTTGAATCTTATAATTTTTTAGTCAATTAAATGGTATTTACTTCATCACAATTTTTCTAACTATATCAAATTGAGACAGAAAACGAATCAAAAGTGTTGCGAAACAACATTTTGATTTATTTTTTGTCTCAATTTGATATCCTTAGAAAAAATATTTGATTAAAGTAAATATTTGAATAAAATAAATCTGATTTTCAGTGCAACTTCAAAATAAAATCTCCAACTATATAAACACGGTTTTAATTTAAAGACTGATCCTAGAGTTCTAAATGTTCACATGAACGAAAATTTACTTTTTCCTGAAATTAAATTAATATTATAATTAATTTTGCTTGAATGTCAAAAAAATTAACTATGAAGTTTCTAAATGCAAAAAATTAAGTTTTTAATTTTTATTGTAATCTATGTTATGGAAATATTTTTAATAAAAAATATTTCATTCATTTGAGGGTTAAAAACTTGTGGGTCACTTTAAAGAATAGAAAAATACTCCTGACAAATATTGTAATTAGGTTAATTTATATAAAAACTTCTTGTTTGAAACCAATATAAAAATTCGTTATTTGTTTCAAAAATTTACATATCGATGTTTTCTGTTTTTCTTCGTAAATAATTATTTACAAAAAAAAACAAACAAACAAGCAGAGAAAACAAATATTAATTTGGGGTGCTGATTTTTAGCTCTTAATAAGTTTGCTTTGGTCAATTTTCAATCACGGAGTTAAAGTGAGCTGGCGAATATTAATCAATGATACCTATTAACGCTGCGGAGCTATATGAGCGCACAAACCGCTATCGTGGATCCTTTCAAAGCTTGCATTTGGGAAATGCAAACGCGTTCCATTATAATTGTATCGGATGTACTATGGCTTAACGAGAATGGTATTGTTGCAATTTCGGAATAAATCGCGTTTACCGTCAGCAATGGCAACGTTTTGCGCACCTTCGATGTTCGTTATAACAGAAATTCTCCCTTTTACTCTATATCCGAGTATATAAACGAATATATACATATATATATGTACAAATAAATATATATATAGATATATACAAATATATGTACGCAAGTATATTGGCCAAGAATTATCCCAACACTCCATACGCATTTTAACTCTGCCAATTTGTTAATGAAATATTTTCTCGCGAATCTCACATTCATTATAATTTTTCTTTCGCTATATATACACACAATCCTGTGGAGAAGAATTTAATCAGCTTTACATAGGAATGAGGTCATAATAAAGGATCATATATGCATAGTTTTAAAATGATGTTGGTTATTACGATTTTACGTGCATATACACCGTATAATCTGATAAAAAAAAATTTCTCTTCAAGATTGCCATATAGAACGTCATTCAGCGGATTCTCAGTATTATGTTTATTTATTAAAAAGAGAGAAAGAGTTTTTATGCTTTAAATTTAAATTATTTTCTTGAAATTAGTATTATTCTTCCTTTCATTAATAAAACGATAATTAAATATTTATAAATAATATTAATATTCATCATAAATTAGACACGAAGAGAAAAATTTAATTTTGCGCGAACACTACTATTTTCAACTATTTTGTTGAAAACACTAAAAAAATTCAATTTCGGAGAAATTACAAATAATTGCAGAAATTCAATTATTTTCAAAAAAAAAAATAAAATTCTTATAAAATTAAACTATGTTCAAAATTTGAAAAAATCCTCGTAAAAATCCCAATTATCTTTATAAATAACAAAATTCTTCTCCAAAGTTCAATTATTTTCATAAATATCAAAAAAATTCTTGTCCTAATTTCAATTATTTTCAAAAAAATTTCTATAATTTCAATGATTTTCAATATCTACTATTTTAATAAAATTTCCCATAAAAAATTCAATTATTTAAAAAAATTTTTAATAAAATCGTATCCAAACATTGAACTATTTTCATAAATAATAAAAATTTTACAGAAATTCAATTGTTTTTATAAATAATAAATTTATTTTAAGAAATTCAATTTTTATTTTGACTAAATAAAATTTATTTGTGAGAAATAAATTTCTAAGTATTTTAACTGTGAAACTGAATGTGAAACTTGAATCAAATAATTTTTATTTAAATCAATTAAATTTTATATTTGAACCAATAATAAATTCAGTATTTGAGGCAAATAATCAACTAATTCATTATTTGAATTAAATAAATTTTTTTCCAGAGAACAGCATCAATATTGTAGAAATGTTAGTAAAAATTTAATAACACCGAAAAAACGTTATTCTAAATTTAAGAATATCTTCTTGGCTCCTATTAAAGTATATTGTATACTTAAATTAAGTATTATGCTATTCTTAAAATGAGAATATATTTTTATTTTAAGAAAATATATTTTAGTATATATTTTTCTTAAAATATATTTTCTTAAAATAAGAATATATTCTCATTTTAAGAATAGTATAATACTTAATTTAAGTATACAATATACTTAAATAGGAGCCAAGAATATATTCTAAAATTTAGATTAAAGTTTTTTCTGTGAAGGCACAATGCGATTATAATATTTATATTAATTATTTTTTTAAAGTTAATTTATTAAATTTCTTTATACTAATTAATTAAATTAATTAAAAGAATTAATAAAATAATAATTAAAAAAAGATTGACTTAATAGGATAAATTTATCATAAAAATAGAAAATAAATGAAAAATTTTATTATAATAATAAAAAAAAGCAATTATAATTCTAAAAAGCAAAAAAAAATTATTTTTTTATTACCTATCTTTCTAGTTTTGATTTGAAATTTACAAAATACAAGTTTACATATTGGATGCAGTAAACTCTAAAATATTATTTTACGATTCAAAGCGCAATCAAAATCAAAGTGCAGGACGTTGCATCGCTGACAGCTACATGACCGCACTACATTCAAAATGACAACTGAATTTACATATATTGCATTGCAGCTATGTTAATTTTTGGTAAATTTTGATTCAGCAATCAAAGTTATATTTCGTTGAGATCATACGTCTAAATAATATACGAGCTTACATATAATATATAAAGCTCATGCGCTTTATATCGAGCTTTAAAAGATTTCATTGTTCAAATTATAATGTTGATTATAATAAAATATTTAATATATCTGCGCAAATTTATAAAATTTATTATAATGTAATAATAATTAAAAATAAATAATAAAATAAATAATAAAATATTAAAATAATAATAATAATAATAATAATAAAAATAAATAATAAAAATAAATAATAAAGGGGTTGTATGAATTATTATTTTTAATGTTGTCTCTCTATAAATTTCAATCAGTTAATAATAAATAATTTGGAAAAAAGGCAGTTATATTTTACTGACAATCAGTCAGTTTTTCAAATGACAATCAGTTGTTCTTTACTGATTCCAGAAGAAAAATATCAGTCACTGATTATCAGTTAATAAAGTAATTTTTAACTAATTCTTATATTTTATATAATCATTCCGATAAATACAATTCATGATTGAATTTACAATGGAAATTATTCAATAAATATTTACAATAAATCCACTTTAAATGCCAATAATAAAATTTGTTTAGTTCAATTGTTAATTTTAATGAATATTGAAATTAAATATTGACTATATATAGCACAATAACAGTGTCCTATATAATTTTTATTTAATTTGCTTCAAAAGTTAATAAAACAACAATTTTATTAATCATGTAAATTATTGTTTACAAAAGTATAGAATAATAAATGAATTACTATAATTAAATTAAATTAAATTGCATTCCTAATTAAAATAGCAATTGTCAATTGTTTATATTGTTTATTTGTAATACGATTTTGTAATTACTTTAATGCAATATCTGCGAAATAAAATATATCGAATTTTTTGATATTGAATAAAATTTTTATCATCAGCTATCAAATTATTTTTTATGTCAAATTAAAAAAAAATAAAATTAATTCACATAAATTTATAATTTTTTCTCGTATATTTTTAATGCGCTTTTCAAAATGTAAACATTGTAAAACCTCTGGGTTCACGACCTTCTTTACAATAATCTCACTAATTATTATTTATTGCATTTAAAACCATGGTATAAACTTCTATTCAATTCTCAGTGAATATTTAATGTTAATTATATATATCCGAATGAAAGCTGAACGGAAATAATAGGAATATATCTTATAGACTATTATTTCATTTGTCTGAAATAATATATAATTATTTATACATCTGGTAAATTGTTATAATATATTATTATATTTTAAGCTATTTCTGTCTTTATTATTTATTACTCATCTTTATGATTATCTTTTTTATTATTTTTATTTAATTCTTATTAATGTCATTTTTCTTTTTGATAATTATTATTTGCACTACTATTGTTAATACTTTTATTCCTGTTATTGTTGTTTTAGTTTATTACCTATAATTGTCATTTATATAATTATTACTGTTATTTTTTTTCGTTTCACTTCTTTATGATAAATTAGAAAATCGCAGATGTTCATAAATATTACTTTTACAGCTGAATTTTCTTTGAAATTAAAAAAAAATTTAATTATTTTTGTTCACTGAAAAAAAAATTTATTTTATTCAAATAACCGATTATTTGATTATTATCAATTAAATATTTACTTGAATCAAATAATTTTCATTTAAATCAATTAAATGGTATTTGAACCAATTAATTTCAGTATTTGAAGCAAATACAATTTGATTGACTCAAATAAAAATTATTTGATTCAAGAAAATATTTAATTGATAATAGTCAATTAATCAGTTATTTTTTAATCAAATAATTTTTTTTCAATGTAAAGTGATTATACTAAACATTTGAATAAAAAAAATTAGAATCATTTTTTGGGGTAAAAATATTGAAATATTCCGTTCTTTACAGAAATAAATTGAAAAAATTTTTTTTCAGGAAATTATAGAGAAAATAATTTTTATATTTTTTCCCCGTATCCGCCGTTCAGATTACGCGAATTTGTATGAAGTCGACCTTTAGAGGAATTTCATTCTCAGGCAGGTATAGAAATTTTGAACCTTGAAGTTCTATGCAACATATATAAGAGGCTTTGTATAAAACTAACTTTTTATGTCGGCAAGGTCAACATTCCTCGAACATTTTTTTTCTTTAAGTTGAAAAACAGGATTTCAAAATATTAATTTATTTTTCATATATAATTATTGCAAGAAAACAAAATAAATGTCCCACGCACGTTATTTTTAAATACAAACAGTTCGTTAGTCATTTTTTTCGATTTTTGAAAAATTCGTTGTAATGTTCTTTTACGGTCTCTTCAGTTTTTAATTTGAAAAAATAATTAATAAATATAATAAAAAAAATGTTACAAATTTTTTTCTAATTTAATTTCTAATAACAATACCAAAAAAAGAACCATTTATTATTACAATTTCTCTACAAAAAGAAATTTTAAATTGAAATAAAAAAAAATTTGAAAATATAAATAAAAAACTAACAATTATTAAAAAATTTTAATTAATACCAAAAACATTAAATATTCAATTTATCTACAAAAAAGTTGAGAAATTTTAAATTGAAATTAAAAAATTGAAAAATATAGACAACAAATACTAAATGAATTTTTAATTCAAATTAATTAAACATTATCAAAATCTTTATACAGAAAAAATTGACTATTAAAAATATAGTAAAATAAATGTAAATAACATAAATAAAATAAAAAGTACAAAATTTAAAATTGCACGTAAATATTTAATAATAATTTTCTTTTTTTTGAGAAATACTCAAGTACACCGGTAATTCCATTATATCTTGATTTTCTCAATTTTCTTTTTCAAAGAAAAAAATTAATTAATTAATTGTTGAATACTGATTATATCCTAATTAATCCTTTTTTTTAAACTCACAAAACTGACGAGAACATTGTCATAAATAAAAGTAACTTCACAACATTAACAATTTCATAGATTTTAACGAATTTAACACTCACCGGCTTTTTTAGAAACGCACGTGATTCTGGAGCAAAGTGTTATTTTTTTCCCAACGAAAAATGTAGACCTTACCGATTGATACAAACGCGCTGATTATAAACACAAATCACAAACACTTTTTAAGAAACTTGAAAAAAATTATTTTTCCTGTTTTCTTTTTTTTTAATTATTGCAAGAACAATTTAATTCACAAATCGTTGTTTTTATACCCGGAAACCGAAAACGATGTGCATTGGATCGCATCCAAAATGCAACTTGAACAGTAAACCCGCGCTTTACAGACTAACGAAGGTTAAAGAGAGGGGATTTCAAGTTTGCGAATAACGCGTATAATACAGGAAATTCTCACCAGATGGTACAAGCATTCAGAAGATTCAGAAAGGAAAATGATTTTACCTTCGAAAAATTATCGGCATGTGAAAATACTGTATAGCCGATAATTGTTAATATTTTTGAATTCGCGAACCAACCAAATATTTTCCTGACAATACATTTCTTATAGAAAAACAAAATACACATTAACCTAATATTTATCCAAAATTGTAATCATATTTTACTAATTACGTTAGTATAATAAAAAAAAATAAATACCTGACCCAAGAATTGTCAAAAATTAACAAAAATTTCGCCCATTGTCGTTGAGAATTAAAAACAAAAACAACAATGAGTAAATGTTAAAAATGAATACAGAAACTCACCAAAAAAATGGTAATGATGTAGAAACATAACCTCAACATTCTCCATGATTATTTTAACAACAATTCAACACCGAAATTTGTTTTGTAATGTGAATAAAACTCACAGAACTCACGAAAAAAACTATCACTTTGTAAACATAACCTCAAAAACAACGACTGCGGCGGACTTGCAATTCGATGTACTTATTCTCGACTTATTTTCACAATAATAAACACGAAACATGCACCGAAAAGTATAAAAATAAGTGAATATTACTTAAACATAGTCCACGATATACACACTTTGCGATGATATAGAAAAAAACTGATAATTTAGCCGCCAAAAGATAAATTCTGAAAGTAGCGAAACGTGTGAAGCTTGCAGCAGAAGACGAATGAACATGGCGCCGCCTTCAGGACTTTATAGAAAGTTGTTGCAATTTACCGACACAGGATAATTAAGATATTTGCCCAAAAATTTGCCGCTAATTTTAATATTACAACAATATTGCAATGTCAATCTTTTGTTAACAAATATTGTTGCAATTTTAGATATCTTAGGGCAACGCTGTGGTATGAGGAATATATTGTTGTTTTTTTGGTATAATTACGCAAATTTGTAAATTATCAGACTAATACTTTGGCAATATCGCAATATTCGTACAATGAATGTATAAAATCATCAACTTTAGAGAAACAAAATAATATATAGATATACTTAAGCAATGTATATTCTTACCAAAATAATGATAATTAGGAAACTTGCCTTTTTGATGAAACAATGAATTCTGTCGAACTGCAAATTGATTATCGACTAAAAAGTCGATCGCCGATCCTGAGAAAGCTTTTATCCTTAGCTTTTTTCAACACTGACACGTGAAAATCAAAACACTTGAAACACTTAATGCACACTTCTTCCGAAACACTGATTTCCAAAATTACTTTTACTTACTATCATTTATATAAAAACGGTAATCAAAATACATTAAAATGAACCCAAATTATACTACGATTGACAATTTTCAGAGAGGGATTAACTTCTTTAGCGCCAAACGCAAACTGAATTACTGAACAGACGCGAGACACATCAATATGGCGTCCTCTCCGGTTGATACGGAAGATTCCTACATGAGGGCGCCACATCCGCGGCGCGAAATTGAAAAACAATTTACCGACATACGATATTTGAAATAAACTTATCAACTTGTCAAATAATATAACAATATTGCAAAGAATATTAATATTATTGCTAGCTCTATTGTTACGAATTAAAATATTGTAGCGCAATATTATGGCACAAAAAAAATATATGTAAAATCAATAATTTTAGAGTAAAAAATACATATATAGATATATAGTTCCTAGATAATAAAACTTTTTACCAAAGGAATAATATTAGTTCCAAATGTAAAATTATCTCATTGTCAAAAGAATAAATTCTGATAATCAGCAGTGAAAATTGATTTTTTAATCGATCGCTAACTAATTTTATCCTAACCTTTTTTATTGACTGTAAAACTTGAAACACTTTTTGTACACTTTTAAAGAGAGATTCACGTTCTTTCAGCGCCAAAAGCAAACTGACACATCAATATGGCGTCCTCTTCGGTTGATAAGAAAGTTTTCTACATGAGGGCGCCACATCTGCGGCGCGAAATTTGAAATTTACTATATGAAAAAAATTTCAAGTGCAAACAAAAACTATTTTAAATATTAATTTATCAAAAATTTTAAAAAAATACAAAATATATAAAATTAAAAATAATGTAAAAAAAGAAAAATTTAATAAAAAAAATAAATAAATAAATTTAATAAAATTAATTGTAAATTTAATTTAATGTTAGAAATATCTTTGTCAATTTAAGACTATTATAACATTACAAATGAAGAATTCGATTTACTGTTAACATATTTAATTTTATTTAAAATTTTAATTAATTAATTTTATTTTACCTATACCTTAATTATTTTTTAAAAAAGTTATTCTTAAATAATAAAAAAAATATTTGTTATTTGGGTTATTATTTTAAAAAATCCTTTAAATTCAGAACAAAGTCATTTTAAAATTTATTTAAAACGTATAAAGATAATTATATGCATTTTTAAAAAAATTATAAAAAAAAACTAGCAAAAAATTGTGCGAAAATTTGTAAAGATCACCCTAAATTTGATAAAAATATTGTATCAAATTTTCAAAACACTCTGTGCAAATTTCAATTCATTTTCATATTTATTTCTTGCCCAGCGATTGAAGTAGTGCATCAGCTTTTTCTATATATTGCTTCTTAGCGTCCTCTTGGCTTAAACCCTTTTTTCCATTCCAGGCGTCCCATTTTGCTTTTCCTTTGAAATCAAACATACCTGGTCTTTCTAAAAAAAAAAAAAAAATACACAAAATTCAGAATTTTAATAATTTAAAAAATCAAATTAATTTAATTACATAAATAAAATTTTTAATGTAAAATTTGTTTTCTTAAAATTTGTTTTTTCAATAATTAAATTTTTTTTATTATTTTTTTTATTTTTTACCTGTATTACAATCACCAACAGTTGCTTGTTTAAATAAGGCATAAATCTCCAAAAGATCAGAGTCTGCAGGTGTTGAAGCCAATTCTTTCACATCATCTGCGGCTTTATTGAATTGCTAAAAAAGAAAAAGAAAAATATTCAATTAAAAAATTCCAAAATTTAAATATTTTTTGCAATTTAAAAAAATAATTACTAAACTAATATAATTGTAAAGTAAAGTATTTCATCATAGTATTTAATTTTTAACTTTATGTTCTTATCAATTTATTTATAAATGAACTTTGTCGCTTTTATAATCACAAATTTTTATTATCAATAAACTATTCAATATAAAAATTTAAATATTCCCCCCCTCTTGATTAACCGGAAGTAATCGTTTTCCATTAGCTTATTACACCGGAACAGGAAGAAGCCAATATATATGCTCCTCAACAATTAAATAAAAATGGCCGAACAATGATAAAAAATTTTCCACGTTTATTTACTCACCTCGTCCAGGGACATTTTTTCTTGTTTTTATTTATTTGAGGTTGATTACTAATTAGTAAAACGATCTTTGTACTCCTCTCGTAAAAGTTTGTGCTGTAGGAAAAAAGGAAAAACGACATAAATACATGAAAACAATGTACAATTTTGATACAGTTGTCTCACTAAAATAGATATCGACATTCGAATGAACTTTGATATTAAAATAATTAATTACCTTCGATTTTTGACAGAGTGGTGTTTATTGGAAGAATAATAAGGAGTAATCGACTACAATGTTCGTTAGCCTAATGATAAACGTAAACTACCGACGAGTCCGGCTACGTGTATTCCAGGGGCGTATAAATTGCAGGTCAGTTGATGGTCACATTTTTAGGTTAGTTTTATCTATATTATTGTAAAATCTATAGAATTTTTCAAAATTTCTGAATTTGATGAATTTTCAAAATTGATTTACTTAATTTGTTTCATTTGTTTTTAATTGAAAGTATTATTTTCAAATATATATCACTTTTTAATTGATATAATTTAGAAATAATTAAATTATCCTCTAGATTTAATGTTTTAATGACAAACTTAATTTTCAATTTAGAAAACGAAGTGGTTTTTTCGTTAAAAAAACCATAATCCCTCACGACACTTTTGGTGGCAAACAGTTAATGAAAAATAATATAATTATAAATATTTTTATATTTTCTAATTATAAATCATATAAATATTACAATAAATTTCTGGATAACGATGACAGTCGAATTGTAATACAATTTTTTCAGTATAGTCGCTTTTAACAATTAGAAAATACTTTTTTAAAATTGTTTTTAATAGTAGGTATTTTTATATTTTTTAATTAATTTAATAAGCGAATAATTTCTAATTGTTTACTTGTATTTTTCAATAAGTTTGTCAACATAGGCAACGTATTGTTGTTTTGCTGTTTCTTTTGACGTACCCTTTTTTTTATTCCAAAAATCCCATTTTGCTTTGCCTTTTAAATCCAACATTCCTGGTCGAGCTGGGAAAATAAAACAATTTGATAAAAAAAAATAAAATAATCGTAGAAATAAATAATTTGAATAGTAATTCTGAACTTTTAGAGTAAAAGCAATTTCTAATTCTTGTTTTCTTAACAAAAAAAATTTATTTTCTTTCAATCAGAGTAGTTTCAAACTTTAGAAAATAAAAAAAAATTCTTTTCCTATAATTTTTTAATATTTTTCGATTAATTGAAAATTTTAATATTTTGAATTTAATTTAATAAAACTTTAATAAAAATTTAATAAAACTTACTTGTATTGACATCGCCGACTGTTGCCTGTTTAAAAAGAGCATAAAGTTCCAAAAGTTCTTCGTCACTTGGTCTTTGAGAAATATGTTTTATAGCCTCAGCAGCTGCTTCGAAATCCTGAAAGAAAAGCAATTTTATCGATAAAAAAATTTTGCTTTAACAGTAGATAAATATTTAATGTTTATTATCTGATTGTTGATAATATTAAATATTTTTAGATCTCTTGATTGAGTGTAAAGAACATTTTTTTACGTAACTTCCTTTCATTTAACACTATGTGGAAACCAACAATATTTTGCATAATTTAAACATGAATTTGCAACTCTCGTGAACTGTAATCTGACCCTTATACTAATATTATCACCTTTTTTTATAATAAATTTATTTATTCTTATTATTGGAAATCTATCGTAAAAACGAAAATATAATAACAAAACTCTTGTTCAGAGAAACAGTATTACAATAAATTTTATAAAAGCATTTATGATTTTAATTCAATCTGATTAAAAGTATAAAAAATTAATTAAAAATTAAAAACTGAAAATATTGAAAATGATTTGAAAATAGAAACAGCTTTATTATAATTCTATTTTTGGAATTACAAAAAAGTTAATTTTCGAAAATTCAGAGATTTATTCAGTATTTATTGTCTTTTAGAAATCTATTAAAATTATTTATTATTATTATTATTATTATTATTATTATTATTATTATTGATTGTGTTAATTATATACTATCTATTAAATTTTTAAACAAAAAATTATGATTAATAATTAAAAAAGTTACAGAAAATCACCTGATCGAGAGACATTGTAGAGAAGTGCGTTCGTTCGATGATAACGAAAAGTTCACTCTGGTGTTATTTTACGTCCCTCTCTTTGTATAAATTTTAATCACAAGAGTCCAAACTTCTAACAGTGGGGATTTAAAGTCATATGGAAATGATCTAATGAAGTACATGAGGCCGACAAAAAGAAACTTGAAAAACCGGTTAATTTAAAAAGCAATTTTCATTAGTTTTAAAATATTGACAGGAGAAAAAAGAAACATATTTTTAAATTCTAACATTTTTTTCCGTTCTTCCACAATATTTTCTCTTTCAAAAAACAAAAGAAAAAATAAAAAATTATAATTAATTGCAATTTTTTTCAAAAATACATATTCGCAGTGAATGTTCAGAATTTGAAAAGAATGTCAAGTATATAATTATGAGACTTATTTTGTATTCAAGATGAATAATTTTTTCAAAAATTTATATAAAGAAAAATTAACTTTATTATTTCATGTTTTTTTTTCTATACAATATACAATAAAAAAAGACTGAAGGCTATCCATTATGAACGCAAAGGAAATATTGCAAAAATTTTAATCACGTTCATTTCTCTTTGACAATATAAAAATTTCTTTTTGTCATTTACATTCTTTAAATTGTGATAATATGTTTAAATTAATGCCTCGCTGACATTGAGCATTTCTTATATAAATAAAAAAAAATGAATGAAATGAAAATAAATTTCTTCCTTTTTCTATATTAAACAATAGCTGTATTAATTTATATGGTTTATAATCAATAATTTTATTTAATTAAAAAATTTTACTATTTTGGTTCAAAATTACTCTTATTTTATTATTCATTATTCTATGATGAACAATTAATAAAATACTATACAATTTTTTAAATTAATAATTTATAATAATGATATTAAAAATTAAAATTTAATTTTTAAATTCATGAAATTTTAAACACTGCAACAAAGAAAGATAATTTTTATTGTTCCTTTATAGTTTTTCTTCTTCGATTTAGCGCGAGAAAGAAATCTTAATCGCAGAATTTTATTGTTCATAATTGTAATCTCGAAAAACGTTTTTGTATCTACGTTATATTTTCCTCTTTGTCACAATTTAATCAATTTCTCCAGCACCATTAAATTTCGTTTATTACATAAAAACTAAAATTATTATTTTTCTCACTTTTTGTTATTTTTTTTTTGCATTAATCATAAAGATTAAATTTTAAATAATATGAATTGAAAAAATTTAAAATACCTATTTCTCATTATTAATTATTTGATTATTTAATAATAACAATAATAATAATAACCTGATTATTATTTTAGTATTTGGTTTTAATAATTTATTATAATTTAATAATAATAATTTAAGAATATTTTTTGTCTGTCAAAATTTAAATGAATAAGTTAATAAATAAATAATTAAGTTATTATTCAATTATATAATTATGATAATTTAATTATTATTTGCCTATTTAATTATACATTATTAATAATACTTACGAATATTAATTAATATAATTAATAATAATTATGAATATTAATTAATGTAATTAATAATATTTACGATTATTAATTAATATAATTAATAATAACACTAATATTTATTTATTTCTATATTTTATACAAAAAATATAGATTCAAAAAATATATAATAAACTTTCTCTCTCATTTTTTTTTTTATTTAAGAGAAATTTGTATTGGATCATTATAAAATATCTTGCAAAAGTAATTTATTGTTTTCCGAGAAGGATTTTTAATATTAATTATCTCGAAACGTTGTTGGTTTCATCGCGAAAGTTCCCTTAATTTGCAGTAGTTTATCCGGTCCAGGGTGCAAAATAAATGAGGCCATCGTGCCACATCATTTGACTCACGACTCACCTGCCCAGGAATGCGGGAATTCCTTATTTCAAGTTTCTACCTTTCTATAAAAACACCGTTTTCCCCCTTTTCACGGCTCAATATCAATGTCTCACATTTGAGGACCTTTTGTATGTTCAAAAAAAAAAAAAAAAAAAAAATCAAATACTTTCAACTATTTTCATTTAAATTTTGTATTAGAAATTTTTTTTCCATAGCATTTTTTTTATTTATTTATTATTACTACTATTTTTTTATCATTATTAATATTATATAATTATAATTATTACAAAATTATCAATTATATTATTTTGTAATTATTATTTATATTATTATTATTATTATTATTATTATTATTATTATTATTATTATTATTATTATTATTATTATTATTATTATTATAATTATTTGTATTTTTATTTTTATCATTATTAATATTATTATAATTACTAGAAAATTGTTAATTACCTATATTATTGTTTTTCAATTATTTTTATTAATTTTTTAATTAATTTTTTTTATTAATTTTTCTTTAATTCAAAACCGATTTTAACAAAAAGAAAATATAATTATTATTCAATTTTTGTATACTCACATTACGTTTTTATGTCAAATTAGTTGAAATAAATTTTACATTTAATTATTCGTAAAAATAACTCTAAAAAGAAAAAGTTTCTACTCAATTTATTTTTAAATTTCCCGCTCTAGTTACGCTCCTGAAAACGATTAATATCGGAAATAACCGAATGTGTACGATTTGTCGACGCCGGCAACCGAAACAGTACGAAGTGAATAAGCGGGTAAATTCGTATGGTTTCGGTTCATTTCGTCGTTATATTATTCCCTCATCGCTCCATTGGTTTTGCCTTCAACGTTTATACACACTACATATCGGTGGAATTCGCGAATCATTGCAGTTGTGTCTCCGAGCGCGCGCGTGTGTTTGTTTGTGACAAAAACAATAGGAAAACATTTGTTTACTCTGTGACATTTACTTGATGAAACATTTTTTTTTTATTATACACAAGTAATACTTCTTTCTCAGTATGCATGAAAGAAAAGGTTATTATAGTCATCTTTATACAATCATCTGATAAAATCCGGTCATTCAATCTTTTCTATCCGGTCAATGTTCGATAACAATTTTAAAGGAAATCGATTTTGAAAGTAGTTTTTCTTGGAAATTGTTAATGTTTTGAGTGAAAAAATAAACAATTTTTAACGGACTCTATTTTTTGAAATTAGAAAACAGTTGACAGTACAATGCTTATTGTTTTCGAAATTCATCGATTGTAACATAATTTTGGTTTTTTCAGAAAGAAAATTCGTGAATTTCGATTTTTCTAACGGGACACTGTGAGATGCTCAGTGTGATGATGCAAGGAAATTGTCATTTTTTAAAATGAACCATCACGTACAAATTGACTGAACTGAATTTCAATTTCTTGCGGGAAAGTTGATAAAATTTGCTATTTGCTTTACAAATTTTTACACTCGGACAAAATTGGTTGACGTTTTTTTTTGGAGAAGAAGCTATTAAGCAGAAGGAATTTGTAAGTTTTGTTTTTTTCATTCATTTATTTGTATTTATATAAACCTTCTCTGAAAATTGATGGGAATTCTTTACACTTAAATTAACATAATTTATTCCTATTTATTCAATTGTGTTTTATTTAATCAATCGTTTAAAATATTTGAATCTAATTGTCGAATATTTTACTTAATGTGTTAGTATTTCAATGTGATTTCCTGAAATTATAAGTGTAAACAATATTAATAATTTGAATAGTACTTTTTGTACTATTTTTTTCATGAGGAGAAAAAATGTGAAAGATAAATTAGAATTGTTGTGCAGAATTTACGTCAAGATCAATGTTCAATTTTTTTTGTTTTTTTTTTACTTGAGACAAAGTTCCTGCATACGTTTATAAGGTTGTAAAAGTAATTTTTCTCCTTATATTGCAAAAAGAAAGTATACTGGAAAATACATATACTTTACAAGTATAACGTTACTGGAATAAAAGGAGAGCGTGAGATTTCTTTTCATGCATTTTACAATCTTATTTCTCGGTTTTAGACGCACTTCTATGTGTGTAAAAATAAACTTTATTCCATTTACAATCCATAAACAGTGGATGCCGTTTTAATTGCTAAATTGTATTATGCAATAATTCCCATAGAAAAATGTGCATTGAAATATGACCATAACTTTCGCGATTCATCATTTTCATATAATTATATATAATTCGTCGTATTTTTTTCCGAAAATGATTTCTAATTTGTCTTCAATCTTAATATTAATTGACTGAAACTAGAATATTTTCTTTTAGTTCATTATCAAAAATGATAATTTGTTAATTTTAATTATTAATTAATTTCAATATTAACTCTGTGACATTTTTTTAAATTTGAATTTCACATATTTTGTGACTTTCAATCAGCCGTTAGAATTAAAAAATAATTTTCTATTGTATTGAAATACAAACAAAAATATCTAGGCCAAGTTAAACATAATTTTCGGTCTTATTTCAATAATTATTATAATGAAGACATTTGCGAAAGTTGAAGAATTTATTTTTACATAAAGAAAACACGGTTAATTGTTGAATAAATATAGAAATATTTTTCACAGTGTTCTTGAAAACTGTTAATAATATGTCTATAGTTTTTTTTATAGAGATAAGATATTTCTGGAATTTCTTATACATATATTTAGTTTATCTCCATTTATTCTCAATCGATGAATTAATTAACTATATATTAACGATATTACCTCACGAAAGTCAAATGTTTTGTAATCATTTAGCGAACCAGTATTGGCATTAAAAACATTTGCATTCCATATATAAATTTATTTTTTCTACCTTTCTATCGAAAAAAATTATTTTTATCTGATCTGATCAGTATAGAATTTCATCATTTTTGTATCTTTCGATACGTATCGATCTTTATTTCCAATGGTGATTTAAACAATTAAACTTATCTCTATATCGTAATTAGTATTTATTAATTAATTAATTACTTTTATTCGCTCTAAATGTTTATATTCTTGTACATTTCGATCGGAAAGAAATTTAATTGAAAATGATAATTAAATTATTATTAATTCATTTTTAATTATAGTATTTCAATTGATTCAAATTAATTTATTAATCTAAATTAATTTATTTATGTATTTATTAATATAAATTAATTTATTTAATTATTAATTAAAGTATTAATTAATGGAACAAGTTGTAAAAGACAGTGAATCGTCAAAATGTAAATTTCTATATTAAAATTGAAAGTACAGTTACAAAAATATTTTTACAAAAAACAGCTGCAGCATGTGCGGCACATACGGTCGATGAGTTTGTAAGAAATGCGAATTTTATTGTTAAATGTGATAACGGTAATGGGACACTCTTCTTATCTTTTCAAGAATGCCTTTAATATCAATTTTATATCCGGTTTCCGGAATAAGGAAATTCTCCTATAGTCTCATATGAATTTTGGAATATTTTATGTCCCTGAAATTTAAAAACTGATCGAGTAGACTTCTCTATTAAAAAATTTTGTTTTTGTATTCAAAATTTTAATTTAATTCTTTACAAAATTCTAAACTGGTAAAATAAACAGATTTTTCTATTCAAAAATTTGTTTTTTAATTCTGAATTATTTATAAGCATATATTTATTCACGTGAAGTAAATAATATGTGAGCACATTTATATTTTTATTTAAATCCTTGTGCAGAAAATTTCTCTTTATTAAAATGAACATGAAATTTTTATTTTACTTTATTTGGACATTTTTTCAAAATTTTCATAAATTTGCTACTTTTTATCTAATCTCGAAAAAATCGACCTGTTTCTACACTTTACAAAGTCTTTCTGACTTCTTTTGATTTATTTATAGATTTTAATCTCAATTCGATTTTTAAGTTGTGAAAAATAATAAATAAAAATTAAAGAAATGAATTTGAGATTATTAATTATTAATATAAATAAAGAAGTTTATTCTCTTTTTTTCAAATAAAATTTTATTTAAAGAAATTAACGAATAAAAATTTTTACTGTAAATAGTGGGAAATAATTCTCAAGTCAATAATACGAGAATTAAAAAGCTTACGTAAAATAATTTCAATGATAATAATAATTTAGAAAGAGAAAATACAATATAGATTTGTTGGTTTTTATGAGATTTTTCACTAATGAAGAAGTTGTTTAAATTCTTTTCTGTCTCACGGAAGATTTATTATAAGAATTTTTCTCCTATTTATAATTTGTGAGAATTCACATCTTTTTCTTTAATTAGATTGTTGCATTAATTGTACAAATAAATAAAAAAAATACAGTCATAAAATTTTTTCATGAAACCTATAAAAGGAAAGATTGCAAATATTTAATTATTGTATTCACAATTGGAAATAATTTTATACAATTAAAATCCTGCGTTCGGAATTTCTTTTATTGAAAAGTCTTTTCAATTGCTTTTATTGAATTATTCTTTCGATTTGGAAAATTTCATCATTCTTAAAGTGTCGAACGACATTTTTTAAATTTCTTTAATTTGTAAGTATTTCTGTGATAAAGAAAAAATATTATCTAAAATAAAAAATTGATGCTACTAATTTTAATTTTTCTTTTCTGAATTTAGTAATCTTTTTCTTGAAAAAATGATGAAATTCATAAAATCGAATTCTTTTTCTTAAATTAAATTATTGAAAAATTCTAGTTTCTTTTTTGAGAATATAAAATAAAATTTACGAAAGTCAATAGAATGATTTTGTTACTCTACTTTTTATCCAATCAATATAAGCCTTCCTTATTCACAGCCTCTACTCTCTTAAGAGATAACATTTTCACAAAGTTCTCTGATGAATCACACGCACTCTAACCGGTTTTATGAATTAAAAGAGAGAAAAAAAATCTGTTGCAGGAGATGGGAGAGAGGATGAAGGAAAAAAATTAAGGATTCCCCGGGTGTTGGTGAACACTGACAAATGCACGTGAAACCGGAAGAAACTGGGATGACTCCCTCGCCAACGGCAAATCGGAGTTTCCTACACGGTGATCGACAATCATCGTGTTTGAATTCCGATAAAATTGTTTACGCCACACTAGACAGTTTGGCCCTGAAGAGAGTTACTCTACCACTGAAATTACTTCCAATCGATAATGATCACGTCGTTGATAATTCAGCGAAAATTGATAATAAAGAAAAAATCATTTCAAGAAAAATGTCTTCTAGAAAGCCCAGTTTCAAGGTGAGCAATCCCAAGAGATTTTATACTTTCATCTCCAATATATACTTGATTGCAGCATTTTTTTTCCATACGAGAATTATAATTCTAATTCTATAAAAAAAAATTTCTATTTTTTTCACTTTTTATCAGAAAAATTTTTAAATTCAAAATAAAAAAAAGAATTAATTTTCAAAATATTGGAATATAAGGGATTTTATTTTTTAATCAAAATCATAAATTCTTCTGGGGATTTTTTACAATTCTTGGTACAAATCAAAGGTTCAAAGAAAACGATTTTCTCTTTATCAGTTAGATAAAAGAAAATTTTTTTTTCAAGATAATCGGAAAATTGTTAATGATACGATTTTGTTTTTCTATTTTTAATTCTCTCTTCATCGTTTATATTGTAAATTTAGCAGAAAAAAAAAGTTGGTGATAAATGTTGAAAGGCTACTTAGGATACTTGTTTTGCTACGCTCGAGAACAATTGAATTACAGGCTTTTAATCTCAAGACAAGAATACAATTTCTGATAATGATGTAATTTTCACATCGGGGTGTATTACGTTAATTTTTTTTAACTTTCTTACCGCATATAAATTTAATTATACACGTTTAAACAATTAGTTTTAGGAGATAAGTTTTAAATTGTTTTTACACTTTGAAAGTCGTTAGTGAAAAAAATTTTTAACACTTCATGATTTAAATTTTTTTTTGCTTAAATTTCATTTTTCGAAATTATTTTTTTAAATTACTATCGGATCATATAAATTAATGTCAAACTAAAGAATTTACTTTTTTTAATTACCTAATAATTTTGTTTTATCAAATTTTTTATTTGAGATTTTTCCGAATGGATTTAAAAATAATTGTATGACAAAAGAATGTTTTGATTTTTTTCATAATTTTATAATTCTTTTTTCCTTTTTTATATTCTTGAAATATCTTTTATGTTCGCGATTGTGTCAACCTTCAACACAACATCTGCGATGTAGATATATCAAGAGCCCCGTTACAAGAGTAAACATTCACCATTCCGCTTCTAACAATAAGTATGACTTCTAAGCTTTAACGGTACCTCGATCTTGATCGCGAATTTCCTTCAAGATGCTTTTATTAAATAAAAATAAAAAATTTTCCCCCTCACCACCTTTTCTCTACAGTCTTCATTTTAAACAATGGGGAAATAATTTTATTCACAAAAGCGCAAGCCACATTCTCATTCGGCTTAAGTAAAGTTCATTGTACCGCTTGGTCCAGATTCTTTTCTGGCGAGTTTCAATAATGAAAATAATTTTCTCCCCACCGATTCTTTCGCAGAAATTTCTTCTTTCTTCAATTTTTCCCGAAAAAAAAAATTTTTATGGATTGAAAAACAAAAAAAAAATGTAATTTGTTTATGAATTATTAGATATTTGTTTAGAAATTTTTAGATATTTTTTAAAGGTTTTTTTAAATTAATTTATTTGCATTTTTTATTCTATTTTTAGTCGAAGGTCTTATTTATTGGATTTAGAAATTTTTATGCAAATTGATTAGTTTCCATTTTTAGCCGGTTTGCGAGTCAACTTTTAATTCCTTATGTTAGGCATTTAGAAAATTATCCATCGGAAAAATAAAGTTTTTCTTGATTAAATTTTGAAAGAAATATTTACAATTTATTGTTTCCCTTTAAAAGTTTCTTTTTGTTTCCTTACAAAGAAGAAATAATGTCACGTTCCTCTCATAATTTTTAAATGAACGATAAAAAGATCTTTCAACTTTTGCGTGTCACTAACTTATAAATATTTACAAACAGAAAAATATGTTTAAATAAAAAATTCCGATGGAACTAAATATTTAGTTCAAATTAAAGTAAATTATTTTAAACATTTGTATTATTTCTTAATACTTTATTCATTTATTAGTTATTAATTATTAATATTTTTTTCTATATTTTATTTATTTATTAATTTTTAAATTAATTTAATATTAAATATACTAATATAATTTCTTTTAAATTGCAGACACGAACAGCTTCGAATATCCAATGGAAAATTCGTTCACGATTGAATCAAAACTCAAAGGCAGAAAATCAGAGGGAAGTTATGAAGAAGTCAGTTTCCCTCAATAGGAGAAGTAACAAAAAATTGTTGAAAGATTCCAAAGTACCAATAATTACAAAACACGATTCTTGTCATATGAAGAGTAACACATTGCCAAGGGACTCGAAATTAAACGAAAACGTGACGAGAACGTGTGAAGAAACTAAAGAAAAAGATGATAATTTTAATCCATCACTCATTATTGATAGTGAATTGTATGACGACGTATTTACTACTTCTGTCAATAATTTAAGTATAGAAAAATCTGAGGACGAACAAAATCTAGATCTGGACATTTCTTCCATTAGTATTAATAGTTACAATCTCAGCAATCAATCTGATACTAGCGGTTACGGTAGCAATAATAACACGAATAATTCCAGTAGTATACAACTTAATGACAATAGTATGTGTAATATTAACAATAATATTATCGAAAATATCGAAATAAGGAAAAACGATAATGAAAAACAATTTATTAATGATGAAAAATCGAAGAAGAAGTATAAATATTTTACCAAGAATGTCCTTCACTATGTTCCTATATCGAATCACGTGAAACGTTACAAGAAATTGAGAAAAAATCGATTAAGTCTATCGCTTGGATCATTGAAAAATAATCAGATTGATAGTAAATTTGATTTAGATGATTCGGCAAAATGTAGAAGTCTCTCGAGAACTGAATTAAAGTACGTGACAATATCGTCGCCAACAAATTTTGTCCACGTCGCTTCGGCAACAAATCCAAAATTATTAGTGAATTCCGACAGTAATTCGTGTACGAAACAAAATGTAATTACGCATGAACAAAAATTTGTCGATCTAAGAATATTCAAGATGGATCAGTTGCATAATTACGAAAAAATGGATAAAATTAACGGTGAGTTTTGTTTCTAAAAAATTCTAATTATTTCTATTTATTCTTAATGATAATGTTGATAAAATTTTGATGGAGAAAATAACTGAAATAATTTTGGTTAAAATTTAATAGAGGAAATAATTTTGATTAAAATTTAATAGAGAAATTAGAATTATTCAATTAGAAAGTTATAATTATTTGCAATAATGTTTAATTACTACGAGAATTAATTAATAATTCATATTAATAAAATTGATAAAATTGTCGTAAAAGAATTATTTTTTCGGGTAATTTAGAATTTTTTTATATCTTAATTTAATTGATAATTAACACTTGAAACTTTTGTAATTTATGGTACAAAAATATTACGCTACTCTGTTCCCGGATTTGCCACTTCATAAAAAAATAGTTTTTATAGCTAAAGCAACGATAATAGTTATGGTTAAAGTAACCGCAAACTGTACCAGGATCACGTAGCGTAATACAATTTTACGATTCAATTGTTTTGTCAGAAAACATAAGAGAAAATTTAGTTATTTTTCACATCCTTGTAGAATTTTGCCTCTAAATTCCTATTATTAAAAAATTTATTCAAATTTACCATAATATTTTCGTTTTTATAACTAATTACAATTTTAATTAATAATAATAATTTTATCTAATTAGCATTTTAATTAATAACTAAACTTAAAATTTTTAATCATTCTCAAAATGAAGGTAAAAAATTAGTTTATTTTACAAATTAAAAACGTTTAATTTATATTCGTTGTGTGAAATAATAACTGGTGAATTAATTATCATGGAATTTTGCTTCAGGTCGTCCTAGCTTCTTACTGAGTGAAACTGACGGAAGGGGCTATGTGGAAATTAAAAAATTACCATTTACAACCGACAACGATCCATCTTATGATTCAGTGAGTGAAAATCAATCGGTGAAAGTCGAAAATTTGGAAAATTGCCAAACGAAGAACGATGAGAATGAGGTCGATGAGAAGATTTACGAGCCGGTGTCCGAATTTTCTCCTTATAATGGCTTAAAGGCAAATTCGAGTTTTCTTTGGAGTGAACGAAGGAAAAATTCGGAAAATCATGAAAATTCATCGTCAAGTGATCACAGTAAAGATGAAAATACTTATGAAGAATTTGATGACATTGGAACATCTTTTGAGGTAGTTTAAAAATTTTTTAAATTATTATTTAACCAATCAATTAAAAACATTTTTTATTAAAAAATTAATTTCAATGTCATTTTAATGTGGTGAATTGAATTCAGTAACGTGAAATAATTAAAGAAAAAAAATGTGTAATTTGTATTATTTCTCTCGAAACAATATCTCAATTACGAAATAATGAAATATAAAAGAATATTTGTAAATATTCATCTTTTTCGTAACTTTTATTTGAGTAAAAATTTTAAAGATTATCTTGTCAGTTATGCCTTAAATAAACATCTCACTTTTTACAGTCGGTTAAAAATTTCAATTTTTTTTTTTTACATAAATACACGTATTATTTTTAAAAGTTGAATAATAAATTTTAATTTGCGTGCAATAATTGTAATTAAAAAATGACAATCAGCAAAATTTACAGTTTCATCACTAATTACATATTGTATCGATTGGCTGATAAAATTCCTGAAACGTTGTAACACATTTATTGTTTTTTATACACACACACATTACGTGATGGAAATTGAAAACTTCTTTTTACAAAATTCTAATCAATAACTGAAAATGATATAACTTTTGCTTTTAAAAATCTAATTATTATATTTTTCAATATTTTTCAATATTTAAATAGTTTTGAAATTAAAGAAAAATTGTTTTCAAAGTTATAAATATTGTATTTAGAGTTTTTTAAATTATAAAAAGAAATGGGGGGAAAGTTAGGCTTTTTCGAATGCGTTTTATATTTTAAAAAGTTTAAATAGTTTTCCAGGGTTGCCACGCAACCTGGAAACCTGAAAAACCTGAAAATGTCAGGGAATTTTGATTGGAATCCTAAAAAAATGATTGTTTTCTAAAGTTATTGTGCTTATTCTTGAAATCTAATTTTTCTTTACTTCAATTTTCTTAATTCAAATTTCTTAAGGGCATCCGGGAAAAAATACTGGTTTCGTGATAGACGTCTCATTTAAAAAGAAAAGAATATTTTGAGTCGGGATTTTTTGGTAAATATAGAGAAATGCTCTGGGATTAGCGGTCCTCTCGGAATTTAGAGAAATTTTCATAAATAATTATTGAAAAAAATTGTTGAAATATACGGAAAAAGGGGGTTTTTCACGGTTCAGTATAGACGTCTCATTTTGAGAGGATAAAATATTTCGGGTTCATATTTGGAGGGGTGACAGAGGAAGACTCTCCGAGGAGCGGTCCTCTCCGTTTTTGCAATAATTTTGCAAGGAAATTATTTTATTAACGATTGAAAGTGGAGTAATTTGAGGTTACTACATTTCCCTCAGTTCAACTCGCGACCACTTCCGAGAATTGGCGCCACCTCCTTGACCACTGACACATAGATCCACTTGTCTGTGTGCTCGCCGCCATATTGCATCTCACTTTCGCCAAAAATCCAACTTTTGTAATTTCGTTTTTCAATATTTATTTCAAAAATTACTTGCAAATTTCGAGAATATTCTTTATCATCATGAATTCCCCTAATTATCATGATAAATCCGAACTAAATATCTCTAATTATTTAGGAGTGAGACGACACGCGGGAAAACACTTTTTGGGCTCGATTTTTCCCGGATGCCCTTAATTCATTTTTAAAAGAGTTGCCTTTACAATTTTTCTTCGCAATAATTCAATTATTTTCATAAATAATAAAAAACTTTATAGATTTACAATTATTTTCATGAATAATAAAACTCATCGCAGAATTTCAATTATTTTTAATACAATTTTAATGGAATTTCTCGAGAAATGTCATTATTCTTAAAAATTTTATTAAAATTTATCAAAGAAACTCAATTATTTTAAGAAGCCTTCCTATAATTTAATTATTAGAATTTAATTATTATTGTCAATTCATTTTTTATTAAATTTCTTGAAAGAATTAAATTATTTTCAAAAATATTAATGAAATTTTTTTTTAACACTTCAATTTTTTTTCAAAATAATTTTAATAAAATTCTTTGTAGAAATTTGATTAATTTTTATAATTTATCAAAATTCAATTATTTTCAATATCTACTATTTCAATAAAATTTTAGAAAAGAATTCAATTAGGTATTTAAAAAGAAATATTATTAAAAAATTCATCACAAGAATTCAATTATTTTCAAAAGTAATAAAATTCTTCGCAGAAATTCAATTATGATCAAAAGTTTAAAAAATAGTGTCAAAATTTCAATTATTTTTATAAATATTAAAATTTTTCTACAAAATTCAATTATTTTCAAAAAATTTTAATAAAATTCTTGGTAAAATTTCAATTATCTTCAAAAACTTTTCTCAATTCAATCAAATTTTTTACAGAGATTCAATTATTTTTAATACAATTTTAATCTAATTTCTCGAAAAATGAAATTATTCTTAAAAATTTTATTGAAATTCTTCAAAAGAATTTTAATTACCTATTTAAAAATTTGTTGATAAAATTCTTTAAATGAAAGTTCAATTTTAAAAAACATTCAATTCTTCAATAAATTATTTTTTTTGTTTTTAAATAATTGAATTGTCGTAGAATTTTCTAATAATAATTGATTGAAATATAAATTTCAGTTAAAACTTTAGATAATAATTGAGTTTTGAAAAGGTTTCAAATTATAATCTTTGAATGTTTGAATTTTTCATACTTTTAAAATTGTGTACATTTAATTTTTTTTGTAAAAGTTCAATTGAATTTTTTTTTAAGTTATTTGAAATTTTTATTTTCTAATATATATTTGATTGAAGTATTTCCAAATAATCGATGAAATTTCGTAAAATATTGAAAGAAAATTTGAAAGTTTGAAAATTTTGAAAGAAATTTTTCAAAAATTATTAATAATAATAAAGAAGAATTTTAGTTAAAAATTCTGGAAAACAATAATTGAATTGAAGTGATGAAAGTTATTTTTATAATTATAAAACAAAGAATTCTTTATGTTTTATAACAATTTTTTTTTATAAGTTGTTTAATTTCAAAAAGGTTTGAATAAAAAATTTTGTAAAATATAAATGTAGTTTTAAAAACCTGGAAAAATTCCGTTTTTTATCCTGGAAAACCTGTAAAAGTTAGGGAATTTGAAATGAGCAAAAGCGTGGCAACCCTGATTTTCGAATGAAAGAAAAATTGTTTTTAATTTTATAAATACCTGTGTATTTAAAATTTTTTAAAATCATAAAAAGAAACGAAAGTTCGACTTTTTTTTGAATCATTGATGATGAACAAAAGAAAATTGAAAATAAAATTTCTTTTCACAGAACGATGACTATGATGATGTGGGATTTTCCAAGAATGAAAAATTCGACAATGTTTATGACGACGTTATGCCGCGGTCATGTCAAATGGAGCAGCATTTCTCATCGACGAGTACACTGGAGATAAATGACTATTTAATAATGAAAACGAAAGTGGAAATTGAGAGTAACGAATTCGAAAAAAAGGACGATTCGGAAAGAAGTTCGAATTATGAAAATTACGCCGTGAACAATGATTACTCGAGTGTCGACGAAGACGACGACGACGATGAGATAAAAGAAGAGAATGAACAAGGAGTGTATGATGACGTTGATCTTCCATGTCAGGAACGTGTCAATAGCCTTTACGCAGGTTCCAGTACAGGATCTCAACCGGGGTCATCGTTGAATGGCAAGGAATCCGAGTGGGAGGATCTCGAAGACGCGAAACCCTCTCTGCTCGTTCCAAAGAGAAACGTCACGTGGTGAGTGGCATTTGAATTCTTTTCACAGTATATTATCCAAGGCTCAAATATAGTCTCTATTTCACATTCTACATTTATGCAACAATAATAATTCATTTTCTCAACAAAAAGGAAAAGTTGTTTGAGATTTTTTCCTTTTTTTTTCTTTTCTGAAAAAAATTCATATTCCGAATAATTAACAAAAAACAGGGAAAAGTTTATTTTATTTATTCCACACTGGAAAAATTATTCGTTTTAGAAAAGTTTAGAAAGCTGTGATTTCGTTTTAATATGAAGGCAATGATAGCATCAGAGTTACTTCATTATCCGACCAGAGACTTAATGGCGTGACGGTCCATCTTTATTGTTTCAACGAAAACAATAGTACTTGGCAAACATTCGAAATTAATAGGCTCTTCTTCATTATTTCAATCTGAGATATATATTTAAAGTGAAAATTTAATACATATACACGATGTTTAAATTAATATTCTATTTAAAATAATGGAAGAAGGAAAATTTTACATATGTTTAGTATTTCAATTTTTCGTCTGTTATTTATTTTTAGCATACGAGAGGCTCACGGGACTCCGAGTAAAAAGAAATTGGGACAACGTTGGTCGCGGAAAATTCGAGGACAGCGGACAAAAGTAACGCGAAAAAGTTCCGGTAGATCAACAAGTCAGACAATATGCGATCGTGTGGTCCTCTTTGGTAAGTATGAAACTAATGAGAAAGTTTGCAAACAACATTTTATTACAAATACCCAAGTGACTTACATAATACAATGAGAAAGGCCACATTGACGTCTTGAAATCACTTTCTGAATTTGAAATAACTTTTCTATTTCTAAATAAATTTCTTCTATATTTGGAAAAAAAGACAAATTTACATTTTTCCTTCTCTTCAAAGTTTAACATTCAAAAATGTCGCAAAATTTTCTCCTTTGATAATTCTGGAAAAAAATGAATAATTCAATTTGAAATCGTCTCTCTTGGATCTTTATAGAAAATTTTGCCAATTTTTACTCTGAATGATCGATAAAACGTTCACGTTCTGCCCAAGTTTCACTTCTGATTATAAATGAACGAGTGAGAAGAAAGAGAGAGAGAGAGATATGAGAAATAGTCCTTGACTTTCGATTATTCGCAATTTCATACATGTCGCTAAACACGCTTCTTCACGATGAGAGTTGAACGACTAAAAAGTGTAGGAAGTCGTCTGCCAGTTATATTCATGAATATTGTATAATTTCCATATTAATATAGTCATTTCATTATTCGCGTCTAGAAATGTCGAGTTCCTTAATACTTCAAATTCATTCTAAAAATGAGAATAATTTTAATATTTTCATAAATAAAACAGAATATAATTTTATTTTATTAAAAAATGATCTTAAAAATATTTTTCTTAATACCGTTTGCCGCAATTATTATTAATTATAAACTGGAAAAAATATTCGTTTGCTCCATATAAAAATGAAATCGTCGTCTTACGTTCATGGAGAAAAAATACCAGAATTATCAAATTAATGAAGCATGCAAAGTATCTTGTGCCAGAAATTAAATTAGCGTTTCGTCTTTTTATCAAATTTAGATTTTAGCACAAATTAATTTATCAAAATGAGAAATATATTTGATAATTAGTAAGAACTATTTATTTATTTAAACAAAACTATTTCTGGCTATTATATAATATTTATTTTTTAATAATTATTTTTCTTTTTAAATGTTTTGAATTTTACAATTAATGTGTTGAAAATTATTAAATTCTTGCTAAGTATTTATAAATAAAGTTTCAAACTAATTGAATTCCTTTGAAGGATTTTGTGAAAATTTTTGAAAATCCTAATTCAATTCTTTAGAATAATTTCTTTGGATGTTTTTAAATGGAGGTTTTCTTAAATAATTTTAATTAAAAGAATTGAAAGTAATTGAATTTTATGAAGAATTTATTTCAAATTTTTTAAATAATCGTGTTTATTAATAATTAATAATTAAATATTTGATTAATGAATTAAACTTTGTTTTAAAATAATTGAATTTTTATAGAATTTTATTATATTTATTAAAAATAATTGAAAGTTTTAGAGAAATTTTATTAAAATTGTACTGAAAATAATTAAATTCATGCAAATTATTTATGAAAATATTTGAAATCTTATCGAGCATTTTATCAAAACTTGAGAATAATTGAAATTTTTCTAAAAATTTGATGACAATTTTTAAAAATAATTGAATCTTGCATTTTCGTGAAATTTTATTAAAATTGTATGAAAAATTTATTTAATTTCTATGAGAAGAATTTTATTATTTATAAAAATAATTGAATTCTTATAATGAATTTTATCAAATTTTTTGAAAATAATTGAATTTTATGAAGAATTTTATTAAAATCTTTGAAAATACTTATGTTTTTTGTAGAATTTAATTAAAATTACATTAAAAATAATTGAATTTTTACGAAGAATTTCATGAAAATTTCTAAAAAAAAATTGAATTCTTCCAAAGAATTTTATTAAAGTTTTTGAAAATAATTTAATTATTTGAAGAATTTCTTTGGAATTTTTGAAATGAATTGAATTATTTGAAGAATTTCTTTGATATTTTTTAATATAATGGTGTTTTTTTAAAAAGTAGTAATTTTAATTGATAATTTTGAAAGTATGTAATTGAATTTTGCGAAGAATTTTTTTCAACTTTTTAAAATAATAATTAAACATTTCATTATTAAATTTTTGAAAAAATTTCTTGAAAAAAATTTAGTGCTTTCCAGAATTTTATTACAATTATTGAAAATAATTGAATTCTGTCGATAAATTTTATTAAAATTGTAATTGGAAATATTTGAATTCCTGCAAAGAATTTTATTATTCATAAGAATAATTGAATTATTTCTAAGAATATTATTAAAATTTTTTGAGAATAATTGATTTGTTACGGAAAATTTATTAAAATTTATGAAAATAATCAATAATAATAATAATAGTAATTGATCATGTAGTTAATAAATAAACTTTTTTAAAATTTCAAATCTGAATTTATTCAAAAATTAAAATTGATATTTGAAAATAAAATAAAAATATAATAATAGGAGTGACAATAATAATAACAGAGATGTATAATTTAAAAAATTTGTTTTTAGATCTTTTATTAAACCATGAAATGATCTATTATTGGCAAATGCCTCTCGATATTTCCTTATATCGCAACTTGTCTTTGCAATAATTATACTTGTCATAAAAAAACGGTCTGTCTCTTTCGATGCATATCTACAACTATAACTTCTCATGTTTGTGAAATATTTGCGAATTATATTTTTCCTTTAAAAACTGTATTTCTCTAATTTTCTACGTTTTGCACAATATAAATCATTCATTAATAGACATTCGACATTTTTCTCCATGAATTATTACGATTGAAAAAAAATTCGATACTCAACAAATTGCATAAAATTAAATTAAAATTTCCTTTTATTTAACTATATTTAATTTCAAATAATGAATTAATTACTTATTGAAATTAATTGTAAGTACCTATCTATAAATCAATAAAAGTAAAAAAATGAATAAATAATTTAAAATTTATTTCTAAATTATTTATTTATTTCTTTACTTTTATTTATAGATACTTTATTTCTGTAAATTGACGAACAAATTTTTTAGACTACCTACAATCAATAATCAGTAAATTTTATTTTTAAAAATGGAAATTTATTTTTAAAAAATAAAAAAAGAATTACTATTTTTTTATTTTTAAATAAATAAATTTATTTATTTAATTTCCGATGTGTTCGAGGTGTAGGAGAAATTGACATAGAAACGTTTCGTATGTTTTGTTATGTAAAAAAAAATTCTTTTTTTTTCGTAAATAAAATGCAATTATTTCGGCTATGTATATAGTTTTACTTTGAGGAAACAATAGAAGTTCTTTTGTTACAAACTAATGTACAGTTACGACAGTGATTGAAAAGTTCGTGTTGCTCTAATGTTGTTGTCTTAGGTCATTTTCCCCTGCTGTGTTTTTTAATCAGATGCTCGCACGCGTTCCTTGCAAATTATTATTTATTATAGACCAAATGGAAAAATAACACCTTCCAAGGAAATAATTAATAGAGGAAGTCTTCATTAGTCACGTTATGAGCTATTTCACTTCACGATCTTTTTAAATTACAGATCATTATATTTTTAAATTACCAACATTTTCCTTTCGCTCTTCTGTCGATCATTATTAATTCTTCTTCAAAATTTTCCAAATATTATTTCTTCTTTCTCTCTCAAATTTTTCTTTGAAAATTTAATTAATTTCTACTAATTTTTTAATAGAAAAGCGTCTATTTTTTATTTTCTTTTGACTAAAATATTTTCAATTAATAAAGTGTATGTTTTTGATTTTCTTTTGACTTAAAATAATTTGTTTTCAATTTCCAAAAGTTAAAATAATTTTTTATTAAATTGACAAAAAATCCCTTTGCGAAACTCTTTTTTTAAGAGTATATGAATCTATGGTTAAAATCTCGAGCCTTGAATTAAAATTAAAATTCGACGGATCTTGTGTATGAATAATTATTAAAAAAAAACTCTCTCTCTCTCTCTCTCAGATATGAAACTCGCGAGTCCCTCAGACAAGAAAAGTGTGCAAATTGCATTCCACTGAAAATTATAAAAACCGGTTGCAACAGTATCTTGTGATAAATAAATTTTTATTAAAATGAATTTTGGTTTGTCACATTGGCATTAAATTGAGTCGATCATATATGATCGAAAATACCGGTTATAGGAATTATGTATCGGAATATAAACTCTATAGAATCGTTTGAGTGCCTTCGCGTTTAGTTCGCGCAAGGTGAAAGCGCATACATATTACGAGTTTTCAGTCACGGCCGAGCCGCGACGGTGTTCACAACTTGTTTTCGTTTCATTTATAATACATTTTAAGCGTACAAAAGAAAAAAAGAATAAAAAGAAAGAAAGAAAAAGTGTGGAAAATTTGTTATTCAAGAGATGTTATTGAGACGCGACTTTTTGAAGCTTTAAAAAGTTTATTATTATTTGCAACACACGATAAACAGGGACATTGTCCTGAGGTGCATAATCCAGGATTATTAGACGAAGAAACCATGACGAAGAAATGAAACAGGGCCCAAAGACACCTTCGCGTCGACCCAACACCCAAGGTTCGTAAAACAAAAAAGAACTGATCCCAGTTCGAGGTCGTTTCCAAAAATGGAAATTAAAAATCTTGTCGAATTCGAAACAAATTGGATTAAATTCTCTTTCTTTAATTTACCATTCTGTAAAATAATATAAAATTATAAATATAAAATTAAATAGAATTAAATAAAATACTTATAAATATTAAATTACAAATATAAAAACTGATACAGGTGTTAAAAAGCAACAAAGCAGAAAATGCAAAAAAGTGATTAAAAAATAAATAAATTTGTATGATTTCAGTTTAGGAATTCGGCATTTTATTAATTAATTATATTATTATTATTTAAGTAATTAATTAAAATTAATTAGTCCACAATTTTTTAACGTTCAAATGAAAATGAAAGAAATATTTTTCATGAAAAGATGTTCCATAAATTTATTGATTTAATTTTAAATTAATTAAAATTAAATTTAAATTAAATAAATATAAATTTAAAACTAAAATTTAACATTTAGAAACTTCATTATTTTTTTTTTTTTTGCTGGTGTGTAACTCAAAATTATTGACTTAAATTTTAATTTGAAAAGAAAACAAATAAATATAAAATCAAAGTTTCAAACGTTCAATTGAACGACGATATTTTTTTTACTTCTTTTAATTTTGTATTTTTTTTATGAAAAAAAAAATTATTTTTTAAACTAAAAATTGATTTTTAACTACGTGACTGTTTAATTTTAATTGTTTTTCTTTTTTGTACAATAATTTTCAAAAATACTTAAATAGAAAAATATTTCGTTCATTTGAACGTTCAAAACTTTAGGAAAATAATAAATTTCGTTCATTTGAAATTTGAGAACTTTTGGAGCAATATTATTTTGTGGATAAATTTCAGTAAAAATTAATTTTATCCACGACTTTTAAACTAATTTTTTAAATTTTATTGAACTAGTATCAAAATATAAAGTAATAATTAAAAAAAAGTAAAAATCAAAACATTGTTTTTGATAAGTAGAAAAAGTGAAATGATAGTGAATTTTAATTTGTTTCCTTGAGATACGGTTCGAATATCTCAAAGCAATTTACTAAGCTAATTAGAAGTACCATAAATCTCACCAAGTTATGTAATAAGTAAACGAGGATTTAATAAAAAAGTGTTTTACATTCTCTTATTTGCAAATAAAAATTAAATGTATACAAATTTTCTTACAGTTAGTTTTTTTTGCATTTTCGCATTTTATTCAAAAATAGTAATTTTTATACATTCTCCGTTATAAAAAGAGTAGAAATAATTTTTCTTTATAAATAGAAAATAATAATTCCAAATAAAATTTTTTAAAAATGGAAAATTAAATTTTATTTAAAAAAAAGAATTTTATTTTCATTTTTTATTTTTTTTTATTTATTCGGTAGGTAAAAATAAATTTGTAAATTTTATTAGAATTCTTTTCAAATATATACCTGATCAGTCAACAATAAAAAAAACTTTCTAATTCTTATCGGAAAGTTGTGTTTAGTATAAAAATGAAGTTTCATGTTTGGTATAATTTTCTAATTATGGTTTAATTATTCCAATTCGATACACTAATAATTATGATTGTTTTTCTCAGAAATTTACTTCTTAAATATAATTATTGAACTAATAAAATTTAAAAATTAAAAATTTTAAATAAAAATAAAAATAAAAATTACAATATTATAATAAAATAAAAACAAAAAAATTAGTAAATAATAAAATATTTTGTTTCATAATTATTTTTTTAATATCGTTTTTATTTTTAACTGATCTTCTAATATTGTTTATGATAATAAAGTAAAAAGAGGAAAAAATTCTAATCAGAATAGTTCAAATTGAAAAACAAAATCAAAATAAATTCATTCTTTGCCATTTGCTCAAAATTCATTCAGAATATTGTTTGTGATTATAAAATAAAGAGAAAAAATTCTAATCAAAATAGTTCAAATAGAAAAAAAATCAAGATAAATAAATTCACTTCTTGCCATTTATTCAGAAATCATTCAGAATTAATTTGAAAGTTTTTTTCTGTTTAAAACTTGAATTTATGATAATAGTTTATAGAATATTTATAGAATATTATCATAAAAAGGTGTAAACGAAAAATAAGAAATAGAGAATTATAAATAGAAGGTAATTTATTTTTTTTTAGTAGAGTTTGTTACGAAAAGATTCGATTCGACAAGATTTTTTTTTTTTTGACCGAGAATGGAAATACACCGATTTCGTATGAGATCATGCTGACCTTGTGAATGATTTCAAGTATCCGTCAGCCTTGGAGGAGGCACAATCCTTTTATTTGGACCCACAGAGGAATCGACATGTCATCAAATTACGCAAAGGTCACCGATTCAGGCCCTTGGACTCGTTCAATTGCGACTGGTCGACCTGGACGAAAACACCGATACCCAGGAGGCGTCCTGTTTTGTTTCAGAAGGTTCAACGAGAGACAGATTTTAGAGTAAAAATTAGAATCTAATTTTAACAAAAAAAAAAGAGAGAAATTTTTCGTCACTAAAAAAAAGTAGATTGGCGATTTCGTTTCAATTTAATTTTATCAATTAAAACAAATTTTCGATTTAATAATAGTTCAAATTATAAATTAGATTAATATTCTAATAAATAACAAGAATAATAATAATATTAATAATAATAATAATAATAATAACACAAAAGTTATAATTTGAAAATTCAGAAAGTGATTGAAAATTAAAAAGATGAAATTGTGAGAAGGAGAAATAAAAGAGAGAGAAGGAAAAAAAATTGTTGGAAAGTCCTACAACAAAAAAAGAACAGTTATTATATCCAGAAATGGAAGTCACTGAAGCTCTTGGCACTTGAAAACAGTGCGTATAACTAGAAATATTTTTCCCTGGGTAACAATGAATAATTACTGAAGTTTCTTTGACTCTTGACATCCGGCATTGCATCTCGCGTGTTGATTATTATTCTCATATTTTTCTCCAAGTTTTAAACATTACAAATCCGCAAAAAACGAAGAAGAAGAAAAAAATGCGTAAACCATATAATTAATTATTACAGACATCTATACACTTATTTCGTTTAATAATCCTTGGTCTAGATTTATCAACCCTGATCTTGATGACTACACGATTGTATATAAATCTGACTTAATGAATTTTCTCTCAAGCGCACGTATCACCTGGCAATGAAACGAAATCACAAACGAGTGCAAAATAAAATCATAGAAATTAACTTCATTTTGTTGTTTTTTTCTCGAAAGAAATATATGAGCGATTTATTAAAATTCTTTTTCAACTTTCGAATTTGTATTTTAGTGAAATTTTTACTATTTTAATATTATAATGTTGAATAGTATAATATTATAATCAAAAGTAATTTGATTCTTGCACAGAATTTTATTGACATTTTTGAGAAGAATTGAATTGTTTAGAAGAATTTTATTGAAAACTTTTAAAAATAATTATATTCTTTCAAAGAATTTAATTAGAATTGTATTGGAATTAATTAAATTCTTCTGCAGAATTTTATCGAATTTTTTGAAAATAATTGATTTCTATCAAGAATTTTAATTCAAATTGTATTGAAAATGATTGAATTCCTCTTGAAAATTGAATTCTAGTAAAGAATTTTATTTAAATTTTTAAAAATATTGGAATTGTTTCGAAGAATTTAATTTAAAACTTTTGAAAATAATTCAATTCTTTCGAGAAATTCAATTAAAATTGTACTGAAATTAATTGAATTCTTATAAAGATTTTTATCAAAATTTTTGAAAACAATTGAATTTTTTCATACAATTTTATTAAAATTTTTTTAAATAATTAAATTCTATCAAGAAATTTTATTAAATTTTATATTAAAAGTAACTGAATTCCTTCAAAGAATTTTATAACTAATGAAAAAATTGAATTTTGGCGACGAATTTTATTAGTGTTTGAAAATAATTGATTTTTTTCAAAGAATTTTCATAAAATTTTCTCTAGAAATTTAATTAAAAATAAATTGAAAATAATTAAGAAAATAATTGTATTCTTGCAAAGAATTTTATTAAAAACTTTTAAAAATAATTTAATTTAATTTAAAACTAAATAACTTTATTATTTATGAAAGTAATTCAATTTTTGTCACGAATTTTAACCAAATTTCTGAAAATGATTGGGTTTTTTTTCGGTGAATTTTACTAAAATTTTTTTAATTAATTTAATTCTTTCAAGAAATTTAATCAAAAATAATTTAATTCTAATAAAAAACTTTATGAATATTTTTGAAAATAATTAAGAAAATAATTTAATTCCTCCAAAGAATTTTATTATTTAAGAAAATAATTCAATTTTTGCGATGAATTTTTGAAAATAATTTAATTTGTGTGAAGAATTTTTTTACTTACAAAAATAATTGAATTCTTGCAAAGAATTTAATTAAAAACTTTTAAAAATAATTTAATTCTTTCGAAGAATTGAAGTAATTTTGTACTGAAATTAATTGAATTGAATCAAATAATTTTATTATTTTCAATTTTTGTCACGAATTTTAAGAAAAATTTCTGAAAATAATTGGCTTTTTTCGATTAATTTCACTGAAATTTTTTAAATTAATTTAATTCTTTCAAGAAATTTAATTAAAAATAATTTAATTCTAATAAAAAACTTTATGAATATTTTTGAAAATAATCCAATTTTTTTAAACAATTTAATTAAAATGTCAAGAAATTTAATTAAAAATAAATTGAAAATAATTATTTTAAAATAAAACAAATTTTAACAAAATTATTGAAAACAATTAATTCTTTTGAGAAATTTTATTAAAATTCTATTCAAAATAATTGACTGCTTGCAAAGTACTTTATTAATTGTAAAAATAAGAAAATAAGATTAAAAACAAGAAGGAAAATAATATAATTGCAAAAATACAAATTCAATTGTTTGAATGAAAATTTAGACACTTTCGAGTAATTTAATTCAAACTGCACTGAAAATAATTAAATTCTTCTAAAAATTGTTTTCAAAATTCTTTTAAAAATCTCAATTCTTTCAAAGGAATTTAATTATTCATGAAAATAATTGAATTCCTGGCAAGAATTTTATTAAAATATTTGATAATAATTTAATTGTTTTGAAGAAAATTACAATCCTTTCGAGAAATTCAGTTAAAATTCTATTGAAAATAATTAAATTCTTATAAAGAATTGTATTAAAATTTTGTAAAAAAAATTGAATTGTTTCGAAGATTTTTATTTAAGATCATAAATTTTTTTTAAACAATAGAATTCTTTTGAGAAATTCCATTTAAATTGTATTAAAAATAATTAAATTCCTGCGAAGAATTTCGTTATTTATGAAAGTAATTGCATTGTTTTAAATAATTTTATAATATTTTTGAAAATAATAAATAATAATAGTTAAAAAATGAATTTTTTAAAAATTTGATACTGAAATCAAAAAATAGAAAAAAGTTTGAAATTTGCAAAATAACAATAAATCAAAAAATCGCTTTTCGCGCGGGTAAAATTTGCTAGTAATTGTACAAATATTATAATTAATAAATATCACAATAATTAATAAATAAAATAACTATTATAACATTTAATAATATTAAAGTAAAATTTAATACGTTTTTCAAAATTTTTATCAATTTTTAATAGTTTGTTTTTCTTCTATTCTAATTTTAATTGCAAACAATAATAATTTTCATAAACTAATCTATTTTCTTTCTTTCCAGAAACAACGTCAGATGACAGCAACTATGAGACACTCTACTCCTATCAGATCGATGACTTTAGTACAGATTCAGAGGCTGAGGAGGAAAATTGTGATAGTACGCAAATTTCGAGAACGATTTTCAATGAAAATTTGGAACCACCAACGAGGCCAACGCCACCACCGCCTAGAGAAGCAAGTCTCACGCAGTCCTTGGGAAGGAGGATGAAAATACTCCGACGAACGTGGACCATCACCAAGGGAAGTTTGGGACGAATGCGTCGACGAACCTCCGGGGACGATTCAACTTACAAGAGTGTTAATAATCATTCAGTCACGAATAACGACAACAGTAAATATTTCAGTTTTAAGAAGCACTTTAGAAAAAGTATCTCCGGCCTCTCGACATTCTATCTCGAGAATAATCAGGAAAATGGAAACGTGAAGGACAATCAGAGCAACAGTAGTATCAAGGAGGGAATTTATAGTAACAGTAATTGGTACACGGACACTGATATTTGGAGAGATGACAGCAGTTCCTTGCAATCTGAAGTTAATAGCGCTGGTAATGATTTCGTTTTCTTATTTTCCTCCATTTTATTTCATAGCAAGATTTCTTGATACAATCAAGAACTATAAAAAGAAACTTTTAATAATTGAAAATTTCTTTTTCTGTTTGAATTTCAAATTGTTAATGTAATTCGAAAACAATCAAGAACTGTTTAAATGACAATTGTAATAATAGTTTAGAAATTTTTTCTGTACTCGAGTCGGTAAATGTAATTGACATTTGATTAAATTGACAAATGAGGCGTGGTAATAAATTTCAGTTAGTTTGAGAATTAAATTGTTGTCAAAGTAGAAAGTTAACTGTCAGTGCTTTCACATTGTTAATTAGGCTTCCTTCTGTTTGTCAATCAGCGCTGAAGATCTGACGATTATTGTTTTCTGTCTTTCGGTGAGAAACTGAGGCTTATTGTTCGCTTCTGGGTTTTAATTCATATAAATTGCGAATAGTTTTTAGCTCACATTTTTTGACCTCGTTATGGTAGAACTAGTTTTTTTTTCTTCTCATCATCTTGGATAGTTGATAATTTTTTTTCACTAGTCATTCATTCATTCTCTTATGATGATAACTTTTATTTTCTCCTCTAAACGTAAAAATGACTTTTGTAATAAAAAATTTAAAAGATAATGAGTAATTATTTTAATTAATCATTAAAGCAATCATTTATTATTGTTTTATCCATTTTGTACGAAATGGATAAAAATTTTTGAGAACTAATTTAATCTAATCTAATCTGTTTAATCGAATTTTTCAGATCACTACAGCGTTTTGATGGAAGAACCATTGTATCAATTTTATGCCGCGGCCGCCGCGAGAGTTGCCTTTGAATCCGATTCTGATGGTTATGAAGAAGTTGAAGATATCACACCATCCTCGGCTGCTATGGAACTTGCTAAACCTGGACATCGAACATTATGGTGTCAAACTCCTCAAGTTATTCACAGTGGTCTTCTACGTGAGTTATTTTTTTCATAGATAATAATTGATTATTAGAAGCGCTATAGTTTTTTTTTTAAATAATTTAATTTCAAAATGTTTTTAATTAAATTAAAGTATTTCGAAATTTTGATTGTAGTTGTAGCACTGTAATTATATTTGAATAGTTATTCTAAAAAATTATTAAGTTATTATTTTCCTAAAAATTTATTAAATTTCTGAATAATTTTATTTAAAAATTCTAAAAATTAATTTAATTTCAGAAGAATTACATTTGTTATTTTTAAAAATAACTAAATTTCAAAAGCTTTTTAAATTGAAATTATTTAAGATATTCTAATTCCTGTGGAAAAATAAATTAGTATTTAAATAATTTTGTTAACAAAAATTATTCAATTAAACAATATTAATCTTGCGAGAAATTTTAATTAAAATTTTTTGAAGATAGTTAAATTCACATTGCTATCTTAATAATTTATTAAGATTTAATTAAATTTTCAATTGATTGGAAATTATGTTAAATAATAAATTTTATATTTTAAAGAATTTTATTGTTATTATTTAATAAATTTATTAAATTATAAGATGTATATTAAATAACGATGTATAAATATAAAAGAAAGTATTAAAAGAATATTAAATTCATATTAAAAGATAGTTTCTAAAATTCAACTTTTAATTTACAGAGAGTTTAACCGTGGAGGAGAAAAAAATGCAGGAGGCAAAATTCGAAATAGTAACATCAGAAGCCTCGTACTTGAATTCCTTGAGAGTTCTGAATAATGAATTTGTCACTAATAATGAACTAGTTAATGAGACACTTACTCAAGTGGAACGAGATAAACTCTTTGGTGGAGTTTCGTGTGTTCTAATGTCATCAGAGAGATTTCTTGCGGAAATGGAAAATGTGTGGAAAGAAGATCCAATGCTACTAGGCTTGCCAGATGTTTTACTTAAACATGCAGAAAGAAGTCTTGCCATATACGTCACTTATTGTTCAAGCCAAGTTAGCATAGACAGTACATTAAAGGAATTGCGGTAAATAAAAAGAAATACTTATCTACAAAACACTTTATTTTCAAAATAATTTTTGTGAAGATTAAAACAATTTTTTAAATAAAATTTTAAATTTTTTAATGAAAATTCTTATTCTCATTCTTATTAATATTCGTTAATAAGAATTCTTATTCTTGTTAATATTCGTTAACAAGAATTCTTATTCTTATTTATATTCGTTAACAAGAATTCTCATTCTTATTAATATTCAATAATAAAAATTATTTTTGAAATATTGAATTAATTTCAGTTTAAATAATTTGTATGGAAATTCTTTCAGAGCTAGGAAAGGGTTAAAATTTTTAGAAGTCGTTTCACGAATTGAAATGCGACCATCTTGTCAAAGTCTCTCGTTACATTCGTTTTTGATGCTTCCAATGCAGCGAGTAACAAGGTAATTTTAGTTTTGTATTATTAAAATTCAACTATTTAACCAAAAAATTAAAAATGCGTAAGAAAGATACTTCATTAAATTAAGAACATTTTTATTTTTTTTGAATAATTATTATATCAAATTTAAAAACAAAAAATATCTTTTTATTTCAAAAAGTGTGGGAAAAATGTTCTTTTATTAAGGAATATTATAATATTCGGTTCCTTAATTTATAAATTTGTAATAAATTATCGTATGAAAAATGAGAATGTATAAAAAAAATATACAAATTTTAGATTACCTTTATTGGCTGATGCTGTTTTATCGAAGATACCAATGAATCATCAAGAAAGAGCTTCCTGGGAAAGAGTTTTATCACATCTAAGTTTTGTTGTTGCCGAATGCAACGAAGGAGCAAGAGCCGCGAGTCAATTAATTGAAATGGAAACTTTAGCAAGGTAAATAAATAAATCGATTTATTTCTATATAAATACATTTAATCATTGCTACAATTCTCTAAAAGTATTCTATTTGAATACAGTACAATTTCAATTAAATTTTTTGAAAGAATTTAATTATTTTCAAAAATTTCCCAAAAAAATTTTCGAAATATGTAATTTAATTATTTTTATGAATAATAACCAGAAAAATATGAAAATCGAGTTAATTAAAACACTTTTTCCGTTTTTCAGAAAATTAGAATACTCTCCAAAAGTGCCGCCCATCGATTTAAGGGAACGAAAACTCATTCGCAGTGGAACAGTAACACAATTGTCTATGAAATCAGACACGGAATATAAACTGACTTTTGGAAAAAAATTCCAAAAGACTCCTCTTTTTCTTCTTTTGCTCACAGATTATCTTCTAGTCACAAAACTCAAAGCCAGGTGTGTATTTATATTGAACTTATTATGAAAATTAAAAACTGAAAACCTAGACTAACTTAGCCAGGGATTCGATGAATTTAATGATTAAAGTTAAAAATAATTTTTAAAAGTAAAAATTAAAAAACTGGAGGAGAGAAATTAAAGGAAACAATTATTTCAGTAATCATGAAGACACGTATGCAGTGATAGATTTGTGTAAACGAAGTCTCGTTGCTCTGGAGTCGGTTCCGGAGAATTCACCATTTTCGGGACGACACGCAATGGTTTTAACGCTTCTCGAGAATCATTTGGAGCGACAAATGGAATATGTCATCACTTGTGAAAGCGATACGGAGAAAGAGAGATGGTTGGACGCTGTGTCACCTCCAAAATCAAATCTTGTTGGTGAAACTTTATACGAGTCGTGGGATTGTCCTCAAGTCATGGCACTTTATTCTTATTCCCCAGGACAACCCGACGAACTGGCAATGCAACCCGGTGAGAAAAAATCTATTTCTTAATTTTTTTTCTTTTTTTTTACTCAAAAGTAAAAAAAAAGATTTTTAAGTACAAAAATATATTAAAAAATTGCAATAAATTTTTGTTCTTAAGAATCTTTTTTTCTTTACTTTTAAGAGAAATTGTCGCCAAGTAAACCTTCTTAACATTCTTCTTTGTATGTTTATGATCTAAATTAGAAAGTTAATTTTCAATGTAAATTGACTAGTTTACATTAAAAAAAAAATGTTTTTCCAGGAGATGTGATTAACGTCTCGAGAAAAATGGCAGATGGCTGGTACCATGGGGAAAAATTATTAGACGGCGAACAAGGCTGGTTTCCTGGAAATTATACAAAAGAAGTGGCCAGTGAACATGTGCGCGCTAGAAATCTAAAACAAAGGCATCGACTTTTGGCTTTGAATGGAAGTGTTTTGCAGCGACGAGCGAAACAATCCATGGCCATACACTAAATTCCAAGCAGGGTATACTAATTAAAACAAATTGTTGTAATTAATTGTTAATTTTTGTAAATTATTCCATTGTACAGTTTTTTTATATATAATTATCAATTAGACACTTGGTGTCATGTTGGTATAAAATATTGTATTGTAGGTAATAATAATTATATATTGTAATTAAACATAAATTATAGAATTGAAAAATTCTATAAAACTTTATTGTATAAAAAGCAGTGTAAAAAGACAATTTTTGTAACAAAAGTAAATGTCATTTTTTTATTTACTTTATATAAATACATTGTATTTATAAATATATTCAAGCTGTTTCGCAAATATTTATACATATATAAACGTCTCTTTTTTTTAATATATAAATATACTCAATGTATGAAAGGGAAATTTCATACTTCCATTCACGCAAAAATAGAATTCACAAGAAAAAAAAATTGTGATGTGTTTATATGGTAATCAGCCTTTAAAAAAATGGAATGAAATATACAAATTCTATTGTAACAGTCAAATAATTTCTTGATAAGTTAATTAACATTTACAAAAAGAAGAAAAATTCATCTTTGTTCAAAAATTCTTGTTTCATATTTGTTTCATCATTTTTAAGTACTAAATATACGTTTGAAAATTAAGTTTCAAAATTAGTTTTTTTCAAATTGATATTTTCTTTTTTCGCGTTTTTCTTTTGAATATAGAAAACTTATCACATGTTTAGAGAATAAAGATCATACAAAAAATATGTTAAACGAGAATTCTTTTTTAGTTAAAATAATTCTTATTTATAATATTAAATTCTCACTTTCGAATAACCAGATGGTTTTACCTCGAAGAGCTTTCTCACGAAATAAACCTGCAACACTGTTGTGGCAATTATTACAATCAATTGTGCAATTGACCAATTTTGAACGTACGAATTATTGTCTAACAATAAATTTAAATCTCGTGCCTCGCGTCCTCGACTCTGGTATTGAATTTGTAGCATTTCATTGATATTTTTCTCCACGTGCGTTATCGCCGACTGAAATTAATAAATTATTAATTATTAGTAAAAAGAAAAATTAAATTAGAAAAGACAGGGTTGTCACCAAAAAAATTCAAATATATTCAGAGAATTGAAAAAAATAGTTCTGAGAAATTCAATTATTTCCAAAAATTTAAATAAAATTTTTTTAAAACTTCTATTACTTATTTAAAAAAAATTTGATAAAATTAATAAAATTCTTCGTCAGATTTCAATTGTTTTCAATTTTTTAATAAAATTTCTCGATAGAATTTAATTTTTTTGAAAAAGTTTTAAAAAATTATGAGAAATTCAATTATTATTTTAAAAAATTTAAATAAAATTCTTCACAAGAAATTAATTATTTTCATGAATAATATTTTTCTCCGGAATTCAATTATTTTCACAAATAATATTGTTCACAGGAATTCAATTCTTTAAAAAAATTTTTAATAAATTTCATCGTAAGAATTAAATTATTTTCAGGAATAATAAAGCTCATCGCAGAATTTCAATTATTTTTTATACAATTTTAATCGAATTTCTTGAAAAATATAATTATTCTTAAAAATTTTATTAAAATTCGTCGAAAGAATTGAATTATTGTTATATATAATAGAATAATTCGCAAAAAGTCAATTATTTTCAAATTTTTTTTAAATTCTAGTCAAAATTTCAATTATCTTTATAAATAATGAAATTCTTCTCCAAAATTCAAATATTTTAATAAAATTCTTGGCAAAATTTCAATTATTTTCAAAAATTTTCCTCAATTCAATGATTTTTAATATCTACTACTTTAATAAAAATTTTCAAAAGAATTCAATTATTTAAAAAAAATTCTAATAAAATTTTACGCAAACAATTAATTGTTTTCATAAATAATAAAATTTTTTGGCAGCAATTATTGTCATAAATAATAAAATTCTTTTTAGGAATTCAATTATTTTCATGAATAATAAAACTCATTGCAGAACTTCAATTATTTTTAATACAATTTTAATCTAATTCCTCGAAAAATGTTATTATTCTTAAAATAATTTTTGATAAAGTTTTGATAAAATTCCTTATGAGAATTCAATTTTGAGAAACATTCAGTTATTCAATAAATTATTTAGTTTTCTATTTAAATAATTGAATTCTTGTAGAATTTTTTGAGATGAATTGATTTAAAAATGAATTTCAGTTAAACTTTTAGATAAAATTGAATATTAAAAGCATTATATCGTAAATTTTTAGAAATAATTGAATTTTTAAAAGGTTAAAACCGTTTTAAAAAGTAAAATCTTTGAAAATCTGAATTTTTCATGCTTTAAATTAACAATTCTGTAGAATTAATTTTTTAAAAAAGTTTAATTGAATTTTTTTTTAAATTACATCAAGTTTTTATTTTCTAATATGTATTTATTCGGATTAAATTATAAATGGATTTTAAAATTTTGAAAGAACTTTTTCAAAAATTATTGAAAATAATTTGTTTAAAGAAGAATTTTAGTTAAAAATTCTGAAAAATAATAATTGAATTGAAGAAAATAGTTTTGAAGAATTTAGAATAACAATATTCTTATAATATAAAATGATTTTATCACTCGGTCTTCTTCTTCACCATTTTTTTCTTCTTCGATCACTCCGAGTCTTCGACTCGGAGTAATAGATATTTTCATGTTTTATAATAATATTTTTATAAGTTATTGAATTTCAAAAGTTTTCAATTAAAAATTTTTGACAATCTTAATTCCTATGGGAAAATAATAATGAAAAAGTGAATATTTTTTATGAAAATAAAAAACAAGGGAATTACTGATTCAAATTATGAATTGACTAAATAACGAATTCTTTAGTCGTCTAATTTGATTTTTCGGTAGCTACTTTTTTTAGTCTGAAAGCTACTTTTTTTTAAATTAATTCTTGAGTGCGAATATTACTTTCACAATGTATTTGAATTTCGTTTAAAAATAAATGAATTTAAATTTTTTAAAATTAATACAATTTTAAAAAATAGAAATAAAAATAAAAAAATCTATTCTTTTTTTTAAAGCATTGATTTCTAGTTTTTAAAATTTTGTTTTATTTTGAAAAAAAGTTATCTTGTGTGTAATGAGAAAATTACCGTGAAATTCTCCACTGAGAGATTCATTTCTTCCAACTCTTTCGTGAACTTTTCCCATTGATCGTATCTGTAATTTAAAAATTATATTATTAGATTCTATTATTAGAATTCAAGTTAATATTTAATTAAAATAGAAAATTAAGAAAACGCTATAAATTTTTTAATAGATTTCAAGAAGGATTAAAATTACCTGATAACAGTGATGTATAAATTTACTAATTTTCCAGCAAATCTTGAAAATTGGTTATCGATACAAACACTGTAGTAACCACCATTTGTCGATTGATCCTGATAATCAGCGTTCGCTTTCCATTGATAAGGATGAACTATTTCCCCTGATGGATTTCTGACAGCGAAACCGGCTTTTCCATCACCTCCCCGAAGAACCTATTACAAACATTTAAACGGATTAATAATTTTACAATTCCTTTAATTTATTTTCTAGACTTGAAAATTAATTTCAGAATAAATGATTAATATTTGCCAAAGTAATAAATGATAAACAACACTGAGAAGTTTTATATTTAATTATTTATCGTTACTAAATATTGATTTTATATTCTTGGTGTTATTTTCAGAATTTTCAAAAAATTCCCCAAGTTTTTTTCCCAAGAGAAAATTCGACAAACAATTTTATCTTGTAGACGAAAGAGAAATGAAATCTAAACAAAATCGATAATTTAAATAATGATAATAAAATTTTAATTCCCAGTTAAAAAGAATTGTATGTTCATTTATAAATTGTGATGAGAAATTTCGATTTGTACCCATATGGAACTACACAGCTGGCAAACAGTTAACTTTCAGAGTAAATTAAATCATTTCTTCTTAAAAAATAAATATAATACTACCATTTGCTTTGCTTTTTACTAAAAATAGTCTCATTGTGTCAAAGGAAAAAAAATGAAAGAATTATAAAATATTAATAAATAATTACCTGGAAGCTGACGTAGAAAGTGGCTCCAGGATTCACAAATTGAAAATAACAATCCTCCTTTCCAGGGTCAATATGGACCTTGTAGTCCATAGCTACAGCCGGCAAGGATTCATACCATGGTCTACTTGTCTCAGTTTTCGCCAGGGTAACAATTAACCCAGTGAAAACAAAAATACGTGCGATTAGAAGCATTGCACGAATTATTTTACCATCACGAACTCTTAACCATTTCCATAAGCACTTCCCGTTTCAATGGCTTTCAAACCTTTCGAAATATTAATTTTTGTACAGTTTCATCTGCATTTCCTCTTTATTTATTCACATTCATCTAAAGCTATCTTTCAATTGGTGGAGAAGCCGACGAGCGTCATTAAAAGCAACTGCGCCTGCGCCACTAAATCTCCCATTGGTACAAAAAGCGCGGTTATTTCAAATAATTTAGATTTCAATCATTTAAATTAAAAAAATAATTTTATAAATGAATATTAGACTTGGAAGAAAGTAATTTCGATACTTAAATACTATTAGGGAACTTAACAATTAATATTATATAGACAATAAAAATTGTATCGATTCGAATTATTAGTTTGTTTTATAGGTTATGTTGTCATCGAAAGGTTATGTTCGTAGTCAACGTGCTCCAGAAAAACATTGATATTGCCAATCATTTAGACGATTTACTCGCATAAAAATATATTTTCTTCTAAAAATTACTGATTGTTAACTAGTTTAATATGTTCCTGATCCGAAGAGCAATTTTATCGAGACAAAACTTAACTTTAAAGTTAATTCAAGATCAAATAAACTCCAAAAATTTTGATGCAACTTCATTCACTGGTGGTGTGAGATTTTGTCAACAACAAAGATTTTGCTCTTCAGAACTTAAACAACAATCAATTCCAAAAGATAAAGAGGTTAAGAAACATCCTCTGGGCACAACAAACGTAACAAAAATGAAATTGATATTCACGTGTAAAAAGTGTTCGACGAGAAATAATAAAATAATTTCAAAGTTGGGCTACGAAAAAGGTGTTGTTATTGTACGTTGTGATGGTTGTAGTAACAATCATTTAATTGCTGACAATTTGGGATGGTTCGCCGATAGAGATGAAAAAACAAACATCGAATATATTCTCAGGAAAAAGGGTGAAACTGTTCGAAGAATACCACACGATTCTGACGGTTATATGGAATTTGTCACCAAGGAGATTCTCAAGGAATTTCAAAAACAACAAAAATCAGATGAATCCTTATTGGAAAACGAACAATTAGTGTCGGAAAATAATAGAAAACAACAGGAATCAGAGTCAACTGAACAAAAAGACTCGGACAAAAAAGATTTAAAATAAATTTTTTTTGAGAATAGTATAAAAATTTATTATAAAATTGTTTAAATAACATACAAAATAATCGCAGTGTAAATTTTCTTGTATATAGATACGTAAGTAAAATATTTGGAAAATATTTTTTTTATTGTCTACGCGATGAATTTTAAACCGAAATCAATTTTTAACAGAAAAAACTTCACTTTCAATTTGTTTTTAATTTGATGTAAGTTAAAATTAAATTATTAAATTAATACATAGAGCGGAAAACTTAAATAACTATTTTTAAAATTCACTGTTTTTCATTTTTGATTTACTTTGCCCATATGATTAAAACAAAATCACTGGTTATTTTAATTAAAAAACTGAAATAAAGATTGAAATATTAAAATGATAATTATTACGATCAGTAATTTATATATCAAATAAATAATTTCTAAATCTATAATATTGAATTCCGACAATGTTAACTAGTTTTCATTAAATCAAATATATGGCGACATCATTGGCAAATGACAGAATTCTAGAAATGCAATAAAAATCTTGAGCGTTGTTATCTTTTTTTTCTTATATTCTATCGTAGTTGTGTTCAACTTTCGCAAATATTTTTTTATAAACAAAGTTAAACAATTGACAATTGTTTTGAAGTTTTTTTAATATTGTTTGGCTTTATTCCTTTCGACAATTTTCCATGTAGTATAAACAGCAACAAACAAAAAAATTGATATTTGAATCAATTGATAAAATTTTTAAACGTTTTTATAGAATCACAATTTTTTATATAAAAGAATTTTAAATCACTTTGGAAACTTAAACTTCAAACGATTTTAATCTAATTTTTAATTTTTAATCTAAATTTGGTTAAAGAAATTTTTAAAAATTTTATTTAAAAAAATCTAATTTTTGATTATTCAGCATTGCATGGAATTTATATTAATTGAAAATAATTTCTTATAGGGTGACCACAATTTATCGGCGGTCATAAAATTTGCTGCTTTTACTACAAAGACGCGATATTCCTAGAAATCATTCTTTGGTCATTCCTGAAACCTATTCCAGTATTTTTATCTTAATAAAATACATTTAAACTTGTAGAATGTGATGCAACAATTTTTTATACTTAAAATAGTAACTGGTATTTCAACTTGTGTGGCATATTATTATTTTCTTTTTTTCAATGGAATAGTTTTCGTCAACTTCATATCTACAACGCATTTCTTTTTTTTCCCTCTTTCTTAATATAATATATAAGTTGCGAAATTCTATAACAATTAACAACAATAATATTTAATAATATTCGTAAGAATTTTACTAAGTACGCAAAGTGACTTTTTTAAAGTCACAGAATCAAATAGAATTTCATAAAATTTGGTTTATATCATCACTTAAAGTAATTGAGAGAGCTGAAGTTTTGTTACAAATTGAACTTGAAATATTAACGAAATAAAAATAATTCACATAAATATTTACTTTTTTCTATCTCTTTAAAAAAAATATTTTTGAAAATATCATTTAGTTTTGAATTCCTTGTGAATTTTCTATTTTGCATAAATTATTTTGCACAAAACTTCGAGTTCTTTTAAAATTACAGCACGTATTAATAAGGCACTAGAATTGATTTTTGATCAGTCATTATTCACGTTTGTATTGAAAACACAACGAAAAATGATTCTTCAAAACTTCATTTCCTGAGCTTAACTCTTCGTAAGTAAAAAAAAACTTAATAATTATAGTCTTGATAAATTTAAAGAATATATAAAAAGATAAAGCTAATATATCCGAAAATTCGACTTTAATTGTCTCGCTCTCGCGAGGAAATCAAATCGAATCATACTTGGTCATGTTGATCAATTATCATATCATTTTTGTTAATGTATTTAAAAATAAGAGAGTGCAATTTCTATTTAATTGTGCGACAAGATTTTTACTTATTTAGTCAATATTTTTTTATTTACTGCAGTGAAGTTCACCACTTAAATAATCAACGATTTAGAAGAGAAAATATTTTTCTAAGCAAATTTTTATCGATATTTTCGCTTAGAAAATTTATTCTGATCAACTATTTTAGGCAGAAATATAAATATAATTATAAATGAAAGAATTTTATTACTATTTGAGTATAGAAAATATTTTTCTTGAATCGTTGATTGAATTCCATTTTTTTTTTAATTTGAATTTTCAATTATTTTTGCGAACATCTAATAGAAATTTTCTACGTTGGCGAAGTTCACAATGTTTATATTCAACAATTTAGAAGAAAAAGAATTTGTCTAAGCACATTTTTAGAAATTTCCGCATGGAAAAATGGAACATTTGTAAACAAAATTTTCTGATCAACTATTTTAGACAGAAGAATTTTTAAATGGAAGAATTTTATTGCTTTTTGAGTAGAAAATATTTTTTCTTCAATCGTTGATTGAATTAAAAATTTTTGAGTATTAATTTTTAATTATTTGTACGAATTGCTTTATTAAAACTATTTTTTAAGTTCGCGTAGTTTACAATGTTTACAATCAACGATTATGAAGAAAGAAATATTTTTCTTGGTAAATTTTTAGATATTTTTGATTTGAAAAATTTGTAAATGAAAGAATTCTATTATTTTCTGTTTGGAAAATATATTTTTATTCAATCGTTGATTGAATATTTCATTTGGAATTTCGAATTATTTGTACGAATTGTTTTACTGAAGCAATTTTTTACGATCTCGAAATATTTATGACAAAATTCTACTAGAATTCAATTATTATTTAAATACAAAAAATAATTTATTGAATAATTTTTATTGTTGAAAGAAAATAATGTTTCTTAAAATTGAATTCTTATAAAGAACTATATCAACAAAAATTTTAAATAATTGAATTCTTTTGACTAATTTTAATAAAATTTTTAAGAATAATTAGATTTTTTCCAGAAATTCGATTAAAATTTTATTAAAAATAATTGAAATTCTGCGATGAGTTTTACTATTTATGAAAATAATTGAATTCCTAATAAGAATTTTATTATTTACCAAAATAATTGAATCCCTGTAAAAATTGTATTATTTATAAAAATAATTGAATGATTGCGAAGAAATTCAAACAAAAAATTGTAAATAATGAAATTCCTGTGAAATTTTTATTATTTTTTGAAAATAATGAAAGGTTTGTATAGAATTTTATTGAATTTTTTTTAAAATAATTGAATTCTTTTGGAAAATTTTACTAGAATAGTAGATACCTATTAAAAATCATTGAATTGAGGAAAATTTTTGAAAATAATTGAAATTTTGCCAAGAATTCCTTGGAAGAATTTTTTTATTTATGAAAATAATGAAATTCTCGCAAAGAATTTTGTTAAAATTTTTTTAAATCCTAATTAAATTCTTTTGAAAAATTTATTTTAATTTTTTCAAATTAATAGGGTCTTCTTAATAATTTTGATTGAAAATTTTGAAAGCAATTGAATTTTATAGAGAAGAATTATTTTTAAAATTATATATTGAAAATAATTGAATTTCTGAGAAGAATTTTATTATTTGTAAAAATAATTTAATTCTTGCGAAGAATTTTACTATTTTTAAAAATAATTGAATTGTTCCGAAGAATTTATTAAAATTTTAGAAAATAAATTAATTTTATGTTAATATTTGAAAATTTAAATTCTTTCGAGAAATTCTATTTAAAATTGCTTTAAAAAGAATTGAATTTCTTCAAAGGATTTTACTATTTATAAAAATAATTGAATTTTTGCGAAGAATTTAATTACTTTTGAAAATAATTGTATTTCTGCAATCATTTGTAATTTCTCTAAAATTATCTAAATTATATCGTACAATTTACGGACTTTACGGACCTTTTTTTTAAAAAAACGGACTTTTACGGACTTCAAGCAAAGTTATGGACTTTTACAGAATTTGCGGTCCTAGTTCGAGCCCTGCAGAAGGCAATTATTTGATTATTTTGAATTTTTTAAGTTGTTCTTTTTCTTTTTTTAGCCTCTTGTATAAACAAATAGCCATATTTTTCAAATTATTAGCGAAAACGAGTAAAAAATTTTCAAGATACAATCTTTTCTTAATAGAAAATTAACTTTTTTCTATTAAATATTCTTTCATTTTGTTGATAAAAAAGGGGAACTTCAAAGTTGAAATATCGCACAATTAAAAGAAATTGTCGGCTAAAAAATTCGTTTTTCAAAAAAGAAAAACAGCATTTTAAACTCTCTTGGGTTTTGAGACAATTGCGTATTCAGTATCGTTATAAAGCTTATATTCAGGGTCTGTGTTGTTAGCGGTTTTTTTTCTAATTACACCGTAACCTAAATGACTATCATCAGCGAGTCTCACAGCGCTCATTTCATTGACCATTTGCGTATAATTCTCAACTAAATCATAATTATTTTGACTGTGATCATTTGCGTCTGATATTGTTTGAACAAGTGGCAGTGATCTTGGTATTGTAATATTTGGAGTTCTATAAGCGGGATTTGGATCGGACTTATGAATAGTGCCGAAATATTGAAGTTTATCATAATCAGAGTCATCGGACTTGATTGGAAATGTATTGTGAATGATTGGTGAAATTGGTGAATTGGCAGTGGTTGCATCATTACTGTTTAACTTACTTCTCACTGAACCCTGTGAACTGAGTGGCAGTGGCGTGACAGTTTCGTACGGTGAATCGTCATCTTTATTCGAATCACTCGACGAGGCGTTCAATCTCTCCATGTGTGGTACCCTGTCGATGCCGTGTGTTCGCCAGGCGTCATTTCTCACTTCGACGAGATCGTAGGAGTGCTTGTCGTTTTGTGAACTTGAATTACTGGAACTGTCGTGATCGTGGTTTCCAATTGGATGTAGGCGGCGATATTTTCCTCGTGTCGATGTCTCGGGGAATTCGAGTTCGAGGTGCTTTTTGTCGAGGACGGTGGTGAATATTGCTTTGCGGGGGGGTTTCATTGGTTTTTGTTTTGGAATTGGCGGCGGGGGTTTGAATAGTTGGGTGGATTCGATGGAGGAGGAGGAGTTGAGGAGTTTTTGAGATGAGGTGGAGAAATCGATGTCGATTAGATGACTGGAACTGTTTGGTGATGGTGGCAATGGTGATCGTGATCTTGCCTCCATTGATAGGGCGGCGTGAAATTGTGCATCGTTGCACTCTATACTTGGACTAGTTTCACCGCTGAGCAATTTTTTCATGTACTTCATTTTCGACTCGATACAGCGGAATATTTCTTGTTGATTTTTGTGCTCGAGACGAAATGAACCGGCGCCTGATTCACATTTTCTACCGGCCTCGAAGGTGAATGTTCCATCACGGTAGCCGTATTTTCTTATGAATCTGTAGGGCCAGGTGAAGAGGGGTGTTTCGCCGTTTAGTAATTTGATTTCTGCCGCGGCGACAATTAGAGTGTAATTCTTCGGCTCAAGACCGCAGAGTTTGGAGGCCTCGGTCTCGACAAGTTTCACGGAGAAAATTCCCTCGCCACTTGTGCAATATAAATCATTGTCCTCCTCTATTGTTTGACTCGAGGCTGTGTCTTTAAATGCCACGGATTGAAAGGCGCTCATCCAACTGGTCATTTCGGTTTCCGAGAAGCAACCAAAATGATGGATACCCGATTTTGTGACAACCTGTATATTTGAAAATTCAATTATATAAAATGTAAATTTATATAAAAAATCCTTGTCTAATTAATATACAAAATCCTTGTCTAATAGAAAATATTCTTCCACATTCAAATATACTTTGTAATTAAGAAATATTTCAGGCTTCGCACTCGAGAATTAATTTTAAAAAAGTAGCTTTCAGACTGAAAAAAGGAGTAAAAAGTAGCTATCGAAAATTTTACGACTAAAAAAATTCGTTAATTCTTTAAAATTATTTTCATCAATTCAATTCAATTATTATTTTCCAGAATTTTTAACTAAAATTCTTCTTTAAACAAATTATTTTCAATATAATTTATGAAAAAGTTCTTTGAGAATTTTCAAATCCATTTATAATTCAATCCGTATAAATACATATTAGAAAATAAAAACTTGAAATAATTTCGAAAAAAATTCAATTAAACTTTTTTAAAAAATTAATTCTACAGAATTGTTAATTAAAAGTATGAAAAATTCAAATTTTCAAAGATTTTAATTTTTAAATGGTTTTAACCTTTTAAAAATACAATTATTTCTAAAAATTTACGATATAATGGTTTTAATATTCAATTTTATCTAAAAGTTTAACTGAAATTCATTTTTAAATCAATTCATCTCAAAAATTCTATGAGAATTCAATTATTTAAATAGAAAACTAAATAATTTATTCAATAATTGAATGTTTCTCAAAATTGAATTGTCATAAGGAATTTTATCAAACCACAAATTTTTAAATAATTGAATTATTTCGACGATTTTTTATAAAAATTTTAAGAATAATTACATTTTTGGAGTAATTCGATTAAAATTGTATTAACCTTCGGAGAACACACCTCTTTTTAGGTCATTTTTTAATGCTCAACCAATTTTGAACTGTTCATCTGCTTAACCTAAGGATTTTTTGAAAATCAAGGAATTCGATTAAAATTGTATTAAAAATAATTGAAATTCTGCGATGAGTTTTATTATTCCTGAAAATAATTGAATTCCTAAAATGAATTTTATTATTTATCAAAATCATTTCTGTAAAAAATTTTAGTATTTATGAAATTAATTAAATGTTTGCGTAGAATTTTATTAAAAAATTGAATTCTTTTGGAAAACTTTTAACAATAATTGAATTTTGGAGAAAAGTTTTATTATTTTTAAAGAAAATTGAAATTTTTAATAGAATTTCTTAAAATTTTTGAATATAATAGAATTTCTGCGAAGAATTTTACTACATATAACAATAATTGAATTCTTGCAACGAATTTTATTAACATTTTTTTAAATAATTGAATTCATGGAAAAAATTTTATTATTTGTAAAAATAATTGAATTTATGCAAAAAATGTTATTACATTTTTTTAAATAATGAATTTTTTGCAGAATTTCTTATTAAAATGTTTTAAAATAATGAATTTCTTTTTCGGGAAAATAATTACAATTGTATTATAAATGGATGAATTCTTAGAAACAAATTTTATCAAAATTATTAAAAATAGTTGATTTTTTTCGGAGAATTTTATAAAAATTCTTTTAAATAATTCATTTTCTTCAAAAAATTTTAAATATTATTTCAAATAATTGAATTTCTGTCAAAATTTTCTTAGTTATGAAAATAATTGAATTTTTGAGAAGAATTTTCTTATTTATGAAAAAAATTGAATTCCCTTGTCAAATTTCACTAAAATAGTTGATATTGAAAATAATTGAATTTCAGCCAAGAATTTTATTATTTTGAAAAATATTTATATTCTTGCGAAAAAAGTTTCTTAAAATTTTCAAAAACAGTTGAATCGTTTCAAAGAATTTCATTAAATGTTTTTGAAGTGTTTAATTTATGAGAATACTTTTTTTATTTTAATTATTGTTCGATGTAAAATGAGACTAAAGTCAGCAACGTTTTTAAAAACGAAACTGAAAAATTAATGCGACTATTTATTATATTTTGGTTACAAATTCTTGTTACTTTCAAGCAACTGTCATTTAACTAACAATTAATTTCTTAAAAATTAGACAAATTTGACTTGAAAAAAAATTTGTTTTTGATTTTTAGTTTTTAAAAACGTTGAAAACTTTAGCTTCACGGATTTAAAGTATAGTGTAAATTCTAGAAAAAAAAAGAAAATAGTTGCTTTTAGTGTCTTAAATGTAAAAAAAGTATCCAAATTGTAGCAAATCGTAAAAAAAGTAGAAAAATAGTAGGTTTTCAGTAGATGAGTGCGAAGCCTGGATATTTACAAAATAAATAAATTGTCAGTGTATCAGACTTACAGTGAACACATTCGGCTGATTAATAGGTGCAATTTTAACACATGCTTCGAGTGTTATAATCCGTTGGGTAAGTTGTGTCAAAGCCTCATCCTGATTATCGTATATCTCCAATCTATCAATTCCATAATTACTAGCTCTGAATAATTGACAAAACTTTTTATGCCAACTTTTCTGCAAAAATATAGAAATATTATTATTATAATTATAATATTAGTTAATAGTTATAATATTAGCATTAGAAATTATAACAAGTACAGGGTGGTCACAAGTTTCAGTTTATCAATTTCCCTGACAATTTACTGACATTAAAATTATTTTCCCTGACAAAATTCTTTTCACAGGAAAATATGAGAGTTTACGGAAAATGAGTAAAATTTATGAAATTTAATAATTTCTAAAAATTACAATTATAACCCTTCCTAAATTTAATTATTTTCTATAATTTTCAACTAAACTTCATCTCTAAATCAATTATATAATTTATTTTAAATAATTTTTCAAAAGTTGTTCGTGAATTAAATTATTTAAATACGAAAATTCAATTTCTTATAATAATTGTAACTGTCCATGTTTTTTTCTTAAATTTATTAGGGTATAATATTTTCAAAAAATAAAAATAATCAAATTTTTGAAGAATTTTAATTATAAATGTGACCATGATTTCTCCGAAATTTTAATATGTCCAAAAAAATTAATTTTTATTTGCTTTATTCGAAGATAATTAAATCTTAAAAAATTATGATAACAAAATTCTAAGAATTAAGTTGTTTTTAAAAATATAATAATTTAATAATTTTTAATAAGTCCAAAAAAATTAATTTTTATTTGCTTTATTCGAAGATAATTAAATCTTAAAAAATTATGATAACAAAATTCTAAGAATTAAGTTGTTTTTAAAAATATTTTATTGTAATTTTTCGAAAAGAATTGGATTTCTTAAAAGAGTTTTTGTATTATTTAAAAAAACAAATTAATTTTTTGATGAATTTTAATGAAATATTTTTTATATTCTATTATTGAAAATCTTTTTAATTGTACATTTCGAAAATTTAAATATAAAAATGATTCAAAAATAATATATGAAAAATTTGTTTATAGTTATTTTTCGTACTATAAAAGTCAAAATGAGTTACATTTAATACTAAAAAATATATTTTGTTGCAATATTTGTAAGAAAAATCGAAAAAGTTGCAATTTTTGAAAATAAGTCGAAAGAAATCTGAATTTTCTAAATTTCCCTGACAAAAGTTGTTTTTCCTGACATTTCCCTGACTTTACTGACATGTGGCCACCCTGAAGTAGGAAAAATAGAATAGAATAGAGAAAATACATAAGATTGTAAACAAAAATAAACACTCTTGCAAATAATCTAAATTTGCAATTCAGAACAAAAAAAAAACAAAAGTCGAGCTAATCGTAAAATTATTTCTAAATATTTAATAGATAAAAGGTAAGCACTGCTTTTGTGTATAGCATAAAATCCCATAATGTTATGCATACACCTATTCAAAGATATCACTAACTAACCTTGAGCTGGCCTAACATTCCTTGAGGTGGAAAAAGCAACATCCCTTGTTGCACAGGTTCTTCAACAATCATTTTTAAAATTTATATAGAAAAAAAATGCAAACGTGCGATCAAAGTTGAAATTCAATTGTCACTTTTGATAAAAAATTGACTATTTTTTTACTTTCACTCTATACCTTATTCTGTCACTATTTTTCTTTCTTCTTCTAACACATTTTCTTTTCTTTTTCGTTCGTTCGCCTCTCATATATACAATATAATGTGTGAATATCTGTTGACAGTTTTCAACAAAAGCAATATAAACTATTGACAAAATTTCAACCCATTGCAATTTCCATTAGCATGACAACTTTTCTATGAATCACCGGAATAATCAAATTGAAAGAAAATCAGATTGTTGCCACTGACGCGTCTATTAATTACGTGGATTTTTAGTTTAAAAAAAATAAACTATATAGGCGTATATACACCACATATTTCTGCGGATTCCAACCTCACAACCACGACTATTAACCTCTGTCTGCAAACAATCTTTACCGAGCGAACATTCACGATGATTTGCCGAAAACTCCCGAGTGGCGTCGTAAGTGTTGCAATTTTTTTTTGGAGGGAAATTTAAATTCAAGTACTACGTAAATGGAAATAGCGATTAATTCAAATTTTGAAATAATGGTACAAAATTCGAAATAAAGAATTGCTAATAAAGAGACAAGGTAATTTAAAATTAAAGTTAAATGAAATGTAAACATTTTTTTTCAATTATTGTATTTTAAATAAATACTGTTTAAATATATTTGTTTTAGTATAAATTCATATTTAAAAAAATCGATTTTCTTTAAAAAAGTGATTTAGAATTTATGATCTCAAATAAATAGGTTAATTTTTTTTTATTATTTGCAAAATAAGAGAAGAAATAATTTATTTTTAATTTCAAGAGATGTGAGAAATGTGATGGAGTTTCGATCCGCTTATAATAAATTTATTTAATGACCTTTTCAATTCCAGGTATTTTACTGGATTGCTAGTTTATTTGAAATAGATTTAGATTCAAGTAAGAGAAAAAAAATTACTTTTATCGTAAAATATAATGAAATCATTAATTGATGTCAAGGTTTTCATTTAGTATTGTATGATAGAATTTTTTTTTCGCAGTAAATCAAATTCTTTCGTTCGCATAACTCACTGAAAATGATAACTCTATTATTTTTATTGTTTGTTGTTAAAATTGTTTATAGTTACAATGATTATCCATCGCTTATAACTTCAAATGCAACAATGGGTTAGTTTTTAAATATTATATTAAATTTATTATCTTAAAAAAATATTATAGTTTAATATTTATTGTTGTGAATTTATTTTAATAATTATTATAGATACAACATATTAGATTTGAAATAAAATCTATTTTTATAGCTTAAATAGAATTTTAAAGCTAAATTAATTAATTAAAACTCGATTTTTAATTAATGAATAATTATACCAATTTATATTTTTTAAAGTCATTATGGAATTTTTGAAAACAATTTTATAATTTTAGCTCCTGATTTTTTAATTTTTAAACTTGATTTTTTAATTATTATTATAGATATTATATATAATTTAAAAAATTGACTTAATTAAGCACCTATACCAAATTAATTATTATTGGTTATATTTACAAAAATTTTAATACAATATTCTTCATAAGAATTCAATTATTTTTAAAAATAGTAATAAATTTTTTGTAAAAATTCAATTATTTTCTAAAATTTTAATAAATCCTTCTAAACATTTCAATTATTCTTAAAAATAGTAAAATCTTTGCAAAAATACATTGATTTTCAATAAAATTTCTCGAAAAAATTTAATTTTTCTCTTCATTCGATATAAAATTTCACGAAATAATTAATAAATTATTTTCTAAAAATTTAATAAATCCTTGGAAATTCAATTATTTTCAATTATTATTCAATTATTCAATTATTCAATTATCTTCAAACCAATTTTGATTAAATTACTCGGAGGAAATCAATTTTAAAAAAATTTTTAATATATTTCGAATAAATTCAATTATTTTCTAAAATCTTAATAAATCCTTCGAAACAATTCAATTATTTTTATAATTATAGTAAAATTCTTCGCAATAATTCAATTATTTTCATAAATAGTAAAATTTTTTGCAGGAATTCAAATATTTTTAAATATTTCCATAAAATTCAATTATTTCCTAAAATTAATAAATTATTCGAAACAATTCAACTATTTTTATAAATACTAATATTCTTTTAGGAATTAAATTATTTTTAATGCAATTTAAATAAAATTACACGAAAGAATTTAAATCTTTTCAAAAATTTCCATGAAATACAATTATTATTTCAACAAGAATTTAAAATTCTCTAAAAATAATCCAATTATTTTTAAAATATTTTTAAAAATTCCATATGAAAATTAAATTACTTTCTATGCCAATTTTTAAATGTATTTGTCAAAAACATTGAAAGAAATCAATTATATTTTCAAAAAATTATAAAATTCTTCTAATGAATTCAATTATTTTGAATATACTTAGTTTTAATAAAATTCTTTACAGAAATTCAATTATTTTTGAAACAACTTTTAATTGAATTTCTTGAAAGAATTTAATTATTTTCAAATATTTACATAACATTCATTTATTTTCTAAAATTTTAATAAATTCTTCGGAACAATTAAATTATTTTTAAAAAATATAGTAAAATTCTTCCCAAGAATTAAATTATTTTTACGAATAATAAAATTCTTCTCAGAAATTCAATTATTTTCAAAATAATTTTAATAAAATTCTTCTTTATAAAATTGAAATGCTTTCAAAATTTTCAATTAAAATTATTAAGAAAAAAAACCTAAAAATTTGACAAAATTAAAAGAAATTCTTCAAAAGAATTTAATTAGGATTTTAAAAAATTTTAACAAAAAAAAATCTATAAAATAATATAGTAGATTATAATTTTCAAAGGTTCTGAAATTAATTTTTTTTTTGTAATATGCGTAGTTAGTAATTCCAGAATATAAATTTTTTAAAAAATTTTGAATTTTCCAAGAATGTTTCCCCATTTTTTCATAGTTTTAATTTATTTTCAATATTTTTAATTACCAAAGTCATTTTGAATTTCTGAATACGATTTTATAATTTTTCTCACCGATTTTTGAATGTTTAAACAAGCTTTTTAATTGTAGGACATTTATCAATTTTTAAAATACAAAAATCATTTTTCTTTTTTTTTGTAATATGTGAATTAATTCCAGAACGTCATTTGGAATTTTTTGAACTGATTCTATAATTTTTGAAAACGATTTTATAATTTTTTGCCTGCAATATTTTAATTTTTGAACTCGCTTTTTAATTATTAAACAGTTGCTCTTAAAAATGTTTAGGAAATATAAAAAAAAAATGTTTATTTCAATTTCTTAAATAGAATTTTCCATTTGTTTAAAATATTTTTTTTCAGTCTTTATTAATTTTTTCTTTTATTTTAAGCTGTTGTTATAGAAAAAAGTTTTCTAAAAGATGACGGTCATCATCAAAACGTTGCGACAAAAATTGCCGATACAATAAATGGTGTTATAAATAAATGGATGAAAGTTGGTGGAATTGATGTAAAAGTTTATTCATTATCAAGATTTACTCTTGGACGAGGTAATCTATTAATTATTGAAAGGAGTAATTTCTTTTTTTTTTTATTTATTTTTATGTTAATTTATTTTACTACCTATATGAAATTATTTTATTTTAATATTATTTTATTCTGATGTGGATTTATTTTTGAATCATTTTATATTTTAAATTAAATTAAATTATTTGAATTTTCCCAGAATTTTTCACGAAACAATTATAGCAAATTAAATTATTTAAAGTTTTACATTATTTTATTTCTGAATTATTTTTCTTTCTTGTAATAAACAATTTTGTTGTTTTTCTGAAAAAATTTTGCTTTATTTTTGAATTATTTCCTATTTTAATAATAACAATTTTCTGTTTTTTAAAAATAAGTTTTATTTTTGAATTCTTTTCCTTTTTAATAATAACAATTTGCTGTTTTTTTTCTTTTCTTTTATTTTTGGATTATTTTTATTTTTAATAATAACAATTTACTGTTTTTTTTTTTGCAAAAAATTTTCTTTTTTTAAAATTATTTTCTATTTTAATAATAAAAATTTGTTGGTTTTTTTTTGAGGTTTACTACGAATTTTTTTGTTTAGTAAATAAGATATGTCAACAAAATTATTTTTCTTGATAATATTGCCAATTTTTTTTAAATTTAGTAAATTCTTATAATTCTTGTTTTTTAGATTTCACGATATTATTGTCAATCGCCTCTTGTCAATGGACGTGGGTATTATTTAAGCAAGCAAAAAAAGATGGACTTGTACATATTGCCATTACAGGTGAAATATTATTTTTAATATTAATTTTGAAAAATTTAATTCATTAATTTAAATTTAAGTAAATTAATTTTATTTAAAAAATATTTTTTTATTTTTTTTTTAAATTTAATTTATTTTATTTTTTAAAAATATTTTTAAAAGTCAACACACAAAATAAATTATTCAAAGAAGAGAGAGACAAGAAATAAATAATACAGAGAAATATAATTTTTTTTTATTATTATTAATTTTTTTCTTTGTCTTATAATTATTTTTCCAAGCAGGTGTATAAAAGATATAATATTATTGTCTTTGCGATTGGTTATATAGAAATGGTGAGGGCGTAAAATGCGTACAAGGCATTGCAAATATAAATTTTGCTGGACTTCATTTGACATTAAAATTAATGAGCAATGTTGTATAAGTGTCACGTTTCTTGTGTCCCTAAAGTATTTGCGAAATACTGAGGTGATTCTCGAGTTTCCCTTGTTTCCTCAAATACGTTGGCAGAAAACGCAAATAGTGTTTGCTAGTATATCTTTATTTCCCTCTAGAGAAAACTAAATACTCTTAGCTGAAATATGATCTTAATCTTGGGAAAATTCAAAATTAGCCATTCCACTGGATAAACTGTTTCGTTTCAATTAAGTAATAAATAAAGTAAATTTACTTTTACAAAAAATTGAAATTTTAAACTCAGAGGGAAATAATAGTTTACAAATTTTCTTTGTAAATTCCTTCGCAAAATAATTCAATTATTTTTAAAAATAATAAAATTTTTTCAATTATTTTCATAAAAAATAATTAAAAATTGCAGAAAATAATCTTTAATTATTATAAAACATGAAGAAATCGATCACTCCGAGTCGAGACTCGGAGTTATTTATTTCTTCATGTTTTATAATAATTAAAGATGACCAAGTAATAAAATCATTATTTTATATTATAATATTATTATACTTTTTCAAAATTATTTTCATTATTTCAATTCAATTATTATGTTCAAAAAATTTTAACTACAATTTTACTTTATATCAATTATTTTTAATAATTTTCGAAAAAGTTTTTTGGCAATTTTCAAATCCATTTGTTTACAATATTCAATTTTACGAAATTTCAATTATTCCTAAATTCTTTAATTAAATGCATATTAGAAAATAAAAACTTCAAATAATATAAAAGAAAATTCAATTAAACTTTTTCAAAAAAATTAATTTCAAAATTCAATTATTTCTAAAAATTCACGCTATCTTGCTTTTAATATTCAATTATAATCTAAAATTCTAACTGAAATTCATTTTTATGAAATGAAAATCAATTTTTATTAGAAAATTCTACAAGAATTTAATTATTCAAATGCAAACGTAAATAATTTATTGAATAATTGAATGTTTCTCAAAATTCAATTCTCATAAAGAATTTTATTAAAAAATTTTTAAATAATTGAATTCTTTTGTCGAATTTTATTAAAACTTGCATTGAACATACTTACTTTTTGCAAGGAAATTCAATTATAATTGTATGCAAAATAATTGAAACGCTGCGATGAGTTTTATTATTAGTAAAAATAATTGAATTCTTAAGAAGAATTTTATTACTCTTGAAAATAATTGAATTTCTGCAATAATTTGTAACTTCTCTAAAATTAAATTTTTTTCTAGTGTTTTTAACTAAAATTCTTTAATAAATCCATTATTTTTAATAATTTTTAAAAAAAGTTCTTTGATAATTTTTAAATTCATTCGTTTACAATATTCAATTTCACGAAAATTCAATTATTCGGAAATTCTTCAATTAAATAAATATTAGAAAATAAAAAATTTAAAATAATATTAAACAAAATTCAATTAAACTTTTAAAAAGAATTAATTCTACAAAATTGTTTGTCAAAAATATGAAAAATTAAGAATTTCCATGAATTTAATTTGAAACTTTTTCAAAATTTAATTATTTCTAAAAATCCACGTTCTAATGCTTTTAATATTTAATTATAATCTAAAATTTTAACTGAAATTCAATTTTAAAACCATTTTTATTAGTAAGTTTAAGTTCTACGAGAATTCAATTATTTAAATACAAAAATAAATAATTTATTAATTTCATGTTTTTTGAAATTAAATTCTCATAAAAAATATTATCAACAAAGTTTTCAAATCATTAAATTCTTTGGACGAATTTTAATAAAATTTTTAACAATAATTACATTTTTTGAGGAATTTGATTAAAATTGCATTAAAAATAATTGAAATTATGCAATGAGTTTTATTATTTATGAAAATAATTGAATTCCTAAGAAGAATTTTATTATTTATAAAAAATAATTGAATCCTTGTAAAAAAGTTTTTATTTATGAAAATAATTTAATTATTGCGAAGAAATTTATAAAAAAATTTTGTAAATAATTGAATTCCTGTAAAAAATTTTATTATTTATAAAAATAATTGAATGTTTGCGTAGAATTTTATTCAAATTTTTTTTAATAATGGAAATTTTTTGTAAAATTCTATTGAAGTAGTAGATATTGAAAATCATTGAGTTTTAGAAAGCTTTTGAAAATAATTGAAATTTTGAAAAGAATCCTAGAGGGATTCAACTGTTGCAGATTATTTTAATCCATTCTGGTGTTATTTTAACATTTCACGTTTTACTGTGTAACTTTTTAACAATTAACAATTTTCTATTTTTTATAAATAAACAAGAGAAAAATTTGCATAATTTAGATTAGTCAAACGAAATTTGTTATAGAAAAAAGCATACAATAAATTTCTGAAAAAAGTTACACTCTTCGAAAAATTGTGAAAATTTTTTGATTAAAAAAAATTTTAAATTCAATTTATTTATCTTTAAATATGAAATATTTATAAATTTTATAATTTAATAGTTTTTCTAAGAATCGAGAACATGTATTTTCAATTCTCAGCTATGTTTAAAAAATTTCTTCAACAGGTTCCGATTGTCCACGATTGCCAGATCAGGAAGGTATTAGCATACCTCTCATAAATCCTGGACAGGAGTTACCTCAATTATTCTTGGACTTAAGAGTTTCCGGTGCCCTATCGTGGAACAAAATTAACATTCTTTATGACACTTCTTTTCGTAAGTATAAGGAAAAAATGATTTTTCAAACCTATTCGAACAAAAATGTATAAATGTTAAGTTACGTATTAGTTAAATAATTGCAAAATTGATTAATTACTAAAAACAGTAAGAAAAAAAATAGAAATTAATTAATGAAAATTAATGAAAATAAATAGAAAATTAATCAATTTCAAATTTTCATCTATTGAATTTAAAAAAAATCAATAAGATATTAAAAATTATATTATTAATTATATTATTATTATAAAATGATTGATATTTGTTTTTAAGAAAGGGACACAATCAGTAAAGTATTAAAATCTTTGTCGATACAATTGCCCAACAAGAAAATAAAGCAAGCATCGAGATCTTTATTTGCAATAAAATATGATAAAGATGAGATTGCCCTGAGGAAACAAATTACTAAAACATTAAGTGATTTTGAATTTGAAAAATTGGGATATTGTTTTATGGCTATTGTTAAAGTTGATATGGTGATACCATTAATTGAAGTGGTGAGATCATTTTTTATCCACTATAGTAATAAAAATAATATTGTAGTAATTTTTTCATTATTTTTCCTACTAGAAACAATTATTTATGATAATTCTTTCTCATTACTTTTCCTAATAAAAATAATTATATGATACTTTTTTTATTAACATTCTTTTACAATGTTTTCTTTGATTATTTTTTTAGTTACAATTTATTATTTCTTTGATTATTATTTTAGTTACAATTTATTATTAGTTTCGTATTATTATTTTTCCTAGTACTAATAATTATACCGAGCTAGAAAACTTCTATAGAATTTAACTATAGAAATATAGTTTCTATAGAATTTCGTAATCCGTAATCCGTAATTTGATTAAAAAAGGACGAAAAGAGTTCGTAAATTGTACGATATAATTTGGAGAATTTTAGAGAAATTACAAATGATTTTAGAAATTCAATTATTTTCAAAAGTAATAAAATTCTTCGCAAAAATTCAATTCTGTTCAAAAATTTTTTTAAATTCTTGTCAAAATTTCAATTATTTTTAAAAATAATAAAATTCTTACCCGAAATTCAATTATTTTCACAAAAAAAAATTTATTAAATTCTACGCAAATATTTAACTATTTTCATAAAATAATAAAAATTTCACAGACATTCAATTATTTACAAATTTCTTCGCAATATAATTCAATTATATTTCTAAATAATAAAATGTTTACAGGGATTCCATTATTTTTCTAAATAATAAAATTCTTTTTAGGAATTCAATTATTTTCATAAATAGTAAAACTCATCGCAGAATGTTAATTATTTTTAATAAAATTTTAATCGAATTCCTCGATAAATGTAATTATTAGGTATTAAAAAATAACAATTTTATTAAAATTCGTCAAACGAATTCAATTACTTGAAAATTTGTTCATAAAATTCTTTATGAGAATTGAATTTTAAGTCAAATATTCAATAAATTTTTTTTTGTATTTTAATAATTGAATTCTAGGAAAATTTTCTAATAAAAATTGATTTGAAAATGAATTTCAGTTAAAAACAAATTAATTTAAAAATTCTCAAAAAACTTTTTCAAAAATTATTAAAAATAAAATGAATTTATAGAAAAATTTTAGCTAACACAAAAAAAAAATTTAATTTTGGAGAAGTTACAAATTATTGCAGAAATTCAATTGTTTTCAAGAGTAATAAAATCCTTCGCAGAAATTTAATTATGTTAAAAAATAATAAACTTCTTTTTAGGAATTCAATTATTTTCATAAATAATAAAACTCAATGCAGAATTTTAATTATTTTTAATTTTCAATTTTAATACAATTTTAATCAAATTTCTCGGAAAATGTAATTATTCTTTTAAATTTTATTAAAAATCGTTGAAAGAATTCAATTATTTAAAAATATGATGATAAAATTCTTTATGAGAATTGAATTGCAAGAAGCATTCTATTGTTCAATAAATTATTTATTTGCATTTTATTTGTATTTAAATAATTGAATTCTAGTAGAATTTTCTAATAGAAATTGATTTAAAAATGAATTTCAGTTAAAATTTTAGATAATAATTGAATATTAAAAGGAATATAGCGTGAATTTTTAGAAATAATTGAATTTTGAAATTAATGTTTTTGAAAAAGTGTAATTTAATTTTTGTTATATTATTTGAAGTTTTTATTTTCTAATTTATATATTTAATTGAAGAATTTACAAATAATTCAAATTTGTAATATTGAATATCGTAAATGATAATGAATGGACTTTAAAAATTGTTGAAGAATTTTTTCAAAAATTAATTGATTGAAGACATTGAAAAATTGAAAAATCAAAATTTTGATTGAAAAATTTTAGTAGTGAAAAATTCTTAAAAATAATAATTGAATTCAAATGATGAAAATAATTTTGAAGAAGTTCAATATTTTTATAATATAAAATAATGATTTTATTACTCGGTCATCTTTAATTAATATAAAATATGAAGTTATGAAAAAATTTAATTTATATTTTTAAGTAAAATGTTCTCTAATTTGATTTAGACTGGTTATATTTTTGTCAGTAATTGGTCCGTAATTTTTCATTTTTGTCTGTATTTTTAAATAATTTCACTAAAATTCATTAAAATTTGTCATAGCAATCAAATGTTAAATTTAATTACACAATAATATAAAGTTTTGAAAAATGTTATTTCACGAATTTAAATTTTTTTAAATTTAATTAACTAATTAACTAAAATTTAATAAAATTCATGTAGAAATTCTATAGAATCATTCTAGTGAAATTCTGTAGAATATTCACTAGAATTCATAGAGAATGATACTAGTGAAATTCGATATTTATGGTAATTTTTTTACTTTTTTTCTCCTAATGAAAATAATTTTACGATAATTTTTTCATTACTTTTCCAAATAAAAATAATTATAGGATAATTTTTCCATATTGTTTTTTGTACTTTTGAAAGTTATGTGTGTTATATGAAAATAGATAAAAATTATATTTTCTTCACAGGCAAGGTCAATGAAAATGGTTCATCCTGGTAATCAGTGGCTCTTCATATTGAGCGATGTATCGAGACGTAAAACAAATATAACAGCTTTAGCGCAAAGATTAATTGAGGGCGAAAATGTCGCCTTTATTTATAATCATACGAAGTTTGATCCTTCTTGTGAAGTAATTTACTTCGATAATTTCAATATTTTATTATTCTAGATTTATATATTATTATTTTTGTTTGTTAAAATATATTTTTGTTTGTAAATACTATATTTGTATTATGAATTATAATCATTAATATTGTATTTATAAATTTTTTATTCATACATTTTTTATTCATAAATTTCTTATTCATAAATATTGTATTCATAGATATTATATTTATACATTATTCATATTACTTTTTTAATAATTTATTAATTTTTAATTAAATTTTAATTGACATGTTTAATTAAATTATTTCTTTTAAAATATTTTTTAAAATTATTTTGACTGTTTTTAATTTTAACTTTTTGTTTATTTAAAAATTCAGAAAAAAATTAACTTATAATATTTCAGTCAGGTTTATTTTGTCACCTGAAAGAATTGACAAAAGCCTTATCGTTTGCGCTGGAAATCTCCTATAAAAGTGAATTAGATTTATTCTCAAGAGTAACTGACGAGGAATTTGAAGTTCTCAGATTAACGAAGGAAGAAAGAGTACAGGAAATTATTGAAAACATAAATGTTGGTAATTAATATCTAATCAATATAAATAAAATAATTAAATTCGTAAAATATTGCAATAAAAATTAAAAATAAATATTTTTTTTATTTCTTTTTTGTATCTTTATTTATACTATTAAAAATTTTTAATAATGGACATAAATTAGGAAAATAGAAATAGAAATAAAAAGTTGTTGGAATTAATGTGAAAAAATAATTAAATAACATATAATTTTAATAGAAATTGATTGGAATTAAATATTAATTTAAATTTGATACAGTCGAACCTGGATATAAGTGGGAAACCTCTAATTATTGAGTTTCGACTGTAAATAAAATTTCCTTTTTTTTTTTTTTGTTTACAATTGTCAGTAATCTAATATTTTTTTTGGATTGCTTGCGACAGAAAGCCCTGAATGCAGAGAGATCGACATCCGATGGCAATTGCGGTAAATGCTTGACTTGGAGTATTGGATCCGCGATAACTTGGGGAAATTCGTTTGATTCCACTCTGGCAGGAAGGGGACAATTAATTCCCTCCGGGTCGTGGTCTCCAGGTCCGGGATCTAATTTATCAGATTCTGTATTCCCACATATTGATTATGGCTTTCGAGGTAAAACCCTGCCAATCATCACCTATCATGTGAGTTTATTTTATATACGTATTGCATACAATTTTTCTATTCAAATTTATTTCATCGCATTTTGTATACCTTGAATTTTTTTTTTAATTATTTAATATTTCTGCCAATTAGCACATTCGTTTTTATATATATATATATATATTACATAATTATTTGCTATTCAAATTTTCTTCATTGTATGTTGTATTTTTATTTAAAAATAATTGGGTCATACTGTTATTATATTTTTAAATAAAAGTTGTTGAAGCTTTTTTAAAAAACAATTCATACTTTCAGAAATAATTCTGTATGATATGTATCACTATGTTCAATTTTTTTTTGATGCGTAATTTCAATTTGGTAATTAAAATTTAAATTTGGTAATTTGGTAATTTAAATTTGGTTATTTCAAAGACCATAATAATAATAAAAATAAATTAATTAAAAAAAAAAAATAAATTCAATAAGTAGGTAAATTTAAAAAAATAAATTTGAAAATTATTTTAGAATCCACCGTGGCAGATTGTCCAATATTCAAAAAATGGTGTACCAAATTATGAGGGTTTAACTTTCGACATTGTCGATGAATTGAGTAAAAAATTAAATTTTTCATATCAAGTGATATTGGCGACAAATAATACGGGTGTCTCAAAAGCAGTCGACAATGCACCACGCTCATTGGTTTCAAAAAGGGTAACTTTTTTTTAAATTGAAACAATACTATAAGAAATCAATTAATTGAAAAATCTAAAAATTAAAAAAACCTGAAATTTTCTTTTAAAATGCATACAAACTAATTATGAATTTTCTAATTTTCTAAATTTTTTTCTTTTCTTGTTTTCTTTTTAAACTATATGTACAGTTGTCAGATAATTCAAGTTACGAGGGAAGTGGAATGTCAGTGGGTCAGAAATTACCGGAAAGTGTTTTGGAAATGACGAGAAACAATAAAGTATTCTTTGCTGCTTGCATATACACTGTCTATGAAAATAAGAAGAAAATTATTAATTATACAATACCAATTTCAGTACAAACTTATACATTGTTGGCACCGAAGCCAAAAATACTGTCTCGAGCATTGTTGTTCATTGCTCCATTTACAGGAGAAGTATATTTCAGTTTTTTTCAAATTTAAACATATACACAAATTTTCATTTCATAAAATTTAGTTGATTTTTTATTAGTAACTATCTATTCATTAAAAATTAGTCGACAATTTTTTTATCGAAATTATTTAATAGATAAATTATTAATGTTAATAATAATAATTAATAGTAATTTATTTATTAAATGTTAATAATAATAATAATAATAATAATAATAATAATAATAACAATAATAATAATAATAATAATAATAATAATAATAATAATAATAATAATAATAATAATAATAATAATAATAATAATAATAATAGTAATAATAATAGTAATAATAATAATATTAGTTAATTAATTGTTAAGTAAATTTTGTACACCAATTAAATATTAATTAATATAATTCCAGTCTTCAGGAATTTTTCTTCACCTTTAGATCAGTAGTAAAAGCCATTTAAAGTCAGACAAAAGTTCTTCAAACTATTTTCTTGAATGTGTTATCACTATTAGTAATAAACAGTCAGTAACAAACAATAAGATTGTCTGTAAAATTTCTATTAGTAGTATAGATAAATGTTAGTCAGACTCATAATTTTTGAAATTTATTATCTGTAGTAAAAGTCATTTAAAGTCAGGCACAAATTTATCAACTTGTCTCTTTGTATAAGTAGCAAACGACAGTATTAGTCAGACAAATTAATACATTAATTTTAAAATTAGAAATGAACTATTAGTGGAAGTAAATTCACTTTTTAGTAGTAAAAAAATATTAATTAATATTAATTAAATTTCTCGATATTTTTTACTCCTTGTCCCAAATTTACAATGAATTTACAAAAGGGCCAAAACTATTTTTTACTATTGATTTCAAAATAATTTTTTTTTCTGTTATAATTTCTTTACTATATCGTAAATTGAAGTAGTTTTTTTTTGCAAATCTACAAAAAGTCATGTCTGACTCTATATGACTTTTATCACTGAGAAAAAATTACGTACATTTTATGTCTGATTCTAAATTATTTTTACTACTGAAGAAAATAAGTCCAATTTTTGGTCTGACTCTGAATTACCTTTACTACTGAGAAACAATTTACGTAAAAAATATTGTCAGACTTCAAATGTCTTTTACTACTGAGAAAAAATTACGTACATATCTTTGTCTGTCTCTAAATGACTTTTACTACTGAGAAAAAATATGAACAATTTCTTGTCTGACTCTAAATTTCCTTAACTACTTAAAAATAAGTAAAAAAAATTTTTTTGACTCTAAATGACTTTTACTACTACTAATTGAAAAAAATTATAGAATTGGTAGAAAAGTTGTCCGAATATTAGTATCGTTTGCTGTTGATCATAAAAAAAAGTAAAAAGACCTTTGTCTGGCTTTAAATGTTTTTTCAACTAATGGCTTTTACTATTTAAGCTTACAATTTGCCTAAAAAATTTTTTGTTCGACTTTAAATGACTTTTACTACTGAGAAAAAATAAGTACAATTTTTGGTTTGACTCTGAATTTCCTTTACTACTGAGAAACAATTAACGTACAAAATATTGTCAGACTATAAATGTCTTTTACTACTAAGAAAAAATTATGCACATTTTTTGCCTGGATCTAAATGACTTTTGCTACTGAGAAATATAATTAACATTTTTTGTCAATTGTCATTTATAATTTTTTGTCCGACTCTAAATTTCCTTGACTACTTAAAAGAAATAAGTAAAAAAATTGTCTCATTCTAATTGACTTTTACTACTTCTAATTGAAAAAAAACTATAGAATTAGTAGAAAAGTTGTCCGAATATTATTATCATTTACTGATGATTATAAAAAAGTAGAAAGACATGTGTCTGACTTTAAATGTTTTTTTCAACCAATGGCTTTTACTACTGAGAAAAAATCACGTATATTTTTTTGGATTCTAGATGACTTTTACTACTGAGAAAAAATTACGTATATTTTTTTGGATTCTACATGACTTTTACTACTGAGAAAAAATATCAACAATTTTTTGTCTGACTCTAAATTACCTTAACTACTAAAAAACATATACGTAAAAGAATTTTTTTGATTCTAAATAACTTGTATTATAGAGTAAAAAAAATTTACGTAAATTTTTTTGTCTGACTCAAAATGACCTTTACTACTAAGAAAAATTAACGATAAATGTGTTGTCTGACTCTAAATGACTGTTATTACTACTACTATTTGGAAAAAATTACTAAATGTGGCTTCAACTACTGAGAATTTGCTGCAATTTGCTAAAAAAAATTTTGTTTAACTTTAAATGACTTTTACTATACTGAGAAAAAATTACGTAAAAAATATTGCCAGACACAAAATGTCTTTTACTACTGAGAAAAAATTCCGCACATTTTTTGTCTGGATCTAAATGACTTTTGCTACTGAGAAATATAATTTAAAATTTTTTTCTGACTCTAAATTTTCTTGACTACTTAAAAGAAATAAGTAAAAAAATTGTCTGGCTCTTATTGACTTTTACTACTTCTAATAGAAAAAAATATAGAATTAGTAGAAAAGTTGTCCGAAAATAATTATCGTTTGCTGCTGATTATAAAAAAAATAGAAAGACATGTGTCTGACTTTAAATGTTTTTTCCACTAATGGCTTTTACTACTGAGAAACAATTTGCAAAAAAAAAATTTTGTCCGACTCTAAATGACTTTTACGACTAAGAAAAAATCACGTAAATTTTTTGTTAGTTTCTAGATAACTTTTACTAACAAAATAACTACAATTTTTTGTCTAACTCTAAATTACCTTTACTACTGACTTTTCCCACGTAAAAAATATAATTTAAACTTCTTTTTATGACAATTTCGATCTTCTGCTAGTTTCCGGCTGGTGGTTACTTTTATTTAAAAACTTTTAAAAAGTTCAATAAAATTTTTTATCCTTAACAATGTTGTTCAGCAACATTTCAGCAACAATCTAGAATGTTTATAGTCCATAGAAATTATTCAAATTAATAAGAATTTAATTTAAACTTCTTTTTATGACAATTTTGATCTTCTGCTGGTTGGCGGCTGTGGTTACTTTTATTTAAAAGCGTTTTAAAGTTTCAATAAAATTTTTTATTCTTCAGGATGTCGTTCAGCAACATCCCAGCAACAATCTGGAATGTTTACAGTCAATAAAAAATAATAAAATTGATAATTATCAATTTTTTCCCACGTGAAAAAGTTTCCGAGAACGCTCTCGAGAAATTCTCGTGACTCTCCCGGGAATTTCTCGGGAATATCCCGAGAGAGTCCCGGAAATTTCTCGAGAGTGACTCTCGGGAATTTCTCGTTTTAATTCCCGGGAACTTTTTCACGTGGGTATTAATATACAGAGAAAAAAATTTACGTAAATTTTTTTTGTCTGACTCGAAATTACTTTTACTACTAAGAAAAATTTACTCTAAATGTGTTGTCTGACTCTAAATGACTGTGACTACTACTAATATAATTGGAAAAAATTACAGAATCAGTAGAAAACTTGTCCAAATATTATTATCGTTTGCTGCTGCTATTATGAAAACAAGTAGAAAAACCCTTTGTCTGACTTCCAATGGTTGTTACTGCTGATTTATTATTTTCATCACAATTTTTGTTTTCTTTTATTATTTTAATTTATATTAATTATTCAATTTTTTTTTCATTAAAGACCTGGGCCGTTTTGAGTTCAACAATAATAATAATGGGACTAATTTTATACCTGATGAATAAATTGAGTCCAAAACCGGCGATTAGCGCACAAAAGGTTGCTGGTCTTAACACTCCATATCAATGTGTGTGGTACGTCTATGGAGCTCTTCTTCAACAAGGTATGTTATCATCTCGTTCTTGGAAGCGTAACGTTTAATGATATAATGATAATAAATAATATATATATTCAACGCAACTCATCAGCCTTGTCTCTCTTCATATTCTGTACACTAAATATTATAGTTAATACCTGAGGCATGTCAAAGAAGGTTGTACCTACGTAAATTATCATCTATATTTACATTCTCTTTAAGCAACATTTTTTCCATTAGCATTGTATAATCATATACAATTATCAATGGTACATTGATATTGTTCAAAAAAAAATTTGATTTAAAATATTTTTTATTTAGAATTTTATATAGAATATTTTTTGTATACAAAAATTAGTCGATTAAGAAATAAATAGGAAAATTTAAAGGAGAATAGGAGGGGTGGAGTGAGGGCGGAATTAATTAATTTATTGATTAATTGAATTTCGTGAAAATAAGAAAACATATTTTTCTTATTTCGAAATATTTCAATTTATTTTTCTAATATTTGCTTTCTATGTATTTTTAATTTTTAATTTTTTATTAATATATTTTTTTAGTTTTTTTTTTAGTTTTTGCTTTTTGGTTACACAGATTTTCTAAGGATATCAAATTGAGACTAAAAACGAATCAAAACGTTGCTTCGCAACATTTTTGATTCATTTTTATTCTCAATTCGATATCCTTAGAAAAAGTGTGAATTTTTTTTGTGTAGTTATTATTTTCTATTCTTTTAGTTATTTTTTGTTTTTACTTTTTAGAGCTTTTTACTTATTTTATTTTAGTTGTTAATTTTTAGTTTTTTTATTGTAGTTTTTAATTTTTAGTTGTTTTTAATTTTTGTTCCTAGTGTTTTTTCAGTTATTTTGTTTAATTTTTAGTTTCTGTTTTTAGTTTTATTAGCATCAGATAATTTTGTTGAAATTTAAATAAAAATAATTTTCAAAATATTTCAATTTAATTGAATATCTAATGAAATTAGTTGCATATTTGATAATCAATAAATTGAAAAAGTTTTAAGTAATAGAAATTTTGTCAAATTAAATTGAAAATAATTTAATTTTAAATTGCATTTTAAGTGAATTTTTTTTTAATTTTTGAATAATTTAATTCTTACAGAAGTTAATGAAATTTATTAAAAATTTTAGAAATAATTGAATACTGAGAGAGTAATTGTTGTAGAAACTTTCTTAAATAATAAAATTGCAAAAGATTTTAATTTGAAATTTTTTAAGACTTCAATTTTGAATAATAATATCTTTAGTAATTTTTTGAAATTTCTGAATAAGATATTCAATTGAAAATAATCTTTTGAATAATTAAATTCGCAAAAATAATGAAAAATAAATGATTTAGTAAAGAATTTTAGTAAAAAAATTTAGAAAATAATCGAATTTTCAAGTAGTTATAAGCAGTAGTTATTTTTATTATTAATTAAAATATTAACTTTCCTTTAAAAAATAGAAAAATTATATCAACATTTTTTTTAATAATTGAATTTTTTAAACGAATTTTAATAAAAATTTTAAAAATAATAATAGAATTTCATCAAGAAATATTATTAAAATTTTATTAAAAATAATTGAATTTCCCAGAAGATTTTTATTGTTAATGAAAATAATTGAATTCTTGGCTAGAATTTTACAGAAATTACTAAAAATAATTAAATTTCTGAATTTTTATTTTTTATTTTAAAAATAAATTTTAAATTTACTAAATTAATTAAATTTTAAATTTAAAATTAAATTAACATTTTTTTTATTTCATTAAACAATTATTTGAATTATTGTTAAGATTTTTATTGAAATTTTTGAAAATAATTTTAAATTTTTTGAGGAATGTAATTGAAATTTTATTGAAGATGAATTAAAAATGAAAATAACAAAAAACAGGTGGAATGCATTTGCCACAAGAGGACAGCTCTCGTCTTATTGTTGGAACCTGGTGGTTGGGTGTAATGGTTCTTGTGGCCACTTATTCCGGAAGTTTAGTGGCATTTCTCACATTTCCAAGAATGGACAACACTGTTACGACAATTGACGATCTTCTCGAGAGAAACGCAGAATTCACCTGGGGCTTTCCGAATGGTAGCTTTCTCGAGGATTACCTTGAAAATACTGAGGAATCAAAATATCTGGAACTACTTTCAAAAGCTGAGAGACACATTTCAACGAGTGATATGAATATTGTCAGTCGTGTTCAAGATGGAACTCATGTTTTAATTGATTGGAAATCATCATTGAAATATCTCATGAGAAAAGATCTCACTGAAACGGGACGTTGTCATTTTTCCCTTAGCAGTGAGGATTTTATCAGTGAACCAATTGCCATGATGATTAGCAAGGACAGTCCTTATTTGACAATGATTAACAGAGAGTAAGGATTAAATTTTTTTTTGTTGAAAATTTTCTTTTTTTTTGTAAATTTTTTCAGTTATTTAATTATTTTTCTGATTTGTAATTTATTGCTCTATTCTTTTTTGAGTTTTTTTTCGAGTTTTCATTTTATTTTTACTTTTTTAATGTTCTTTTTTTAAAAATTATTAACTTGTTCATTTTACACTAGAATTCCGATTTATTGGCATTTTTAAGGAATATCCACTAAATCGGGATTCGAGTGTAGCTTCAATAATATTTTTTACAAACATTTTTTACTCTATGTATTTATATTTTTATATAAAATATATTTAAAAGTGTTAAATTGCTTATTTTACACTATAATTCCGAGTGAATATAAATTTTTTTTCGTAATGTCTATGGATTTTTTTTTTAAATTAGGATTTAATTATTTTCATGCTTCATAATTTCTTTCATCCTTTGTTTTTGGAGTTTTTTTTCAAATTTTTATTTTATTTTTAGATTCAGTTTTTTAACTTTTAATTTCTTTTATTAAATGGTTCATTTTACACTACAATTCCGATTTATTGAAATTTTTTTTAGGAATATACACGAAATCGGGATTCCAGTGTAGTTTAATTAAATAAGCAATTTAGCACTTTTAAATATATTATATATGAAAATATATAAAGTAAGAAATGTAAAAATATTAAAAAGTACAGTAGAATGTCGATTTAGTGGACATTCCTAAAAAATTCCAATAAATCGGAATTCTAGTGTAAAATGAACAAAAAAAATATTAAGATTTTATTATTATGCTTTATAATTTTTTCCATCTTTTGTTTCTAGTTGTTTTTGTATTTTTAGATTATTTTCAGATTTACTTTTTTAACCTTCAATTTTTTTTTTATAAATGTTAAATTACTAATTTTACACTAAAGTTCCGATTGTCCACTAAATCGGGGTTCCAGGGTAGTTATCAATCATATTTTTTTTACTTAATGTTTTTTTTTACCTTCTTTACTTTATAATTTATATATTTATTTATCACTTTTTTTAAATATAATTTTTTATTGCTTTCAGATTGAAACGAATGCATGAAACGGGATTAATCGACAAATGGATTCTCGAAAGGATGCCATTAAAAGATGAGTGCTGGGAGAGCGGTGCAAATAATCAAGAAGCTGATAATCATAAAGTTAATATGGGCGATATGCAGGGAATATTTTTCGTCCTTGCCATTGGTAAGAAAATTAATTACTCGAATAATAAATAATAATTAATCTAATTAATTCTTAAAATTAAATTGAAGATTAAATAAATTAAATTGAAAATAAACTAAAAATTAGGTAAATAAAATGAACTTAATAATTTAAATTTGAAATTAATAGTAAATTAATTAAGTAAATAAGTAAGATAAATAATTAAATAATTAAATAATTAAACAATTAAATAATTAAATAAGATGAATAATTAATTGAATAGAGTAGGTTTTAAATAAATTTTTGAATCTCTCTTAGAATTTACCGAATTTTGGATTTTTAGTTCAAAAATTTAGTCTTAAATTTATATTCAAAATATTTGGAAATTATGCAATTTGAAGAAAAATCATATTTCAGTTGATATTATATATATTTTTTTTACGATAAAACTGACTGAAAGGAAATGAACAGTAAATATTTCAATCTTGCCCATAAATCTTTTGTCTTAAAGTGCAATAATTAGTTTCTTTTTTCTTTAATATTCTAAGAAGTGTATTATTTCAAATGTCAGTGAATTATTTCGATATAATTACACCTTGTTTATTTAACGCACTGCACATACTGTTTACCTACATTCTTTAAAAAAAATCCCTGAAACTGATTTTTTAATTTCAAGTCACTGTTGTAAAAGAATTGTATTACGCAAAATTAACTATATAATTTTAGAAAAAAAATGTTTTTCTACATTTACAATTACTTTTTCTACTTTGCCTCTACTTTGTAAATTATCATCCTAATAATTTTTATTAATTTATATGATAAATAAATTATGAAAAATTAAAATAAATTAATTAATATAATAAATGATAAATCCTAAAAACATTTTATTATTATTATTATTATTATTATTATTATTATTATTATTATTATTATTATTATTATTATTATTATTACTATTTTTATTGTTATTAGTAATATTAATAAATAAATCTCTGTACGGTTTTATTCCCGTTTGTTTATTGAATAAATAAATTAATTAATAATGAAATATTAAATAGATGCAAATTTTCAATAATTATATTTTTAATTGAATTTCTTTTAGGATTTATAATGGCAGCAATATTAATTAGCTGTGAATTTGGTTGGCATAAAAAAGAAGAGGCACATGAACGTAAACTGATTCGTCCTTTCGTTACTTAATGTTTGTAACTAATTATTACAATTAACAATTTATTGGAGTAATAATAATTTCCTTAATAATAAATTAATAAGGTAACTACTATTTAAAGTTAAAAATTAATTAATTAATTAATTAAGAAAACAATTTAATAAAAATTAACTATTTGTTTCATATAAATGTTAAATTAATTAAATAATTATTATTATTACATTAAATAAGTATTAAAATTTTAAATGAACGTTTTAATGAATGTTTGTTCAACGTGAGATTTCAAATTAATAAATTAACTATTTGCTTAATAAATATTTATTTTGTGATTAAAAATTATTTATTTATTATTAGATTACTATATTTATTTACTTGTTTTTATAATGTAATTGAATTTGAATAAATAAATAACATTTATCATAATAATTGAATTTCAATACATAAATAACATTTTCACACGATTTTACAAAAAAAAAAACATTGTTGAAAAAAATTTAAAATGCAAATTATTTTGTTTTGCGTTTTCTATTCGATTTAAAATAAAAGAAATTGAATGAATCGGTGGTGCGAAGCAATTATCCTTAAAGGTTTCATTGTTCCATTGCACCGTGGGTAAAAGTCATGAAATTACATAATTGGTAATGATTCCCCTTCTCCAATCGCTAGTTATTTTACGCTATTTCACTTTCCTAATGAATGAAAATCATAACTAGATCAGATTTCAACTCTTCAGTCGCAATCTTTCCAACTTGAGTGCAAGCTAAAGTCAATTAATGTGTGAATTAGAGAAAATTTCTTCAAAAATGTAAAAAGGTTAGATAATAAATTTAATTACGTAATTTTTTTTATTGCCTAATTACCGAATAAAATAATAATTATAATAATAAAATAATAATTGAATATTTTTATCCCTTTATGAATATTTAATAAATTTTTTCATCGATAATAGGAAGAATTTTTCTTTATTTTTCTTGTTATCAAAAAATGAATTTAATAACTCCAGTAATTACCGAATAATTTTTAATTACTGAATATTTATTAATTACTACTAAATAATTATTAATTCAATAATGAATTAATAATGATTCCATTATTTATCGGTATAAACTGATAAATTGTTAATTGTTTAATAATTATTAATTCATAATACTGAATAATTGTTGATTACCAAATAATTGTTAATTACCAAATAATTATTAATTATTTGATCAATTTCATCCAATTTGGAATTAATTTGATACTTGCAATGAAACAGTAGAAATATAATAAATTTATTATAATTATTTTTATAATTCCTTGAGTACATATGAAATGCTAATTGATTCCTCAACAATTAAATTATTATAATTTATTATTTACAAATTAAAACAGTAATTAGAATTTTTAACATTCAAAAATTGTTCGAAAAAAATTCTTCTTTTCAAAACAGATTTTTCGTAATTTTTCGAATCTTTTTTTGATCTTTTGTAACATAAAAAAAAAAAAAAAAATGCAAAACAAAAGGAATAAAATTTGCAAACAAAGTTTCTCGAGTCTGGTGTGCATAATAAAGGGATATAAATTTTTCGACTGATTTCAATCTGACAGGCGAAAAAAAAAAAATATATTAACGAATCTTAAAGATAAAAATTGTGATACCGTTATATTATTTATACCCATATGGAAGCTGCTGTCACAAAATACATTTGCATCTTTTTCTATTTAACGGCTTTGAAAATTTTTTTTCTTGCTTTTTATTCTCTCTTTCTTGCACGCTATTTAATCTTACATAACGTGTGTGTGATCTATAGGAATAATTCTGTGTGAACTTGAAGCTTCTATTGTAAAATTTTCTCGTCGATCTTGATCGGTGATCGCGCACTAACGATGTATATATATAATCATATATAATAAAGAAGAAAAGAGTCTAGGACAATGAAACAGAGCGCAATTATAACTCATTTAATAAACATATACGCGTGAATTTTATGAAAATGAATATGGACATGATTAATGATATTCGTTTCCGTTCATTTTCAAATGAGAAAAAAATTTTTTTTTATTATTGGAAAACTTTCAATATATCTTTATAAATAAAAGTGTTTTATTATTTTTCTCTTTTCTTTTTTTTGGGAAATTGAAAATTTTCTTATAATTTTTTACGGTGGAACAAGAATTTATTTGGTTCAAATAATTATATATGACAATTATCAAATTAATGTTTATTTATATTGAATTGAATTAATTTATATTACTTATATGTTTTTTAGTAAATTGATAAAGATTTCAATTTTAAATCACTATTTCAAAAAAAATTTCTATTTGCAAATTTTTATTTTTGGGGAAATTGAAAATTTTCCCTTCCTTTTTTCTAGTGGAAAAAAATTTATTTCATTCAGATAATGGATTGAAAATTAATAAATTAATATTTATTTCTGTAGAATAAATTTTTAATTCACACAGATTTTCTAATTTTAAAACAATATTATTTTTCCTAAATTTTTTTCGCTTTTTTCCAATATTTTTTTTTTAATATTTTATTTTTCTCAAATTTTTCATTATAATTTCTTTTTTAAATATTTTATTAAATTATTTTGTTAATTGAATATTATCAAATTAATATTCATTTATATCGAATAAATATTTTTTTCCAGTTAATTTTTGAAAATAAATAGAAAATTTCTGTAAACATTTTTTTCAATTATTTTATTCATTTGTCATCAAAAAAATAAGAAACAATCTAAATTATTTTATTTATTTAAATCATACACGGGTTCAAAGCAGATTCTTTCAAACCCTTGATTATAATAATAAAATACGAATAAATTATTATTTATTAAAAGTACAGTGAAATTGAAAAAATAATTATAATTTATTTATACTATCTATTTATTTATTTTATATAAATTATATTTATTTAGTTTACGTAAGTAAATGAAAATAAGTAATTATTATTTGGTACTATTTATAATTGTTGTCTTTTATATTTATTATTGTAACAATATCATTAATAAATATAAAAGAAAATAATAATAATAATAATAATAATAATAATAATAATAATAATAATAATAATAATAATAATTATTATTATTATTATTATTATTATTATTTTGACTTTTTTGTGGCCTTTGGCCACAAAAGGCCACAAAAAAGTCAAAATTATTATTTATCCAATTTAGGTCCTTTAAAATAAATTAAAATTATTATTATTATTTATTTATTATTTATTATTGCATTAATAGTTATTTTCATTATACCACTGTTATTATTTTTACTATTATAATTTGTTTTTTTTTAATTAAATCTATAAAAAAATTATATTTTTTAAAAAAGTGGAAGTGTTTGTGAAATTATATTTTCATGTGGTGGAAAAGAATTTTCCACTAGTTTTTTTTTTCCGCAGAATGAGGAAGAAGTCAATGAATGATTTGTGGATTTCGTGGAGTTGAGGGAGGAAACTATCGTGTGAAATGATGGTACGGGGTTATCTACCTGACGACCTTGCGTGTTAAAAAACCCTGAGAGTCGTGGCGGGCCCCGCGGCAAGAACCGCGGCAGTTCCGCTGAAGAACGCGTCCGGCAAAGACTATATTTTCTAATCTTCTAATCATTCGCTATTTATTTATTTATTTTATTCATTCAGTAAGTCATTTTTTTCTCCTTAAATTTTATTTCATAAAAAAGTATTGTTGTTTTTTCGTGTGTTTGCTTCAATAAAATTATGTGACAAAAATTTAAGTGATATTTAACAGTGCAATTTTCGCGGTTTTTTTTTTACGTAATCTCTCTTTTGGATTCTTTGTGTCTCTCTCTCTCTCTCTCTCTCTCTCTCTCTCTAAAAAACACTCTCTGGAGATAATTTGAGAAAATTATTTCATCAGTGAACGGGGAGGACAATGGAAAAAACCAGTTGGATTATTTTCATGAATCGTATGTAAAAATTTTTTTGGTATTTTAAAATTTATTTGGTATTTTGATATTTTATGTTTGAGACCATTTCTTTAATTTTTTTAAACTTTTATTTACATTTATTTTATTGTATTTTATATTTATTAATTTATTATTTTTTATTATTATTTATTATTTTTTTATTATTATTTATTATTTATTTATCGTAATATTTAATAATACTGACAAATTTTATTTTATTTTATTTCTCATTTCTTTTTGAATTTCTAATTCTATTCGCACAATTAACTGAAATTTAATTATAGAGTCTCGTAGTTTTAGCATATAATAGTTTTTAATAAACGGTATTAATTCTAGATGTGTATTATTATAGTTATCATACATACTTTTCATTTGAAATAAAAAAAATACATATTTTGAATATTATTCTTCGAGTTTTTTTTTTAAATTACGTAACATTCGGCTAGAAAAGAGCAGCAATTTTAGAGCATTAAGAAACATAATTAATATCTATATAATAATTTTTAGTAAGCAACTATAATTATTTATAATCACGTCAAAATTGTTTGTTAAAAATACCTGTCGATGTCATAAAAAAAAATTCTCAAAAAAAATTTCCAGAAAGAATTTGTTCTATATTATTATTAAATTAACATTATTCACTCAAATTAATTAAAGATTATTAACTTAATTATTGTTTTATTTATTTACTCAAACTTAATTAATTAACAATGAATGTTGTCTCGTTTGTATGCTAAATAATAAATAAATCCTTAAATTTGTGGTAATTTATAGTAAAAATAATTAAAAATTTAGTGGAAATTTTCACTAAAAAATATTTTTCTCACAGGGTGTCTACTAATCGGGAAACCCGGGAAAACTGGGGAATAGCCTTAAATTTAATTTGACCGGGAAAAACCGGGAAGAAAGCCAGGAATTTTATGTCAAACCAGGAATTTTTTCTCACCAAATTAAAAAAAGTTTTATTATTTTAATTTGATTTTGAAAAATTGCTTTTTATTTTAATTTTTATAGATATTTATACTGTTCTCTAAATTTGAATTAATTAACAATAATTAATTTGATAGTAAAAAATTAAATAAACTAAAAAAAATTATCAAATTAATAGAAATTTTGTGAAATTCAACTGAAAATAATCAAATTTGTTAAAGAATTTCATTAAAAATTTTTTAACAAATCGACTTTTCAAAGTATTTTAATTTAATAATTGATAAATAATTGAATTCTATAAAGAGTCACATTCTAATGTATTCATGTTTCTTTGTGCGAAGATTAATAATTAAAATTTTTATTACTTAATTTAAAGAAAGATACACACTTAAAATTTTTTAATAAAATTGAATTTTTGCAAAGTTTTTTTTTTGAAAATTCTGAAAAATAAGATTTTTGAAATTTTTCAATTCTGTTGTTTCAAGATAATTGAATTTTTATAAATAAATAATTGAAATTTTTAATTTACTTTTAAAGAATTTTATTTAAATTTTTAGAAAATAATCAAGGAAAGTTAGTCACCGTAATTATTATAATATTATTCTTAAAAATTTCTTCGCAATATCAATTATTTTCATAAATAGTAAAACTCATTGCGGAATTTCAATTATTTTTAATGTAATTTTAATTAAACTCCTCGAAAAGTGTAATTATTCTTAAAAATTTTATTAAAATTTGTCGAAAGAATTCAATTATTTCTAGAAACTAGAAACTGAAAAAAAATCTTCTCAAGAATTCAATTATTTCCATAAATAGCAAAATTCTTCATATTTACTGAATTCTTTTGAATATTATTTTTTAAAAAAATTCTTCACAAGAATTCAATTATTTTTATAAATTTCCATAAAATTCTAAAAAGCAATTCAATTATTTTCAAAAGTATTAAAATTCTTCGCAGAAATTCAATTATGTTTGAAATTTTTTTAAATTCTCCTCAAAATTTTAATTATTTTTATAAATACACTTAAATTGTTCTCCACAATTCAATTATTTGCAAAAATTTTAATAAAATTCTACGCAAACATTGAATTATTTTTATAAACAGTAAAACTTATTCCATAATTTCAATTATTATTAATACAATTTTAATCAAATTCCTCGAAAAATGTAATTATTCTTAAAAATTTCTTCTCAAGAATTCAATTATTTCCATAAATAGCAAAATTCTTCACATTTACTAAATTCTTTTGAATATTATTTTTCAAAAAAATTCTTAACAAGAATTCAGTTATCTTCAAAAGTAATAAAATTCTTCGCAGAAATTCAATTATGTTTAAATTTTTTTTAAATTCTCAAAATTTTAATTATCTTTATAAATACTTAAATTGTTCTCCACATTTCAATTATTTGCAAAATTTTTAATAAAATTTTACGCAAACATTTAATTATTTGCATAAATAGTAAAATTCATTGCATAATTTCAATTATTTTTAATGTAATTTTAATTAAACTCTTCGAAAAATGTAATTATTCTTAAAAATTTTATTAAAATTCGTCGAAAGAATTCAATTATTTCTAGAAACTGAAAAAAATGCTTCTCAATTATTTCTATAATTTTCAATTATTTCTATAAATAGCAAAATTCTTCAGATTTACTAAATTCTTTTAAATATTATTTAAAAAAAAAATTCTTCACACGAATTCAATTATTTTCATAAAATTCTAAAAAGTAATTCCATTATTTTCAAAAGTAATAAATTTCTTCGTAGAAAATCAATTATGTTTACATTTTTTTTAAATTCTCCTCAAAATTTTAATTATCTTTATAAATACTTAAATTGTTCTTCACAATTCAATTATTTGCAAAAATTTTAATAAAATTCTACGCAAACATTCAATTATTTTCATAAATATGTAATAACATTCTTTGGAAGGATTCAATTATTTTTATAAATAGTAAAATTCTTTGCAGAAATTCAATTAGTATCAATAAATTTTATTAAAATTGAATTAATCAAATTTTTGAATTATTTTTATGAACAGACAAGATTGCTTTAAAAAATTGAAAACATTCTTTGTTCAATTCAATTATTTTCCAAATTTTCAATTAAAATTGTTTAAAAAAAAATCTTCAAAAAATTTAAAGAAACTTGTCAAAAGAATGTAATTATTTATAAAAACTCTAATAAAAAAAAAATTTGCAAGCCATTTGTAGATTTATTTATGTTATCGAAAACAAAAATAAATTTAAATTATCTGAAAAAAAAAATTAGTACAAAGCTGGGAATTTTGTTGAACGAAAATAGTAGACACCCTGTATTTCAAATTTTCAATATATATTTCAATTTCAATATATTTTTCCAATTGAATAAATATTTTCAAGTTTCCTTTCTCCTGGTGAACGGTCACTATCAAAATGCCAACAATGAACATTGGATGCATCAAGTTCCACGACGTCCGGTGGACGTAATGACGGATGTCATCAATAGTTTAGGAATTAATATACTTCAACAGTATCATGTGCCAGGAAATGTTGCATTTTCTCCCACGGGCCTGGGCTTTGTATTAATTGCCCTTTACGAGGGTTCAGCTGGACGTGGCAGTAAACAAATTGCCGATTGTCTCCAATTGCCGCACGATCGGCAAATCACTCGAATTGGACTCAGAGACATTCATCGTAGACTCCGGGTAAATCGCAACCATTTTCTTTCCACATTTTCTCTTTATTATCAATTTTAAGAAAATTTATAATTAGAAAATTTGGAATTTTAATTCGAAAATGCTAATTTTTATAGTTATTTTTTTTTAGCGCACAGAAAATGGTGCAAGAATTTTTGTCAAGATTATTATTTTGACAAAAATTGCACAGCAATTTTTGTCAAGATAATAATCTTGACAAAAATTCTTGCATTATTTTCTGTACACTCTTTCTCTTAATCCTCAATTTTTTGAAATTTATAATTTGGAATTTAAATTAGAAAATGCTAATTTTTAGTTGTACTAAAAATTGGAGAGAAGTAAATAATTAAATTGATTTTTAAGAGCTACCTGAATGCGGACGGTTTTCTTGGGGGACTGAATTTGAACAAGGACAACACGCGCTTGCGTCCTGAATTTGAGGACATTTTGAGATTTTACGGTTTTGATTTCACGATAGACAATTCACAGATGAATGCGACTGATGCGACGACTGTTAATATTAATGATAATACAACCATGGCTGGTGATATGATGAATACAACGGTGAATAATACAATGGGGACTATGGTTGCTGATGGAGCTGCTAATCAGGGAGCAAATGGTACATCAGGAATGAATGGAATGTCAACAACGGGAACTTCTGCAGCCGCAACGACGCTTCCTCCCGATGGAGCGAATCCTCAAATGACGGGCGGAACATCCGCAGCAACTACAATAAATCCCCCAACAACAACCATTGATACTTCTGTTGATATTATTTCCGTAACGCCTAATAATTCCGCTATTAGACAATCGACAAGCTCTACTGTTTCTGCTTCTTCCACTTCTTCGTCTTCATCTTCTTCTTCGCCATCTTCATCTTTTTCATCATCTTCTTCTTCTCCATCTTCTTCTCCTTCTTCATCATCTTCTTCTTCTCCTTCTTCGTCATCATCTTCTTCTTCTTCTCCTTCTTCCTCATCTTTTTCTCCATCTTCTTCTTCCTCTTCTTTTTCTCCAAGTTCTTCCTCATTATCATCATCAACGTCATCATTATCCTCGTCGTCATTGTCCTCATCGTCATCAATTTTCGACACACCCACAAGTGACAGTGATTCGTCGGGGAGAATTTCGAGTTCGGTATCATCGAGTACAATGAGTTCGATGACAAATTTTGCTGATTCAATGGCACCGTTCTCGGTGTCAAATTCCGCGAGTAATTTGGGATCGAGTAACGAACTTGAAACACCCACGGAATCATTGACCTCGACGAGAATGGAGAGCACAACGTTCGCCTCACGCTTGGTACCGACGAGATCAGCATCATTCGGTCCAATGACAGTGACATTGAATTCGAGGCCGAGTTTATCGACACTCAGATCAACCACTTCGGACAAATTTCAAACTTCGTCGCGCATCCTCGACTCGATTACGTCCACGATGCGGAAGCCGAGGATGAGTACAACAAGTATGATAATAATAATAATAAAAATAACAATTATTATTTTCATTCAGAATAAAATTGTAACATTTGGTTTAATTAAATTTGACTTTTTAATTAAATTAAAAATAACTCATTGGGTTACTATACAATTAGTTTTTTTTTAATTTAATTAAAATAAGTCAGTCTCTGATTCAAATAGTAGGTACTTTTGCTATATAATCAAATAGTGGAATTAATTAATAATTACTAATTATTAATTAAATTTACCAATGTCGAAAAATTTTATGGAAGTACCCCTGAAAATTCCATGGAATTTCTCCATGCAATTTCTAAAGAAATTTCTTAGAATTTTTTTAAAACAATTTTTCAAGTTGAATTTCAAATTTGTGCTTTTTTCATCAAATTGGAGCTTTTTTTTTATTAAAAAAGAGCTTTTTCCGAATTACGTAGGTACTCAGAACACTTTTAGAATTTATTTTCGATTTAGAAAAAATTTGTATCTTGAAAAACAACTCTGGTCTTGAAATTTTTTTAAAACAATTTTTGGAGTTGAATATCAAATCGGAGCTTTTTTTATTAAAAAAGAGCTTTTTCCGAAATACCTAGGTACTCAAATTTAAAAAAAATTTTTTTTTTGATTCAGAAAGAATTTGTATCTTGAAAAACGACGCTGGAATTGATAATTTTTTAAACAATTTTTGGAGTTGAATTTCAAATTTGAGCTTTTTTTAAACAAACTGCAGCTTTTTTTATTAAAAAGAGCTTTTTCCGAATTACGTATGTACTCAGAACTTTTTTAGCACTTGTATCATGAAAAACAACGCTGGCCTTGACAATTTTTTAAAACAATTTTGGAGTTGAATTTCAAATTTAGGCTTTTTTCATAAAATTGGAGCTTTTTTATTAAAAAAAGCTATTTCCGAAATACGTAGGTAGTCAAATCTTAAATAATTTTTTTTTTATTCAGAAAGAATTTGTGTCTTGAAAAACCACGCTGGAATTGACAATTTTTTAAAACAATTTTTGGTGTTGAATTTCAAATTTGGGCTTTTTTCAACAAACTGGAGCTTTTTTCATTAAACAAGAGCTTTTGCCGAATTATGTAAGTACTCAGAACATTTTTAGAATTTATTTTCGATTCAGAAAAAATTTGTATCTTGAAAAACAACTCTGGTCTTGAAATTTTTTTAAAACAATTTTTGGAGTTGAATATCAAATCGGAGCTTTTTTTATTAAAGAAGAGCTTTTTGCGAAATACACTACCGGTCAAAATTGAGAGACCACCCATTTTCAGATGATTGAAAAACATTTTAAAACATAAAATGTATGGGCAATTCCACGTGAGATTTCAGTCGACCTCTTAAAATCGGCCAAAAATATTTTTTTTTCTATTCTGTATTGAAAAAAAACAGATACTTTTTTTTTTATTATTTTTTTGGAGGCCAAATTTTTGAGTTATGAATTTTCAAAATTTTCGCTTTTTAAATGTAGGTATATTTTTAATGTCAGATAACTAAAAAAATATTGCTTCTTTTCATTTTTTGACAAGAAAAAAAAAGTTTTGTTTTTCTCTCTACTTTTGAATAATCATAACAAAAAAATTTTTTTTTCATTTTTTATTAAAAAAATAAAAAAATTTTATAAACAAATTAATTTTTTTTAACTTTGGGTATGATAAATTTTTAATTTTCTTTTTTTAAAACATACCTGGAAATGATAAGAAGGTTTTGCAAAAAGTTTCAGATTGGGCCTGACAAGTTTGATGGGTCCAAAAAAATAATTAAGCTGTCCGTGCAGGTCGCACGCACGTGGCACAATGGGATTTTTTTACAATTTATTATTAAAAATTGTCTAGAGCCTACAAATTTTATCGGATTTTGATTATTATTGAATTTTAATGCTCTAAACAATTTTTATTAATAAATTGTAAAAAAAATCCCATTGTGCCACGTGCGTGCGACCTGCACGGAGAGTTTAATTATTTTTTTGGACCCATCAAACTTGTCAGGCCCACTCTGAAACTTTTTGCAAAAAAAAACATCATTTCCAGGTATGTTTTAAAAAAAGAAAATTAAAAATTTATCATACCCAAAGTTAAAAAAAATTAATTTGTTTATAAAATTTTTTTATTTTTTTAATAAAAAAAGGAAAAAAAATTTTTTTGTTATGATTATTCAAAAGTAGAGAGAAAAACAAAACTTTTTTTCTCTTGTCAAAAAATGAAAAGAAGCAATATTTTTTTAGTTATCTGACATTAAAAATATACCTACATTTAAAAAGCGAAAATTTTGAAAATTCATAACTCAAAAATTTGGCCTCCAAAAAAATAATAAAAAAATACGTATCTGTTTTTTTTCAATACAGAATAGAAAAAAAATATTTTTGGCCGATTTTAAGAGGTCGACTGAAATCTCACGTGGAATTGCCCGTATAGAAACTAAAAATTTTTTCTTTTATTTTTTGAAAGATGTTAAAATTTTGAAAAGAACAAGATCTTTTAGAAGTCATTTGGCCAATATTTTATTTCGACATTTTTAAAAAATCGTCATTTTCAATGTTTTACAAAAATTTGAATAACTTCTAAAATAATGGACGCTTTTCAATTATCTTAGGCTTATTTTAAAGGTCATTTGTTACACTATAATAATTACTTATAGGTTTTAACGTGTAATTTTTTCCTTAGAAAATGCAGGCCGTCAATCTTGGACCAAAAAAGTTCAAAAAATTTGGAACATTAATATTAACAGAAAAATAATTTTTAAAATTCAAACGTATTTTTTTTATTAAATTTTCTTGAAAAATCTACACTATATGATTTTTTATATATTTTCTAGAATAGTTTTTAGTGCAGAAAAATTGTTCCAAATTTTTAGAATTTTTTTGATACAAGTTTGACAGCCTGCATTTTCTAAGAAAAAAATTACACGTTAATGCCTATAAGTAATTCTTATAGTGTAGCAATTAAAAATATCTAAATGTATTATTGGCCAAACGACTTCTGAAATATCTTGTTCTTTTCCAAATTTTATCATCTATCAAAAAATGAACAGAAAAAAATTTTAGTTTTAATAAATCTTATGTTTTAAAACGTTTTTTATTCGCCTGAAAATGGGTGGTCTCTCAATTTTGCCGGTAGTGTACCTAGGTACTCAAATCTTTTAAAAACTTTTTTTTAGATTCAGAAAGAATTTGTATCTTGAAAAACGACGCTGGCCTTGACAATTTTTTAAAACAATTTTGGAGTTGAATTTCAAATTTAGGCTTTTTTCATAAAATTGGAGCTTTTTTATTAAAAAAAAGCTATTTCCGAAATATGTAGGTAGTCAAATCTTAAAAAAATTTTTTTTTATTCAGAAAGAATTTGTGTCTTGAAAAACCACGCTGGAATTGACAATTTTTTAAAACAATTTTTGGAGTTGAATTTCAAATTTAAGCTTTTTTTAAACAAACTGCAGCTTTTTTTATTAAAAAAGAGCTTTTTCCGAATAACGTAGGTACTCAGAACATTTTTAGAATTTGTTTTCAATTCAGAAAAAATTTGTATCTTGAAAAACAATTCTGGTCTTGAAATTTTTTTAAAACAATTTTTGGAATTGAATATCAAATCGGAGCTTTTTTTATTAAAGAAGAGCTTTTTCCGAAATACCTAAGTACTCAAATCTTTATAAAACTTTTTTTTTATTCAGAAAGAATTTGTATCTTGAAAAACGACGCTGGAATTGACAATTTTTTAAACAATTTTTGGAGTTGAATTTCAAATTTGGGTTTTTTTCATAAAATTGGAGCTTTTTTTATTAAAAAAGAGCTTTTTCCGAAATACGTAGGTACTCAGAACTTTTTAAAAATTTATCTCCGATTTAGAATAAATTTGTATTCGGAAAAACGACGCTGGTCTTGACAATTTTTTAAAAAAAATTTTGGAGTTGAATTTCAAGTTTGAGCTTTTTTCTACCGATTGGAGCTTTTTTATTAAAGTAGAGCTTTTTGCAAACACGGAAGTATACATTACTTTTTTGGGATTACGGTCCAGAAAAAATTTTGTATCTTAAAAAAAGACGCTGGTCTTAACAATTTTTTGTAACAATTTTTGGAGTCGATTATTAAAATTGATTTTTTTTCATCAAATTGGATCTTTGTTCTTAATAAAGAAGAACTTTTTCCGAAACACCTAGGTACTAACTTTTTTGGAATTTACTTCCGATCAAAAAAATTTGTATCTTGATAAACTATAATGGTGATGACAATTTTTTAAAACAATTTTTGGAGTTGAATATCAAATCGGAGCTTTTTTATTAAAGAGCTTTTTCTAAACACTGAGGTACATATAACTTTTTTGGATTTTTCTTCCTGTCGGTCCAGAAAAAAATTTATATCTTGAATAACGACGCTGGTCTTGACAAATTTTTTTTTAACAATTTTCGGAGTTGAATATAAAATTTAGTGTTTTTTTCATCAAATTGGAGCTTTTTTTTATTAAAGAAGAACTTCTTTTGAATCGCCTAGGTACTCAGATCTTTTTTAGAATTTATTTTCGATTCAGAAAAATTTGTATCTTGAAAATCGACGCTAGTCTTGAAATTCTTTTTTAACAATTTTTGGAGTTGAATATCAAATTTGGTGTTTTTTCCATGGAGTTTTAACGGAAACTCCGTGGAGAAAGAACCATGGAATTTCCAGAGGATTATTCAAATTTTATTATTTTCTTATCACTGTTAACTTAAAAGTTCCAAATTGCAACGAATTGATACCAAAACTCTGGATCAAAAAAAAATTGATCCAAATTTTTGGCAATAAATTTGATCCACTTTAGTATCAATTTGATACTTTCAAGAAAATTGCGTAGTTCATTATTTACTTATACAGGGTTAATTCTGGTTAAAAATGTTTTTTTAATTAAAACCAAAATTTTTACTATAATTTTAATTTAAAATTTTTTTTGATATTTGGAGAGTTGAAATTTTATCAAAATGAAAGAAGTATTAAATGTTATAAAATAATTTTCAGCCCGTCTGTTGCCAGTGACTCCGGGACTAAGGGCATCTACAACAGTTAGTAGTAGTAGTAATAGTAGTACCAATATTATTCCAACCAGTGAAACTACTGTGAAAGATTTTCGAACTACCATCACTCAGACAGATGCTCCGACTAGCATCAGCACTAATGCTCCAACAACGGATGTTCCATCGACAACTATTGATGATTCCACAACTCAAACTGAAGCTGTACCAACAATTGAAAGTCCATCGTCCAATAATGTTCGTAAACGAAGAAGTGTTGAGCATTATTTTTCGACTTATCCTGGTAAAGTAGTCAAATTTTTTTTAATTTGGTAAATTTATTATATTTTTAATTTTTAGTAAGTTTTTATTTATGTTGATAAGTAAAAACCTCTGGGCAAAGAACCATATACTTTCCAAAAACGTTTTTAGAATGTTTTATATCCACCAAATAATGTTCCAATACATTTTAAGAATTTGGATTTTCAAATAATATTCTAGAACATTATTTGTCGGACATGAACCGTTCTAAAAATGTTTTAAGAACATTTTTTTGGAACAAACATGGTTTTTTGCCCAGAGGAAAGTAAAAAATAAAAAAGTGAAAAGAATAAAATAAAAGAAATAAAATATGAAAAGAATAAAGAGTAAAATAAGAAGAATTCAAAAAGAATTAAAGAGTATAAAATAAGAAGAATAAAAAAAGAATAAAATAGAATAAACATACACAATAGAGATTCAAAAATTTTTATTATGAAACTACAAAAAAAATCATCAGCCGATGATTTTTTTCCCCGAAGAGATTTCTTACGTAACAAAAAATTTTAGAGCATATTATAATTTAGAAAATTTCAATATAGAAATTAGTCTCATTGAGAGAGTTTTCTTTTTCCTCTCTATTATTATTATTTAGTTTACATAGAAAATAACTGAAACTAAAAGTAGTATAATAAGTTAAAATAAATTATTCGCCGATTTTTTCTAGATGAACTGATAAAAAAATGCCACTTAAGAAATAGAATTCCAAGGAAAAATATTTTTTGCTAAAATTATTTTTAGTGACATTTGCCGATAGAATTATTCCAGTACACATTCTTTAGCTAGATTCATATTAAAATTTTCTGAAAGGCTGGTTAACAGTAAGTTTTTAAATCTTACGAAACTTCCAATATCCTGATCGAAAGTGCCACGAAATATTGAGTAAAAAAAAGGAGAGAAAAACAGGACTGTTAAATTCCGTTAAGACAAAACCACACAATTAGTAATTTTTTTTCTACTAAAATCGACAAAATTATCAATTTCTGTTAATAAATAATAAATAATAATAAAATAAAAATAAATAATTAAAATAAAAAGTAAATAATAATAATTAATAAAAATATTATATATTCTTTTTGTTATTCCCTTTTTATTATTTTATTATTTTATTATTTTCAATTATCAATAATTTCATTTAATATTCTTCTCATTAATTCAATCAGAATTTAGTTCATTTATAATGAATGCAAATGTTGGAAGCAATTTGGTTTAAAAATAAAATTTTCCATACATTCAGCATTGTTTTAATGAGAATTATAATCACTCAGTTTCAGAATACTGTAGAAATATTGAGAATTATTAAATATTTTTTTAATTTTGTTTATTGTAATAAAATTAATAATTTGTTGTTTTTCACCAGATAAAAAAAATGATAATAAAAAGATGTAAAAATGTATACTTCATGTTATAAATATTTATATTTGTATTAATTAATTTTTCAATCTCTCACAGTTTCAAAATATTCTGAAAATATTTTAAATTTGTATAATAATTTTTTAATCATTGTGCTTTTTTTATAACAAATTTCGTTTGACTTATCTAAATTATGCAAATTTTTCTCTTGTTTATTTATAAAAAATGGAAAATTGTTAATTGTTAAAAAATTAAAATTAAAAAATAGGAAATATACCCATTTTATGCATAATTTATATTTCTCCCTAACAATATTGTTCAGAAACTCATTCTTTTCTTTTGGAAAAGAAACATCACTTATTCTATTCTATTTGTCAATTATAAATTTTAATTGAAAATTAAATTGGAACTTTTTAAATTTTTGGAAAAGAAACATCACTTATTCTATTCTATTTGTCAATTATAAATTTTAATTGAAAATGAAATTGAAACTTTTTAAATTTTTAGAAAATAAAGGAAAAAATTTTACTCAAAAAAATATTCTCTTATTTACGAATTTCTTTAATTGTAAAATTATTCGAAAACATCAATAACTTTTTTTTTAAATAAATATTTAATGAATATTATTTTTCCATAGGAATTAAGAATTTCAAACATTTCAAATTTAAATCTTTTTAAATTCAATAATTTATAATAATTAAAGATGACCGAGTGATAAAATCATTTTTTTATATTATAAGAATATTATTACAGTACCTAACTTATTTTTCTAAATTATTTTTCCAAATCAATTATTATTTTCTAGAATTTTTAATTATTTTTTATGAAAATAATTGAAAAAATTTTATTATTTATAAAAATAATTGAGTTATTGCGAAGTAATTTATAGAAAAATTTGTAAATAATTGAATTCTTGGGAAATTTTTATTATTTATGAAAATAATTAAATGTTACCGAGTACTATTTTTGGGAATTTGAAATTGATTTGAAAATAATATTGAACTTTGGGGAAGAATTTTGTTATTTATTTAAAGATAATTGTTATTTTGACGAGATTTTTTTTTTAAATTTGAAAGATAATTGAATTTCATGAGAAGAATTCTATCACTCTTGAAAATAATTGAATTTCTGCAATTATTTGTAATTTTTCTAAAATTGGATTTTTTTTAGAGATTTCAACAAAAATTTGAATTACAAATTTTTAAATTTTATTTTTTTTTAAATTGATAATTTTATCCTAAAATGTTACCGGTGCGCTTTAGCGCGCGAATTGTTGGTAGTTATCAAAATAAAGAAGTTAATTAAAGTTAATTAAAAAAAAAAGAAAAAACAAAGTTAAGAAAAGAGAGACAATAAATAATTTCTAAAATAAAGAAGTTAGTTAATAAAATAGAAAAAGAATTATTATAAAAAATAAACTATTAAAAAATAAAAATGTTAATTAAAAAAAAAGAAATATTTAAAAAAAGTAAAAAAAAATTATAGAAAAAGAGATAAGAAATAATTTAGAAAATAAAGAAATTAATTAACAAAAGTTAAAGAGAGAGAGAGAGAGAGAGACAATAAATAATATTAATTATTTTGTGTTTGATTTAAGACGACGGTCTTTGGATGCAGCATTTGAATATTTGGCGACCACCGCAAGAAGTTGAGGAGGCAACTGTGCGGGATTCGAAGCAAGTTGCATTTCTAGTTAATGGCTGTGATGTTGCTACAGTGACAGCTGCAACTTACACTGCAGTTCTTCCCTTCGCATATTTCCCTTCGTTAAAAGCTGTCGCAGTGGAATTTCCTCTGGATGTCAGTTTCCAAACGTATTTTTATCACCTCATAAAACCACACTCATTTCAGAAAGAACGTTTCTCAATACTCCAAAGTTTAATATACCACTTTATGATCACTCCAATGTCTCCCGATACTTTTGCGCAAAAATTATCTTTATTTTTTCACTCTCCTCTCAGTGAAATTATTCTTTTTTTTTGCAAATAAATCTCCTATTTCGCTTTTCAATCAGTAAATCGCAAATTTTTCTGGAAAAAGTTGAAACAATCAGAAAAAAAAATTTATTTATTAATATAATTGGTAAAAAAATAGTAATTAGTTCATTTATTAATTAGTATTATAACTAAACATTTATTTAGTTAAAATTTGATTTTTATTATAAAGAACAATATTTTGTAAATAAAATTCTAATTGAAAGAAATAATAATTATCAATATAATTATTATTTAATATATTAATGTAATTATTAATTAATTTATTAATAATTTTAGAATTAATATAATTATAATAAATAAATTTTCAAATGATTTTATTTAAATACAAAATATTTTTACAAAATTTTCTATTGGAGAGAATAATGAAACAATTTCGTGTTAAGGAAACAAAAAATTGTTATTTTTTGTTTGTCCCCTTTATAAATGGGGATCGTAATGAGAGCAATTTTAAAAGAGAAAAATATTGATCTTGATGAAATAATTATAACCGGAAGGAAATACAGTAATCAGTTACGCGAATTGGATAACATGAAACAAAAATGATAATTTTCCGCAAAAAGACGAAGTTCACCAAGCGTGAAAATTTATACGAAGAGAGTTCAACGAGCGAGACGCATTATTTCGAGACAAAATTATAATGTTGTCAAGGGTCGCTTCTGAGAAGCATCAATTCTTCTCAAATGTCCTTCTAAACAAAATTTTTTGCTTTGAAAGACCAAATAAAAATTTATTTTTTTTTGTTCTTTAAATAATGAATAATTAAAAAAATAAATATTAGAAATATAAATAAATACAAATATTAAAATAAAATTTTTCGTTTATTTTCAGTTTATTTCGTTGGTTAATAAATTTTAATAAACATTAGGTAGTCTTGTGATATATTTTTTAATTTATGAATACTTAAATAAATTAAAGACATAAAAAATAATTAATTGTACATATTTTATTAAATTAACAAAATAAAAAAAAAGGAAATAAAATAACAAATATAAATAATATACAATAAATGAGAAAATAGAAATAAAATCGTTCTTTCAGTAAATAAAAATAAAAAAATTAATTTTCTTTAAATTTGAAAAAAATTGTCAAAATGGAAATTTAAAATTTTTAGAATTCTTTTTTTCTTGCTTCTAGAATCCACGATACAATGTTATACTATTTCTTCCAACGGAGAGACCCGATACTTTACGACTGGCAATAGACTTGGGATCGAAAAGTTTACGACTGTTACGAAAACATTTGCAGCCAACTTGGATAAGAGCAACTATTCCCTCTTTTATGTTGAAAGGATTCGTTACTCTTACTTCGTATTTGCAGAGGGTAAGTTTTTAATATTTTTCTTTAAATTACACACTTTGCAGGATAATTAAATTATTCTTCAATTAAGATGCAAATTTTTTTTATGAGACAAATCTATATTTGCATTAAAGATACTGGCTATCTTTAAGTATATATACAAATATATCTGCAATTTATTTGTTTTATTAAAAAAAAAATATTTGCAACATTATCACTCATGTGAATTTAAATAAATAAATAAATTAAAATTAATGCAATATTTATAAAATTTGCAATCATTTTTTTATTAATACTCTCTATATTTGAATTGGTAAAAATTTGTACTAATCTAAATAAGTGATGTATTTTTTTGCTTTTGAATTAGTAAATTTGACTGATAAATAGAAATTACTATTTACTATTTATCTACTAATTTATTAGTAAAGTTTACTAGTGACTGACTTTTTGTATTTGAATTTTGTAAATTTTAGTAATAAATAGTAATTTCTACTAATTTACTACAAATACATAAAAAAAAATAGTAAAATATAATATTAGTAAATTTTACTATTAAATTATTAGAAATTACTATTTATTAGTAAAATTTACTAATTCAGAAGCAAAAAGTTAGTCACTAGTAAATTTTACTAATAAACTAGTAAATATTACTATTTATCAGTAAAAAATTGCTAATTTATTAGGGAAATTTTACTATTAAATTAGTAAAAATTACTATTTATTAGTAAAATTTACTAATTCAGAAGCAAAAAGTCAGCCACTAGTAAATTTTACTAATAAATTAGTAGAAATTACTATTGATTATTAGTAATTAATTGCTAATTTGTTAGCAAAATTTTACAATCAGTAGAAATTACTATTCATTAGTAAAATTTATTGATTCAAAAGCAAAAAGTCAGTCACTTTTACTTTCTTTTATTTTTTAAACTTTACTAATAAATGAATAATTTCTACTAATCAGTAGAAATTACTATTCATTAGTAAAATTTATTGATTCAAAAGCAAAAAGTTAGTCACTAGTAAATTTTTACTAATAAACTAGTAAATATTACTATTTATCAGTAATTAATTGCTAATTTATTAGGGAAATTTTACTATTAAATTAGTAAAAATTACTATTTATTAGTAAAATTTACTAATTCAGAAGCAAAAAGTCAGCCACTAATAAATTTTACTAATAAATTAGTAGAAATTACTATTGATTATTAGTAATTAATTGCTTATTTATTAGGGAAATTTTACTATTAAATTAGTAAAAATTACTATTTATTAGTAAAATTTACTAATTCAGAAGCAAAAAGTCAGCCACTAGTAAATTTTACTAATAAATTAGTAGAAATTACTATTGATTATTAGTAATTAATTGCTAATTTGTTAGCAAAATTTTACAATCAGTAGAAATTACTATTCATTAGTAAAATTTATTGATTCAAAAGCAAAAAGTCAGTCACTTTTACTTTCTTTTATTTTTTAAACTTTACTAATAAATGAATAATTTCTACTAATCAGTAGAAATTACTATTCATTAGTAAAATTTATTGATTCAAAAGCAAAAAGTTAGTCACTAGTAAATTTTTACTAATAAATTAGTAGAGATTACTATTTATTAGTGAAATTTACTAATTCAAAAGCAAAAAGTCAGCCATTAATTCCAATTAAGAAACATTTTTACCAATTCAAATTTAGAGAATATAAACGTTCACATTAAGAATACATTATTACAATTTTTAATAGTAATAAAATTTTGTATTTATTTAATATTATTTAATTATTATTTAATAATTATTACTTAAATAAATATTAACTTGAATCAAAGAATTTTGGTTTAAGTCCTCTCTAAACTTGATTAAGTAAAAAAAAGTTTCCTAATTTGAACTATTTACTGACTTTTTGCTTCTGAATTAGTAAATTTTACTAATGAATAATAATTTCTACTAATTTATTAGTAAAATTTACTGATTTAAAAGCAAAAAGTCAGTCACTTTTACTTTTTTTTATTTCTTAAACTTTACTAATAAATGAATAATTTCTACTAATTTATTAGTAAAATTTACTGATTCAAAAGCAAAAAGTCAGTCACTTTTACTTTTTTTTATTTTTTAAACTTTACTAATAAATGAATAATTTCTACTAATTTATTAATAAAATTTACTAATTCAAAAGCAAAAAGTCAGTCACTGATTCAAATTAGTAAACATTTTCACTAATTCATATTTTGAGAGTCAATTAAACATCATTTGTTTCAAATACTAAAATTATTGGCTTAAATAAAATTTATTTGATTTCAATGAAAAATTATTCGATTCAAGTAAATATTTATAATTTGACAAGTAATCGGTTATTTGAATCAAGTAAATTTTTTTATTTTAGTGTAATAATTATTTAATAATCGACTAATAATTATTTAATAAAATTAATCAATAATTATTTAATAGATAACTGATTAATAATTATTGAATAGTTGATTAACAACTATTGAATAATTAATTATTTATTTAAAGTTTAAAATAACAACATTTTTTTCTCGTTCTTTTAAATCAGTTTTTAATTACCAGTTACTATTTTTTTATAGTGAAAAATAACCAAACCAAAAAAATTATCTAACTTATAATAAATATTTTAACAACCATTTAAAAACAAGAAATTAATTCGATTATTATTTTTTTTCATTTACAGTTGTAGTAAATTATTTAACACTCGTTAATATTTTTTTCTCTATTAATACCTTTGTAATGAAATATTATTCAATACATTTTCCGAATAATTATTACAAACTATATGCACTTTTCGACGTCATACTTTTAAATTGAAAAATTATTATATAATTAAATATCACTTCTCAGGAGTATTACAAAACAGTATTTTATCTCCCTATTATGAAAAGTGTTATAATTTTAAATAATAGTGTTAGAGAAATTATTTTTTTCATTTAGATGAAGAATATTCTAATTCTAATATTAACGAATTCGGTTAATTATTTAATTTAATTAATTTAAAAATATACTTATCCAACTAATTATTTTTTATTCTAGTTTGTAGAACTAGTTAGTATTATTAGCTATAATATTTTTTTTTTATTGGAATTTTTATTTTCGGGTTGCTTCACACAAAATATTTTTAAAATAAAATTATCTATTGTCATATAAATTAAGAAAAAATATAAAAAAAAAACAAAAATTTATTACACAGTTTCCAGTGCTTTCGTAAAATTATCTTATAACTTGGTCCTTATTCGTAGGATACAAAAAATGACCAACAAGAATTTTTTTTTATTATTTTGAATAATAATTGTTAATATTATTATTGTTTTTTACTAAACTTTCAGTACCAGTACCAATTGAAAATTCGAAAAAAAAAATTAAAATTCCGATTTTGTTTTTTTTTCCTTTACCTACTCTGCTGTTAGGTATATTTTTCTTTAAAGAAAAATTTTTTGAAAAGAAAAAGATATTTTTTCTTTAATTTAAAAAAAAGTGCAGAAAAATTTTCGAATTATGAAGAAATAATATTTTTATAATTATTATTTTTGTCCGAATCACGGATTTTCTAAGAATATCAAATTGTGACAAAAAACGATTCGATTTTTGTTTCAATTTGATATTCTTAGAAAAACTGTGATTTTTATTTAACATTATTTTTTAGTTAGGAATAAGGGATGTTTTTGAGCCAAGGGCAGCAGATTTATCGCCAATGACACCGGACATTGGGGTTTATGCTCGTGACGTGCAACAAAGTATTGGAGTTAATATAAGAAATTATATGGAGCCCGATAGAACCAGCTCTAGTGAGTCGTCACAACAAGAATTTCCTCTAATTGTTCCACCACGTCGGGACTCTTATCGATTTCTCTATCCAGGTTCTTTTTTCTATGCTTTCTACGCACACTTTCGCACTGTCCATAATATAAATAATCTCTATAAAATAATAATAAATCTCTTATTTTTTTTTTAATATCCTTTCCTCTCAAAAATATTTCCACTCACAAATACGAGGGGAAAAAAAATTCCATTTCAATCTATTTTTACGGTCTCATTTTTATATACCTACGTCTTATTTATACGATATTTAATGTTCGATCGAGAATTATTTTATTTGCCGCACGAAATTGTTTCGCAAATTGACAATACCAATTGATTTATTTGAATTTGTTTTAGTAAATTAAATTTTCACTATTTGTTGATTAATTATTAATCAATAAAAATAAAATATAAATAAATTGAATTTTGTATATAATAATATTCATTTAAAAAAATTTATTTGATTCAAATAACTGATTATTTGTCAATTACCAAATAAATATTTACTTGAATCAAATAAATTTTATTTCAATCAAATAATTTAAAAATAAATAATTTCTCTATTAAAAGCAAAAAACTTTTTTTCACCCAGAGAAAATGCTAAAAAATACCAAAAATTATTCAATTTTTTTTATATGGGAATTCACTTGTTTATTTTTCTAATTAATTTCAAATCATAATTTTTAAAAATAAAAAAATATAAGTAAAATTATGATTTGAAATTATTTAGAAAAATAAACAAGTGAATTTCCATATAAAAATATTGTATAACAATGGTATTTTTCATCATTTTCAACCTAAAAACAATGTTTTAAAAAAAAGAATGATATTCAAAAATAAAAAATAATTTTTTCATTCGTCAATTTTTTTGTAGATACAAAAGCATAGTTTCTACAAAATTTCAAATGGGTTTTAAGATCTGTCAATTTTTAAGAAAAATAAAAAATCCAAAGAGAGTCGGAATATTTTCTGAAAGATTTTATTTTCTGACCATTGAAAAGGTCAGAATTTTTTTTTCTCTCAAAAAATTATTAATTATTATAAAAATAATTTTATGAAAGATTTTAATAATTTTCTTGATTTTTTGAAAATAAAGTTAAAAATGAATCAGTTTAGGCACGTGATCTGAATGCACGGCTGACCATTACTGACTTTAACTACTGACCGCGTTGCTATTGTTGAGTTGGGTCACCAAAATAAAGCTCACGTACCGTCTCTCATTTTTTTCCCCCCATCGTACTTATTGTTATTATAGAAAATATTTCAAAGTGTTAAGGAGCATCACTTTTTAAATTTACTGTCAAATATATGTAAAAGTCTCTTCTTCTTTGACTTTTTCCGGATAATGAATCCAAGACCCACTACTCTAGAAACATTGATTTGCTCCGTTAAAAGACACGGCCTAGAAAAATTACTGTTTTTTTCTCCTAAAAGATTTCCTTCTCAATAAACTCCGACTTTCTTTAATTTAATTAATTTTATTTTCTTCGTTAAATTACAATAGAAATTAAGATTAAAAAAAAAATAAAAGAAAAGAAAATTTTATTTTTTATTAATTTTTTTTAATTTTATTTTTTAATCTATTTTTTAAAAATAAATATTTAAAATTGACAACAAAAATAAAAATTATTTCTTTATTGTTTTGAAACATTTATAAAACAATTTTTTAGTCTCACCAGAATTTAAAATTGATACTTACAAATAGTCAACTAAACAGAAAGTAAAATAAAAATAGAACAAATAAAAATAAGATAAATGGAAAAAAAGAGAATAAAAAATAGGAAAATAAATAAAATAACTAAAAATAAAATAAATTAAAGGAAAATAAATAAAAATAGAATAAATAAAAAAGGGTTAATTAAAAAAAAAGAAATTAAAAGAAATTAAAAGAAAATAAATGAAAATAAATGAAAGAAAAATAAATAAAAATAAAATAAAAATAAAAGTACTAAAAATAAACGAATTAAATATAGAAATAGAATAAATAGAAATAAAATAAATAATAAATGCAATGTGATTAAGATTCATTAAGAGTTATAATATATTCAAAAAATAAAAAAATAATAAAAGAAAAGCAGTAAATAATTAACAAAAATTTCGAAAAAAAATGTCCAATAATTAATTAAAGTTTAATTATATAATTTAGATATTTAGATTTCCTTCACGTAAATTCGAAATAGTATAATTGACGACAAAGTAGTCGAAGGTATTATTTACAATCGGGGAAATTTCTCAGTATTGTGATAAACTTTGTTGAATTTAATAGCTGATATCCTGTATGAGTCAACTGAAGAAATAAAGAGATGGAGACCTTGCGCTAAAGACCGTTTTCAAAGTAAAATAGGAATTTTTCACTCATTAAGCTGAAACTATCAATTCCATCTTTTTTTATTGTTTCTAAATACTTTTGTCTCTCTGTCTCTTTTTCTCTGTATGTGTCTTCTTTTCTTTTCAAAATGGTTTTTTTTCAAATCCATCTGCCTTCATTTCAACAACTTCTTTGCGCATTGTTTCAATAACTAAAAAAAAAAGAAAAAAGAAAAAAGAAAATGTAATTTTCCTCTCTAGAGCATATCTTACTAATTGTATATAGTTACATTATTTTTCTATAGACTTTCAGTAATATACTCGAGTTGAAGATTTGTGAAAATGTTTCGAAATTTAGTTCAGTAAAAATTTGGAAATATGAAACAAATATTGAAGAAATATAAAACAATATTTTTAAAATATAAAAAAAATGTTTACAATATTACCGAAAGAGTTTTTAATAGTTTTTGTGAAACTTTGGTACCATATGTAGTTACGTCTTTGGTACCAAAATTTACTAGTAGATTTAATTAAAAATCTGGTACCAGCAATTAAGTGATACCAGTCATGTTAAGAACTTTGGTAAATTTAATTTTAAATTTGTTACCAGTTATTAATTGGTACCAATCATGTTAAAAACTATGGTAGATTTAATTTTAACTCTGGTACCAGCAATTACATGGTACCAGTTATGTTAAGAACTTTGGTAAATTTAATTTTAAATTTGGTACCAGTTATTAATTGGTACCAATCATGTTAAAAACTATGGTAGATTTAATTTTAACTCTGGTACCAGCAATTACATGGTACCAGTCATGTTAAGAACTTTGGTAAATTTAATTTTAAATTTGGTACCAGTCATGTTAAAAACTATAGTAGATTTAATTTTAACTCTGGTACCAGCAATTAGGTGGTACCAGTTGTGTAAATATCTTTGGTACCATCTGTATTAATATATTTGGAACCAAAAAATTACTGGTAGATTTAATTTTATATCTGGTACCAGTTATTAAACGGTACCAGTCGTGTTAAAAACTTTGCTAGATTTAATTTTAAATCTGGTACCAATAAATAAGTGGTACTATTTATGTTACAAACTTTGGTACCATACGTAGTTACATCATTGGTACCAAATTTTACTAGTAGATTAAATTTAAAATCTGGTACCAGCAATTAAGTGGTACCAGTCATGTTAAGAACTTTGGTAAATTTAATTTTCAATTTGGTACCAGTTATTAATTGGTACCAATCATGTTAAAAACTATGGTAGATTTAATTTTAACTCTGGTACCAGCAATTACGTGGTACCAGTTATGTAACTATTTTTGGTACCATCTGTATTAATATATTTGGTACCAAAAAAATTACTGGTAGATTTCATTTTATATCTGGAACCAGCAATTAAGTGATACCAGTCAAATAAATATTTGGTACCAAAGACATTTATCTTTGGTACCAAATATTAGATTTATTAATCACGTACCAGATATTAAGTGGTACCACTAACGTTAAGTACTCTGGTAGATTTAATTTAAAATCTGGTACCAGTTATTAAATGGTACCAGTCGTGTTAAAAACTTTGCTAGATTTAATTTTACATCTGGTACCAATAAATAAGTGGTACCAGTTATGTAAACATCTTTGGTACCAAATTTTTTTGTTCTTTTTCTATTTTTATTCTTTTTAATTTTAATTGGCATTCAATGAAATTAGATCATCGAAGAAAATGGAAGATTTTTTACTTTTTTCTATCAAAGTCTTTTATTAAAACTTATAAATTTAGTATCAATTTGTTTTAGTTTTTCTCATTTCAATCACTATAGTTACAATAATAATTACAGTTATTTTATCCACTATAGTTACTTTAGTAACTGTAATGTATTTCAATAACCATGTTTATTTTAATAATACACCGTATTTTTTTTCTTATTATCTTCAAATAAAAATACATATTTATTTAACAATTATTGTTAATAGTAGTCTTGATTCAATAATTATTTTTATTAGAAGTATTCTTCCAATAACTATTTCTATTAACAGCCGTTTTTTAATAAACATTTTTTAGTTTCAAAAGAATTTTATTTGGTTCATAAATATTTTTATTGGTTCAAATAAATTTTTTCTGGTACAAAAAAATTGTATTTAGTTCAAAAAAAAAATTTATTTTGTTCAAAAAATTTTATTTGGCACAAAAAAGTAATTTAGTAAACTCTGTCATAAATATTTATTATTTAATCAAAGTAGGTGTATTTATTTTTAATAATTATTTTTAATGATAATAATAATAATTCTATTCGGAAAATAAAACCAATGGTTATTACTGTAATAATATGCTCCATTTAATCTGACTTTATTCCCTGTTTTTATTGAATTAAACGAAGCAATTTCCACTGTATCTGTGTTATAACTATTTTATGGATGTAAATAATGCTTATCTCATCGTTTTAATAAAATTTTTCTGTACGTGTGTGTTTGCGTGTGAATATTGAAAGCTCAAAGGATCAAGTTTAATGAACTCTTCAAATAATAATAAAAAAAAACAGGCAACAAAAAAATGATAAAAATTTAAGTGATATTATACGGTGATCGCAAAAACGTAGAGCAACTAAGAAGTCCTTTATTATATTCCCATAAAATCCTCTCTACTCAATTTCATCAAAATTTTCTAATACAAAAAGAAAACGATTTCTACAGACTTTAATATTTATCCAATACTCTATTCGTTTCAAATGAACGAGAATTTTAAGAAAATCAAGACATTTTAAAATTATACTGCAATTTAATTTTTGAATTTTAATTTTCGAAATAATTGTTCTTAATAAAAATATTCATTAAATAAATCTTTTTCATAATTACAGTATATTTTTAATCATTATTGTTAATGAAAATATTTTTTTAAATAAATATTTTTAATGAAAGTATTAAAATAATAAATATAACTATTTTTAATGAAAGTGTTAAAATTATTAATTTTGATAAAAGTATTTGGTTAATAACCGGTTAATATAGTCATTTGATAACTACTAATAATATTATATAATAATTGCGATTATTAATTAAACGAATATAACTAAATAAAAATTATTTATTTTATTTTTTACCTAATATTTAGTGTCTATTATTCAATTAATTAATTATTTCATTATTACCCATTTAGTAATTTGTTTATATTTATTATTTTTTTCTTATAAATTTAATTCAATAATTTGAAATTTATCAATATTGATTCAATAATTTAGTAATAAAAATAAAAAAATAATTTTAAAAAATCGAAAATAAAAAAGTGCAGAAATATAACAGACTTTATAATTAATTAATTAACAATATTATTGAAAAATTTAAATATAAAATATTGAAGTATTGAAATATAAAATATTGAAATATTGAAATAATAAAAATGATTAATAATTTACGAAATAATTTAATAACTTTGAAATTCTTATGAAAACTTCGAAATTTAATACACTCTATTTATCATTTGCATTCATAGGTCGAAAACAGGAAGAAGGAAAAAAACTGAAAATCTCTAGAAAGCAGAGAAAGCTCTTTAGACAATGATTTCGAAACAGTTATACTTATTAACAACTCTAACAAGCTGAAATAGTTCGTTTTAAACTAAATCAATAATCAGACAAGTTTTCTCAAGACGAAAAAACTGTAAAGTCGTATAGCCTTATTCCTTCTCTCTCTCTCTCTCTCTTCTCTCCGTCCCAAGTTCAATTGCACACTTAATGTAGATTTAGATACAAGTATATCAGTAATAAGAAATCATGTAATAACAGTAATCATGTTATTCTTCCACAGTAACTACGCTAATGATAGCATAAGAGTATACTTTAAAATGTATTTACTGTTTGCTAAAGTGAGCTTCCAATGTAATCATTAATGTTTTCTTTTTTTGTGCATTTTTTCTTATTCTTCTTCATTTTTTTTTTTTTTTTTGCAATATTTCATAATAACGGATCTATAATAATTGATACTTTCGACTTGTCATAGGAAATGGCCTCCTGGAAAGGGCTGGTCCTGTATCCTTTGTTGCTGAACATCCGTTTCTTTACTTTATCATCGATACTGAAACTACAGCTACACTAATTGCTGGTCGCATTGATGATCCTCTCAACTCAAGAATATTATAGTTTAAACTGATGTCAATATATTTTATTCAAAAATTCTGAAAAGAAAAAATTTTTCTGCAAATATTTATTTTATGTCTTTAATTGATTGATTGATATTATTATTCTAATATGATTGGTTTATGTTTTCTTTTCTTTTTGTTTCAATTTATTTTTTTTATTTTAAAAATTTAGTTTAGAAATTTGTATTAAAAAATCAAAAGGAAATTTAAAAAAAGGGTATTTACAACAAAAGAAAACAAACAAACAAGTTTGTTTAAACAAAACATTTTGAAAAAAATTTTTCAAAACTCTTTTCATTTAAAAATGCTTTTTTATGTATATAAAAAAACAATTTTAAATGAAAAGTGTTTTGAAAAAAATGTCAATTTATAGAAAAAGAATATTTCTATCTTTTGTACTTCACTAAACAAACAAATTAATAATTAGATGAACATTTCGAATATAAATAAAAATTATTTTTAAAATACAATCAAAAATTATATTCTTAGTATAATTATTTAATTTTTTTTTTCTTATTTTATTTCATTTTTTAATATTGAAAATCTTATTTAGAAGTTTTTTTGTATAAAGAGAAATATCACAAAAAGGATATTTACAATTAAAAAAAAACGAACAAGCTTGTTTAAACAAAACGATAAATATAAATTACTCTGAAAAATGTAATTTTATAGAAGAAGTATATTTATCCTTAAAATAGGTCACTAAATAAATAAATAAATAATTAAACGAACGTTTCGAATGTTAAATCTACTTTACGACTTTTTTTTATATAAAAAGAAATTTTAACAAAAGGATATTTGCAATAAAAAAACAAATGAACGAAGAAGTTTGTTTAAACAAAATAATAAATAATAAATAAATATAAACAAATTAGGTAAACTAAAAAATGTAATTTTATATAGAAAAAGTATATTTATCATTTATACTTTATTACATAAACAACGAACGTTTCAAATATAATTAAAAATATATTTTTAGTAAAACTATCAATAATTGATTGTTTTTCTTTTTCTGATAATGAAAATGTAGTTTACGAGTTTTTTTACAAAAAAGAAATTTCATAAAAGGAACATTTACAACAACAAAAAAACAAACAAACGAACAAGTTTCTTTAAATAAAACAATAAATAATAAATAAATATAAACAAATTATACTAAAAAAACAAACAAACAAACGAACAAGTTTCTTTAAATAAAACAGTAAATAATAATTTATTTATTATTTACTGTTTTATTTTTTGATATAAACAAATTACCCTCAAAAATGTAATTTTTTAGAAAAAGCATATTTATTTTTTATACTTTATTAAATAAACAAATAAATAATTAAACGAACATTTCAAATATACTTGAAAATTATAATTTTCAAATTTAATCAGAAATTATGTTTCATAAAAATATTTTTAAAAATGATCTTTTTAGTATAATTTTTATAGAATAATATATTTGAAATTCAAATTTAAAAGTGTCCATTTTCTGCTACTTTAAAAACTTTTATGAACTAATGATTAAAAATTCTTTTTAAAAGAATTTCATAATATTTAAGATAGAGTAGAAATGTTTATATCAAGTTGTAAGATTTTATAGAAAAAGTTTTTCACTTTATTTATAAATTATTTACTTTAAAAAAAATTCTGTCAAATCTGAAAGGATTCAAATTTGACAAAATACATCTTCGTTGAAAAAATTTACAATTACAAAAGGGTAATTTAAAAAAATCCTTTAGAATTAGGAAAAATTATCATAAAAATAATTAAATTTTTACATATTTTTCTTACCTCGTAGAAAAATATTTTTTTTGCCAAAAAAGTCGATAAAAGAGAATGAAAAGTAATAAATTTGTATATTTATTTCACAATAGTTATAAATAATAAGGCTATTATCTATAAACAGTAATATATATATATTTATAATTATCTTTATAATTATATTTATAATATTTATAATATTTATAATTATATTCATATAAAATTAAGAGTTTCTATATTTTAACTGCACACATACATTAAATCGTGCTCTGTACAAAATTCGTGTAAATAAAAAAAATAGCGTCAAAAAAGATTAATCATAAAGTCGCAAAAAAAATTACGAAACAATTCTGGCTTCGGAGATTCGATGAGATGTGAGAAATTGAAAAAATTATCCACAACATGTCTCAGGGCAAGAGTTTAGCATTTACAAAAAGATAAGGAAACTTTACTGAACAGTATCAAGAATTTTAAATTCCCTGCTAAAATAATTAAAACATTTAATTTCAATTAATTATAATTAATAACCATTTATTATTATGTAATTTTGTAATTGTGTAATAATAATTAATTTTTAATACTTTTAATTGATTATAATTAATTGCAATTAATTACAATTGATTATAATTAATTGCAATTAATTACAATTAATTACAATTAATTCCAATTGTTTCTAATTAATTGCAATTGATTAAAATTAATTACAATTACATAGTTTAGAACTTGCCGAAAGAAATTAATAAAGAAAGGAAGAAAAAAATATAAAAAAAAGACAGAAGAAAATCGTAAAAAGTAAAGAAAAAATTTAAATAACTAAAAATATTTAAAAATATCACAAAATAAAAAGTATTTTAATGCAAAATGATAAAAATTAAATAACAAAACAAAAAAGCAAGAAAAGAAATGAATACAAGAGAAAACAAATAATAAATAAATAAATATGACAAGAAATATAGAGAGATTTGTTGTAAAAAAATGCAAGTTTTCTTCGAATGTAAGAATAAAAAATTTGTCTTTTCTTTCCCATGAAAGATGTAATCAGAAATTTAAAATTCTAATTCTGTACATTTGAAGGAGATTTTTTTTTAATATGTAAGTCACAAGAGGGGACTTTCTTATTTCATTTCACCTATAAATAGTAAACGCTATGCGAATATATTATTTATTTATCTTATATGCGTATTTATATATAAATACATTTTCTGCGCCTCGAATTAAATACGTCTTGGCACAGATTAATTAGTTTCGTGACTTTTATTGCAAATTTTCTTCTTTTCTTGTCGCCTTTTATAACGGTCAAAATTATTTTTGATATATTTTTTCCAAACGATTTACGCCAATTTTTCTTTATTGATTTTTTTTCTTCATTTTCGTAATAATAAATTGAAAATAATAAATACAGTCAACTCTCGATAAGACAAAGCGCGATAACTCAAATTTTTCGGTAAGTCAAAATAATTCTTGGGTCCCGTTCATTCCTTATAAGCATTATTAACATTTGATAACTCAAACTTTTCGATAACTCAAAGTTTTTTCGGTCTCCCTTCGAGTTTGTCTTATCGAGAGTTGACTGTAATAATAACAAATAATAAATTAACCTCACGGTAGCTTTTGCCACTGACAATTTTCATTTATTTGGTTTTAATTTTTTTAATTATTCATTTACTTTCATTATTATTCTCCTTAAATTTGAATTAGTAAAAATGTTCATAAATTCAAATTTAGTTATTATTTTCATTATTATTATTAATAATAATATAATAATAAAGTTAATAATTTAATATGACAAAAAAAGAAATATGAAAATTTGCAAAAATGCGCAGTCACGAAAATAGTACACAGTCTTGGTGCACAATTTTATTCATAAATGATCGAAACACTTGAAGTGTTTTTATAATTATTTTTAAAAAAAAAGTAAAGCTACTATATTACAATGATTCATCAGCGTCATGCGAAAAAAAGACGTCTCGTTAATGATCTCAAACGTTCATTCAAATATTCGATCATTTTTCGCATCAATATTATTATTGAGCAATGCGATATTGATCTCAAAACTAAAGCGAATCAAAAAAAAAAAATATCGGTATTATTCTAATATCGTTTATGGATAATGAAAAATAATCGACAATATATTTTTTCATCAGTCGTGTCATTGGTTCCTGCAAAAAAAAATCTTCTCAATCAAGTTCGATAAACTATCAATTATCATTCCTTGTAAAATTTCAATCGTTTTTAATTAAATTTCTCGAAAAAATAATTACAAACGAGAATTTTCTTTTTCAAAAATGAAAAATTCTTTTTAAATCCAACAAATTTATTCAATAATTTTTTTTATTATTCATTAAAATTGTTGGATAAAAATTAATTACTTTCTCTTGAATGAAATATTAATTAATTTATCACACGAACGAAAAATAATTTTTCTCGGTTGAAAAATTAATTTCTTTCGGATTAAGAATTAATTATTAATTAATTTAATTCGGTTGATAAATTAATTAATTTGTCACAAACAAAAAATTAATTATTTAATTAATCAAAATAAAAATTAATTTCTCTCAAAAATTAATTAATTTAATATTAATTCGTAATAAAAATTAAATAACATAAATTCGATAGAAAAATTAATTAATTTGTCTCGGTTGAAACATTAATTAATCTACCTCAGGATAAAAAATTAATTTATTATCTTGGTTAAAAAATTAATTATTCTATTGTAAATTAAAAAAATTGTTTTCCATAAAAAATCGAAATTAATTTTATTTTTAATCAAAGGAAATTAATAGTGAAAATTTGAAAAATTAATTACTAGGGAAAATATTATTTACATGATGTTGAGAAGTGAAAGACTTCAGAACAAAAAGAAAAATGATGATTTGAAGATTTCCACGAAAGTGATCAGCCAACATTGGCAATGATCCAAGGAACGAATTTCGAGATTCTTGTACAAACACCAGGTAAATTGGCTTCTGCGCATCCAATTCCCCAGGAAATAATGCCAGCGAGGAAGTAGCGACCATCTTTTCCTCGAACTTGCAGAGGACCTCCAGAATCACCCTGAAAAATTGTAATTAATTTCTATTAAAATTTTAGAAAAAATTTTAATTTCTAATAAAATTTCTTTCAAAATTAGAAAAAAAAATTAAGAAAAAAATTAAGAATTAAGAAAGTTAAGAACTTTAATATAATTCCCCGAGAAAACTATTTTTCTATTATTGCAGTGGAAAGAGTACAATAATTAATAATACTTATTAAAAAAATTATTGCTTTCGGGAAAAAAATTAACAGAATTGTGTGATCCTAAATTTACTTTAATATTTTTCAACATGAATATTTAACAGGGAGAAATTTAAAAATTTCTAAATAGAAATTGCAGAAAAATATTTTTCTAATTTATAAAAAATATTTTCTTTCAATTTCTATAATCTTCTTCAAATATTCAGAGGTGAAATTTTTTCGAAATTTACAAATACTTAACTATGAAAGAATTAAAAAAAAATTAACATTTAATAATAGAATTATGTCAAAAATTAAATAAACTTTTATCGTTTTTAAATTTCTTTTCTTTGAAAAATGTAATTTTACAACTTACTTGACACGAATCTTGACCTCCTGATTCGTATCCGGCACAGAGAAAAATTTCCGGTATGAATTCGTGTCTTCCCGCTTTAAGGAACATTGATTTACATCTGTCGTTACTCACAATTGGAACGGACACCTGAAAAATGAAAAAATAAATGAAAACATTTAATTACAGTTAATTGATTTTAATTTTAATTATAGTTAACTCTATAGCTAATTAAAGTATTTAATTCTATAACTATTTAAATTATTTCACGAATTCTTTATTCCGTGAATAAGAAAAATTTGTAATTTAACAATCAATTCAGTTAGTAGTTTAACAATCAATTAAAATTTATAGTTTATCAACAAAAAATTATATTAAACATTTGACAATATTAATTTAATTCGAAACTCGACAATTCATTAAGTATTAATTTTAAAATTCACCAAATAATTAAATTCAAAATCTAGGAATTATTATTTAAATTAGAAATTTAACAATTAATTGAAACAATCAATTTACCATTTGATAAAATTAATGACTTTGCAATTAATTAAAATTCAAAATTCAACAGTCAATTAAATTCAAAATTTAACAATTAATTAAACTAATCAATTTACAATTTAATATAATTAATTAATTGATATAATAATAAATTTTGCAATTAATTAAATTTAAAATTCAACATTTAATTAAATTAAAAATTGAACAATTAATTAAATTCTCATTATAAATTACTAATTCCATGCAATATTCCGCTATTGAGTTAAAAAGCAACAAATTTCCGTCTTTGTGTATAAAATAACATTAAATGTGGAAAATAACAATTAGCATTTAAAATTGTCTCCTAAATATGATTTACCTCTTGCAACACTGAGGGCAAAGTTCCACCTTCACTGAGTCTTCCCCATCCAGTGACAGTGGCATTTTCTCCAATAAGTAATTCATCGGCAGCAGGTAAACAAATTGGAGAAATATGTGCGACAAACGTTAATGGAGTCTCGAGTCTCACCAATGCAAGATCATATTCAAATGTGAAGAAATTATATTTCGGATGAACGACTTTTTTACTTATACTTCGTTCAACATAAGGAAGTCGCTCCTGGACTGATGAAAAATCATATTCTCCCACTCGAATTCGAATTTGAGATATCAGCAAACTGAAAAAAAAATTTAAACAATATTTTATAAATATTTAAGTTTATTATTAATTTTAATAATTAATTTGCTATTAAATTAATTTATTATATTAGTTAACTGCAATTAGAAAAAAATGTTTGCGTTTACGTTTTTTCCGTTAAAAATTCATTTTTCTTTGATTGAAAGAAACTTTCTTTGACCGTAAAAAAAAATTTCCTTGGCTCAAAAAAGTTTGACTCAGAACTTTCTTTGATTCCCAAACATGTTATTTCTTTTCAAACCAAATTTTTTTTTAATTAAAGAATTATTTCTTCGATCCTATATCAGTGATAAAACTTCTTTGATTTAGAGAGAACATTTTTTGTATTCTAAGGAAATTTCTTTAATTCAAATAAATTTCTTTTACTCAAAAACAATTTATTTATTGCAAAGAAATTTTCCTGTTTAAATTAAAATTAATTATTTTTTTGACCCTATATCAATAATAATAAAACTTCTTTGATTTAAAGAGAAAATTTTTTGGATTCGAAGAAAATTTGTTTTAATTATAGAAATTTCCCATGAAACAAAACCCGTTTTTTTGTTTTGAAAAAAAAATAATTTTGAATACAACAAAACGAGTCTAAGAATTAAATTGATTTCTTAAATTAATAGAAACTTTTTTCTAATTTTCATGTCAATAGATAATTAACAATAATGTTTACTAACATTAATTTTTATATAAAATTTTTTAAAAATATTTTGAGAGTAATTAAATTATTTTTAGAGAATTTTAAATTCTTGTTGAAATTGAATTTTATGGAAATTTTTGAAAATAATTGAATTCTTTCGTGTAATTTTATTTCAATAGGATTAAAAATTATTTAATTCCTGCAATGAATTTTACTATTTAAAAAATAATTGAATTGTTTAGAAGAATTTATTACAATTTTAGTATAAGTAATTGAATTCTTTCGTGAAATTTTATTAAAATTTTTGAAAATATAAACAGTAATAATTAATTTTGTACTTAATAAGTGAATTTTTTAAATTTTGGTTATGAAATTATTTGAAAAATTTATATTTGAAAATAAAAAATTTTGGTATTTGCATAACAATAATAAATTGAATAACACGCTCTGCGCGCTAGCGCGCGCTAGTTTTCTTATAAAATAAAATAAAATAAAATTTCTTATGAAGTATTTTCTTAAAATAAATTAAAAAACACAAAAATGCTCAATATTCTTTATTAAATATTTTCAAAGTATCTATTTCTAGAAAAACTTAATAAAAATGGGTGCATTGACGGAATTACGTAAAATTGTTTAAATATTTAAAAAAATAAAATTTTGTATAAAAATTGTGATTATAAAATAGAAATTATGCAAATTTTTTTACTAAAAAAATGGGTTTGGTAAAAAATTTAATTATTTATTTTGCACAAAGAGAGAAAAATGAAGATAAAAAGAGAAGAGACTGGAAACATATAAAGACATTGGTACCAGAAAATAAAGATGTTGAAAAAGAATACAAAATATTATGAAGAAAAAAATTGAGAAAGAAGAAAAAAAGAGTCAGGAAAAAAGCTATCGAACAAAAAATAAATTACAAGATAAAAAAAATAAAAAACTGTACAAGGAAGAAAAAAGTACTGATTATTAAGATTATGATAGTTAATTTTTTTTAATTTTATGATTAATTAAAAATTTTTTATTTAATATTTATTATAATATTATTATATATAAATTAAATACTAATTTACTTCAATAATTTTTGTTTTTATTATTTTTATTATTATAAATATTCCACAAATATTCAAAAAATGTGAAAAGACTTAAAAAAATTTAATTTGATAAAATAATTATCCTACCATGAAAAAAAGAAAAAAAAACAGATTTGAATAACTGTAAACATTTTAAACTAACTGCATTGACATGTATTTGAAAAAAAAACAATAATTTTCCCCCCTAAAAGATCGCAAAGAGATTAAGCAAACTAGCAGAAAAAAAATGTCATTACGAGTGAAAAATACAAGGATAATGGAATTATTAGGAAGATCTTCAAGTCCACCTTGGCGAGAAAAAGTTACAGTTGAGAGAAGCAGAAAATGAAGGATGCGTCTTTTAAGAAGCATTAACGGACGATAATGTAATGAAGGAAGTAAATACTCTGCGAAAAGAAAATTGAGAAAAAATGACGGCGGGGAAAAAAAATAGGACAGAAACAAGTAAACGATGAGAAATAACGAAGATATTAAAAATGTCATTAAATAAATCCACTCTCAAGGAAGACTGTATGTATAAAAATAAAAGAAGGAAAAAAAAGGAGGAGGAGGTGGAAAATAAATATAAAAGGAGGAAAACATATCTATATAGTACACCAGAAAGTAGCAATCTGGAATTTTTTTTTAATTTCCTTTTTTTACATTATTTTTTCTTTTTTCTCCTTTTTGCTCACTTTTCTCTCCTTTTATCTCATTTTATCTCCTTTTATCTTCTTTTATCCTCCTTTATCCTCTTATATCTCCTTTTCTTCCCTTTTTTCCCCCTTTTTCAATCCATCGCTTCTCAGGATCATTTGATTGACTATACAGAAATATGGCCTCTTCAGGTTTAATAACGATGCACGAGAAATTACAGTGGATATTATTTACAACTATTTATTAATTATCTCAACACTGATCACTATATATTTAATTAAGAGTTTCGAGTGAAGAGGAAAATAAATTTTAAACACTAATTTTAGTGTCAGTTTAAAGAGGGAAATGTTAATTTTAATAAATAATAATTATATTATATAATAATAATAATAGATGATTGATGTTATTATCATTTAAATTTAACAGTATTTTTTTCTCCTGTAATTATTTAAAACAAAATTCCAAAATGCAATTATAATAGATCGTAAATTTTCCTACAATTATATAATTAGACAAATCTAATTGAGAAAAAAAATTATTGTCAATTTCCATCAGTTATTTTTTAAATTCTAAACTTCCTACGATTATTGAAATTATTCTCGTAATTAAAATTCCAGTGAAGGAAATGATTTTAAAATTTGTTATCAAGAGGGAATATTTTTAATATTTTGTAGCAATATTTAATTTATATTTAATCAATATTTAATTATTAAGTTAATTAAATTAAGTTAATTGAATTAATTAACTTGAACTAAATTTGTAACTTCAGATCAACGATTTTCATTATTAATCAATTTTAAATAATAATAATTAATTATTAATATTAATTAATTAATATAAAATATTAATTAATTATTATTAATAATATTAATTCTTTAATTGCAAAATTATTCCAAAACATCAACAGTTTTATATAAAATAAGTATTTAATGATTATTATTTTTCCTTTTTCCATAAGAATTAAGTTTTTTAAAATTTAAAAATTTTTTTTAAATAAGAATATAAGAATATCTTTATTTTTTTGATTAAAAAGTATGAAAGATTCAAATTTTCAAAGATTTTAATTTAAAACCTTTTTCAAAATTCAATTATTTCTAAAAATTCATAATATACCTAATGCTTTTAATATTCAATTATTATCTATAATTTTAAATACAAAATTATTTAAATACAAAAAAAATAATTTATTGAATAATTGAATGTTTCTTAAAATTTAATTTAAATTTTAATTTAATTTTAAACAAATGTTTAAATAGTAATTGAATTCTTGTGACGGATTTTAAGACAATTTTTAAGAATAATTTTGAATTTTTTTTTTTAAAACATTTTTTAAGGAATTTGATTGAAATTGTATAAAAAATAATTGAAATTCTGTGATGAGTTTAATTATTTATAAAAATAATTAAATTTACAAAAAAAATTTTATTCTTTATGAAAATAATTAAATGTTTGCGTAGAATTTTATAAAATTATTTTTTAAATAATTTAATTATTTTGAAAACTTTTATGAAAAAAGTTTCAAACAAATGACTTTTTTCAAAAAAATTATGCAAATTTTATTCTTAATAATTGAATTCATGTGAAATTTTCATTATTTTAGAAAATAATTAAATATTCATGTAGAATGAAAGAAAAATTTTTGAAATTAATTGAAATCCTGTAATGAATATTATTAGAAGTTTTAAAAATAATTGAATATTTTTATAACAATATTCATCACAAGAATTCAATTATTTTTAGAACTTTTAATAAAATTCATTGCAGGACTTCAATTATTTTCAAAAATTTTTCTTTTATTCTACACGAATATTCAATTATTTTCTAAAATAATAATTGAATTACTGTGAAAAATTTATGGACAAATTCTAAAACGTTTGATTTTTTCGAAAAAATTTATGCAAATAATTGAATTCTTGTGGAATTTTTATTTTTTTTTTGAAAAATAATTGAATGTTAGTGTATAATTTTATCTAAATTTTTATTTAATAATTAAATTCTTTTCGAAAATTTTATTATAATAGTAGAATATTGAAAATCATTTCAGTGGGGAAATTTTTTGAAAATAATTGAAATTTTGCGAAGAATTTTATTAAAATTGTTGAAAATAATTGAAATTTTACGAAGAATTATATTAAAATTTTTGAAAATAATTGAATTTCACAGAAGAATTTTATTATTTATAAATATAATTGAAATTTTGAATAGAATTTTTTTAAATTATTAAAAACATAATTGAATTTCTACGAAGAATTTTATTACTTTTGCGACAAGAATTAAATTTCTGCGAAGAATTTTATTGTTTTTAATAATAATAATTGAATTTCTGTTATAAATTTTCTGTTATCAATTTTTTTAGTGTGTTTTTAACTAAAATTCTTTTATAATTTAATTATAAAAATTCAATTTTTTTCAGTACCTTTAATAAAAATCCCTGACTTTTCCCAAATTTCCCTGACTTTTCTCTGAATTAAATAGAAAAAATTAATAGAATTTCGAAATTAATAATTAATAAATAAATTAATTAATTAATTTTTTATTTTCATAAAAAATAATTTAAAATTCTAGAAAATAATAATTGAACTGAAATGATGAAAATATTATAATTTTGATGAAGTTACAGTAACAATATTCTTATAATATAAAATAATGATTTTATCTGTCGGTCATTTTTAATTATTAGAAAACATAAAGAAATCGATCACTCCGAGTCTTCGACTCGGAGCAATCGATATCTTTATATTTTATAACAATTTTTTATAATTTGTTTAATTTCAAAAAGGTTTGAATTTGGAATTTTTGAATGTCTTAATTCCTATTGAGAATCTTGTTTCAAAAATAAGATTAAAAATAGAAATTGTGCAAATATTTTTCTTCTTTTTCTAAAACAAAATAATAATTTTGTTAAAAAAATTGTGATTCATTAGGAAAAATAATGCAAAATAAATAAATTTTCTATTTCTTAATCACAGTTGTTTAACAATTTTCTAATTTTGTTTAGAAGTAAAGAACAAAAATCTGCATAATTTCAATTTGACAAAACATAATATTTAACAAAATTTTAGTCTTTTAATGAAAAGAAGTGAAAAAAATTCTGATGATTTCTATTTGTCATTCCAATTTTGAATTAATTGTAAAATAAAAATAATTATAACATAATAATATAATATACAATCTATCTAAGGATAACAAAAAGTAAAAGTATAAACAAAAGACAACTTCAGAGTGTGTGGGATAGAAAAAGTGAATGAATAAGAGAACATTCAAATTATTTTAGTTAATTAAGTTAATTTCAATAATCAATAAATTAAATTAAATCGTATATTACAAAAAGGACTCAACTCTAAAAACCATAAGAGTCATTTTCTCTATCAATTGTTATTTGAAAATTACTTCACTGTTTTCAGAAAAAGATGTTGAAAATTTTTTATAATTCACGATTCGATTAATAAATGAAAATAATGAAAATAAAATAAAAATGAATCAAATTAATCAATTAATTATGTTACGAATATTAGAATTAAGAATTGACTCACTCATCGACACAATGTCCAGCAGTGGCAATCCAATTTTCATTGAGAATAGCGCCTCCACAGCGATGTGTACTGGAGAATCCAAAAAATGAGGTCCTCCTAACTGAGACTTGCCAGGGCCATCTTCCAAAAGCAGCGTCCTTACCGCCGACGATTCGCGTTTCCGGTCGGGGAAAAAGTGGCGGCACACCGCATGGCATATTTCGACTCTCGGCTGCTGCCGGTATTGTCAAAACAGATCCGGTTCTCTGAGGTTTTTCAGGAAGACTTTCCGATGTGGTCGATGTTGACAATGTCGTCGTTGAAGATGGCCTTTGAGTTGTGGTTGTCGTCGTTGTTGTGGTCGTGGTGGTAGTCGTGGTTGTTTTTTTCGTTGGTCGCGGTTTCGTCGGTGTTTCATTATAGGATGTTGTTATAAAATGTGCTGCACCAAAGGGCTTATGATAATCATTCTGCAAAGAGGAGACACGTGCTCATTATTCAATAGTATTTACACATTATTTTACCTCTAAAAATTAAAGAATTAAAAAATCAAGGTTTTCTTATTTTTATTGAGAATTATTTACATTCTTCTTCGGTACCATCTGTAGAATACTGGTACCAAAGGAAAAGTGTCTGGTACCAAGGATTCCAAATTAAAATTTATAGAAAGGTATTATTTTACCAAATCTTAGTGGTAGATATAATTTCAACTCTGGTACCAGAGCTTTTTCCTACACCAGATTTAATTTTCCAATTGGTACCACTAAAAGAAAAGTACAATTTATATTCTTAGCTAAATAATGGTTACACTTTTGTCTATAGCATTGGTACCACTTGTTATTCTATATTGGTATCAAATCTTTGTAGTATTTTTGATAGTTTTCTGGTACCGGACATAATTTATTTCTTGGTACCTTCCTAGAAATTTTAATTTGGAATCTATTGCAGTAGGGATCATTTTTTTTGGTGCTAAACGAAATTTTCCAGTTGGTACCAGAGAAGTAACATAAATATCTTCTTTTTGATTTGGTAAAGTCTGAATAATATCATCAGTTTGGTACCACCTGCACTAACATATATTTGTTCTCCCAGTAGTAATATGATTTTTTTTTATATTCTCACAGTACACGTTCCTTAGTTCCTCCATTAGATGACCTGAATTTTTTTTCTTCTCACAGTACTATTCGCCTCCCGGAAAAACTTGATATAGCAATACTTTCCAATTTTAATCAGTGAATAACTGAAGTCGTCGCGATGACTTCTTTTTCTCGTTCTGTCCATTTACAGGTTGAGGGACGTGCATCGAGAAAATCTCTAAACTTCCGCGTGAAAATGCACTTTGGTTCGTTTGCCTTTTTCTCAAGGTCGTTCGCTTTTCTTTCTATAGTTTCATTAACGTCTCTCAACAAAAGCAATATATTCCAGGAATACACTAATACTGTCAAATTAACTTTCTACAAATCATATTTATAATGACAAATAGCAAATAGTCGAAGAAGAATGAGATAAAAAAAAACGGATCTTTGTTGTTTCTTATGAAATGCGAGAGATATTACATGCCTTTCTCTCTATGTGCAAATGTCGATGAGAAAAACACATCGAATCAGCAAAAGGCATTAATGTCTTCAACCTCTCGAGGATATTATGAGTTTTTTTCTTCTTTCTTTTTGCACTCCTCTATTGGACTTTTCGCGAATATTTCAAGTAATTCCATAACTTTCTATATCATTCTGCTCGTAAAGAATAGGTTCAATAAGGAAAAGTGTGCTTCATTATTTTATCTTTTCAACGAGACTGTGAGAAATTATTCTTTTAGGCTTTTTCTCGCAGAGATCTTAATGAGAAGGTCTCAACATCCGTTAGGTATTATCTTCTGGTTTCTTCTTTATTTATTTAATTTTACTTTCACATTTTTCTTGTGTTGCTTTTTTCAATTTTTATTTAGGAATTTTCTTATTTTACTTTTCTCTTTTCTATTCGGCTTCTTTTTTTAAATTGTCGATTTCACTTTATTGTTATTTGCAATTTTCTTTTCTACTTTTTTTTGTCACTGCATTCTTCTGTATTTTACTTTTGACAGCAGTTCTGGCGACAAAGTAATTATAAACCAAAGATATTGCAAAATCTTGGTAGCGGAGCTATTATTATTATTGTCAAAATAGTTTTGGTAGCAAGTATTTTCAAAAATTTGTATTTAGAACCTGGTACCAAAACTAATTCTTTGGTACCGCACATAAAGTTGACATTGGTACTCTTTTCTACTGGTACCAGATTTAATTTTCCAATTGGTACCACTAAACGGAAAGTAGAAATAATATTCTTAGCCAAATAGGGAGTTACACTTTCGTTTATAACATTGGTACCTCACTTGTATTTGTTTTTTCGTATCAAATCTTCGAGGAATTCTTTAGTGTTATCTGGTACCAGTCATAATTTAATTCTTGGTACCAATGCGATACCACAGGTCAGGGAAAATAGTGAAAAGTCACTCTACTACACAAAAGTAGTAGTAATAATAAAATTAATAAAAAGAATAATAATATTCGTCGTAAAAAATTCGTAATTAATTGCTCGACTTACTTCTTGTATTTCCGTTGGTTTAAAACTTGGTTTCTGGGGAAAACTCTCGGGACCATTTTGCATTAGATTCGGATGATCCGTCCAGTGTGGCTTCATTGATGGTCTCGGTGGCGTCCAACTGCTTTCGGACCAAAAATAAGAACCACCAGGTCGTGTTGTTTCAAATAATGTTGTAATGGGCTTGATTGACGATGGTTTCTGATTTTTTGTGACGAACGCTGGTTCCGTCGTCACTTGCCAGTGTGGTGTTTGTGGTACAGATCCGGCTGCGCTACAATGAAAAGACGTTTTAAGTGTTGCTTTTTTCAATTCTACGAGAATATACAAAAAGTGGTTCGACAAAATTTTTTACTAACAATGACAAATATTAATTGGTATCAATGATTGGTACCACTTTAGAAATATTGTATCAAAGATATAGTCAAAAAAAATTGGTAGCATTTTTTTTACAGAAAACACAAATATTAATGGTACCCAATCGAATAATTTTTTATTTGTATCGAATAATTTTTATTTAAGTCAATTAAACGATATTTGATTCAAATATACTAAAATTATTATTACAAATACAATTTATTTGAATTACATAAAAATCATTTGATTCAAGTAAATATTTATTTGATAAAGTATTCGGTTATTTGAATGAAAAATTTGCGCATTTGGATGGATTTAGATGGATTATTATTTCACAGAATAAAATATTTATTATTATGAATAAAACGTTAGAAAGTATCAATAATAATTTACGAAATATTGAAAGAAAATTGCCAACATTCTTAGATGAAATTACGAAAGAAACATTTTAATAATAGTACTTACATTGGAAAATGTCTTCCTAATAAACTTCTCAAAGAAGTAAAATTTTATAATTTACAAACTTTCTAGTTAAAGCTTTAGTATTTTATTTAACAAAGACTGCAATTTTTGAAAATTGAAATTGATTTCGTATATTTTTCTCTCTAAGATTTTTTTTGGTATCTTTTACTTTATTTTTCCAATACTTTTTTTCACTTAAATAATAATTTTTCTTTTATTGAAGTAAATAAAAATTAAATTTCTGGGTGACATACCTGGTTGATTGACTGCTATAATACGTGGGCTTTGATGTCGTTGACGATTTACTGGGTTTATTATGACTGTCAGGTTTCAAATGAAACATGGGTCTATCATCCATTCCTCCATTCATTAATTGCGGTCGATGTGTTGATGTTTTTAGTGTAAAATATGGCTTTGAATAATCTATCGAAGGCTTATGATTGGAGGTTACCGGTTTTGTCGCCCATTGCGGCGGTTCAGTGTGGATAAAATTTAAACTAAGGTGCGAACTATTCACATTATCCTGAAAAGAGAATTGTTTTTTAAAATCATATCGGCCTATTCTTTTTATCATATAAATATTTTTGGGTTTATTAAAAGACCTCTTAATTAATTTTATGTCTGGTACCAAGGCTTTGGAGGTAACTTTTATCTATGCCAAAAATTTTACTGAATGCTACACTGAATTTTAGTCTTGGTACCAATAGAGGACCAGTAAAATTTTATTCTCTGCAAAAAAAAGTGACAAAAAGCACTTTGGTATCTTTGTAACTTTGGTACCACACCTGTCTTTACATTGTTGGTAGCTTTATAACAATTTTAATTTGGATTCTTCGGTATCAGAGGCCATTCTTCTTTTGGTACCAGTCAAAATTCTGCAGATGGTACCAAAAAAGTATTAACATAACTTAAAAGCCCAATACTTATAAGGAAAAATTTTAATTAAATACTGGTACCAATTATTTTGGAAACTATGTACAAAAATCGTTTTTTTCTGCTTCAAGATATAGTTAATAAAGAGTGACTTTATAATTACCCAAAAATATTCAGAACATTTTTTTTTCTCGAGGAATTGAAAATGTATTTCAGAAAATAGCTGATTTATTATATCAACGGCTTACTTTATCATCTAGGGAATTGATGCTCGGCCTGTGGATCGTCTCCTGGACAACGAGATCACTCTCCTCATTTTTACTGTCGTCGGGCCGCGATTCCGAAGGTCTCTGACTAAGTGGCCTGAGCTCTTGGCCCTTGATCGAACCCTGATTCTTGTTTGGTAGTCTTATCAATAAAGTGCTGTGTTTATTGTCGATTTTATCCTGCAGCACTTGATGATGGTCATTCGACGATTGTTGACCATGGCCTGGTCGATGTTCCGCAGACTCGGGCCTTGTCTTCATCATCTGATGATGATGACCACCAACTACTTGTGGTCTTGAATTTTTCTCCCAGAATCCCGCCACTTGGCCGGGATTAATGGACGTCTGATGATGTCTGTCTTCCTGACCAGAAGAAGGTTTTGCGTGCGGCCTCTTTTGTAGAGGTCGACTTGAATTCACTTGTAGTGGTTTATAAGGTCTTGTTGAATTGACACTTGGTTTGGATGTTCCCAAGGTTTGATGATGATGTTGTTGTTGTTGTTGTTGATGATGATGATGAGGAGGATGGTAATGACTTGTCGAGCTTACGCCTTGATTCTTTGAACCTAATAACTGACTAGTGGTACTAACAGCTTGCTTCTGCGAGCCTTGAAATTGACTCTGGGGTCGCAGTGTTGTGCTGGATGATAAAGATGATGATGATGATGATGATGGATGTGACGTTACGGAGAGAGACGTCAACGTTAGCCTTGTCGATTCACTCGACAGGGCCTCGGCCAAGGTCGGCCTCAATGTGTTGGATGAGGTGGATGGATTGTGAGAACTTATGCTATTACTCGTTGCATTATGAACGCAACAACTACCGAACATAAATGTGTCAACACACACTCCAACGTGTGTGCCCTCTGACTTGATGCACTCCCACACGAACATACACGTGCCCTCTGTGCCCAACATGTTTGCCACTCGACATGGTTTCGGGCTGATTTTATAACCTGGAAACAAAATATTTTTAAACATCAGTATAAAGTGTGACAGGTAAATAATTACAATTTGCCATAAATCAAAGTGTATTTTAGATGAAAAAAATTTTTTTTTTATAAAAGTTTAGAATTAGAAAATTTTTAAAAAGTTCATTTTTTATTTATTATTTAATAGATTTTTTGTAAAAAATTTATTTTTTTTAATGTTCTGCGCCTTTTAAAAATTCGAAAAAATCTCAACATACAATTAAAACTATAAGGAATCAAAATCCGTTGAGAAAATATTTCATACAGAAAATTTTACTTAGTAAAAATAAAATATTGTCTGACAAAATTGCACTGTTTCCACTTAAAATCCAAAAATACTTCATAGAAAAAACTTTCTTTGGTAAAAAAAAAAATATTGTCTGATGAAACTTCACTATTTCTACTTAAAATCCAAAAATATTTATAGAAAAAAATTTAACTATTAAAAATAAAATACTGTCTAACGAAACTACACTGTTTCTACTTAAAATCCAAAAATATTTTCTAGAAAAAACTTTCTTTAGTGAAAAAAATATTGGCTGACAAAACTACACTTTTTCTACTTAAAACCCAAAAAATACTTTATCTAGTAAAAAATAAAATATTGTCTGAAAAAACCTCACTTTTTCTACTTATAATCAACAAATAGTTCATAGGAGAAAATTTTAACTAGGAAAAAAATAGTGTCTGACAAAACTGCACTGTTTCTACTTAAAATCCAAAAATACTTTCTAGAAAAAACTTTCTTTTTTAAATAGAATATTGTCCGAAAAAACCTCACTTTTTCTACTTAAAATCCAAGAATACTTCCTAGAAAAAACTTTCTTTAGGAAAAAAATATATTGGCTGGCAAAACTACACATTTTCTACTTAAACCCCAAAAATACTTTATTTAGTAAAAATGAAAGATTGTCTGAAATATAATAAAATTTAAAAAAATGTATTAAAATTGTATGCAAACATTTAATTATTTTCATAAATAATTAAAATTTCACAGGAATTCAATTATTTTTATAAATAATGAAATTTTTTTAAGGAATTCAATTATTTTCATAAAAAATTATTTATAATTCTAGAAAATAATAATTGAATTAAAATCATTTTTTATACTTTAAAATCTTTATAATCACAATGAACTTTAAGACACAATATCTTCAATTTTTTATTTCTGTGAATAATTAAATTTATTTTAAATAATTGAATTCTAAAATAACTTTTTCAATGGTATATTAATTTTTAATCACTAACGCAGAAAAGATTTTAGTAAAAAGTAATAGGTGTGAATTTTCAGAAATAATTGAATTTTAAATGTTTTTAAATAAAAATCTTGAAGAATTTCAATTTTTGTGAGAACATTCAAATTCAAACATCGGAAAACAAATTTATTTCAACTATTATTTATATTTTAAAACATATTTTAATTTTTATAATTATTATATTTATTTTTAAGCAAAAATAGCTTTTTGAGCAATCTTAATTGAATTTTTTTAAAGATACCTACTTGATTTTTTTAACAAAATTTTATTAAATATTTTAAACAATATTTGAAATATTATTTTCAAGGAATTTTAATTAATTAACTAGTGAGTACAAATATTTTAATTTTTTAAAACAAAAATTATTTTGCAAATTAAAGAAATTAAGTAAATGTTTAAAAATACAAATTTTTTTTCTAAGGTAATTTTTAAAACTGTTCAAAAAGAAACAAAATTTTCTTTTCATTTGAAAAATTTAGATCTTTGGGAAAAATATTAAATCGTCAAAATTGGATCGAAAATAATTTAATAATAATATCAAGAGAATTAGTATTAAAATTTTCATTAAATTGTTAATTTGAAAATGATTTAAATTTAAACATTTATTTTTAAAATTGAATTATCGAAAAGTTTCCCTTCAGAACTGTAAAAAATTAAGTTTTTAAAATATCTCAGTTTTATATAGGTATTTTAAAGAATAAATGAATTTTTACAAAGAATAATTTTATTTTTTATTGAGATTTAAAAATATTTGAAAATAATCTAGGAAAATTCGCTACTGTTAGTAATTTTATTTTCAAATACTTAAAAAGTTGTTTAAATATGTCAGTTTTTCTAAAGATAATTTAATTTTTATCAATAAATAATTGAATTTTTTAAAGAGAATTTAATCTTTATAAACAAATGGAATTTTTTAAAGCTAATTGAACTTTTATAAATATACAACTCATTAAAATTAAAAATAATTTTAATTAAATTAGTTAATTTCAATTTGATATTTTGTTTTAAAATTAAAGTTTAATAGTAAAAAGTTAAGTTAACGTTTAATTTAAATTAGTTTAATCTCAAGAAGCTTGAAGATTTCAATTTAAAATTTTGTCTAAAAATTAGTTTCGATAAATTCCATTTGCAATTAGGAAAAAACTGTTTGTAGTTTTTTTTTAATATTTCGGTTCTATTTTTTTTAACACTGGTAACTTAAAAGTATTAAATTTCAATGAATTGATACTAAAAATGTGAATCAAATGAAAAATTTATCCAAATTTTTGTTATCAATTTAATCCACTTTGATATTAATCTAATACTGTCAAGATATCTGTGAAGAAAATTGAACTTCTCTTGATTTTTTTCTTTAATTACAGATCAGGGAAAAAATTCAAAATCAGAGTAAAAGAAATTTGAATTTTTATGACAATCCTATGTACATATATGTAAAAGTTAAAAATAATAAGGCCAATAAACGTCGTTTCATGCAACTTTCAATTATTCACTGACGGAACTGTGTTTATTGTTTGCGAGCATTTATCAAGAAATGTATACTGGAAAACGTGATTAGCGCAGCATATAATGACTAGAAAGGTTCATTGTGAATTTCATATTTTAATACGTTTTCGTAGAAGGAAATCGGGTATCATTTTGCCACGTATTCTCTTCATAATTCACAAAGGTGATTTAGAGAGTTTTCTAATGATCGTGAAACCAGTCAAGATATCACATCACTTCCACATTTTTTTTTTATATAGAAAGAACACAATTTTTTCTAAGGGTATCAAAAATTGAGACAAAATAGCAGCAAAAGTGTTCCGAAGCAACATTTTGATGCGTTTTTGTCTCAATTATCAATTTTGTTATTAAAAAAATTATCAATTTTGTCTCAATTTGATATCCTTAGGAAAACTATGAAGAAAAAAAGAAAGAATAAAGAAAAAGTATTAAAAGTATTAAAATAGTACTAAAAGTACTAAAATAGTACTAAAAGTATTAAAATAGTACTAAAAGTGTTAAAATAGTACTAAATATACTAAAAATTAATTAAAAACTACTAAAAGTACTAAATATTCTAAAAATTAATTTAAAAATACTAAAAGTACTAAAAAAGTAGTACTAAAATATAGACAGAGAATGAAAGAGAAGGAAAAAAGAAAGAAAGAGAGAGAAATGGAATATAATTGCCAAGTTTGAGGAATTTCTTCTCGAAATAAAAAAAAAATGACATGCGACATAGCATCAGTCCGTATATAGTTGCAATAAGGAATTTGGAATCTTTGGAGAATTTCTGCAGATACGAAGATGCATTAAAGAAGATTCCCTCGAGGTTTGGTGAAAGTGTACCACTTTTGCAGTGTGCAAGCATACCTTGGTTCGAGGCAGAAAAAAGAAATTCTAATTATCGGTCAAGGTAGAGATGCATTGTCGATTCGGTCATTAACAGAGTAATATGGGTTAATTAAAACTTCACTTGAAAATAGAAACAAAATCACATTCATCTTTTTCTCTAAATTGAATTTTTATAGAAAACATAATGTATTGTGGATATAATAAAGAGGAGGAAATTGCGGAACAACTTGTAATTACACAAAAGGTAGGTACAATGTTGATCGGTTTCAATTATAAAATATGACTGCGAATCAAATTGCGCAATCAATTATATACGCGAATGCACTCACAGCTTTAGAATACGTATATATACCTATAAATGTATACGCAAAGATTAAACGAACTGGAAAATCTTTTAATAATTAGGAAAATTTTTATAATTTAACACTGCATTATTATTTATAATCTTTGTTTTTCGATTGAATGTTTCTTTGAATTTTTTCCTCTCTGAATCTCGGAATTTTTCGTTATTTTTTCTTTCGAGAGATTTTTCTGAATTTTTCTTTGCTTTTGAAGAATTTTTAATTTTTATTTTTAATTATTTGAGAAAATTTAGGTACTTTCTTACAGCGTTTAATTTAATTATCGTCTTGAAGAAAGATTTTTATTTTATTTTAACATTAAAAATTGACTAACAAAAATATTTTTTCTACTTAAAAGTTAAATATCGTCTTGATAGAAAATTTTAAAAAAGGAAACTATTGAAGCGTTGTCTGACAAAACTGCGAGTTTTCTACTTAAAAAATAAAAACTTATTTAAAATAAAATTTCTCCTGTTGTAAAATAAAGATTGTCTAACAAAACTGCGCTGTTTCTACTTAAAATTCAAAAATACTTTCTAGAAAAAACTTTCTTTAGTAAAAAAATATTGGCTGTGAAAACTACACTTTTTCTATTTAAAACCCAAAAATACTTCCTAAGAAAAACATTATCTACTAAAAAAAAAATGTCTGACAAAACTGCACTGTTTCTACTTAAAAACGTAAAATACTTCTTAGAAAAACTTTATCTAGTAAAAATTAAAATATATTTCCGAAAAAAACCTCACTTTTTCTACCTAAAATCCACAAATAGTTGATAAAAAAATTTTTAATTAGGAAAAAAATAGTGTCTGACAAAACTTTACTATTACTACTTAAAATAAAAAAAAAACTTTATAGAAAAAAATTGAACTATTAAAAATAAAATGCTGTCTAACAAAACTGCAGTGTTTCTACTTAAAATTCAAAAATACTTCCTAGAAACACATTATCTTGTAAAAAATAAAATATTGTCTGGAAAAACCTCACTTTTTCTACTTAAAATCAATACATAGTTGATAGAAAAAGTTTTAACTAGAAAAAAATGTACTGTCTGACAAAACTTTACTGTTTCTACTTAAAATCAATAAATAGTTCACAGAAAAAATTTTAACTAGAAAAAAAAATACTGTCTGACAGAACTGCACTGTTTCTACTTAAAATTCAAAAATACTTACTAGAAAAAACATTCTTTAGTAAAAAAATATTGTCTGTCAAAACTACACTTTTTCGACTTAAAACCCAAAAATATTACATAGGAACTACTAACTAAATTATCGTCTGACAAAACTGTACTATTTCTACTTAATACTCAAAAACGTTTTATACAGAAAAACTTTATACTAAATATTAAATGTTGCCTATTAATAGAAAATTTTGTCTATTTAAAATTGAATCTTGGCTGACTAAACTGCACTTTTTCTACTGAAAAATTAAGTATATTGAGAGAAAAATTTTAAGGACCTCAAATTCAGTCTTGTCTTAAAAAGAAGTGTATTTTCTACTTAAAATACAAAATTCTTCATAAAAATAACTTTTTCTAATAAATTAAAGTACTGTCTGACAAAGCTGCACTATTTCTACTTAAAACACACTAATATTACATATAGAAAAAATATTATCAAATTAATAAAATACTGTTTGACAAAACTTCACTATTTCTTCTTAAAACCCAAAAATGCGTCCGAGCAAAAATTTTACCTAGTAAAAATATAATACTGTCTGACAAAACTGTACTATTTCTACTCACAGTCGAAAAACATTTTATAAAGAAAAACTTTAAAATTGTAAATAAAGTTTTAATAAAAAATATTCCCCACCTAAAATTGAATCTTGTCTGACTACACTGTACTTTTTCTACTTAAAAATAAAATATACTGAGAGAAAAATTTTAAATACTTCAAATTAAGTCTTTTCTGACAAAATAGTATGTTTTCTACTTAAAATAGAAAAATTCTTCATAAAAATAACTTTTCCTAATAAAAATAAAATTTTGTCTGACAAAACTTCACTATTTCTACTTAAAATCCAAAAATACTTTATAGAAAAAAATTTTACTATTAAAAAATACTGTCTGACAAAACTTCACTATCTCTACTTAAAATCCATAAATTCTTTATAAAAATAACATTTCCTATTAAAAATAAAATACCGTCAGACAAAACTCCACTTTTTCTCCTTAGAAGCAAAAAATGTTTATGTCAACACAAAAAAAGTTTTTTTTTTTTAAATTTAGAAAAAAATTTTATAAGCAATAATATAAAAATGTAAATAATGTCACTCTTTCTAAAAACAAAAAGTGTAAATAATTATAAAAGATTTTCAATGATTTAAGGAAAAAAAATGTGATTATGAGGACGAAGTTTGAATAAAAATTGTAAATAACTACTGACTGTGACCTCGATTAAGTGAGCTGAGGGACCTGGCGATGCCCAACCACCAGAGAATTGTGGCCACGTAACCGATCCACCGCATCCTGATCCCTGTAAAGGAGACAAATTTCTTATTAGTTAATTGAATTAATTAATTAGATTTCAATTTATATTCGAAAAACAAATTAATTAACATTCGTTTACAAACTAAACGAAACTGAAGGTGTCACTTCAATGGCTCATTATTATTTAGGTTCAACTCTTATAAAAAAAAATATTTGCCATTTTTTTAAAAATTAATATTAATGTTAAATTCCTTTTAAAAAAATATTTAATATTTTGTAAAAACATTTGGACCTGTGATTAAGAAACAGATTTATTTATTTTGCATTATTTTTGTTTATGAAACACAATTTTTTTAACAAATTTATTATTTTGTTTTAGAAAAAGAAGAAAAATATTTGCACAATTCCTGTTTTTCATCTTCATTTTTGGAACTGTATTTTCCACAGGAATTAAGACATTTAAAAATTTCAAATTTAATTTCTAATAATTAAAGATGACCGAGAGATAAAATCATTATTTTATATTATAAGAATATTGTTACTGTAACTTCATCAAAATTATTTTCATCATTTTAATTCAATTATTATTTTCGAGAATTTTAAATTATTTTTTATAAAAATAATAATTGAATTCCTGTCAAAATTTTATTTTTTATGAAAATAATTAAATATTTACATTGAATTTTATTAAAATTTTTTTTACATAATTAAATTCTTTTTGGGAAATTTTATTAAAATACTAGATATTGAGAATCATTGAAATTAGAAAAATGCATTTTATTTTTGAAAATAATTGAAATTAGGACAAGAATTTTTTTGAGATTTATGAAATTAATTGAATTTTGGAGAAGAATTTTGTTATTTATAAAGATAATTGGGAATATTACGAGAATTTTTTTTAAATTTCGAGCATAGTTAAATTTTATAAAAAGAATTTTATTTTTTTTTAAATAATTGAATTCTGCAATTATTTATAATTTCTCCAAAATTTAATTTTTTTTTAGTGTTTTGAACAAAAATTTAAATTAGAAAATTTTTAAATTCTATTATTTTTAAGATTGTTAATTTTATTTAAAAAAGGTAGTAGGAAGTTAGCCGCGCGCTTTAGCGCGCAAATTTTTTCTAGTATTTAGAAAAAGAAAATTATTCAAAGTAAAATAACATTATGATAATTTTATGTAACCTGAAAATTTACGACGCTTATACAGATTCGCATAAAAAATAAAATAATAAAACTAAAAATGAAAAATATAAAAGTAATAGATTGTAAATTCTAAAAATGAGAAAATAAGAGATGATAAAATGAGAAAATAAAATGATTATGGCAATTAAATTCCATACATCAAATTCCATTGACACTTTATAATGAAACTGACGTCTTGTCAGATTTTGAAAAAAATGCTTTCGCACTCAATTGACAATATTTCATTTTTAACGTCAAGTTTCACTTTAGTAGCGGATATCAGCATTCTACAAAGTGTGAAGCCATCTGACAGATTATGCGCAAGAGGCAATCAATCACAAATAACGTTTCTGTTATTGAATATTAAAATTAAATACATATATACAAATTAGCTGCTTATAATCTTTCAATATTATAACATGGAGCCGTTAAGTTTATCGAACTTTAAATATATTTATATACCTACACACAGTCTAAGTCAACTCTCATCGTGACTATATTAAGTAAGTCGCAGAGAACTTACAAAAACGATATAAAACATTGATTATACAAATCGTTCATATGCAATAAGTTTTACGTTTTATGCATTATTAGTTATCAAAATTGTAGTTGCGCATGCTTTTAACTTTCTAAGATTATTAGATAAACGTGTTTTTCATGGCATATTAATAGAATTCCAAAAGATTAAAATTCTATATAAATGTTATAAGGATCTTTTTAATTCCGCGGACAAACTAATCTTTTGATCATAAATTCACAAAATATCCCTCTTTCTCTGCTTTGTTAAAATGTTAAATTTAATATGCGAATATGTATTGATTACATCTTCGTGTCTCTCTCAATTATGTGCAAAAATGAGTTTAAGATTTATATACACTTTCTATATGCATAAATTTCCTTTTATGTTTTTTATTTACTTCAGTAGACACTCTGTTTAGGAGGGCAAAAAATTCAACGAGAAAATTTTGTATTTTTTAAAATTCTGGTGTAGAAATTACGGAAGAGTTTGAAGTAGTGCAAAATTTGAATTATTTTAGAATTTTGTCTGACTATAGTGGACTTTTTCTACTTAAAATCTACTTATCTTTAGAGTTAGTAATTTCTAAAATAAAAAAAAATTAGTAAATCTTTTTAAAATAATTTTTTTATTATAAAGAAAATATATTTTTTTGCAATTTAATCTTATGAGAAAAAAATGCTTTTTCCACCTTAGAATTAAATTATTTTCTTGAGGGAAAATTTATACTTATTTAAAATTAAAAATTGACCAAGAAATAAATTTTTTCTTCTTAAACTTACGTATCGTTTTGAAAGAAAATTTTGCAAACGTAAAATATTGAAGGTTGTCTGACTAAACTAATAGTTTTCAACTTAAAAAATAAAAACTAATGCAAAAAAAAAACATTTCTCCTGTTGCAAAATAAAAATTGTCTGTACAAAAATAAAAAACTGTACTCTTTCTACTTTAAATAGAAAAATATTCCCTACAGAAAACTTTACCTAGTAAAAATAAAATATTGTCTGACAAAACTGTACTGCTTCTACTTAAAATCCAAAAATACTTCATAGAAAAAACTTTCTTTAGTAAAATAAATATTGTCTGACAACACTGCACTGTTTCTACTTAAGATCCAAAAATACTTCCTACGAAAAACTTTATCTAGTAAAAAATACACTGTCTGACGAAAATTCACTATTTCTACTTAAAAAATAAAAAATAATTAAAAATCAAATTCTTCCTATTACAAAATAAAAATGTCTGACATAACTGCACTGATTCTACTTAAAATACAAAAATACTGCATAGAAAAAACATTCTTTCGTAAAAAAAAATTTTGTTAGACAAAACTACACTTTTTCTACTTAAAACACAAAACCCAAAAATACTTATTAGAAGAATCTTTGTCTGACAAAATAGTATGTTTTCTACTTAAAATTTAAAATCCAAGAATTCCTCATAAAAATAACATTTTATAAGAAAAATAAAATACTGTCTGACAGAACTGAACTTTTTCTACTTAAAGCTAAAAAACTTTTTATAAAGAAAAAGTTGACCTATACTGAAAATTAAATATTGCCTGACCAAACTATTTTTTTTACTTAAAATCCAAAAATACTTCATAAAAATAATTTTTCATATTAAACATAAAATATTGTCTGACAAAATTTCACTATTTCCACCTAAAAAATTAAAACTAATTAACAATTAAATTTTTCCTGTTATAAAATAAAAATTGTCTAATACAACTGCACTGATTCTACTTAAAATACAAAAATTCTTTATAGAAAAAAACTTCCTTTAGTAAAAAAAATATTGTCTTAAAAAACTGCACTTTTTTTACCTTAAATACAAAAATACATTTTAGGAAAATCTTTATCTAGTAAAAAATACATTGTCTGACAAAAATGCACTATTTCTACTTAAAAAATGAAAACTAATTAAAAATAAAAGTTTTTCCTGTTACAAAATAAAAATTGTCTGACAAAATTGCACTCTTTCTACTTAAAATACAAAAATACTTTTTAGAAAAAACTTTATATTGTAAAAAATATATTGTCTGACAAAACTGCACTTTTTCTACTTAGAACCCAAAAATACTTCATAGAAAAAACTTTCTTTAGTAAAAAAAATATTGTCTGGCAAAACTACGGATTTTCTACTTAAAACCCAAAAATACCTTATCTAGTAAAAAATAAAATATTGTCTCGAAAAATCTCACTTTTTCTACTTTAAATGCAAAAATACATCGTAGAAAAAACTTTCGTTAGTAAAAAAAATATTGTCTGACGAAACTTCACTATTTCTACTTAAAATCAATAAATAGTTCATAGAAAAAATTTTAACTAGAAAAAAATAATGTCTGACAAAACTGCACTGTTTCTACTTAAAATCCAAAAATACTTTCTGTGAAATACTTTATTTATAGTCAAAATAAATTATTGTCTGACAAAACTGTACTATTTCTACTTAAAATACAAATATTCTTCCTAGAAAAAACTTTATTTAGTAAAAAAATATTGTCTGACAAAACTACACTTTTTCTACTTCAAACCCAAAATTACTTCCTAGGAAAATCTTTGTCTGACAAAATAGTATGTTTTTTTTACTTAAAATCCAAGAATTCTTCATAAAAATAACATTTTTTACTAAAAACGAAACACTGTCTGACAGAACTGCACTTTTTCTACTTAAAACTCAAAAAATGTCTTAGCAAAAAAAACAAATTATTAAAAAAATAAAATTTTTTTTAACGAAGCTACGAAATTGATTCTTGTCTGACGATTCTGCACATTTTTTACATAAATAAAAATGAAACCTAATAAATTAAAAATAAAAAAACAAAATAAAACCAAAGAAAAATAAAATATCAAGAAAATGATCAATCCTCCAAGTCTTTGACTTGGAGGATTGATAATTTTCTTGACATTTTATATTATCTTTCACCGAGTGATAAATTCTACAACTATTAAAAAAAAATTAAAATTAAATAAATGAAGAATTAGTTATAACAATAAATTAATAATATAAATAATAAAATAAATAAAATAAAATTATTAAATAGAAGAAAATGAAGACGTAATAAAAATAAAATAGAAATAAATAAATAAATAAAATAAGAATAAAGATAAAACAATAAAATGTCATTTATCAATAAATGACTAAATTGCAAATAAAATAAAAAAACAATTCCCCCCTATCGTTTCAATTGTCCACGAGAAGTTGTCTTAAAAATAATGAAATAAAATGAAAAATTTCTGTCATTTATTTCGGGTATAAATTGAAAATATTTGCATGATTATTTCTTCAAATGAGGTAAAGAACGTGCTTTGAGTAAATATATACTTATACTACGTATAAAATACCCTCTGGCAAATGTTCTATTCACGAGAAAACATTATGAGTACATCATTGAATAAATGATCTTGACAAGATAATGTTCATAAACTTGAATGTTATCGTCATGATTACTTCTGAATAAATTTTCTCTTTCGATTCCCCTCTCCTTCCCCTTTTTTATAACCTCCCTTTATTCGTCTCTTATTCTCGGTCAAGAAGCAAAAAAAAAGAAAGAAAGAAACGAAATTAATTCTCTCGCCCGAAATTTAATCGCCCCAAGACAAAAGGAGATTGCACTTGGCCGATATACATATTTATAGTTGCAATCACTTTTATCCTGTTTCTTCTTTCGTTTTGTTTCTTCTTTTTAGGTTTATTTTATAATTTATATTAACCTGATTTTCCATCTTTTGACACGATATTAGCATTTTTTAATTTAAAATAAATTTCTGAATTGCAAAAAATGAAAAAAATGGGTGAAATTTATTTAATTGGAAAATATACAGACAGAAATTAAAAATAAATAAATAAATAAATAAATAAATAAAAATTAAAAAATTAAAAAATTAAAAAATTATTCTTGGACAGAATAATGGTACTATTTATGTCTATATATTTTCCAATTAAAAAAATTTCGCATTTTTTCTCTTAAATAATATCAACCAATCATTGATATTAAATTAAAAATGGTACCAAATATATATAACAAATGGTACCAAATATGTAACAAATGGTACCAATTTGCTGACTAAGGATACAAATTATAATGTTTGAGAAAATTGGTACCGTTTTAAATATGGTACTATTGATAGTGACAAAAATGGTACTATTTTTTAACTGTGAATACAAATAATACTGGTACCAGCGGTATCAAATTAATTATTATAATATCAATATTGTAATCATAAGTGGTACTTTCTATTTTAACAAAGAATACTAAATAATACTGGTACCACTGCTTGGTTTCGCAAAGTAGTACCAAAGTGTGGTACCAAAGTTATAAATTCAAGTGCTACCATTACTTTCAGTAAAAATATAAATATTTTACCACTGTTTGGTACCACAATAAATCTGATACCAATGTTTTAAACTAAAGTGTTACCACTATAATTTCACTTAGAAATTAGAATATAAATAAAAAATGACTGGTACCATTGTTTGGCATCAAAAATAATTTAAATCTATACATTTAAATATTCCAAATAGTGTTTAATTTTTAGTTTCAAATTAAAAAAATAAAAAATTAAATCTTTAATTTAAATCTTTAATTCAAATCTTTAATTTTTTAAATCGAAAAATTCAAAGATATTGAAAGAAGAAAATAACTTTATTATTTAGGAGTTAGTAAATTACAAGTTATGATTCTGATTTGCAAGTGACCAGTTACAATGTGTTTTTTTTCTGTTGTATTTCACTGTTGCGGAGGATAATGTTTACAAGTGTTTACATCAACGAGAACTATATGATTATTGTGCATTAAAAGACGGTTGTCCATTTGAGCCTGAAGCGAGACCGCGAAGAGTCTTCAATTTAAGATGTGCTTAAGCTCCAGAGAAACAAATTACCCACTAATGTAGTCGTACATTATAATTCAGTATTTATGTCCTCGGTCATGCCATAAGTGTTATCTCAACTTTGTCATTTCTTCATTTCGAGAAATTTCCATTTTCACATATAAAGATAATTTTACTATTCTCATCACATATGATTATAATGATAATTAAATGAAATATTCATTTTTTATCTTTTTGGAAAATTTATTATTAATTTTCCCCACTGCTTTCAATTTCTTTAATTTTTTTCGTTTCTAATTTTACATTTTTCATCACTTGACAATTTATACGCAAAATCAATTTTATTGTAAATTAACATATTAGATTTAAAAAATAGTAATTTATTTATTGAAAAAATATTTATTTGGAGATTCTTTGTTTATAAGCAAATTTTATACGCTATATTTATTAATAGATGCTATTAATAATAATTGCTATTAATAAAAGTGTTAAAAATTTCAATTACCTTTCAAAGAAATGGACAATAATTCGAAATAAAATTAATGAGTAGAATAATCAATATTATTATTTATTATTTTTTCACTTTAAAAGTAACACTTTCGCAATACAAAGAAGGTAATATTTCGTAATACGAATATATTTATGTAAAATATAAAAATTATTACTATCAATAAGAGTTAAAAATTTCAATTACCATATTCAAAGGAGTGAAGTTAAAGAGGAATGAAAAAAATGGTACCATAACTCTCTCTCTGTATAAATTGTAACGATAATTTTCACGGGTCTCAATAATAAATCAAGTTCGGCCTGATTCAAGTTCGATATAAAAGAGCGGATTGAAAATATATGAGACCACTCTTCTGATAATCGGGGAGGATTCAGAAATGCATTTTTTTTATATATATCTTAAAGACGAATGCATGCGCAATCTCGTTTTAAATACATGAAAGCAAATTTGAACCGAATACAAAATATTCGTATAAATATTTCGTACATTTTATTATTTATTATTTTTTTTATTACTTTTTTATCATGTTTTTTATTTTTATTTATTTTTAATATTCTTTTATTATTTATTTTCTATTATTTGTATTTTATTATTTGTTTTATAATTTATTTTTTATTATTTATTTTTATAATTCATTTTTATTTTTTTTTTTTTGCTATTTATTTTTTAATATTTATTTGTTATCTCCTTTTATTATTCATTTTATTCACATTTCCGAAAAAACCTCAGGAAAAGAGGTAATATGACGAGAGAAAATAAAATTTTATTTTGACAAGTTGCAATTTTTGTTCTCTTGTCTTTTTTTATATTTTTTTTATCTCTTAATGAATTCACGTTTTGCATATCGGGTCAACGATTCGTTATCCACATATACAATTTATTTGGAAATTTCAAGATAATTTGCAGTCAAACGACGACACAATTTCTCGTATGGTCCTTTTCGTCGATTGTGTTCGATAAGGTATGTATACACATAACACACACGTGGACAAGTGAAATTCCAATTCAACGGAATCCCTTTCATTTCTCGTCCTCGTCGCTTCACTTCTTCCGTGGTATCATTGACCCAATGATTTATAACTCTGACCTTCATTTCAAAGGGGAAATTTTCAATCTTCACCCTTTCCCCACGAGAAAAAATTTGATTTTTATCAATTTTTTTTTCTTTTTGATATTTTTTTTTCGAAATCTATAATTAGATGTCAGTCATGCATTGGAAAAAGAAATATTTACTAAAATTGTTTTTTTTTCAAAAAAAGAAAAAGAAAATTATTTACAAAATTGTTTCTCGACTAAAAGATTTATAAATAAATTATTTCTTGATTAAAATGTTTACTAACAGAATATTTTTTAACTCAAATATTTGCTAGGGTAAGAGGTTCGGTTGTGGGCATGGTTTGGTTGTGGACACCCCTGCGTAACTTTTCATAAAATACAAATGAATCAAATTTGACAAATGTCAAGTGTGTGTTGTCACCGTATATCCTTTTTGTGCGAATACCAAAGCAAACAGTCGCTTTTTATTTGTTCTGCAAAGATATTTGTTTTCTTACACGTGTGTTTTGACACATTTTTATTATTTCACAGTTTTAAAAGTGCTACAAATCGAAGAGAATTAAACAAAAACGTTAATGCAATGCATATTTACACAGTAAATGTATTAAATTTTGTAATTTAATACCGATTTCCACCAGAATTTTAACAATAAAAATTTTTTTCATTATGTTTCACTGTGGCTGCAAAATTCGGTTGTGAGCACCTAACTCCTTTTTCTTTCAAATCGTTAAATATCGTCGTTGATATCAACATGAGTAATTTTCCCCAGCTATTAATGGTGTTTTTAAGTATTTTTTAGATATTATTGGCCATATCCGCCTGTGAATTCGAATTTTGCACATTGTGATAAGGTTAAAGAATGATATGAAAAGTCGCATCTTCTGTTGTTGTTTCAATGCTAAAGCTTTTGAAATTAATCAATTTTAACTTTTTTTACATATCTGCGGTGATTTTACTTCAGTTCTTTCCATTTTAAACTGATTTTACGATGGTGCTCACAACCGAACCAAAATTTTTTGTTATCCAAAAATAACGATTATACTAAAATATTTATAAAAAGTTTCTAGTTTACGAAATCAATTTATTTTCATCGCCAGTAGTTACCTAAGGTATCTAGCTTTCAATATTCACGCATAAATCCGCATAACATATACTTGAGCCCAAGTTATAACCCAAAAACCAAACTATGCCCACAACCGAACCTCTTCCCCTAATAAAATTGTTTCACTTCTAAAATATTTACTAATTAAATTTTCTTTCAACTAAAATATTTATCAATAAAATTGTTCATCAACTAAAATATTTATAAATGAACTTTTTTCAAATTAAAATATTTATTCAAATTAAAATATTTTCCACTAATATTTTTTCAATTCAAATGTTTACTAACAGAATATTTTTTAACTAAAATATTTGCTAATAAAATTGTTTCACTTCTAAAATATTGACTAATTAAATTTTCTTTCAACTAAAATATTTATCAATAAAATTGTTCATCAACTAAAATATTTATAAATGAACTTTTTTCAAATTAAAATATTTTTTAATAAAATTCATTCTCGATTGAAATATTTATAAACACACTTTTTTCCAAATAAAATAAATATTTAAAATAAATATTTACTAACAAAAATTCTGCATCAACTAAAATATTTATAAATAAAGGAAAGTATTAATTCTAATTTGTCTTATAAATATAAAATTTCGAATAAACTTTGTTTCAATCATTTTCACATTTTTTCTAACATCCTCCTTTTCTATGAGAATTGTTGAGCAATAATTTTCAAAGAACAATATACAAAAGATAGTAATTAAAAAGAAATCTAATTGCCAATTGAAATAGACGCATTTAATTATAACAAAAACAATTTCTCTTTTCTTTCAAATAAAGTGAAAAGCTCCATGAAAATTATAATTTAATTTTAGAATTTAAACAATACACGACATTAGCCTATTTATTCCGCAATGAACAATGAACATTATTGAAAAAATTTCCCCTTCTCTATTTGTCACAAATTGAAAAAAAATGAAATAAAAATAAAATAAATTTACACTCCCAGACAAATTCTCACGAAAGGTCTTTATAATAACTTTCTCAAAATAATACAAGTGAAATTCTAATATAATTAATCTTAATTGATCCATGTGAAAAATTAAATACATATTATAAAGAAAAAAAATTAAGATTTATAATTTTAATGTAAAACAAAATCAAGATAAGAATAATACAAATGCACAAAATGTAGGTATATATATAATTAAATGCGCGAAAGAAAAGAAATGAGATAGAGAGAGAGAAAAAAAATACAAGAAGATGAAGAAAATTGAGGTTTGGTCACCGAATGCGGCTTTGGTCAACTGATGTGGGTCAACGTTAAGAGGTAAGTCTCGTCATTATCCAAATCTGAAGTGCGCTTAATTGCAAACTCAAGATATTCGCTTGTGGTTAATGATCGTATCACGTACAGACGGTAGCGTTAATGAACGTGACATGAAAGACTAGACAAAATAAAAAAAAAAATTGCTTAGTCAAAAGTTAACATCTCTATATATTCTCTTGATTATTGTTCTATTCATTCTAACTAATAGCTCGTGATTAATATATAATTACAAAAATAAATGGGATGATAGAAAAAAAAGAAGAATTTGTAATTTCTTGTGTTATTTAGTGTATAGTGTATATAATTATATACTTTAAAAAGCACTTAGAGAAATTTATTGCACGAACAAAAAATTGTTAATTAAATCGTCAATTGATGGCAATTACAAAAATTATCAATGTTACTTACCTACTTTTTTTTAGTTAGCTAAAAAATTTTCTAGTTCTAGTTACAGTCATTAAAAAAAGTATTTTATTTATTATTATTATGCAAATTTCAAAATTTTTTAGTTTCAAATATTGTTATTGTTTTCTAAAATAATAATAAAATTTCTTTGAAAAAAAAATTTACATATTTTCCAAAATTTTAATAAAGTTCTTGCGAAGAATTTAATTATTTTCATAAATAAGAAAATTCTATTCTATTTCTATATTTACAATTTTAATAAAATTTCTTGAAAAAATTCAATTATTTTTATTTTCTACAAATTTTCTTACAAAATATGTCGAAAGAATTCAATTATTTAAAAAAAAAATTTACACAATCCTTTTTGAAGAATTCATTTATTTTAAAAACAATTTTAATTAAATTCCTCGGAAGAATTTAAATTTAATTTTAAAAAAATTTAATTATTTTCAAAAAATTTAATAAAATTCTTGTCAAGAATTCAATTTTTTTCATTAAATAATAAAATTCTTCAATATAATTCAATTATTTCGTAAATAATAAAATTATTTATAGGAATTCAATTATTTTTAATACAACTTTAATAAAATTTCTCGAAAAAATTAAATTTGTTTTCAAAATTTTCATGAAATTTCTTTTAAAAGTTCAATTATTTAAAAAAAATTTAATACAATCCTTTATAAGAATTCAATTATATTCAGAACAATTTTAATTAAATTCCTCGAGAGAATTAAAATTTTTCTTGTAATAATTAAATTTTTATTTTACAAATTTTATTGTATTTAAAAAAAAACATTTTTATTTTCTTATTTTTATGAATAATGAAGTGCAACGAATGAAGTCAATTATTTTTATTACAATTTTAGTAAAATGTCTCGAAAAATATTAATTACTTTAGAAAATTTTAGTAAAATTCATAGAAAACATTCAATTACTTTCATAAGTTATCAAATTTTTTTTTTGCAAGAATTCAATTATTTTCTATACTTACAATCTTAATAAAATTTCTTGAAAAAATTCAATTATTTTTACAATTTTCTTACAAAATATGTCGAAAGAATTCAATTATTTAAAAAAAATTTTTATATAATTCTTTTTGAAGAATTAATTTATTTTAAATACAATTTTAATTACATTCCCCGGAAGAATTCAAATTTACTTTTAAAAAAATTCAATTATTTTCAAAAAATTTAATTAAATTCTTGCCAAGAATTCAATTTTTTCATTAAATAATAAAATTATTCATAAAAATTTAATTATTTTTACTACAACTTTAATAAAATTTCTCGAAAAATTTCTACTAGGGTAAACGTACCAATTGTCGAGGATGGTTCCTGTTGTCGAGTAAACAAACTTTGAATTTTATTTAAACATTGTAGCACATTGTAAATGGAAAAAGTTGATAAATATTAATTTTCTTATGCGTTATAAATGTGAAAAAAATATATTAATATTATATCCACAAACAAATGTGGATTTTAGACAATATTTTTTGGTTATTACCATGGTAACATCGACAAATGGAACACCCTCGGCAATTGGTACACTTACTCTATTTCAATAAAATTTTCCAAAAGAATTTAAATATTTTAAAAAAATTAAATACAATCCTTTATAAGAATTCATTTATTTTCAGAACAATTTTTAATTAAATTTCTCGAGAGAATTAAAATATTTCTTGTAACAATTAAATTTTTATTTTATAAATTTTATATTGTATTTTTAAAAAAAAATTTATTTTCTTATTTTTATGAATAATGAAGTCAATTATTTTTATTACAATTTTAGTAAAATTTCTCAAAAAACATTAATTAGTTTAGAAAATTTTAGTAAAATTCATAGAAAACATTCAATTACTTTCATAAGTTATCACATTTTTTTTTTGCAAGAATTCAATTATTATTTTCATAAATATAGTTTTTTGTAGAAATTCAATTATTTTCAATAAAATTTTAAAAAAATTGCTCGAGAAAAAATTCAATTATTTTAAAATTTTAATAAAATTGCTCGAAAGAATTCAATTATTTTTATGTTATAAATTTCTTCAGAGGAATTCTATTATTTTCAGAAGCAATTTAAAATAAAAATCTTTTTGCAGAATTTATTGTATTTAAGGGCATTTTAACCATTATGACATTACAATACAAAATAATTTCAGAACACATGCTTTACACAAACTGTAACGTCATAATGTTTCAAATGCCCTGAAAAATTTTTATGAAATTTTTAAAAAAAATTCAAGTATATTAAAAAATATTGATAAAAGTCTTTAGAAGAATTCAATTAATTTCAGTAAAATTTTTATTAAGTGCCTTTGAAAGAATTTAATAATTTTTAAAACTTTTTAATAAAATTCTTTGTATGAATTAAATTATATTATATTCGAAATTATGAAATTTAAATGAATTAGGAAAGAATTTTTTTTAACAAAAATGTTATGATTTAAATTAAAAAAATTCACTTATTAACAAAAAATTATGAAAAATAATATAAATTTTATTCCTTCGAAAATATTTCCACAAAATTTATTCTCTGAAAAAATAAATAAGTGTGGATTAAAAATTTGAACTTATTAGAAAAAAAGTGATGTAAAATTTCTAAAAATAAATTTTTTAATTTTGCACAGAACTAGATATGAAAATAAATAAAATTCAGTTTATTTATTACATTTTACTGGTTTAGAAATAATAATAAGAAAAAATATGCAACTAAAAAATTTAATTAGTTTCTAATTAAAGAAAACAGTTTTCCTTAAAAAAAAAAAGAAAACCGATAATGTAAAAATTTGAAACATGTGTCAATTTTTGAAAGACATCATGTTTTTGCCTTGGTATAATTTGACTTGAAAGTAACGCAACTGACACGACATGTCAGTATCAATATTTGAAAATTGAAACCGAATCGCGTGAATGAATCCATGATATAAAGTTCAGTGGTTCGAAAAATGCCGATATCGATAAACTTTGAAATTTATACATGGTAACATGTAAACCCGCTTGGATTTCAGATAAGAATCATTTAAAATTGACATGCCTGTATTTACGGTAACTTTCATGCTATCAAGTGGCTTTTAGATGGTTTTCTAATAAGCGTTATAATTAAAAAAATATTCATATTTAAAATTCTTTCAATAAATAATAAAATTATTCCAGAGAAAATTAGGATCAAAAATCGTATCTTAATATACTCGAATCCTTAATATAGATAAGAAATTTTCTAACAAATTTAAATAGACGCTTAATTAATATATAATTATGGTGGAAAAATGAATTTTATGTAGAAATGTGCTAAAAGCATATTTGAATAGATTGAGTTGAAAAAAGTATGATTTTAAATGATCTGTATATAAAATTCAATATTCATGAAAATTAACATAATTTTCTTCTCAAGGAAGTATATGGCGAATGTATAAGGAGAGAATATTTTTTTAAAATGATAAAATTAGAAAATAGTAAAAGCAATAAAATATTTGAGTTTATAATATGAAAGTGGTTTAGTTTAATACGAAAGTGTTACTGATAATATAAATGCGGATGGTACCAAACTTGTGAAATTAAATGGTACCACTAATTTTACTGAGAAATTAAAAGCAACTGGTACCATTGTGGTACCATCTGAAGAACAATATTCAGTACCGTACCGAAGATAAGCAATAAAAATAGGACCAAAGAAAAAGAAGCAAATGGTACGTCTTTTTTTGTTAGGAATTGAAACAATATTGGTACCAATGATTAATGTTGGTGTAAATATGGTACAAATCGTTGGTACCACATTAAATACAGTAACGAACGTATAGTAAAAAATGGTACCATTTTTTTGACTGGTATGTATACTGGTTTAACTCGTTGGTATAACTTTAAATATTGGTACCATTTGGATCTATATCTTTGGTACCAAAGATATAGATCCAAATGGTACCATTATTCTGTCTAAGAATACAAATAATACTGGTACCAATACAAATATAAAATAATAATAAATAATGGTATTATTTGGATCTATATCTTTGGTACCAAAGATATAGATCCAAATGGTACCATTACTCTGTCTAAGAATACAAATAATACTGGTACCAATCATCAATACCAAATTTTTTTTATTTTTTGTGGTACCAAAAGTTTGCAGCACATCACAAATAGCACCAAAGATATAGACTCAAATGGTACCATTTTTTCACTAAGAATACAAATTATACTGGTACCAGCGCTTGGTACCGCATTAAATACAACACCAAAGTAAAATATAAATATAATTTTTTATTTTAACAAAGAATACAAACATTACTGGTACCAATATTTGGAACCAGAAATACTTTGGTGCCGAAATTACAAATTCAAGTGGTACCATTATTTTCAGTATAAATATAAAAATTCCTGGTAGCACTGTTTGGTACCACAATAAGTGTGATACCAAAGTTTAAAACTCAAGTGGTACCACTAAATTCACTAAGAATATAAATATAAAAATTACTGTTACCACTGCTAGGTTCCATAATTAATGGTGTGGTACCAAAGTTATAAACTCAAGTGGTACCATTATTTTCAGTAAAAATATAAAAATTCCTGGTACCACTGTTTGGTACTACAATAAGTGTGATACCAAAGTTTAAAACTCAAGTGGTACCACTAAATTCACTAAGAATATAAATATAAAAATTACTGTTACCACTGCTAGGTTCCATAATTAATGATGTGGTACCAAAGTTATAAACTCAAGTGGTACCATTATTTTCAGTAAAAATATAAAAATTCCTGGTACCACTGTTTGGTACCACAATAAGTTTGATACCAAAGTTTTAAACTCAAGTGGTACCACTAAATTCACTAAGAATATAAATATAAAAATTACTGTTACCACTGCTAGGTTCCATAATTAATGGTGTGGTACCAAAGTTATAAACTCAAGTGGTACCATTATTTTCAGTAAAAATATAAAAATTCCTGGTACCACTGTTTGGTACTACAATAAGTGTGATACCAAAGTTTAAAACTCAAGTGGTACCACTAAATTCACTAAGAATATAAATATAAAAATTACTGTTACCACTGCTAGGTTCCATAATTAATGATGTGGTACCAAAGTTATAAACTCAAAAGAAACTATTATTTTCAGTAAAACTAAATATTTCTGGACCACTGTTAGGTACCAGAAAATGGTGTGGTACAATAATTAATATAGCAGTAAAGTTAAAAAAATTAGTGGTACCATTATTTTCACCAAAGTCGTAAAAAATACCATTATTATTTTTTCTATAATTTTTTTTAATTACTAAATTATCCTGAAACTAAAAAACTAATTATGAAAATTAAAAATAAATTAAAAGAAAAATTAAAACAAAATAATTGAATAATTTAAATGGAAAATAGTGAGTGACTGCTGTTTGTGTGGTACATAAGGATAAAAAATTACGTCGACAAAAAATAATACCACGCAAAAGAAATGTTGGTTGGTTCCTTTTTTTATTTTTGCTCAACTCCTTAACATGCACTGATTCATTGTAACCATTTCTGCTAATTCACCCTCGTGTTTCATTTCTGAGAACTGATGGTATCAGAGAATTAATTTTACTATACGTTATCGCCTAATATTTCACAGCGGGATATCTCTTAATGGTGGTAAAGGGCTAAGAAGACGCAGTATTATGCATATGAAATTTGAGCGCGTGGGTTGGATGACCATATTTATACAGGTGGCATTCGCGAACAGTAGAAGGATATTTATAGAGATAATTTACACACAATTTGAATATAATAAAGAAACATTATTTTCTCGTAAGTCTATATTGTACGCCCAGAGAAAAGAAATAATTGACTCAGAGCCAACTTGACTTTTTTTTTTATTTCAAATAATAAATGTTTTATTTACACCGAATAAAATTTTTGTTTAAAACTAAAGAATATTTTGGTTAAAAAGTTTGGGAAACTATTTTATGCATTAAAAAGATTATTATTTTTTTGATGCATAAAATAGTTTCCTAAACTTTTTAACCAAAATATTCTTAGTCGAAATAAAGGACTAATTTTTAAAACCTAGCTACTGTGGTACCAGAAATATTTATATTTTTATAATAAATAGTAGAGTTGAGTTTATAATTTTAGTACCAAATTATTTATGGTTCCAAACATTGATACCAGTAATGTTTCTATTCTTAGTTAAAATATTAATACTATTCATAGTTACAACTTTGGTACCATATTTAATGAAGTAACAACCACTGGTTCTTGTAGTAATTGTATTCTCAATCTAAAAACGTTACCACTTTTTACTAAATATTTAGTACAATATTTTAAAGTGTTATTAATTATTGGTACCAAAAATAGTTTGTTATACATATTTGAAATTTTTTTAGTTTTTTTACCTAAAAATAATGGTATCACTATTTTTTCAACCTTGAAACTATATTTATTTTTTATTGTGGTACCAAACAACGGTACGAGAGATATTTATATTCTTACTCAAAATAATGGTTCCCCTTGAGATTAAAATATAATTATAATATATTATAATTATAATATAATTATAATCCCCTTGAGATTATAATTATACCAAATTATTTATGGTTCCAAACATTGGTGCTCAGAACAATTTTACAATTTATTTCCGATTCATAAAAAATTTGTACCTTAAAAAACTTCGCTAGTCTTCTAATTAATTTTTACAGCTTTTGGAGTCGAATATCAAATTTAGTTTTTTTTTCGTCAAATTCAAGATTTTTTTTTATTAAATAAGAGCTTATTCTGAAACAAGGGTATAATCAGAACTTTTTTAGAATTTTTTTCCAAATCAGAAAATATCTTGAAAAACAACTCTGGTCTTGGTAATTTTTTAAACAATTTTTGGAGACGATTTTCAAAAATTTGGTCTTTTTTTATCAAATTAGAGCTTTTTCCGAAACACGGGGTACTCAGAACTTTTTTTTGAATTTATTTCAGAATCAGAAAAAACTTGTATCACAAAAAAAACGACGCTGGCCTTGACAATTTTTTTTTTTAACAATTTTTGGGAGCGATTATCAAATTTGGTCTTTTTTTCATCAAATTCTACTTTTTTTTATAAAATAAGAGCTTATTTCGAAACACGGGGATAATCAGAACTTTTTTTTAGAATTTATTTTAAAAACAGAAAAAATTTGTATTATCAAAAAAACGACGCTGGTCTTCTAATTTGTTTTTATAATTTTTGGAGTCGAATATTAAATTTCTCCTTTTTTTTATCAAATCGGAGCTTTATTTAATTAAACAAGAACTTCTTCCGAAAGACAAAGGTACTCAGAATTTTTTCTTTTGAATTTATTTCCGATTTAAAAAAAATTTGTATCTTGAAAAACGACGTAAATTTATTTTCACGATTTTTAGAGTCGAATTTTAAATTTGGGCTTTTTTTAAAATCAAATTGGATCTTTTTTTGTTAAAGAAATGTTTAAATGTTAAGATAATATTAAAATAAAAAACTTGCAGAATTTCTGTAGAATCTCCACGGAAATCCCATGGAATTTTTCGTCGTGGACAATATTACTTCAATTCTCAGTGAAGAAAATTTAAAAAATAAATGTTAAATAAGCTATAAAAATAAATTGTTTTACAATAGCATAAAATCTTAATTTTCTTATTTATGTGGTACAAGTACTGCGGAACCAGTGGTACAAGTACTGCAACCAGTAGTACCAGTATTATTCTTATTCTCAGACAAAAAGATGGTATTTCTTACTATATCTTCAGAGCCATATTTAAAGTGGCACCAAGCATTGGTACCAAATATCGATTACATTTTTTTATAATCAAAAATCAATTATCTAAAATTTTAAGTGGAGTTTTATATTAATTTAATTTTTATTAGAAAATTCTACGAGAATTCAATTATTTGAATAAAGAAAAAAATTGACTGTCTCACAACTGGACACACTCTCCTACATTTAACATTATTATTTAATATTCTGAAATATTTTTACCTCTGTTTAAAGAAACAAAAATCTTTATTTTTTTCTCTCTCACAAAAGAAAAAAACAGGTAAAAATATTGAGTATTCCAAAAATTTCTCGCGGCATTTAAAACACAAAGTATTTGGAATACATTATGAAGTATATTTGCAGTGTGAATGAGTGTGTGAGGGGATTGAAGGAAGGATGGAAAAAATTGATGTTTGCACAACACTTGTCGCAATGTTGGTATTTCGAGAGAGTCGCGCCGCGCATTTACTGACTCTGTGGAAGCTGGCACGTTCGTGCAACAAGTGCTTTTTAAGTGGCAGTCATGTAAATTTTCTCAAACAAACAGGGACATCGTTGTACAAGATTTCCGATGTAATGCGCTTGAACTCATGACCTAAACTCTCACATTGTGTTGGAGAGAATAGGCGTTGTCAAAATGTATGTTTTCAAAAGCTGACAATGCTCTTCAACCGACATACTATACAATTACTCCATAATAGTGATAAATATATATTTGTAAAAATTTAATCTTAAACATTTTTTTTAAATAAAGCCAAATTAACACTTATTAGTTATATGATGTTAAAAAATTAAAGAAAACGTTTTATTATTAATATAATTATAATGACAATAATATTCAATATTTATTATTTGCTTCTATTAATATAAATTTCATTTAATTAACCCGGCGAGCGTAAGGTAGGTTAAAATTTACCCTGTAGAATATTCATTTCTCCATAATTCGAATTTGAATTGATAAATTTACCTGTAATTTTTAATAGCTGCACTGAATACGGTAACAAATCAATAGAGAATAAATTTTTTTTTGCATTTCTTATTATTTATTTATAATTATTGTCAACACATGTACCCTGAATATAAAACACACGCTACGAGTATTGTTCTTTGTATAATTTAAAAAAAAGTTGGAATCATGAATGAAATTCACTATTATTGTTTACTAAGGTTAAATAATGTATTTTACTATTATTACAATTAAATTTTCATTTGTTTAGACAAATTATTATTGTTAATTTTTAATTTATAACAATTCCAAAAACAAAATAGAGAAAAGCAAATTTCTAAAAATTTGGCAGCTGATATCGGTATTATTTAATGCTAAATTAATGAATTAAATAAAACATTAAATTAAATTTGCTATAGTTATTAATTAATATTGTTAAAACAATTAATTGTTGTTATTTATTAACTTTTTCTCTATAGCACCTAGGAAGATGTAGATTTTTCCTAACTTTGCAATTTTGTACCTAAGCTAATAACCGATAATTATTAAATATCAATTCGATATGTTAACAATTGTTTAAACAAATTATTGTTGTTACTTATTAACTTTTTTTCTATTGCACCTAGGAAGATGCAGTTTTTTCTTAATTTTACAATTTTGGACCTATGATAATAACCGATAATTATTAAATGTCAATTCGATATGTTAACAATTGTTTAAACAATTAATTGTTGTTATTTATTAACTTTTTTTCTATTGCACCTAGAAAAGTGCAGTTTTTTTTAATTTTGCAATTTTAGATCTAATATACATTGATAATAAACGTTGTAAACCTTACCAACGTTTTTGTTGGTTAGAAAAAAACTGCATCTTCCTAGGTGCAATAGAAAAAAAGTTAATTAATAACAACAATTAATTGTTTAAACAATTGTTAACATATCGAACTGTCATTTAATAATTATCGGTTATTATCTTAGATCCAAAATTGCAAAATTAAAAAAAAACTGCATCTTTCTAAGTGCAATAAAAAAAAGTTAATAAATAACAACAATTAATTGTTTAAACAATGTTAATTAATAACTATAGCAAATTTAATTTAATGTTTTATTTAATTCATTAATTTAGCATTAAATAATACCGATATCATGCTGCCAAATATATAGAAATTTGCTTTTCTCTATATTTTGTTTTTGGAATTGTTATAAATTAACAATAATAATTTGTTTAAACAAATGAAAAATTTATCATAACATTAATAAATTAGATTACTAGGCAACATAAAACATTTATAGAAAAAAATTTCCATGATTCTAAGTTTTTTTTAATTTATAAATAGTATTACATTACAGGGTGAAAAATACCCTACCTTACGCTCGCTGGGTTAAGTTTTCATTGTCTACTTTGAGATAATTGTTTGATAAATTTTTTTATTTAAAAATCTTTATGCTTTTGTTGACAAAAATCGTCAATTTTTGAGCGCTACAATGTGAATTTATATAATTGAAATTACATTTCATTGGAAATGGTAAAATAATACAAGATTTGTTTTTGTCCCTCGAGTGTAAATACCATTTTCCCACATGTGTATCCATAACTGAATATCTACTCGACATTTCAGTAGCGAATATTGTTCTACCCCAACAATAATATTTCCCTTAGTAAAAAACGCCCCTTACACTATATAAATCAGAAATTGTTTTTAATTGAAAAATCATCTCTTCATTCTCATTGCAAATTTTTTCTTTACAATTTTAAATTTTAAATAAACGTGCCAGCGTTTAAAACTGCAAAGAAATAATTTGCTGAAAAAAGAAATAAAGCTACTTTAAATGAAGGATTTCGAAAGTAAGAAAAAAGAAAAAACAACAAGGTATAATTATAAACATTAAACACTTTTTAAATAAACGCCTCCATTAATTAATGGGCCATAAAATATAATCCAATTTTTCTCCAAGTTTGTTATTATAATTTTTTCTTCCGTTTGTGCGCACTATTTGTAATGGAAACGAATAAGGCCTTTAATTATAATAACAATAATTTTGATGATGATGATAATACTATAGGTAGTAATAATCCGTGAATGGAAACTGTTGACATTGTTCTAAAAATGCGAATTCATTGAAGGTTGACGTATAGAAATCTTGGTTTAAAACTATTGGACTAAGGGGTTAATGGGTCAGTTTATTTTACAAGTATATATGTATATATATATATAGTGAAGACCCAGATGACTGCTCCTGCGGTGGTCGTTGATCGAGTGACTTTGGCGACGCGGAATGTCAAAGGAAGATGGACGCGATTCGTTGTAGGCCAATTCCCATTGATTCACGGTACACTGAATCCCAATGTCATTAAGAAATCAGCTGGACCTCGTTTCTCGCGAATAATCGGGTCCAACGACGAAAAATTGTCATCCAAGACCCATCATCATCCTTTCTTTTTTGTTTTTTTAGACCACATTCTCTTCATTAGTTCCTCTGCTTTCTTTTTTGTGTTTCGTTATTCTTCTTCTTCTTCTTTTTTTGGTTTCTTTTTTTCTTCTTTTCGGCTCTTCTTGATTAGCATTTTTCAATTTTAACAAGAAGAGGAGTGTGTTTCTTTCGAGGGGGGAATGAACAGGTTCAAAAATGAAATTTAATTGTGAATTTTCAAGTAATCCGAGTTTCTGTGTTATTTTTTTTATTAACTATCAACAATTCGTGCATGGCTAACTTCTTCCTTACTTTTTAAAATAAATTTAGCAAATTTTAAGAAATAGTGGAATTTAATTATTTCTACTAAACATAACGTTTTGTCAAACTTTTTAAATTTTAGCAATTTTTAATAAGTGTCTCACAAGTGGACACATTTTTTTTGACATACCTAGACACACTCCCCTAGTAGATGATATTTTTTTAATAGAACCAAAATTCCCAAAAATTGAAATTTGAACCTAACCCACATTCATTAGTTCTCCATTTCTGCGAATTTGAATAATTTGAAATTAAACCGATGAATAAACACGAGGAACGTTGAAAAGAAGAAGAAAAAGAAGTGGGGGAAGGAGAAGAAGAAGAAGTCGTGAAACTTTTTAGCCTTTTTTTCATATGAAACCGATCAAACTCGGAGATTATACATGGCGTGATAATCATGAGTTGCCTTTGATCGAGAAGCATGTCACGCGCGCAGCATGTTTAGGAAGTCGCAAGGAAGCCGGTCTCAAGTCAGTCGTTATGAAACTCGACCGTAACCATGAATTTTAATGTTCGCGAGCCTTTACTGTCACAATCGGTACCGAAAGTGTGCATAATATGTAGACAGTGAATCGGCAATACAGTTAGGAATTCCGTTGTTTGTTTTTTTAACTCATTATTTTTCCTTTCGGATATATATTGATTTATTTCACTATTTTTTTTTAAAGTTGTTTATATTTTCTGACTGAGAATTAAATTAATACTAGTAAGTAGTAACACACAATTTAATTTATTACACATTAAATATAGTACGAAAATTTTAAATATATATTTTATTATTTTACAACATTACCGGTAACCAATGTTTGGAACCACAGATTATCTGGTACCAAAGTTTTAAACTCAGCTGGTACCATTATTTTTTATAACATGGTTGCCACAAATATTTAATTTTATTTTTCCCTGACTTTTCCCTGATTTCCAGACAAAATTCTCACTTTTTCCCTGACCCTAAAAAATATTCTGATTCACTCTAAAAAATTATTAGAAACTCAAAAAAAAGTTCTTTTACATTTATTTACAAATTTCATTAATTGTAAAATTATTCAAAAACATCAATAATTTCTTTTTTAAATAAATATTTAATCATTATTATTTTCCCGTAGGAATTAAAATTCTTCAATACCTTCAAATTCAAACCTTTTTGAAATTCAACAATTTACAAGAATATTATTACAAAACATAAAGAAGGCGATCACTCCGAGTCGAAGACTCGTTTTGTTAAAATTTAATTTCCCATGAAATTTTTCAAAAAAAAATTTATTATTTTTTACAAAAATCCTTCGCAAGAATTCAATTATTTTTAAAAAATAGTAAATTTTCACAAAAAAATTCAATTATTTGAAAAAATTGTAATAAAATTCGTTGCAATAATTCAATTATTTTCAAAAATAATAAATCGATTATTCGGTAATTCATTTTTTAATCAAATTTTATTAGAAAATTTTAGAAGAATTTAATTATTTAAATTGAAAAAAAAAATAATTTATTAAATAATTGAATGTTTGTTAAAATTCATTTCTCATAAAGAATTTTATCAACAAATTTTTAAATAATTCAATTATTTTGACAAATTTTAATGAAATTTTTAAGAATAATTACATTTATCGAGGAATTTGATTAAAATATTGTATCAAAAATTAATTAAAATCCTGCAATGAGTTTTATTATTTACGAAAATAATTAAAAATTTTCCCAAAAATGTTATTAAAATTTTTCTAAAATAATTGAATTTTGGTGAAGAATTTTATTATTTATAAATATAATTGAATTTTTGAAAAGAACTTTGTTTTTTTTTCTTAAATAATTGAATTCATGCGACGAATTTTATAAAAATCTCCTTAAATAATTGATTTTAATAATTGATATTTTTCGAAAAATTGTATGAAATTTTTTATATTAAATAATTCAACTCATGTGAAAATTTTATTATTTATGAAAATAATTGAATTAATTCAAAGAAATTTATTAAAAATTTTATAAATTATTGAATTCCTGTGAAATTTTAACAAGAATTTTATTCAAGTTTTTAAAAATAATTGAATTTTGAAGAAGAATTTTATTATTTATAATAATAATTGAATTCTTGAAAAGAATTTTTAAAAAAAATTTTTAAATAATTGGATATTAAAGAATTTTATTATTTATAAAGATAATTTAAATTTTGACAAGAATTTTTTTTAAATTTTTGAACATAATTGAATTTTTGCAAAGAATTTTTTTACTTTTGAAAGTAATTTAATTCTTTCAACGAATTTTATTCAAGTTTATAAAAATAATTGAATTTCGGTGAAGAATTTGACTATTTTTAAAAATAATTGAATTCTTGAAAAGAGCTTTGTTAAATTTTTTTTAAATAATTTATATTTTTCGAAAAATTTTTTGAAATTTTTTATATTAAATAATTGAATTCCTGTAAAAATTTCATTATTTATGAAAATAATTGATTTACTTCGAAGAAATTTATTAAAATTCTTGTAAATTATTGAATTCCTGTGAAATTTTGTCAAGAATTTTATTAAAGTTTTAAAAATAATTAAAAAATAATAAATAAATAAATAAATAATAATAATAATAATAATAATAATAACAATAATAATTTTAAAAAGAATTGAATTACGAAGAAGAATTGAATTATTTATAAAGATAATTGAAATTTTGACGAGAATTTTAAAAAAATTTTTGAACATAATTGATTTTTGGAGAAGAATTTTATTATTTTTAAAGATAAAATTGAAATGAGCAGAATTTTTTTTTAATTTTTGAATATAATTGAATTTTTGCGAAAAAGTTTATTACTTTCGAAAATAATTGAATGTCTGGAATTATTTGTAACTTTTCCAAAATTCAATTTTTTTTAGTATTTTTTTAAGTATTTTTAACTAAAATTCTTTTTATCAATCTAGTATTTATGAAAATTGTAAAAATGATTCATTAAATAATTTATAAGTCATAATTTTATGATAGTTCTTGTAAAATTAAGAATTATTTAAAAAGAAATTATTGTCTGAAATAGAAAAAATTCAAGGTTTTGTATTAAAATTCGTGGTAATTTCATAGTTTACGGAGGCGAACAAAAAAAACATCAAAATTTAGAGTTTTTCATGAATTTTTAAAATTTAATTTTTTCCAGTACTTTTACTAAAAATCCCTGACACTTCCTTGATCAATTTTACTTTCCCTGACTTTTCCCTGAACTCCCTGACTTCCCTGACCTGTGGCAACCCTGTACAAAAATATAATGCCTACTAAAAATATAGTAATATACGATACAATTGTGGTACCAATTATTTGGTATCACATTAATGAAAAATACAGACTTTTTTCTTTTTTGAAAAAAATTTTGTTTTCCATTTATTTGAACTTTTGGTTTTGGTCGTAAATAATAAATACAGATTCAAATTTAAATGTATTATGTTCGAGAGAAATGGAAAATTTTTTTTTATTGAAAATGTGATTGTAAATCACAAGTAGTAGAAATCGATCATAGTCTTGAACTTCTCAATTGAATTTATATATATACACACGAGAAATTGAAACTGGAAAAAAATTTCTACTATAGGTAACTATAGATACATGTATAAAAATTGGAAATATGATCTCTTAGTGAAAATTTATGTCCTTGTTTCGATCGTTGAACGCACATGTACATGCAACGATCATTAATAAGCTATTTTGTCTCCCTTTTTTCCGCCATTTCTTATTTATATCTTTTCATATTATATTCTGTTTCTGTTCTCCTTTACGATTTTTCTCCTCGTTTTCTGTCATTGCCATAAAAGGTTTTCTAATATTCCATTATATCTTTTCCGCAAGACCACACTATATATGTATACAAAATTTACGATCAAAGTATATTTTACAATACGACTTTTGTGTTATTTATTCGCTAAATGTCTTAATTTAGTTTTTATTTATTTTATTTATTTTTGCCTTTTGTTTTGTGAGATTGTACATGTGTTTCTCTAAATACAGTAAAGAACAAACTTGCATCTATACAGGAGAGCTAAAATAAGTGAATCAAGATAGAATAAGCGCAAACAAGTGACTCTTCTTTCTCTTTCTTTCTTCCTAGTAAAGAATAACTGGGACGCGTCTCGTGTTACTCCATAGGTCGACGTGTGCAACATCTCCCACATATATCTCGTATATGTTGAGTAAAAAGTGACCCATATTTTCCCATAGGAAAAAGATGAGAAAAAGGGGATGTTCGCAGAGAAAGGAGAAATGCGTGATGGAGGTGAAAAAAAAGTAGAATTTGAAGAGAAAAAATTATGGTGTACGAGGAAGAAAAGGGGTAAATAGAAAATAGTTAGATTAGAGTAAAGGGAAGTTGAAAAAAGAAGGTCAGAGAAAACTGGTTGCAAATGGACAAGGAATTATTTTATTATAATAAAATAATATTTGAAATTAGAAAAATAGAAAATTTAAAAAAAAATTATGGTTAACAATAATTAGCAAATAAAAGATATATCCACTTTGTTTATTATATGTTTTTTTTCTCTAACAAATTTCCTTTGATTGATTTAAATTATGCAAAATTTTTTCCTTTTAATTTATAAAAAAATAGAAAATTGTTAATTGTTAAAAAATTATTATTAAGAAATAGTAAATATACCCAATTTTTGCAAAATTTTTATTTCTCAATAACAATATTGTTCACAAATTCATTCTTTTCTTTTGGGAAAATAGTATATTGTGCAACAAGTACAGAAAGAAGCTGTTTTCCGACGAGTGCAAAGTTTGCTGCTCCGAGCGAAGCGAGGGCAGTAATTTGCACGAAGTTGGAAAATCTTCTTTCGTACGTGTTGCACACAGTACTTTGTGCAACACCTGTTTACCGAAAAAAGTTCTTTTTATACATTTCTAATCAATAAATATAGTTTTATGTTGATTATAGCGTATATTATACTGTTTACAAAAAAGTGTGCAGGAAAGTATACTTTCCTGCACACTTTATCAAAAGTGTGCGGGAAAGTACACTTTCCTGCACACTTCATCAAAAGAGTGCGGGAAAGTACACTTTCCTGCACACTTTTAAATGTGCAGAAATTGACCACTTTCTGCTGCATTTATGTTAAAGGAAAGTAGCTCTTTTCCAGCAGGGGTTGCACAAAAAACATTACATATTCCCGTTTTTTCATATTTTTGAAGAAAATTCTCAATTTTCATAAGGAATAATAATTTGTATCATAACAAATTTCCTAATTACAATTGATATAATAAAATTCAAATATTTTTAAAAATAGAGGAAAAAATGTTTATAAATTCTATTTGTAAATTACAAAGTTTAATTGAAAATTAAATTGAAAATATTAATATATTAATATATTTAAAAAAAATTAAATAAAATTCTATACGTATACATTCAATTATTTTCAAAAGTAATAAAATTCTTCGCAAAAAACCAATTATTTTCAAAATTATTTAAAAATTCTCGTTAAAGTTTCAATTAATTATCTTTATAAATAATAAAATTCTTCTCTGAAATTCAATTATTTTTAAAAATTTTAATAAAATTCTTGTCAAAATTTCAATTATTTTCAAAAATTTTTTCTCAAATTAATAATTTTCAATATCTACTATTTCAAAAAAATTTAGCAGAAAAAAATTCAAATATTTCAAAAAAATTTTAATAAAATTCTATGCAATCATTCAATTATTTTCAAACGTAATAAAATTCTTCGCAGAAATTCAATTATGTTCAAAATTTTTATAAAATTCTCGTCAAAATTTCAATTATCTTTATAAATAATAAAATTCTTTGCAAAATTTCAATTATCTTTATAAATAATACAATTCTTCTCTAAAATTCCATTATTTTCAAAAATTATCATCAATTTAATGATTTTCAATATCTTCTATTTCAATAAAATTTTCCAAAAGAATTCAAATATTAAAACAAAATTTTAATAAAATTCTATGCATACATTCAATTATTTTCAAAAGTAATAAAATTCTTATTCGCAGAAATTTAATTATGTTCAAAATTTTTATAAAATTCTCATGAAAATTTCAATTATTTTTAAAAATAATAAAATTCTTCTCTGAAATTCAATTATTTTAAAAGATTGTCATAAAATTTTTGGCATAATTTCATTTATTTTAAGAAATTCTCCTCAACTCAATGATTTTCAATATCTACTATTCCAATAACATTTTTCAAAGGAATTCAAATAATTAAAAATTCAATTATTTTCAAAATTTTTTAAAAATTGTAGTCAAAATTTAAATTATTGTTATAAATAATAAAATTCTTCTCTGAAATTCAATTATTTAGAAAAATTTTAATAAATTGTTTGGCAAAATTTCAATTATTTTCAAAAATTTTTTTCTCAATTTAATGATTTTCAATATCTACTATTTCAATAAAATTTTCTGAAAGAATTCAAATATTTTTAAAAAATTTTTAATAAAATTCTACACAAACAATTATTTTCAAAAAGTAATAAAAAGCTTCGCAGAAATTCACTAATTTACAAAAATTTTAATAAAATTCTTGGCTAAATTTCAATTATTTTCAAAAATTTTTTTCTCAATTCAATGATTTTTAATATTTACTATTCTAATAAAATTTTCCAAAAGAATTCAATTATTTAAAAAAAAAATTTGAATAAATTCTACGCAAACAATTATTTTTATAAATAATAAAAATTTGCCAGGAATTTAATTACATATTTACAAATTTTTTTATAAATTTCTTCGCAATAATTCAATTATTTTCAAAAATAATAAAATTTTTTACATGGATTTAATTATTTTTATAAATAATAAAAGTTTTTGAAAGCAATTTAATTATTTTTATAAATTATAAAACTCATCGCAGAATTTTAATTATTTTTAATACAATTCTCGAAAATTGTAATTATTCTTAAAAATTTTATTAAAATTCGTCAAAAGATTCAATTATTTAAGAATTTGTTGATAAAATTCTTTATAAAAATTATATTTTACGACTATGGTACCAGTTGCTTTATATCTTTAGTACCAATTTTTTTTTATTCGAAAATCCTAGATATTATTTTTCAGTTGGTACCAGTTAGATTCTTAGTGAAAATATTGGTCTCTGGTACTTATGGTTGCGATTAATAAAATTAATTACTAAAACTGCTGCCATTTGTACTAAATAGAGAAATTACAATTAAATACTAGAACTGTAAATTCGAGTCCCAAATTAGCAAAACTAGCAACAATTCGTGCACGGCTAACTTTTTTCTTTCCTTTTTAAATAAAATAAGCAATTTTAAAAATAATAGAATTTAAAATTTTTTGAATCAAATTTTTATTCATAAATTTAAAATATGAATTGGAATATATGAATTACTAGAACTTCAACTCTTCTGGTACCAATTAGAAAAATTATTAAATAGAACTTTTTCTAATTAGTACAATTAAAATACCTAATTATAATTTCGAGACTATTTTACTAATTACAAGAACATCAATCGCTAGTACCAGACAATTGTACATTTATCAATAATAATTTGTAGCAATTTACCATTCTTGAAAAATCTACTCTTAGTTTCAATTACCAGCAATTGTAATCACTGGCATCTTCAATTGATTATAGTTTCGATAATAATTGCTAATTACAAAAATACTTTTTACTTTTTTTCTATACAAGGTTTATTCCTCTTTTTTCTTTTTCGAAAAACAAATACCGCGAATTGAAAACGGAAACTAGTTGTCGATCTCGCTAAAGAGCTAAACGACAAAAAGAAAGAAACTATAAGAAGAAGAGGATGATGAAGAAGCTGAATTTTTTGTGCGGAAAGAAGAAGAAGAAAAAGAAGAAGAAGAAGAAAAAAAGGATTTTATTTGAATTCGTAAGGATCATGATCATAGGGAGCGTAATTCTTTACCGTTGCGCTGAGAATGATTATAGTGCAATGCTAATTGACACAGTAAAGATAGCAGTGGTGCGAGAAGCATCGAATAGATCGTAATGTTGAGGTGGCTATTACGATCGAAGGGGCTACTAGATCCCTCATCGATTGCCTGATCGTAACCCATTAGGACGATCGTAATACCTGTATTCGCCGTATGTACACGGCTTCAATATAAAGTCGACCAACAAAACGTTTTCTTATACCAATATACATACGCGTATGTATATATACGTATATATGTATCTAGAGTCAATCGTATATTTTGATTTCTATATATATATATTGCTCTCTTCTCGTTCCTTTTAAATCCAAAGTCAATTCGCATTGCCGCACGAGAATATTATTTAGTTATATACCACTGGTTCTTCTTCCTTGAAAATCTTCCCGATATTTCTCCACGAATCATATAATCGAACTTGTACAGTTTTCTTCCTTGAATTTTTCATCATCATCATCATCATCCTCGACGTCCTCTTCTTCTTTTTTTTCCTTCTTCTTCTTCTTCTTTGTGAGAAATTCAAAAAATACCAAAATATTCAAAAATTTTCTCTTTTCTTTTACTACGAAAATTTTTAATAGTGATTTTGAAAAATTTTATCAAGAAAAAACGAAATACCCAGCTGGAAAAGTTCTATAGAATTTCACTAGATATTGATTCTATAAAATTTCTTCATGAATTCTAGGTGAAAAGCTTTTAGGTTGACACACCTAAGCTTTTTTGCTTATAACTCATTAAAAAAAAATAATAATTTATATAAACATAAGTATTCAATTATAATCTAAAATTTTAACTCAAATCTATAAAACCATTTTTATTAGAAAATTCTACTAGAATTCAATTATTTAAATTTAAAAAAAAACCAATTTATTGAATAATTTCATGTTTTTTTAAACTTGAATTCTCATAAAGAATTTTATGAATAAATTTTTTAATAATTGAATTCTTTTGACGAATTTTAATAAAATTTTTAATAATAATTTTATTTTTCGAGGAATTCTATTTAAATTGTATTAAAAATAATTGAAATTCTATGATGAATTTTATTATTTGTGAAAATAATTGAATTCTCAAGAAGAATTTTAATATTTTTGAACAATATTTAATATTTGCAAAGAATATTATTCTTATATAATTTTTTTTATATACAATATTATTCTCTTGAAAATAATTGAATTTCTGCAATAATTTGTAACTTTTCAAAATTAAATTTTTTTTAACTGAAATTTTTCTATAAATGCATTGTTTTTAAAAATTTTTGAAAAAGTTCTTTGAAAATTTTCAAATTCATTTGTTTACGATTCAATTTTACAAAATTTCAATTAATCTTGAAATTTTCTATTAAATATACATTATAAAATAAAAAGCTTTACATAATTTGAAAAAAAATCGTGATTAAACTTTCTCAAAAAATTAATTCCCCCGAATTTTTAATTAAAAATATGAAAAATTTAAATTTTCAAAGATTTTATAAGAAATTCGATTAGAAATTGTATATTAAAATAAATAAATTGAAATTCTGCGATGGATTTTATTATTTATGAAAATAATGGAGTGCCTGTAACAAATTTTATTGTTTATGAAAATAATTGAATTAATGCAAATCAATTTATAAAAAATTTGTTAATTAAATTTCTGTGAAATTTTTATTATTTTTTGATAGTAATTAAATGTAGGCATAGAATTTCATCAACATTTTTTTTAAATAATTGAATTCTTTTGGAAAATTCGATTGAAATAGTAGATGTTAAAAATCATTAAACTAAGGAAAATTTTTGAAAATAATTGAAATTTTGCCAAGAATTTCATTAACATTTTTGAGAATAATTGAATTTCAAAAGAAGAATTTTAAATTGTATTAAAATGTAAATATTAAAAATCATTGAATTGAGAAAAATTGTTGAAAATAATTGAAATTTTGACAATTATTTGTAACTTCTCAAAAATTAAATTTTTTTAGATGTTTTTAACTAAAATTCATCTATAAAATGCATAGTTTATGAAGCAAACAAAAAAGACATCAAAATTCAGAATTTTCTCACGAATTCTAAAAATTTAATTTTTTTCAGTACTTTTAATAAAAATTCCTTACTTTTTCCTGAATTCCCTGTCTCAGAATATATGATTATTATAGTTATAATAGTATTAAATGAACTGTATATTCTAATTCATATTTTATTTTTATGAAAAAAAATTCGAATTAAAAATTTTTAAATTCCATAATTTTTTGAAAATTGCTAATTTTATTGAATAAAGTAAGCAAGAAGTTAGCCATTCGCGAATTGTTGCTAGTTAAGAAAAAAAAAAATAATACAGAAACTAGGATTACTTGGAAATTCACAATTAAATTTCATTTTTGAATTTGTTCATTTCCCCCTTGAAAAAAACACACTCCACATATTTTTTAATAATTGAATTCTTTCGACGATTTTTAATAAAATTTTTAAGAATAATTACATATTTCGAAAAATTTGATTAAAATATTGTATTAAAAATAATTAAAATTCTGCATTGAGTTTATTTATGAAAATAATTGAATTCCTAAGAAGAATTTTATTATTTTTGAACATAATTAAATTTCTGCGAAGGATTTTATTACTCTTAAAAATAATTGAATTTCTGCAATAATTTGTAACTTCTCAAAAATTAAATTAATTTTTTTAGTGTTGATTAAAATTTTTTTATAAATCCATTATTTTTAATAATTTAAAAAAAAAATTTTTTTTTGAGAATTTTCAAATTCATGTTTTTAACTGAAATGCATTTTTAAATGCATTTGCATCGTATTCTGCGATGAGTTTTACTATTTATGAAAATAATTAAATTCCTAAAAAGCATTTTATTATTTAGACAAATAATTGAATCCTTGTAAAAATTTTATTATTTAAAAGAAATAATTAAATTTCTGAAATGAATTTTATTATTTATAATTAGATAATTGAAATTTTGACGAGAATTTATAAAAAAAATTTTTTAAATAATTTAATTTTTGCGAAGAAGTTTATTACCTTTGAAAATAATTGAATTTCTGAAATCATTTGTAATTTCTCTAAAATTCTCTAAATTTTGTCGTACGAAATTTTCGTTCTTTTTAATCAAATTACGATAATAAGTTTTATTATTCAAAACAAAAAGATAATTACTCGAAAATCAACTTTGTTGAAAATGAGTCTTCGTTTCTAAATTTCATTGCAAACTACATATTACAAATTGCAATGATTCCTTTAATCTCTCATTATTATCGTGTGTATAACACTGATTATAATGGCAAATGATTGAAACTACATTCACCTGAAAAGGAATGAAATCAATTCCTTTGATTTAGAGAAATTTTCATTGAAACTATTTCACCGAGAAATTGTTCTCAACTCAAGTATAGAGATAGGCACCATATAAGCGAGACTAGATGTCAGTAAATTATTTAACCGGTAGCAATTTCAACGAATGAAAATTCATTTCTGACGTATAAAGGAATCTACTTAAATTTATAATGCATGTGGCGATAAAGTATCAATAATTATGAAGGAAAAAAAAATTTTTTTTCTTTTAATAATCACACCTGTCCTGTGCATTCCTGATGTAAACCGAAGCATGGAAAATGTACCGTATAAGAACGATAAATTACTTTCGTTACGCCTCCCATAAATGTCATTAAAGGCGACATTTCTGCAATGATACGATATACCACATATATATCGTCAAGAAAAACAATATTCCAAGTATTATTTTCTCTCTCTCTCTCTCTCCTTTAGTAAATACCGATTCTGAGTAATTAATTTGCAAAGGAAACTTACTAAAATAGTAAACACTTTTAAAGTGTACATTTATGTTTTAAAATCCGATTGCACATTATTTGTCTTTTAATGCACTAATTGCAATGCTCTAGTACTTTTATTTACTGCTCTTTTACTTCTCTATATGATATCAAAAATGTCTTAAATTAAAATAGAAAATTTATGCAACAAGGAGATTATTTATGTTTATGTAACAATTCTTCGATAGGAAAAATTTGTTAATTAAAGTTATTTATTTAAAATTCATGGACTTGATATATGAAACGTTTTTAATATCTAAAAGACACATTAAAATTATTTAATCACAAATATCATCTATATTTCAGGTTTGATGCAAAAATTTAATTTTCTTTTTCCCTGACTTTTCCCTGATTTACAGACAAAATTTTTTTTTCCTGAGTAATGAAGAATATTCTGATTCAGTCTACAAATGATAAGATACACAACAAAAATTTTCTATTACATTTATTAAAGAAATTTCTTCAAATGTAAAATTATTCGAAAGCATGAATAGTTTTATTTATTGTTCTGTATACTTGTTAAATAAATAAATAAATAAATAAATAAATGAAATTTAAAATTCAAACTTCTTTTAAATTCAACAACCTATAAGAATAAAATAACAACTTATAAGAATAAAACATGAAGATAGCGATTGCTCCGAGTCTTCGACTCGGAGTGATCGATTTCTTCATGTTTTGTAATAATCAAAGATGACCGAGTGATGAAATCATTATTTTATATTATTGAGAAAATTGTTGTATAACTAATATTCATCTTTAAATCAATTTTTATTAGAAAATTTTTATGAGAATTCAAATATTTAAATACAAAAATAAATAATTTATTGAATAATTCAAGATTCTTAAAATTGAATTCTCATAAAGAATTTTATCAGCAAATTTTTAAATAATTGAATTCTTTTGACGAACTTCAATACAATTTTTAAGAATAATAACATTTTCCGAGGAATACGATTAAAAATAATAAAATATTTTATTACTTATGAAAATAATTTAATTATTGCGAAGAAATTTATTTAAAAAATTGTAAATAATTGAATTCCAAGGAAATTTTTATTATTTAGAAAAACAATTCTTTGCGCAGAATTTTATCAAATTTTTTTTTTAATAATTGAACTCTTTTAGAAAATTTTATTAAAATAGTAGAAATTGAAAATCATTAAATTGAGGAGAATTTTTGAAAATAATTGAAATTTTGCCAAGAAGTATATTAAAATTTTTTAAAATAAATGAATTTTAGAGAAGAATTTCATTTTTTATAAAGATAATTAAAATTTTGACAAGAAATTTTATAAAATTTTTGAACATAATTGAATTTCTCCGAAGAATTTTATTACTTTTGAAAATAATTGAATGTATGCATAGAATTTTATTAAAATTTTGTTTAAATATTTGAATTCTTTTAGAAAATTTTATTGAAATAGTAGACATTGAAAATCATTAAATTGAGGGAAATTTTTGAAAATAATTGAAATTTTGACAAGAAATTTATCAAAATTTTAAAAAATAATTGAATTTCATACAAGAATTTGATTACTTTTGAAAATAATTGAAGTTTTGCATAGAATTTCAATAAAATTTTTTTTAAATATTTGAATGTTTTTTTGGAAAATTTTATTGAATTAGTAGATATTTTTTTTAAAAATTAAAATTAAAATTTTTTTTTAATTTTTAAATTTTTGAAAATAATTGAAATTTTGACGAAAATTTTATTATTTATAAAAATAATTGAAGTTTTAACGAGAATTGTATGAAATTTTTGAACATAATTGAATTTCTGCAAAGAATTTTATTATTTTTGAGAATAATAAAGAAAAAAAAATTGAATGTAGGCATAGAATTTTATTAATTTTTTTTTAAACATTTAAATTCTTTAAGAAAATTTTATTGAAATAATAGAAATTGAAAATCATTAAATTGAGGAAAATTTTTGAAAATAATTGAAATTTTGACAAGAAATTTATCAAAATTTTAAAAAATAATTGAATTTCATAGAAGAATTTGATTACTTTTGAAAATAATTGAAGTTTTGACAAGAATTTTACAAAAATTTTGAACATAATTGAATTTCTGCGAAGAATTCTATTACTTTTGAAAATAATTGAATTATTGCATAGAATTTCATTAAAATTTTTTCTAAATACTTGAATTGTTTTGGAAAATTTTATTGAAATAGTAGATATTGAAAATCATCAAATTGAGAAAAAAATGTTGAAAGTAATTGAAATTTTGCCAAGAATTTTATTAAAATTTTTGAAAATAATTGAATTTTAGAGAAGAATTTTATTGTTTATAAAGATAATTGAAATTTTGACGAGATTTAAAAAAAAATTTTGAAAATAATTGAATTTTTGCATTTTTTTGTAATTTCTTTAAAATTCAATTTTTTTAGTGTTTTTAATTAAAAAAATTAAAAATTAATTATAATTAATAATAATTATTATTTATAAAGATAATTAAAATTTTGACGAGAATTGTATGAAATTTTTTAACATAATTGAATTTCTGCGAAGATTTTTCTCTAAAATTCAATTATTTTTTTTAATTTCAATAAATTTATTTAAAAATTTTAAAATTTGATTATTTATTATTTATTATTTATTTATTGTTATTTGTTATTTAATTATTTAAAAATTTTTTATTTTTAAATTTCAATTATTTTCAAAAATTTTAATTGAATTTAATTCTTCTATAAATACATTATTTTTAATAATTAATTAAATTTATATTCAAAAATATTACTGGTACCACTAGTTGGTTGTATAAATGTTATGATGCCGAAGTTTTAAACACAAGTGGTGCAATTATTTTGACTAATAATTCAAATATTTCTGGCACCGTTGCTTGGTACCAGAATAAAAATTTAGAATCATAAATTAAAACATAGTAGTAACATTATGTTAACTAAGAGTAAAAAGAATTACCGATTAAATAGTTTGGTACCAAAATTTACATAGTAGAAGAGTTGTAAAAATAAGTGCTACCATTATTTTGACTACAACTAAAAATATTACTGGTGTCAATGTTTGATACCACAATAAATGTGACAAATCTGAATTAAATGTTCCGCACGAAAAATTTCTCGAATAATTTTGCACTCTACAATTTTCTTAAATAAAATGATTATTAATTTGATTGACTTGTTTTCGATAAACAAGTTTCGACGTTATTTAATAATTTTGTAATCTTATTTGAAGTAATATACATATAAAAAGAAGTACCTAATCCCGGAAGTTAATAACTTTGCTTCGGCAAAAACTGTCAATCAGACATTGGAGAAAATGAAGACTACTAAAACTATCTCTGGAAGCGATCAGATTTTATATTGGACAACTTGTATTCAATTAACCTAGATCGAATCAAGATCCGCGCTTGAAAGGATTAGATCACTGATCACAAAATTTTTGATCTAGCTCATTGATTCTAAACTATCATTGCAACACTAAACACGATTCCTTCTTCTTCTTCTTCTTCATTCTATTTTTCCCTTTTATTTTATCAAGATGAAAGCATTTGAGTAGAAAAAAATAACTTTTCTTTAAAAGGAAAAATTACCCAGCTACCAAAAAATGAAAGTTCAAAAAATTTTCAATTGAAAACAAATCTTATTATTTTTATCACCAGATTCTCTACACATTCAACTATTTAATTCGACAATTTATAATTGATATGGTAAATAATTCAAATCTTAAATAATTGAAACTACAAACAACTAAAACTATAAACTTCTTCTCCTTTAATATTAAAACTATAAACGATTGAAACTACATAGAATTGAAATTGCAACCAATTGAAACTAAAAAAAATTATATCACAAATATCCAACTTATAAATATTTCAAATTATAAACAATTGAAATTTCAAACAATTGAAAATACAGATAATTGCAATTATAAATAATTCAAACTACTAACAGTTTAAACTACAGATAATAAAAATTATAAATAATTATAACTATCAACAATTAAAACTCTGAAAATTTTAACATTTGAATCTGCAAATAATTATAAATAATTAAAACTACAAACAATTGAAATTATAAACCATTGAAACTACTAATATTTAAAATTACAAACAATTCAAAAAACAGACAATCAAATTAACAAACAATTGTAATTATAAATAATTAAAATTGTAAATAATTGAAATTACAGAGAATTGAAACTTACAGACAATTGAAATTACAGACAATTGAAATTACAAATAATTGAAATTACAGACAATTGAAATTGTAAATAATTGAAATTACCGAGAATTAAAACTACAGACAATTGAAATTATAAATAATTGAAATTACTGAAAATAAAAATTACAAACTATTGAAATTATAAATAATTGTAACTATAAAGCATAAACAATTGAAGAAGTAGTCAATTTAAATTATAAACAGAATTTTATTTTTTCATCATTGGATTTAAGGGGAAAAAAGAAGAAAAAAATTAATGGAAGAATGTTGTCTTCTTAAAATTGGTTGGATGTTTATTGAAAGTAAAAATTGGAAAATTGAGTGAGAGTTTATAAATTGAGGAATGAAACTCTCATGTTTCGTGATTGTTACATGACAATCGTTGTATAACGTTATTGTATTCTCACGGAATTTATTTATTTTGTCCTGCTTTTTTTAAACTAATATATAAACTCGCGTGACTTTTGATCACGATTTCCAAAGAAATCCAAGAACGTGACGGACATCTCCAGGAGGAAGTCTTGTTTTCTTTGACTGAAATTTTTTGTCCATCCGGATGTCTACATTCTTTGGAGTATTAACCTTTTGGCTATGAGAGAATCGTGTTTATTTTAAGGCAATTTAAAATTTTTTAAAAACAATTTAAAGTTGTTCTTTTAATAGAATTTAAGAAAAAAAAAAGTTCCAGTCAATTTTTTTCTAAATATTCAATTGTTTCTTGTTTCCAAATATTCCATTTTTAAAAAATATTCAATTGCTTTTGTGTCCAAATTTTTAATTGTTCACTATTAAATTTTTTCAAAACATTCAATTGTTTTCAATTATTCTATTTTCTTTAAAATATTCAATTGTTTCTTGTTTTTAAATATTTCACTCTTTACAAATATTCAATTTTTCAAAAATATTTAATTATTTTCAATTATTTAATTTTTTTTAAACTTCAATGGTTTTTTTCAAAATATTCAATTCTCTCAATAATTTCCAAAATTTAATTATAAAAGAAAAAACACTTGTTGATTATTTTAGACTGGTCAATATCTCGCTTAATTATTTATCAGCTCTATTTTCAACAAACTAAAATTAATTAAAATTATTAACAACTTTAAAAAAAAGTAGAAAGAGTGTCCGTCTCTTTTAATTACACCAATTAACAGCCTTTTTCTGCAAATAATAAATTGTAAACTTTTTCTTTAGTTGTCAAGTTTCACACAGCATATGTGCTTCCGGTAAGAATAGACAGTGAATATTTCGAACCCTCTCTCTCTCTCTCTCTCTTTATATATATATATGCAACTATGTATATTTAATCATAGACTTGGCCGACAAGTACATACATTTTAGCGTAAAGTCTGTTATTACAAGGCATACATTTATAAAATCATGTGATAACTACCAGTATTTTATTAAAATTGACCGAACTGGTTTACAAACTACCACTAAAATGTAATAGTATTTTGGAATTTCTTTTTTTTCCACAGGGGAAATTAAAGTTATAAACTTTTTCTCATCGTTCACGCTTAAAAGTACTATCAACTATAACTTTATTAGATGCCTCTCATAAGATTACGCTAAATATTATGTTTAACACACACAAGAACTGCAATCTTAAAGATGTAAAAGAGTAGTTTTTTTTCTCTACAAAACACGATAAAGACACAATATTTACGTTGGTAGAATATTTTTTTGCAATTAAGAAAAAAAATGCTATGAAATAATAAAAATAAAATAATTTTTATCTATCTATATTCATGTTTAATTAGATTATATTATTATTGTTTTTATTAATATGTTATTTATAAAGAAACTGTAGAAGATAACGGATTTAAAACTGGTACCATTTAAGTGAAAAACTTTGGTATTATCTGCAATTAATATCTTTGGTACCAAATGTCACTGTTATATTTAATTTAAAATCTGGTACCAGTGATTAAGTGTTACCAGTTATGTTAGGCAAGAACTTTGGAAATATTAATTTTAAATATGGTACCAATAATTAAATGGTACCAGTAGTATTAAAAACGTTGGTAGAATTTATTTTAAATGTGGTACCAGTAATTAAATAGTAATCGTAATTAAATACCAATCGTGTTAAAAACATCGGTAGATTTAATTTTACATTTGTTACCAATAAATAAGTGGTACCAATTATGTAAATATTTTTGGTACCATCTGTATTAATATCTTTGGTACCATCTAATAATAGTAGATTAAATTTTAAATCTGGTACCAGAAATTAAGTGGTACCAGTCATGTTAGGAACTCTGATAGATTTAATTTTAAGTCTAGTACCAGCAATTAAATGGTACCAGTCATGTTAAAAAACTTTGAACGATTTAATTTGACATCTGTCACCAATAAATAAGTGGTACCAGTTGTGTAAAAATCTTTGGTACCATCTGTATTAATACCTTTTAACCTAATCTAGATTTAATTTTAAATTTGGTACCAATAAATAAATGGTACCAATTAAGTGAATATTTTTGGTACTAAATATTAATGGTACCAGTCGTGTTAAAAAAGGTTGGTAGAATTAATTTTAAACCTGGTACCAGTAATTAAATGGTACTAATCGTGTTAAAAACATCTGTAGATTTAATTTTACATCTGGTACCAACAAATAAGTGGCACCAGTTATGAAAATATCTTTAAAATATCTTTGGTACCATCTGTATTAATATCTTTGGTACCAAATCTTATTTGTAAATTTAAATTAAAATCTGGTTCCAGTAAATGAGTAGTATTAATTAAGATAATAACTTTAGAACCATCTGTATTAATATCTTTGGCACCATCTAATGATAGTAGTTTAAATTTTAATTCTGGTACCAGAAATTAAGTGGTACCAGTCATGTTAAGAACTCTGATAGATTTAATTTTAAATCTAGTACCAGTAATTAAATGGTACCAGTCACGTTAAAAACTTTGGTCGATTTAATTTGACATCTGTCACCAATAAATAAGTGGTACCAGTTATGTAAAAATCTTTGGTTCCATCTGTATTAATACCTTTTGAATCTAATCTTACTGGAAGATTTAATTTTAAATTTGGGACCAATAAATAAGTGGTACCAATTGAGTAAATATTTTTGGTACTAAATATTAATGGTACTAGTTGTATTAAAAACTTTAGTATATTTAATTTTACATCTGGTACCAGTAAATAAGTGGTACTATTTATGTAAATATCTTTGGTACCATCTGTATTAATATTTTTGGTACCAAATCTTACTTGTAGATTTGAATTTGAATCTGGTACCAGTAAATAGTAATAATAGTAATAATAGTAGTTTAAATTTTAATTCTGGTACCAGAAATTAAGTGGTACCAGTCATGTTAAGAACTTTGATAGATTCAATTTCAAATCTAGTATCAGAATTTAAGTGGTACCAGTCATATTAAAAATTTGGTCGATTTAATTTTGACATCTGTCACCAATAAATAAGTGGTACCAGTTATGTAAAAATCTTTTGTACCATCTGTAGTAATACCTTTCGAACCTAATCTTATTGGAAGCTTCAATTTTAAATTTGAGTACCAATAAATAAATGGTATCAATTAAGAAAACATATTTTTTGTACTAAATATTAATGGTTCCAGTCGTATTACAAACTTTAGTAGATTTAATTTTAGATCTGGTACCAGTAAGGAAGTGGTACCAATTGTTATAATAACTTCAGTATCATCTGTATTAATATCTGTGGTACCAATCTTAGTTGTAAATTATATTTTTTGATCTGGTACCAAAAATATTTTCTGCTGCTACCAGATATATTTTATCCAATTTATAGTACCAGCAAACATATTTATTTAAGTTTCTTTTATTCTAATTTCTAATTTTTCAATTTTTCCATAACGATAGGTTAATATAGAATAAAATTGGGTTACAACTATTATTCAACCGGAATATTATGCAAATTAATTTTTCTTTTACTAAAGTGCAAATAAAAATAAGATTATTTTAAGAACATATATTGAGATGTAAGAAACTTGTCAGTTATTTATAGAATGTATAATCGATTATTTTGCATTTAATCGTCGCAAAAGAAATGATTAAAGAGTGAAATAATCCCAGTAGCGAGAAGAATTTTAATTATTATTCTAATCTCACAGGGTTCATCAAAACCGGTCTCGCCAACGTGTATAATTTCTGTCACAACTTGTCTCATCATCATTTTGATATTATCATTGTTTACAAAGTAGATCCATTTTTCTCTTTAGTGATTTTAAATTTTAAGAACAATTTTTTTTATGCTAAAATATAAAAAACAGATAATTGAAATTATAAACAATTGAAATTACAGACAATTAAAAACATAAATACCTGAAACCATAAATTATTAAAATTATAAACAATTGAAACTGCAAACAATTGAAATTATAAATAATTGAAACAACAAACAATTGAAACTGAATAGAATTGAAATAACAAAAAATTGAAACTACAAAAAATTTAAATTACAAAAGATTTAAATTACAAAAAAATTGGAACTATAATTAACAAAATTGCGAAATTAAAACAAATTAAACGTTTCCATCGTAAATTTGGCGAAAGTAAAGAATTTTAAAGAGAAGAAATACTAGAAGAAATGAACAATCAGTTAATGTTTTCATATCAATTAATTGTCCTATCGCTTGAAATGATGTTGATTTGTTGAAAAAACAAGTATTTACACTTGCGGAATTGTGTGAATTTTGCCATTCCGTTTATTTCCGGAAAAAAAGTGGAATAAAAGAAAAAAAGAAGAGAGGAAAAAAAACAGAAAGTTGAAGAAATAATAGTGCGTAGATTGTGCTGGTCATGAACATGAATGGAGAGGTGGTGAGGATATCTCGAGCGGGCGGACGATCCATCGACGATGAAGGAGGAGAAGAAAGAAGAAGAAGAACAAGAAGTATTACGGAAGTGTGACAACGGTAATAAATAACCGGTGGAAACCTCGATCGACACTTTAGACGAGAGGCCATGTCGTAGTTTCGATTCACGTTTATATTATACCGGTACCAATATATATATACTCCGGTATGGTTTACCGATATTTAAAAATATCATACGGAATCGGTGTATTAATGTAGCGTGTGAATCGTGTGCGGATAACTTTATAAGAAACAAACGGTATGGACTAATTTTTTCTGTAGCGAAAAGAAGACGAAGAGATTTTCACTCGAAATAATTTATTCAATTTTTTGTTTTTCAAAAAAAAAGAATTGAATTTGTACGTTAATTCTTAATTAATTAATTAATTCAATTTATAATTAATTCTATCAACAACTGTTGGTAGAATTTTTTGTAATCACAATTTTTCTGCAAATATCAAATTGAGACAAAAAATGAATAAAAATATTGCTTCGCAACACTTTTGATTCGTTTTTTGTCTCAATTCGATATTTGCAGAAAAACTGTGAAATAATAATTGAATGTTCAATTTTCAAGAAAAACGATTTATTTAAAAACGATAAATTTGAGACTGCACTTGAAAATCGAAAAAAAAATTGAAAACTGTAATTCGAAATAATTAAATCAATTATGATTCGAATTTTTAATTAAATTCTTGTGAATTATTCGTCTTATCAATAATTGTAGTTATATTCGATTAATTGTAATTACAATTGGTTTCAACTACAAACAATTTTAACAACGAACAATAATAATTGTCAAATAAACAAAAAATGAAACTACAAGCAATTAAAAGAACCATTAAATTGAAGTTACAAACAAGTGAAAAATAGATACAATTTAAACTGAAAAAATAAATAAACAAAATTGAAAATAGAAAACAGAAACTATTGAAAATAAAAATAATTGAAACTACAAAGAATTAAAATTAAAAACAATTGAAATTGGAATCGATTAAAACTACATTAAATTAACATTTTAAACAATTAAAACTCCAAAAAATTAATAATATACTTACACAATTAAAATTTCAAAAAGTTTAAAATAAATATTTATTTAAACTATAGACAATCGAAAATACGAACAATTGAAAATGGAAACCATTAAAAATTAAAACTAATTCAACTAATTAAAACTAATTTAAATTTTAGAACAATAATTGAAACCACAAAAAGTTACAATTGCACAGATTTGAAACTACAGATTATAGAAATTAAAAACAAAAATTACAACTACAATTGGTTAAAATTGCAGATAATGGAAATTTTAAACAATTAAATCTACAAAGAGATAAAATTCAATATAAATGAAATTACAAACAATTGAAAATACAAAAATTAACATGGAAAATAATTGAGATCACAAAACTTGATATTGAAAACAATTGAAATAACAAATATTTAAAACTACTAATAATTGAAAACTACAGAAAATCAAAATTACAAAACCACTGCAATTAAAAATACCTAAAACTATATTGAATTGAAATTTCAAAGAATTGAAACTGCAAAAAAATAAAAATTGCAATTAATTAGCAGTTAATTAAAAATTTCAAATTAAAATAATTGAAATAATTGAAACTTTTATAATTGAAAGTGTGACGATTAAATTGCAAACAAAATTGACACTAAAAATAGTTGAAAATACAGATATTTAAATATACAAATTTCTGAAATAACAATAAAAAAATTAAAACTACTAAGAGATTGCAACTACAGTTAATTGAAATTAGATGCATTTGAAACTATAAATATTAATACAAAAAACAGTTGAAGTCACACTTAGTTATAGCTTCCAAACAATTGAATTTAAACAATTGAAATTAGAAAAAATTAATGTCGCAAAAAATTGAAACTAAATAGATTTAAAACTACTTAAAATTGAAAGTAAAAATAATTTAAACTACAAAAAATTAAAACTACTGATATAAATTAGTATGAGAAACAATTGAAACTACAAAAAAGTTGAAACTAAGGATATAAATTGAAATGAGAAACATTTAAAACTACAGATAATTAAAATTAGAAACAATTAAGACTACAAAAAAAATTTAAATTACAGTTATTAGAAACGAAAAAACTAAAAAAAAAAAAAAAAAAAATTGAGAATGACATTTTAAATAATTGAAACTAGAAAAAAATTGGAACTATTAGCAATTAAAACTGGAAAAAATTGATATTCGCAATAAGTTTTAATTACAAATAGTTGAAACTTGAAACATTAAAAATTGAAAGTACGGACAATGAAATGGTAAATAGTGACAAAAAATAATTGAAACTACAGATAATTGAATTTATATGTATTTGAAACAATATATATATTTTTTCTCTATAATTGATTGACTTGTTTCCTATAATTATCTTTATGTATTTATCAATTATTCATGTCGTCAATTAACAATAGAGAAAGAAAAAGAGAGAGAAGGAGAAAGAGAGAGAGAGAGAAAGAGAAAAAGAAAGAGAGGGGGAAAGTGAATGAAAAAAGAGAGAAATTATAATAAATAAATAGAAAAAGAAATTAACTGCAAAAATAATTGACCTATTGTAGTTTCATAAAATATAATGTCCGCACATACTGAATATTGATGATGATGACTTGTATGTATTGACAGCAATGATACGAAATGAAAAGAAAAAAAAATGACGTGTGTCTTTCTTGTCAATGTACTTATTGTGGCGAGTAATCAATTAGTTAATTAATTAAATCTTGTACCAGTCATGATCGTGCATTGTAAGATTGAAACGAGGTACAAAATGGTTGGGTAGTTTCTCATCATCGATGTGGAGCACCATAAACAAAAACTTGCTCGTCATGTTCCTTCTAGTCTAGTTACATTGATGACTTGATACTGTCCCAATGTGAAATTGTCTTTTATTTCAAATGTCAAATAAGCTACAGTTCGATTTCACATTTTGTCATTTATTACATTTTTTTCGTACATCAATTATTTTTTTAATTTTCTCCTTTTACTTTATTTTCAATTTTTCTGCGTTTTTCTTCATTTTTTTTATCTATTATATTTTTTTTGTATATATTTTCTATATTTTTTCTTTTTTTCAAATTATGTATCGTCGTTTATTTTTTGCAATATTTTAGTAAATATTTTAATAAATTTTAATAAATATTTTTGTTATTAATATTATTATTATTAGGTTATTTTTACTTATTTTCCTGTATTATTTTTTACATTCATTAGTTCCTTATATTATTTATTCTCTTCTTTGTTTCTTCAAATTATTCATTGTATTCGTTAGAGCTATTTTTTTACTTTTTTTTTTTTTATTTTTACTTTTTTTTATTCATTTCTTCGTATTATTTTTTAATTTTTATTAGATTATTTATCGTATTTTATTTCTTAATATTTTTTACTTATTCTATTTGCTTTTATTTAAATTTTTATATTATTCCTAATCAGAAACTAATTTTTACATTTATTTTAAATTAGAAAAAAATTAACAACTGATTTTGCAATTCAAAATTATTTATAACTACAAATTTTTAATAAATTAAGATTTTATAAGCAAATTTTTTCAACTAAAGTCTTCTCTGTTAAGAATTATTGTTGAAGCTAACAAGAATTTAGTGAAGAGTTTGAAGACATTTAGTAGACTAAATAAAAAAATAAAAAATAATGAAAAATAGTAAATAATAGAAAACAACAACTAGTAAAAAATAGTAAATAATCAACAACAAATAATAAAAAAATAGTAAATAATAAATAGTAAAAAATGGTAAAAAAAATAGTAAAGAATAAAAAACAACAAATAGTAAAAAAAAAAATTGTAAATAATAAAAAACAATAAATAGTCAAAAAAAAGCGAAAAACAAGAAAGAATAAATAGTCAAAAATAGTAAAGAACAAAAGGTAGTAAATAGTAAAAAATAATAGTAATTATAAAAAAATTATTATTCTATAATCTATACCTGCTTCCTTGATCTAGGATCAGGTCTCAGAATCACTTCTTCATTCACAATTCCTCCAGAATTCTCCAGAAAGAAAAATATCTTCTTTCAACTATAATCGACAAATTTCCTTCCAGATCAAAATTTTGCATTTTCATCATTTCTTTGCCCCCACAATAACCAAAAACACAAAACTTATTTCACTTTTAAATTAATTTTTCCCAAAAAAAAATCCATTTTTTATTTTAATACCGATTTTTGAAACTTTTCCTTTTCGGTCACTAAAAGTTATAGGAGAGATTGTGTTGAATAGAAAAAAAAATTTCAATTCGAGTTGGAAAAGAGTATATAACACAAAAGGTTTAGACAGCACGAGAGCCGGGTTGGCACTGAAAGGCCCAACTCTCATAGTCGACCATTGCCATCTCCAACCACTATCACCAATTGCACTCATTCGTCCTTCTTTGATTCAATATCGTCGCTCTGCATTCAGTTATTCAAGGTCACTGGGAAAAATAAATGTGTCAAAATCAAAGGCGCACGTTATGATTCAATGATTAAACGTCGATTAACGGTAATACTCAAAGGTCTCTTTCGTCTTTTCTTTTCTCTTTTTTTTTAGTCGATTTTTCTTCGTTCCACGTGCGGCGAAAAGGGATTTGTGCTGTTCGTTCTTCATCAGTTATTCAAAACCGAGTGTCTTGATTTGACACTTTTGCTACTGGTGCATTTTTTTTGTGAATAATTATTAAACAATACAAAATAATTATTCTGTATTGTTTAATTTATGTATTCCTAGGAATACATAAAACAATACAAAATAATTATTTTTTATTGTTTAATAATTATTCACAAAAAAAATGCATAAAAATCAATAATCAAAATGCGTATCTACAATCAAGTAAAATTACGAACAATTAAAAATAGAAACGATTAACAATATAGACAATTAGCATTAAAAATAATTTAAATTAAAAATATTAGAAACTACAGATAATTTAATTTACAAATCATTAAAACTACAAAAGTAATTAAATCTACTGACAGTTGAAATTATAAATATTTTTGATTGAAAGAAAATTAAATCTATAAATTTAAGCTTGTAACAGTAAAAATTAAAAGCAATTTAAATCAAAATCAATTGAAACTACAGAAAATTGAAATTACAAATAATTCAAACTTGTAACAGTAAATATTGAAAGCAATTTAAATTGAAAACAATTTGAAATACAAGAGTTGAAATTTCATATAAATTAAATTTAAAGCAATTGAAACTACAAGCAATTGATATGTCAAATATTTTTAATTAAATATAATTGAAATTACAAATAATTGAAACTACTTACAATTTTACTTAGAGAAAATTGAATATATATTCTTTTGAAATTACAAAAAAATTCAAATTACAAACAATTAAAATTACTAACATAGTTGAAATAACAAATATTTTAAATTACAAATAATTGAAACTATAAATATAATTGAAATATAATCGAAAATATAAAAAATTGAATCTACAAACAATAGATCTTTTCAATATTTTCACTATTTCAAAATACAAAATACAAAATCAAAGTCACAAATAATTGAAACTAGAACCAAAAATTGAAATAAAAATAATAATAAAATAATATAAATAATAATATAAAATAATAAAGAAAAAAAAATAAATAAATAAAGAAAAAAAATAATAACAAAGAAAAATAATAATATCTGAGAACAATTAATTAATAATTTATCAACAGCGTTTATTCAATTCTTGATTTTTTTTTCTGACAGAAAAATTTCTAAACAAAAACAATGAACAAACTGCTTTTAATGCCCTTTTGTGTATTCATTTTGAAATTAACTTAAACCAACAGAAAGGAGATATTACAAAAAAAAAATCCGTAATGACAAAATTAAGATATTGCAAAAAAAAAAGAATCCACAGACTTTTTTTTGCAATACCTTCTTTCTAATCATTTTTGCGAGTCTTTGTTACTTTAACTTTCACAATCAGTATTTTCAGTTTCATCGACGCACGAAGAAGAGTACGGAAACGGCGAAACTCGTTCTGGATAATAAACCACTGACTTCCATCGAAGAAATAATATTGTATATATATATATATATATATATATATATATATATATATATATATATATTGAAGGTATCTACCTTCAAAGAAGCAAATCCTAACATTCATCGATTCCTTCTCAAAATAACTGTTCTAATAATCTTTCTTCTTCTTAAAACAACATCAATAAATAATTTACATTAATCTTTCGATCTTTGGTTTGAAACATGTCTGAACATACATATATGGTTTCAGGTTTAGAAAAAGAGAGAAAATAAAAATACAGTCGGTATAGGAGAAAAATTTTAGTGAATCTGGAAAAATGATTTACTGTGAAAAATGATGTTTGAACAGTATTTGTACTTAGTTTATTATTATTGTTAAATTATTTTATTACTATTTTTACATTATTTTGATTATTTTATTATTATTTTTATATTATTTTCGTATTATTTTTTTATTATTTTGATTTTTTTGAATTATTTTTTATTATTCTTCAAGTTCTTCAATTATTCTATTATTCTTGTTACATAATTTAAATTATTTATTTAGTATTCTTGGAATTTATTCCCACACGTTTTGCATACGAAATTGTCGAAATATTCTATTTTTTCTTTTATTTAAAGAAAAATAAATGTTTAGTTTTACATTGCGAGAGAAGGTTATTCCTCACCTGCAAAGTACTTTGTAAACAAGAAATGAAGATTATCCTCGAAAAAAAAGAAGAGTAAAATGAAGAGCAGAAGAAGAAGAAGAAGAAGTTGAGGAATGCGGAAAATGGTGAATATTTTGCAGAAAAGTACACGATACACGTCGTGACGCAATTAGGTAGAGAATTATTTTCTCTAATTGCTGTCCCACTACTATGGCTTCTTTAAAAATTATCATTAAACATAAATTTAAATTTTCGCAAACTTTAAAAATTTACATACTTTTATTTTTATTCAGAAATTTTTTCTTTTTCGAAACAATATATAATTTTTATCAACCTTTATTTCAATTTGTAAATTTTTTTTAAAGAAAGTAAATTTCATCAATTTTTTTTCTGTTTTTGATTCTTTCTTTTTTGAATGAATATAATTTTTATCAACGATTTTCTATTTTTAATTTTTTCTTTCTTGAATCAATATAATTTCTCTGTATTTCTTCTTCTATAATTGTAATTCTTTTTTAAACTAATATAATTTTTATCAACCATTATTTTTTAATATTTGTAAATTTTTTTGAAACAATGTAATTTTTATCAATTTTTCTATATTTTTAATTCTTTCTTCTTTCAAGGTAATTTTTATCAATTTTTCCATATTTTTAATTCTTTCTTCTTTAAGGGGATTTGAACCTTGATGACGTCACAGTTTGTGCAAAGCATTAGTTTTAAATCTGTGACGTCATCATGGTTCAAATGCCCTTAAACGAATATAATTTTTTATGAAGTATTTTCTATTTTAAAAAAATATAATTTTTATTAATTTTTTTCTATTTGTAATTCTTTTTTGAACCAGTATATTTTCTATCAACCTCTTTTTCTAATTGTAAATTTTTTTGAGACAATGTAATTTTTATCTTTTCTTTCTGTTTTTAATTTTTTTTAACGAATATAATTTCAATGAAGTATTTTTCATTTTTAAATCTTTCTTCCTTGAATCAATATAATTTTGATAAATTTTTTTTATTTTTAATTATTGTTTTCTTTGAATCAATATAATTTATATTAATTATTCTTCTATTTGTAATTTTTGAACGACTGCAATTTTTATCAACTATTTTTGACTTTTAATTTTCTTCTTCTTGAATAAAAATAGTTTTCGAAAATATATTTTTTATTTATCTTATTATTCATAATATTCAAAAAGTAAAGAATTGATTCAAAACAATATTGCTTTCAAAAAAAAAAAAAAAAAATACGATTGGAAAAGATTGGATAAAAATTATAAATAAAAAGTGTAGAAAAAAATTGATAATAATTAAATTGCTTCAAAAGAAGGAAAAAACTACAAGAGGAAAATTAATTAAAATTATATTGACTCAAAGAAAAAAGAATAAAAAAATTAAAAATAAAAAAAAATTGATCAAATTTAATAATTTTTTTAAAAATCAAAAAAGAGGAAGAATTAAAAATAAAAAAAAATTGATAGTAATAAATTCCCTTATATTCAGTGCTATGTCATTCTCATTATTTTCCATTTGTATAAAGAATACCACAATGCCCGAAAATTGTTTATAAAAAACAATCGATAATTCTCCAGCAGTTTTAAATTTTTTTTTAATTTTAATTATTTTCTTTTCTAAATTTTAATTTTTTCGTAAATATCTCTGAAATTTATTTTATAATTTTACTTTCCACTAGTTTTTTTTTTCTTTTAATAGTCTTTAGCCATTTTTAGAAGGTCCTTTAACTTTCAGGCTTCTCAAGATGCACAACTTGTACGAATTCACAAATTTTTATCGTTCAACACAAACATAAGAAGGGACAGAATGCATTATTTATTCCATGAGCTCCAAGAAGCCGATGAAACATTATTTTTTTGCCGACTCGCCACTCATAAGACACTTGGGTGGAAAAAAACACAACAAATTTCTGACAAATCGTTTAGTTTTTCAAACGAAACTCATCGTCACGCACAAGGAAAGTAAATAATAATGAAGAAAAACAAAACAAAACTTTGACAAATTGATTTTGATTCCATTAGTTCGCGAAGCCACATAAACAAGAAGAGGGATCTCGTGCGGGCAATTTCGCTGTTCGTCCCATTAAAAAAAGCAAAATTAAAATAATAAATAAATGTTAAAAATTAATAGAAATGAATAAAAAAAATAGATAATAAATCAATTTTAAAAAATTAATAAAAATTAATAAAAAAATAATTAATAATAATAAATAATATATTAAAAGATGTATTTTTGTTGTTGACCAGAATAATTTATAGTGAAAAATAATAATAAATATTAAATAATAATGATAATAATAAATAGATTTATATAGAATAGATTAATTAAAAAATTACTATTCATTAGCAGCAATTTCAATTTAATAATTTTCATTTATAATAAAAAGTTAGAGTTTTAATGAAAAATATTTTTTCTAAACTGACCCAAATAGTACAACTATTGCCGTATTATTAATAACGCAAAAATATTTACAGCAAATAATAAAAAGTGAAATATATTTTAATTGGAATAAATTTGCAATTGAACTATTTCTTCGATTGTATATTAGTTTTGTCATGACATATATTTTATTTATATATCTGGGAAGAAAAAAAAGTTTATTATTTTTGAAAATAGCGATATATCGATAGAATCATCATTCAAGTAACATGACTTCGGCACCCTATCTGACAATCACATTTCTTACATTCAAATGCGAGAATCTTGGTCGATTTTCTATAGCTGTTCACTCAATGTGCACCGTTCAACATCTACTTCGTTTACACTCTCTTTTGAAGGAACATGGCATACCATTGCACATTGCTTTAGATAAACTTGCAAATTAACATTTAATTTTTTTTCTATTTCTTCATTTCTGTTTTTGTTTTTTTAATTTTTGTTTTAACTTTCCTCTTTTTTTTATTTTTGAGCAATACTATAAATTTTCTTCTCTAATACTATATTTCTCTACATGAGACAATAATTGGGAATTAATGTTAATCTTATGGAAAATGAAGAATTATTATTTCTATTATTATGAGTATGATTATTATTTGTATATTATTAATAATATTAACGCGGTATTTTATTAAATTAAAAAATTTTTTATTTTCAAACATCAACTTTAATTTTTGGGTAATTTCAAATTTTCAAAAATTCACTTATTAATTAATCAATAATTCATTATTATTTTTGCGAATTTTAATAAAATTCTTCGCAAGAATTCAATTATTTTTTTCTACACTCTAAATTTTTCCCAGAAATTCAATTATTTTTTTTATAAATAATAACATTCTTCGCAGCAATTCAATTTTTTTCAAATCAATTTTTAATAAAATTTGTCCAAAAAATTTAGTTATTGATTCAAAAATTTGGATAAAATTTTTTAGAAGAATTCAATTATTTTCAAAATTATTTTAATAAAATTTCTCGAAAAGATTTAATTATTTTTAAGAATTATAATAAAGTTTTCTGGAAAGAATTCAATTATTATTATTATTATTATTAAAACTTAAAATAAAATTCCACGTATCAATTCAATTATTTTTAGTACAATTTTTATACAATTTCTCCAAAGAATTCAATTATTTTCAAAAATTTTAATGAAATGCTGAGAAGAATTTAATTATTTTCAAAAAGTTTTAATAAAGTTTAACAATAAAATTTTTAATTACAATTATTAACAAACACGATTATTTTAAAATCTTTAAAAAAATTTTTCAAAAGAATTTAATAATTTTCGAAAACTGTAATAAATTATAAAATTCTTAGCAGGAATAAAATTATTTACAATACAATTTTTAAAAAAGTTCTCGAAAGAATTGAATTATTTTAAAAAATATTGATAAATTTATTCATAAGTATTTATTTATTTCCTGTTTTGAATACATTAAATTAAAAATTTGAAATTTTTTCTACTACAAACTGCGAACAGATTACCGGAATTCAACGATTATTAATATAATATTAATATAGATTATTATTATTATTATTATTTTATTATTATTATTTTTATTAGTATATTTTTATTTTTTTTTATTATTATTTTTGCTATTATTATTTTTATTATTATTACAAACTTAAAACTTATATTTCTCTCAGAATCAACTAAGCTTCTTATTTGTTCCAAATAAATTTTATTTAATTCAAATAAAAATTTCATTTATGTGCCAAATAAAATTTTTATTTAAAAAAAAAAAATTTAGTGTAGGCTCGGAAATAAATATTACGGACAATATGATTTTAATAATAATTTATATATAAATAATAATTTACACAATTTATTTTACTACTTTGATTATATTGTCCTTTGAAATGTATTCGATTTTGATGATATTGTAATTCGAAGTAGCGAAAAAAATTATTTATTTATTGTAGGATAATAATAATTTGTATGATTGGGTACAATATTACAATTGAATAATTCTGAGACTGGTTTCCGTTCAAGTATATTCAAATGTCCACCAGAATAAATCAAAAATATATTCATATTATAAACTGAACCGAAAATAAATTTTAATCAATTTTCTCTTCTTGAAAATAAAAATTCTTCTTTGTCAGTGCCTTGGGCAAATGACCCACTTTGGTCTACACGTATAAATTCGTATTGCCCATAGTGAAAAATCGTTTCTAACAATGTTTTCATGAATGGAAAAATGAATTTGTTTTGAAAAGAAATTATATTTCTCCCCAAAAAAAAAAAATCGGTTTTAAAAAAGAAATTCTTTTGAAGAAAAGGAAGGAAAATTCTTTTTTATAAGAAGAAATTCTGGGGAAAAAAGAAATTCTTTTTTAAAAGAAATTGTTTTGAAGAAAAATAAATTCTTTTCATGGAAAAAGAAATTTTTTTGAAGAAGAAAAATTCTTTTCAATGAAAAAGAAATTCTTCTCAAAGAAAAGGAATTTTTCTTTAAAATAAAAAAATTCTGTTGAAGGAAAAGAAATTCTTTCTAAAATAAATTCTTTTTTATAAACAAAATCCTGTTTTGAAAAAAGAATTTATTTTCAAAGGAAAGAAATAATTTTTTTATTCGAGAAAGGAAACAATTCCCCTTTCATACACTCATGTCTTGTCAGTTGTAATATTATTCTTTTGAATTGGCAAATTTTTCAGATAACTTTAATGAATTTCACATGTAAGATGGAAAAGATGTTTATATACATAATACAGTTTGGATTTCATCTCGACATGCACTTGAAAGAACTAACAGAGTGCGAGCACAGATTAGCGGTAATTCACTTGGTGAAAAGCGGTTTCATTCAACTATAAAGACTAGTTTCGAATCATTATATATTATAGGTCCACGCCTATTCTTCCCAAGAAAGAGAGGAAATTATCTTCTTTTTTTCCTAAAAAAAAAAAAAAAAAAAAAATTCAAGAACAAAATTATGAATATTTTAACTACGGAAAGAATTAATCAAACAAAAAAAGAAGGGCAAAGAAAATCAGAAAAATCGTAATAGCAAAAATTTGATTAATATTAATTAATTAACAGACAATTTAATTTTTTATTAAAATAATAATATAAATATCGATAATCAAGAATTAAATTGTCAGTAAATTAATTAAAATTAATAAAAAAAAATAGAAAAAAATAGAAAAAAAAATCGAAAATTAAAATTTTCGAGAAATTACAATTCTTTTTTAATTCGCCAACGAAAAAAAATATGTCATAATAATAATAAAAAAATCGCTTGTTGGAAATTTTATTCACATTATACTTATCTTACGTTTAATTTGTTCCGCTTTTGAACTACAATTACTGAAAGTCCTTGAAAATAAAAAAAAGAGTCGTAAACTTTACCAAAAAATTTGACAGAAATACGTCGTAAAGATAAACGGTACCATAAACACATTTAAAGGCCCCCAAAAAGAAACATTAACTTTTTCAATTTATTATAATTGTATATGACAAACAGAGGAGAACAAAAAATTCATCGCGAAATTCCACATCCTTGGTAAACTTTGCTTTTCGAAAATTTGCATTCCGTTAATTAGTGAGCGGTTGCTAAAGCTAAGAAACTCGAAAAACTAACAGAAATTACGTGTATGTTGACACAATTTTTACAAAAGTTCAAATTTTTTTTTAATTTCAATGAAAAAATTATTAAAATCCACGGTCTAGATTTTTAATTCCTTTAAAGTAAGATTTTTTATTTTTTTACCTTTTCTTTATTTGACAACTAAAAAAAAACAATTGGATTTTATAGGACTTCTTTTATGAAAAGAGGCAAAAAAATGTCAAAAAAACTTTTCGCTGATAGTCACCAGTAGAATTTATTTTGTCAAAATAGTATATTCCTAGTATGAATAGCAAAATTGTGGTTGGTACCAGCAATAAAATAAATTTTGGTACCAGATTCTAAAATCAAAGTATCAAAGTTGTAAAAGCAGGTGGTACCATTTTTTTACCATTATCATTAATTATCATTAAGGTGGTACCATTATCATTAATATGACATGTTTTACTTAACTCAGTGGTACCAGTTAATATACCAATAGAAAATTATATCTGGTACCAAGAGAAGAATTAGTTTTGGTAACAAATTCTAAATCTAATAAACTACTAAGACTTGATGCCAAAGCTGTTGTCTGGTACCAAAGGAAAAAGAATCCCTGGTCTATCAGATTCCACATTAAAATTTCTATGAATGTACCAAGAATAAAATAAGTTCTGGTACCAGATTCTGACCTAATGTTTCTTTAAGCACTTGGTGCCAAAGCTAAAAGAGGTAGTGGTACCATTATTCAGACTAAGAATATCGCATTGGTAGCAAAACATAAATTATGACATCAGATGTTTATCAAAAATACCATGATCTGATAATTAAGAGAGAAGTACAAATGGTACCAAAGATCTTAAAGACTTTGACAACTTTGAAAAGAAATACTTTTATTTGTAGTTTACCAGGTACCAATGTTTGGTACCATGAACAAAACAATTTCTGCTACCAGATTCTGAATGAATGTTACTTCGAAGTCTTGGTACCAGAACAAAAAAAACCAACTGGTACCATTATTGTCACCTACCAATAGCGTTAGCATTGCCAAAACTATTCACAAAACTTCACTGAAAAGTCATTCAAAAAATCAAAATGCCGATCTTGTTTCATTTCCAGGACACCCTAATAAATACAAAACACACCAGACTTTCGAAGATTGGCGTAAAAATATATATAAGAAAATAAATACCTTTTATGCGATGTACAGAAGAAAAAGTACCGTAATACTGTTTTACTGCATGCATGTGTATATATAGAGAAGAAGAGAGAGAGAGAGAGAGAAACGCATGTGCGTATGTGCCCGAATACCTGCATACTCTATGTACTTGTATAAACCACATAAAGTGCGCAAAGAGATACTTTGAAGTAAGTAGCTTCTATTCGCCAGGGAAGGTCGATCTGGGATGCGATGATTGATCTATCGACAGGAATAGGAATGTTGCAGCGTACACGTACACACCTTGTTACGGGTATGGCACATTAATGGCGGCTTTAAGCTGACGTCCCGGAAAGGTGAGTACGTGGGAACTAAAGTCGGTCTTACCATGATTCAACAACCACGACATCTTAACCTCGACCTATATTTTCCTCGATTTTCAGGAATATAGCGTACTTTTCATCTTATCAGAATCACCGCCACGCCGCATCCTCTCCGCTACTAATCTGTATCAATTTTGCCATTCATCATCTCTCTCTCTTTCTATCTATCTATCTATCCATCTATCTTATCTCTTTGCGCTTATCGAAAGCAACTTCTCTTTTTTATCGTACATATGACCACCGCAGTAGACTAAGAAGAAAATCTTGTTTTAGGACCGAATGGAAGTCGCAAGACTTCCATTCGGTCCTAAAACAAGATTTTCAACAAATATTTTCAAAAAATTTTGTTCAATTGGAGCGGAATTACTTAATAGAAGCTGCTATTATTTGGTACCATTCATAATAGAAACTAAAATTCATTGAAGCTGCTAAGAATTGGTACCAACCTTAATTGAAACTAATATCAGTTGCTAGCATTCATAATTAAAACTACAAATAATTAAAGGTGTTAATAATTGGTATCACAATTAATAGAAGCTACTATTAAGTGGTACCATCCATAGTTAAAACTAAAATTAATTGAAGCTGCTATTAATTGGTACCATCCATTGTTGAAAGTAAAAATAATTGAACCTGCTAACAATTGGTCTTAGCCTTAATTGAAACTATTATAAATTGGTACCACTCATAATTAAAACTACAAATAATTAAAGGTGTTAATAATTGGTATCACAATTAATAGAAACTGCTATTAAGTGGTACCATCCATAGTTGAAACTAAAATTAATTAAAGCTGCTATTAATTGGTACCATCCATAGTTAAAACTAAAATTAATTAAAGTTGCTATTAATTGGTACCATCCATTGTTGAATGTAAAAATAATTGAACCTGCTAACAATTGGTCTCAGCCTTAATTGAAACTATTATAAATTGGTACCACTCATAATTAAAACTACAAATAATTAAAGGTGTTAATAATTGGTATCACAATTAATAGAAACTGCTATTAAGTGGTACCATCCATAGTTGAAACTAAAATTAATTAAAGCTACTATTAAGTGGTACCATCCATAGTTAAAACTAAAATTAATTGAAGCTGCTATTAATTGGTACCATCCATTGTTAAAAGTAAAAATAATTGAACCTGCTAACAATTGGTCTTAGCCTTAATTAAAACTAAAATCAATTGGTACCACTCATAAATAACACTATAAATAATTAAAGGTGTTAATAATTGGTATCACAATGAATAGAAGCTGTTATTAAGTGGTACCATCCATAGTAAAAAATAAAATTAATTGAAGCTGCTCTAATCTAAGTCTAGTACAAATTTTTAAACTTGGTAGCAGTTTTAAAATTAATGGTCGCAGGTTTGTGAAAATTTTTGTGTCACCATCTAATAAAATTTATTTATTTACCGACAAATTAAAACGGGAGAAGTGAGGAAATTCTAATATACTGTACAGTTAATTATTATTATTATTATTATTATTATTCGACAACATAAACTTTCCGGGCAGGTAATTTATAATCTCAATATAGCCATCAGGTGAACAAAGAAAAAAGTTCATTTCCTCTATTGTGAAACAGTTGCGGTTTCATTAAATGATGCGATGAATTAAGAGCGTGTAAACTAAAAACTCTATCAAACACAAAATCTGTCACTTAAATCATGTCATTTTCATTTGACCTACTTTAAAAAAGAAAAAAAAAGAAACAAAAATGACAATTTTCAGTTTCCTTCTCTTTTCACTGAAATCACTGTCATAACTGTACATATTATTTCCCAAAAGCCTACTGCCCTATTTTATCCACTTTCGTGACTCTGCATTACCGCTTCATTCTTTAAGCATTTCCCTTTTCATTTCTCGCTTCTTTTTCGAGAAATAAAAATTTGACTCTTGGAAAAAAAAATTCAAATTAATCACAATTAGAGTTCAAAGTGTGATGGGAAAAAAAAATTCGAAATCATCTTTCATGGAAGAAATATTTTCGAAAAATTTGAAGAAATATCAGATGGGAGGTAAAGAAATATGAAAAAATTTATTTACTTAAATTAACTCTTCTGCAAGTCAGAAATATTTGTTGATTTGTTAATTAGACAATTTAATGAATAACATCTTCTTAACTAATTTTCCCATTTTAAAATTTAAATTAGCATAAAATTTGTCACCATAATTCAAATTTAGGAAATAAATTTTCTCTTAAAACAGATTCAATTTTCATTGTTGATAAAAATTTTCAATTAAATTCAATTTAGATTAAGATATATATATATAATATAATATAATAAAATATATAAATATTTTATGTGGAAACGACTTAAGAAAGTGAAAAGTAAAACCGTATTTTATTATCACGAGTCACTTGATCGATTAGTGATCATAGTATTTAAATGCACGTGGCATGCAATCAACGTCCTGCCTCTTTGAATCAGTTCCTATATACTAAGTGTTCGTTACTTCAATCTTTATTTCATTGGAATATTCAGAAGAACTCTAATCAGAGATCGTTATATCAAATAGTGTGAAACCACAAATGGTCAATAATTTCCTGCAGCCATTACTTCAACTCTTTTTTTTCTTCCTCCCAATAAATTACACTTCTCATGAAATACAAAATTCAATGCACATGGGAGAAAATCAGCGATTATTTTAATTATTATTCAATCCTCGTTAATTATTAGTCAATTAACGAAATTAATTTTTATCGAGTTTCAGGAAAAAGTTTCATTTGGATATTTAAGGTATTATCAATGAGGTATTTGCTTTAATTGCACCTAAAATCAATTGGTAACATCTACAAATAGAAGTAGAAATAATTTAGGCAAAAATGACTTGATACCAGTTAATATTGATGTTAATATCAACTGTTGCCCTTTGGCACTATTCTGATAGAATAATTTAGGTGCTATTAAGACTACTGTTAATCGCTACCAATTGGAAACAATATGCGTACCAATTAGCCAATTGGTAACACTATCCATTCCGATAAAACAATTGGGACAAATAAAAACTAAAAAAATACAATCTATTTTCAATTGGTACAAAGGTACAACTAAAAAACTACACTCTATTAACAATCGGTACCACTATGGATTAACACTACAATTGCTTTAACTTACTGTCAATTTGCACCATCCTAAATTGAAACTACAATTAGGTAAAAGTGCCCTTTTGAAACTGCAATTAATTAAAGTAATTAATTAAAGCTGCTAACAATTGGGATCACAATTAATTGGAGCTACTAACTAATTTACTAATTTAATAAAATTTATATGAATTGGTACCATAATTGATACAACAACTTATTAAACCTTCTAATGATTAATATCACAATTAATTGAATCTGTTATTAATGGTAGCATCCACAATTGAAGCTAAAATTAACTGATCCTGACAACAATTAATCCATAGTTGAAACTACAATTAATTGAAGTTACTGACAATTGGTACCAACTGAAATTAAAGCTAATATAAATTGGTAGCATCTTCAGACTTCGCACTCAATAATTAATTTTAAAAAAGTAGCTATCAAAAAATTAAACTTGACGACCAAAAAAACTCGTTTTAGAAACTTCACAAAACTGACAAAAATTTCATTCTATATTTTATTTTCCTGACTTTTTCCTAATTTTCATAAAAAATATCCACTTCTTTCTTTTCCTGCTGATAAATTGAAATTCGGCAACGAATTTTATTATTCATGAAAGAATTTAAATATTTATAAAAATAATTTAATTCTTGCGAAGAATTTTATAAAAATTTTTAAATAATTCATTTCTTACGACTAATTTTAAGCAAATTCTAATTTTAATAATTGAATTCCTGAGAAATTTTTACTATTCATGAAAAGAATTGAATTTTTACGAAGATTTTTGAAAAAAATTTGTTAAGTAACTGAATTCTGCTTGTAAATTTTATGAAAATAGTAGATATTAATAATCTTTGAATTGAGAAAAGTTTTTAAAAAACTAACTAAATTTTACAAAGAATTCTATTAAAATTTTTAACAATAATTGAATGTCTGTGGGGCATTTTATTAAATGTTTTTGAAAATAATTGAATTCCTAAAAAGCATTTTATTATTTATGAAAATAATTAAATTCTTGCGAACGATTTTATTAGAATTTTTCTTTAAATAATTGAATTCCTAAGAAGAATTTTATTATTTATGAAAATAATTGAATTTTGTGAAGAATTTTATTTAAATGCCACAAAATAATTGAATTTTCGAGAATAATTTTGTTATTTATTGACATCATTAAATTCTTTCGAAGAATTATTTATGTAAATAATTGAATTCTTCAAAAGAATTTTCTTAAAATCTAAAAGAATAATTGAATTACTTCAAAAAAATTTAATTGAAATTGTAAATAATTGAATAATTCGAAAAAATTTTAAAAAAACATTGTTTTAAATTTTTAAGAATAATTAAAATTTTTTTAGCACTTCCTGCGATGAATTTTATTATTTATGAAAATAATTGAATTCCTGCGAACGATTTTATTATAATTTTTTTTAAATATTTGAATTTCTGAGAAGAATTTTATTACTAATGAAAATAATTGAATTTTGCAAAGAATTTTATTAAAATGTCTGACAGAATTGAATTCTTCGAAAGAATTTTATTAAAATCTAAAAAAATAATTGAATAAATTAGAAAAAATTTAATTGAAATTGTATTTAAACTAATTGATTTCTTTCAAACAGTTTTATAAAAATATTTGAAAATAATTGAATTCCTGTAAAAAATATTAATATTTTTGTAAGTAATTGAATTCTTCGAAAGAATTTAAAAAAAACATTGTTTTGAATAGTTGATTTTGTCGAGGAATTGGAATTAAATTTTTAAGAATAATTTCATTTCTTTATGAATGCCTGTAAAATTGTATTAAAAACAATTAAAACCCTGCGATGAATTTTATTATTTATAAAAATAATTGAAAAGTTGCAAAGAATTTTTTATAATAAATATAATAAAAATTTTATTTTAAATAATTGAATTCTTGTGGATAACATAATTTGTGAAAATAATTGAATTTTTCGATTAATTAATTTAAACTAGTATTTAAAAATAATTGAAATTCTTCGATGAGTTTTATTATTTATGAAAATAATTGAATTCTTGCTTAGAATTTTATCAAAGACTTTTTTTAAAAATTGAATTTCCATGAAAAATGTTATTATTAGAGAAAGTAATTGAATTGTTGTGAAAAATTGTATAAAAATTTTGTTAAATAATTAATTTTTTCGAAATTTTTTTGAAAATGCTATTCTAAATTAATGGAATATCTGTGGAAATTTTATTATTTATGAAAATAATTGAATTTCGAATATTTTTTGAAAATAATTGATTATTTCAATTATTATTCGAACCTCATTATCGGTTTTGACTATACACAGTTTTTCTAAGGTTATCAAATTGAGACAAAAAACGTAGCAAAATTATTGCGAAGCAACATTTTGATTCGTTTTTTGTTTTAATTTTATATCTTTAGGAAAACTGTGACAGAACAAAAATTCTGTTAAATAAAAATTGATGAAAACAATTTTCATAACCGATTCAATTTAACAAAGATTTGATTAAAAATTAAAATCCAATTATTAGAAAATCAGGGAACTGAGTTTTAGGGAGGAATTTTAATATATTCATCAGCATATGAATTTATAATAATAGACTTTCTAATCATCACTAAAGAGTCATCGCTAGAGAGTCATTTTCCGGGATAATTTTACAGCAACACTTTATTATGATTTAACGACTCATTATCGTTTTAAAGTCTCTCAATTACAGTTTCTCACGCTTGAAATACATATTCCTTTGCACCTTGTAAAAAGCAAAAAGGAAAATTTGTCATTTTTTCTTTTTTCCTTTTTTTGATTTCTAAAAGGTAAATGTTAATGTTCATTTGTATAGTCAATCTTGAGAAATAATTAGTTACAGTTCAAGTCTCCACCTTTCGGAGATATACTCCAGGTTATGCTGTATTCTCCATTGGCCGACTCTACTTTTACATGTTCGTACATATATTTACTATTACAACACTCCTGTACCGTACGCGGTTATACTCATTATGTGATTAAGCTCCGATGTAAATTATGCCAAGCAGACGAGGAGCGAAATATCAAATGCGAAGAGTTGGAGAGTATATAGAATAGGTGTGCCAACAGGTCGACGAATATATGTGATCATGTTACGGAAAATGCAGTTTAATTCACTTGAATATATTAAAATTGATATTATACCCATTTTTCTATACACTTGTATATATATTTATATGAATATACTTGTACATTATAAGAATCGTATTAAATTAGTCGAGATTTTCTCTCCCAATCAAAAAGAGAAAACATGCAAAATACAAATATGTCGAGAAAATTATTTTATAAATTAGCTTTGAATTAATTACGAAAGTGTTGATTTTCAAATTCTATGCGACAGGACTGTTTTGAAATTGGAACAATTTTTTTTCATTTAATGGATTAATAAATAAATTAATTAATTCATCACCTTATACAGTTAATTAATCGCCTTATATATTAATTAACGATGAATATTTTTATTAATTTATCAGTTTTTTTTTAATAACTTTTAAAACATCACAAAACACGCTGGAAACTTTTAAAACTACGTTAAAAAAATCTGTACTCTTTCAATTTTTTCAACTTTTTGTTTAAATTCAATTTAAATTTTTTTCAATTAACTTTCTAGATTTTTTAAATTAATTTCAATTCTTCTGAAATAATTTACTAGATTTTCTTTTCTTTAATTTAAATTTTTTGTATAAACTTTAATTGTTTTTAATTAATTTTTAAAAAAATTTTGGAAATAATTTCATTTCTTTGACTAACTTTCAATTCCTTTCAATTCCTTTCAATTAAATTTAATATTATCAATTTTTTAAATGAATTTTAATTTTTTTTAATTAACTCTTTTTATTATAGTATCGAATTAATTTCAATTTTTTTACTTAATTTCAATTCCTTTTCATTAAATTTAATTTGTTTAATTTTTCAATTTTTATTTAATTAATTTTCTAGATTTTTTAAATTAATTTCCATTTTACCCAAATAATTCTAGATTTTCTTACTTAATTCCAATTTTCTGTATAAATTTTAATTTTTTTAAATCAATTTTCTTGATTTTCAAATTGACTTCAATGTTTTTGACTTAATTTCAGTTCCATTTTATGAAATTAAATTTATGCAATTTTTCAATTTTTTAAAATTAATTTTCTAAATTTTTTTAATTAATTTTAATTTTTCTCAAATAATTCTAGATTTTCGTACTTAATTTTAATTTTTATATGAACTTGAATTATTTTAAAATAATTTTCTTGATTTTTCGAATTAATTTCAATTTTTTGACTTAATTTCAATTCCTTTCCATTAAATTCAATTTTTTCAATTTTTCAATTTTTATTTAATTAATTTTCTAGACTTTTAAAATTAATTTTAATTTTTCTCAAATAATTCTAGATTTTCTTACTTAATTTTAATTTTTATATGAATTTGAATTATTTTAGAATAATTTTCTTGATTTTTCGAATTGATTTGAATTTTTTAACTTAATTTCAATTCCTTTCAATTAAATTCAATTTTTTCAATTTTTTAATTTTTATTCAATTAATTTTCTAGACTTTTCAAATTAATTTTAATTTTTCTCAAATAATTCTAGATTTTCTTACTTAATTTCAAGTTTTATATAAATTTGAATTATTTTTGAATAATTTTTTTGATTTTTCGAATTAATTTCAATTTTTTGACTCAATTTCAAGTCTTTTTCATTAATTTCAATTCTTTAATTTTTATTGAATTAATTTTCTAGATTTTTAAAATTAATTTCAATTTTTTCCTAAATGATTCTAGATTTTCTTATTTAATTTCAATTTTTTGTATGAATTTTACTGGTTTTTAACCAATTTTCTTGATTTTCAAATTTACTTGAATGTTTTAGACTTAATTTCGATTCCATTTTATGAAATTTAATTTGTACAATTTTTTAAAATAAATTTTCTCAATTTTTTCAATTAATTTCAATTTTTCTCAAATAATTCTATATTTTCTTACTCCATTTCAATTTTTTTATACATTTTAATTGTTCTTAATTAGTTTTTTTTTAAATTTTTGGAATTAATTTCAATTCCTGTTCATTAATTTCAATTCTTTAATTTTTAATTCAATTACTTTCCAGATTTTTAAAATTAATTTTAATTTTTCCCAAACAATTCTAGTTTTTCTTACTTAATTTCAATTTTTTGTATGAATTTTAATGGTTTTTAATTAATTTTTTTTTATTTTTAGAATTAATTTCATTTTTTAACTTAATTTCAATTCCTTTTTACTAATTTCAATTCTTTTATTTTTTAGTATATCATTAATTACAATTTTATTTTTTTCCAAATTAATTTCCTTGATTTTTTAATTCACTTTAAATTTTTTGAACAGATTTTAATTTTTCCATCAATTTACAAAAAATTATAAGTAATTAAGAGTTTAAAATTTAAAATTAATTCTAACTTACTTTTAAGGGCATTTGAACCTTGATGACGTTACAGATTGTGCAAAGCATGTGTGACGTCATCAAGGTTCAAATGCCCTTAATCCGATATTTATTATTTACGTTTATACTTTTTACGGTTTTTACTGACTGAATTTTTTTTTAAAGTTTATTTTATTTTTATTTATTTTATTTTTAATTTATTCGTTTTATTTATATTATTTTAAAATTTAAGGAAATTTACATTCGGCATAATTTCTATGTATGTAATCCACTTTCTATTCAAAGCTTTTGCAAGTTTAATCAAACGAATATTCGAAATTTTAAGAATTCTTTAAAATGACAAATTTTTAAAAAAATAAATATTTGGAAAAATAAATGAAAATTCTATTAAAAAAAAAAAAAATAAAAATGTGGTTCAAGTAAATCCTATTTATTGTTTATTCTTCTTAATGAAATTTTCATTTAAATATAGCAATCATTTTCAATAAAACATGGGTTACATAGAAATTCTGTTGAATGAAAATTTTCTTAAATTAATATTCAATTTGATAGAAACTTTACAATAAAAATTTTTAATTTCAAAAGTTCAAAACTTTTATATACAAAATTATTCATTCACGTCTGATGGTTAAATATATTTTTAACAAATAAAAAATTCAATAAAATTGTTTAATTAATTAAATTAAATTAAATTAAATTAAATGAAATTAAATTAAATTAAATTAAAATTAATCAACAAAATAATAATTCATCGAATTAGACACAAAATTTTGTTATTTATTTATTTGTTTAAAAATAATTAAAATTATGCCAGTGATAAAAAAGTGAGTCGAACAATTCAGCTAATGATTATTTCAAGAAGTTAATTAAAATTGAAATCTATTAAAAAATAAACCAATAAAATTAAAATTCTATTATGTCATATAACATATAGAACTATAAATTAACTCTACGTGAAATTAAATTTAAAAGAAAAGAGAAATCAAAAACGTCCGTTTTATTATTAATAGTACCTATTCTCAGTATCTTATCAATTAGGTAGAAATTTTCGGGACATTATCATTTTAATTGATTCAAAGTTTTTAATTAAGAGAATAAGTCTCCCATTGGAAAAAAAAGAAATGAAAGAGGGTGTTGTAAAAATAGTTAGTGTTTTATTTTTAAGAGTAAGAGAGTAAGTGAGTAAGAGAGAGAAAGAGAGAGACAGAGAGTACTTTCACAAGTGCAACGAAGTGGAGAATATTAATTTAATTCATGATAAGGGTTGGGCTTTTGCGCTACCAGCACCATAATCATATATATATATATATATATATATATATATATACGTAGGACAAGTGATGTATCGTGCCCTAAAGCCCCCCGCGTTTATGCAGCTTAATTACAGAACCAGAATTTCCAGCGGTCGTTGCCGTTCTACAATCATCGAAAGTATGAGTAGAGGGTCTTCGACATGAAAGTGAAAAAAGTTGGTTATTTCCCTTCCGGCCAGGTTGTTCATCCCGAAGAAGTCACGAAATGCGAATATTTTCTTTTTTTCGAGGGGCATATTTGGTTCAATTAAAAGTATTTTGCAAATTGATTTTTTTTCTTTTTTTCTTTCCTCTTTTTCTTTTTTTTGTTTTTTTCTTTTTTGATTTTTGATTTTCGATTTTTGATTTTTAATTTTTAATTTTTAATTTTTAGATTTTGAGTTTTGATTTTTAAAATACTGTTTTTAATATTTCCCTTTTTCTATACCTGTAGTGATAATAAATGGTTAGAATTTAATATTCCGGTGAGAAAACCAGTTGAAAATTGAGAGTTAGAAAGTTTTTCGTTTCAATTAATTCTAACGAAATTATGCGCGAATAATTATTAATTAAATTAAACACGTGTTAATTTATTTAAACAAGTTTTCCCTCCCCAAGTGTTAATTAATAAAAAGAAGTAATTAATTCATAAATATATATGCAAATTTAATCAATTCGCATAATATTCACCACAACTGATAATTAGCTAATTTTTACTTATGTCCAAATTACTAAGTATGAAAATTACCTCTTACTAAGTTTATCATCAATTTATAAACTTGCTTTTCAATTTTAATTCCCAATTAGAAAATTTTTCTACATAAAATAATTAAAAATTTTTGTGCAGGTAAATTTTTGTAATATTTAACACTTAAGATTAATTTATATTTTCAATTCATAATTTTAATTAATTAATTTAATTATTAACAATAAAAAAACAAACTCTAATAATCAAATTTTTTCTGAGAATATCAAATTGAAACAAAAAAAGTATGAAAATTGTTGCATCGCAACAATTTTCATACTTTTTTTGTTTCAATTTGATATTCTCAGAAAACTTCGATTAGGATTTATATTATCACAAATATTCCAATAATATTTCGATAGAATTCGTTCGATACAAAGTTAAGTAAGTCATGTGATGCAATAATCGTTAATAAATGTCACCGCATATATTGTACATAATAATTTTAACTCTTACTAATTTCCATTGAAAGTCAATGTAACATCTATTGCCTGAGAGTTAAACAGATGTAACTACCGTGCGTGACACGTGGAGGAGGAAAGATCTCTCATCCTATATAGTGTGGCATAGAATATATATATGAAATAAGAAGCTGCACAGCATTTACAGTTAACCAACGACTATTACGATGCGACGAGAGTAAATTATTAATGTACTACAACACGTGCAACTATTGCCACCCAATTTTCACTCCTCTATATTATCCATCTCTTCTTGTTTTTTTGCTTTATTTTTCACCCACATTACAAATATACTTTCGTATGTATACGATTCAAGAAGCATTGCCGTTTATGAATAATTTTTCAATATTTAGAGAGAGAGAGAGAGAAGCGAAAAATAAAATTGCAAAAAAAGAAGAAACACATTTAATACTGAAAGGCGTCCTCGTAACGGAATGTTTCGAGATTAAAACAACTTTGCAATACTTGCTTAATTGAGATTGCAAGCTGAATAATTAAAAATAGATTCCGTACCTGAATGTTTCTATTTCGAGAATCGTGCCTTGTAAATTTTAATTCAACTTCATAATCATTAGTTGAGTATTTTGCTTACAGGCATAACTGTCAAAGCAGTGAAAAAAATTTTCGTTTTGACAATAAAATCATTGAAAAAGGTTTTAATTATAATAACTAATTAAAAGATTGATGTTTTGCTTTACTTGACGCTATTGTCAATGGCAAAAATTTTGAACATCGGTGGCAGAAATTAGCATTAATTTTACAGAAACTGTTCATTAATTATTCACTTCGAATTATGGGTGGTACTGATAGTAGCTTCAATTAATTTCAATAGTGGTTGGTATCTATTGACATTAACTTCAATGAGCTGTAGAAAATAAAAATAAATAAATTTATAAATAAAAATAGTGTTTATTGCAAATTATAGTTTCAATTAAATTTCGTTTAAAAGTTTTTTAAATACTTGTAAGTACCAATTGTTACCAACTTTAATTAATTGCAAATTTAACTAAAGATGATACCAGTTGATAGCAGCTTCTATCAATTGCAGTGTCACTTGTTAGCAGTTTTAATTAATTATAATAAGAATCATAAATGGCAACCATTAATATTAACTTCAACTAATTGTATAATTTTAATTTAGGGTGGTACTGACTGATAGTAGTTTCAAATAATTGCGGTTTAAATCCTTATTAGTACTGACAATTGGCATCCTAATCATGATAAATTATATTACTGCTTAGGTTCCTAATTGATTCCAGCTTTGATATTAGTTGGTATCAATGGTTATCATTTTTAGTATTTTTAGTATGTTTAGTTGGTGATGGTAATAATCAAACTACGACAATTTGTGGTATCAATTAGTAGTAGTTGTAATTTGAAACAATTTTGAAAAAAAGTTGCCGACGGATGTGGTACCAGTTGGTCCCCATTAATTGTAATACCAATTAACTGTTGCTTTAATTAATTGTGGTATCGATTAACAGTCGTTTTTAACTGTTTGTGGTATCATAATTGCTCCTATTAGTTTTGCTACCAAATAATAATTTCTCCAATTAGTTTTGATACCAAATAACAATTGGTCAATATAGTTTTGGTACCAAGTAATAATTGCTCCAATTAATTTTGGTACCAAGTAATAATTGCTTCAATTAATTTTGGCACCAATTAATCATTGCTTCAAATAATTGGGATATCAGTTAATGATTCAATTAATTCTACTACCAATTACTAATTGCTTCAAATAATTGTGATACCAATTACTAATTAATTCAAGTAATTGTGATACTTGAATAGTTGTTTCAATTAGTTGTGGTACCAATTAATTTTTGTGCCAAATACTTCTGTTAGCAATTAATAGATAGTTGATTTAGTTAATTTAGGTATAAATTCTCCTTGACGTTGATAACTCGTAGCTTCAATTAATTTCAGTTTTAGTGCTTGGTGGTACCAATTATTAGCCATTTTAATTAATTGTAGTTGCAATTACGGATGGTACCAATTGTTAGCAGCTTCAATTAATTGTGATCCCAAATATTAGCAACTTTAATTAATTGTAGTTTCAATTATGGTATCAATGATATTAATTTCAAGCAAGGCTGCTAACAATTGTTAGCAAATTATAATATCATAATTGTGTTGACATAATTGTAATGACAATTTTTTATTGTACTGGTTGGTAACAGCTTCTGTTAATTGTGATCCCAATTATTAGCAGAATTAGTTATTCGTAGTTTCAGTTATGAATGGTACCAATCGATATTAGTTACACTTACAATTCAGGTTGGTTACAACTGTTAGTAGCTTCAATGAATTTTAGTTTCAATTATGAATGGTACCAATTGATATTGATTACAATTAATGTTGGTGCCAATTTGTTAGCAGCTTCAATGAATTTTAGTTTTTAATATGGATGATTTTGATATTAGTTTTAATTAAGATTGATGCCAATTGTTAACAGCTTTAACTAATTGTAGTTTTACTAATGGAATGTACCAGTTGATAGCATCTACTATAAATTGTGGTACCATTTGTAAGCAGTTTTAATTAATTGTACTATCGATTACAAATGGTAACAATTAATATCATTAACTTCAAGTAATTGTGATTTCAATTTAGGGTGGTACCAATTGAAAGTAGTTAAATTTTCGTTTAAATCCCTAATTTTACTAATTGCTAATGGCTTCGATTATATTATAGTTTCAATTCTGGCTGGTACCAATTGATGGTAAATAAATATATTCATTAAATTGTAGTTTTAACAAGTGGTACCAATTGATAGCAGCCTTAATTAATTGTTATTCGATTTATCCATGGTACCATTTAGTAGTAGCTTCTTTCAACTATGGTATGTACCAATTGATATCAACTTTAATTGACTATAGTTTCAATTACAAATGATGACAATTGAGAGGTCGGATAGAAGAACCAACGCATGGTACCAATTGTTAGCAACTTTAATTGCAGTTATAATTATCGACGGTACCAACTGATATTAGCTGTTATCACATATGGTATCAATTGCTTACCACCCAAATAAAAATTTTAATTTAAAAAGCAAGACAATTTTTTTCCTCATTCTTGAATTGTTATTTCTATCATCTATGAACTTATGCTCCAATTTCTATTTAACTCTATTAATAAATGTACATCACTTAATTTTTTTTCGTAATCTAAATGAAAATATTATTCTTCATATTCTATATATAGGAAAGCTTGGATCCAGGAAATTCAAGACGTGCACAAATGCATGAAACGTTTCTGCACGAAGAGACATAGAAAGTACCAACTAGAAAGTTTAAAAACAAGTAAAGAAACTATATGGTTTCGTGGGGTTAAATAGTGCAGTTTTTTTTCTTCTCAACAAAAAAAAAAAAAAAAGAAAAAAAAATTGAAAAAAAAACTGAAAAACAAGAACTTGAGATGTATTAATTGTACATGACCCAAATGTACATATTGTGTTAGGGGTCTTTCATCGGGCAGAAATTATTATTATTTCTGTTGCGGATTTCAGACAACTAGAACGTTCTAGAAGATTTAAGAGTGCCTTTTACATCAACCTAATCGGGGATCATGTTATCTACGAAACGCTTCACATTTTAACGAGCCCAGATAGGATCGTTGAGTGCATGGAGGTTTTTAGACTTTATTATTTTCCTTTTACGCGTATTACGATTTTCTGCCATATAGTCATTTCACTAAAGAAGCTGTCTTTTCTTCTTAAGCAAGTACTTTGCCTTAAAGAACCATATAATACTTGCTTTTATCACAAGGAACGGCACATTACCGATAAATTTTAACGACAGATCGTAAACGATGTATATGTGCTCGATTTTCGAAAAATCGTAAAAATTCCTAATTAGATGTATTTAATCAACTATTTATTAATTAAATGATTAAATTTTACGGTAGATGTAGTGTAAACAACAAAAAAATTTTTTTTCTTTTTCGATTTTAAGGAAATTTCTTTTTTATATTTCAGTTTCTTTTTTGTGGGTGGAAAGATATATAACTGTTCTTTTAATGAAGTTTCTGCCACAAAAGATTCAGGTTTAATTCAGTGGTATACGTTCACAGTTACAGAATGCAAAATTTTAAGTTGAAAACTTGAATGTGAAAATAAATTAAGAATAAATTGTAAATTTAAGTAAATTTACGAAAGCAAAAGGAGAATATTATTAAAAATAATTTGTGCCTCGTAAATTAAAATTGTTTGCTTTTGTTGTTAATTAGTTGAAACATTTATAGGAGTATTTTTTACATTTAACAACTTTTTCTTGAGTTTATAATGCACACAAATCATAAGAAGATAATTGACTTGAAGAAAAGAGACATTTCGGAGAGCCGGAAGGCTGAGGTAATTTTCAGCTTGAGGACGTCTGACGTTTGTTCGTGCAACAGTTTTGAAAGTAAGAGGACACGCGGCAAGGAAAGCATCACCACAGGCAACCCTATCTAATTTTAATTTACCTTGATAGTATACTATACATTTATATATATAAATATGAAATTTGTCATTAATTTGGAGAAAGTATGAAATAGAGATACACGACATAATTTACCATTGAGAATACCATATGAGACTCTATGTATATAGTAGCGTGTCACTAGTAAAATTCACGCACATAAATACACGAAAAAAAAGGAGCAACGCACTCGTTAGTTCCGTTTAGATGAACTTAAATCCCTCAAGGCTGTTTTCCACTCGAGAAAATGTTGTCACAACATCGTCGCAAATGATGACTTTGTCCGTGTGAATTCTTAACAACTCTCTTATAATTCTTTTGCTTAGAAATCACGTGAGAATTTTTCGAAAAAAAAGAATCCCCAAAGACAATTGTCTCTCACTGTTTCTATTATATTGTGTTCAATTTTGTACACTATGGAAACATGTGTTAAATTCGTTCTGTTGTTGAGTGACGTAAATTGCTTCATTTCCACTTGGTGATACACGAGACACTTTTTAGATTGCAAGATAACTTCAATTTTTTTTCTTCTTTCAAGTAGAAGAGACCAATTATAAACAGATAATAACAAGAGATTGTATTTGTATGAAAATTTAAGATTGGGAAGAGTTTGTAATCTGCTGGTGAAAATATGATTGAAAAAACATTCAATACTTCCTCATTTGTGATGGAAATGGTGATAAAAAGAAAATTGTAATGTTTTCCACTATTATTAACTGCGAAGTAAATTTTAATGGGTACCAATCATCGATGGTTAAAACAAAAGACTATGATTAATTATAGTTACTATCAATACCAGATGTAATTGAAAATAAAATTTATTTGAAACTAACATTAAATGGTACCATCCATAGTTGAAACTAAAATTAATTGAAAATGTTAACAATTGGTCCTGGCCTTAATTGAAATTAATGTCAATTGGTACAATTCATAATTTAAACTACAAATAATTAAATCTGCTAATAATTGATATCACAATTAATAGTAGCTGTAATTAATTGTGACAGACTTCGCACTCAAAAATTAATTTTAAAAAAGTAGCAAAAAGTAGCTTTCAAATTAAAAAAAAATTAATTGTATCAATATTAATTGGTTTTCAAATTATTTGAAGCAATTATTGGTACAAAAATTTATTGGATCAATCATTACTTGGTACCATAATTAATTCAAGCAATTTCTATTTGGTACCACAATTAATTAGAGCCAATATCATTTGATACCACAATTAATTGGGGCAATAATTATTTGGTTCGACAATTAGGTAAAACGACTATTAATCGGTACCACAATTAAAGCAACTGACAATTGGTATTACAATTAATAAAAACAGTGAAATATTTCACTGAATGAAATAACCAGTAATGTCGCTATTTTCAGAAATTTCTATCAATCATTAATTATAATTATCAGCGATTACAAATACTACAGCATACAACTACCATAATTTATAACTAATATCAGTTCCAGAGTTATAAGAGAGAAAGAGAAAGAGAGAAAAAAAAATGATTCTGAACCCATGATTCATCTTGTGCATCCGGAGATTCTTCAGATCGTTGACTCTTTATTCATGGAATGTTATAATGATAGCAACGGAGGGAGCAATCCCCGATTTATGCAGTGTGTTCTCTTTCTCTCTTGTATTTTTTCTTTCTTTCTTTCTTTTTTGGACGCGATTCGAGTCGTTCGAAAAAAGAAATGAAAAGCAAGGTAAAGAAGCAGAGGAATAAATAAAAGCAGAATCGTGAAACTACAAAGCTCTTTAAAAAGATTATCGAAAACTGTTGAGATAAACATGCTGTATAAAAATATGAAAAATATATTCTCAAAGCATATTAGTTCTCATCATTCACGATTTGCATTGTTATATAAAAATGATTATTTATGCCCCCGATCCAAATAAATATTGTTGGCTGAAAATATTTATCGTTCGGAATAAATAATCTCATTGATGAATAAAACCTTATACTAAAAAAAATTTAAAAAAACATACTAAAGAGATTCTAAAGAAACAAATGTAGAAAAAGATCAAGTTTATCTGAAAATGTGTTTTAATTCTCAGAAGTACTTTGCGAAAGTATTAATATAACTCGGCAGGTATTTGAACATGACAGTGAAAAATATCTTCTCTCTCTATCTGTACCATCAAAAAGTGCGTCACAATCACCATCATCTCCTTTTCTCTCCTTCTCCTTCTTAGTAAGCATAACAGACATCAGTTGGTCATCATTAATAGGCATCATTGCTTACAGCCAAGTAATGGCTATCATAAACGGTAATTAGAATGATAGATGTCATATAAAAATTATAGTCCGAGTTAGCTCTGATCTGTTTAGATCCGCGTTTCACGGATAGGAAGTTCACTCATTAGCAATACTTAAAGTAATTACCTTAATTACCTAGGACGTCTCGGCGTTAATTATCTAATGATATAATCGATAAGTTCGTGTAATTCTGACTTTATGCACACTACACTTGTGCTAATACAGATAGTATACTTATACTAATACAGATACTACACATATGCTGTACTTGTACTTATACAGATAGTATATTTATTTACCGACACTAATACAAATAGTATATTTATTTACCATTGCTAATACGGATAGTATATTTATATACCGCGATACCAATACAGTTACTACATTTCTGTACCGATACTAATGCAGACGCTTTATTTATATACTAATACAGATACTATATTTATAAACTCATACAGTTGCAAAGCATTTGAGATAGAGATCCTATTGAAAACACATTTGCTATAAATTACAAAAACAATTATTTTCTACAGTAAATTATATTTTAAAGAAAGTGAGAAAATTATTTTGTTTAAATTTATTTAGTTTGACTGTATTAATACTGTGTCTAAAAGTTCAAAAGACCCAAAAAAAACTAAATGCTTTCAGGTTTTGCACTCCTTTACTAAAACCTACTATTCATTACTTTTTTTTTACGTTATGCTACTATTTGGATACCTTTTTTTAGATTTTAGACACTAAAAGCTATTATTTGGGTACTTTTTTAGATTTTAGCCACTAAAAGCTACCTATTTCATTTTTTTTGGGGAATTTACACTACTTTAAAATTAAATTCGCTAATATTAGAAATCAAAAAAATATTCTGAAAAATTATAATCAAATTCTTTAAACCGATACAATTATTTTCAAAAAATATTCGAAATTCAATTATTTTTCATATCTAGTATTTAAATCAAATTTCGCAAAAAAATTCAATTATTTACAAAAAAATTGATAAAATTCATCCAACATTTAATTATTTTCATAAGTAATTGCAGAAATTGCAAAAAAATGTAATTATTCTTAAAAATTTAATTTCAATTTCTCGAAAATTCAATTATTTTCAAATATTTTTCTAAAATTGTTCGAAATAAATAAATTATTTAAAATAAAATTTCAATAAAATTTTTTTGAAATAATTCAATTATTCTTTTAGATTTTAATAAAATTCTTTCGAATAATTCAATTATTTACATAAATAATTCTTCAAAAGAATTCGATCATGTCAATAAATATTAAATAACAAAATTATTCTCGAAAATTCAATTATTTTGAGGTATTTAAATAAAATTCTTTGCAAAATTCAATTATTTTCAAAAAAAATTTAATAAAATGCCCCACAGCCATTTAATTATTGTCAAAAATTTTAATAGAATTCTTTGTAAAATTTAATTATTTTTTAAAACTTTTCGCAATTCAATAATTTTTAATATCTACTATTTTCATAAAATTTTCAAACTGAATTCAATTATTTAAAAACTATTTTGTAAAAATCTTCGTTAGAATTCAATTCTTTTTATGAATAATAATAATTTCACATGAATTCAATTATTAAAATTAGAATTTGCATAAAATTAGTCGTAAGAAATGAATTATTTAAAAATAGTTTATAAAATTCTTCGCAAGAATTCAATTATTTTCATAAATAATAAAATTTTTTACAGAAATTCATTTTTTTTAAAACATTTTAATGAAATTTTTCACAGTAATTCAATTATTTTCATAAATAATAAAATTCTTCTCAGGGATTCAATTATTTTTGACAATTTTAATAAAATTCTTTGCAACTCTTCAATTATTGTCATAAACAATAAAATTCATCGCAGGGTTTCAATTATTTTTAATACAATTTTACAGTAATTGATAAAAAAATGTAATTATTCTTAAAAATTTATTTTCAATAAATTCCTCGAAAAAATAAATTATTTAAAGCAATGTTTTTTTTAAAATACTTTCATAGAATTCAATTATTTACAAATATAATAAAATTTTTCACATGAATTCAATTATTTTCAAATATTTTTCTAAAATTGTTCGAAATAAATAAATTATTTAAAATACAATTTCAATTAAATTTTTTTGAAATAATTCAATTATTCTTTTAGATTTTAATAAAATTCTTTTAAATAATTCAATTATTCACATAAATAAATTCTTCAAAAGAATTCAATCAAGTCAATAAATAACAAAATTATTCTCGAAAATTCAATTATTTTGAGGTATTTTCATAAAATTCTTTGCAAAATTCAATTATTTTCATAAATAATAAAATTCGTCTCAGAAATTCAATTATTTTAAAAAATTCCAATAAAACCGTTCGCAAGAATTCAATTATTTTCATAATTAGTAAAATGCTTTTTAGAAATTCAATTATTTTCAAAAAAAAATTAATAAAATGCCCCACAGACATTCAATTATTGTCAAAAATGTTTAATAGAATTCAATGATTTCTAATATCTACTATTTTCATAAAATTTTCAAGCAAAATTCAGTTACTTAACAAGTTTTAAAAAAAAATCTTCGTAAGAATTCAATAAATAATAAAAATTTCTTATGAATTCAATTTTTAAAATTAGAATTTGCCCAAAATTAGTCGTAAGAAATGAATTATTTAAAAAAATTTTATAAAATTCTTCGCAAGAATTCAATTATTTTCATAAATATTTAAATATTCTTTATCGTGAATAATAGAATTCGTTGCAGGAATTCAATTTATTAGCAGGATAAGAAAGAAGTAAATATTTTTGATGAAAATTAGGAAAAAGTCAGTCAAAATATAGAATGAAATTTTGTTCAGATTTATGAAGTTTTTAAAACGATTTTTTTTTGGTCGTCAAGTTTATTTTTTTTGATAGCTACTTTATTACTACTTTTTTCTTAGTTTGAAAGCTACTATTTCCTACTTTTTCAAAATTAATTATTAAGTGCGAAGTCTGTGCTTCTTATTTAATTTATTATCGACTACAATCGCGATGATTATGATAATGCGGAGAATAAGAGCGAGCAGTTTATCTGTTTATATTGTGTCGTCTCGTTTTCGACGACCTCACTCTCGTTTTTTGAATAAATCGTGTGAGATTCACATGTTTATATTTGTTGATCATATGCGTTGTGTACACTACATAAAGCAGTCTCATTTTGCTGAGTACGTGCTTCACTTGAGCACCATTCTTAACTAGGTTCGAAGTCGCGAGAAGACTTTGAATTCCAATTTGCATGAGACGTGGGTAAACCTGCTCGCAACCATCGAAAGCCAACATTCTGATAGCGAGTCGAATGACAATGCAAGTGAAATTTCTCATGCACCTGTTTTCATTCAGCAACACAAGAAAAATTATCTTCCTCCCACAGATTATTTATATATGCAATCGTATACTGATAAATACTATACAGAAGGGAAACATTTGCATTTTTCGAAATTCTTCTAGTGTTGCTTCTGCTTTCTCTCCTCCTTAACTTCTCTTTTAATAGGAAAACAGTTTTTTTAGTCAATTAATCTTCCTAATCACTCGTTCTGCTTTAATTCATAATCTTTAGTCGCTAGAAATTGTCTGAAAAAATTTGACAGAAAAATTAGGACCAAAATGTCAATTGGTGTCCCTTGTCCATTTTTGTGCATCCATTCTAGTCAAAAAACAGAAAAGAGTAATATGGCATTTTTGATTCTACTAACTTTGATTTTTCAATGTTGAAATAAATTCCAACATTGAAAAATCAAAGTTAGTAGAATCAAAAATGCCATACTATAATTTTTCTATTTCAAAAATTTACATCTATATAACAATTCCGCAGATGTATTCTAGACATGAAAATCCCCAACATACGTAACACTGGGTTATAACTTACGCCCACATTCTGTTTCAATATAAATACAAGTTGAGAAGCATATGCACAAACACTGACAGTGAAAGTCTATTTGAAAGACGACAATCCTTTTCTGCTGAACAGAAATGATTCACTGCCTTCCTAATGATTCACGACACAACATAATGGCACCACTCTCGGCAGACGAGGCGATCACACCTTGTACAAGGTCAAAGATTTCATATTTATACATATAAATAAATTTTTGCGTGTATGTGAACCAGAGACCTTGTCTAATAACACTATATACTCGAATACGATTCTTGAGAAACATTTCTTTTCACCTTCAACCCTTTTCACAATAGAAATTAAACTGTCCCGGCTCTCATTATTTATTGTTATATATAAAAGAAGCGGGAAAAAATAAAAGATGCTTTAAGATATCTTTTGACGTAAAAGCAAACGGATATTGCAATGTGTGCAAAATTAAAAACGAAAAATTGTTTGGAAATTTCAGGGTTGAAATGACAATGACACTTGTTTGACAAAAAAATAATTGTCAGACTCGTTACATGCAATAACAATAATTAAATATACTGTCATGTCCTCGTGACCTATTAACTCCTTTATGTTTAAAATTAATACTTTTTATCAATTAATTATATTATCAAAAGCAATGTACCTTTGTAAACAATAGGTTGTGGTTAAAATCTACAAGGTAATTTTCCCTGATAATATTATTAACGCCAAGTTCTAGTTTATTTGAAGGAAGTTACAATTAAATTCCAGTCTAGTTACAATCTAGTCCCAATCTAGTTTGCAGGAAATTCTAATCTAGTTTTAGTCTAGTCTGAAGGTAGTACAACCTATAAATATTTGGACCCAGTTTCCAGTTCTACTGACCTCTAAAGTTATTTTGGTGGAAGCAATTTATATACCAAATTCTTGAACTTATTATTTTTGAATTAAACAATAATAATTTTGATTCAATACATAATGAGTTTGATTCAGTAAAAATTATGTTCAATTCAATTATAAAATATGTTTAATTCAAAGTCAAACATATTTTTTTGGTTAGCAACTTATTTTTGGATTTAAATAATTTTTTTCTCAATGTAGCAATAAAAAAAAAATATATATACATAGAAATCGCTAAGATATTTCTAACAGAAACTTGTATATTAAATATTTTTGATTAAATAATTAAACTTTTCAGTGATAATAAGTTTATTCTAAATTTTTTTAAAATACAATTATTTTTCAAATTTTCAATTAGAATTCTTCAAAAATACGATTATATTTCAAAACAATTTTTAAAAGTAAACAAATAAAATTCATTAAAATATAAAATTTATTTCAATGAAATTTGCCAAAATTTTTAATATTGTTGCAATTTTTTAAAATTATTTTCGGAAATACAATTATTTTTTAAATATTTTAATTACATCTTTTCAAGAAATAATTTTTTCGAAATTTCTGAATTAAATTATTCGAAACTTCAATACTTTTTGTTAAACAAAAAATTAGAAAAATTCTTATTTATTTTTCGACAGGATTTAAAATATCATATAATTTCAATGAAAAAACTTTTTTTTGTAATTATTTCTAAAAATTGCAATTGTAATTCTTTCAAACAACAATAATTTTTTTAGAATTTTTGAATTAAAACTTTAAAATCAAAACTTAAAAAATTTTTAAAGAAAAGTAGTAATTATAATTATTTTGTGCAATGAAAATTTTAATATTTTTTTCTTTTGCTTCCCTTAAATTTTCAAGGAATTTAATTAAAAAAACCTTTTAAATTTTTTTTAATTCCTAAAATTCCTGTTATAATGCTTTAAATATTCAAATATTTTCTAAAATTTTAACTGAAATTTTTTTTTAAATCAATTCCTATCAGAATTCAATGACGAGAATTGAATTATTTAAATATAATTATTTTTATAAATTCATAAAATAATTTAGGTTTTCAAAAGTAAAATTATTTTTTTTAGAAAAATTTTAAAGATATGAATGAATGAATAAATGAAGATATGAATATGAAATAATTCTTTAAAAAATATAAAATTTTACAAAATTTCCAATTTGTTTCAATTATTTAAAATTATTTTCGGGAATTCAAGTATATCTACAAAAAAAATTTAATTACTATTTTTCAAAAACCTAATTTTTTCAGAATTCAAAAATTAAATCTTTCAAATTTCAAGCATTTTTATAAAATAAATATTTGAATACTTATTGTTCTTTATTTGCATCAAAGTTTCAAAAACCTTTCAAAATGTGAAACCATTGGAAAGATTTTTTATGAAAATTTGAACTACAAGTCTTTTTAAATTTTATTTTTATAAATAATTCATGGAATAATTAAATATTTAAAAAAATTGCAACTGTAACCGTTTTATTGAACTTTTGAAATTGGGGTTAAATTTTTTTACTTCACTTATTTTATTATTTACAAATTAACTATCAAACTTTTGACATAACAATTTGAATTATAATTTATAAAACAAAAAATTGTAATAAAAAAACACTAATTTCACGTGAGGACAGATTATGTCAATTATTATAATATAATTTTTACTAATTTTAAATTAGTGAATATTTTAATTAACGTAAATTAATAATTAATGACTTTTTCACTAATTGAGATTCAGCAAAAAAACAAAATCTTTAAGGTGTCGAATTCAATTTTCGATAATAATGATTTTTTCCCCTCGTTCTGTGTCTAACTTAACGACCGAATTACGTGCTCTATTATTTGATCCGAATAGAAATACAACCTAACTTTTCTAATTAATCTTAGTTTATCAATAATTAGTTTATAAGTTGGGTAATTTGTACATAAGGGCAATTTTTGTATTCTGTTTATATGGATAAATAAATTTTTTCCTTTTTCTAATTTATACTAGTTTCTATATTTATATTTTTACTTTTTTTAAAACTTAACTATTAATAAATTTTTCCTTTTTTGTATAGGGACCATTCAAGTATTTATATATATTTTCTTTCTTAATTTTATTTTTATATTAATTTATTATTTTCATATTTATATTATTTAATTTACTGTCTTCATATTTAATTCAATTTTTTGATTTCAATTGCATTTTTGTATTTCCTTTGTTTTTATATTAAACTATAATATTTAATTTCCTGTATTTATATTTTATTTGTTAATTTTAGCCGTGTCTTCGTAGTAATTGGACAATGTCCCATTTTTTCTACTTTTATTTATCTATTTTTTCTCTTGTAATTATTCTCTATAATTTTTTTCTTCTTTATTTTCATTGTACTCTTTACTATTATTTCTGAAGGTATTATTATTTTTGATTCGTATTGTTTTACTTTATATTTCAATTTTTTACTTTTATTTACTGATGTAATTTTTTATTTTTCCGTTGTTAGATTTTTATTTACTGATGTAATTTTTTTCTCTTCTCCTTGTTAAGAATTTTTTGTTTGCTGCGATATTTCGAAAGACTCCCTAACAGAGGAAATCATTTTGATTTCGAAACTCTGGAGGAAGCTAATTAAATTTAGTTGTCCAAAAGTTTTCGTTCTTTTTTTTATTCCCGTTATATTATTAAGGAGATTGGGAAAAAAATAAGAGTGAGAATAAAAAATATTTGCAAGTTTGTTGCGTGTGTGAATCACGTGAATTTATTCCTGGAAGGTTTTTTTGATTGCAAGTACATACTTTTTTCGTTTTTTTCTCTTTTCTCCTTTTTTTTCTTTTGCTTCGACTTCTTTCTCCCTTATTTTCTTCTCCTTCTTTTTTTTGTCCCTTTTTTCTTCTCTTCGTTTTTTTTCATTTTACTCTTTTTTTCTCTCCTTCGCCTTCTTTTTTCTTTCCTTTTTCCCTTTTTTCATTTTTTTCTTCTCTTTCGTCTTTTTTTTATTTTTCTTTTTCCCTTTTTTTTTCTTTCCTTTTTTCCATTTTCTCTTCTTCACGTCTTCTTTTTTTCTTTTCGCCTTCTATTTTTATTTTTTTTCTTATATTTTTTCTTTTTCCTCTTCTCAGTCTTCTTCACCACCACTATCTGGTCAGTTATTCGAAGATAAAACCCTCGTATCGATGTACACGGCTTTTTATGGTAACAACGGTGTTCGTTACTATACTAACATTCCACAATTGAATGGGCACACGAAAGAAAAGAAATTTTTTATTTTTATTAAAGAAAAAATGTATTTTTTTTTTCTTTTTTACTATAGAGAAAAAGCACCGCATTTTACAAGAATGGATTCCTCTTTGCGGTGATGATGTCTTAAGCGATTAGCTCTCAAGTTCCTGTGATGATGTGACCTCGAGAGGTCACACCGACTGCACGAAGATCATTCGCAATCGTGTCAAGGGCACCGAGCTACCAGTGAGATAAGACCTTTTAAACACGACGAAAGCCACAGGGAAGAATATCGTGCCTTTCACGCTCAGCAGGTTTTCGCGCAACATTCATTGATAAGATCATCAAACCGATCATTTCACACCATTTCACTTCATTCAATTTGTCATTTTTATGGAAAATTTTACTTTTCCATAACTTGGCGTCGAAAAATTGATTTTTTTTTATAAATACACCTTTTTTTGAATCAATTTAATAAGGATAATAAATTGAGACAAAAAAACGAATTAAAAGTGTTGCTAAGCAACACTTTTAATTCATTTTTTGTCTCTGTAGATTTCTGCACCGACATTTACCGACACTTCAGAGTAAAACTTGTCCCACACCATATGGTTCGAGTCTCGGCTAACAAGTGTCGGTAAATGTCGGTGAAGGAATCTCTAGATAGAACTCTCCCCTGTATTTTAATTTTTATATTTTTTAATTTTATTTCTTTTCATTTTTTCTACTTAGTATAAGAAGAAATGTTTAATTTCTTTAACAAAGAAATATGATTCTCTTTTTGGTATTCTAGGAGAAAATTTTCGATTCAAATAATAAAACAAAATAATTCCTTTGATAAGAAACATCCGTCAATATATAAGTTTTCTTTTCTGCTTCCATTTCCCTACTGAATCTTTCCCATAATCTTCCATTCTTTCTCGCCTTGATTTATCAATTTCAGAAGGGAAAGAATCGTTTCCCACGATATCTTTTTCAATTTACACTGATTTATACCTAGATGATAAATAACTATTTTTTTACCTTGATTCACATAATCGCAAAGAAGGGAATTTTCACAGCTATTCTTGCGAATGTTTTTTTATTCAAAAAATTATGAATTACTGAAAGTAATACTAAGACGAAATAAAATAGTTACAAGGAACAAAACTTATCTGATTTTTGGGTAAAAATTCCCTGCAACAAATTTTTTTTTTGTAGACGAGGGCGCCACTGTTTTTTATTGTTTAAAAATACCTGCAACAAAATTTCTACCACCTTTTTTCTATGGCTAAATAAAATTCTAAAAGAAAAGAAAAATTACCAAATGGAAAAAAATTTTTTTTTGAATATATTGTTGAGTATCTTATATTTTTTAAGTAGATTAAAAAAAAGGCTTATAAATAATGAAAATTTGTAGATTTTTCTTCTACTTTAATTATATATTAACTATGTAATAATTATATATTATCAATATTAATATATTACTAATCAACTTTTTCCTCTTTTGAATTTCGCGCCAACAAATTCTTGAAATTGTCGCCCAGATGGCATGAGAGTTCTCTCACAAGCGGAATTTAACCTTTTTATTTTAAACAGACACAAACTTTTTTAAAAAATAATTATAAAATCCTATAAATGTTTATTTATACGTTGGTCATAAAGGTAAATAATCAATTAATTAACTTTACATTAATGTCCATTAATTAAAATAATTTCTTATTATTTCCGAACTAATACAAATATTTGAATTTCAATTATCTTTATAAATAATAAAAAATCTTCTCCGAAATTCAATTATCTTCAAAATATTTAATTAAATTCTTGGCAAAATTTCAATTACTTTTAATATCTACTACTTTGATAAAATTTTCCAAAACAATTCAATTATTTAAACAAATAATAAATTTTTGTATCAGAATTCAATTATTTAAAAAAATTTGAATAAAATTCTATCTATTATTTTCATAAATAATAAAAATTTTCTCGAGAATTCAATTATTTAAAAAAATTATAATAAATAAATTGATCATAGAATACAATTATTTTCGTAAAATATAACATTCTTTCTAGGAATATAATTATTGTAAAAAATGTTTATAAAAATCTTCGAAATAATTCAATTGTCTTCGTAAAAAATCAAATTATTCAAAGCAATTCAATTATTTAAGATATTTTAATAAAATTCTTCCCAAAAATTCAATTATTTAAACAAAATTTTAATAAAAATGTCACAGAAATTTAATTATTTTCAAAAAGTTTTGAAAAATTCTAAAAAAAATAAATTACTTGAAAAATTTTGAATAAAATTCTTCACAAGAAATTAATTATTATTATAAATAATAATATTATTCTCCGGAATTCAATAATATTTATAAATAAAATTTTTCACAGGAATTCAATTATTTTAAAAAATTTTAATAAAATTCTTCATAAAAATTTAATTTTAAGAAATATTCAATTATTTAATAAATTATTTATTTTTCTATTTAAATAATTGAATTCTCGACAAATTTTCAAAATGAAAATTGATAAAAAAATTAATTTTACTTGAAATTTTAAATTATAATTAAATATTGAAAGTATAGGTGTTATTGGGTAAATTTTTAGAAATAATTTGATTTTGAAAAGTGTTCGAATTAAAATCTTTGAAAATTTGAATTTATAGTTACAATATTCTTATGATATAAAATAATGATTTTATCACTCTTTCATCTTCAATTTATTATAAAATATGAAGAAATCGATGACTCGGAGTTCATGTTTTTTTAATAATATTCTCATAAGTTATGGAATTTCACAAGCTTTGAATTTGAAAATCTTAATTCCTATAGAAAACTAATAATGATTAAATATTTATTTAAAAAAGAAGTTATTAATGGTTTCGAATAATTTTACTTTAGAAGAAATTTGAAAATAAATGTAATAGAAATTTTTTTTTGAGTATCTAATAATTTTTGGAGTAAATCAGAATATTCTTTAGTATCAGGGAAAAAAGTCAAAATCTTGTCTGGAAATCAGGGAGAAACAAAATTAAATTTTTTTTTTGGCAAACCTGTAAAAGTTCCGTCCGGATTTCATATCGAGTACTCACAAAAACTTTTTTTTTTTTGCATTTTATTAATGATAAAAAAAGTTTTTGAGAGTAAAATAAAATGGTGGTTTAATTTCTCCACTTGAGAACGCCAAGGTCACCACCAGGTGACGGGAAAAATTCCAAGAAGGGGCCAAACTGCCATCTGACGGTGACCTTGGCGTTCGCAGGTGGGGAGTAGCATCTCCATTTTGAATTTTAAGTTTTTCGTTAATATTCCTAATTCAATAATTATTTTATCATTTTATTTACGCTATTTGTATTTAATACTGCTTATTATAATTATTAAATTGTAATCAGACATTGAAAAAGAAAAAGAACTACCGAATATATTGGAAAGAAAGACTCCCGAATGGAGTGCTAAGAAGAAAGGAAACAAAAAAGAGAGCAAGAAGAAGAAAGAGAAGAAGAAGGAGAAGGAGAAAAAGTGGAAAAAGTTTCTAGAAGTTGATGCAAAAAAAAAAAAGTTAGAAACTTCTGATCTCACTCTTCCCGCTTTAAAGATTGAGAGCGATCCATCTCTCGTGTGCATCGAGAGATCCTCAATGTAAGAAGGTCGACAGGTGAATGTCATAGTGACAAGAAACGAGAAGAAGGGACACATTTATTGGAAAAGTTGGGAAAAACATTTATATATATACAACAACTACCTATATTCAAGATCCGTAGTCGCTTGAAATGAAATGAGAGGATATATTTGAATGAGTGATTGGTCATGATTAGATTCTTAAGCGCACCGGCAGTTTTGCCCAGTTAGAAATCTTTTCCAACTCGACCATTTAGAGCAGCCTACATCTCAGTTTCTAGTCACTTGGCTTGAAATTTATGGCGCTGACTATGACAGATAGAAAGGGGTTGCCCTCACGATAAACTATATATATATAGTGTACATGTACATTTCAAGCGTGTCGCATGACGTTACGACTTCAACAGATTGGTACCACTCCCGCAGGTCATGAGCTATTATCTTGCTTTTGCTATTAAATGAAATTACGATTTCCGGTTACTTGTGTCACTTGCTCAAATTGAGACGTTAAGTTCTTTCCCGAGGCGTATTTTACTCTCTTAATCTCACTATTGTAATAATAGAAAACAAGGAAATTAACTACTTTTCTTTTTTCTTGACATTCTTTTCGATAAAGGGTACAAAAAAATTTTTTTTAATTAAATTACGTAAAAATTTTAAGACTCAATTATTAACTATAATAATCTTCGTATTTCATTCTATCTTTCATTCTGTCTATCCACACTTTGAAGTTAGTTTTTGTGTATGCTTTTTTTTTCTTTAAAAAATATTGTTTGACAGATCGAAAAAATGCAGGTATTTTTTCATGATTTCTAATAAAAGAATATTTGAAATTAGAAAATATAAAAAAAATTACGATTAACAAATCAATTTTGTTTATTATATGCCTTTTTCTGGCTGGGATACAGTTTTTCTAGAACTTATTTTCTAAAAATTTTTTTTTCTAATAAAGGTGAATTTCTAAAAATCTTTATTCTAATAAAAGTGATTTTCTAATTTTGCTTTCTTCTAATAAAGGTAATTTTCTAAAAATTTCTTTTTCTAATGAAGGTAATTTTCAAAATTTTCTTTTTCTAACAATATTCAATTTCTGTAATGACGATTAATAGGTATATGATTAAAATATAAAATTTACGAAAATTTTTTCATTCTTGAAATAAAAGTACTTGAGATTTCGTTCAAAAATTTATAATAAAAAATATAAATTATGCAGATTTTTTAACAAAAATTTAAAGATAATCTAGTAAAAAATCATATAATTAACAAATATAAATTATAGGGATTTATTTCCTAAAGATATTTAAAATTTTCTAAAAAAAATGTTTTATAAATATATTAATTTTTGAAATTTTGGTATAAAAATTATGTAAATTATTATTTTTTTTTCAAAGAAGAACAGAATTTTGTTAACAAATTGTGATAACAAATAGTAATTTTTATAAGAATTTTTCTTCTTTTTCAAAAAGAAACTTATAATTATGAAAAAAGAATTGTGATTGAAAACAGAAAATATGCAAAATAGTTTCTATTTCTTAATCTTAATTTTTTTTAAATTTCCTAACTTTAATCAAAATTATGGAATTTTACGAATTTTAGGAAAATAAACATTAGAAATCATAACTTTTTAGAAAAACTTTTTTTAGAAATCAAAACTTGTTAGAAAATTTTTTTTTAGAAAACAGATTTCATTAGAAATTCTATTTTTTAGACAAAAAGGATTAGAAAATATTTTTTTAGAAAATGTGACACCCTACCCCTTTTCCTATAAAAAATTTCGTTTAACTAATCTAAATTATGCAAACTTTTACCCTTTATATTTATAAAAAATATGAGAAAATTCTTAATTGTTAAAAAGTTATAATTAAGAAATAGGAAATATATCCATTTTATAAATAATTTATATTTCTCAATAACAATATTGTTCAGAAACTCATTCTTTTTTTTGGCAAAGAAACATCATTTATTCTATTTGTCAATTACAAATTTTAATTGAAAATGAAATTGAAATTTTTTAAATTTTTAGAAAATAAAGGAAACAATTTTACTCAAAAAAATGTTCTGTTATTTACGAATTTCTTTAATTGTAAAATTATTTGAAAACATCAATAACATTTTTTTTAATAAATATTTAAATATTATTTTTCCGTAGGAATTAAAATTTTTCAAAACATTCAAATTCAAATCTTTTTAAATTCAATAATTTATAAGAATATTTTTATAAAACATGAAGATAGCGATTGCTCCGAGTCGAAGACTCGGAGTGATCGATTTCTTCATGTTTTATAATAAATTAAAGATGACCGAGTGATAAAATCATTTTTTTTATTTTATAAGAATATTATTACAGTAACTTTTTCTAAAATTATTTTTTCAAATCAATTATTATTTTCTACAATTTTTAATTACTTTTTATGAAAATAATTGAATTCCTTTGAAAAAAATTTATTATTTATAAAAATAATTGAATTATTGCAAAGGAATTTATAAAAAAATTTGTAAATAATTGAATTCCTGAGAAATTTTTATTACTTATGAAAATAATTAAATGTTTGCGTACTATTTTTGGGAATTTGAAATTGATTTAAAAATAATTGAACTTTGGAGAAGAATTTTGTTATTTATAAAGATAATTGGGATTTTGACGAGAATTTTTTTTAAATTTGAAAGATAATTGAATTTTATGAGAAGAATTTTATCAGTTTTGAAAATAATTGAATTATTGCAATTATTTGTAATTTTTACAAAATTCGATTTTTTTAGTATTTTGAACAGAAATTTGAATTACAAATTTATAAATTCTATTATTTGTAAAATTGCTAATTAGACAATTATTTTATTATTATTATAAATTGAAATAAAATTATCAAAAACTTGACTTGAAGGAATTGATTGAAAAATTAAAAGAAATCTAAATAAATAAAGTATAAACAAAATAATTTATTTCTAAATATATATAAATAAAAATAAAATTAGAAATAAACTTGAATCGGAAAAATTTATTAAAAATTTTTAAAAAATAAACAAAATAGATAAAATATAAGTAAAGATAGAATTTTTAAACAAAGTTGATTGGGAAAAATAGATTGAAAGAGATATAAGAAATTTAAAGAAGTTAAATAAATAAAATGTATAAAAAATAAAATAAATAAAGAAAAATAAAATTATAAAAAATGATTGACTAAATGAAATTGAGTAACTCAATTAAATTTACTTAAAGCTGTAAAAAAAGTGTCGTGAATATTATATATTCCCTTTTAAGACGTTCAATAAATAACTTTAGTACGTCATTTGAAAGAAAAAATATAATCTACAACGAATTACAGTTTTAAGTCTAAATTATACAGTAATTAGAAAATAATATTCCGTTAGGTAATCAGCATAATTTTGATGGTCCAAAATTGCTTTAAATTTACTTTCAATAAAAGTCTGCATACTGGTGTGTAATAAAAAAAATAAGGAATTTATACGACTTTCAAAGAGTTGATAATTTCTTTTACTCTTTAAAATCTTCTTTTTTTAATATTTATTCTTTGAAATTAAAATTTTTTGGCCATAAAAACTTTAAATGTATTAAATGTATAAAATAAATAAATTAAAAGCAAGGAATTTTGTTCAAAAATTGAATTAGTGAATTACTGAAATTAAACTCTGAGCGTCAGTAAAATCTGACTGATTTTCAGTAAATTTAGTCTCACGATTTCAAGTAGTTGAAATTAATTGTCCGATTAAAAATGAGGTGAAAATTTTAGTTTATTTTTTAATCTTCGAAATGGTAAAAGTAAAAAAGGAATTTAAAAATATTCAAATGTTTTTAATATTGACTTTCAAAGCTATTTCACAAATTGAAATCTTGAAAGCAATAAATCAGTGAAAATTATTCGAAGTGATATAGTTATTGATTACTATGATTTTTTACTAGGAAAGTTCGACAAACAATCAGAGGAAAGGTCACTTCAATTTCATTATTTCATTTTTGAAGAAACAAATTAAATTTTTAATTCGTTTATAATAATTTGCTTATTTTTGTTATTTACAAAATAAATTTTACTTCTATCGATGGAAAAATAAGGAAAAAATTTATTATTTCAAATATAGTAAAATTAACCACGGAAATAGTAAAAAGTACTTTTAAAAATGTTCAATGATTTCACGCAGGTTTTACTTTATAAGTAGTAAAAATCAGGTTTTTTATTATTGTAGTTATTATAATTATTTAATTATATAAATTTTATTTATTTAATTAATTAATTTACTCACTGGTACAAAAATCCAGTCCATTCTCTTCTTGATTATGAGAAAAAATTTCCCCGCCATCTGTTGGATAGTTACAAAAAATATTGGCGCGAAATTCAAATTCAATGAAAACAATACAACATAAAGAGTTCGAAAATACACGAATTTTATAAAAAAATATCAATAAATTGAATTTCTAACAGGTATTCATGAGACGACGATTAAATTTTTTAAAATATTACTCATTATTTAATAATCAATAATTTTCATACATTTGTCAGACTCCTATAAAGAAACTATCAGGTGACTCGAAAAACTGGAAACAATTTTGCCGGTAGCGAAACCATTGATAAATCGTTTTGTAGACTTGTTTTTAGCTATTTTGCATAAATACGATGGGCATTAATACAGTAAGTTACGCCTTGAGCGTCTCTTTATTATACTTATCGTGAGATATATCTTTATCGATTGTATATCAAAGAAATCATTCTCTTCCGGGGGGGTTAATGTTTATTCCTATCGATTACACACTGATCGCCGATTAGAAATTAATTGCTGTTACATTGCAGAATTAACTTGAAAATTTAGGGGAAACTTATTATTTGTATTTTTTATTATTATTTAATAGTTTTTTTTTTAAATTTTTTTATATTTATTTATTATTGTTCATTATGACTATTATTTTATGTTTTTTTATTCTCTTTTATTCTTGTATGCTATTGCTCATTATTGCTTTTTTTAATATTATTTATTTACTATTTTTATATTTTTATTTTCTTGTTTATTTTTTGTATTTTTTATTATTAATTTTTCTTTTTAATTTTTTTCATTCTTATTTATTATTGCTTACAATTAATATTACTAGCAAAAGTTACGCGCGCCAAACGTGATATTCAATTTCTTATTGTTATGCAAATTACAAAATTTTTTATTTTCAAATATAAATTTTGAAATAGTTACATAATCAAAATTTTTTAAATTCACTTATTAAATACAATATAAATTATTATTGATTATATTTTCGAAAATTTTATTATAATTCTTCGCAAGAATTAAATTATTTTTATATAAATAATATTCTTCGGATGAATTCAATTATTTTTATAAATAGTAAAATTTTTTGCAGAAATTCAATTATTTCTAACAAAATTTTAATAAAATTTAACAAAAAAATTGAATTATTTTCTAAAATTTTAATAAATCCTTCTAAACAATTCAATTATTTTTAACAAAATTTTAATAAAATTGCACAAAAGAATTCAATTATTTTCTAAAATTTTAATAAATTCTTCAAAACAATTCAATTATTTTTATAAATAGTAAAGTTCTTCGCAAGGATTCAATTATTTTCAAAACAATTTTAATTGAATTCCTTGGAAAAATTCAAATACTTTTAAATATTTCCATAAAATTCAGTTCTTTCCTACAATTCTTAATATATTCTTGAAAACAAATTAAACTACTTTTATAAATACTTAAATTCTTTGAAGGAATTCAATTATTTTTAATAAAATTTTAATAAAATGACACGAAAGAATTAAATTATATTCAAAAATTTTTATAAAATTTCATTTAATTTTTAAAAAATAATAAAATTCTTTACAGAAATTCAATTATTTTCAAAAAATAATAAAATTCTTTACAGAAATTCAATTATTTTCAAAAAATTATAAAATTCTTTACAGAAATTCAATTATTTTGAAAAAAATAATAAAATTCTTTAGAGAAATTCAATTATTTTCAAAAAATAATAAAATCTTTAGAGAAATTTAATTATTTTTGAAATTTCAAAAATTTCTATAAAATTTAATTTAATTAAAAAAAAAAAATAAAATTCTTTACAGAAATTCAATTATTTTTAAAAAATAATAAAATTCTTCACACAAATTCAATTATTTTCAAAAAATAATAAAACTCTTTAGATAAATTCAATTATTTTCGAAACAACTTCAATTAAATTTCTGGAAAGAATTTAATTATTTTCAAATATTTCTATAAAATTCTTCAAAACAATTGAATTATTTCCGAAAATTTTAATAAATTCTTTAAAACATTTTAATTATTTTTATAAATAGTAAAATTCCTCGCAAGAATTAAATTAATTTTTAAAAAATAAAATTCTTCTTCTCATGAATTCAATTATTTTTAATACAATTTAAATAAAATTGTTTTTCATAAAATTCAATTGGTTTCAAAATTTTCAATTAAAATTATTATAGAAACTCCATCATTTAAAACAAATTCAAAGAAATAATTTCATATTTAATTGGAATTTTTAAAAATATTAATAAGTATTTTAATAAAGTATTTTTCTAAATAGTAAAATTTTTCAAAGAAATTCAATTATTATCAAATTTTTAATAAAATTTTTACAACAATTCTATGATTAATTACCGGAATAGAACGATTATTAATATAGGTAGATTTTTTATTCTTGTTTAAATTATTTTCTATTATTGTTTTATCTTCTTATTCTTTTTTATTCTTATGTATTATTGTTTATTTTATTTATTATTTTTTTTATTGTTTATTATTCTTTACTCTTTTTTTATTTTTTTTTGTTCTGGTTCATTTTTGTTTATTACATTTTATTTTTTTTTATTTTTCATTACTTTTTACTTTTTTTTTTCTTTTATTTTTGTTCATTATTTTTTATTATTGTTTATTTCATTTCTTATTTTTTTCTTATTGTTTATTATTCTTTACTCTTATATTTTTTTTGTTCTGGTTCATTTTTTTTATTACATTCATTATTTTTTGTTATTGTTTATTATTTTTTACTCTTTTTATTTTCTTTTATTCTTGTTCATTATTTTTTATTATTGTTTATTATTTTCTATTATTGTTTTATCTTCTTATTCTTTTTTTATTTTTGTGTATTATTGTTTATTTCATTTATTATTTTTCTTATTATTTATTATTTTTTACCCTTTTTATTTTTTTTGTTCTGGTTCATTTTTGTTTATTACATTAATTATTTTTTGTTATTGTTTATTATTGTTTAATTTTCTTATTTTTTTATTATTCTTTATTAATATTTTTTATAACTTTTTATTATTATTCATTATTTTTTAATATTTCTTATTATTTTGTATTATTATTGTTTTTATTTTCTTATCTAATTAACAATTTTCCATGAAATTATTTATTTTAATTGCATTTTTATTTAGAGCATTTAGAGAAATTAAAATCCCTGTATCTCGTATTTTGATCAAGTGGGGTTGATGTGTACAAAAAGATAAGATAAGACAGTGTTAATTTTCTTTTTTTTTTTTTAATGCAATTTTTCACAGCAGCATCAGAATTGTCATGTGGCGTTGAACTTGATCACGATCGCAATCGTTCACTACGGGGGTAAAAGTGACCCACTTACGCACATCACGTCTCTCTCAACAATATGAAAGCAACTTACTTGTTTTACACCAAAAAAATTATTATTTTTCTTAAATAATTCACTCGAGAAACTAATTTTAAAATTAACAACTTATTGAATAGAAATTTATTTACTTTTTCTGCAGATATCAAATTGAGACAAAAAACGAATCAAAAGCGTTGCTTTGCAACATTTTTGATTTTTTTTTTTGTCTCAACTTGATATCTGCAGGAAAAGTGTGATTCGAAATGATACTTGAAGTTAATTGAACTAAAGTGAATTGTATTCAATTAATTAACTAATTTCAACTTGAAGGAAATTAAACAAAAATATTCGCTTCAATTAACTAATTTCAACTTATTAAATTAACTAATTTCAACAAATTAAACAAAAATTTACGCAACTAAATAAAACAAATTCAACAGCAACAAGAAAAAAAGGAGGAAAGGAAAATTTTTTAAAAAGTGAATTAATTTATAATTCCAAGGGAACTTTCGATAGAAGTCAATCACTCTTGATATACAGACGTGATCGCGTGGTCATTAAAAGTAATTCATCGATTCTTGATTCACCTAGAGTCTCTAGAGAGCAGGAGAAAATACAAGCGTCTAGCCCGCATGTAGGTATACACAACATCACATCTCCCTTTTCACTTGGCAAAGACATTCGAGTCACTCGCAAAGTGTTTTTAAAGACGTTCCTGTTAATTATTCACTTTATAGTGAATAATTTATTTTGTCTTTTTTTTATAGAGCACACTATAAATCTCTACATCTTGTTTATATTATATTAAATACTCCTTTCATCGTGACAATCAATCTCAAGCTCATTTTTCTCATTAAAAAAAAAAAAAATAAAGAAAAGAAAAGATTTCTTATCAATTTTTCATCTAATTGAAGAGAGGACAATCTTCATTTTATTTAATAATTACAGATTCAAAACAAATTATTCAAACAGATAACGAGAAAATTTTTCATTCATATTATAGTAGTCATCATCAATGATTTTAATTAGCAAGACTATTAACTTCTTTATTTTATAGTTTAATCGTAAAATTTCCATCCTATTCCTTCAGAGTGATTTACGAGGCAATTAACGAGATGTCAAAAAGCATGTTTTACAAATTTAGTTGTCAGAAATTGTTTCATGTGACACAATAACTAAACCAGTATGGCTTATCAATTAATTAATTGATTCATTTATATCTCGAGTTTATTATTTTTCATAAAATTTGTGAAAAGAATGATACTTATGGTACAATTTTTTTTGTTATTGTTATTTTTATTATTGTAATTCATATCATTACAATTATTACAATTAATATTATTATTATTATTATTATTATTATTATTATTATTATTATTATTATTATTATTATTATTATTATTATTATTATTATTATTATTATTATTATTATTATTATTATTATTATTATTATTATTACTATTGTTGTTCGATAGAAGGTATATTTATTTATCCACTTATTGTATTTTATTTATAATTATTTTATTAAATTCTATTTTATATTTTCTATTATATATTTTCCTTTTATTATAATTATAATTTATTTATTATTTTAATTTATAGTATTATTCATTTCACAACTGAAAGAAAACATTCTTCCATCACCACCATTTTTTCCCTTTTTTCCAAAACAAAATTAATATCTGGTAAAAAAATGATTTGTGGAATTTTTTTTATTTAAAAAAAAACTTTGGAATTTAGTTGCAAATAATTGTAATTGAGAAATAGAAAAAGTGCAAAATTTTTTCATTTTTTCCGAAAAGAGACAGAATTTTGTTAACAGATTGTAATTAGAAATATGAATTCTGCAAAATTTTTTTTTCTTTTTCTAAAAGAAATACTCATACTTTCTTTTTAGAAGAGAAGAAAATAAACCTTCATAATTTCGATTTGTGAAACAAATAAGTTTTTTAAAGAAAAAAAAAAATGAAAAAAAATTGCATGATTTCCATTTGTCAACTACAATTTTTCTTAAAAAATGCTAATTTTTCTTTTTTGAAAAAAAAGGAAAAAACTTTGCATAATTTCTCTTTCTCAATGACAACTTCTTAACAATATTCCAAGCTTTCTTTAAATTTTTAAATTTCTATTTTACGAATGTTTATTATTTGTACCTCATTTCTTTATTTATTTATAAATCAAGATCCGCAGACTTGAAACTTACAATGACAACGGAATTTAAAATTTTAAATTTCGCGCCTAAAGTTCACCAAATTGTTGCCTAGATGGCATGAAAATTCTCTCATAAACGAAATGAAATGAATAGAAATTGTCATTTAATTTTATTTCCAATAAATTTAAAAATTTGTAATTCAAATTTTTGTTGAAAACACTAAAAAAATCGAATTTTGGAAAAATTACAAATAATTGCAGAAATTCAATTATTTTCAAGAGTGATAAAATTCTTCTCGTAAAATTCAATTATCTTTAAAAAAAATTCTCGTTCAAATCCCAATTATCTTTATAAATAACAAAATTCTTTCCCAAAGTTCAATTATTTTCAAATCAATTTAAAATTCCCAAAAATAGTACGTAAACATTCAATTATTTTCATAAATTAAAAAAATTTCTCAGGAATTCAATTATTTACAAATTTTTTATAAATTCCTTCGCGATAATTCAATTATTTTTATAAATAATAAAACTTTTTCAATTATTTTCATAAAAAATAATTTAAAAATTCTAGAAAATAATAATTGATTTGAAAAAATAATTTTGAAAAAGTTGCTGTAATAATATTCTTATAATAAAAAAAAATGATATTATCACTCGGTCATCTTTAATTTATTATAAAACATGAAGAAATCGATCACTCCGAGTCTTCGACCCGGAACAATCGCTATCTTCATGTTTTATAAAAATATTCTTATAAATTATTGAATTTAAAAAGATTTGAATTTGAATGTTTTGAAAAATTTTAATTCCTACGGAAAAATAATATTTAAATATTTATTTAAAAAAATGTTATTGATGTTTTCAAATAATTTTACAATTAAAGAAATTCGTAAATAACAGAACATTTTTTTGAGTCAAATTGTTTCCTTTATTTTCTAAAAATTTAAAAAGTTTCAATTTCATTTTCAATTAAAATTTGTATTTGACAAGTAGAATAAATGATGTTTCTTTGCCAAAAGAAAAGAATGAGTTTCTGAACAATATTGTTATTGAGAAATATAAATTATGCCATAAAATATTTTCTATTTCTTAATTATTAATTTTTTAACAATTAACAATTTTCTATTTTTTATAAATAAACAAGAGAAAAATTTGCATAATTTAGATCAGTGAAACGAAATTTTTTATAGAAAGAAGCATATAAAAGAATGGGTATATTTTTTATTTGTGAATTATAATTTTTTTTTTATTTTCTAATTTCAAATGTTTTTTTATTATATAACTCATGAAAAAATACCTGCATTTTTTCGATCTGTCAAACAATGTTTTTTAAAGAAAAAAAACAAAAGCATGCACAAAAACTAACTTTAAAGTGCGGACAGACAGAATGAAAGACGAAGATTATTATAGTTAATTATTTATTATTATTATTATTATTATTATTATTTATATTATTTATTATTTCATTATTACAGTTATTGTCTAGAATAGAAAAAAAATCTATTTCACACTGTAGTATAAAAGAAAATTTGTTAATTAAAAAAAGTAATGAATTTGACCATGTAATAAATTATACAAAATTACCGCAGCAAGTCCTTTAAATAGGATCGTTATTATGTTGCTTAATAAGCATATCAAAAATCACTTAACTCCCTATTTCAAAGCATTCAATCGGTCAAAGTGATAACCACTGGAAATATAGCTCTAGGTAGAAATTTCACGCAAGTTAAAAGACCGGTTTATGAATTTTGTCCTCATTTATAAATAGTTAATAATATTCGAGTTCATAGAGGCACGAATGATAATTTCATATTTTTAGCGCACATTACTTAATTAATAAAACCACTATTATAGTAAATATTTTTCAAGTTTTATATACACAGGTATTATATACATATATTTATATAAGTAAATAAATAAATAAATAAAGATATATGTATGTACAACAATAAAATATAAAATTACATACAATTATATAATAATTACATAAAATTATGTAAATTAAAGTGTCGTATAATTAATTTTTTTTACAAACAACCTAAAGAGAATCATTAATGAAGATAATGAACTTTTCTAACAAACTCGTAAGAAACTTAAAGGATAAGAATTAGCATTTGAAGATTGCAGGTTACACTTATCAGATTTATTCGGGTTTGGAGGCGTGTGAACAAATCGAGAACTGATCTACTTAACGGTTTTAAACATTTTTGTCTTCCTACTGTTTTTTCTTACTTCCATTCCTTTTTTTCTCTTTTTTTGTTGAAGAAAAAACGTGATCGGGTCGAAATGCGGAACCGAGTAATAGATTCTGTGAGATTTTCGCTAAAAACCATTAAAAAGTCCTCTTAATGTGAAGCATACAACGGCACTAAATTGACTGTAAATTTCAATTCATCCTTTTTTTATTTCTCAACACTATACAATTGTTACGAAATTTCCTACATAAAAACCTTTAAGAAACGGTCTTTTAAATGGATGAAAAAGAAAAGAATGGGTAATCTGTTTGATAATCGAGAAAATTGATAAAAAAGAAAAAAAGATTTATAAAGAGTATTGAGATAGTTTTTAAAAGCATTAAAAAAAATTATGTGAATTATTTATTATTGAATTTGAATTAATTATTTGTTACTTAATTTGAATTATTTGCAAATATTGTTAAATAAAGAAGTGAATTGATAGAGAAATGCTAAAAGCAATTATTTAATTAAACAATTCCACTGAAATTAAGAAATTAATTTTAGAAATTTAATAATTAAAAGACAAAAATTAGAGAAAAATAAAAATTCCTTATTGATAAAATCAACACAATGCAGAATTATTAATAGAAAAAAAAGATTAAAATCACAAACTAATAAAATCAATAAATCCAAAAATAAATAGTGCAAAGTATTCATTCGGCTAATAAATCAATAATGATAAATTAAGAAATTGACGATCTGATATATTTTAATCAATAAAATCAAAAGAAAGCGAGAGGTCGAATGTGCAAGAAAATTATGAATAGATTAAAAGAAGCGTCAAGTCATTGTGCGATCGATAATGATGACTGACTTTCTCTTATCAGAGAAAATCATGATTAGAATAAATATACACACATCTCTGTATATATAAAGGAGAGGCTTGTCTCTTCAATCACGTAATTAGATTTGCGACGGGTTGCGATATATCGCGCATATAATGGTAATTGACAAAGAATCGATTAATTACGAGAAACTAATCACTTTGATTCGTGATTTTTCAATTTAAAAATCAGAATTGCATCTTGTGCATTGACATAAACGAGAGCAATTTTTTTTTCTATCGCAATTACTGGCGATTTTTTCATACAAATAAAAAACAAGGATAATTACAAATTTTCCAGATTTGATAAAATTAAAGAAATTAAAACAATTAAAAATATATAAACAAAAAAGAATTTTTCAAATTTAAAAAATACTAACATAAAAAAATGGAAAAAAATGATTAATAATTGACAAAAAAAATTCAGCCTGAAAATATAAATAAAAGAAAATAAAAAAATTAAAAATTATTAAATAATAATTGCAAATTTTTTAAATTTTAAAAATACCAACTTAAAAAAAATCTTCTCTAAAAATAGAGAAGAAAATGATTAATGATAAAAAGTCGAGCATAAAGAATAAGTAAATAACTTTATGAACCATTTTCGGACAAATTGCTGATAAAAAAAAATTCTTCTTTAAATCGATTATTTTTAATAATTTTCGAAAAAGTTCTTTGACAATTTTCAAATGCATTTGTTTACAATATTCAATTATTTTCATAAATAATACAATGAATTCTTTAAAGGATTTCAATTATTTAAAAAAAAATTAATAAAAATTCGTTGCAAGAATTGAACTATTTTCTTAAATAATCAAATTCTTCACAGGACTTCAATTTTACTTTTAAAAAATTGTGATAAAAATTCTTTACAAGAATTCAATTATTTTTCTAAATGATAAAACTCTTTACGGGATTTCAATTATTTTTAATAGGAATTTTAAGTAAATTCTTCGAAAAATATAATTATTTTAAAAAATATTCAAAATTCAATTATTTTTAAAAATTTATGTTATAATGCTTTTAATATTAAATTATTATGTACAATTTCAACTAAAATTCGTTTTTAAATCAATTTTTCCTAGAAAATTCTACGAGAATTCAATTATTTAAATAAAAAAATAAATAATTTATCTAATAATTGAATGTTTCTTTATATAAAATTCAATTTCCATAAAGAAGTTTATGAACAAATTTTTAAATAATTGAATTCTTTCGACGAATTTTAATAAAATTTTTAAGTATAATTACATTTTTCGAAAAATTTGATTAAAATTGTAAAATAATTGAAATTCTGCGATGAAATTTACACTTTTATTATTTGTGAAAATAATTGAATCCCTTAGAAGAATTTTATTATTTTTGAACAATATTTAATTTTTGGAAAGAATATTGTTACTTCTAAAAATAATTTAAATTCTATAAATAATTTTTACTTAACTTTTCCTAGAATTAAATTCTTTTTTTGTGTTTTTAACTAAAATTCTGCTGTAGATGCATTATTTTTAATAATTTTTGAAAAAGTTCTTTGAGAATTTTCAAATTCATTTGTTTGCAATTCAATTTTACAAAATTTCAATTACTCGTAAATTCTTCAATTAAATATATATTAGAAAATAAAAACTATTCAAATAATTAAAAAAAAAATTAATTCCACAGAAATGTTAGTTAAAAATATGAAAAATTCAGATTTTAATTTGAAACCTTTTCAAAATTCATATTTTCAAAGATTTTAATTTGAAACCCTTACAAAATTCAATTATTTTCAGAAATTTTGCGCTTTGCTTTTAATATTCAATTTTAATCTAAAGTTTAACTGAATTTAACTGAAATACATTTTTAAATCAATTTATATTAGAAAATTCTACTAGAATTCAATTATTTAAATACAAAAATAAATCATTAATTGAATTCTTTTGACGAATTTTAATAAATTTTTAAGAATAATTATTTTTTTTGAGGAATTTAATTAAAATTGTATTAAAAAATAATTGAAATTTATTTTGCAATGAGTTTTATTATTCATCATAAAAATAATTGAATTCCTAAAAAGAATTTTATTATTTACAAAAATATAATTGAATCTCTGTAAAAATTTTATTATTTTTGAAAATAATTGAATGATTGCGAAGAAATTTATAAAAAAAATTTGTAAATAATTGAATTCCTGTAAAATTTTTATTATTTTATATGAAAATAAATAATTTTTCGCACAGAATTTTATTACTTTTGAAAATAATTCAATTTTTTGCAATGATTTGTAATTTCTCTAAAATTCTCCAAATTATATCGTATACAATTTACGAACTTTTCGTCTTTTCTCAATCAAATTACGGACTTTATGGAACTTTTTTTTTAAAAACTGACTTTTACGGACTTCAAGCAAATTTACGGACCTAGTTCTAGCCCTAAGAGAGAGAAAAAATTAATTATAATTGACACAAAATCGTGCATTTTAAAAATAAATAAAATTTAAAAATTAAAATGAAAATTGCGATGAAAAGTTATTACAAATTTAAAAAATTGTTTAAATAACAATTTACAACCAATAACAGAAATAATTGATAATAAATTATCACCAAATTTAGCATAAAAAATGAGTAGAATAAAATTAAAAAAAATATTAAAAATAAGTAAATAAAAAAAAAAGAAAATGAAAAATAAAAATAAAAATTACAAGTCAAAATTAAACTTTCTACAATAAGCGTGATAAAAATGATATTCCCCTTGATGAATAATAATAACGCACGAGAGATCAATTTTCTTCTAAAACGATCTTTATCTGACGGAAAATATTTATTTTGCTATTGCTCTCATCGTGAATAATTGCGTAGGTTACAGAGAAAACATCTTATTAGAAAACAATGGATCTATCTATAGATCGAAATTCAGATTTAATCAATTCATCGAGTATGAGTGTGTGCGTGTAGGTTATACTACCTATGGGGAGTTATAATTTCATCATTTCAGAGGCAGGGATGTATTTCAAAACTTTCTCTTTAGAGGATGGAGTTACCTAGCGAATTAAATTTGTTTTTATTGAAAAGGAGGCGAAACCTAGAAAGTTTTGCGATGGGTCCTCTCTCATGGTGATATCAAATGTAACCCTGTCCATTGATCTTTCCAAGTTAACGATATATGTATGTACGCGATACTTGATTAATTTCCCCTTTGGATTGGCTAATTTAATATTTCCCGGAAATTAGCCGTTCACAGTTCATTTCATTTTCATATCGAATAGAGTGACTCATATATGCTCGGATCAGAGTTTTAGAGTCAGGATTAATATAATCTCTAATTTATAAATTTATATTAATAATAAATAATAATACGAAGGTAGATCAGTGAGAATTATCCAAATAGAACAATATTCGAGGAGAATATTATGTACTGGGAAAAAAATTTATTTCATTCAATTAATTCAAATTGTTTTTGAAAAATATTTACTTTTGTTCAGCTAATTTTTATTTGGATCTAAAAAAGTATATTTTATTCAAATAACATAAATTATATTGATTTGAAATAAATAAATAAATAAAATAAGAATAATAAATAAATAATTTAATAATTTAATAAAATTATTAATTTAACAACGAATTTGATAAATGAATTTATTTAAACGCAAATAAGTTCACAATTTTTTTAATGATATCAAATTGAGACAAAAAAAATCCTTAGAAAAATTGTGAACTTATTTAAATTTAAACTGATCATTTATTTATTTCACTCAATTATTTAAGCTATTGGTACAAATAAAAATTCAAATAAATTACATTCCAGTGTAAGGTGGATAATATATTTAACAAAGAAAAATAATAAAATCACAATTTTTATACTGTTCAAAAATAAAAAATTATACAAGCAGTTAGAAAATCAAATTTGACTCCTTACTTTACTTTACTTTTTTTAATTATTTTCTAAAATTTTAATAAGTTCTTCGAAACAATTCAATTATTTTTATAAATACTAAAATTCTTTGCAGGAATTAAATAATTTTTAATCTAATTTAAATAAAATTACACGAAAGAATTTAATTATTTTCAAAAATTTCCATAAAATGCAATTTCAACAAGAATTCAAAATTCTCTAAAAATAATTCAATTATTCTCAGAATATTTTTAAAAAATTCTATAGAAAAATTAAATTACTTTCAATGCAGTTTTTAAATATATTCGTCAAAAAAATTAAAAAAAAATTAAATTATTTTCAAAAAATAATAAAATTCTTGTAATAAATTCAATTATTTTGAATATATTTAATTTTAATAAAATTCTTTAAAGAAATTCCATTATTTTCGAAACAACTTTAATTGAATTTCTCGAAAAAATTTCATTATTTTCAAATATTTCATTATTTTCTAATATTTCTATAAAATTCTTCAAAACAATTTAATTATTTTTTAAAATTTTAATAAATTCTTCGAAACATTTTAATTATTTTTATGAATAGTAAAATTCTTCGCAATAATTTAATTATTTGTATAAATAGTAAAATCCTTTGCAGAAATTCAATTCTTTTCAAAAGAATTTTAATAGAATTTCTCGAAGGAATTTAAATTTTTAAATATTAACATAAAATTCATTTATTTTCTAAAATTTTAATAAATTCTTCCAGAACAATTCAATTATTTTTATGAATAGTAAAATCCTTTGAAAGAATTAAATTATCTTCAAAACAATTTTAATTGAATTTTTCGAATGAATTCAAATGTTTTTAAATATTTTCATAAATTTCAATTATTTCCTAAAATTTTAATAAATTCTTCGAAACAATTCAACTATTTTTATAAATATAGTTAAATTTTTCGCAAGAATTCGATTATTTTCAATTCACTTTTAATAAAATTCTTCTTCATAAAATTCAATAATTGCTTTCAAAATTTTTAATTAAAAATATTAAAGAAACTCCATAAATTAAAAAAAAATTCAAAGAAATTCTTCAAAAGAATTTAATTAGGATTTTTAAAAATTTTAATAAAATTGTTTGCGAGAATTCAGTTATTTTCCTAAATAATAAAATTCTTTGAAGGAATTTTATTATTATCGAATTTTTTGATAAAATTCTTAGCAACAATTCGATGATTTTCAATACATTAATTTTAAAATTGAAAATATTTGAAAAGAAAAATTATAAAAAAGTTAAGAAACAAAAAAGAAAACAACAACTAACTTCAAAGTGCGAACAGATTACCGGAACATGTCCTTTATTATTAATAATTAATTAATGTTATAATTATTTTTATTTTATAATTATTTCAAAATTGTAATGACAAATAGAAATCATCAGAATTTTCTTCACTTCTTTTCATTAAAAGACTAAAATTTTGTTAAATATTATGTTTTGTCAAATTTAAATTATGCAGATTTTTGTTCTTTACTTCTAAATAAAATTAGAAAATTGTTAAACAATTGTGATGAAGAAATAGAAAATTTATTTATTTTGCATTATTTTTGTTTATGAAATCACAATTTTTTTTAACACAATTATTATTTTGTTTTAGAAAAAGAAGAAAAGTATTTGCACAATTCCTATTTTTAGTTTTATTTTTGGAACAGGATTTTCCACAGAAATTAAGACATTTAAAAATTTTAAATTCAAACCTTTTTTAAATTAAACAACTTATAAAAGTATTGTTATAAAACATGAAGATATCGATTGCTCCGAGTCGAATACTCGGAGTGATCGATTTCTTCATGTTTTATAATAATTAAAAATGACCGAGAGATAAAATAATGATTTTATATTATAAGAATATTGTTACTGTAACTTCATCAAAATTATTTTAATCATTTCAATTCAATTATTATTTTCTAAAATTTCGAATTATTTTTTATGAAAATAATAATTGAATTCCTTAACAAAATTTTACTAATTTATGAAAATAATTGAATTCCTGGGAAATGTTTATTATTTATGAAAATAATTAAATGTTTGCATTCAATTTTATTAACATTTTTTAAAAATAATTGAATTCTTTTTGAGAAATTTTATTAAAATAGTAGATTTTGAAATTGATTGAAATTAGGACAAGAATTTTTTTGACATTTATAAAAATAATTGAACTTTGGAGAAGAATTTTGTTATTCATAAAGATAATTGAGATTTTTACGAGAATTTTTTTCAAGTTTTGAACATAGTTGAATTTCATAAGAATAAGAATTTTATTTTGTTTTTTTCATTGAAAATAGTTGAATTTCTGTAATTATTTGTATTTTCTCCAAAATTGATTTTTTTTAGTGTTTTCAACAAAAATTTTAATTAGAAAATTTTTAAATTCTATTATTTTTAAAATTGCTAATTTTATTTAAAAAAGGTAGTAAGAAATTGTTGCTAGTATTTATTAAAATCAAATTTATAGAATATTTATTACATTGTTACACAATAACTACTTTTTAATTTTTGATTCAAAAAAAGACTTTCCTTTTCAAAAATAGAAAAAAAATTTGTCGGAAATGACTATATTTCATATTATAATTACGATTATTATTTGTAATATTTCTCTTTATTTCTATATTAAAAAAATTATATTGCAATGTAGTAGGTATTATTATTTGATTATGAATACGATTAATATAAAACTGTCAGTGAAAGTGTGTAAATTGTAGGAAGTTGCCTCACGTTTTGAGGACAGTGGATTATAACTATAGATGCAACAAATTTCGAAGAAAGCTGCAAAAGTTTATTAATATTTCCCCCACATCCCATTCTCAAAAGCACTTGATATTTACTCTTCAATCTCTCTTCTCACTATTCACTTGTCACACAATTTACAGGGATTTCCATGACAAAAAACTACTACTTTTAAATATTTCCTAAAATTTCTTTAAATATTTTTTTCGTTCCGATTCAATTTCAGTATATAACTCAAATTCCAATAAATATAAAAAAATACCAATAAACTAATTAGAAAATAAACAAAATTACAAAATATTCGAAAATACAGTTAAAATAAATTCTGTGTCATTTTTTCTATTCACTTTTCAAATTGCTGCAACCCCTCCCTCCTAAATCTTTTTAAATATAGTCTATACCTGATAAATAATGATATTTTTCTTCCCGCAAAACTTTTCCACGTTATTCGATAAATTCTTTTCATCTATTATATAGAAAGAATGTTAAGTTTTCTTTTATATATAATATATAAATGTATAAAATTCTGAAGAAGAGAATGTATTGAACAAGTTCTTGAAGTGGATAATTATATTGATATGGGGGAATGAGGTAAGCAATTATTTTACTTAAATGGTTTAAATATTTGCTGCTAAACGGTGCTTAGCTTGCTTCAAGTTATTAGCATCTTAATCTCTATAATATTGCGGTCTGCGAGCTCCCGTCAGTCTATTCTCCATTAGGAGAGTAAAGTGGGTTATGTTTCTTTTGTCTCCTCCTAGTCACCCACTTCTACACCTCTCTGCGTGATTCTAGCTCTCTGTAACGTGTAACGCATCATGCGTGTTTAGAATAGATAGGGAAGTTTAAAAAAAAAGAAAAAGAAAGAAAGAAAGAGAAGAAGGAAAAAACCTACAATTTCAACTTCTATAAGGAGTTTTATAGCCTTCTATTTACAATTTCTATTGCGTACATCTATACACACGTTTGGAAAAAAAAGTTTTACGATCCTTCGCTAAAATCAACACTGTTTACTAATTAGCAATCCTGATTCGTTAAATTAATTCTTACCGCTTTTACGAACACGAAAATTGATATTTTACTTTATTAAATGTTTTTTAATTGGAATTTTTTATTTATTTTAATTTTTCATTTGTTTAATAATTAATACTAGCAAAAATTCGCACGCTTACGTGAGCGGCTACCTTTTTACTCACTTTTTTAAAATAAAATTAGTAATGTTTTAAAAATAATAGAACGTAAAAATTTGTAATTAAAATTTATTTTCATAAAAATAAAATAAGAATTGAAATACACTTTTAATATTATTATAACTATAATATCATCTATTCTGACACAGGGAATTCAGAGAAAAGTCAGGGATTTTTATTAAAAGTATTGAAAAAAATTTAATTTTTAAAATTCATAAGAAAATTCTAAATTTTTGTGTCTTTTTTGTTTGCCTCATAAACTATGAAATTACCATAAATTATAATACAAAACATTCAATTTTTTCAATTTCTGAAAATAATTTCTTTTTAAATAACTTAAATCTTGAACAACTATCATAAAATGACGTATAAATTATTAAACAAATAATTTTGTTTAACTATTTCAAAATTAATTCAATTTTAAAAGAGTTGCGTTTATATTTTTTATAAATAAGTAAACTTCAAATGGTTTTAAATTGAAATTTTATAAAATTTCAATTTTAAATGAATTTAATCAGAAATTTTAAAGAACTTAAATTTTTGAAAAATTTAAAAAAGTCAAAATTTTCTAAAATTAGTTAAGTTTGTCAATATATATTTAATTAATTTTTAAAAATAATGGATTTATAGAAGAATTTTAGTTTAAAAACACTAACAAAAATTGAATTTTGAAGAAGTTAGAAATTATTGCAGAAATTTAATTACTTTCAAAAGTAATAAAATTCTTGTGGAAATTTCAATTATTTTCAAAAATTTTAATAAAATTCATGTCAAAATTTCAATTATTTTCAAAAATTTTCCTCATTTCAATAATTTTCAATATCTCTACTATTTTAATAGAACCAAAACAAATCAATTATTTAAAAAAAATTTTAATAAAATTGTACGCAAACATTTAATTATTTTCATAAATAATAAAAATTTCACAGTAGTTCAATAATTTTCAAATAATTTAATAAAATTATTTGAAAAAAATCAATTGCTTTAAATACAATTTGAATTAAATTTTTTTGAAATAATTCAATTATCCTTTTAGATTTTAATAAAATTCTTCCCAAGAATTCAATTATGTCGATAAGTAAAAAAATTATTCCCTAAATTTTAGATATTTTGAGGCATTTTAATATAATTCTTTAAAAAATTCAATTATTTTCATAAATAACAATATTTATCACAAGAATTCAATTATTTTTAAAATAAATAAATTTCTTCTCAGAAATTCAATTCTTTTTGAAAATTCTAATAAAATCTTTCGCAAGAATTCTATTATTTTCATAAATAATAAAATGCTTTTTAGGAATTTAATTATTTTCCAAAAAATTTAATAAAATACCACACAGACATTCAATTATTGTCAAAAATTTTAATAGAATTCTTTGTAAAATTTAATTATTTTTAAAAACTTTTCGCAGTTTAATGATTCTCAATACTACTATTTTCTTAAAATTTCCAAACAGAATTCAATTATTTACAATTTTTTTTAAAATTCTTAGCAAGAATTAAATTATTTTTATAAATATTTAAATTCTTTCATAAATAATAGAAATTTCATAGGAATTAAATTATTTACAAATTTTTTATAAATTTCTTCGCAATCATTCAATTATTTTCATAAATAATAAAATTTTTACAGAGATTCAATTATTTTCGTAAATAATAAAATTCTTTTTAGGAATTTACTTATTTTCATCACAAATAATAAAACTCATTGCAAAATAAATTTCAATTATTTTTTAATACAATTTTTTATTTATTTTTGTATTTAAATAACTAAATTCTCGTAGAATTTCATAATAAAAATTGATTTAAAAATGAATTTTAGTTAAAATTTTAGAAAAGAATTGAATATGAAAATAATTTTGAAGAAGTTATTGTAACAATATTTTTATAATATAAAATCATTATTTTATCTCTCGAACATTTTTCTTCATGTTTTGTAACAATTTTTTTATAAGTTATTTAATTTCAAAAAGGTTTGAATTTGAAATTTTTGAAAATCTTAATTCCTATCATATCGAATAATAATAATAATTAAATATTTATTTTAAAAAAAAGTTATTGATAATTTTGAATAATTTTTCAATTAAAGAACTTCGTAAATAGATGTAACAACATTTTTTTGAGTAAAATTTTTTCATTTATTTTTCAAAAATTTTCATGTAATTGACAAATAGAATTAATAAACATTTTTCCCCTTTATTTTTAAAAACTTTGAATTTTATTAAAACAATTGTAATGAAGAATACTACTTGGTTTCGTGCTAATTCAAAATATTTTGATATTTAAAAAAAAATAATAAAAAAAATTCTCGATAAGTTAAATTTCTTTTTTGTGCCTTGAGAATCAATTTATCGAGAGTTGACGGTATTAAATAATATAATTGTCTTTTTTAATATTAAATAATACAAATTTCTTTTTTTCATTCATTTCATTCATTCATTTTCGAAATTTTGATATACAAAAATATTAATTTTTCGAAATATGAAAGAAAATGAAAAATTTTGTTAACAAACACAAGAGTAGCACTATACAGACAAATTGAATTATTCCTTGAGGTCATTGTTTTCTAAAGTGGAGATATACCTAAATTGGATCACAATATAGCGGAAGTGTATAATAAAATAAAAAAAAAACTTTCACTCTAATAGATTTTCATATTACGAAAGAATATACTTTCGCTAGCCGATCTAATATGTTTCCATGAAAATTGGACAGGTGGATCGAAAACATTATATATCCTCAGCGTCTAACCGTAAATTTTATAGCGCTAATCTCTGCGAATCGGAGGAAAAAAAAAATTTTATCCATGGCTAACTATTCGATTTCTTGCTCAATGATATATCGTCATTATCTTCCGTAAGGGGTATAATTTTCGAACAAAAAAAAAAGAATAGCTTTACGTCATTGATTACCTTTGGTCCTCTAAATCTCCAGATTGAATTAAACATTTTCAATTTACAAAAAATTATCGGTTACCAATTCCCATTAGATGAATAGAACAAAATAATTAAATTGTTTTTCTCTTTCAATAAATTTCTTAAATAAATTTCAAAAATTGCTAAATTACTAACAATTGCTACCAAGAAAAAAAAAAAATTATCAAAAATTTCCCAAACAAACACTTACCAGTTCGAAAATGATAATTTCCAGATTTCAATCAGTCTTCCGTCATATTCCAATCGTCCACTATAATATTTATTTCCTCTTCAATATCAATTCACTCGAAAAAAATTTACAATCTAGTCACACTAAAAAAGAATGACATCCAAATAACAAATCCACTAAATACTAGAAAAGAAAAAACCAGAAAATTTTTCTTCTCGCACTTCTACTTTCGTTCTAAATTCAAATCAAATGACGACACTAATTCTCGGCATGGTTCACACTTTAGGTAAATTTTTCCAAACATTGAAAATCACACTCGTCCGTTAATTATTACAAGGAAAAAAAAGATAATTTGCACTTTTTCGAGAATCTATGTGAGAAAAAATTATTTTTTTCAAATTCTCAGATTAATTTCTCTCCAGTGTTGCTTCATTTTTGCCCAGACGAAAAGAAAAAAGAGAGAGAGTGAGAAAAGAGGATGTGGCCTGTTAAGATGTTTGGGTATTGATATCAATCAGGCGACTCATGATCCAGTGTATTTTGAACTGATGCACGCACAACAGGTGGTTTCTCGACTCGAGTGTCTCTTTATATCTCAATTTCCAGCTTAAGTTCTCGTATCTCAATGTTCTTATCAGATTACAAGTTGGGAGTGTAATTCAAATTTGAATAATTAAGAATTATTTTTTTTTTAGGAAAACGAGCACTTGGGGTTAATTTAATGAATTGTTTTCCATTCGTTTTGAATTTGTTTTTTTTTAATACGAGCACGTTTTTTAAATTAGATTTTTGAATTACTTTTTTGGGACTACGATCACGTTTCTGAATCAGGTATTCTTTAATTACGAGCACGGTTTGAATTACTTTTTTTAAATTATGGTAACGTTTTGATTAGTTTTTTTGAATTACGAATTCTGCTACTGAAAAATTATGGTACTGCAAAATCATCTGTATTTGTTTTATTTCTACTAGAACTTGATTTCTACTCGATAAAGTAAAAACAAATTTTCTTGAATTCTCCTCCTTGGTAAAAAGTTTTCCTCCCTGCCCACGAAATCCTTCGATGAATTTGTCAAAAGTTTTTTTAATTTAATTTTTCTTATTTCAATTTTTTTCTGAAAAATTCGCTGCTGCTATTATTGCAAGCAATTGATTTCTTGATAGAGAAAAAATATTTCCTTTTCTAGAAATAAATTTGAGCCTTTAGGAAAAAAGTTGGTTCCTTTCGAAGGGAAAAAGGAACTTGAGACCTTTCGCAGAAAAACTTGAGTCCTTTTGTAGATAAATTAATAGCTTTCGAAAAGAAGTCGATATCTTTAGAAAAGAAATTGATCCCTTTAGCAGAAAAGTTGATTCCTTTCGAAAAGAAGTTGATCACTTTCAAAAGACAACTTTTGATCCTTTCCTACACAAGAATAAATGGTATCGTTTTCTACAAAATTCTACGGAATCTATAGAAATTTAGAAAAAAAAATTATTGTTTTAGAAAAAATATTTCTCCTATGAGACAATTTTGTAAAAGAGATCCTCTTAGAGGAGGAGTTGGTCCCTTGATGGGAAAATTTGCCTGAACACTGGAAGTCGAATCAAGGACGTGAGATGACTTCTTAATATGAGAAATCCCCTCAGTGACATGAGAAGTTCTCGTTGCCGGAAGTGTCCTCCTGAAAGTTATCCCACTGCTAAAGTGATGATTTGATGGGAGTCCTCTTTAGACTGGAGTTTCCTTGCTAGAAATTTCCCTCTTTGACGGAAGTCCTCTCTTGATAGCAGGTCCCTTGATATTAATATCAAGGTAAACTCTCTTTCTTGATAGAAATTCGATAAAAATTTCCTTGATAGAAAATTATCCCCTTTAATCGGAGTCCTCTCTTGATAGAAATTTTAATAGAAATTTCCTTGCTAAAAAAATTACCCTCTTTAATCGGAGTCCTTTTTTAATGAAAGTTCCCTTGATAGCAAATTTTTTGATAAAAATCCCTTTGATGGAAATTTCCTTGATAGAAATTTACTTGAGAGAAGATTACATTGATGGTACCAACTTTGATGGTAGCAACTTTGATGGTATCAACTTTGATGATAGCACCTTTAATGGTATCAACTTTGACGATAGCAACTTTGATGGTACCAACTTTGATGGTAGCAACTTTGATGGTACCAACTTTGATGATAGCAACTTTGATGGTACTAACTTTGATGATAGCAACTTTGATGGTACCAACTTTGATGATAGCAACTTTGATGGTACTAACTTTGATGATAGCAACTTTGATGGTACCAACTTTGATGATAGCAACTTTGATGGTACCAACTTTGATGATAGCAACTTTGATGGTATCAACTTTGATGATACTTTGACGATAACAATGGTAACAACTTTGATCCAACTTTGATGGTAGTCACGTCGTTGGTGCTTAACTTGTCGCAACTTTCCGTAATCACCTGAACGGTCGTCACCTGGATGAAAATCACCTAAATGCAAGTCACCCGGATGGAAATCACCAGAATTCACCGGTTGGAAATCATCAGCATTCACCTGACGTAAATCACCAGAATTCACTGGATGTAAATCACCAGAACGGTAGTCACCCGAATGGTAGTCGCCTTACTATGCAAAGACCTCTTGGCGATTAGCAAAAGTAATTAAAGATTGAAGGGAGCAGTGGTGGAGTGAGCTTTAATTGGCGAAAAGTTTCAGGGTGAATGTGAGTGGGCGAGAAAAGTTTCGGGTGGAACGTCCTGTGCGACGAGGTGAGGATTTTGAACTGCGGAGGACCCTCGAGTAAAACCGCGCCACGCTGCATTCGAGCGGACAAGACACACGTCGGAGTACGATGTGCTTCCTATATCTGATAGAGGTAAGAAGAGGGGGCCTCTTAGTAGTGGAGTGTACACTTCAGTCTGAGAGAAGAGAGAAATGAGAGAGAAAGAAGGGAGATAGCCTGTCCAAGTAGTTCCAGTACACCAGTACGGTCTCGACGACGAAGTGGGTCGGAGAACATTGGCGAGCTGGCGGGGCCGACGGCCTTCTGCTGCTGCTGCTTGTGGATTTCTTTCTTTCGTTTTCTTTTTTTTTTCTTTCTCTTTCCTTATCTCTCTTGATGTGTGTGTTTCTCTTTCTTTCTAGTCCTGCCACTTGATTCCGTAGTTACGCTCTCGCCAGGGACCCATCCTTGATCCCTCGGAATCAGGGAATCAAGTTCGATCCTCTGGAGAACGATATCTTGGCTAATCCGCATCAAGAGACTCGTTTCTCCGGAGCTTAGTGTCTCGTTGCACACATTTATTTTCAGCGAGCACCTCGCTAGGAGATCTATTTCGAAGCTTGAAAAACGGATCAGTTAAGTGATAGGGATCAAACTTCCGTTTAACTGAACAAGTTGTTTGCTTCTTTCTACACCTGCCAGATTCAGGATGTTTTTCGTGTCAACATTTTTTTAAGAGCGGTCAATTTTTTTTCTTTTTTGAAGATTTAGCTTTAAGGAAAATAATAATTTTAATTAAGAGGTGTTAGATGAAAAGAGGCAGGCAAAGAAAGGAAAGGAAGAAAAAGGAACGAAGAAAAGAAAGTTGGAGAGAAAGGAAGAAAAAGAGAGGGAGAAAAAAAGAAAAGGATGAAACAAAGAAGAAGAGAAAATAGAAAAGACAGAAAGAAGTAAACAAAGTAGAAAAGACAGAAAGTTGGAAAGAGGAAAAGAAAAAATAAACGGATTAAATTTGAAATAATATATACGTCCCTATTTGATTCGTATTTAGTTCACTACGATACTATCGAAATGCCATTTGGTGCCATAATTGTTGAACAATTTGTTCCATACATTGGTAAAAATTGTCCAACAATTATGGCACCAAATGGCATTTCGATAGTTGATATCTTTAGCGCTCAGTTATTACTGTATTTCATTTTCTTTGATCCGGTATCGAACAATAACTTTCTTATTGGTACCAATTATGGTACCTCAGAACAAATAGTGGTACCACTTATAATCGTATTGGTAGCACCTGTGTTCACAATTTTCAGAACAAAATGGCACCAATTACGATATTATTTATATGGGACAATTTGCTTCAAATATTGAAACTGTTATACTGAAAAGAATTACTATCACTTATTCTTGGATTGTTGGTACCACCTGCAAGTACACTTATGGTTTCATATTTCATTGCTGAAAAATAAATGGAACCGAAATAAAATTTTGTTGCTGCTGACATTTTATGTTACAGATTTATAGAAATTTACATACGATACCATAATTTGTACCATAGTTATCAATTATTTAAGAACCAGTCAGTAATTATAAAACGATACCACTAATTGGTATCAATTTGTGGTATCGTTTTATTAAGCACCAAAAAGTGGTCCTTGGTACTGTAAATTTCGTGAACCTTTCGTAAAGAGGTGGTAGAGAATTGGTACCATTTGTATAATGAAGTCCTTAGCACCAGTTTTATATTCTATTGACTAATGATACCACAATTGATACCATTAAAAGTGGTACCACTTCTCATCCAAATTTTTTGGATTATTCTATTTTTGGTTTTGAATTTACGATCATAAATAATTTTATCTTTGCTACCAGTATGATTGGTATCACTTATATAGCTTATTTCTTATTGGTAGCAGAATTAGCATCATGAAAATTTCTTCAGTATAATATTGGTACCATTTAGACAATAAACCAAGTTTCTATTGTATTTTTGGTTTTGAATTTACGACCAAAAATAATTTTATCATTTGGTACCAGTATGATTGGTATCATTTATATAGCTTATTGCTTGTTGGTAACACAATTACCAATTGCTTTCACTTGTAAATTTGACACTAAAAATAATTTTTATCAATGTCACCATTTCTATACCAATAGTCCTGCGTGTACTGCTGTATTATTTATTTATTTTTCTGGTACCAGTTGCTTTTGTTTTCAAACTTGGTTCCAAAAATAAATTTTCTCTTTGCACCAGTTGAAAATTCTATTGACTAATTATACCACAATGGGTACCATTAAAATTTCTGTAGCTTTATTTTAGTGGTAGTTCCACTTTATTCTTTTGTTAGCATCTGTATTTACTCATTTAGCATCAGATTCAATGGTACCAGTTGCTACCAATTCAAATATAACTGTTATGGTATTGCTCTTTAGTTTTGAGTATGGTGCCTAACAAAAAATGCCATTTTCAGTAATGCTAGTACCATTTATATTTAGCAAAAATAGTGGTTGCAGTTGAATTTAGAACCTGACTACAAATAATAGTGCATACAAATTGTTCGTAAAGAAGTCTTTGTTCTAGCTTCTAAGTTCTATTCTGAATGAAAGGTATTATTATGGCACCATTATAGTATCATGATGGTAACATTATAGCAGCATCATGGTAAAAGTAAAGCACTAATACCGTATGACTATGATACCTTTATATCACTAATATGGATCCATTACAGAACAAACATGGTACCATTATAGCACTAATATGGTTCTATTATGGTACCAACATGGTACCATTACATTCCATTATAGAACCAACGTGGTACCATTGTATCACTAATATGGTTCTATTATGATACCAACATGGTACCAACATGGTACCATTATGACACTAATACGATAACATTTTTAGCACTAATACGGTAACATTTTTAGCACCAATATGGTAAAAATAAAGCATCATTTTAGCACCATTATGGTAACATTTAAATGCATCTAAATTTATTTTAATTCAGATCAGAATCTAATTAGTGGTACCAAACAAAAATCACTGAGAAAAATAATTTTTGTAATTTAAAAACCGAAAGTATTCAATCATTGATGATAGTAATAGAGGCATTAGCAAAATAAAAGGACAAAAATTGTGAAGAAAGATGTCTTTTAAAGTGCTTTCTGCGATTGAGTTTTTGAATTCTAATTAATTGTTTACCTTGGGAAGAAAATTAGTTTGGCCTGATATAAGAAGTTCATTAGGAATTTTCAAAGCGAGGCGTAAAATATCGTTCTCGTTACATCCGTGAAATAGAGCGAGGGCTTCAAAAACTGGTGAGAGTAGCGTCCCACTGCCAACAAAACGGTTCTTCGTGGTTCATGGATATTTCTCCTCTTGTGTATGACACGTACTTCTCGTATTTACATTGTGTCTACCGCCGGCGTGCAAAATCGACATTGATTCTTCAAAAAAAAAAAAAAATAATAATTGTGTATTCCTTCATCTCCCGCAGCATAAATTGCTCTCAAAAGAAAAGTTCTAGGACACAAACCACACATATTTCAAAATTAACTTTTAAAGTTAGAATAAATTTATAACACTAAATATATTTACTTTTTCTTTTGGTTCGTTTTATTAGTGCTAACTTTTAATTTGCAGTATTCAAATAGTACTTTGATTTTGTTGGCAATGAAAACTGTTTTCAAATTGCAAATTATGATTTATGGAGTTTTTATATATCTTATAACTCTTAAGAACAGATGGTATATATTGTTGAGGGGAAGAAAAAGAATATACGATTCTTTTTTGCATGCCTTACTTGTTCCTTTCCATCATCTTGTTTAAATCAATGCATCGTTTATTTATGGAGAATCGAGAGCGTTACAAATAAATAATTGATTATTGCAAACATGTGGGTTGCAATTACACACATCACATCTGCTTTGGCCGGGGGCATTTTGATAGATTAAGAAGCCATGGTAAAAGAGAGAGAGAGGGGCACGTCTAGTCGGATGATAATCAAAATTCACATTGATTGATATCAATTTCTAATTAACGCCCAGAGCAAAGAAATAACGCTCGCTCCATACCGTAACTAAATTATAGGTTAAATTTAACATAGTTTGTTATACGTGGCCGTTCTTTCTACACTTAAAAGACTTAATATATAAATATGTTTAATATAATTTCCCCTGTAATTAAGAAACAATTTTTTATTCGATCTTACGGATTTTCTCTTTCGAAATTCTATCTTTCTGATTCTCTCAATTGTCGTAAAAACATATTTTTCCATGATTTAAATCTTTTTCTTCTTTAGATTTGTAGTTACTGGAGAACCTGTAAATGTCAGGGAATTTTATAAACCTTGAAAAAACATGGAACAGTCAGGGAATTTTGATCGGAATCCTGGAAAATTATTGTTCTCTAAAGTTATTGTGCTTATTCTTGAAATCTAGTTTTTCTTAAACATTTCAAAATTAATTCAATTTAAAAAAAAAACAGTTGCGTTTACAATTTTCATAAATAGATAAACTTCAAAAGGTCTTAATAAGAATTCAATTACTTTCAAAAGTAATGAAATTCTTCGCAGAAATTCAATTATGTTTAAAAATTTACAAAAATTATCGTCAAAATTTCAATTATCTTTATAAATAATAAAATTTTTCTCCAAAATTCAATTATTTTCAAAAATTGTAATAAAATTCTTGTCAAAATTTCAATTATTTTCAAAAGCTTTTCTTAATTCAACAAAATTTTTTACAGAGATTCAATTATTTTTATAAATAATAAAAAACTTTATATGTTTTCAATTGTTTTCATAAATAATAAAAATAAAATTCATCGCAGAATTTCAATTATTTTTAATTCAAATTTTAATGGAATTTCTTGAAAAATCTAATTGGTTTTAAAAATTTTATTAAAATTCATCAAAGAAATTCAATTATTTTAAAAAGCCTTCTTATAATTTATTTATTAGAATTAAAGTGTATTATTGTCAATACATTTTTAATTAAATTTCTTGAAAGAATTAAATTATTTTCAAAAATTATAATGAAATTCTTTTTAAAAATTCAATTTTTTTTTCAAAATAATTTTAATAAAATTCTACGTAGAAATTAATTTAATTTCAATGATTTATCAAAATTCAATTATTTTCAATATGTACTATTTCAATAAAATTCCATAAAAAAAATTCAATTATTTAAAAAGAAATATTAAAATTCGTCTCAATAAGAATTCAATTATTATTTTCAAAAGTAATAAAATTCTTCGCAGAAATTCAATTATCATTAATAATTTACAAAAATTATTGTCAAAATTTCAATTATCTTTATAGATAATAACATTTTTCTCCAAAATTCAATTATTTTCAAACATTTTAATAAAATTCTTGGCAAAATTTAAATTATTTTTAATTCAATGAAATTGTTTACAGATATTCACTTATTTCTAATACAATTTTAATCTAATTTCTCGAAAAATGAAATTATTATTAAAAATGTTATTCAAATTCGTCAAAGGAACTTTAATTACCTATTTAAAAATTTGTTGATAAAATTCTTTATGAGAGTCAATTTTAAAAATATTTAATTCTTTATTAATTTATTTATTTATTTATTTAAATAATTGAATTCTCGTAAAATTTTCTAATAAAAATGGATTTAAATATATGCGTTTTAGTTACAATTTTAGATAATAATTGAATATTAAACTCTCTAAATTTGAATTAGTAAAAATTTTTTCTAATTTGAATTAGTGACTGACTTTTTGCTTTTGAATTTACTAATTCAAAAGCAAAAAGTCAGTCACTAATTTCAATTAGTAAACATTTTTACTAATTCAAATTTAGAAACAAAATATTATAGCGTAAATTTTTTAAAAGAATTGAATTTTGAAAAAAGGTTTCAAATTATAATCTTTGAATGTTTGAATTTTTCATAATTTAAACAAAAAAATTGTGTAGATTTAATTTTTTTGAAAAAGTTTAATTGAATTTTTTTAAAGTTATTTGATGTTTTTATTTTCTAATAAATATTTAATTGAAGAATTTCTAAATAATCGATGGAATTTCGTAAAATTGAATTGTAAACAAAAGGATTTGAAAATTTTCAAAGAAATTTTTAAAAAAATATTAAAAATAATTAATTTAAAGAAGAATTTTAGTTAAAAATTCTGGAAAACAATAATTGAATTGAAGTGATGAATGTAATTTTGAATAAGTTACAGTAACAATATTCTTATGATATGAAATAATGATTTTATCAGTCGGTCATGTTTTATAACAATTTTTTTATAAGTTGTTTAATTAAAAAGGTTTGAATTTAAAATTTTTGAAAATCTTAATTCCATGTATTTGTAAAAATTTATTGGAATTATTCAATTTTGTAAAATATAAATGTAATTTTAAAAATCTGGAAAAATTTCGTTGTTTAACCTGGAAAACCTGGAAAAGTCAGGGAATTTGAAATGAGGAAAAGCGTGGCAACTCTGCAGTTAGAATTTTCTTTTCTTTTTTGACAAGAGCCAAAAAAACTTAAAAGCATTTTTTTTTTACTTTGGAAAAAATCGTAAATTGTAAAAAGGTAATTGAACTTGAATGAAAAACACTTTCATATTTCATCGTGGAAATCATTCATAAATCGGAAGTCCGAGAGAGATTACAAGACTATGATGATGATGATGATGATGATGATGGTGATGAAAACAATTAAAATCTAAAGAACAATGTACATATATGTGTGCGATCCAATAACCCGTTTTCTAATGCTGTAAAAATCTCAGTTTCATCGCAGGCGTTTATGAGTTTCCAGTCTGAATAGAACGCGACTATAATGCCAAGAACCTCTCTTGGAGAACACGTATTACCCTCTTCAGGTAATCTGGTACAAACATCGTGTATTTTGCCTCACGCATGTGCAATTAGTCTGCGCTCAGTTCATTTATGTATATATAGTATGTACATCGAGAGATGTTTCTAATTAATTGACATAAGTGCTGTCGAATCGCGCAGTTCATTTGCGCGACTACTCTACACATCCGCTTTTTTTATGAAAATAAAGAAAAACAAAAAATAAATAAATAAACAAACTTGAATCACGCGCACAATTTTCACCTTTTATAATACCTAGTTAATTCTTTTTTTTTCTCTTTTTTTTCATTAATTTGTCTATTTCCGTAATTAAAAAAAATTTCTTCCAAGAATATTTAACAGGCCTTAAAAAGAAATTTAATGCGAGACAGCATTTTGTCGATTAACATGATTATTTAGATATTTTATCGTTAATTATATCGACATCAATTGATGCTTTTTATGGTTTATGGACTTTTTCTTTTAATTCGCGTAATCTTTTAATAGATATGTTTTTTTTTGTAGAATTTTTCTTTTACTCTTTTTTTTTTCTTTTGCAGGAATTAGAGGATTAAAAATCTTTTAACTCGACTTGAAACGGATATATTTTTTTAAATTATACCTACAGATTTTTTTATTTTCCTTTTTGGTTTTCTCGATGACTTATTTACTCTTTTTCTAAAAATTTTATTTGAAAATAAAAAAATGATAGTTAACATAATAGTTAGAATTATTTTCTAAAATCTAAATTTTTATTATCGAACGTCCAACGTCCTTCCACTCAGGTGAAAATTATTTTTATTAAGTGCAGGCTTCGTACTCATCTACTAAAACCTATTACTTATTAATTTTTTTCGAAAAAATAAATTATTTAACAAAATTTTTATACAATTCTTCAAAATAATTCAATTACTTTTACTAATATTAACAGTTTTCATGAAAATTCAATTTTATGAAAAAAATTTTGATAAAATTCTAAGCAAGAATTCAATTGAAGTGTTTTGTGCAGAAACCGCATAAGTCCATTTTTTTCGAAAATCACTTTTTTATTGAAAATTTATCTTTAAATGAAGCTTTTCAATCTAGTAAAATATTACATAAGTGACTAAACTCTAAACCCTTAAAAAAAAATAATTAAAATATCATTTTCTGCAGAAACAGCACAAGTCCATGATAAGTTTTATATTTATTTGTGATATTCTTGACGTATTTTAATAATTTATATTAAACAGTTTATATTATAAATAAAAACACTCATGGGAAGCAAAAAGTGACAGTGGTGACTGAATAATTTTAAAATTAGAAAATATTGTAAATTGGTTCAATTTATTCTGAAAACAATTTTATTATTTATAAAATGTTACTAAAAATTATCCTAATTTAATATTTTAAATAAATGTTATTAAATATTTCATAAAACTTTGATATTTCACTGGATTTAATAAATTTTCTGGGTTTTTCATTTCATTTTGTGCAGAAACAGCATAAGTCCAAATGTTAATTTATTTTTTAATTTTTTATGTTAAGAAGATAATTAACTAATTATATTGGATTTTTTAACTTATAGGTTAGTAGAATATAATGCAAAAAGCCGAATTAAAAAAAATCTTAACATTTACGAGAAAAACAGTTTTTATTGATTCCTGAACAATTTCGAATTATGGACTTATGCTGTTTCTGCACAAAACGCTTCAATTATTTTCATAGAATAAATAATTTAAATTATAGTTTTTATAATATTTATTATATATCGAAGAAATTAATTATTTAAAACAATGTTTATAGAAATCTTATGAAGAATTCAATTCTATTAAAACATTTTAATAAAATTTTTCGCAATAATTCAATTATTTTCATATAAATAATAAAATTCATCGCAGGATTTCAATTATTTTTATTACAACTTTACAGGAATTTATTGAAAAATGTAATTATTCTTAAAAATTTAATGTCAATTCCTCGAAAAAATTAATTATTTACAAAAATATTAGAATTTTTCACAGAAATTCAATTATTTTCAAATATTTTAATAAAATTGTTCTAAAGAAAACAATTATTTTAAATACAATTATAATTAAATCTTTTTAAAATAATTGAATTATTCTTTTAGATTTAAATAAAATTATTCCCTAGAATTCGCAATTATTTACATAAATAAAAAAATTATTCCTGAAATTTTAGTTATTTTGAGGCATTTTAATAAAATTCTTTCAAAAATTCAATTATTTTCATAAATAATAAAACTATTCAAAGAATTTAATTATTTTTGAAAATTTTAATAAAATTCTTAGCAACTATTCAATTATTTTCATAAATAATAAAATTCATCGCAGGATTTCAATTATTTTTATTACATTCTATATTCATTATATATTCATTATAATTACATTATATATTCTTAAAAATTTCATTTCATTTCCTCCAAAAAATCAATTAATTAAAAAAATGTTTTTTTTAATTCTTTAGAAGAATTCAATTATTTACATAAATAATTCTTACAAAGAATTCAATTACGTTGATAATTAACAAAATTATTCCTGAAAATTCAATTATTTTAAGGCATGTTAATAAAATTTTTTGCAAAATTCAATTATTTTCATAAATAACAATATTTATCACAAAAATTCAATTATATTTTAAAATCTTTCGCAAGAATTCTATTATTTTCAATTTTCATAAATAAGAAAATTCTTTTCCAGAATTCAATTATTTAAACAAAAACTTAACATGATACCACACAGACATTCAATTATTGTTAAAAATTTTAATAAAATTCTTTGTAAAATTTAATTATTTTTAAAAACTTTTCGTAATTCAATGATTTTTAATATCTAGGTACTATTTTCATAAAATTTCCAAACAGAATTCAATTTTTCAAAATAATTTTTGTAAACATCTTCGTAATAAATTTCTTCTTGCAAATTCAATTATTTTAAAAAAATTCTAGTAAAATATAATTTGAAAAAATTGATCCAATGGAAGGTTAATTATTTTTTAAAACTTTTCTCAATTCAATGATTTTCAATATCTATAATTTTTTTATAAAATTTTCAAACAGAATTCAATTATTTCAAAAAATTGTTGTAAAAATCTGCGTAAGAATTCAATTATTTTCATGAATAATAAAAATTTCTCAGGAATTCAATTATTTAAATTGGAATTTGTATAAATTTAGTCGAAAGAAATCAATTATTTAAAATTTTTTATAAAATTCTTCTTAAGAGTTAAATTATTTTTATAAATATTTAAATTCTTTCATGAATAATAAAATATTCGTTGGCGGAATTCAATTTATTAGCAGGATAAGAAAGAAGTGAATATTTTTGATGAAAATTAGGAAAAAATCAGGAAAATAAAATATAGAATGAAAGTTTCGTCAGTTTTGTAAAGTGGCTAAAACGAGTTTTTTTGGTCGTCAAGTTTAATTTTTCGATAGCTATTTTTTCACTACTTTTTTTTTAGTTTGAAAGTTACTTTTTGCTACTTTTTTGAAATTAATTATCGAGTGCGAAGTCTGTAAGTGATGAAACATCTTCCTTGCAATTTTATTTATAATAATAATTACTGTCAGCAGTATTGTTTACAATAAGTATTCATTATTTTGTTCCTCGATATCAAGATTTTACGTAATTGAAATATCGTAATTAATGATACAACTCAATTGTTGATTAATGATATTGTTTAGAGGAATTTCGCATAGCAGACCGTTATGATATACATATAAATGCATATAAATTTCAGGTTTCTCGGTCGATATATATATATATATATATATATATATATATATATATATATATATATATATATATATATATATATATATATATATACGCAAACAAATAAATATTAGAAATAAAAAAACAATCTCTGGGGATAAATCGATTTGGTTCTGCGAAGAAAGTCGAAAGTCAAGCTCGACTTCCCCAATGCTCGTCTCGTCGCGTCCACCACTTGGTTAGCCTGCTTTTGAATGTCGACAGGTGCAATTTTCGCGGGGCAATGCACCAGTTACCATGCCCAAGAAAGGAAATTCAATTCGCGTGGTTCACCGCACATCGCCGTCACTATTATTTCTTCAGTCGTCTGTCTCTCCTCTATTCGAAAAACCACCTCTTTTACACTCATTATTCATGTACACTTTTTTAATTCGATTTTATCAAGTCGAATAGAAAATACAATTTTCCCCTTTTCTTGTATCTTTTTTTTTTTTTGAGAGGGAAATAAATGCCAAAAAAATTTTTTCTTTTTATTAATTTAGTTAATTTTCGCATTTATCTCGTTTTTTATTGAGAATAGTGAATTTATATTTCTGTATAGTTAATTTTATCAAATCAAATAGAAATTTAGTATTCTCAATAAAAATAAAAATAGAAATAAAAATAAAAATAAAAAAAATAAAAATAAAAATAAAAATAAAAAATAAAATAATAAAATAATAAATAAAAATGGGAAAATTAGAACCAAATTAACAAAATAAAAATTCTTTTTATTAATTTAGTCCAGATTTTGGTATTCTTTTTTTTTATTTCGTTTTTTAGTAACGAGAAAAAGTAAGTGAAATGAGAAAAGTGAAAAAAGAACAGAAATAGAAGAAATAATCCTAGCGAGAAGGAATGAAAAACTAAAAGGTAATGGAGAGAAAATAGTAGAAAACAAAACAAGTGGAATAAAGAAAATAAAGACGAAATTTTTGCAGAAAGTTTAGAAACGTTTTTGAAAAAATAGTGATATCTATTATTTTATTTATCAATTATTTATAAAATTATAAAAAATTATAAAAATATTTTTAAAAATACAAATATTTTATAAATAAAAAAGAGATTGGAGGAAAAAAGAACTAAATGGATAAAGAGGAAAGGAAGAAAATTAAGAGAAATGAAGAAGAAATGAAGAGAAATATTAAGAGAAAGGAGAGAATAATCATAATCATAAGCAAAAAGGAAAGGTAATAAGTTGGGAAGAAAATAATGAACGTGGCAAAAAGAGAAAGAAGGAAGAGAAGAAAAAAAGAGAAAGAGGAAAAAGAGGAAAAAAGAAAAATGAGAAAAAGACAAAAAAAGGAAAAGAAGAAAAACAGGAAAAGAAGGAAGGAAAATTTTAGACAAACAAAAGTCGAGAGAATGAGACAATCAGTCGGGCGAGAATTCTTTTTTTCTCACCGATTTCCACTGTATTCGAAATAAACACCTGTTGAAGGCGCGTGCTGACCTCGTTACCTCATCGCGAGAAGTAAGTCATTAGAATACAGGTACACGGGATCCTACGATCACTTCACGAACCAACGAAAGGGAATTCATTCTCGATACTATCTAACGGAAATTACGAGTAACGCCCTTGAGATTTAAAATCATTTTATTCCCTCATTTTTTTTTTTTTTTTTTGAGATTGAGAAAAAAAAGAAATATTCTCAAAAAAAACCAATTTCTCTTTACACAAATTAGTGTAATTTTAAAATTTTATTTTCTCATTTTTTTAATTTTATCCTCTCCAAAGTTTTCAACGTTCAAAATAAATTTTTATTCATTTCTTTCAAATTTAAAATAAAAAAAAATTTATCAAAAAAATTCTGAAAAATAAAATTAACGTTACGAATTAAAAAATAATTTCTAAAGTTTCAAATTGTGAAATTTTCGTTTATGATTTTTTTCAGTCAGTATTTTTGGAAAATATTTATATTGGAAAAATTTTGTCAATTTGAACTTATATTTTTAGCATTTTATTTTACTCATAATTAAAAACTAAAAGAGAAAAATAAAATTCCCTCATTTTTTATCTTCTAAAAAAATATATTCGCAATAAATTATTAAAATTACACAATTTCGCAAATATATTAAATTAGATTAATTTTATTAATAATAACTCAAAGAGAAAAAGAAAATACAATTTCGACATTTTTTTTATCGAAAGAAAAGAAGTGCAAAAATATTTTTTTTATTCAAAAGAGTTCAATAAAAATTTTTTAATTTTGTTATTCTATAAAAATCGTAGAGAAAAAGAAAATATAATTCCCCTATTATGCATTAACTGGAAAATAATTAAAAAAGTATTCTTTTCTTTACACAAATATATTTAATAAAATTCTCTTTTTGAATTAATCTTTAAAAACTCCAAGAAAAGAAGGAAATACAATAAACTATTTTTCGTGATTTGTAACACTCGTTGAAGTACTAAATTACAAATAAAAAATATGACTCAATAGAAACTGAATATAAATACAATTTGAATAAATAACAACTGAAAATAAATAAAATAGCAATAAATAAAAACTAAAAGTAAATAAATAATAAAATATGAATAAATAAAAAATAAAAGTAAATAAAACACGAATAAATAAATACTAAAAATAAATACTGGAAATAAATAAAAACCAAAAGTAAATAAAACATGAAAAAATAAAAATACAATAAATAAACTAGAAATTTAGTAAATAATAGTAATAGTAAGTAAAAAAATCAATTATTTTAAATAATTTTAATTAAATTTAATAATAATAATAATAATTTTAATTAAATTTTTTTGAAATAATTGAATTATTCTTTTAGATTTTAATAAAATTCTTCGCTAGAATTCAATTATTTAAATAAATAATTCTTCACAAGAATTCAATTATTTACATAAATAATTCTCCAAAAGAATTCAATTGTTAAAGATAAATAACAAAACTATTGCCGAAATTGTAGTTATTTTGAGGCATTTTAATAAAATTCTTTGAAACATTAAATTATTTTCATAAATAACAAAATTTATCACAAGAATTCTAGTCTTAAGTACAGTTTAGAAAGAGAATAACAACAATTGATTGTTTAAACAATGTTTAATTAATTAATTTTCAATTTTCTATCACCAGTAGAAGTTTTACCCACGAAAAATTTACCATTGATTCAAAACAATACATATTTGCAGATATTTCATCATTCATTTGATAGAAAGTGAATAATGTTATAAAAGAAAAATTTTCCAACTCGAAAGAAGTAGAAGAAGAGTAGCAGCAGTCATGACAATTGTGCATGATTCGCTGCAATTATACTTTCTACTGGAATTTGATTTATGTATCTCTAATAGGAATTTTTTTTCTATTTATATTTTTTGAAAAATCATTCGGGTGGATTAGGTGCCTATTATGTCGTTTGAAATGAAGATCACGAACTTTTGAGCGAAAGGTTAGACGTGCTGAGCTACTTTAAGCTTAAGATCCACCTCAAAAATATTGAGAGTTTTCCCAAGTCAACAAATCTCCAGGTTTACAATTAGAATTAACCTCGATATCAAATGATTGCTACAAAAGCAATAATTACCAACTGTTAATCAAAGTCTACTTCCTATATTACCACTTTATTTAATACAATAATTTATTTATTTCATTATTTCATTTCTATTACTTTGCGTTTTCATTTTTTTTCCCTTTTATCTTTCAAGCACTAATTTCCTTAGGGTTTGCATTTACATTAATTTACTCTAATTGCATTTACTATTAAATATACTATTAAATATTTAAATTAAAATTCGTATCTTCGCTCGTATTATTAAATAATTTTAATTAAATTAAATTTTGTGTATTTATACAATGTTTTTCTAAGAACAGACTTCGCATACGATAATTAATTTAATAAAGGAAGCAGAAAGTAACTTTCAAACTAAAAAAAAAAATAGTAAAAATGTAACTATATAAAAATTAAACTTGACGACCAAGAAAACTCGTTTTAGACACTTCACAACATTGACGAAAATTCCATTCTATATTTTATTTTCATGTCTTTTTCCTAATTTTCATAAAAAATATTTACTTCTTTCTTATCTTGATAATAAATTCAATTCCTGCAACGAATTTTCTTTTTCATGAAAGAATTTAAATATTTATAAAAATAATTAAATTCTTGTAAAGAATTTTATAAAAAATTTTTAAAAAATTGATTTCTTTCGACTAATTACGCAAATTCTGATTTAAATAATTGAATTCCTGAGAAATTTTTATTATTCGTGAAACAAATTAAATTCTTACGAAGATTTTTACGAAAAAATTTTTTAAATAATTGAATTCTGCTTGGAAATTTTATGAAAATAGTAGATATTAAAAATCATTGAATTGCGAAAAGTTTTTTAAAATAATTAAATTTTACAAATTTTATTAAAATTTTTCACAATAATTGAAAATTTTTTTGAAAATAATTGAATTCTGAAAAACCATTTTACTATTTATGAAAATAATTGATTTCTTGCGAACGATTTTATTAGAATTTTTAAAAATAATTGAATTGTTGTGATGAATATTGTTATTTTAGAAAATAATTTAATTTTGCAAAGAATTGTATTAAAATGCCTCAAAATAATTGAATTTTCGTCAATAATTTTGTTATTTATCTTTAATAATTGAATTCTTTTGAAGAATTATTTATCTTTAATAATTAATTTTTTGGGAAGAATTTTATTAATGTTTTCAAAAATAATTGAATTCCTGAAAATAATTTTATTATTTAAAAAAAATAATTGAATTATTGAGAAAAATTTTATTAAAATGTTTAAAAAAATTGAATTTTCTGGAATAATTTTGTTATTTATGTAAACAATTGAATTCATTCGAAGAATTATTTACGTAAATAATTAAATTCTTGAGAAGAATTTTATTAAAATTTGAAAGAATAATTGAATTATTTCAAAAAAATTTAATTAAAAATTAAAATTGTAGGTATTTAAAATAATTGATTCCTTCGAAAAATTTTATTAAAATATTTGAAAATAATTGAATTATTCCGAAAAAATGAATAATAAATTGAATTTCTATGAAAAATGTATGGAAGTATTTGAATGATTGTAAAGAAATGTATAAAAATTTTGTTAAATAATTGATTTTTTTTGAAATTTTTTGCAAATGCTATTCTAAATTAATTGAATTCCTGTGAAAATTTTATATTATTTATAAAAATAATTGAATTTTATCAATCAATTCGTTTTAAAGAATTTTATTATAATTTTTGAGAATAGATTTTTTATTTCTAGTATTAGCAGATTTAAAGTAGTGATTGCGAAAAATCGAAAAAATTAAATAATTTTTAATATTTTTAATACACGTTAAAAATTGTGGGTCAATTCAAAACAATAAATAATCTTTGCAGAAATAATTCTAAAACTGATCGTGTTTTCATGTGGATGTTTTTGCACGATGTAATATCGCCACGCGATCAAAAAAAGGATTCATGGAGAAATACACACGCGAAGTTACTCCTAAATTTGCACTTTATTTCAAAGGCATCGTCATATATTTCCTCTAAATTGCTCCAAGAATTGCGATCGCCTGCTATTCAAACCAGAAGATCTTAATAAACAACTAAATCGAGAGTTCGAGACCTACAAGTTTATACCGAAAAAAAAGAATAAACACTTAGGGCAACTTTACTTCACTATCCAGAAGGGGAAAATTTTGCCAAAGTTAATTTTAAAATATAAAATTATTTAAATTTTTTTGAAAATAATTAAATAAAATATTTTGATTAAAATCTCAATATTATAGAAGTATTTTACAATTTAGAAAAAATAAAAAAAGTTGAGAAAAATGTTAACTTAAATTAATTAATTAAATTAATTAATTAAATTAGAAAAGTACATTTGTTACGCAGAAAATTTCATAATTATTTTCTTCTAGTGCATCAAGCACTGACAGAGTTTTAAAAAGCTTTAGACATTTTATAATTAAAAATATGAAAAGTTCAAACCTCAGTGAAAGTAGCTTGAACTTTGACATATGCAGCCATACAGTGTGAAAGAAATTTTCTGCGCAAAAAAAAACTATTAAAAACTGTAATAAAAATTACAAAACAAATGCAAAAAACAAAAAAGGCATCTAGAGACTTTTGTTTGAAAAATTAAAAATTCTTTTTCGAAAATAAATGAGAGAAAATTATAGGAACATAATTATCTAAATTAATTTTGTAACTAATTTTTTAACTTTAGTAACAACTGATTAGAAATAAAAAATTATAGCTTCGGATCAGACGCAATTAATTGGACAATAAACCATTTTTTTCTAATTATGTTTTTGTAGCTCTAAAAAAAATTTTAACTAAAACTAAATTTACAAATGGCTTTAAAAATATTTATTATAGTTTTTATGAATAATTAAATTATCCTGACGAGTTTCTTTAAATTTTTTGAAAATAATGTATTTTTTAATAATTTTAATTGAAAATTTAGAAAATTATTATTTACGAAAATAATTGAATTCTTACAATGAATTTTATTAAAATTTTTGAAAATAATAAGCAGTAATAATTAATTATGTACTTAATAAGTAATAAAAATTTAATTTGCTAAAGAAATAAATAAATAAATATCAATTAATTGAACATTAAGAAAGATGACATAGAGTGATACAAACATTATATTATATCAAAAGAATATTGTAACTATAGATTCAAATTTTCAAAGATTTAATTTGACTCTTTTTCAAAATGCAATTATTTCTAAAAATTCACAGAATAATGCTTTTAATATTCAATTATAATTTAAAATTTTAGGTAAAATTCAGTTTTTAATCAATTTTTATTAGAAAATTTTTCGAGAATTTAATTATTTAAATACAAAAGTACAAAATAATTTATTGAATAATTGAATATTTCTTAAAATTCTATTTTTATGAAAAATTTTATTTAAAAATTTTAAAATTAATTGAATTCTTTCGGCGATTTTAAAAAAAAAGTTTAAGAATAAATGAAATTTTCTATCATTTTATTTAAAATTGTATTAAAAAATAATTTAAATTCTGCTATAAGTTTTGTTATTTATGAGAATAATTGAATTCTTGCGACGAATTTTATTAAAAAAAACTTTTTAAAGAATTGAATTCCAGTGAATTTATGAAAATAATTAATTTCTTGTGAAGAATTTTTAAAAAAAATTTTTTATATGATTGAATTTCTCAGAATTTTTTAAAACTTTTAAAAAAACATAAATTCCACCGAGAAATTTCATTAAAAAATTGAAAATAATTGAAATCTAACGAAGAATTTTATAAAATTTTTTTTTAAATAATTGAATTCCTGTGAAAATAATTTAAATTCTTGGGTAGTATTTTATAAAAATTTCATAAATAATTGAATTGCTTCGAAGAATTTTATTTTTTACGAAAATAATTGAATTGTTTCAAAGATTTTTACAAACATTTTTGACAATAATTATATTCTATGATCAATTTTATTAAAATTTTTCAAATTTTTAAAGCATTTTATCAAAATTTTGTTGAATAATTGAATTCTCGAGAAAAATTTTATTATTTTTGAAAATAATTGATTTCTAGCGAAGAATTTTATTCAAATTTTTTTTAAATAATTGAATTCCCATAAAAAAATGTGTTATTTGTAAAAATAATTGAATTTTTAAGAAGAATTGTATTGAAAATAATTGAATTGTATAGGAGAATTTTATTAAAATTGCAATTTTATTAACTAAATGTTGTAAAGAATTTTTCCACAACTTTTTTAAATAATAAAATTTTTAAAAGAATTTTATAAAAATTTCTTAAATAATTGAATTGCTTCGATGGATTTTATTTTTTACGAAAATAATTGAATTTATTGTTTCAAAGATTTTTGCAAACATTTTTGACAATAATTATATACTATGATTAATTTTATTATAATTTTTCAAATTTATAAAGCATTTTATCAGAATTTTTTTAAATAATTGAATTCTCAAGAAACATTTTATTATTTATGAAAATAATTGATTTCTAGCGAAGAATTGTATTGAAAATAATTGAATTGTATAGGAGAATTTTATTTACTACATCTTGTAAAGAATTTTGTCAAAACTTTTTTAAATAACAAAATTTTTAAAAGAATTTTATTTAAATTTGTTGAAATAATTGAATTTTTCAGAACTATTTTTTTCAATTTTCTAAATATATTTGAATTTTTTCGAGAAAATTCATTAAAAAATTTTAAATAATTGAATTGGTATACGAAGAAATTTATGTAAAATTGGTAGGTAAATGAACTCCTGTGAAATTTTTGTTAAAATTTAATTAAATTAATTCATTAATTTATTAATTAATTAATTTAATTTTGTTTAAATAATTTAATTTTAATTTAATTTAATGAATTTATAAACTGAATTGAATGAATTCATCTTTAGTACAAATGAATGAAAAATAAAATTTTTTTTAAAAGTAAATAATTTAGTTTGTAGTTTCCGAGTCAAATATTCTTTTTTCCAGTTGCATTAAATTACAACTTTACTTTCAAAAACAAATGCAAGTTACTAAAAAAAAAATCTGCTTGTCTGTTAATATCAATTTAATTAAAATTTTAATATAAACCTCAGATTGATAATTGTATTATTGATCTAATCTCGATTATCGCTGTCAGTACATATGAAGACATGATAATTAATGAAAGATAAAACCAGCATCTACAGACGTCACACCTTCTTTGCGAGGTGCAAGTGACCCACTTGTCCATAAGAACTGGCCTCAACACGACCACCCAACAACCATCATCGCGTCCTTCTTCTTCCGTTTTCTGGTTATTTCCTCAATAAAATGTATATTATCTCTAGACGCATCCTGATTACAGACAATTATCATTTTCACTAAAAGAAACGATACATAATGTATATACTCCCAGAGTGTCATAAAATTACCTCCCCATAAAAAAATCCCATATCTTTTATTTTCTCCTTTAAATAAAATTTCGTCTTTATTTATACAAAGAAAGAAAAATAATGTATAATAAAAATATAATAACCCTACATTTGGTTTTGAAATACACTAATAAATTGATCGAGGGAAAAAAAATCTTTAAAATGTGTTCATACTGATTTTCTGCTTCTGTGACACAGTTTTGTGCGAGGAAATCGTATAATATTGAGTCACATAAAGTGTTATAGTTATTAATTTTTGAATTTTAGCCAAATCCGTTAGCCGGCTGGCCATTCAGATTTACCCTTTTCGCATGCGAAAGATTCTTGGTAAATGCCATATTTAATTGCGCATGGATACTTTACTCTTTAGTGTGTATATTTTCTGAGAATGTGACGATAAAAGTGTTTTTGCACTTTATTTCTCAATTTTACTTACTTTCAAGTTTCAACTTGTATAACGGTTTACATTTTTTACTGCTTTTTCAAATTTTTAACTCAAGAGTGTACTCTAGATGATGGTAAACAATTTTTTTTCCCCGCAAGCTAAATATGTTTCTGAACTTGTGAAACTAAGTGAAATATTTCATTTAAAATAAATATTCTCCGCCAATTAGTAATTTTCACTGCTACTTCTGCTAATTTTATAAGAAGAAATAATCATTCAGTTCAATCACTATTGTATAAGATTATTAAGTAATCAATGATTTACAAATTGACCTTCAATTTGTATAAAAAGTTTGAATAAAAACTTTAGATCAAATGAATTTTGTTTTTTTTTTAATTTTTCTTTAGTTTGAATTTATATGAGTTTATAGAAAAACAAAAGATGACGTAATTAGTAATAAACAGAACTTTCAGCCTTTTTTGAAATAAGGTAATAAAATTTTTATTGTGATGACATTTGAAGGGAGAAATTTCAGAGACAACAGATTTCGAACTCGATAATTAATTTTTAAAAAGTAGCAAAAAGTAGCTTTCAAACTAAAAAAAAGTAGTAAAAAAGTAGCTATCGAAAAATTAAAATTGACAACCAAAAAAACTAGTTTTAGAAACTTTATAAAACAGACAAAAATTCCATTTTATATTTTATTTTCATGACATTTTCCTAATTTTCATCAAAAATATTTACTTCTTTTTTAGACTGCTAATAAATTGAATTTCTGCAACGAATTTTCTTTTTCAGAAAAGAATTTAAATATTTATAAAAATAATTTAATTCCTGTGAAGAATTTTATAAAAACTTTTAAATAATTGAATTCTTTTGACTAATTTTATGCAAATTCTGATTTGAATAATTGAATTCCTATGAAATTTTTATTATTCGTGAAAATAATTGAATTCTTACGCAGATTTTTACAACAATTTTTTGAAATAATTGAATTCTGTTTGAAAATTTTATAAAAAAATTATAGATATTGAAAATCATTGAATTGAGAAAAGTTTTTAAAAATAATTAACCTTCCGTTGGATCAATTTTTTCAAATTATATTTTACTAGAATTTTTTTAAAATAATTGAATTTGCAAGAAGAAATTTATTACTTTTAAAAATAATTGAATTTTTGTGGTGGATATTGTTATTTATGAAAATTGAAAATAATTGAATTTTGAAAAAATTTTATTAATATGCCTCAAAATAATTGAATTTTTAAATTTTGTTATTTATCGACATTTTAATTAGATTCTTTCGAAGAATTATTTTTGTAAATAATTGAATTATTGGAAAGAATTTTATTAAAATCTAAAAGAACAATTGAATTATTTAAAAAAATTTTTTATTAAAATTCTATTTACAATAATTGATTTCTTTCGAGCAATTTTATTAAAATAATCGAAAATAATTGAATTCCGATGAAAAATTCTAATATTTTTGTAAATAATTGAATTCTTACAAATAATTAAAAAAAAAAATTTTTCTAAATAATTGATTTTTTCGAGCAACTGAAATTAATTTTTAAGAATAATAACATTTTTTCCATCAATTTATTTAAAATTGTATTAAAAATAATTGAAATCCCGCGATGAATTTTATTATTTATTAAAATAATTGAAAAGTTGCTAAGAATTTTATTAAAATTTTCAAAAATAATTAGATAACTGAGTAGAATTTTATTATTTATGAAAATTATTGAATTATTGCTAAAAATTTCATTAAAATGTTTAAAAATAATTGAATTTTTGTGAAAAATTTTGTTATTTATGAAAATAATTGAATTCTTGCGAAAGATTTTATTAGAATTTTTTTAAGTAATTGAATTTCGGAGAAGAAATTTATTACTTTTAAAAATAATTGAATTCTTGTGATGAATATTGTTATTTATTAAAATAATTGAATTTTGCAAAGAATTTTATTAAAATGACTCAAAACAATTGAATTTCCTATAATAATTTTGTTATTTATCGACATAATTGATTTCTTTCGAACAATTTTATTAAAATATTTGAAAATAATTGAATTCCTGTGAAAAATTCTAATACTTTTGTAAATAACTGAATTTTTCTAAAGAAGTAAAAAAAACATTTTTTCAAATAATTGATTTTTTCAAGGAGCTGAAATCAAATTTTTAAAAATAATTACATTTTTCGAGCAATTTATATAAAATTGTATTAAAAATAATTGAAATCCTGCGATTAATTTTAGTATTTATTAAAATAATTGAATTGTTGGTAAGAAATTTATTAAAATTTTCAAAAATAATTGAATTCTTGAGAAGAATTTTATTATTTATGAAAGTAATTGAATTAATGAGAAAGATGTTATTAAATGTTTAAAAATAATTGAATTTCTATGAAAAATATTATTATTTTTGAAAATTATTGAATTCTTCATAAGAATTTTATTATAAGCATTGTTTTAAATAATTAATTTTTTCGAAATATAATAAATATTATGAAAATTTTATTATAAATTTAATTTTATTATAAATATAATTGAATTCTTGTGGAAAATTTGATTTGTTAAAATAATTGAATTTTTCGATTAATTAATTTAAAATAGTATTTTAAAAATAATTGTAATTCTTCAATGAGTTTTATTATGTATGAGAATTGAACATAATTGTATTCTTGCTCAGAATTTTATTAAAAATTTTTTTAAATAATTGAATTTCCATAAAAATTTTATTATTAATGAAAGCATATTTTATTATTATTGAATTATTGTGAAGAATTGTATCAAAATTTTGTTAAATAATTGATTTTTTCGAAATTCTTTAAAAAATGCTATTTTAAATTTATTGAATATTTCTGTGAAAATTTTATTATTCATGAAAATAATTGAATTTTAAATGAATTTTATCAATTTTTTTTTAAATAATTGAATTCTTTTGCAAAATTTTATTAAAATAATTGAATTTTGAATATTTTTTGAAAATAATTGGATCGTTTAAAAGAGTTTGATTATAATTTTTGAGAATAGTTTTTTGATTTCTAGTATTAGCGAATTTAAAGTAGTGCAAATTCTCCAAAAAAAGTGAAATAGTCGCTTTTAGTGGCTGAAATCTAAAAAAGTACCCAAACATTTGTATAATAGTAGAGAATAGGAAGAACGGAGACAAAAAGTGGGAGAAGGAAAAAGAAAATTTTCGAAAAAAAATTATTGTAGTCAGTATCATTTTGTATGTAAATTTAAAATATAATCTACTTTGGTTCAAATAAAAATTTTATTTGCGTAGAATAAAAATTTTAACTTACTAGAAATACGTAATTTAATAGGTCCTGAGACAGATATACTTTTACTTAACTAAAAACCAAGAAGAAATTTTCAATTTTAGAAACTTCCTCTTTCCTTAAATGAAATAAAAATAATATTTGATTCACAAAAAAAATTTTCCTTTGAGTGTACCTATAATTATTATTGTTCATACATAATTCCGTATGAAAGTTGAGATCATAAAAGAAAAATTACAACCGAATGAAAGAAATGTTCCAGTTTCTACTCCATAAATGCTAAAAATTTCGCAAATCACGATAAAAATGTCATCGGACAACTAATTAGACAAACTAGACTTCCTCGCCGTCTGGTTGAGTGAATTTTAATTCTTCAAATACATAAATATATATATATATATATACACTTGAAGGCGTGGGATCAATTAGGAGTCCTTAGAATTTATCACCGTTGAATCCAATTAAAAAGTAGGAAATAAGAAACTTCCGTTCCGTTCTGGAAATCCGATGACTGGCCGCGGTAATATCGTGCAAATCGTTTCGAGCTGTTCAAATCTCTCCCCCGCGTATACATATTATATAGCCGGCGAATTCCTCTATTTCATTATGTTTATTTTATGTGCGTGTATTTTTTTTTCCTCCAAGAGAATATAAAACTATCGTCCATATAAATTGAGAGTCGCGCGAAACCCAAGTATAATGTTCAATTCGGATGGATGTTGCAAAATATACGTACACGCAAAAGCGTAACTAAATGGCGACAGAAAAAAAATCGAGAGTTATATATTCAGAAGACAATTTTGTAATCGTATGAAAATAATTTTTTTTTTCAAAAGTGTCGTTGTCTTTTTCTTAATTCGAAGTGTATCTCTCGAAGGCAAGCGAAAAAATTAAGACAATTACTTCGTCACGGTCACTTGTAATTTTTTGTTTCGTCGAAAATATACGAACGATATTATTTTAAAAGAATCTTGGAAAAATGTACATATACACAATTTTTTTACCTAAAATAATTGCCGGTGGGAAAAAAATTTTCGACTCTCTTTTTCTCTCGAAAATTGTTGAAAAAAATTATATTCAGAAAAATAATTGAATCAGATATTAATTATTTCTAATTTTTCGAAAACAAAAAAATCTAAGATTATAATTGTTCTCCTCGAAATTTGAATTTAAAAAAATATCGAAATTCGGACAAACAGTCAAAAAGCAAAAGTATTTGAAAAGCTCACTAATTATTTAATTACAAAAAATAATTTTGAACAAAGAAAAAAAGGAATTAACAAAAATATCAACTAAAATTGTTTCTTCCGTTGACAAAACGTGTGAACGAAAATTTTATTCTCGAAAAAAATGAAACTTTACATACGTGCGCATTATTTTCATAAAACTTTCGCTGAACGATTTTTTATTCCTCGCGTATATCGCGTGTACAAGATAATTTCAAAATTACAAGACTTTAAGTGCTCTTGGTTGTGATGATAGAGAAAAAAAATCTCGAGCTCACATCTCCCTTCGGCACCGACGATTAACGATGCTCCACAAATCGTGCTCACTTAACTTGAAAGCAAAAAAAAAAAAAAAATCTAGCAAAAATAACATAGAATTTGAATGAAAGCGGAAGTTTTTGAACCCACATAACAAAAGAATATCCCGAGGATATTCCTGATATCTCTCTCTTTCTTTCGCAAATATCCAAATTCCTGTCTCGTGGGACATTCGCCAATGGGAAAATAAAAAATTTATTGTAGTATAATTTCAATTTACAGGGAATTTTAATTGAAAATTTAATGTCATAATTCGAAATTATAATTTTTATGTAGTTTAAAATCGAATTTTAAACGGACGAAAAATGAAAAATTACGGACTAATTACGTACAAAATACTGATAAAAAAATAACCTGTCCGATTCAAATAAGAGAACATTTTATTTAAAATTAAAACTATAAATTCAATTTTTCATAACTATAAAACATTTCTTCATGTTTTATAATAATTAATTAATTAATAAATAAAAATAAATAATTAATTAAAAAAAATAAATAAATAATAATTTATAATAATTTTATCACCGAGTGATAAAATCATTATCAATTTAATTATTATTTTCAATAATATTGAACTAAAATTCTTCTTTAAATCGCGATTATTTTTAATAATTTTCGAAAAAGTTATTTGACAATTTTCAAATCCATTTGATTACAATCTTCAATTTAACGAAATTCCAATTATTCGTAAATTCTTTAATTAAATAAATATTAGAAAATAAAGACTTCAAATAATATTTAAAAAATTCAATTAAACTTTTTCAAAAAATCTAATTTCAAAATTCAATTATTTCTAAAAATTCACGCTATATTGATTTTAATATTCAATTATTATCTAAAATTTTATCTGTATTTCAATTTTAAATCAATTTTTATTAGAAAATTCTACTAGAATTCAATTATTTAAATACAAACATAAATAATTTATTGAGTAATTGAATGTTTCTCAAAATTCAATTCCCATAAAGAATCGTTATCAACAAAATTTTCAAATAATTGAATTCTATCAACGAATTTTAATAAAATTTTTAAGAATAATTGCATTTTTCGAGAAATTCGATTAAAATTGTATTAAAAATAATTGGAATTCTGCGATGAGTTTTATTATTTGTGAAAATAATTGAATCCCTAAGAAGAATTGTAACTTTTACAAAATTGAATTTTTTTAAAAGAATTTTTAACTAAAATAATTCTTCTTTAAATCGATTATTTTTAATAATTTTTGAAAAAGTACTTTAAGAATTTTCAAATTCAGTTGTTGACAATTATTCAATTTTACAAAATTTCAATTATTTATAAAATTTAAGAATTTTTTCGAGGAATTTGATTAAAATTGTATTTAAAATAATTGAAATTCTGCAATGAGTTTTATTATTTATAAAAATAATTGAATCCCCGTAAAAATTTTATTATTTTTGAAAATAATTGAATCATTGAGAAGAAATTTTTAGAAAAATTTGTAAATAATGAAGTTCCTGTGAAATTTTTATTAATTTTTGAAAATAATTAAAAGTTTGTGCAGAATTTTATTAATTTTTTTTTTTAAATAATAGAATTCTTTTGGAAAATTTTATGAAAATAGCTGATATTAAAAATCATTGAATTGAGGAACATTTTTGGAAATAATTGAATTTCGGAGAAGAATTTAATGATTTCTAAAGATAATTGAAATTTTGATGAGAATTTTTAAAAAAATTTGAACATAATTGAAATTTTGCACTCATTTGTAATTTCTCTAAAATTATCCAAATTATATCGTACAATTTACGAACAAATTATCATAATTTAAGTATTCTAGATTCAAATTTAACTTTTAATTAAAAATTTATTTAGAGTTACCACCAATATAATTAGAAAAAAATAATTTATTGTTTAATTAATCACATCTGATCCGGCGCTACAGTTTTTTAACAAGAGTCTTTAGATGCTTTTTTTGTTTTTTTTGCATCTGTCTTGTCGTTTTTATAACAATTTTAATTGAAAACAATTAAACTTTAGACGAAGTTTAAGTGAACTTTAAATAAAAATTTTTGCAAATTTCAATTGATAACATTTTATATATAATAATATTAAAATTAAATACTTTTTTCAAAAAATGAATAAACTTTTAAATAAATTTAGTTAAAAATTCTAAAAATAATTGGATTTTAGAAGAATTGCTGCTGTTGTAATTTTTAGAAGTAATTAACTTTTCATTATTGGAATAAATTTTATTAAAAAGTTTTAATTACAATTTTTCAATTTTTTAATTTAATTCTGCTTTTTGAAGAATAATATTAAAAATATCAAGTAGTTATATAAAATTATTATTTATATATTTTATTATTTTTCATTAACTTCTTTTGTTCATTATTACTATTCGTAATATTTCATCAAAATTGAAAATTGATTTATTATTAGAATAAGAGAAAAAATTAAAATTTTCCTAGATACCAGGAAAATGTCAGGGAAATAGAAAATTAAATTTTAGTAACAATTTTGAATAAAATAAACGACGTTTTCAACTTTTTTTTACTTTGAATTGGAAAAAAATTTTTTGCGACATAAAATTGTTCTGAAACCTGGATTTTATATTTACAACCGTTTTTTGCAGGAATATTAAATATTTATAAAAAATTAGAAATAAAATATAATTTTATACAGTTGCTTGTTTAATCCAACGGTTCTGTTACTTTATCCACGTTTAATTAAAAATATACTAAATTAACCGTCAAATTTATTCATCGGAATTTATATTGCCTCACCCAGTAAAATATATCAATTTTGTATAAATTTTCGTTTCATTAATATTTCCAGCAAAATTAATATATAATAATAATCTTTAAAAAAAAATCACCTTTCAATCCTGTTAAAATATTTACAAACTAGATTTCAATCGCCTACAAACAGCAATATTAAAATATTCTAAATTTTTTACTAAATTTAATTTCATTTCTAAATTCTAACTATCCTAAAAAAATTTTCTCCACCTAGAAAAGTTTTTAAATCTTCTTCTTTTATTTTAAATCATTAAATAAAAATCATTAACAGAAGAAATTTATATATAGAGAAAGTTTTTGAGGGATAAAGGAGCAAAAAAAAAGTGTAATTGGATAAGTTGTGTTATTTTTATAAAAATCCAATTTAATTTTGTCTTGTTTTCTCTTATTAACTTTTGAGATGGAAAAATATCTTCAAGTTTGAAATTTAATGCCAATAAAAACACCATTCTAACATACATTTTATACACCTTTTTCTCTGATTCTATTATAAATGCCTTCGAGACGTTAAAAATTATTCTACTCTTATAACTTCCAAGTCGACGTTACAGTCAAAGAAACTGGTTCAAAACATCACTCAATGATAATTTCAAAAGTAATCCTTCTAAAACATTATTAGCGCCAATTACAAAAGCCATGTTGAAAATTACCTTGTAAAATCAATTCTATCAGAAAAGTGGTTTAGCAAGAGCGCCGGTTCCGCAGTGTTGAGTCGCGCGGAAACCGCAATCCGTTACATGTGTGTGGTGCAATATCACATTAAAACAGTCAATTGAGCGTAATAAGTGTGTATGAAAAAAAGGAGAGAAAAAAAAATAAAAACTTAACACACACATTATTTTCTCTTGTCACTTTTACTGACTCGCGCATTATAATAAAAAGTATATCAACAAAAACATACATGTTGCAATGAATAAAAAATTTATTTTCTACAAATTATTTCAGATAGTTTTTTCTGTGGACTTTTCCAATTCTCAGTCGGAAAAGTTGTATAGAGAATTCATTCCGCTTGTGAGAGAACTTTCATGCCATCTAGGCGGCAATTTAGTGAACTTTTGGCGCGAAATTCAAAATTCAAAAGTTTTTTTGTATGCTTTTGTTTATTTTTCTGTAAAAAAAATATTCTTTGACAAATCGAAAATATGCAGGTACTTTTTCATGATTTATAATAAAATAATGTTATAAATTAGAAAATTTAAAAAAAATTATGATTAACAGATAAATACCCATTTTGTTTGTTTGTTATATGCTTTTTTTATAACAAATTTCGTTTGACTGGTCTAAATTATAATGCAAATTATTCTCCTTTCTATTTATAAAAAATACTAGAAAATTGTTAATTGTTAACAAATTTTTGTTAAGAAGTAGGAAATATACCCATTTTATGCACAATTTTTATTTTTCAATAACAATATTGTTTACAAACTTATTCTTTTCTTTTGGGAAGAAAAACATTAGATATTGCCGTTTCTTAATATTTTTGTAGAAAATTATCAATTTTCATAAGGAAATAATTTGTATCAATTCTATTTCTTAATTTCAATTGTTTTAATAAAATTCAAAGTTTTTTTTTGAAAATGACGGAAAAAAATATTTATAAATTATATTTGTCAATTAGAAATATTAATTGAAAATGAAACTGAAAATTTTTGAATTTTTAGAAAATAAAGGAAAAAATTTTATTGAAAAAAAAGTTCTGTTCAATTTATTTACGAATATCTTTATAATAATTGTAAAATTAATCGAAAACAATAATTTCTTTTTTAAATATTTTAAATATTTAATTATTATTATTTTCCCGTAAGAATTAAAATTCTTCAAAACATTCAAATTCAAACCTTTTTTGAAATTAATCAACTTTAAAAATATTATTATAAAACATAAAGATAACGATTACTCTGAGTCTAAACTCGGAGTGATCGATTTCTTTATGTTTTATAATAATGAAAGAGGACCGAGTGTTAAAATAATTATTTTATATTATAAGAATATTGTTACTGTAACTTCTTAAAAATTATTTTAAATTCTAAATAATTTTCATATTCTATCTAAAATTTCAACTAAAATTCATTTTCAAATTGATTTTTATTAGAAAATTCTATGAGAATTCAATTATTTAAATACAAAAGTAAATTATTTATTGAATAATTATACGTTTCTTAAAATTTAATTTTTACAAAAAACTTTATCAATAAATTTTAAAATAATTAAATTCTTTTGACGAATTTCAATAAAATTTGTTAGAATAGTTACATTTTTCAAAGAATTCGATTAAAATTGAATTAAAAATAATTGAAGTTCTGCAATGAGTTTTATTATTTCTAAAAATAATTGAATTATTGAGAAGAAACTTATAAAAAAAATTGTAAATATTTGAATTCCTGTGAAATTTTTATTATTCATGAAAATAATAAATTAAATGTTTGCGTACAATTTTATTAGAATTGTTTTCAAATAATTGAATTCTTTTGGGTAATTTTATTAAAGTTGTACTGAAAATAATTGAATTCTATCGAAGAATTTTATTAAAATTTATTAAGAAAATTGAATTGTTTTGCAAAATTCCTTTAAAAATTTTTTGAAACTAATACTTTTTAAATAATAATTTTAATTAAAAAGTTTGAAAGTAATTAAATTTTATGGACAATCTCTTTCAAGTTTGTAAAATATTTGTCATTGTTAATAATTGTAATGGAAAATTTGATTATTAAATTATATAAAAATTTTTGGAAAATAATGTAATTCCTTCCAAACATTTCTTTAATTTTTTTTAATATTATCTATTTTGTTAATAAGTGTAATTAATAATTTTATTATTATAAACTTGATTAAAATTATTGCTAAAATACTAAATTCTTTTTTAACAATTTTATTAGAATTTTCGTAAGTAATAAAATTCCCCTAACAAATTTTTTTAATTCTTTTGAAAATAATGTTGTTTTTTTAATTTTTTAATCTTAATTGAAAACTTGGAAAATAATAGAATTTAACAAACAAATTTATTATTTATGAAAATAATTGAATTATTTTAAAAAATGTTATTGCAATTTTTAAATATAATTGAATTCTTTCGTGTAATTTTATTAAAGTTGTACTTAAAATAATTAAATTCGAGCGAAGAATTTTTATTAAAATTTATGAAGAAAATTGAATTGTTTTGAAAAATTTCTTTTAATAATTTTTTTGAAAATAATGCAACTTTTTAAATAATAATTTTAATTAAAAAGTTTGAAAGTAATTAAATTTTATGGAGAATTTTTTTCAAGTTTGTAAGATATTTGTGTTTGTTAATAATTGTAATGGAAAATTTGATTATTAAATTATATGACATTTTTTGGAAAATAATTCAATTCTTTACAGCATTTTGTTAAGATTTTTGAAAATATTTTAATTTTTTGTAGAAATTGTATAAAAATTGAATTAAAAATTCTTGAATTCTCCTTGAATTTCTTGAATTCTTGCGTAGAATTTTATTAGAATTTTTTAAAATAATGGAACATTTAGTGAAATTTTATTAAAATTGAATTTTGTAGGTACATTTTGAACATAATTGAATTTTGTGATAAGAATTTTAGTACTTTTGAAAGTAATTGAATTTCTGTAATCATTTGTAACTTCTTCAAATTTCAATTTTTGTTAGTGTTTTTTTAACTAAAATTCTTCTATAAATCCATTATTTTTAATAATTAATTAAATATAGGTATTTAAACAAAAAAGACACATAAATTCAGAATTTTCTTATGAATTGTAAAAATTTAATTTTTTCCAGTACTTTTATGAAAAATTCCTGACTTTTCCCTGAATTTCTTAAGTCAGAATATATGATTATTATAATTATAATAATATTAAAACTGTATATATTCCGATTCATATTTTATTTTTATAAAAAAAAATTGAATAAAAAATTTAAACGTTCTATTATTTTTAAAATTGCTAATTTTATTAAAAAAGTGAGTGCGCGAATTGTTGCTTGTTAAAAAAAAGAAAACTTATTAATAACATATTAATAATACATAATTAATTAATATTTATAAACAAATAATTATGTAAATTTTTTCCATTTTTACTAGAATTCATGTAGAAATTCTTGATTTTAACTGGAAAAAAATTCAATTTTACTAAAAAGTAAAATTCTACAGGGTCTTCTTGACTTTCTTATCATTTTGTATTGGTTTTCAAAGTATTTTTATTTCCAAGGGTTATAACTTATAACATTTGTAAAAAAGAAAAAAAGAAGACTGAAATTATAGATTTGTTGTTTTTTCACTTCCAACTTCTTTCTTGTTAAAGAAAAGTAAAAAAAAAAAATTGAAGGGTGCACGTGGTGCCTTTTGCTCTCTTGCACATAAACGTAACGAGCGTGAAGGCTCTTGTAAACACAAGCGCAAAGATATGGTGTTACCGTTTGCACTTCCTGGTGCTACCTATGAGCCAGACCCACATTTGGTTGCCGGCCTTGCAAAAGAGAGAGCAAACAGAAAATAAACTCTTTCCTTTACTGTTAAAAAAAATAATAATAATAATAATCAGATGAGCCTCAAATTACACCGTTTTGTTCAATTTTTTAAAATTGTTTCTCGTATTCTTTTTCGACTTCAAAAATAAATTGAAAAAAAATTCATTACATCATTTTCTCTTTTTGCTCTGGTAAAAATGTAATAATTAAAATTGAACAAGGAAAAACGAAAAAGTATTAATATTCTATATTATTAAATAGATAAAAAAATTTTAATAAATAAATTTTTTATTTACTTTTTTAAACAAGACGAAAACTGGGAGAATGAAGAAGATTTCGAACGTAAATTAAATAAAAAGAAATTAACTATTTTCTCAATTTTTTTGAGAAGAAAAACAATGATAAAAGAAAATTTCTAAAATCAACACTTTCATTAAAAAAATTTGTCAGCCATTGATTTTTTTGAATAAGAAAAGAATATGAAAGTATAGCTATAGAAAAATCTAAAACAAAAGGATTGAAAATAGATTGATTGCAGTGACTTGGTTGAGGACAAATTGCAGGTAATGCGTGACACAAGTGGGTCATTAAGGAAGAGGGCACTTACAATTAACCGGATAATTAGGTACAATTCCTACATGTGTTCGTTCTCATTCGACGGCCAAGAATCGTGTTTACGTTACATATATAACTAATTGCGTAAAAAAGAAAAAGTTAATTAGTCAAGCGTGCGCGGAAGGCGACACTGAGCGCGTTCTCTTTCCGGAAAAATTGGGGAGAAAATCGAGTCATGGAAATAGGGACAAAATTTAACTACAATACGAGAGAGAGAAAGAGACAATACTTTACGTCACAAGTGTCGGAAAATTTTTTATTTAAAAATTTTTTCAAATTAAATTTATTCTTCTTGAAGCATAAATATTGTTTCTTCAAGTTCATTCATTCGTTTGTATCTTTACCGATGTATTTAATTATTTATTTATTAATTTATTTATTTACTTTTTTATTTGTTTATTAATTTATTCATTTCTTCAATTTTATATTTATTAATTAATTTAATTGTTACATATTTATTTATAAGTTTATTTATAACTATTTAATCACTATTTTTCTTCATTTATTCATTTATTTTTCTATTTGTTAGTTCATTTATTTATTTATTTATTCATTTCATTATTTCGTATAATATATTTATTTATAAAACATTTATTTATTAGGCCATTTATGTATCAGTTCACTTACTTAATTATTTAATTATCAGATCATTTATTTATTATTTTGCTTATATAATTATTTTTTTATTTATTTACTAATTTATTTACATTTTTATTTATTGACTTAATTATTCGTCTAATCATTATTTGTTTATTAGTTTATTTTCTTATTTAATTATTTATCAATTTACTTATATTTATTTCATTATTTCTTTATTTTTGTATTTTTATTTGTTAATTCAATTATTATTTCAGGCTTCGGACTCAATAATTTGTTTTAAAAAAGTAGCTTTAAGACTGAAAAAAAGTATCAAAAAGTAGCATTAAGAATGAAAAAAGTAGCTACTATCGAAAAATTAAATTTGTCGACTAAAATCTTATTTTAGATGATTCACAAAATTCATAAAAATTTCATTCTGTATTTCTCTGACATTTTCCTTATTACTATCAAAAATGTTTTTTTTCCTTTAATTCTTAAAAAAAAAAAAAAAAAAAAAAATGTTAAATGTTAAATGTTTTTTTTTACTTAAATTCTAAATTCTTCTAAACTTCAATTATTATTTTCTCAACTTTTAGTTAGAAATTTTAGAATTCTTCAAAAATTTGATTATATTTCAAAATAATTTTTAAAAGTATGAAAATTAATTTTTTTAAAACATAAAATTTATTTCAATTAAATTTGACAAAATTTTCCATCAATTGGAAATTTAAATAAATATTTTTTATTAATTTAAAACAATTTTAGTGTAATACCATTTTCAAATTTATAACATTCTCTATAAAAATTCATATTATAATGCATTTAATATTCAATTATTATAATCTAAAATTTTAACTGTAAATTTATTTTTAAATCAATTCTTATTCAAAAATTCTACAAGAATTCAATTATTTAAATACAAAAATAAATAATTGATAGAATAACTGATTATTTTTTAAAATTGAATAGTAAAAAAGAATTTTATCAAAATTTTTGAAAATAATTCATTTCTTTCGATGAATATTAATAAAACTTTAGAAAATAATTACATTTTTCGAGAAATTCATTTCAAACTGTATGCAAAATAATTCAAATTCTGTAAAGAATTTTATTTTTTTTTTTTAAATAATTGAATTCTTGCAACGAATTTTATTATTTATGAAAATAATGTAATTCTTGTAACGAATTTTATTACATTTTTTTTAAATAATTGAATTCCTTTTTTCATTTTATAAAAATTTAAAAGAATAATTCAAATATTTCGAAGAACTCAATTAAAATTTTATTAAAAATAATTGAATTTTTTCGATGAATTTTATTATTTATGAATATAATAATTTAACTATTATAAACAAATTTTGTCAAAATTGTTATAAGAATATAATTAATTTTTTACAATGAATTTTATTAAAATATTTAAATAATTGATTTTATTCGTAAAAATTTCTTGAAAATTGTATTTCACACAATTGAATTAATTTGTAAATTTTATTAGGATTCATGATATTATTTTAATTACCGCTTTGAATTTTATTAAATTTTTAAAAATAAGTAAATTAGTTTGAAAAATTTTGTGGAAATTTTCGAAAATAATCAAAAGATTTCAAAGAATTGAATTAAAATTGTATTGAAATATTGAAAATAATTGAATTCCTCTGAAGAATTTTATTATTTATGAAAGTAATTGAATTCTTTTAAGAAATTTTATTAAAATTGTTCTGAAAAGAATTTAATTATTGCGATGAATTTTATTATTTATGAAAATAATTTAATTCCTATAAACAAATTTTTAGAAAATAGTTAATTTCTTTTTAAAAAATTATATTGAAATTAAAATATTTAAATAATTGATTTCTTTGAAAAAAATAATCCTTTAATTTATTTCACATAATTGAATTACTGTGAAAATTTTAATATTCATATTATTTGAATTTTCGCTTTGAATTTTATTAAATTTTTTATAAATAATTAAATTTTATTAAAATATATTTTGTATATCTAAATAAATAAATAAATAAATAGATATTGAAAATATTTGAATTTCATTATTTGTGAAAATAACTGAATTCTCTTTAAAGATTTTCGGAAAAATTTTGAAATAATTGAGTTGTGTCAAAGAATTTTATAAAATTTGTTTCTAATTTCTTTACTTTTAACCTCATAATTTATTAGTTAATTTTCTCATTTATTTATTTACAGTTCAATTTACTTTTCCATCTTTTTATTTATTCATTATAACTCATTGAGAAAAGTACTCCGGAAAGTAAGCAATAAATTAATGGGAAAAATTTTTAATGCCTGTATAAATAATAAATTGAATAAAATTGTAAGAGATAAAAAGGAATTTAGTGTTTTCTGCGTTTGGAGGAAAAGAATTGGTTTTTGAATTTTTTTTTTTGCATTTTTTCCCAAGTGCACTGGGGAATATTTATGAGTTAAAGAAATAAACATTTTCCGTATTCGATATTGGAGAGAATAGATTGTAAATCACACGTAACACAATGAGGTGAATCACCAAGGGAGAGAGAATATCTGTGTAATATTTTATTAAATTGTATTGAAAACAGTATGGTTCTGCAACGAAATAGCACTTTCTTGTTGCCATGGCAAGACAGACACTTCGTATTTAGAGCGAAACTATGCTCGTCGGATTTATTGAAAATTATTGTGTGAAATGGATCCACAACTAAATTCAATTTCGAATTTCATTTTTATGACTGAAAACTATTTGAAAAATTAATTTTTAAAGCAAGTCGATAATGAATTCGAAAAGTTATGCAAAAATGTATTCAAAAATTAAATCGAAAATTAATTCAACAATTTATTCAAAAATTAATTCAAAAGTTAATTCAAATATTAAATTCAACAATTAATGCAAAAATTAGTTCAACAATTAATTAAAATTTTAATTTAACAAATAATTCTAAATTTAATTCAACAATTAATTATAAATTTAATTCAAAAATTAATTCAACAATTAATTCAATAATTAATTACACAAATTTAGTGCGAAAATAAATTCGAAAAGTAATTGAAAAACGTATTCAAAAATGAATTTGAAAATGAATTTAGAAATTAAATCTATAATTGAAGCAAAAATTAATTTAGAAATTATTTCAAAAGCTAAACTCCTCTTCTAATATTAATATTTCTAATAGCTGTTTCTATTTTGAAAAATAAAATTAATATAGTTACAAAATTAATATATAAGTATAGTCTACAGAAAAATTAATTTCCATATTTCTCCCATAATTAAATTTTCATTACTAATTATTTCCTTTTTTCAAGTATTAAATTTTTTTCGGCCTTCAGTACTAATTATCAACAGAAATAAGTAATCTTTCAATGATCTTTTTTGAGAAGAAAAGAAAAAAATAACAAAATTACATTAATTATCCAACAAATTGCAGAACAGGTAGGTATACAAAGTAAGCCAGTGAATCATAAGGTATAGTATTTCTCTTTCGGGAAAGTTTTGTTGTAACTCTTATGATTCATAACGAATTGTAATTCGCATCGTTGCACTTTCCTGCAAAGGAATCATCTTTGATCAAACCGGCAGATCTATATAGTAAAGCCAAAAAAAAATCCCTATTTAAAAAAATCTAAATACACGCTTATAGATAATTTACTTTTACATTTGATGAAAATGAAGAAGAAAAACAGAACAAAGAAAAAAGAAAAAGAGAGAAAAAAAAGAAAGAAAGAAAGAGAAAAAAGAAGAAGTAAAGAAACAAGAAAATTGAAAGAAGAGTAAAATTATTACTAATTGCATCAAGTAGATGAGAATTGGGCACGAGACTAATCACATTTATTGCATTTATTGCCTCGGGTTACGAAGACCATTCACAATTGTCACTTTTACAATTTTTACAAAGTCATATAGTGTAAAATCTGTTACTTTTTATTAATGATTTATAGTATTATTAATTACTGCATTACAGAGTAAATTTCTGAAGATATTAATTATTATTATAGTTGTATTCATTGCTATTAATTGTACATTAATAATTATTCGTATTTTATTAATCAATAATTTTTGTAACCATATTTAATAATATTAGAAATTTTCTTGATATTTATTAATATTTCTTAATTTTTTAATTTTTCTTAATATCTTATTAATGTTTATCAATTATTACTATCAAAAGGAATTTTTCTAATTATCACTATTATTTATTATAAATAGGGCAGGAGTCTCGTCCTCGTTACATTTTCTTTTAAGTAGAAAAAGACTTTTTATGCAAGACAAATACGTTTATGAATAAATAATTTATTAATGTATTATTAATTATTATTCAGAGAAAAAATTGCTCTTTGAACAACGAGACTGGTTTTTTCATTTCTTTAATATAATTTTTGAAGTCGATTATTAAATTCGAACCATTTTTTGAAAAAGAGCTTTTTTTTATTAAATAAGGGTTTTTTCTAAAAGGTGGGAATACTCAGAAACTTTTGAAAAATCATCTCTGATTAAAAAAAAATTTGTTTCTTTGAAAGCGAAGCTGGCTTCACATTCTTTTATACAATTTTTATAGTCGATTATTAAATTCGGGTTTTTTTTTGTAAAAAAGTTTTTTTTTATTAAAAATGGTTTTTTTCCAAAACAGGGAAATTCTTAGAAACTTTTTATAATTCATCTCTGATTAAAAAAAAATTTGTTTCTTGAGAAACGATGATCTTGAAAAGTTTTTCCGTGATTTATGGAGTCCATTATTAATTTTAGGCTTTTTTATTAGAAGAACTTTTTCAAAAAGTCCATTATTAATTTTAGGCTTTTTTTACCAAAAAGAGCTTTCTTATTAACAAAGAGCTTTTTTATTTAAAAAAGAGCTTTTCTATTAAAGAAGAACTTTTCTCAAAACGTCCATTATTAATTTTAGGCTTTTTTTTATTAAAAAAGAGCTTTTTTATTAAAGAAGACCTTTTTTCAAAACGTGGCCAAGAAATTTTTAGACATCCCTTTTAATTCAGAAAAAATTTGTTTCTTGAAAGATTTGGTCTTACATTTTTTTATACAATTTTTATAGTCGATTATTAAATTCAAGCTTTTTTTCTGGTGAAAAAAAAGTTTTTTCTATTAAAAAAGGGTTTTTTTCCGAAACGTGGAAATTCTTAGAAACTTTTTATAATTCATCTCTGATTTAAAAAAATGTGGTTCTCTACAAACAATAAAGTTCTTGAAAAATGTTTCCGAGATTTTTGGAGTCCATTATTAATTTTAGGATTTCTTTTTATTAGAAAGAGCTTTTTTTTATTAAATAAGGGCTTTTTTCAAAGTGTGGATGAGAAATTTTTTAGGCTTCCCTTTTAAATCGGAAAAAATTTGTTTCTTGAAAAACGAAGCTGGTCTTACATTTTTTTTATACAATTTTTTTTGTTTTGTGAAAAAAGCTTCTTTTTATTGAAAAGGGATTTTTTTCCGAAACGTGAAAATACTTACAAACTTTTGAGAATTTATGTCTGATTCAACAAATATTTGTTTCTTAAAAAAAAAATATGGCCTTGATATTTTTTTCTAGGATTTTTGTGTCTATTATTAATTGTGGGATTTTTTTATGAAGCTTTCTTTATAAAGAGCTTTTTTCCGAAACGAGTAATTACTGAGAAACTTTTAAGAGTTACTCTCTGATTAAAAAAAAAATTGTTTTTTGTAAAACAAATCTGGTCTTGACATTCTTTTTATACGATTTTTGGAGTCGATTACAAAATTCGGGCTTTTATTATTGAAGAAGAGCTTTTTTTTATTAAATAATGGCTTTTTTCCGAAACATGAGGGCACTCAGAAACTTTGTAGAATTCATGTCTTATTCAGAAAAAGTTTGTTACTCGAAAAAGCGAAGCTATGGTCTTAAGAATTTTTCATATACAATTTTTGCAGTCGATTATGCTTTTTTTTGTTGAAAAAGAGCTTTTTTATTTTAAAAGAAATTATTTTGTAAGTCCTTTTAAGGGCTTTTTTCCGAAACGTGATAATACTGAGTAACTTTTTAGAATTCATGTCTTATTCAGAAAAAATTTTTCTCTTGAAAAATCATTTTGTGCTTTTTTAATTAAAGAAGAGCTTTTTATTTAAAAAAGAGCTTTTTTTCAAAACGTGTAGTTACTGAGGAAAAAAACGTGTAGTTACTAATTTGAATTGGTAACTGACTTTTAGCTTTTGAATTAGTAAATTTTACTAATAAATAATAAGTTCTACTAATTTATAAATTTATAAATTTTAATTTCTATTAATTTATTGGTAAAATTTACTAACTCAAGGAAAAAATTTAGTTGTTAAAAACTAGTACACAGTTTTTCTGCGGATATCAAATTAAGACAAAAAACGAATCAAAAGGGTTGCGAAGCAACCTTTCGTTTCTTTTTTTGTCTCAATTTGATATCCGTAGGAAAACTATGAAATCTCTTTCATTTTTTACTAATTAAAATTTAGAAAGAATAGCATATTTCTAAACAAATAAAATTTTTTTCAAAACATTTTTTTTTAGTGAAAAAGTTATTTTTTCGCAAAAACAAAATGACAATAGTTCTAAATTCACTAGAAGAAAAAATAATTTTCTTGTAAAAAAAATGATCACATTAGGACAAAAAAATTTATTGGAAGATGGAAAAAATTATGTTATCAGTTGAAAATTACAAATAACTCAATTTTTCCATTCAGACAATTATCCTCGTTTTTTTTTTATTATCCCACAAATTCTCTGCAACAAAATTACATTTCCTGTTATTATTTAATATTCAGGGACAAATTTGATAAAACACAATTTCCATTTGCTGCCTCTCTTTCTGGACCGATGGATAATTTCCTCCTCTTGCTTATTTATCTTTCGTCCCATTAGCCGCGAATTTATACGACCACCTGCGCGAGATTCCTTTTCAACCGCTAACTCCATTTATCGATGAGTGCGCAAAAAAAAAATAATTGACCCACGATCAAAAATTTGCATAAAAATATTAAAATTTACATTATTTATTATTATCACATTTTAATTAAATTTCTTCCTCCAAAAAAAAAAAAAAAATTGTTTGCTCTTGATGCAGATCTGTATAGACGAGGAAAATAAAAACAAAATTTAGTCCTTTTTATTACAAAAGAATAATAATTATTTTCATAATTTCTCTTCCTCTCTTTAATAAAAAGTATAAAAATAATAAGGATGAGTGTTTTGTAATTGTTGGAAATAAGTTATTAGCGATTAAAATGATACTGCGAAAATTACACGCTGAGCATCTGTATAGATTAAGTTCATTAATAAGGGGCGGCTACTTTGAAGCATAAACTCGCTTCACCCTCGCGTGACGAAAGCGTTAGCCTAATTTGATTATGAGCTCACTTCATCCGTGACCAAAGGAAACAACAATGTTATCAATTTTTCTCAACTATTTTGTCGAGATTAATATTTATGTATTTTTTTTTTCTTTCAATTTTCGCGCATGAAAAAATTATTATTACCTAACTGGAAAATTTTTTTAAAAATATTTTTATATTTTAATTTACAGATAAAAAAAAAATGTATTGTTTATTTGTTTCAAATAAATTCTATTTGGTTGCAACAATTTTTTTTTGGTTCAAATAGATTCTATTCGGTTCAAAAAAATTTTATTTGGTTTAAATAAATTCTATTTTTGGTAACAAAAAATTTTATTTGATTCAAATAAATTCAATTCAGTTGAAATAAATTTTATTTTATTTAACTAAAAAATAATAATATTACATACAGTAAAAAAAATTTTCGTAAAATTGAAAAAATTTCCTCTACACAAATAAAGAATATATTCCGCAGTGTTATTTGTTCTTCATTCGCTAAATTATGAAATTGTATACACATTTCCTTGAGACCTAGATTTCTTGTTCTTGGACCAAATTTCTTTTTCACTTGACTTCATAAATTATGCGAGATCGAATCCACATTTCTCCGACATTTTTTTCTTTTATTTTTTTTTTTTTGTTCTTGAACGCTTTGGACCAGCCCAAAGCGACAATGTACTTCAATTGCAACCGCAAGTCAGGTGCCACAGTGGTTCTTAATGGGACCCTCTTCTTTTTTATTTTTCTCTCTCACTCTCTCACATTTCCAGCCCAATTCCGAGAGACGAAGGAACGATCACGATCTATGTCGGTCGAGGAGGATCTGCACAGCCTTAATTCACCTACATTCGCCATTCGAAGAGACTCCAAATTCACCATCCGTGAATTTACAGTCATGTAATATTATATGTATAAACTATAAATATATGTATATCCAATCAGACGATAGGCCTGAGGAGAAAAAAAATTTTTTTTCACTTTCTTAGGATATAATTATTGCTCATCCCCCTCCCCATTTTTTCCTGACTTTTACCCTTATCCTAAAGAATACTCTGAGCCACTCTCAAAATTATTAAATACTCATGAAAATTTTCAATTACATTTTATTTACGAATTTCTTTAATTGGAAAATTATTGAAAAACATCAAATACTTCATTTTTAAATAAATACTAGCAACAGTGCGTGGCTAACTTTTTACTACCTTTTTTTAAATAAAATTAGTAATTTTAAAAATAATAGAATGTAAACATTTTTAATTCAAATTTTTTTTTTATAAAAATAAAATATGAATTGGAATACCTATATACAGTTTTAATATTATTATAATTATAATAATCATATATTCTGACTTAAGAAATTCAGGGAAAAGTCAGGAATTTTTCATAAAAGTACTGGAAAAATTTAATTTTTACAATTCATAAGAAAATTCTGAATTTTTGTGTCTTTTTTGTTTAAATACCTATATTTAATTAATTATTAAAAATAATGGATTTATAGAAGAATTTTAGTTAAAAAAACACTAAAAATTATGAATTTTGAAGAAGTAACAAATGATTGCAGAAATTCAATTACTTTCAAAAGTACTAAAATTCTTATCACAAACTTCAATTATGTTCAAAATTTACAAAAATTTAATTTTAATAAAATTTCACGAAATGTTTCATTATTTAAAAAAATTCTAATAAAATTCTACGCAAGAATTCAATTATTTTCAATTCAATTTTTATACAATTTCTACAAAAAATTAAAATATTTTCAAAAATATTAACAAAATGCTGGAAAGAATTGAATTATTTTCCAAAAATTTTCATATAAGTTAATAATCAAATTTCCCATTACAATTATTAACAAACACAAATATTTTACAAACTTGAAAGAGATTCGCCATAAAATTTAATTTACTTTCAAATTTTTTAATTAAAATTATTATTTAAAAAGTTGCATTATTTTCAAAAAAGTATTAAAAGAAATTTTTCGAAACAATTCAATTTTCATCATAAATTTTTATAAAATTCTTCACTAGAATTCAATTATTTTTAGTACAACTTTAATAAAATTACACGAAAGAATTTAATTATATTTAAAAATTAAAATAACATTTTTTTAAATAATTCAATTATTTTCATAAATATTAAATTGGTTCGTTAAATTCTATTATTTTTCAAGTTTTCAATTAAGATTAAAAAATTCAAAAACAACATTATTTTCAAAAGAATTAAAAAAAATTCGTTAGGGGAATTTTATTATTTACGAAAATTCTAATAAAATTGTTAAAAAAGAATTTGATTTTTTAGCAATAATTTTAATCAAATTTATAATAATAAAATTATTAATCACACTTATTAACAAAATATATGATATTAAAAAAATTAAAGAAATTTTTCGAAGGAATTAAATTATTTTCCAAAAATTTTCATATCATTTAATAATCAAATTTTCCATTACAATTATTAACAAACACAAATATTTTACAAACTTGAAAGAGATTCTCCATAAAATTTAATTTACTTTCAAATTTTTTAATTAAAATTATTATTTAAAAAGTTGCATTATTTTCAGAAAAATTATTAAAAGAAATTTTTCAAAACAATTCAATTTTCTTCATAAATTTTAAAAAAATTCTTCGATAGAATTCAATTATTTTCAGTATACAACTTTAATAAAATTACCCAAAAGAACTCAATTATTTTAAAACAATTTTAATAAAATTGTACGCAAACATTTCATTAATTTTCGTTAAAAATATATATTTCACAGGAAGTAAATTATTTATAAATTTTTTATAAATTTCTTCGCAATAATTCCATTATTTTTTATAAATAATAATAGAATTTTTTACAGAGATTGAATTATTTTCATAAATAACAAAACTCGTCGTAGAATTTCAACTACAATTATTTATTTATTGAATAATTGAATGTTTCTCAAACTTGAATTCTCATAATGAATTTTATTAACAAATTTTTAAATAATTGAACTCTTTCGACGAATTTTAATCAAGTTTTTAAGAATAATTACACTTTTCTAGGAATTCTATTAAAATTCGATTAAAATTCGTCGAAAGAATTCAATTGCTTAAAAATTTGTTAATAAAATTCTTTATGAAAATTCAATTGCAATGTTTGTGTTTAAATTTTTAATTCTTGTACATTTCTTTAATAAAAATTTCAGAAAAAAATTAGTAAAATTACCTTGAAAAAAGGTAAAAAAAAAAAAAAAAGTTGTAAAAAGTTTCTTCAAAGATAGTAAAATTTTATTTCCAGAATTACTTTTACTATTTTCAAAGGCAATTTTTTTTATGAAAAGTAGATAAATTTATTTTTAAAGTAATACCTAAAATCTCTTTAAAAATAATTTTTAATAGCTAATTTTAGTAAATTAAAAATCGTTGTTTCCAGAGTAAATTTTATAATATCCGTAGTACATTTTGTTGAAAGTTATAGTAAAATATACTTTGAATTTAGTAAAATTTATTTTGAAACTAATCCTACAATTTATAAAAAAATTCTAAAGAATGATTATTAGTGCAAAATTTCTAGTGTGTAAAATTAGTCAAAAATTAAAAAAATAAGTGTAAAATCTGTCGATTTTACACTAATTTTTTTAACTTTTGACTAATTTTACACACTGGAAATTTTTTAAATTTTTGACTATTTTGAAACAATAGATAAAATTTGACAAAAAATAGAAATTTTTCTAATATTAAAAATATTTTGCTTCGATAAACCCACAATTATTACAAAAAGGAGAAGAAAATATTTGAAATAAATAATTCCCACTTGGGTATTTCGCATTAATGGGTTGAAAAAGGATACGGTGCAGAGTGCAACATCTCTCGTAACTTGTCATTACAATGTCTCATTTTCCTACGGAATTACAGGTTTTCGAGATTGAATATTCAGCAAAGAAGAATTCACAGACCTCCATAGTTGCTATAGCGAATATGATTGAACTATACCAGAAAATATAAATTTAAACTAATAATAAATTTTCACTCCACGAAATTATTTTTCAATCTCAGAGAGCGTAGATATAAAATTTTATTTCCATATTCGAACAAAATAGCGAGGAAAAAAGAAAAAAAGAAAGAAAGAAAGAGAGAAAGACAATAAGTGAAAGTATGAGAAAATTGATTCAATTTCGTTTTACGATATGGTTAAATTTACATATACCGCAGTTTTTACTTATTACACTAAAAAACAATTTTTTCTTTATCTTTTTTAAATAACCCATTACTTGTCTATTATCTAGTTAATTAATTATTTTCTTAACTATAACTATAACTTATTCGAAATCGAAACTGCCATTTATTTATTTCACTTAAATATTTAAATTTTTTATTTAAACCAAAATTACTTAGGACAATTAATTTATTTTATGAATTTAAGTAAGCTAAATTATTTGATAAAAATAATGGACCACTTAATTGTAATATATTTTATAAAAACAAATGAAAAATATTTAAATCAAAAAAATAATTTATTGAAACGAAAATAATATCATATTTGAAGCAACTCATTTATTTATTCCACTTAAACATTTTAATGTTAGACATAAATAAAAATTATTCTACACAATAAAATTATATTATTTTTATTTGATTCAAATAAATTATTGTTTTATTGAATAATTCATTTTAATATTTAGTAGCCTAAAGTTTTCAACGTTCAAATGAACGGAATTTTTTTCTGTTTTAATATTTTCAAAAATAAATTTAATTTAGTTAAAAAATTAATTTTCTTGCTAAACAAAATAATTTTTTTAATAAAATACAAATTAAAAGCAGTACAAAAAATATTGCCATTCATTTGAATGTTCGAAATTTTAGGAACATCAATATTTGAAGCGAATATCATTTAATTGACTTAAATAAAATTCATTTGATATACAAATAAATATTTATTTAATAGTCAGGGATTTTTATTAAAGTACTGGAAAAAATTAAATTTATAAGAAATTACAAATGATTGCAGAAATTCAATTATTTTCAAAAGTAATAAAATTCTTCGCAGAAATTCAATTATGTTTAAAAATTTTTAAAAATTCCACGTCAAAATTTCAATTATCTTTAAAAAATAATAAAATTCTTCTCCAAAATTCAATTATTTTCAAAAATTTTAATAAAATTCTCGGCAAAATTTCAAATATTTTCAAAAATTTTTCTCAATTCAATCATTTTTCAATATCTACTATTTTATAATTTAATTCAAAGCAAACATTACATTATTTTCAAAAATAATAAATTTTTTCACCGAGATTTAATTATTTTCATGAATAATTAAATATTATATATTACATTATAGAATTAATTATATTATAGAATTTCAATTATTTTTAATACAATTTAAATTAAATTCGTCGAAAATTGTAATTATTCTTCAATATTTTATTAAAATTCGTCGAAAAAAATTGAATTATTTAAAAATTTATTGATAAAATTCTTTATGGGGCTTCAATTTTGGAAAAACATTCATTTATTCAATAAATTATTTATTTTTTGTATTTAAATAATTGAATTCTCGTCGAATTTTCAAATAAAAATTGATTTAAAAATGAATTTTAGTTAAAATTTTACATAATAATTGAATATTAAAAGCATTATAGCATGAATTTTCAAAAATAATTACATTTTTCGAAGAATTTATTTAAAATTGTATTAACAATAATTGAAATCCTGTAAAAAATTGTATTACTTATATAAATAATTAAATTCTTGCAACGCATTTTATTACATTTTTTTAAAATAATTGAATTAATTTAAGAAATTTTTAAAAAAGGATAGATTTTGAAAATATTTTAATTTTAGCGAAGAATTTCATTATTTGTGAAATTTAATTGAATTCTTGAAAAAAATTTTTGAAAATAATTAAATTTTTTGAGAAATTTATCTAAAATTGTATTAAAAATAATTTAAATCATGTAAAGAATTTTATTATTTATGAAAATAGTTCAATTCTAGCAACTAATTTTTATTAAATTTTTTTTTAAATAATTGAAATCCTATAAAGAATTGTATCATTTATGAAAATAATTGAATTTTTGCAACGCATTTTATTACATTTTTTTAAATAATTCAATTAATTTAAGAAATTTTAAAAAAGGGTAGATTTTGAAAATATTTCAATTTCATCATTTTTTGTGAAATCTAATTGAATTCTTGCAAAAAATTTTTGAAAATAATTAAATTTTTTGAGGAATTTATTTAAAATTGTATTAAAAATTAAAATATTAAAAATTGAAATCCTATGAGAAATTTTATTATTTATGAAAATAATTGAATTCATGTGAAAAATGTTATTACTTGTAAAAATAATTGAATTTTTGGGAAGGTTTTCAATAAAAATTTTGTAAATATAGTTTAATTTTTTTTTTTAATTTTATAGAAATTTAAATTATTACAAAACATAAAGTTATCAATAACTGCGAGTCTTCGACTCGGAGTGATTAATATTTTCATAATAATATTCTTATATTTTGTTGAATTTCATAAAGGTTTGAATTTGAAATTTTTTGAAAATTTTAATTCCTCTGGAATAATGATAATAACTAAATATTTATTTATAAAAGAATTTATTGGTGTTTTGGAATAATTTTACAATTAAAAAAATTCCTAATTAAATGTAATAGAACAGTTTTTCTTTAGTATCTAATAATTTTTAAAGTGAATCAGAATATTCTTCATAGTCAGGAAAAAATTGAAAATTTTGTCCGGAAATCAAGGAAATTTCAAGGAAATTTCAAGGAAATTTCCAGGGGTTACTTCCATGGAATTTTTCGACGTGGGGATAAACATTTAACTCAAGTTGAACCGACCTCCTTATCACAAATAATAATAATCATTAACAAGTTTCTCTTTTTGGGAAGCAGGCCGATGAGAAGAAAAAAGGGGCGGGATAAGTTAAACAACACCTTTTTACCTGAAATTGGATTGCAAGTGGATTTCTGCACCCATCTTTGCATAAAATAAGCCAGCATTCTTGTATTATGGCAAACGGGTAATCATCGACTCGGCGAAATTTTAGTAATGAGGGATGGGTCGTTAATGTGCTCAAGATTTAGGGGAAAGTAATTTAGTCTACTGGCAAATGATTGCGTGCAAAAAGGACAGTCACGTTTTAACATTCACATCAGTTTTTTCTTCCAGTAAACCTAATGTTTGTACAAATATTAAGGAAACAAAAAAAAAAAAGAAAAAATTGAACAAGCGAGAAAATAACTCCCGTAACATTCTGTAATTGACCATTTTAGAATGACTGTGGGAACTGTAAATTTGTGTCAAATATTTCCTTCTTTTTTTTCTTAAAACAAAATGTTTTTGAAAAGTGTCTAAATAAAAAAAGTGTCGAAAATAATTTCCGTTCTATTTATACAAAAAGGAAAAGATTTCAATCTTGATTACTGAATAAAATATTATTTTTTTATTAATCAAATATTAGTTTGTTATATGATAAATAAATTAATTAAATAATAAAATAGTGAATAAATAAATTAGTTAATAAAATATTGAATAAATAAATAAATAAGTTAAAAGAATATTAAATAAATAAATCGAAATAAATAAATTCCCCAAGGTTTAATTGCAATGTTATTTGAGAAGAGCAAAAAAAAGAAAAGAAATTACCACTTTTGCGCGTTAATTCAAAGAAATTAAAATTTAAATCAAATTAATTAAAATTCCTTCTTTGGAAAATTAATTATCTACGTTTTCCTGCACTTGACGCTTTTTGTTTAGTTTGTTTTTCTAGCAATTGACTGTCAAGATTACGGCTATGAGGTGAAATTCGTATGCTTTCTTTTCCTCATTACTATTGTAGCACATCTTCTTTTTCTCCACTCATATGATTACTTGGCTTTTTTCCAATATACTTATTCCCTCTTTTGCTGTACTCTTTAAAATAATAGATTATACGTTCAGAAAACTATTTATAAACAATTCTACAAATTTGCAGTTGTATATTTTTTCTGGAAAAATAAAACACAGTATAAATCAAAATTATATTTTCGCAATAATATTCTTTAAATAAATTCTACTCTCTAAATCTAAATTAGAGTCAAGGCTATTCCATTAGTAAAAATATTTACTAATTTTTAGTATAATATTACTAAGTTTGTTAATATTATTATTTCTTAGTAGTTTTAATTTTTTTTTGTAATTTTCAGTGAAAACTGCGAATGAAATTTTTTTTATTCTGAAAGGCTCAATTTTTAATGCAATTTAAATTTAGAAAGTGAAATTAAAATACATTCTCGTAGTTAATTAATTAAGATACATAAAAATACACAATAGGACAGATATTTTATTTAAATAATTAAATAAAATTTATTTCATGTAACTAAAATTAAATTTTATTTGAAGCAGACAAAATTTATTTGTGTGATTTATTTTAATTTATGATTGATTTTAATCAAATAAAATTTCAATTGAAACAAGAAAAATTTATTTGAATCAAATATACAGACTTCGCACTCGATAATTAATTTTAAAAAAGTAGCAAAAAGTAGCTTTCAAACTAAAAAAAAAAAATAGTAAAAAAATAGCTATCAAAAAATTAAACTTGACGACCAAAAAAACTCGTTTTAGCCACTTTACAAAACTGACGAAACTTTCATTCTTTATAAAAATATTTAAATAATTGATTTCTTTCGACTAATTTTATACAAATTCTAATTTAAATAATTGAATTCCTGAGAAATTTTTATTATTCATGAGAATAATTGAATTCTTACAAAAATTATTTTAAATAATTGAATTCTGTTTGGAAATTTTATGAAAATGGTAGATATTGAAAATAATTGAATTGCAAAAAGTTTTTAAAAATAATTAAATTTTACAAAGAATTTTATTAAAATTTTTCACAATAATTGAATGTCTGTGTGGTATTAGGTTAAATTTTTTTAAAAATAATTGAATTCTTGCGAACGATTTTATTAAAAATTTTAAAAATAATTGAATTTCCAAGAAGAAATTTATTACTTTTAAAAATAATTGACTTGTTGTGATGAATATTGTTATTTTATAGAAAATAATTGAATTTTGCAAAGAATTGTACTAAAATGCCTCAAAATAATTGAATTTTCGGCAATAATTTTGTTATTTATCGACATAATTGAATTCTTGGGAAGAATTTTATTAAAATTTTCAAAAATAATTGAATTCCTGAAAATAATTTTATTATTTATGAAAAAAATTAAATTATTGAGAAAAATTTTATCAAAATGTTTAAAAAGAATCGAATTTTTGTGAAAAATTTTGTTATTTTGGAAAATAATTGAATTCTTCATAAGAATTTTATAAACATTGTTTTAAATAATTAATTTTTTCGGAGTACAATAAATAATATGAAAATTTTATTTTAAATAATTGAATTCTTGCGGAAAACTTTATTTATGAAAATAATTGTATTTTACAAAGAATTTTATTAAAATGCCTCAAAATAATTGAATTTTCGGGAATAATTTTGTTATTTATGTAAACAATTGAATTTTTCAGAAGAATTATTTATGTAAATAATTAAATTCTTGGGAAGAATTTTATTAATATCTAAAAGAATAATTGAATTATTTCAAAAAAATTTAATTAAAATTGTATTTAAAATAATTGATTCCTTGGAAAAATTTTATTAAAATATTTGAAAATAATTGAATTACTGTGAAAAATTCTAATACTTTTGAAAATAATTAAATTATTCCGAAGAAATTTATAAACATTGTTTTAAATAATTAATTTTTTCGAAATATAATAAATATTATGGAAATTTTAGTTTAAATAATTGAATTCTTGTGGAAAACGTTATTTGTGAAAATAACTGAATTTTTCGATTAATCAATTGAAAATAGTTTATGAAACTAATTGAAATTCTTCGATGAGTTTTATTATTTATGAAAATAATTGAATTCTTGCTGAGAATTTTATCAATCATTTTTTTAAAAAATTGAATTTCAATGAAAAATGTTCTTTTTAGTGAAAGTAATTGAATTGTTGTGAAGAATTGTATAAAAATTTTGTTAAATAATTGATTTTCTCGAAATTTTTTTGAAAATGCTATTCTAAATTAATTGAATTCCTGTGGAAATTTGAATATTTATGAAAATAATTGAATTTTGTATGAATTTTATCAATTGTTTTCTAAATAATTGAATTGTTTTGCGAAATATTATGAAAATACTAGATATTGAAAATAATTTAATTTCGAATATTTTTTGAAAATAATTGAATCGTTTTAAAGAATTTGATTATATTTTTTGAAAATACATTTTTGATTTCTAGTATTAGCGAATTTAAAGTAGTGGAAATTCTCAAAAAAATCAGGAATAGTATCTTTTAGTGGTTGAAATAAAAAAAACTAAAAAAGTAGTAAATAGTAGGTTTTAGTGGATGAGTGCAAAGCCTGAATATAGGATTTTATTGGATCAAGTAAAATTTTATTTATGGATCAAATACAATTTTTTTGATTCAAATAAAATTTACTTGAGACAAATAAAATTTACATGAGACAAATAAAATGATATATTTTTTAAAATGATTTTGGCAGAGCCCACTTACAAATTTATTTGTTTTAATTGAAAAGTTTACTCGTAAAAAAATATTTTTTGGCGTAAATGAAATTTCTATTTAAATTAAATAAATTTATTCGAATACCAAAAAGTATTGCATTTTTCTCAAATATTTTTTTTAAGTCTCGTCAAAATTTTTTCTCTCCCTAATTATAAATTGTAAAAACCTTTAAATGCCATAAAAAACGTGGCTCTTGCGCGTTTCATTTGCACACGTCTTTCATGTTTAAACTTAAAATTTACATAGGAAATGTTCAATTTCACTCCTCCAGGGAGAAAGTGTACGTGTATGCAATTTAAATAAAATATATTTAAAGAGATACGTCAATTAATCGTTAAAAAAAAGAATTTACATTATACATACTCGATGACTTTTTTGATTTTTTTTTTCTTCTCATTTTTCTTTTCCTTTCTTTACTCTTTTTTTTGGGAAAAAAGCGTAAAAAGAAGAAAACAAAGATTAGAAGTAAAAGTGTCAAGTGTATGCAATGAAAAAAGGAGTAATTAACTAAAAATTTCACAGCTTTCCACGTCACCCAGGGGGTACTGTGGCGGCACGCGTTCCCGTTATTTTACATGGCGGGTTCCCCAGGAGGCCTAAACCATGCCACACATTATATTTTTGTGTGGAAAATAAAAGTTTTAATTTTCGTTTCTAACCAGTATAAATATATATGCCGTCAACATTTTTCTTGGCATTTTTTAACCTCTTTTTTGGAAAAAAATATAAAATTGGTTTTATAAGGTTTTTACAAATTTTGTTATGTTTTTAATGAGCGTGAATCTAAAGCTTTTTATCCTCTTTTCCCATTGCGGTGAATACAAAATATATACTTTTTATAATATAAATATAAATTTTATAATATAATTTTTATATTATTTATTTATTTATTTATTTATTAATAAACGGAACAACAAACTTTCGGAAAATTTATTTCAACCTATCAAACTGCATTAATTATAATTATTCAAAATTTTTTTATTTGAAATTTATAAATAAAATTCTTTTCAAAAATTAAATTATTTTCATTATAATTTGAAAAATATTTTTCGCTAGAATTCAAATATTTTTTTTATATTAAAATTCTTCAAAGCAATTTTCAACTATTTTCAACACAATTTTAATTAAAGTTTGTCGAAAAAATTCAATCATTTATTCGAATTTTTCTAAAAAGTATTCATCAGAATACAATTTATTTCAAAATTTTTTAAAAATTGAATAAAATTCCTCGTAAGAAATGAATTGTTTTTTATAAATAATAAAATTCTTCAAAAGAAATAGAAATTCAAATTCAAATTCCATTTTTTAAAAAAATTTTAATAAAATTCTACGCAAGAATTCAATTATTTTTAATTCAATTTTTATACAATTTCTACAAAAAATTAAAATATTTTCAAAAATTTTAACAAAATGCTGGAAAGAATTGAAATATTTTCCAAAAATTTTCATATAATTTAATAATCAAATTTTCCATTACAATTATTAACAAACACAAATATTTTACAAACTTGAAAGAGATTCTCCATAAAATTTAATTACTTTCAAATTTTTTAATTGAAATTATTATTTAAAAAGTTGCATTATTTTCAAAAAGATTATTAAAAGAAATTTTTCAAAACAATTCAATTTTCTTCACAAATTTTAATAAAATTCTTCGCTAGAATTCAATTATTTTCAGTACAACTTTAATAAAATTCCACGAAAGAATTCAATTATATTTAAAAATTGTAATAACATTTTTTAAAATAATTCAATTATTTTCATAAATAATAAATTTGTTCGTTAAATTCTATTATTTTCCAATTTTTCGATTAAGATTAAAAACTTAAAAATTAACATTATTTTCAAAAGAATTAAAAAAATTCGTTAGGGGAATTTTATTATTTACGAAAATTCTAATAAAATTGTTAAAAAAGAATTTATTTTTTTAGCAATAATTTTAATCAAATTTATAATAATAAAATTATTAATTACACTTATTAACAAAATAGATTATATTAAAAAAAATTAAAGAAATTTTTCGATGGAATTAAATTATTTTCCAAAAATTTTCATATAATTTAATAATCAAATTTTCCATTACAATTATTGATAAACACAAATATTTTACAAACTTGAAAGAGATTCTCCATAAAATTTAATTACTTTCAAACTTTTTAATTGAAATTATTATTTAAAAAGTTGCATTATTTTCAAAAAAATTATTAAAAGAAATTTTCCAAAACAATTCAATTTTCATCATAAATTTTAATAAAATTCTTCACTAGAATTCAATTATTTGTAGTACAACTTTAATAAAATTACACGAAAGAATTTAGTTAGAAATTTTTCGAAGGAATTAAATTATTTTCAAATTTTTTAATAAAATTCTTCGCAAGAATTTAATGATTTTCAGTAAATTAATTTTAGAATTTGAGGAAAATATTCATTTTCACCAGAATACTACTAGAAAATTTTATTTGGGTTCAAATAAAAATTTTATTTATGTCCAATAAAATTTGTATTTAAAACAAATAAGTAACCTTGTTCGCCCAGAGACAATACTTTCATTTAATTTAAATAAATTATATTTGGTTTAAATAAAATTTTTCTTTTTGTGAATAAAATAAATAGGAACAGAATTAAATAAAATAAATAAAATAGTCTACTGCTTCAATTTTTATTTTACAAATTTTCTCTCTTGTAAAACAAGTTCAATAATTGATATTGTGCAAGATATCACGAGGGAAAAGCGTGGTTTAAAAGGCTATTAGTTCTCGCGCATCACAATCAGTCCCCATAGCATGTGCTCATATGAAAGATTCTTTCAGAAATTTTATAATTAAAATACAATTTTTTCCCTAAAAATTAAAATAATTTTTACTCTTAATTTTCAAAAAAAAATACTGGATTTCCCTAAAAATAAAATTGAACAATTTACCTTATTCTCATTTTTCCCTTATTTTAAACTTGTAGCTTTTCATAAAAACCGCCACGCGCTTCCCGCGAATTTACCGGTAACCCCAAAATAATTCACGTTTCACTCTCGGAAAAGAAATCTTCTTTTCTTTTTAAATTTCAAATCTTTCATATTCAGCACTTACAATAGAGAATTATTTATAACTATTTTTATTTTACTATTTCTAACAATTTTTCCTATACTCATGACTTAGGAACCTAATTCAAATGAGGAAAATGCACCGTTTTTCTCTATTTGGTAAATTTGTACACAAAATAAAAAAGAAAAATAATTTTTGACTGACATTTAAAAGTGAGTATTTTATACTTATCACTTTTTTTGTACCTTTTATAAGATGATAAAAGTTATAACTTTAGAGTTATAACAACGAAAATTGGTAATTTTTTTTTTGTCAATAAGATTTTGGTTACCGGCAAAATTCAAATGGAGTGTTTTCTCGGAAAATATACGCGCTTTAGTCCAGAAATTACAGTGAAGTTACCACGGAAAATCGGTTCCCTTTATATGGGAGAAAATATTGATTTTCACCATAAGAGTTTTGCGCGCGCGTTGCCCCCACTTTATGAATCTTTGAAACGATGAAAATTTTTGGCGCATGCAAAAATCGCCGGTATAAATTTCAAAAAGAAGAAAAAAAAGTGCAAAATATACAAAAAATGTATTTAAAACATTTTATGTTAGAAACATTTGGTTCTTTTCCTTGAAAAACAAATTTTTTATTTTTAAATCTTTGGAACTTTTTTCCTTTTAATTTTATATTTTATTTAAAAAAAAATTTAAATTTTAAAGAAGGAAAAAATTATTATTATTATTTATTAAGTTTTTGTTGATTTAAAGAAATCATTTGCTTTAACTAATTTTTTTTAAATTAAAACTTTTAATAAAAATTTTTTTCTGGGTGCAAAAAAAATACGTTTTCAATTTTTTCATCTTCTCCCCACTATGCAACTATTTATAATGAATTAATAGCAAAAAAAGGAAAAGGAAAAATTGTGTGTTTGTCAACAAATAAAAAGATTTATCGTTAAAAAATTATATGACAGCGAGGTTTCCGCTTCATCAGGTTTTATTGCCCATAAAAAAGTGCACAACGTGTTCCACAAAAATGCCTAATAGAAATCGTTGGTATTAGACAATAAAACTTTTCTCAAAATGTATGATTTATTTTATAATAAAATAAAATTAAACTACTAATGACAGGTACACAATGCAGATAATATATAATGTAGAAAGTAGCAATATTTTGAAGGCACAGTATTGTATGGGGAAAAAGAAGAAAACAAAGACAAAGAAGAGGAAGAAGAAGATGAAGAAAAAAACAAAAAGAAGAAAAAAAACAAAAAGGAGAAAAAGAAGTCGAAGAAGAAAAACAAAAAGGAGAATAAAAAGTCGAAAAAAAAGAAAAGAAAATGAAGAAGAAAAATAAAAAGGAGAAAAAAGACAAAAAGGGAAACAAAAAGAAGACAAAGAAGGCGAAGAAGAAGGAAAACAAAAAGGAGAAAAAAGACGTAGAAGAAAAACAAAAATGAGAAAAAAAGACGAAGAAGAAAAATAAAAAGGAGAAAAAAAGACGTAGAAGAAAAACAAAAATGAGAAAAAAAACGAAGAAGAAAAACAAAAAGGAGAAAAAAAGACGTAGAAGAAAAACAAAAATGAGAAAAAAAGACGAAGAAGAAAAACAAAATGGAGAAAAAAAGACAAGAAGGAGAAAAAAGACGAAGAAGAAAATCAAAAAGAAGGCGAAGAAGAAATACAAAAAAAATCTGAGAAGGCAAAGAACATGAAAAACAAAAAGGAGAAAAAAAGACGAAGAAGAAAAACAAAAGGGAGGAAAAAAGACAAAGAAAAAAACAAGAAGAAGAAGAAGAATACGGAAAAGAAGAGGAAGAGTTGATTTAAATAAAAAAGAAAGTAATAAACTCGCAATTAAAAGAAACGTCAAAATAAATGTCGAAAAAAAATAATTTTCGAAATTAAAAGAATAAATTACTAATAAAACAATTTATAAACATATTATGAAAAAAAAATAAAACAAAAGTGAGCAGAATATAAATTTCTATTAATCTTGATGTAATTTAGAGAAAAGTCCTCCTTGTAATTGGGTTACTTCTGCCACTGTAGACGATAATTCAATAAATTTATGGTCAAACAAGACTTCTCATTTGTAGAAATTGTAACAAGACTGTAATTACAGTAGTATTCTGTACTTCATTTGCATATGGAATAATTATTACTATAAGACTTTTACTTCATATATATTCAAATAAATTTATTCATTCAGACATTCAATTTATATATTTATATGAATTTCATGTACTTTTATTATCAATAATATTATGTTAATTGTCAGATATATATTGTTTTTGGAAGAGGCGAAAGAAAAAAATTAATTTTTATTTATTATTAACAAACAATTATATTTTAACTTTTACTTTACTTTTATGTGTCAAAATAAACTAACCTGACTGAATTTATAAGTATTGTATTTTTTATTTATTTATTAACTAAATTTTATATTTAAATCTTTACTAAAGTTTGCTTCGAAGGTGGTAAAATTTATTTTTTTATTATTCTCCTTCTTATACTTTTTTCGGTTTTTTACGTTTTTTAAATCCCTACTTTTATTAAAATTTCCATTTTTGAAATAATAAAAATTGACAAAAAATCGCAGAAATTAAAAAATATAAAAATCTCAACAACTTTCTGAATAAAAATTTCAAAAAACTATTTAGGTTTCACTGTTAAAATAGTAAATTAACTTTCTTTGCTTCTTCAAATGTTACAATAATTAAATTATCAACAAAAACCTCCAAAAAACAAGTCAATTTTTATGTTTTAAATAAATTTAAAAATAATGAATAAAAATAAATAAAGACCTGAATAGCACAATTTTCTAATATTTCTATTTAGATTTAGAATGTGATATTCTATTTATTGTTGTTAAGCAAATTACAAAATATTTTATTTTCAAATATAAATTTTTTAAATAATTTCATAATAAAAATTTAAAAAATTTACTTATAAAGCCAAAAATTAATTATTACTATTCATATTTTAAAAAATCATTTAAAATTTCACGAAACAATTCAATTATTTTCTAAAATTTTAATAAATTCTTCTGAACAATTCAATTATTTTTTTAAATTAGTAAAATCTTTACAAAATTCAATGATTTTCAAAACAATTTAATTGAATTCCTCGGATAGATTCAAATATTTTTAAATATTTCCATAAATTGCAATTATGTCCTAAAATGTTAATAAATTCTTCGAAACAATTCAACTATTTTTATAAACAGTAAAATTCTTCGCAGGAATTTAATTATTTTCAATTCACTTTTAATAAAATTCTTCTTCATAAAATTCAATAATTGCTTTCAAAATTTTCAATTAAAATTATTAAAGAAACTCACATTACTTTAAAAAAAATTCAAAGAAATTCTTCAAAAGAATTTAATTAGGATTTTTAAAAATTTTAATAAAATTCTTTGCGAGAATTCAGTTATTTTCCTAAATAAATAAAATAAAATTTTTTGAAGGAATTCTATTATCAAATTTTTTGATAAAATTCTTTGCAATAATTCCATGATTTTCAATATGTACATTAATTTTAAAATTGAAAAAATTTGAAAAGAAAAATTATAAAAAAGTTAAGAAACAAAAAGCAAACAACATCTAACTTCAAACTGCGAATAGATTACTGGAACTTGTGTTTTATTATTATTAATTAATTAATTAATGTTATAATTATTTTTATTTTATAATTAATTTAAAATTGTAATGACAAATAGATATCATCATATTGTTTTTCACTTCTTTTCATTAAAAGACTTAAATTTTGTTATATATTATGTTTTGTCGAATTGAAATTCTGCAGATTTTGGTTCTTTACTTCTAAACAAAATTAGAAAATTGTTAAACAACTGTGATTAATAAATAGAAAATTTATTTATTTTGCATTATTTTTCTCTATGAATCACAACTTTTTTAATTTTAATTCAATTATTATTTTGCAGAATTTTAAATTATTTTTTATGAAAATAATAATTGAATTCGTTAAAAAAATTTTATTATTTATGAAAATAATTAAAATCCTGTGAAATCTTAATTATTTATGAAAATAATTAAATGTTTGCATATAATTTTATTAAAATCTTTTTAAGAATAATTGAATTCTTTTTGGTAAATTTTATTAAAATAGTAGATATTGAAAATCATGAAAATTAGAAAAATTTTTGAAAATAATTGAAATAAGGACAGGAATTTTTTTGACATTTATGAAAATAATTGAACTTTGGTGAAGAATTTTGGTATTTATAAAGATAATTCGTATTTTTACGAGAATTTTTTTCAAATTTTGAACATAGTTGAATTTTAAAAGAAGAATTTTATTTTATTTTTTTTTTTTGGAAAATAATTGAATTTCTGCAATTTTTTGTAATTTCTCCAAAATTGAATTTTTTTAAAGTGTTTTCAACAAAAATTTAAACTAGAAAATTTTTAAATTCTATAATTTTTTAAAATTGATAATTTTATTTAAAAAAGGCAGTAAGAAGTTAGCCGCGCACAAGAAATTTTACTGTTTAAAAAAATAACTTCTACATTTCCAAAATAAATAATAGTTTTAAAAAATATAAAAAAAATTTTTTGAAATAAATTTTCAAAAATTTTCAAAATTAGAACCCACAGAGACATCTTGTGAATTCCTTTCGAACTATCTTCACTTACCGCTGAAGATAAGCTTCACAGTAACGTTCCTTGGATAACAAAACTACTTTAAAAAATTTCTTCACTTCAACCAAACGACAAAGTAGAAAAATTTATCCTTATTTTCGAATTTACTAAATGAAACTCTAAAATAATATACTTTAATAATTAAATCTTCCTAAAGAAAAATTCTTTATTACTTCAAAAAACTCAGGTAAAAAATGCAACAAGTTCCTATTTAAAAATCTTTTATTTCCTTCTGTCGTGTGAAAAATTATTTTTGGTCCTAAATTCCAAATAATTGATTTAATTCCGACTAAAATGAATTTTCGTCGAATTAATTAATTATTAAATTACCCGAATTCATTAAAATTAATTAAAATTATTGTTTTTATTTCATTATTTTCTTTTTTATTTATTTTTTTAATTTTTAAAATTTTTTTAAATTAAAAATTTTTTTTTATTTTATTATTTTAAAAATTCAAAATTACAGAACAAAATTATTTATTTATTTAACAATATTGCATAGCTACATCATAACTACAATAAATTTTTTCCACTCAAGTGACATCTGCCGGTAAAGACCGTCAATAATTAGATGACTCAACTCATCTGTTTAGTTGCATTTGTTATATCGCCTCTCTCTCTCCAAGATATCATGAAAAAAGTGCGAGACAAATTTAAACATAAATTCAGTGATAGATAAAGTTCATATATTTTATAGAGCAGATAAATACTGAACCTACTCCAACTAATAAAACCAGAAGTATAAAAGATGGATTAATTCACCGCGAGAATATAGTCTTCTCTCTTTATATATGAAAGATAAAGAGTCTATATTTAATATCATAGGAGATTTATCAGTTTTTTATAAATCAAGGATATCAAGTATACACACAACTTGTATATAATATTACTTCAATGGCTACGCTAACTTCACGCGAGTGTGTTCGCGCCTATAATTTTTTTTCAACTCGCTAAATTTATATATATTAAATTCACTTCAACACATGTGTCAATAGATTTTGTTCGTGTGTACGTAAACACGTACAAAAATAATAGTGTGTGAATAAAATAAAAAAAAAAAATTTTTTTTTTTTTTTGAAATGAAGAGTCACTGTTGGCGTAATTCAACAAGATTAGAGGGAAAAAAAGAAAAAGATAAAGTCTGGCCAGAAATACAGTCGAAAAAATCATCGACAACAACGTAAATATGATTCTCAGACGCCAGTTAACAAACATTATCATTCATCGTCTAAAGGAATAATTGAGGAGAATTCATCTGATAATGAATTTGATGACAATTGTCGTCGTCATTGTTATCATCAACAAAAAATTGAGACAAATTTGAATTATTGTGATTTTCCTGAATTGGGAAAAATTATGTCGACGTCGAAGAGAAAAAATAATTTTAGAAAGGTTCCTGATGCAATTGTCGCTGATGATGTTATCATCATAAAGGAAGAAATAACTGAAGATAAATTAAAATCGAGAAAATTTCTTAAAAGATCAGAAAGAAGTCAATTATTTCGGATTAATATTCAACAAATTTTGGAGGTGACTATTTTTTTATTCATAATTTAAAAAATAATTGTTTAATTTAAAATTACCTTGAGTTATAATTTTCGTCGAAAATTAAATGCTTTTTCAATACCTAATTATTACCTTATTATTATTATTTTTTTTTATTATCAAGTTCAGAAGAATGTGAATTAAAACTATTTTACTAATATTTAGTAATTATATTGATAATATTAATATATTTTATCAATAAAAATATTTTTTTTATTTATATTTTTTATTAAATATTTTCTTTTCGTAAAACCAGTTTTTAATCATTTTGCAATAAAAACGTTTTTATTACAAAATAATTGTTTATCAAAAGGCAAATAAAAATTACAATAGAATTATTCTTTTCTTGTTTTTTTAAATTGTTTCTTGTTTCCTTTTTTATTGCTTTTTAATTTTTAATTACAGCGATTTGCATTCAGAAATTAATTGGCACTTTATAATTTAATATCAAATATGTGTCGCGAATAATCACAATAGAGATTATGTCACTTTGAACACAAATAGAATATTTTTTTTCTCAAACACTGCAAATTTCATTTTTATCAAACTCTGTTGTAATATTCATTTGTTATGAAATCCACTGAACTTTCTATCAGTATTACAATATTAAACATTTCTCAATATTTCTACTTTTTCAATTTTATTTTTTCTTTTAATTTCAAAAATTAGAAAATTTTTTCCTAACTTTGTTTTCAATTTTTTTTTTTAATAAGCAAAATTAATTAATTGGCAATTAATTTTTCCAGAACCAAAGAAGCCTGAAGAATTCCCTGGCAGAGAAGAAAATAAAATGCTGTGATCGTATTGTTGAAACAAAGGGCAATAAAATTTATTTATCGAAAGCAAAAAAACCCACGAAATTGAAGCAAATAATAATCAATGAACGTGAGAAGAGAAAAGAATTACGAGAAAAAAATCATGAGCCAATAATTAAAATTGTTCATGAACAATTATTAAATATTGAAAATTTGAAAATTATTCCCGATCCAAATTTAGATCTCGACTGTGGTAGAACACTAACGGGACTAAATCTCATTGGCAATGAATATAGAAATCCAAAAAGTGATAATCTAGTTGACAAGATAGTGGAGAATCGAAAAGACATTTCCCAAAGATTAGAGAATTTATTAATTAATACAAACAATGAAACGCATGTGATAAATGATGATTTGAAGAATGAAATTGCAAATATACAAATCGATGAAATTAATACACAAAATATTATTGTAGAAAATGTTAATAGTGTTCTTATTTTGAAAAAGGAGGAGAATTTTCAAAATCCTGCATTTTTCACTTATAGGGATGCAAATACAAATAATATTCGATATTCGAAAAAATTTAGAGAGTGAGTAAGTGTTATTTTTCATCACTTATTTGACAAAAATGAATTTTTTACTTTTTTCTCAAATTTTCTTTTTGAATTCATTTTATTTTTGCAACAATTTTATTAATTACTTTTTTTGTCACAATTTTAACTTTTTATTTATTTTTTTATCTACAATTTTATTAATTATTTTTTTATTTTTTTTAGAATTTTATTAACTTTTTATTTGTTTTATTAGTTTTTTATTCATTTTAATTTTGGCTAAAATTTTATTAATTTTATTTTTTTGCTACAATTTTACTAGTTTTTTATTTATTTTAATTTTGGCAACGATTTTATTAATTTCTTATTTTCTTTATTTTTGTCACAATTTTTTTCTATCTTTACTTTTTTCAATCGCTTTCGTCTCAATTTTATTAATTTTTTACTTATTTCATTTTTTAATTTACGAGAATCCTGACGCACCTGTAATTATTTTAATCTCTCTAAAAAGAATTTATGATTCGAATATTTTTGTTAGAAAAAAATTATCCGCACTTGGCAACTGTATATTATTAATTGAAAATATTTTAATTTTATTTATATTTTCAGATACTGTACGAACACAATTTCGCCAGAATTCAATAAAAAATTGGAAATTTTCATATCAGAATTATTTAGGCTGCAGAAAAAATTATACGAAAGAAGTAATGTCAAAGGAAAATATAAACGAAGATTTTACACCGGATTCAATGAAGTCGAGAAGCACATTACCTTGAAGAAAATTAAATTTGTAATTATTGTACCTGATCTTGAAAAGGTGGAAGTTGAAGGTAGATTAAAATAATTAGATAAATTGTAAATCTCTAAAATTATCGCATTAGTTTGAAAAAAAAATTTTTCCATTAAACAGAAAATTAATGTTAATAACTATTTTTAATTCTAGGGGGTTTAGACGATATTGTTAATAAATTAATTGCATCTTGTCGAAAACAAAACATTCCAATTTGTTTCGGTCTTTCCAGAAGAAAATTAGGATATTTAACGCATAGAAGAGGAATGGTCAGTTGTATTGGCGTTTCCAATTTTAGCAGCATCGAGGTAAATAAAATAAAAATAAATAATAATAATAATAATAAAAAATGAAAAAAATTTTTTACCTAAAACAGTGATAAGTTTCTCCAGAATAACGAAAGTCTTAACTAAAACAACTATAAAAATATCACTAATATAGTGAAATTTGTTGCTGTTTCAGGTAAAATTTAAAAAAAAGAATATTAATAAAATAATAATAATTGAAAAAAAAATACAGAATTTAAATAATAATAATTTTTTTAATTATTGCTATTAACAATACTTTTACTATCTATTAACTATTACTTTACTAATAATTCATTAATAATTAAAAAAGTAATAAAAAATACAAAATTAAAAAGAAAACAAATATTTGTTCTTCTTAAAAGAAAGTAATTAATTATTAATTTGACTTTTTATTTTTCAATAAAGGAAAAACTCGAAGTGGTATTAAACAGTTTGGTGGAGTCGATAAATGAATTTCGAACATTAATTGGCGAATTGAATAAATTGATAGACGTGAAAAAATTAATGGATGATGATCTTCTACTTTCTGAGAGGATAAAAAACCTGTTGAAAATTATAGCACCAACAACTTAAGTACACAGCTTTTAAATTAAAACTCGTCTTTTCCTAAGATAATAAAAAAAAATAAAAATAAAAAAATATAATAAAATAAATAAAAAATAATAATAAATATATATTACTAGTAGAATACTATTTTAGTACTACAATCAGCAAAGCCGTCCAATTTTTAATTATATATTTTTTAAAAAATGTAATTTTTTACATTAAAAAATTTTTATATCATTCAACTTTGTTTTAATTTTTACCTTTTCGCATCTCTTTAAAAACATAAAATATTTATGTGCATAGAAAATAACATATAGAAAACACATTTTAACAACATACTGTGAAACATTTAATTCAAATAAATTTGTATAAATATAGTGATATACATACATTTCTGTAAAAGTTTCATTCAAAGATGAACCGAATTCTATAGAAACAAAAGTATTAAAAAATACAAGTTAAATGTAAGTAAAAAACTACAAATAAAAATAGATTGAAATTTCACTTTCTCGCTTTTTCAAATTTCACTATATAAAAGGAAACTAAAATAAAAATATAAATAAAAAGTAAATAAAAAAAAAACTGAAAATAGAAACTTCAACAAAAAATACAAAATTTATAAGTTCAAATAGAGAAAAAATATATTTTTGACTTAGAGCCTACTACAGTTTCTATTTGTTTTAAATAAATTATATTTAGTTCAAATTTTATTCGCTTTAAATTTTATTTACGCCGAATAAAATTTTTATTAAAGTCAATGGCAAATAATTTAGTAGGCTCTGAGGCAAACATGTTTTTATTTGACTCAAATAAATTCTATTTGGTTCGAATAAAATTTTTCTCTTGGCATAATAACATTTAGACTTCATGCTTTCAAAAAGGGAAAAAAATAAAAAAAGATAATTAAAAAATATAAATTTTAATTATAAAGATAAAATATTCCACTAGAATTCGACCCATCAATCTCTGAATTTCAGGTACTGCAAAAATATATTTAACATTTCAAAGTAGGCGTATAAGCAATATTTAAAAATAACAAACATACCTCTTAGCTTAGTTTCTATTTACACATAATAAATAAAAAAAAAAAAAATCTGACATATATTCTCTAAACGTACGACTGTTAAATATTATAATAATATCTGACATTAAAAAACAAAAAGAAAAAAAAACTATTGCACTATCGTTTTGCACTTTCCAATTCGACTGGATTTTCGGCAGTTATATTTTCATGATTAACTGGCAAAACATTATTATTGTTGTTGTTGTTGATATTGTTTGTATGTTTATTGTTGTCTGTATTATGTTTTAAATCAACTAACACAAATGCAATAGTACCAAGTATTCCCATCACAATCAATATACCTAAATGTAAATAAAGTCCAAAGTAATTACTGTAAAAAAAGCTCAATGTCACTGCTACCGATTGAAAGAAGAGATACATCGAAAATACAAATTCGGTATCATTTACATAAATTGTGCCAAGAAGAGCAATAATCTGTGTATTTAAAAAGGCATCACCAAAGCCAAGAGCAACGGCACCAATCATGGCTAACGACATTGAAGGCGATATGAAACCAATGTCTTCAGTATCCTAAAACAGTAATTAATCATCGTTTAAAATGTAAAAATATAATAATAAAAAAAAATAAATTATTAACTATAATAATTTGAATGTTCTTTCACTTGTTCACTTTTTCAGTCCCTCACACTATGAAGTTGTCTTTTGTTTATACTTTTGTTTTTTGTTATCTTTAGAGAGATTGAATATTATATTACTATGTTCGTTATAATTATTTTTATTTTATAATTAATTCAAAATTTTAACAAAATTATTATTTTCTTTTAGAAAAAGAAGAAAAATATTTGGACAATTTCTATTTCTAATCTAATTTTTGGAACATGATATTCCACAGGAATTAAGACATTCAAAAATTTCAAATTCAAACCTTTTTTAAATTTAACAACTTATAAAAGTATTTGTTATAAAATATTTTTTTTTCATGTTTTCTAATAATTAAAGATGACCGAGAGATAAAATTACTACTTTATATTATAAGAATATTTTTACTGTAACTTCATCAAAATTATTTTTATCATTTTAATTCAATTATTATTTTCTAGAATTTTAAATAATTTTTTATGAAAATAATAATTGAATTCCTTAAAAGAATTTTATCATTTATGGAAATAATCAAATTCCTGTAAAATTTTTATTATTTAAGAAAATAATTAAATGTTTGCATGCAATTTTATTAAAAAATTTTTTAAATAATTGAATTCTTTTTGGGAAATTTTATTAAAATATTAGATATTGAAAATCATTGAAATTAGAAACATTTTTGAAAATAATTGAAATTAGGACAAGAATTTTTTTGACATTTATGAAAATAATTGAACTTTGGAGAAGAATTTTGTTATTTATAAAGATAATTGGGATTTTTAAAAGAATTTTTTTCAAATTTTGAACATAGTTGAATTTTAAAAGAAGAATTTTATTTTATTTTTTTTTTTGGAAAATAATTGAATTTCTGCAATTTTTTGTAATTTCTCCAAAATTGAATTTTTTAAAAGTGTTTTCAACAAAAATTTAAACTAGAAAATTTTTAAATTCTATTATTTTCTAAAATTGGTAATTTTCTAATGATAAAATTGTTTTAACCAATAAAAATCAAGAATTACCTCAAAAAAAATTTGAATAGAATTATAATTAATTTTGATCAACCGAAATTCGAATCGAATAAAGTTTTAATTAAATGAAGACTTTAATAAATAACCTATTAGGTAATACCTATATTTTAAACAGATTGAAATTTGGATAATTTGTAATTTGAATAAAATTGAAAATTGCATAAATTACGTGTTGAGTAGATTAAAATCTGGATAAATTATAACTTGAATTAATTGTAATTTAAATAGAATTGATATTTAAAGAAGATATTTTTTGAATAGATTAAACTAAAAGTCAGTTCAAAAATTGAATTTTTGGTTTAAAGGAAATGAAAATTAATTAAACCTAAAATTAATTAAAATTTCAATCGATTGCAATGATTTTAATCAAGAAATACTTCAAAATATCAATTATCTTTATAAAATATAAATAATAAAAATCATCTCCAAAATTCAATTATTTTCAAAAATTTTAATAAAATTGTTGTCCAAATTCCAATTATTTTCAAAAAATTTCCTCAATTCAACGATTTCTAATATCTACTATTTTAATAAAATTTTCTAAAAGAATAATTGTTTAAAAAAAAATACGAAAGTATTTAATTAATTTCATAAATAATAAAACTTTCACAGGAATTCAATTATTTTCATAAATAATAAAACTCATCGCAGAATTTCAATTATTTTTAATACAATTTCAATCAAAATTTCTTTAAAAATGTAATTATTCCTCAAAATTTTTATTAAAATTCGCCAAAAGAATCCAATTATTAAAAATTTTTTGATAAAATTCTTTATAAGAATACAATTCTAAAAGTAAACATTCAATTACTGAATAATATTGAGTAATTAATAAGTAATAATTATTATTAATAATAAATAAATAATAATATTGAGTATTTAAATACAAAAATTATCAAAAATTTTAATAAAATTGTTAGACACAATTCAACAAAGTTTTATAAAATTCTTTCAAACGATTCAATTATTTTCAATATCTACTATTTTTATAAAAAATTTCCCAAAAGAATTCTCAGAAATTCAATTATTTTAAAAAATTTTAAATAAAATTCGTTGAAAAAATTCAATTATTTTTATTTTAAATTTATTCCTCGAAAAATGCAGTTATTCTTAAAAATGTTATTATTTTCAATTCATATTTAATTAAATTTCTTAAAAGAATTGAATTTTTTTTAAATTTTAATAAAATTTTTCGTAGCAATATTCAAATGTATTAAAACATTTCGATTCTTTATAAAAAATAATGTTTAAGAAACATTCAATTATTCCTTAAATTATTTATTTTTGTATTTAAATAATTGAATTCTTGTAGAATTTTCTAATAAAAATTGATTTAAAAATGAATTTCAGTTAAAATTTAAGATAATAATTGAAAATTAAAAGCAATATAGCGTGAATTTTTAAAAATAATCCAATTTTGAAATTAATTTTTTTTTAAAAGTTTAATTGAATATTTTGAAAATGTTTTTAAGTTTTTATTTTCTAATATTTATTTAATTGAAGAATTTACGAATAATTTAAATTTCGTAAAATTCAATATTGTAAAGAAATGAATTTGAAAATTGTCAAAGAACTTTTTCGAAAATTATTAAAAATAGTCGGTTTAAAGAAGAATTTTAGTTAAAAATTATTGAAAATAATAATTGAATTAATAATGATTTTATCACGCTGTCATTTTTAATTATTATAACTTGTTCAATTTGAAAAAGGTTTGAATGTGAAATTTTTAAAAATCTTAATTTCTATATGGAAAAAGAATAATGATTAAATATTTATGTAAAAAAGAAGTTATCGATGTTTTCGAATAATTTAAAGAAATTTGTGAATAAGTAGTAAAAATTTTTTTATCTAATAATTTTTAGAGTGAATCAGAATGTTTTTTCGGTACAAGGAAAAAGTCAAAATTTAATCTAGAAATCAGTGAAAAGTAAGGGAAAAACAAAATTAAATTTTTGTGGCAACCCTGAAACAATAAAACTAAGTGCAAATAAAATTCACAAATTATCTGCATAGTATTTTAAATAGGAAAATGAAAAATATTCACCGTGAATGGCGATGTGTTTGGAAGATTCAAAAAAATGGTCACATAAGAAAATGCGTGAACAATAGATCCAATAACCAGGATCAACCAACGTGAACGAATTTTAATTGTCGATGCTAATGGTCCACAAATAATTCCCGCTGTCACTTCTCCAATTCCCAAACATATTCCCACAAGACTGGCATATTTCTTTCTCAATTCACCCATTTTCACTGTGAAACCAAAACTCGCTGTATAAACACCCGAATAAAAAGCAAGTACAAGACCACTATACATAAATATCACTATCAACATTATCATTTGCCTTGTGGCAATAAGACACAAAAATCGTCTCATCCTCTCCCAGGCAACAATTAATGTCTGTCGTTTAATTCTAATTGTTTCATTTTTCTCCTTTAAATTCTTCTCGCAAATCTCCCTCAATGTTCTTGTATGTGGCTTTCTCAATGTTGCCAATATCAGTGTACCAATAATTGCCAGCACCGTGAGAATAATGAACATCAATCTTCTCGTTTGTTTATCATATGTCTTGGTGTTAAATAAACAGTAAACCGAGAGATTACCAATGACAAGTGAGAGTTGATAGATTGCCCAGAATATACCCGAATTACGAGCAATTGTCTCTGAATTACTATTCTCCGTAATATAACGTCCATGACCGACCCACATTAACGATGAGCCAAGTCCCTGTATTGCCGAGGCGAAATAAAGTAAAAATGTTTGTGGCCAAAGAAATGTGGCGACAAAAAATGCATAACACAATGATCCTGTGAATATTGATAAGCGTGGACTTATTTCCTGAGCGTAGGACGGCGCAAAAAATGTGCATACACTGAGAACTGCGTAAACAATGGCCAAACTAATGTAGCCATCCCCAGTGAAATTTGGATCCTCATTCGATACGCTGTCGAGAACTGTTTTCTAAAAAACAAAACAATTATTATTCATTATTATTACTATCTAATTATTAGTATTTTATTAAAATTATTTTATTAATTTCTATTAGAAATTTATTCATTTCTTTTTAAAATTAAATTTTATTATAATAATATTGCTAGGTTGCCACGCTTTTGCTCTTTTCAAATTCCCTGACTTTTTCAGGTTAAAAAATGGAATTTTTACAGGTTTTTACAACAAAAACTATTCTAAAACATCAATAACTTCATTTTTAAATAAATATTTATTCATTATTTTTTTTATAAAAATTAAGATATTCAAAAATTTGAAATTCAATAACTAAGAATATTATTATAAAACATGATACTTTGTTAATGTCACTTCTTCAAAAATTATTTTCATCATTACGATTATTTATTTCTAGAATTTTTAACTAAAATTCTTCAATTTTTTAAAAATAATTTTTAAAAAAGTGCTTTGTGAATTTTCAAATTCTTTTGTTTATAATTTAATTTTACTAAATTTCGATTATCCTGATAATCTTCAATTAAATATATTGGAAATTAAAAACTTGAAATAATTAAAAAAAATTCCATTAAACATATTGAGAAAAATTAATTCTATAGAATTCTTAATTAAAAGTATGAAAAGTTCAAATTTTCAAAGATTTTAAATTGAAATTCATTTTTAAATCAATATTTATTATAGAAACTTCTACGAGAATTCAATTATTTAACTATGAAAATAAATATTTTATTAAGCAATTGAATATTTCTTAAAATTGAATTTTCATAAAGAGTTTTATTAACAAATTTTTAAATAATTGAATTTTCTTGACAAATTTTAATAAAATTTTTTAAGAATAATTACATTTTTTGAGAAATTTGATGAAAATTGTATTAAAAATTATTGAAATTCTGACAAGAATTTTATTAAAAGTTTTGAAAATAATTGAATTTCGAAGAAAAATATTATTATTCATAAAGATAATTAAAATTTTGACAAGAATTTTAGTTTTTTTTTTTAACATAATTGGATTTCTGGGAAGAATTTTATTAAAATTATTTTGAAAAATATTGAATTATTACGCAAAGAATTTCATTAAAATTTTTGAAAATAATTTTATTCTTTAAAGAAATTTCATTAAAAATATATTCAAAATAATGCTTTAATTCTAATAAATAAATTGTAGTAAAAGTTATTAAAATAATTAAATTTTTTTGATAAATTTTAATAAAATTTTTAAGAATAATAACAGTTATTTAAAAATTTATTGATAACATTCTTTATAAGAATTGAATTTTAAGAAACATGCAATTATTCAATAAATTGTTATTTTTTGTATTTAAATAATTAAATTCTAGTATAATTTTCTTATAAACATTAATTTAAAAAAAGATTTCTGTTAAAATTTTAGATTACAATTGGATTTTAAAAGCATAAGAGCGTAAATTTTAAGATATTTTTTGAATTTTGAAAAGGTTTCAGATTAAAATCTTTGAAAATTTGAATTTTTCATATTTTTAACTAATAATTAGAATTAAATTAAATTATTCTGAAATTAGTTAACATTTGTAATAGATATATTTAATTAATTATTAAAAATAAAGAAATTAACGAGGAATTTTAGTTAAAAACACTAAAAAAAATTTGAATTTTGAAGAAGTTTCAAATGATTGCAAAAATTCAATTATTTTCAAAAATTTTAATAAAATTCTTGGCAAAATTTCAATTATTTTCAAATATTTTTCTAAATTCAATGATATTTAATATCTACTATTTTAATAAAATTTTCCAAAAGTATTCAATTATTTAAAAAAAATAAATAATAAAATAATTTCACAGGAATTCTATTATTTACAAATTTTTTATAAATTTCTTCGCAATAATTCCATTATTTTCATAAATAATCAAACTCATCGCAGAATTTCAATTATTTTTAGTACAATTTTAATCAAATACCTCGAAAAATGTAATTATTTTTAAAAATTTTATTTCTTGATAAAATTCTTTATGAAAATTTAATATTGAGAAACATTCAATTATTCAATATAAATTGATAATATATTATAATAATTTAATATTAAAAGCATTATAGCGTGAATTTTTAGAAATAATTTAATTTTGAAAAGGGTTCAGATTCAAATCTTGGAAAATTTCAATTTTTCATATTTTTAACTAATAATTCTGTGGAATTAAATTTTTAAGAAACTTTAATTGTGGATTTTTTTAAAAATTATTTAAACTTATATTTTCTATAATATTTTTAATTACAGAATTTACGAATAATTGAAATGTTATGGAATTGAATTGTAAAAAATTGTAAAAAATTAAATTTTGTATAAGTTACAAATTATTGCAAAAATTCAATTATTTTCAAGAGTAATAATATTCTTCGCAAAAATTAAATATTATTCAAAAGTAATAAAATTCTTCTTGGGAATTCAATTATTTTCACAAATAATAAAACACATTGCAGAATTTCAATGATTTTTAATACAATTTTAATCGAATTTCTCGAAAAATGTAATCATTCTTAAAAATTTTATTAAAATTCGTTTATAGAATTCAATTATTTGAAAATTTGTTCGTAACGATTCTTTATAGGAATTGAATTTTTAAGAAGCATTCAATTTTTAAAAATAATTGAATTTTGAAATTAGATTTTTTGAAAAAGTTTAATTGAATTTCTTTAATATTGTTTGAAGTTTTTATTTTCTAATATTTATTTAATTGAAGAATTTATACGAATAACTGAAATTTCGTAAAATTGAATATTGTAAACAAATGGATTTGAAAATTGTCAAAGAACTTTTTCGAATATATATTATTAAAAATATTCTATTTAAAAAAGAATTTTAGTTAAAAATTCTTGTAAATAATAATTAAATTGTAAATGATTATATCTCTGATCTTTAATTACCTATTACCTATTATAAAATATGAAGAAGTCGATCACTCCGAGTCGAAGACTCGGAGTTATCGATATCTTCATGTTTTATAGTTATGAAAAATTTAATTTATAGTTTTAATTAAAATGTTCTTTTATTTGACTCGGACTAGTTATATTTTTGTCAGTAATTTGTGCGGAATTTTTCATTTTTAGTCCGTAAAGTCCGTATTTTTAATTACTTTCACTGGTTCGAGCCTTGCATTTGAAAAATATTTGAAAAATTTATAAAAAAATAAATAAAATAGGAGGCAAAATTTAAAAAAATCTAAATTTTAAAAGAATATTTTCTTTCGAAATACAGATTTTTCTTCACATTATTGAAAATCAATTTCCTTTCCAGAAGAGACAGAAATAAATGTTTAATAAACGCATAACGTGTGTATATGCGCGACTCGAATACAATTTCACGGTACATTATAAACTTTGTTGGATAAATTGGAAAATTGGCTAAAAGCCAACAATCGTGTGATTAAATAAATTTATTAGCATAAGAATAATATAAATCGTTCGTCCGTAGTAATATAAGTCACTTCTTCATTTTTTTCTTCTCCTTTTCTCTCTACTTCCTCTGACACTTTACTAATATTGCATATTCTGTATCGTTAAGAATCGTTTTGTTTACTTAAATTGAGAACAAATTTATGAGAATAATGCAAAAATATAAACTTTGTTTGCAAATTATATTTGTTCGAGGGATTTTATCATTGGTATACATATATAAGAAACAATAGAATTAAATTTTCTACGCACAAGTAAAATGTCTGTATGTCACTGCTAGTAATAGATTTTCATTGACCGTTATTAAGCATGAGAATATTTTTCAATGAAAAGAGAGAGAGAAAAAAAAAGAAAACGTTACAATTTATCTCACGAGTGAGTTGATAATTTATTGACAGTAAACCGTGTATAAAATGTCTGCAAGGGAACGATAAGAATTGCTATTTTTATCATTTTTCGTCAATGAAAACATGACTTTTGAGTTCTGAATAAAATTTATGTCGTTATCAAATGTAATTTTTATTTTTGCAATTGATAAGTAATGTAAGTCAACGAATTATTGATTTAGATTTAGAAACTTTTTTTTACAATTTTACAATTTTACAATTTTACAATTTTACAATTTTACAATTTTTAAAATTTAGAATTTTACAATTTTGCAATTAATCAATTTTTTTCTAATAAAAGCTTCGCTGGTGGAAAAATTTTATTATATCAATAAATAATGGAATATTGTGAGGGAAATATAATTATGTAATAACACTTAATTTCATTTCTATTATTCAATTGAGATAATTGGCAATTTAAATAAACATAAGTCGAAAATAATATTCGCAAGAAAAAAAATAAAATTTATCATGAAATGGAAAATACAAATTACAAATTACAAATTCGACGTCCACCGTTGATAAAATATTATTTTAATTATCAAAATACTAGAATTTTATTTGAAACTCAGTCTATATAATATAATTGATTTTATTTTATTTCTGTAATAATAAAAAAATGGAAATTTTATAATTTTTTTTAATTAAACAATAATTATTTTCAGTTAGGTTTTTATTTTCTTAGTAATTATTAATAATTACAAAATAGTAAAAAAGATAAACATAGAATATTTTTCAAATTTTAATTTTAATAAATTTAAATAAATTTTGAAAAGCTAAAAACAAAAATATTAAACTTACAAACAATTTTTTTTTAATTTACAAATAAATGATTACAAAAATGTATAAAACCAGATATAAATAAAAAAAGCTTTTTCTAATTTTTAAATAAACGACTATGAAAATTTTAAAAACCAAAACGAAAAATAATTTAGCAACAAAGAAAAATTAAGAATATTATTTTCCTAATTTCTGAGTAAATAACTTCAAAAATTTCTAAAACCAAAACAAAAAATAAATAAAAATCCATTTTTTTGAATTGCTAAATAAATCATTTTGAAAATTCAAAAAAATAAAATGAAAAATAATTTAGTAACAAAAAAGAAGTAAGAATTATTTTTAATTTCTAAATAAATAACTTAAAAAATTTGAATGACCAAAACAAAAAATAAATAAAAAACATTCTTTTGATTTAATGAATAAATAATTTTGAAAATTTGAAAAACTAAAACGTAAACAAATTTACCAACAAAGCAAAAATAAGAACTAATTTTTCATTTATAAATAAATATCTTAGAAAAATTTGTAAAACTAAAAACAAAAATATACAATTACCAAAAAAAGAGTTTTTGTTAGTTTTTAAAAAGTTTTAACTTTTTGAACATTTTTTAATAAATAACTACAAAAATTTATAAACCAGAATCCAAAAATAAGTAACAAAGAATGTTTGTTGAAATTTTCAAATAAATAACTATGACTATTTGGAAACTTAAATTTCAAACTCTAAAAATGAGAATAAATTCTTAACAAAGAAATAAAATAGATGAAGTATCAAAGAAAATAAATGTATATTTATACTTAAAAAACAAATATGCCTTTTTTTGTAAGAAAATAATTCTTAAGGATAATTAAAAAGAAAATGTTTAAAATACACAAAACAAGAAAGGAAATTAAATAAAATGAGACAAACAATAAAATTACAAAAATGAGAAAAACAAATGACAATTTTCTAACAAAGGAAGTAAAATGAGAGAAGAACAATTTATAAAACAAGAATCGCAACTTATTATCATTCCACAAGAAAGGAACATAACAGAATAGATAGAGATCTTAATGCACAGACTGCGAAATCTATTTTTCCATTATGTGTGCGAAAAAAATAAACTAATTCAGTTCAATTAAATTCAAAAATTAAGCTCATTAAAGTGACACATTATGAAATTTCTTCACCCACTTTCAACTCAATTAATGCAAAGATAATAAATTAGAAAAAAAGCGTCAAAATTAATTGTTTACACTCAACAAAAAAATAAAAAATAATTTTCCCCTCAAATTTTCACCCTAAAAAAAAAGAAATATACCCAATGGGAAAAAAAACCATTGGCGCATTAATGGCCCAATAATGGGAGCCAGGCATGCCATTAATGGCACCCATTAATGGACCAATAGTGGTAAAATAATGGGCTGACTACGTCGTTGCCAATAATTGGCAGCCATCATTGGCACATTAATGGCTGCCAATGAAACGCCAATAATAAAAATTTTTTAAATTAACAAAAATTATTTATTAAAATTATAATTATTTAATTATAAAAATTAAAAATTGTTTATGAATTTTTTTTTAATTATTATATTTGTAATAGAAAAAAGTCATCACAGTAATTAGTGAGATCTTTTCTCTTTCAAAAAAATTGCCTCACATCCTGTGCAAAAATAGGAGAGGCAGGGGGCAGAATTATTATATTCTACGAATGGACCTGAGGAGTTCAGCCTTTATATACACGGGCTAGAGTAACTTCGATGCGAGTAGAACTGATGTTTGCTCGCCCTATGCGGCACGGTTGGAACTAACTTCCAAGCACAACGCGCACACGTGTTCACGCATGCGGGAAGATTTGAATAATTTTCAATTATTTGCCTATTAATTTCAAATCTATTCTATTCTAATAAAATAAATAATAAAATAAAAAGTATAAATAAAATAAATAATAATAATAAATTAATAATATCTATTATTTTGAATTGTCTTATAAAATAAAACAAAATTTTATTTCTTTTCAAGTATTTCTATAACCCAAAAGAAAAAAAAATGCTGAGTATATTCTTTGAAAATAATATTTTAACTTGTATTTATAAAAATCTATAATTATTCATAAATTGTGATTTATAAATAGAAATAATGTGTCCACTTTTCAATTATTAAAAATAATAGATAGAATTTTGTTAAAAATCGAAATTAAAAAATAGTTTTACAATTTATTTTTTTATCTCACATTCTAAAAAATAATTAGGATTTTTTTTTTAATAAAAGAATTTGATAACTTTTTTAATTTTAAAATTAATTTTGAATTTAATAATATTTTCAAATTTGAAATTTAGTGAATTTGTCAATTTCTTAAATTTTGAAATTTATTAAATTAGACAATTTTGAAATTCATTCAATTTTTTTTACTCAAAACGAAAATTCAACAAATATCGTATAAATTAATACTAATAAAAACATTTTGACAAATAAAGAATGAACGTTATTGACAAATTTCGAAAAACAGCGATATTTTATAAATTTTATGCAAAATTTGTTGAATTTTCATTTTGAATAAAAAAAATTTAATAAATTTGAAAATTTACTAATTTAATAAAAATCAAAATTACATTTTCCAACAAAATTGTCAAAAAAGTATTATTTCCAAAAATTTACAATTTGAAAAGTTTAATTTCTCCTGTTAATATTAACATAATTTCTATTTAATAATCATAATTTATTAATAATAATAATTTTTTTTTAAATTAAAATTTGAATATATTAAAAAAATACTCAACGTTTTTCTTTGCTTCTTGATTTTAGTAAAAGAAATATTTGAAAAGAAAATAAATTTTATTTTATAAGATAATTGCAAACAATAGATATTAGTTAATTTTGAAATTCATTAAATATTTTTTTTACTCATAAAGAAAATTCAATAAATTTCGCATAAAATTTATAAAATATCGCTGTTTTTAGAAATTTGTCAATTACTTTCATTCTTTATTTGTCAAAATATTTTTAGTGGTATTAAATTATACGATATTTGTTGAATTTTTGTTTTGAGTAAAAAAAAATTAAATGAATTTCAAAATTGAAAAATTGTATAATTTAATAAATTAACAAATTGACAAATTCATTAAATTTTAAATTTGAAAATATTATTCATTATAAATTACTTTTAATAATTGAAAAGTGGACACATTATTTCTATTTATAAATCACAATTTATGAATAATTATAGATTTTTATAAATACAAGTTAAAATATTATTTTCAAAGAATATACTCAGCATTTTTTTTTCTTTTGGGTTATAGAAATACTTGAAAAGAAATAAAATTTTGTTTTATTTTATAAGACAATTCAAAATAATAGATATTATTAATTTATTATTATTATTTATTTTATTTATACTTTTTATTTTATTATTTATTTTATTAGAATAGAATAGATTTGAAATTAATAGGCAAATAATTGAAAATTATTCAAATCTTCCCGCATGCGTGAACACGTGTGCGCGTTGTGCTTGGAAGTTAGTTCCAACCGTGCCGCATAGGGCGAGCAAACATCAGTTCTACTCGCATCGAAGTTACTCTAGCCCGTGTATATAAAGGCTGAACTCCTCAGGTCCATTCGTAGAATATAATAATTCTGCCCCCTGCCTCTCCTATTTTTGCACAGGATGTGAGGCAATTTTTTTGAAAGAGAAAAGATCTCACTAATTACTGTGATGACTTTTTTCTATTACAAATATAATAATTAAAAAAAAATTCATAAACAATTTTTAATTTTTATAATTAAATAATTATAATTTTAATAAATAATTTTTGTTAATTTAAAAAATTTTTATTATTGGCGTTTCATTGGCAGCCATTAATGTGCCAATGATGGCTGCCAATTATTGGCAACGACGTAGTCAGCCCATTATTTTACCACTATTGGTCCATTAATGGGTGCCATTAATATACCAATAGAAAATCAATGGCTCCCAATATTGGGCCATTAATACGCCAATGGTGACTCTTGGCAGTTTCCCATTGGGTAAATATTTAAAAAATAGTTTCCCTAGCTTAAAAAATATAAATAGGTATATAAAAAATTGTTTACCATACAATTTTATTTATGTAAATGAATAAATAAAAAATAATTTTTCTACCCCAAAAAAAATAAATATTTAAAAAATAGATTTTCTACGTTAAAAAATAAATGTATAAAAAATTGTTTACATTAGAATTTTCTTTATCTAATCTTAGAATAAAATAAATAAAAAATAATTTGTCTACCCTTAAGAAAATAAACAAGTTGTTCATTTCATGATCATTAAGCTTCCTCAATATAATATATACTAATCGTTTAATTTTTTATTTTAGAATAATTATTTTAAAGTGTTAAGATAAAATTTCAAAAAATACAAAATTTCAATTTTTTGTGAAAAATTAAAATATTTATTAATTCTATAAATTTGAATAAAATATATACTTTATATACATGAATCGATTCGTTTTTATGTCAGGAATGCAATTTTGACATGAATTAATGAAAATTTTAATATAGAAAAAAGTTATTTTAAAAAATCCAAAAATTAATTTTTTCAAAAATTAAAAAATTGTTGAAAAAAATTTTTTTTTTGATATTTTTTAAAATCCTTCTGTCTGATTTTTAGTATTCATGACCGTAATACACCTACAAAATTTTATCAAAATCCGTCAAGACGTGTAAGAGAAAATTTGTCCACAAGAATCGGTGACATACACACACACACACACACATACATACACACACACACACACACATACATACACACATACATCCGGACATTTGTTCCTCTCGACGAATTATATATACTACACTTGAAAATTTGTAAAAATAATTGATTCTAAAAAATTCGGAAATCGACATCACTATAAGGCTTCCTTTATGAGGAAGCAATAAATGTTTGAAAATAATTTTTCTATCTTGAAAAAAAAAATAGGTAAAAAAATTGTTTATCTATAATAAAGTAGAAAATAGAAAAATAATAATAAAATAGAAAATAATTTTTCTACCCTCAAAAAAATTAATAAATTCATAAAAGATTGAATTCTATTTGCTTAAACCTACAATAAAATAAAAAAATATAAAAAAAATAACTGAAACTAAATTAAAATTTCAAACTCTCTCAATTCTCAAATCTCAATCAAAATAAAAGTCAATAACAATTTTTTTTTCTTGTAAACACGGAAGGCTCCCTCGTGATTTGAAATTGAAATTATAAAATAATTCACAGACACTTGATTTCTTGGCAAGAGTTTTAGCGCATCTTCTCTTTATAACATAACGTATACTACAGAATCAAAAACATGAACTATAAATATACTCACCTGTATATTACTTGTTGTAAGAAACGCAGAAAACGTGAACATAAACCCCCAACTCAATATTAACACATTAACAAATTCCCTGTCAAGAATCATTGTTAATTGTTTCCTTCTTTTTTTTCTCTTTTTAAAGTTTCTCTTTGAAAAACACCATATGTCACAGAAATAATTAAAAATTTGTATATTTTCTCTATTCTTCTTCTTCTTTTTCTCAGTCGTCTCCTTTTTTTTCTCTCCTTCTTGTGTTATTGTATAATTATAAATTTATTGTTGATGTTTCGTACAAGAAATGATAATAATGGTTGACGAGAGGAGTGTGCGATATACAAGACATTGCTGCAGCCACTGACGTATGTTTTAGACGGATGAAAATTTACATTTGACAGGTATGTTAACTTCAAGTGTGTGAAATTATTTTAAAGACGTGCGCCGTAGCATAGAATCGTGTGCGAGGAACTACTGTATAAAAACCTCATCCCGACAATCTTGAGTTAAACTTTGAATGGAATGTGTGTGATGTTGTGAGTTTATCGTGAAGATTAATTATCGCAGAGAAGAGGAGCATATAAAACAATATATTTTTTTTTCTTCTTTTTTTCTCTTCAAGTTTGTATATTATACTATTGGCTTTGAGCCCACTAAGCAATCATAAGTCACAGTATTCTTGTGTATCTCTCCATTTTCTATTTCGATAATAAATTATAGTATAATATTGTATATAGTAAAAGGCGATACAGTGTATATGGCAATTCAACACTAGTCTTGTTTTTATAATTAGTATGGGGTATTTCATTAAATTTACATTCTCATAATTATTTATTTTTAGATTTACGTTATTTTCATACACTGAAAAAAAAAGTTTATTTGATTTAAATAACCGATTAATTGATTATTATCAATTAAATATTTAATTGAATCAAATAATATTTATTGGAGTCAATTCATGGTTCACTTCATATTTGCTTCAAATACTGAAATTATTGGTTCAAATACTATTTAATTGACTTTAATTGACTCAATTTAATTGACTAAATATTATTTGATTCAAGTAAATATTTAATTGATAATAGTCAATTAATCGGTTATTTGAATCAATTAAATTTTTTTTCAGTGTATTTATCTATTTTCTGTTTATTTTATATTTATTCAATTTTCTTTCTCCTCCTTCTCGTAATTATTTTTATTAAATAGTAAAATTTTTTGCAAAAATTCAATTATTTTTAACAACATTTAAATAAAATTTCGCGAAAGAATTTAATTTTTTTTGTTAATTCGTTACAAAATTTTTCAAAGGAATTCAATTATTTTTATAAATAGTTAAACACTTTGCAGGAATTCAATTATTTTCAAAACAATTTTAATTAAATTCCTCGAAAGAATTCCATTATTTTTATTAAATATAGTAAAATTTCTTGCAAAAATTCAATTATTTTTAACAACATTTACATAAAATTTTACAAAAGAATTCAAATATTTTCTAAAATTTTAATAAATCCTTCTAAACAATTCAATTATTTTTTTAAATAGTAATATCATTGCAAAAATTCAATTATTTTCAATAAAATTTCGCGAAAGAATTGAATTTTTCTTGTTAATTCGTTATAAAATTTTTCAAAGAAATTCAATTATTTTTATAAATAGTTAAATTCTTTGCAGGAAATCAACAATTTCCAAAACAATTTTAATTGAATTCCTCGGAAGAATTCCATTATTTATTTATTTTTATTAAATACCTAGTAAAATTTTTTGCAAAAATTCAATTATTTTTAACAACATTTAATTAAAATTTCACAAAAGAATTCAAATATTTTCTAAAATTTTAATAAATCCTTCTGAACAATTTAATTATTTTTTTAAATATTAATATCTTTGTAAAAATTTAATTATTTTCAATAAAATTTCGCGAAAGAATTGAATTTTTCTTGTTAATTCGTTATAAAATTTTTCAAAGAAATTCAATTATTTTTATAAATAGTTAAATTCTTTGCAGGAATTCAATTATTTTCAAAACAATTTTAATTGAATTCCTCAGAAGAATACAATTTTTAATATATTTCGAATAAATTCCATTATTTTCTAAAATCTTTAATAAATCCTTCGAAACACTTCAATTATTTTTAAATAGTAAAATTCTTCGGAAGAATTTAATTATTTTTATAAATAATAAAATTCTTTGCAGGAAATCAACTATTTTTAAAACAATTTTAATTGAATTCCTCGGAAGAATTCAATTTTCAAATATCTCCATAAAATTCAGTTATTTCCTAAAATTTAAATTTTTTAATAAATTCTTTAATAAATTATTTTTAAAAACTTCCATTATATTCAATTTCAACAAAAATTTAGAATTCTCTAAAAATAATTCAATTATTCTCAAAATATTTTTCAAAAATTCTATATGAAAATTAAATTACTTTCAATGCAGTTTTTAAATATATTCGTAAAAAAAATTGAAAGAATTTAATTATTTTCAAAAAATAATAAAATTCTTCTGATGAATTCAATTATTTTTGAAAAAACTTCAATGGAATTTCTCGAAAGAATTTAATTATTTTAAAATATTTCTATAACATTCTTCAAAACAATTTAATTATTCCCTAAAATTGTAATAAATTCTTCGAAAGATTTCAATTCTTTTTATAAATAGTAAATTTCTTCGCAATAATCAATTATTTTTATAAATAGTAAAATTCTTCGAGAGAATTTAATTATTTTCATAAATAAAAAAATTCTTCAAAGGAATTTAATTATTCTCTTTAATTTTTTTGATAAGATTCTTTGCAAGAATTCAATTAGCAAATTTTACTAATAATAAATTAGTAGAAATGACTATTTATTAGTAAAATTTACTCATTCAAATTTAGAGACTGATTCAATTAAACGATTTCTTGACTATTATCAAATAAATATTCAATTGTAACATAACAAATAATTTTTAAACTTTTAGGTCAATTAAATAAATAGACAAATAATTTGCTTTAAATACTGAAAATATTGGTTCAAATAAAAATTATTTGACTTAAATAAAAATTATTTGATTCGATAAAAATTATTTATTCAATGAAATATTTATTTGATAATAGACAAGTAGACGGTTATTTGAATCGAATAAATTTCTTTTTCGGTGTAATATTGAAATGGATAAATAAATATAATATAAATTCCTCGAGAGATATTTTCGGTCTATTATGGTTAAGTCAAAAATTTCTTTCACGATTATATAAAATTAATAATGCTGTATGACTAATCAGTTTCAGTGGCATTAGATGATTATAACTGATGATTTTCTGTTGTACCTCTTTGATAACCCACAAAAGCCAATGAACTCAAACAATCTATTGCAATATTTTTCGACTTATATACTTTTAAGGGAAACGATTAGTTTCGTTCTTTTTTGCTCAAGGAAAGAGAAAAAAATAATAAATAATAATATTAAAAATAATTAACTATAAATTATTATTTTTTTATTTTTTTGTTATTTTTATTATTATTTTTTTATTATTTTTACTATTATTAATTTTATTATTTTTATAATTTTTATTAATTTTATTATGTTTATTATCTTTATTATTTTTAATTACAGTCAACTATAATAATTATTAATTTGAGCAGCAATAATAAAAAATAAATATTTCTCTATCCCCTTGCAAAAAAAAAAGAATTTTTTGCATCTCAGCAAATTTTTGCGTTATCTTGTGAGAAAAAATTTTATATTACAAATAAAAGGGAATTGTGGCGTATTCTGTTTGTAAAATTCTCTTTTTAATTAATTGTTCCTAAGTGCATATTGTTGCATAAGAATAATTGTGAGAAGCATTCCTGCCAAATTAAACGTGACTTATCAGCTGGACATAAAATAGTTGACTTATTACCGTTATTAATTGTTTGACTTTTCAATTAACATTTTTATTCTTCGAGCTTTTATTATACAAAAGCTTCGAGTCGCGAAAATTGACAACTCATTTTTTTAACTGCCAATATTTTTCAATAGAGAAATGATTAATTAATAATTATTATTAATATTATGAATATTTTTAATCAGTTATAAAATATTTTTTTTAAAAACCAGTTCCATTTTTTGTAATTAGTATTTAGTATTTTTTTATTAAGTAATATATTTATTTACAGTAATTCTAAATTATTATACTGTAAATATAGTGAATAGTAGGAAAGATTTTATCTGGTATAACTACAATTTTCATTACATTAGCGAAATTTTTAGTTATTTCAGTTAAAACTTTCGCTATTCTAGAGAAACTTCTCGCTGCTTCAAAAAAAATTTTCTTTCGCATACTACTTGTAAATAAAAAATTAAGAATAAATAAAAACTAAAATTAGTTTTTAATTAATTTTAGTTTTTCTACTTTTAGCAATTATTACAATTAATGCATTTAAAAAAAAAATTCTCTCTCTTTAAATTTTCTTTTTATAGATTTTTAATCAGTTTAAAATCCTATCTTTCAAGTATGTATGATTGCTAGTGAACAGGCGCTCGATTCATATACTCTTAAAATATTTGAGTTTTCAAGTAAATATTTTTCTGAATTAAAAAAAAATTAATTCCCGTTTTATACTAAATATAGAAGGAAATTTCATTATTTACAAAGATGATGTTAATTATTAACGAGTTATGAAAATCGACAACTAAATTTGAGTCAATATCTGAATTATGAGCGAATAATAATTTATCTTTGAAATATGAATGGCGTGTGGATTCATTTTTTTATTCTCCATTTGTTATGCGATAGCAATTTTGCATTATAAACTGCTAATTATTAATGAATAATCAGAATAAAAAATATGAACTGATATTTTCCTTTGAATTAAGGCCGAGACGTTCTACTGAATAAGTAAATAATTATTACAAATCTAATTATGTTCAAATAATTTGAACAAATAATTAAAGCAATTCTTGACCGAATAATAAAAAATTTAAACAATAAATTATTGAATAAATAATAAATAACAAACAACAAATAATAAGTAATAAAAAATAAACAGCAAAAATAATAAGTAATAAATAACAAATAATCAGTAATAAAAAATAAATAATAAATAATAATAAGTAAAAAATAATAAACAAAAATAAAATCAAAAAAACCTTAAAGAATTTTCTCTTTTATAAAATAAAAATCATTTTCTTCTCGTTGAGTCAATTGTATTTTTTCAATAATTTATTTTATTGTAATATACTTAGAAATATAATTATTTATAAATTAAGATCAAGAAAGATTTTTTATCGAAAATTAATTTTTTCCAAGGAAAATAGATTTTATTACAAAAAAACGTTTCTATTGATGAAATTTTTAATAAAAATAAAATTTATATAAACTTTTCAGTACTAAATAAAATAAGAGAATTAAACATAAAAATAATTGAACAAATTATAATTATATTTTTTAATTATCTAACAATTAATATAAAGTAAAAAAAATAGTTAAACAATTTTTTTTTACTAAATAAAATCATTTTCATTTCGGTAATTAATTATTACACTGGAAAAAAATTTATTTGATTCAACTAATCGTGATTATTTGTCTATTATAAAATAAATATTTACTTCAATTAAATCATTTTTATTTAAATCAATAATTAAGGGGAGGGTACACCTATATTTTTAACTATATTAAAGAAATAATTTAAATATTCAGCAAAATTATTTTTAAAGTATTTTTTTGTGAAGAATTCAATGATCATAAAATAAAATCGTTCAGAAAATATTTTGACCCTTTTTGAATTTTTATTTTTCTTAAAAATTAGTGGATTTTAAAGTTCCATACGTAATTTTGTAGAAAATATGTTTTTGAATCCACAAAAGAATTTTCAAATAAAAAAAATTGATTTTTATAATTATTATAGCATTTTTTGAAAAAAATCTCTGTTTTTAGGCTGAAAATGCTAAAATATACAAGTATTTCTCATTATTTTTTAAGAAAATTCATTTGTTTATTTTTCTCACTGATTTCAGATCACAATTTTATCCTAATTTTTTGTATTTTTTATATATAAAAATTATGATCTGAAACTAGTTAGAAAAATAAACAAATTAATTTTTATTTTAAAAAAATGAAGAATAATTGAATTTTTTAGCATTTTTAGCCTAAAAACAGATTTTTTTCAAAATATGCTATAAAGGTTATGAAAATCAATTTTTTTATTTGGAAATTTTATTGTGGATTCAAAAACATTTTCTACAAAATTACGTATGGATTTAAAAATCCACCAATTTTGAAGAAAACTAAAAATTAAGAAAGGCTCAAAATATTTTCTGACCGATTTTATTTTATGACCATTGAATTCCTCATACAAAAAACTACTTTAAAAATAATTTTGTTGAATATTTAAGTTATTTGAAACAAATAAATTTCTATTTTAGTGTATTTTTTAATGTTTATTTACAATAAATAAATATTGAAATAAATAAATAAACAAATAAATTTAAAGGAATGTTTTAATGAATATTTAGGTAATAATTAAATATCAATTAGTTAATTAATTAGTTAATTAATATTTATTTCAACAATTAATTTTCACTTATTTTTTAATCTATCGTATTGTATAAATAAAAAAAGTTTATACAAAAAATTCGTTTCTATGAAAGATTTCCACTGAAATAATTTTTTTTTTTATCAAAAACAATTTTCTATTTACACAAAAAGTTTTCATTCAAGAAAATTGTTAAAGTCAATGAAAAAAATAAAAATTAAAAAAAAATTGTTTATTTCTTGTTTATTTATTTTTCCAAATTAGTCCCAGTTTGAAGCGGCCTCTGCGGCAAAAGTTGATACTTGAAAATGTTTTTTAGGCCGAATGTGTATATACCACCTGGTCAACGGAGGAGATTATATGGAGTGGTGGAATATGCTTAGAATGGAGCTGCTGGAGCTGGAGAGAGGCTGTGTGGAAGTGGTTTTGTGTTGAATGTGCTGAGTACTATACAACTCAAGTCAGTCAGTCGGCTCAGCACCGGCCTCAATGCTGTATCGTGATTTATAAAATTTACCGTTCAGTTTCCCAATTCATTTATAAACGATTCGGAATTTTTTCACCTGAACTTTAAAATCAGTATTCAGTTTCTTTCAAATTATTATTGTTATAATATTATTTTTGACTTTTGCGTAGAAAATTTTGTGCATTTTATTTTGTGGCAGTGTTTAGGATTATAACATCAATAAATTAATCTTTTCAACAGATCATTAAATAGGTACGTTTATAATTGTAATAACAAAATTTTAAATTAATTTATTAATTAATTATTAATTAAAAAATCGAGCAACGTAAATAAATTGTAATAATAATTTAGTTCAAAATAATAATTCTCTTTCCTTTTACTTTTTGTAATAAATACAAAATTATCAATACCAACTTTGACAATTTCCTCAAATTGTAAACAATGCAAAATGTTAACAAAATTTTTCATTAATTAATTCTATTACTGTTAATTTGTTTACTTGTAATTTATTGTTCACAAAAAATTTACTGTTCACAACAAATGTTCACAAAATTAATTTTTCATTAATTAATTTATTTACTGTTAATTTGTTTACTTGTAATTTATTTATTATTCAGTTATTTATTGTTTATTTATTTACTATTCATTTATTTAATTTAAATTTATATGTTCTTAGTTTATTTGGTGTTAATTTATTTACTATTTATTTGTTGTTTATTTATTTATTACTATAAATTTATTTAATTTCAAATTTTGTATTGTTAGTTTATTTACTGTTCATCTGTTAATTTATTATTCACTTATTTTTTGTTGGTTTATTATTTATATTTAATAGTTAATTTTTTACTTTTCATTTATTTAGCACTTTTTATTTATTTAATTTTATCTTTTATATTGTAAGTTTATTTACTGTTTATTCATTTGTCATTTAGTTACTTACTACTAATTTCATTACTGTTAATTTATTTATTGTCTACTTATTCAGTACTGTTTATTAATTTAATTTTTACTTTTATATTGTTAGTTTATTTACTATTAATTAATTTATTATTCATTTATTTATTATTTATTTATTTATTTCGTTACATACACGGGCATTGTTAGTTTATTGTTTATAATTAATTTATTTATTGTTTTATTTATTTAGTACTGTTTACTTATTCAGTACTATTTATTTATTTAGTATTAACTTTTATTTTGTTAAATTTATTTACTACTCATTTATTTATTATCAATTTGTTTACTACTAATTTATTTACTGTTAATTAATTTACTATTTATATATTTATTGTTAATTTATTATTTATAGTTTATTTATTTACTGTTAATTTAGTTAGTGCTAATTTATACAGTGTTTGTTTATTATTTATTTTTCACTTGAATTATTTATTGTTAGTTTATTATTTATAATTAATTTATTTACTTTTCATTTATTTTGTACTGTTTACTTATTTAAGGTCATGTTATTTAGTGGTCACTTGCTCCATATACTTTACTATGGGAACAGTGACCACTGAATAACATGACCTTAATTTTAACTTTTATATTGTTGGTTTATTTACTTTTCATTTATTTATGGTTAATAGGATTATAGTTAATTTATTTACTGTTAACTTATTGATTTATTTATTTATTTACTATTAATTAATTCACTTTATTCATTTATTGTTAATTACTTTATAGTTAATTACTTTATTGTTAATTTATTTACTGTCAACTTATTTATTGTTTCTTCTTATCTATTGTTTATTTATTTCTTATCAGGCAATTATTTATTTTTTTATTTACAATATTTCGACAAAACCGAAAATTACTTTTTAACTACTCTAAAAAATTTTACTAAATTCAAAAGAATGTATTGAATATTGATACAAATATTATCAGAAACATGAATAAATTTTTAAATTATTACCATTTTTATTAAAATATTTCGTAAGAAAATGACTTTGAACGAAAGAATTTCATTAACTTTCCCCATTTTGTTAATTTGATGACTACCCAGGTAGAAAAATTTAATGGAAGCCTAGATATATGCTAGCGCCACCACTGGAATTTGTATGGCAGTTTATCTCGCCGAAGTCTTCTAGCGCCTTGCATGGCGCGAGCACTTTCTGCTAGAATGCAACATAACCACAAATATCGCTGTTGCATAAAATATCAACGGTGTTTGTTTTTTTGTTAAGGAAATTTTAAAAAATATTTTAAGTAATTAATCTAACAATTTATCACCAAGAATAACAATAAATACTTTTGATGAATTAAACATATTAATTTCTCTAAATTCAAATTAGAAAACATAACCTCGAACTGGATTTATGTTTTCTTTATTTTTAATTGACCTGTCAGAACAGTTTTATTGGTTTTAAATAAGAACATAACTTTTGCAATTAAATTATAAGCGATTTTTTAATAATAATTTAGACTTTTGGAGATAATTTTCATAAACTAATATGTATATATAATTCCACAAGTTTAAGAAGTGTGATTACATTTATTAAAACGAAACGTGTAATTAATTCTTTAAATATGTATAATTTCCATTGTAAACAGATAATTAGTAAATATTTTTTATATATACTTTTATTTAAAGTCATCAAATGAAATGACATATAAGAATAATTGTTTAATTCGCGAAATAAATTTTTGGCAGGTGAGGTTATGTACATTCTGTTATGTTCGCATTCTAGCACTGCGAGCAGAATGCGAGGAAGGTGCTAGAGCACAAAAGTGTTTCAAATGCTGTCAGCGCCACTACAGCGCAATGGCGTGCGAGAGTGGCACCTTACTAGCGCCACCAAATTTTTCTACTAGGGTATTACCCTATAATGATATCGGAAATTAACTTTTGTTTGGTGCACGTTATCAGTGAGTCGGAAGGAAGTATTTACAAAATGAATGCGATTATTATCATCTGATAAAAATAACAAGAACAAGTTTATTTTGTTGTGTATATATCATTTTAAAGATCGAATCATGCGATGTTGAGGATTCGCTGATTTAAGATCGATTAAAGGTAATATCAAGATTACTTGACTAGATTGCATATATATGTGTGTGTACCTATATAGACAGAAAAGTAAACCCTTCAGATATCGATCAGGTCGTTCAATTTTATGCACTCAATGAAGCTGTGATACGATTTCGATTCACTGCAAGTCTATAATCGAACTTTGCAATCTGCACTCGTATTGTGTGTCTTTTCGAGCCCATCCCACGTGTTTTTTATTATTATCGTGCCCAGCCCTTGTTCAAGAAAATTTAACAACCGTAACGTAATTGCAAATTTTTAAAATAAAAAATGTTCCTCTCTTCGTTTTTTTTTTTTTTTTTTTTTTTTTTTTGAGGAGTGACAAACTTGACTGAAGACAGATATGTTCTTTATTTTTTTTTCTTTTCTATTCCAGGGACAAAATGAGAAAATAATCTTATTTTCGTATACAGTTGAAAGCTAAACATATTTTTTAACATTAAATACTAAAATAAAATATTTTTCCCAATTTTCCAATAATTTGCAGCATTTTTAATATTTTTATTTTTTAATTTAATATTTTTATATTTTCGTTATTTTGCATTAATATTAAAATTAAAAAAAGAAAACAAATTGTTTAACTTTTCTTTCTAAATTCAAAATAGATAAAATATAATTATGTAAAATTAATAAAAATAATCGAAAGAAAAGAAGCAGCTTGAATTAAAATTCACTATAAGCTCTTTAGTTACTCGCTATATTAGTTTACATATTTATTTAGTTAATAACAATATTACCAGTTGCTATTAATTTTCTCTATTGTTTCTACACGTCGAATTGAAAGTATTTGCACAAAAAATTGACCCAAAAATTCTATTGCGACAATAGTTTTGATAAAAATTGGAACTTTGATTGGAGGAGCGCGCTTCAATGATCACAGGAAATGTACAATAATACCTAAAGGTTGATTCGTTCCCACAAGTTTATTGAGAGCTATAAACACATTCTTTGTGAAAATTACACTAACAAAAAAAGAATTTTTTTAATAACAAAATTAAAATTCTTTAAAAATGTTCATAATTGCTAACAATATATAAATATGATTATTGCGCTTTATTTCTCTATCAACTTTCGTAAGCTAAAAATTACTGTAACCACACTTTTGTACTTTCATCAAAAAATAAAAGTAGAAACTATTAAAGAATTTTAACTACCTAGTAGTTAATTTAATAATTAAATAATTATTTGACTAATAATTATTAATTAAATAATAAAATATAATAAATTTAATAAATTTAATCAATTTAATCAATTTAATCAATAAATTCAAATAAAGTACTATTGAAAAATTTCTTTTTTAATAATTTAACGAAAAATTAATTTCCCAATATCACCAATTTTATTTTCCCTGAAAGAAATTTTCTGGAAATGACTATAAAAAAGCAAAAGCATCGAAGAATAACGGGAAGTGAATTACAATGCAAATTCAGAAGAACAATATCATCTTTTAAACAATATCATTTGTTTACTCAGTTATATTATTTTATAATTGTGGTCTTAGAAATGATTATAATTTTAATTCAGATAGGAAAAGCAAATAATTTTGGTCTTCTATGTAATACAACTGCTGGAAGTAAAAATTTCAATTAAAAAAAAAGTAAAAAAAAAAGGTAAAGAAAACTGAAACTGAAACAACGAAATTAAGTTTTCTACATTTATTTGTAAACATTATATCATGAAAAGAAATTCAAGATACTTTTTTCCTACAATAAGATACAATATTTTTTTCTAAATTAAGAAAATAGTTTCAATTTATTTTATATATAGAAAAAAATCACCTCGATGAAACTTTTAATGAAATTAAGAGAACGCTCTAGAAATTATAGTGTGTACGAGCTAATTGTCCTAATAATGGTGTATATGCGACAAGGAGAAAGTTTTGATAAAGATGAGTGTAAGCCACGAAGCTAATAATGATTTAGATATTTTTTCACGATATTATTCACATTATTAATCGCGCAAATTTCTAATTTTTCTTCTCCTTTAATATTAAATTATCAAGGCAAGGGTTATTATTATGTGAAAGTGATAATTTACATACATTATTCTCGAATTATTCCTATTTTGAATAAAATTTATTATATCGATATTAAGACCCACTTGTATACGATAAATATATGTATATTATTCTATACTTATACGTATACAATTATAAATATTTTTTTAGGTATTTAAGGTATATATAGTATAAATTTTTGTAGGTGACAGGTACCTATACAGCTACCTTAATAAATATGTCAATGTATTTATATTTGGGAATATCTTTATTACACACATTATGAATAATACTTTCAAAATAATATATATAAATTTCTATTTGTACAGTTTGACAAATAATTTTCTGATAAATTGAACAATGACAAGAATCCTCGGGTAAATATGAGATATATAAACCAACACATATTTCTGTAATAAGTTGTGTGAATCATTGAGAAAAACCAGTTATTCGTAAGAAATGATTCGTGTTTCTAATGAATTTTGCACTACTATGTTAAAAGTCAAATAAAAATTCATTGGCGCAGTAATTCAATATAATTTATTCACGCAAACTGCTATTATAACTTCCAATCATCATTTTCTATACAAGTTTTAATTTGATATTTACATTATGTTATAGATTCGATTATAATTTTTTTTTAACTTGAAAACTTATAGCCATCAAATTAAAACACAGAGAAAAGGTTTAAAATCTATAATAAGAAGGTAATGGAAAAATGGAAATTAAAAAAAAATGAATAAAAAAAAGTAAATTAAATTTGTAAATAAGAAAAGTTTCTAAAACTATTATTCGCAATTTTTAGAGATGAAAACAGAACTAATTTTTACAATTCACCTATAGAGCTAAATAATTTTTCAGAGCATTTTTTTAAATCTAAAATCTTCGAAAAGATGATTTGACTTTTTTCAGTTTTATAAAAACAAAAAAACGCTTTTTGACGCTTAGCGTCGATGCCAACTTTGAGGATTTAATAAAATTGCTGAAAAAATACTAAACACAACTTAAAAGTTAATGATAATAAAAAAATGTTTAATACAAATTGAAAGTAAAGGTAAAAAATTTTATTTATCACACTTCAGAATTTTATAATTTCTTTCAATAAAAAGTGATGTAGAAATATGCGAAAATAATTTCGAAGGACATTTTACGGCCCTTATCCAATGTGTAAAAATGTGTATTTTTTCATAAAAAGTCACGTAAAGCAATTTAAAAAGAAACTAAATCTTATCTTCAATATAGTATAAGAAAAAAATGTACGTTATTTCAAATGCTGCGTCAAAATTTAAAAAAACTAATTTCGAAATCGAGACTTCAAGAAAGTAGATAATTTTTTGTCAACACTGTACACTATATAGAAATTCTTAATACATTTTTTTCGAATTTTTGAATTATGAAGACATTTCATTTCCTCTTTCTGAATATAGGAAGCGGAAGATAATGTCGCTATTTTCTCTCCCAAAGAGTTCATTTTAAAATGTAAAGACATGCCATGAGAACGTTTTCTAAATATACTGAATAAAATTAATTAATTCTACTTCCGGATGTCACATTTATTAAAATCCTTCTTTGAACTTTTAAAGGTGGAACAGAAGTTTATTAAAACACGAAACATACTCATTATTTTATTATTATTATTATTAGTTTATTATTATTTTTATTATCATTACAATTATTAATTACATTAATATACCATATCAGGCCACGGACTGAATTTAAAAATGAGAAATAGGGTCAAAAGTGTCATAAATAATAATAATAATAATATAATAATAGTAATAATAGTAATAGTTATAGTAATAGTTGGAAATAGTGACTAAAAAAACAATTCTGGTTTGTTTATTTTTACTTCAATAAATAATAAACTATTTCTTCAAAAAAAAAATGACTCAGAATATAAATTTAAAAAGAATAAGAAATCTGTTGCGCAGGATCAATAACTGTTTGCCTCCAAAGGAATGCAACAGGTGGTTTCCTCGCTAATCTCAATTTTCACGCCTCTGGCAATTCTAATGCATATTATTTTGCTCGCACATTCGCATAAAGCTGTGTTGTGTGCTACCTGATGAGCTCTTCACTTGAATGAATACTGGTACAACTTTTTACTCTCGAATGTAATCCCTCCATTATATTCTCAACAATGAAACATTGTTCTAGTTTCCATCATCAAGAAAATATGAATTAATGAATTAATCTATGATCTGCTCAGTGACCTATCATTTATTGCAATTATAATTACTTTCACCGCGTGTATGAGGAGGAATTAATATATTTATATCGTTAGGAGACAATTTTTCATCAACACAACCCATTTAATAAAATTCTACACAAACTTTTAATTATTTTCAAAAAATAATAAAAATTTCACAGGAATTCTATTATTTACAATTTTTTTTATAAATTTCTTCGCAATAATTCTATTATTTTCATAAATAATCAAACTCATTGCAGAATTTCAATTATTTTTGATACAATTTTAATCAAGTACCTCGAAAAATGTAATTATTAATTAATTTAAAAAATTTTAATTTAAATTCGTCAAAAGAATTTAGTAATTTAAAAATTTGTTGATAAAATTCTTTATGAGAATTTAATATTGAGAAACATTCAATTATTCAATATAAATTATATATTTTTGTATTTAATTTCAATAATTGTTTGTGTACTTAAAAATCCTTATAAAAAATATTACACGGAGAAAAATGGATAGTCAAATTTATTATCTAGATAATCATGGGTGATGATCTTGGATACTCAACTATAGGACAACAATCTAGATATTCAAATTTAGTATCTTGGGATAATCAAACTTACATACTAACTGCCATTATCCAAGATGTTCACATTTGACTATCCTAGATAATAAACGCAAGTTGCTGTGTTTATACACATCTGAATTGATCAATAAGAAATATTTAATGATAAAAGTTAATTTATTTAGAAATTAGTGAACATTTTTCCTAGATAAATAATTTTTTATGGAAAATCTGAAAATTTTAAAAAACAAAATACATTAATTTAACGGTACCCTTGAAATGTTTAAATTCTTTTGACAGGTTTAAAGGTTATGTTGCTAATTGTAAGTTTTATATGTTTTATATATTTTTTAACAATATATTTTTTCAGCAATATTATATCTGAAATTCAGTATAAAAAAACTTGACAATGTTTTTAAATTTCGAATAATATAAAACTACTTAACGGTGTTCGATGGTCTCTTAAATTTCTCGATAATGTGCAACCAACAGTTATCAGTTATCACCTAACAAATACGGCACTGACCGGTTTAAATGAAGTGAAATTGGTAAATATTCATTTTCTAACAAATTCTTCTCTGCTCACAGGCACTTTTTACAAAATCTGACAACGTACATTTGTCACAAATGTTTTTAATTGTCTGAATTGAAAAGATTTTGTCAATCCATTTAGAAACGCGGTTGCAGCATTGGAGTTACCATCGCAATGTAATGCGAATCATTTTGACAGCTGAGCCTTTACGCTCCCTGCATGCTTCTGCCCTCTACTGTCAAAATGGCTGTAACATACGTCTTGTGCCCTGCCATTACATTACTTTTTTATTTCCAATCCTGCAACCGCGTTTCTGCATGGATTAACAAAATCTTTTGAATTCAGACAATTGAAAACATTTGTGACAAATGTACGTTGTCAGATTCTGTAAAAAGTGCCTGTGAACAGAGAAAAATTTGTTAGAAAATGAATGTTTACCAATTTCACGTCATTTGAAACAGGCAGTGCCGTTTTTCTTGCGTGTGATCGGTAATCAAACTTCTGCGCAAGCGCTCGTCAAGTTGACTATCCAGGATAATAAATTTGATTATCTAGATATACTAAACGGGAATATATAATATTTCAGAAAGATAATATTTCTGACTATACAGATAATAAATTTGATTATATATTTTCTAACTATCTACTTTTAACTATCCATTTTTCTCCGTGTAAACAATAGATAAAAAGCTTTTCGCAAAAAATCGTGGGGTCAAAATGACTCCATGTATTCTCCGAGGGTTAATTGAAATTATTCGAAGTTTTTATTTTCAAAGTCATATTAATTAAACAATTCCCGAATAATTGATGAAATTTCTTAAAATTGAATTGTAAACAAATACATTTGAAAATTTTCAGAATTTTTAAAAAAAATTCATGTAAATAATTGATTTAAAGAAGAATTTTAGTTAAAAATTCTAGAAAATAATCATTGAATTGAAATGATGAAAATAATTTTGAAAAAGTTACAGTAAAAATACATTTCTCCAGAATTCAATTATTTTCACAAATAAAATTCTTCACAGGAATTCAATTCTTTAAAATTTTTTTTAATAAAACTCGTTGCAAGAATTTAATTATTTTCATAAATAATAAAACTTATCGCAGAATTTCAATTATTTTCTGTACAATTTTAAATAAAATGATAGAAAATTGAATTTATTCATAAAATATTTTTTTAAATTCGCCGAAAGAATTCAATTATTTTTAAACATTTTTGATAATATTCTTCATAAAAATTCAATTTTAAGAAATATTCAATTATTTAATAAATTATTTATGTTTGTATTTAAATAATTGAATTCTCGAATAATTTACTAATAAAAATTGATTAAAAAATGAATTTCACTTAAAATTTACAAAAATTCTCGTCAAAATTTCAATTATCTTTATAAATAATAAAATTCTTCTCCGAATTTCAATTATTTTCAAAACTTTTAATAAAATTCTTGTCAATACAATTTTCATCAAATTTCTCGAAAAATGCAATTATTCTTAAAAATTTTAACTTTTCATACTTTTAATTAAAAATTCTATAAAATTAATTTTTCTCAATAATGGAATTTTTCTTTAATTATTTCAAGTTTTTAATTTCCAATATATTTAATTAAAGAATGTCAGAATAATCGAAATTTCGTAAAATTAAATTGTAAACAAAAGAATTTAAACATTCACAAAGAACTTTTTCAAAAATTATTTTTAAAAAATTGACTTGAAGAAGAATTTTAGTTGAAAATTCTAGAAATGAATAATCATAATGATGAAAATAATTTTTGAAGAAGTTACAGTAACAAAATAGCAAGTTTTAATTAAATTATAAAACATGAAGAAAGCGATCACTCCGAGTATCACTCCGATATCTTTATGTTTTATAATGAATATTGTTATATGTTGTTAAATTTCAAATTTTTGAATATCTTAATTTGTATAAGGAAAATAAGAATTAAAAATTTATTTAAAAATGAAGTAATTATTGTTTCGAATAATTTTCGTTTTAAGTGGAAAAATTTCGTCTTTTAACCTGGAAATCCTGGAAAAATCAGGGAATTTGAAAAGAGCAAAAGCGTGGCAATTCTGTATATTATTAATATATTTTTATACAATTTAAATAAAATTCATCGCAGAATTTTAATTATTTTTAACCCAATTTGATATGTTATAGCATAATTTGATATTTTGTAGCATAATTGTTACATTTGATTTGTAACAGTACAATTTGATTTGTTATGGTTCAATTTGAATTGTTATTGAACAATTTATCATTTGTTATACTACAATTTATCATTCATTATTATACGATTATTAGCAATACTTATACAGTACAATAATAATCAAACTAATTTTGATTCCATAAAATTACAAGAAGAATAAAAAATTGACAAACGATCAGAGAACAATCAACGAATCGATAAATTTTTTCCCTTTCCAAATAGCAGTTAATGGTTGGAAATGCGATGACCTTGCGAATGCAATTTCGAAATAATAACTGACAGTCAACTACTGTCGTTAATTTCATAATTACGTGATAGGCTTCTTGATGCGAAAAATGTTGGTTGCTGCGTATAAATTCACGAGAGTGGATAATACTGTACATATGTGCATTACACGTTCATGATCTGTTCTCTCTTTAGCCTTGAAAAAAAATTGATACACAATATCGTGACTCCTTTATAATATATGATATATATTTCAAAAAATGCACACAGGTGGTAATTTCATTCTTTTGATAACTGCTAATTCGCATGTGAAAAATTCTCTCGTCTTCCTTGAAGAAAGTATATTATAAACACACGTGCGGTTATTCTAGAGACGATTGTCGAACACATTTCTTTTATGTACATGTACGTATACATACAGAAATGAACTAAAAGTAGCGTATAGAGTCTGCGGAGAAAATTATTGCATTTGAGGTCAATTAGAATTCATTTTCTACTATTGTGTATTTCGTGAAAGTTTTTACTCCACAATGCCGCAGATGTCTATTTTTTAGCCAGATGCAAACTTTAATTGAAACATTTTTTGGGTCAGAATAAATTAGTAATTTTTGTTTGTTCATTCTTGCTTTCATCTTGGGGAATAGAGTTGATACAATTAGCATGAAACTGAATCTACTGTTTAATGTTAATTAACATAATAATTCATTTCACTCTATTAGCATTTTTCTATTATTATTATTTAATATTTATAACTATTATGATTATCTTAATCTATTATGATTATTTTAATTTGATTAATTCTTTAACTTGGGTAATTTTAAATTACAGTAATTTTTTAATCGAGTATTTTCTAACTTGACTAATTTTCAGTTTGAATATTTTTTTAATTAAGTAATTTTTAACTTGAGTAGATGTTAACTTCAGGAATTTTTAACTTGAGTAGTTTTCAATTTTGTATTTCAAAATTATTTCAAGTTAAAAATTCAGGGTTGCCACAGGTCAGGGAATTCAGGGAAAGGTCGGGGAAATTTGAATTGGTCAGGAAAATCAGGGAAAAGTCAGAGATTTTTATTAAAAGTACTGGAAAAAATTAAATTTTTTGAATTTATAAGAAAATTCTGAATTATTGTGTCTTTTTTGTTTGCCTCATAAACTATAAAATTGCAAAGATTTCAAGTACAAACCCTTCCATTTTTTCTATTTCTGATAATAATTTCTTTCTAAAAAACTTAATTCTTGAACAACTATCATTAAAATATTACTTATAAATTATTTAATGAATAATTTTACTTAAAAAATTTTTCTTTTTTAATTTAAAAATTGGATTTTAAAAGAGTCGAGTTTACAATCTTCATAAATAGATAAACTTTAACGGTTTCAATTTAAATTTTAGAAAATATCAATTTTTAATGAATTTTAATCAAAATTTTAAGAACAACTGATTATAGAAATTCAATTATTTTCAAAAGTGATAAACTTCTTCGCATAAATTCAATTATGTTCAAAATTTTTAAAAAATTCTTGTTAAAATTTCAATTATTTTGATAAATAATAAAATTCTTCACCGAAATAAAATTATTTTTAAAAAATTTAATAAAATTCTTGTCAAAATTTCAATTATTTTCAAAAATTTTCTTGATTTCAATTATTTATAATCTCTACTATTTTAATAAAATTTTCCAAAAGAATTCAATTATTTAAACAAAATATTAATAAAAATTTCACAGGTATTCAATTGCTTATCAATTTTTTATAAATTTCTTCGCACCAATTTAATTATTTTTAATTTTTTAATGAAGTTTCTTTAAGGAATTTAAATATATTCAGAAAGTTCAAGAAAGAATATTTCTAAGAAATTCAATTACTTCGAAATATTTAAATAAACTTCTATTAAAAATTCTATTATTCAAAGAAATGTTGACAAAATTCTTTACAATATTTAGTTAATAAAATTTGCAATTTGAATAAAATTTTCCTATACAATTCGATTATTTTCAATACAATTCTTCTTAAGAATTCAATTATTTTCACAAATAATACATTTTTGATGGGAATTCAATTATTTAAAAAAAATTTGAATAAAATTCTTCACAAGAAATCAATTTTTATATAAATAATAAAATTTTTCTCGAGAATTCAATTATTTAAAAAAATTGGATTAATTCTTGTGAATAAAATTATTCACAAGAAATTAATTATTTTCATAAATAATAATATTTTTCTCCGGAATTCAATTATTTTTATAAATAAAATTCTTCACAGGAATTCAATTCTTAAGAAGAATTTTTAATAAAATTTGTTGCAAGAATTTAATTATTTTCATAAATAACAAAACTTATCGCAGAATTTCAATTATTTTTTGTACAATTTTAAATAAAATGATAGAAAATTGCATTTATTAGTAAAAAATTTTTTTAAATTCGCCGAAAGAATTTCATTATTTTAAAAATTTTTGATAAAATTCTTCATAAAAATTCAAATTTAAGAAATATTCAATTATTTAATAAATTATTTATTTTTGTATTTAAATAATTGAATTCCCGAATAATTTAGTAAAAAAAATTGATTAAAAATAAATTTCAATTAAAATTTTAAATTAAAAATGTATATTAAAGGCATTATAGAGAGTGAATTTTTAGAAATAATTGAATTTGGAAAAGGGTTAAAATTGAAATCTTTGAAAATTTGAAATCTAATAATTTTTGGAGTGAATAAGAATAATCTTTAGAATTAGTGAAAAAGTCAAAATTTTTTCTGGAAATCAGGGAAAAGTCAGGGAAAAACAAAATTAAATTTTTGTGCACTGAGAAAACTGGAGTATTGGACTAAACATCTGGAGTGACAAATCGTTGATATTTGAGAGTTAGCTATTGGATAACAATCTAAATGTTCAAATACACCATTGACAGATATTCGTGCCATTTCTCTTGGAGGGAAATTGAGTTTATAACAGAGGGACAAATTAACCATCTTGAGAAATCCCTTCCTTATCCGGCGCGAAATGAATAAATATGGCAACCTAACCCCTAAATTAAATACATAAAATGTCAGAAAAATAATTTCGCGCGCATCAGATCGTACACATTTTCTGCGCAACTTTTAACCCTCAGATATAATGGGAGAGAATATACAAGTAGATTTCCATTATCAATTCAAAATTTATTTTAGAAGGACTATTTAACTCTCTTCATAAGCAAAGGAAACATACACTTTTTGAACCTCCGAATTTGACACTCCAGTTTTCTCAGTGTGGCAACCCTAAAATTACTTAATTTAAAAATTACTAAAAATAAAAATTAGCCCAGTTGAAAATTATTCTAACTCAAAATTATTTCAGTCAAAAATTACTTAAATTAAAAATTACCCAAGTTAAAAATTACTCAAAGTAAAAATTAGGCAAGTTGGAAAATACTCGATTAAAAAATTACTTAAGTTAAAAATTACTGGAATTAAAAATTACCTATGTTAAAGAATTACTCAAATTAAAAATTAGTCAAGTTAAAAAATACTCGATTAAAAAATTACTCAAGTTAAAAATTCCTGAAATTAAAAATTACCCAAGTTAAAGAATTACTCAAATGAAAATTACCCAAGTTAAAGAATTACTCAAATTAAAAATTAGTCAAGTTAGAAATTACTCGACTAAAAACTTACTCAAGTAAAAAATTATTCAAGTTCAAAATTATTTTATAAATATTATTTTATTTAAAAAGTATTCAAATTAAAAAATAAATAAAATAAAAGTATAATTATTCGAGTTAAAAAATAGCGAAGAAAAAAAAAGAATTGAAGAAACTTATTTCTAATACCATATAATCAATTGAAGGTGACATTGACTGAAAGGTAATGATTGCTTCAAGTAACAATCACTCTTAGAAACGCCCCTGCTTCTGTATTTTTTTTCGAAATCTAGATTTTTTTTCTCTAATAATATTTTTCCATATAAAGTAACGTTACAAGTGTAACCATTGTTCCTGCGAGTGGAGACATATATACACATAGCCTCTCATTGTCAGCTGTGTACGAGCACGATTACTTATTTCCAAGTGATTTATGCTTCAAAGGTTTTCAGAGAGCGGCATTTGAACATTTTTTTTTTTATTTTATTTCTTTGCTTTGGCATATACAATTGGCATCGAGCAATCATATATTTCTTCGATAATACTCCCGTCAATACATATGGGATTATTAACGGAAAGAAGAAAGGAGGTCAGTGGATTTAAAAGGAAGGAAAAAAAATAATAATCCTAATATACGATGAGATAATAGGAGATGCGATAAACATTGATCGAAATATCCTCATCTTTCATCGATCAAAAATTTTGAAATAAAAAATTTCTTTCCTAACTGAAAAAAGAGGCAAAAATTTACATTTCTATTTTTTCCATATTCGGTGTTCTATTTTATTTATTTTTATTTCATTTGTTTATTTTTATTATTATTTATTTTTACCTATTTCAACTCTTTTTATTTCTTCAATTAAGAGAAGTTAACGACCTTTTATTTTATTTTTAAATAAAACATTTTTTTTATTTCTTTTCTTTCTCTTTTTATTTCTATTATTATTTATTATTTATTTTAACTTTTTTTGCTCAAACTGGTTCAAAACCAGAACACAAAGAATTGTTTTTGAAATTTGTTGATAATTTTCAATTATTTTATTTTAATGGAAAAATTTTATATTATGATTTTATATTATAACTTTGTATTATTAATTTATTATGAATTTGTATTTAATTTTTCTATTATTTTCTATTAATTAAACAATATTTTCCGTTACTTAAGTAGAATGCTTTTATGTGCTCTATATATGTAAAACGATAAATAGACTCGAGATTATAAAAGTATAATAAATCGACTTATCGCCTTCTTAATTAGCTTAACGAAGATCTCTAATGAGTTCATTATCGCCTTCCGAGCATCTTTCAAAGAATTCTAATGACTCGATTGATTTATTATGAATCATCAATATCGAAACTATTCAACAGTTTTTTTTTTCAAAAAGTCAAAAACAAAATTGTATTTTACTACATTTTTTTCTAAATCTAGACTTTTTCTTATATTTTAATATATCCAGAGAAAAATTTTTATTTGAATGAAATATAATAGTTGATATTATTTCAAATAAAAAATTAGTTAATAAATCAAAATCAACTAAAGAATTAGTTAATATTAGTTTATCGAAGCAAAAAAATTGAAAAATTGAATCAAGAATATATTGAAATAGAACATTTTTCCCCAAAGTACATCTAATGACAATAAATATAATTTAAGACTATACACGCGATAATAAATTGAATATAATTTCAAATATTACAAATCATGTGTTCACAAATCATAATTTCAGATGTAACTTGCATTACCTATGCGATTTATAAAATGACACAACCATTATTTATAATTACATAACAGAATTTGCCATTATTTTTTTACAAGAAATAATACTGTAACTACAAATTACAAATTCATGACAGACAACACAGAAGATAACATGTTGAGTGTTGTGTGCTAAATATGATAAGAAAGTAAACATGCTTTGATTTTAGGTCAAGAAACTTCATCTTTACAATATTTATAATGAGAATTCCACAAAATTTCTGTACACATAAATCTATTTAGAAAGTAAATTCTTTTCCTCAAAAATGCGATAGTTAATAACTTTTGTCACTTTCTTATATTTCTCATATTTCTTGATCAATTTACTCACTTTTAAAGTCACTTAAAACTCAATATCTTTAAATTGTTATATGGAATTTTACTTTCCTTACTATTTACAATAATAATTGTATTTATTTTCTTAATTTCATTTTTGTTATTTTTCTTTTCATTATTATTATACTTTTCATTACTATTTTCATTATTTAATATTATTAATTAATAACAATTAATAATAGTTTTTTTTAATTTTAATTAGAAGAACAATAAAATAAACAGAAGGGAAAAGCAAGGAAAGCAAAAAATAAGAATAGAAAAAAGAGAATTTACTAAGGTAAATTCTCTTTTTTCTATTCTTATTTTTTTTCTCTTCTAAATCCTCATCGGGAAAAAATTTGCCATTTTGGCGAAAAAGCGCGAATAATATTTGCTTTTTTTACATATATCAGACATGCAGGATGTAATAGCTCAAGTTACATTCCAAAGCTATGTAAATAGATACTATAGTTCACGAAATATGATAGCAAAGAACAACACCTCCCCTTTGATGAATTGAACGTAATGTCGCATAAATTTTTAAGCATATAAAGGAATCACTTGTTCTTCAATTTTTAAAGACTCTTTTTCTCATTTCCATTTAAAAATAATGACGCATTACGAAAAGTTTTCAAGGTTAAAAAGAATCCTAGAAATCATCAGTCTTTTGTAAATGAATAAAGAGTTTGTAATTTCTAAAAGAATCGAATCTCCTACATGATACTCTCCAAATTTTAATTATTGCGTCTACTAATTTAAATTAGTGTCTCACTTTTTGCTTTCGAATTAGTAAATTTTGACTTTTACTTTTTATTTATAAGTAAAATTTACTAATTCAAATGCAAAAGATTCAAAAGTCAGTCACTAATTCGAAAAATTAAACTTGACGACCAAAAAAACTCGTTTTAGCCACTTTACAAAACTGACGAAACTTTCATTCTATATTTTATTTTCTTGACTTTTTCCTAATTTTCATCAAAAACATTTACTTCTTTCTTATCCTGCCAATAAATTGAATTCCTGCAACGAATATTTTATTATTCATGACAGAATTTAGATATTTATAAAAATAATTTAACTTTTGCGAAGAATTTTATAAAATTTTTTAAATAATTGATTTCTTTCGACTAACTTTATACAAATTCTAATTTCAATAATTGAATTCCTGAGAAATTTTTATTATTCATAAAAATTGAATTCTTGCGAAGATTTTTACAAAATTTGTTTAAATAATTGAATTCTGTTTGGAAAGTTTATAAAAATAGTAAATATTAAAAATCAATGAATTGAGAAAAGTTCTTAAAAATAATTAAATTTTACAAAGAATTTTATTAAAATTTTTGACAATAATTGAATGTCTGTGTGGTATTATGTTAAATTTTTTGAAAATAATTGAATTGTTGTAATTAATATTGTTATTTTAGAAAATAATTGAATTTTGCAAAGAATTGTACTAAAATGCCTCAAAATAATTGAATTTTTGGGAATCATTATGTTATCTTATTTATCGACATAATTGAATTCTTAGGAAGAATTTTATTAAAATTTTCAAAAATAATTAAATTCCTGATAATAATTTTATTATTTATGAAAATAACTAAATTATTGAGAAAAATTTTATTAAAATGTTTAACAGGAATCGAATTTTTGTGAAAAATTTTGTTATTTTGGAAAATAATTGAATTCTTCATAAGAATTTTATAAGCATTGTTTTAAATAATGAATTTTTTCGAAATACAATAAATATTGTGAAAATTTTATTTTAAATAATTGAATTCTTGCGGAAAACTTTATTTATGAAAATAATTGTATTTTACAAAGAATTTTATTAAAATGCCTCAAAATAATTGAATTTTCGGGAATAATTTTGTTATTTATGTATACAATTGAATTTTTTTGAAGAATTATTTATGTAAATAATTAAATTCTTGGGAAGAATTTTATTAAAATCTAAAAGAATAATTGAATTATTTTAAAAAAAAATTTAATTTAAATTATATTTAAAATAATTGCTTTCTTCGAAAAATTTTATTAAAATATTTGAAAATAATTAAATTCCTATGAAAAATTCTAATATTTTTGAAAATAATTAAATTATTCCGAAGAAATTTATAAACATTGTTTTTAAATAATTAATTTTTTCGAAATACAATAAATCTTGTGGAAATTTTAGTTTAAATAATTGAATTCTTGTAGAAAACTTTATTTGTGAAAATAATTGAATTTTTCGATAATTCAATTGAAAATAGTTTATAAAAATAATAGAAATTCTTCGATGAGTTTTATTATTTATGAAAATAATTGAATTCTTGCTGAAAATTTTATCAAAAATTTTTTAAAAAATTGAATTTCAATGAAAAATGTTCTTTTTAGTGAAAGTAATTGAATTGTTGTGAAGAATTGTATAAAAATTTTGTTAAATAATTGATTTTTTTGAAACTTTTTTGAAAATTCTATTCTAAATTAATTGAATTTCCGTGGAAATTTTATTATTTATGAAAATAATTGAATTTTGTATGAATTTTATCAATTGTTTTTTAATATAATTGAATTCTTTTGCAAAATTTTATGAAAATACTAGATATTGAAAATAATTTAATTTCGAATATTTTTTGAAAATAATTGAATCGTTTTAAAGAATTTGACTATAATTTTTGAAAATAGGTTTTTGATTTCTAGTATTAGCGAATTTAAAGTAGTGGAAATTCTCAAAAAAAAACAAAGCTAATATTAATTAATATTTCAATTATAATAAAAAGGCTACTCGCATTTATTGAAAAGAAAAAAAGAACACGCTTGGAAAGAAAGATTTCCGTGTTTCTAACGAAGCGAAGAAAAATTCATTTATTGTTCTGCTCCTCTTGCGAGAATACTATTCTAAAAAGGTCATTGTTTTTTTTTCTTTTTTTTTTATTGCTGCAAATATCTAAAGTAAAAACTATTCTAAATTTCGTTTTTATGCAAACCACTTTCATGCTTCTATAATTCTGTGAAGGTCAACGAATCCAAAGGAACGCAGCATTGAAAAATTTCTATTCAGGTAGAAGATGATACAGCAGAAACCATTCAATTTGTTATAGAAGCGATCATTATAAAATAGCGTTCCAAAGCTTTATAACAGGTATCGAGTATGGCTATAAACAGCCTCTTTAATAACGTAACTTTCTCACTTTTGTCAAACCCCGCGCGCACCGATTAGAAAACAATCGAATGCTTCTATATATTTTCTCATGAGGGAAAATAGAGGTGAGGCCAATAAAACATAATTTATTACACGATATTATAATAAAAAAAATAATACCCTCTCGTTAGTATGTGATATGAGAAGGTAGAAAAAATCATTTTTCAATGGATACTTTCTAAAATCTACAAGAAGATTATCATAATCGAAATCTTTTGCTATACATTTGAGAATATAAAAATCGTACACCCTGAGAATTTTATTGATTTTACTACAATTATTATATAACAATGTATGACGTTTAATTACTCCTTTATTTTAAGCTATTTTTATAATAGCGAAGAGATTTTTTGGCCAATAGGCAACAAGAATAAAAAAATCTCTTCTCTATTATTATTATATGAAATTTTGATAAATTTTAAAATTGCAATAAAATTGAGATTTAGCTGAATTTAAAATTGGTATAAAATTGAGATTTAGCTAAATTTAAAATTGGTATAAAATTGAGATTTAGCTAAATTATAAATTTGATTAAAGTTGAAATTTGAATAAAATTGAAATTTAGCTAAATTCAAAATTCGGATAAAATTGAAATTTAGCTAAATTTGAAATTTGGATAAATTTAAAATTGGGATAAAATTGAGATTTCTCTAAATTTGAAATTTATTTAAAATTGGGGTAAAATTGAAAATTAGCTAAACATGAAATTGGGATAAAATTGAGGATTATCTAAAATGGAAACTGAGATAAATTATATTTTGATTAAATATACTCTCATTTTTATTTAATCCGAGGCCTACATTAGAGGAATTTTCATTTAAATTTAAGAATACTTTTTTTCAGTTCAATCTTGACGATAAATAAAAAAATTGAAGAAGAGGGGGGAGGGGGCAAGATAGGACATCGGAGTCTATAGGACCCCCTATAGAAAAGGCACTATATGTCTTATAAATGGAATTAAAGGGAATAGAAAGAAAAAAAACACCAAACGCGTGATCCTCTCATCTATTATGGGAACGTGAAAGCAATTGCAAAAGTCCACTTTACTCCGATTTTTTTGTAAATAAGTGCGCGAATAGTGTAGTAAATTAATTGCCATGCACACTGTTCGTGTGTTGTATGTATACATTTGTCTCTTTCTCTCTCTCTCTCTCTGCAAATTTACAGTTTTAAACCCGTGATATAACGGACGAAATAGCATATATATGTATAAAGCTAAGCGATACCTCGCGTGCGATCTACTGAAAAGGACTTTCTTCGAGGAAGTTCAAACTACTGACGATCAGTTCGCGATTGCTTTCAAATTAAATGCCCGCAAGCGGAACCACCTGCAAGAAAAAAGCCAATTCAATGAGACAATAAACTATGGAACGAATAATTAGTTGGAAGCTGCATTATCCCGTGTTTATTATTTCTATTATTATTATGTTTTTCCCTCTTTATTTTTAAAGTGAAGCAAAATGGAAATTTAAAGAATGCGTATTTTTTTCAATTAACCCCCAATTAGGAGGGTGAATAGATAGTTCGCGTTTTTTCACTCGCAATTAAGTAGATTTTCAAAGCATCAAATGGAAACATTTTTCATTTACTTTTTTTTCCTACTCTTTTGTAATTGATATTTCTGCGAGAGAATTTAGAAACTGAATCTAGAATTTAGATATAATTGAGAGAACAATTTACCATCGTTATAGTTTCGATTAATTGTAGTTTCAATTAATTTTCGTTTCAATAAATTGTAGTTGCAATTAATTTACAATGAATTCGTTTCTATCAATTTTATTTTCAATTAGGTATGAATTTAGTTTAATTGATAGTGATTTTAATTAATTATTTGTATTCGTTTTCTCTACGTTTTCTCGTTTTTTATTTGTTAAAAAAAATGTTATTTTTAAATTTAACTGAAGTTGAGGACATATTTTTCAAACGGCAATAATTGACCACAAAATTACTATATTCTACTTAATTAATATTTTTAACCAAACCGACAAGAAAAAAAAAAAATTTTGACACTCTTTTCGTCTCAATTTGATAACCTTAGAAAAATTGTGTCAGTATGGCAATAATTTCAAAATGCTTCCAAATGATAAATGGTAATAAAAATGGTTTTCCCACTGACAAAAAGAATGTCCAGACACGATGAGGGGTTAAAGACCTCACAACAAAGTTGTCGCGCGTCTCTCGCGACTCGCGTGCACGAATATTAAATGATCCATAATTAACGGAAACGACCCATATACATGTGAAAAAAAAGACAAAAATTTCATTACACAAACTTGACAAGCTATAAAAATGAGGTAAAAACTGTGGAATGTAGGTTACAGAAGAGCGTTATCGGTAAAGTTAACTGACTTCGTTGGCAGACTCAGTTTCACTCTCATGCAGAAATAAAAAGCATAGCAAGGAGGTGAAACTTGTTTCTTCGATAGCCGATATTTATACACAAAGAGTTACGGTATGCGGGCGCTTTTTTTTCCCTTGCAAACTTGGAAAATTACATCGACAACGAGCATAAAAATTAGTTATCCCATAAAATTAACTATTCACTGTATATGCGCGTAAAGGAGAAAAATATGTCTTTTTTTTATCTTTAATGTCTTCAGTTTTCTATCTCGATATTCGAGTCATGATACTCGGTTCAAATTAATATTCACGTTATAATTTTATCTCTGTTTGGAAAAAAATTTGTATATTTTAATTTACATTCTCTTTAGAGGAACTGTAATATAAACTATGCTATGCTGTACAGTAAACTGTACTATACTGTACTGTAAACTATACTATACTCAGGCTCCGCACTCATATACTAAAACCTACTATTTGCTACTTTTTTTACGTTATGCTACAATTTGGATACTTTTTTTTAGATTTCACCCACTAAAAGCTACTATTTCTGTTTTTTTAGAATTTCCACTACTTTAAATTCGCTAATACTAGGAATCAAAAATCTATTCTCAAAAATTATAATCAAATTCTTTAAAACGATTCAATTATTTTTAAAAAATATTCGAAATTCAATTATTTTCAATATCTAGTATTATCATAAAATTTCGCTAGAGAATTCTATTATTTAAAAAACAATTAATAAAATTCATCCAAAATTCAATTATTTTCATAAATAATAAAATTTCCACAGGAATTCAATTAATTTAGAATAGCATTTTCAAAAAAATTTCGAAAAAATCAATTATTTAACAAAATTTTTATACAATTCTTCACAATAATTCAATTACTTTCACTAATAATAACATTTTTCATGGAACTTCAATTTTTTAAAAAATTTTTGATAAAATTTTCAGCAAGAATTCAATTATTTTCATAAATAATAAAACTCTTCGAAGAATTTCAATTATTTTTATAAACTATTTTAAATTAATAATTCGAAAAATTCAATTATTTTCACAAATAAAGTTTTCTACAAGAATTCAATTATTTAAACTAAAATTTCCACAAGATTTATTATATTTCGAGAAAATTAATTATTTAAAACAATGTTTATAAATTTCTTCGGAATAATTCAATTATTTTCAAAAATATTAGAATTTTTCACAGGAATTCAATTATTTTCAAATATTTTCATAAAATTTTTCGAAGGAATCAATTATTTTAAATACAATTTTATTTAAATTTTTTTTGAAATAATTCAATTATTCTTTTAGATTTTAATAAAATTCTTCCCAAGAATTTAATTATTTACATAAATAATTCTTTAAAAGAATTCAATTGTTTACATAAATAACAAAATTATTACCTGAAATTCAATTATTTTGAGGTATTTTAAAATTCTTTGTAAAACAGAATTATTTTTATAAATAAAGTATTCCGCAAGAATTCAATAATTTAAAATAAAATTTTCATAATATTTATTGTATTTCGAAAAAATTAATTATTTAAAACAATGTTTATAAAATTCTTATGAAGAATTGAATTATTTTCCAAAATAACAAAATTTTTGACAAAAATTCGATTCTTTTTAAACATTTTAATAAAATTTTTCTCAATAATTCAATTATTTTTATAAATGATAAAATTATTTTCAGGAATTCAATTATTCTTGAAAATGTTAATAAAATTCTTCCCAAGAATTCAATTATTTACATAAATAATTTTTCGAAAGAATTCAATTATGTAGATAAATAACAAAATTATTGTCGAAAATTTAATTATTTTGAGGCATTTTAGTACAATTTTTTGCAAAATTCAATTATCTCCTAAAATAACAATATTCATCACGACAATTCAATTATTTTTAAAAGTAATAAATTTCTTCTTGGAAATTTAATTATTTTTAAAAATTCTAATAAAATCGTTCGCAAGAATTCAATTATTTTCATAAATAATAAAATGCTTTTTCAGAATTCAATTATTTTTTAAAAAATTTAACATAATACCACACAGACATTCAATTATTGTGAAAAATTTTAATAAATAAAAAATATTTAAATTTTTTCATTAATAATAAAATATTCGTTGCAGGAATTCAATTTATTAGCAGAATAGGAAAGAAGTAAATATTTTTGATGAAAATTAGATAAAAGTCAGAAAAATAAAATAGAAAATGAAATTTTCGGCAGTTTTGTAAAGTGGCTAAAATGAGTTTTTTTGGTCGTCAAGTTTAATTTTTCGATATCATTTTTTTAGTTTCAAAGCTTTTGATACTTTTTTAAAATTAATTATTCAGTGCGAAGTCTGTATACTGTACTCTACTATAAATATAGTGGAGAATAGAGCTGAGTTTAAAAAAATGTATATAATAGCAAAAGATAAAGGAATTCCAAGAAAGTAAAAAATGATTTATTACATGAGTTAATCACGAGAACAACTTAATTAGGAAATAAAGCTAAAAGTCATTTTTCATTCATATATTAATTTCGTAAAGCTAAAACATCTTCTCCGTATGATATTGAATTCAATCTGAACGATCTACCAATTAAGAAGTGAAACGTTCATTTCAAAGAGAGAATCGAAATCCAAACTCTTAAAGTGCTATTCTATATACCGGAAGTGGACTTAAGAATCTATGACTGTGTTTGCCATTTGGGAAGTAATTTTTCATTTATCACACTAGGTTCATTGGATTCTACTCGTGATTGCTCATTCGTGCACGTGATTTGCCAACTCATGAGCTAAAATAAAAAAAGACCTGACTGTAAAGAATAGAAAAAATAAAATATATTTTAATTATACAAAATTCAAAACATTTGATTTTATTTTTCAATTTTCAATAAAATTTTCAGTGAAATTAGAAAAAAATCATTTCGGTTAGGAATCATAACTTGAAAATTTTCAAATTCATTTCTTTATTATAATTCAATTTTTCGAAATTTCGATTACATACTCCTTTGAAATAATTGAATTCCTCTGACGAATTTTAACAAAATTTTGAAGTACATTTTTCAAGGAATTTGATTAAAATTATATTAAAAATAATTGAAATTCTTCGATGAGTTTTTAATAATTGAATTCATGTGAAATTAGCGGAAATAAATTACCAATAAAAAATAATATATTTCCCTTGACATTGCTAAACATTGTAAAATTAAGTTTCTAATGAGCATAAATGGAGTATAGAATCGTTAAAAGAATATTGCCATCGTAACATTTTGCAGATAATAAATTTTCCCATGGTTAACGAAGTTTTACTTTAACAAAGTTTTATTTAACGAAGTAAAAGTTGTATTTTGTAAATATATAGCTTTTCACTTTACGATAATGAAATTAATTTGAAAAAGAAATTTGTCTCCGTATAAAATTTAAAACTTATGGATACACAATATCGATAAATATATAATTCCCTATTAATTGGTAAAATTCTCTCACTTCTACTAATGATAATCTCCAGCATTTTTCTTCTCCCTTAATTAACAATCTCTCCCACGAGAAGCATCCCAAACTTTATATAATAACATACAACTTAATGTCAAGCTATTCCTTTTGATTATTTATTTAAAATTGAAACCGAAATTGAAGTCAGTGATGCAAGAGTTTTCATTATGAAGGTAACTACCTTGGTTTTCGTTACAGACACGCATGAACGATTCCCCTCGAGAAGTTTTGTCCGCAATATATATATATCGTGAATATACAATTTCTACTTTTGATATATGTCTAATATAAAATCGTATAAAGGTTGTACCAAATGTATATAACGCACTCATGTGCAGAACTCTGTCATGTCAATTGCAAACGGTTCGTAGGTATATATTGTATATTGTAAAAATGAATGGGTTGCTGTACAACTCAACATCCGCTTCGAAGAATGAACGAGGAAGGCAATGGGAGTGGTACCAGTTCAGCTCAGTGTACCACCCAATGTGTTACTTTTCATGTTTGCGCGACTCTTTCAGGGTCAAAACAAGCCCAACATTAAAACAAAAAGAACAAGTTGAAAAAAATAAATTCCTTTTTTTCTTTCGAGAAGAAACGAGACAACAGAACTACTTCCCAGTTACAATATGGCAATAAATCTCGAAAAAAATGTCACGTGGTTGACAGACAATTTGCATTGCATTAAATTTTACAATTAATGTCACGAGGAAGTTGAAAATATTGCGCCAGGAGAACATTAAAGTTGTGTATTGAGAGAGAAATATTAAACTTGTTAAAAATTATTAATTTAATTATTGCTAAATTGATTAGTAATTTGAGAAATTAAACTATTAATTTGCTTACAGCGCACTATTAAAATTTTTCTAAACTCAAGTAAGAAATAAGTAAGAAGTAAAAAATCAAGTACAAACAATTAATTAAAATCACTATTAATTACTAAAGTGTTAATTGGAAATAAAATTAATTGAAACTACTAATTGTAAGTATGTAATTGAAACCATAACTATTGTAAATTGTTCCCAATTAAGTATCAACATTCTAAATTCAGTTTCTAAATTTTCTCCATCAATATTAAAATAAATATTAAATAAAAAATTAAAATTGCAAAAAGGTCCAAATTGAACTAACGTTTCGAAAATCTACTCAATTGTGAGTAAATAATTATTTGCGCAAATACACTTAAAAGTAATTATAATAAACTTATAGTACAAATTTATGCAAAAAACCAAACATTAATTAAATATTAAATATTATTTAAAAAGAATTTAATATTTAATCAGCTTAAAAATTAAAATTATAGTTTTAAATGTTACTCAAAAATATAATATTTAACTAAAGTTTATTGTTTTGTATTGCAATTTTAATTAAAACGATTGTAACTTTGTAACAATAATTAACGATATCACTTCGCGGAAGATTGATGAAAACTTCCGGTACAGCAAATACATGAACACATGTCGCGGAAAAGATAAGAAATATATTACGAAACACTTTTCGAATTGTACCTACATTCAATATATATTTATTATAATGTCATTTGCAAACGATAGAATTATTATCAGCATCTTTTAATCTGGACCGGTTATAGTTATAGATTAGAATTTTTTTTCCGCTCCGATTCGCGCGTTTGTTCCTTTATATTTATACAAGTTACGTCTGCAAGGTGTTGTAATAGCATTATTCCGGTTTCTAATGTGCAATTAGGCGAAACTCTGCGCGTATGACTCGAGACTTTAAAAGTGACCGAGTGAAAATTAATTCCACCATGACTGTTTAAAAAATTATAAAAACAAAACCCATTTATCTCCAGCGAAAACAAATAAATTTGGGGTTTTTTTATGTGCAAAAAAAAGTACCTACTCTCAAGATTTAGTGTCATATTGAAACAATTTTGAATATAATTTTGTCGATGACGTTATGTGTATGAAACAGAGAGATTTTAAAAAATACAAATGCCTAAAAAAAGGAAAAAAAATTTTTCGAAATAAAAAAATTATTGTAAAAAGATAAAAAAAAAGTTTACAATAGGAAAAATATTTACAAAATTAAAAAAATCATAAACAAATTCATAGTTTTTTCAAGGATATCAAATTGAGAGAAAAAACGAATCAAAATGTTGCTTCGCAACACTTTTAATACGTTTTTTGTCTCAATTTGATATCCTCAGAAAAACTGTGATATAGATAAAAAAATTTAAAATAAGAAAACCTTAAAAATATAAGAAAAAACTTTAAAAAATAGAGAAAAAGAAAAAAAAGAAAAAGAAACTTTAAAAAAATAGAAAAAACCTTTAAAAAATATTTTAAAAACGCCTTAAAAAAAAAAAAGTTTAAAGATTAGAAAAAACGTAAAAAAATAAAAAGAAACTTTAAAACCTTCGGGAAATAAAAAAAATCTTATCAAAAAATAGAAAAAAGCCTTTAAAAAATTTAAAAAACCATTAAAAAAGAAAAATATATTTAAAAATTTTTAAAAAAGCCTTATAAATAAGAAAAAATTTAATAAATAGAAAAGCACAAAAGAATAAAAAAAACCTTTAAAAAATTGAAGAAACATAAGAAAAATAAAAAAGGATTAAAAAAATAAAAAGAAACTTTAAAAAAATAATAAAAATCTTTTGAAAACGAGGAAAACCTTAAAAATAAAAAAGCTTTTAATAAATAGAAAGAGCTAAACAAAAATTAAAAACCTTAACAAATAAGAAAAACCTTTATAATAAAGAAAGCTTAAAAAAAATAAAAAAACCTTAAAAAAATAGAAAAAAACCTTTAATAAATTTTAAAAAACTATTAAACAGCAAGAAATCTTTAAAAAAATTAAAGATTGACTTAAAAAAAACCTTTAATACGTAGAAAAGCTTAAAAAATAGAGACAGCTTTAAAAAATTAAAAAAATTCTTATAAAATAGAAAAGGATTAAAAACAAAAAAAAATGGAAAAAATAGAAAACACCTTTTAAAAAGACAAGAAAAACCTTAAAAATTAAAAAAAGCTTTTAAAAAATAGAATATGTTTAAAAAAATAATAAAAATATTAAAAACAACAAAAACTTTTAAAAAACTTCTAAAAAATCCTTTCAAGATAGAAAAGCTTAAAATAAAAAAAAAAAAAACCTTAAAAATAAAAAAAGCTTAAAAAATATAAAAACTGTTAAATAATTTTAAAAAATAGAAAAAGCTTAACAAAAATTAAAAAGCTTACAAAATAACAAGAACCTTTATGATAAAGAAAGCTTCAAAAAAATAAGAAAAACCTTTAAAAAAATTTTAAAAACCATTAAAAAGGAAGAAATCTTTAAAAAACTTAAAGAATGCCTTAAAAATAAAAAAACCTTCAATGAATAGAAAAGCTTAACAAATACAGAAAGCTTAAAAAAATTGAAAAAACTTTATAAAATAGAGAAGGCTTAAAATTTTTTAAAAAATTTGAAAAAATAGAAAACACAGCTTTTAAAAGAACAAGAAAAACCTCAAAAATTAAAAAAAGTCTTTAAAAAATTTTAACATCATGCGAAAAAAGTTAATTAAATGAAAACAAAAAAAAATTGAATACAAAAAGTCCATCATCTAAAATGAATATTTTTACAAATAACAAATGATAAATTAGCAAGAAAGATTTGTAGGAGTTTGAAAAAAAGAAGAGAAAAACATGAGTCAGAGAACTAAAACATCTTGTTTCCATTTTCAAATGTAGTCCCATCAACTGGAATCACAAATCTCTCCAAAATACTAAGTAGCTCGCTCAACGAAGTGTGTAGCCGAGAGTCGCAGTCATTCAACACTGTAGGTGTATAAAAGTAACTCCAAAAATACATGAAGCGAAAAACCATCATCGAGTAATTCTTCACAAAGTAAACACTACTTTATATTTAGAAAAACACCATTTTTCACTGTCAGAAATATAAATTCGGAACAGGAAGTTGGTTCGATGCACTTTTTCGATAAAAATAACTACTCCCACCTATAATAATGCATACATACGACACTCAACCCTCCAACAGTCGGAAGTGGATTATTTCTAACCCCTTCTCAATTTTTTAAAAGGGCGAATGAATATTAGATCTTTAACTTTCGAGTATAGTTCAAAAATAGAAAAAATAAAATATTTCTATTTTGCTTCAATGCAGAGAAAGCTTTGTAGTTTTCTTTTATTTTAGTTTTTCTTTTATTGAAAAAGGAAAAGTTTAAAAACTAATTTTGAATCTACTTAATACTTTTGTATTTAATAATTTCGAAATTTGGAATTTTTAATTAAAAAATGTTAAATAAAAATTGAAATACTAAAAAACAGTAAAAATAGGTACTAAAAACACTAAAAGTTGTAAAAATATTTAAAATACTAAAAATACCAAAAATACTAAAAGCACTAAAAATAGTAAAAATACCAAAAATGCTAAAAATAGTAAAAAAAAATACTAATTACAGAAAAAAATTAGTAAATCATAACAAAAAGGATCCGTTGGTCAATCATTAAGAGGCCAAGGATGAATGAAATCCACTGAACTTAAATCTCTTTTCTTTCAACATAATTTTCATATCGATAAAAGTGAAGAATCGCGAATAAAATCTTTGTACTATATATATAATTTTAATCACTTAGTGTGCGCCTTGGTTGCAAAGGCAAACTATTGCGAAAGAAAGTTATTCGATGAATCATCGGACTGAGGTCATTTTTCTCCAGAGTCTAGACTCAATTAAAACTTAAAAAAAGAGAAGAAAAAAAAACCCTCAAGTGTGGCGCCTCTCTCGTACATTATTTCTTCCAGGACCACAAGTTTGAGTAATTAAAAAAACTCTGTATCAAACGGAAATAAACAACTCACGAAGAGAAAGAAATTAATTAAAAACACTTTTGAAGGAAATACGAAAAGAATTATAAAATTAAGCTCAATAGCAACCTAAAGGATAGTCAAAAAAGGAGAAAAAGAAAAAAATAGAAAAGAAAAAATAAAGAGTAAACAATGAAAAAATAATAGAATAGCAAAAAAAGTGTTGAGTAAAAATAAATTCGAGTAAAAAATAAATTCAAGTAAAAATGAATTCAAGTAAAAAATGAATTCAAGAAATAAATAAATTTAAGTAAAAAATAAGTGCAAGTAAAAATTAATTCAGGGGAAAAATAAATGCAAGAAATAAATTAATTCAAGTAAAGAATAAATTGAAGTAAAAATTAATTCAAGTAACGAATAGATTCTAGTAAAAATTAATTCAAGTAAAATATAAATACAATTAAAATTAAATTCAAGTAAGAATTTAAGATTTTTACTTATTCTTACTTGAATTTATTTTTACTAGAATTTATTTCCACTTGAATATATTTTTACTTTAATTTATTTTTACTTGAATTTTTTTTTAATTCTTGAATTCAAGTAAATTCTTCAATAAAAATAAAAATAAATTCAAGTAAAAAATGAATTCAAGTAAAAATAAATCCAAGTAAAAAATGAATTCAAGTAAAAAAAAATTAATGTAAAAGTAAATTCAAGCATAAATAAATTCAAGTAAGAATGAATTCAAGTAAAAACAAAATATTATAGAAAAAATCAAGTGAAAGTGGAAATAAAATTACAGAAATTCTGTTTAAAAATAGTATTTATCGATCTAGGGAGAAAAAAGCATGAGTGCCTATTTGTTAAATTGCGATATCAGTTTCAGGTCAATAATCGGATCTTGCAACTGATATTTCATTCCAGTCTTGTCATTTATCAGGGAAAAAAATTCTGAGTCACTCTTTAGATACTCGTCATTCAGAAACTTCATTAAATTTCATAAACATTCATTTAATCGCATATCAAATTTATCCCCAAGGAATTTAATTATTGATTTTTGCATTTTTCTCAAAAATAATCAAATAAATAAATAAATTCTCGTAGAATTTTCTAATAAAAATTAATTAAAAAATGAATGTCAGCTAAAATTTTAGATTTGAATATTTATTATTTAAATTATTTAAATATTCAAATAATATTTGAATATTAAAAGCATTATTACATGGATTTTAAGAAATAATTGAATTTTGAAAAGATTTGAAATTAAATTCTTTAAAAATCTTAATTTTTTTATACTTATAACTCCAATAATTATGTAGAATTAATTATTTTGAAAAAATTTAATTAATTCTCTATTTGTTAAGCTTTTCTATTCATTAAAGTTTTTTTTATTTTTAAGGCATTCTTTAATTTTATCTACTTTTTAAGGTTTTTCTTAGTTTTTTTTAAGCTTTCTTTGTTATAAAGGTTCTTGTTATTTTTTAAGGTTTTTAATTTTTTAAGCTTTTTCTATTTTTTAAAAGCTTTTTTTATTTTTAAGGTTTTACTAGTTTTCTAAAGTATTTTCTTATTTTTTCAAAGTTTCTTTTTATTTTTTTAAGCCTTTTCTATTCTGTAAGGTTTTTTCAATTTTTTTAATCTTTCTCTATTTGTTAAGTTTTTCTATTCATTAAAAGTTTTTTTATTTTTAAGGCATTTTTTAATTTTTTAAAGATTTCTTCCTTTTTAATGGTTTTTTAAAAATTTTTTAAAGGTGTTTTCTATTTTTTTAAGGTTTTTCTTATTTTTTTGAAGATTTCTTTATAATATAGGTTTTTGTTATTTTTTAAGGTTTTTAATTTTTCTTAAGCTTTTTCTATTTATTAAAAGCTTTTTTTATTTTAAAGGGTTTATTAATTTTCAAATGATTTTTCTTATTTTTTAAAGTTTCTTTTTATTTTTTTTAACCTTCTCTATTTTTTTACGGTTTTTAAAATTTTTTTAAGGTTTTTTTTTATTTTTTTGTGCTTTTTTATTTCTTAAAGATTTTTTTTATTTTTAAGATTTTTTCCTTTTTTAAAGGTTTTTTTTATATTTTTTAAAAATATTTTTTGTATTTTCTGAAAGTTTTAAAGGTATTTTTAATTTTCTTACGCTTTTTCTAATTTTTAAACGTTTTATTTTATTTTTTAAGGCGTTTTTAAAATATTTTAAAGGTTTTTTTTACTTTAAAAATTTTTTTTTTCATTTTTCTCTACTTTTTAAGGTATTTCCTATATTTTGAAGGTTTTTCTTATTTTTTTAAGCTTACTTTATTTATAAAGGTTTTTGTTATTTTTTAAGGTTTTTAATTTTTCTTAAGCTTTTTCTATTTATTAAAAACTTTTTTTTATTTTTAAGGCTTTCCTAGTTTTCAAAAAAATTTTCTTATTTTTTCAAAGTTTCTTTTAATTTTTGTAAGCCTTTTCTATTTCTTTTAGGTTCTTTCAATTTTTTTAAGGTTTTTTTTTTAATTTTTTGTACTTTTCTATTTATTAAAGATTTTTCTTATTTTTTCCTTTTTTAATGGTTTTTTTTCTATATTTTAAAAAGATTTTTTGTATTTTCTGAAGGTTTTAAAGGTTTTTTTCTATATTTTAAAAAGATTTTTTGTATTTTCTGAAGGTTTTAAAGGTTTTTTTATTTTCTCACGCTTTTTCTCATTTTTTAAAGTTTTTTTTTATTTTTTAAGGCGTTTTTAAAAAATTTTAAAGATTTTTTTTACTTTTTAAAAGTTTTTTTTTATTTCTCTCTACTTTTTAAGGTTTTTTCCTATATTTTTAAGGTTTTCCTTGTTTTTTAAAAAGTGTTTTCTATTTCTTTTAGGTTCTTTCAATTTTTTTAAGGTTTTTTTTTTAATTTTTTGTACTTTTCTATTTATTAAAGATTTTTCTTATTTTTTCCTTTTTTAATGGTTTTTTTCTATATTTTAAAAAGATTTTTTGTATTTTCTGAAGGTTTTAAAGGTTTTTTTATTTTCTCACGCTTTTTCTCATTTTTAAAGATTTTATTTTATTTTTTAAGGCGTTTTTAAAAATTTTAAAGATTATTTTTTACTTTTTAAAAGTTTTTTTTTATTTCTCTCTACTTTTTAAGGTTTTTTCCTATATTTTTAAGGTTTTCCTTGTTTTTTAAAAAGTGTTTTCTATTTCTTTTAGGCTCTTTCAATTTTTTTAAGGTTTTTTTTTTAATTTTTTGTACTTTTCTATTTATTAAAGATTTTTCTTATTTTTTCCTTTTTTAATGGTTTTTTTCTATATTTTAAAAAGATTTTTTGTATTTTCTGAAGGTTTTAAAGGTTTTTTTATTTTCTCACGCTTTTTCTCATTTTTAAAGATTTTATTTTATTTTTTAAGGCGTTTTTAAAAAATTTTAAAGATTATTTTTTACTTTTTAAAAGTTTTTTTTTATTTCTCTCTACTTTTTAAGGTTTTTTCCTATATTTTTAAGGTTTTCCTTGTTTTTTAAAAAGTGTTTTCTATTTCTTTTAGGTTCTTTCAATTTTTTTAAGGTTTTTTTTTAATTTTTTGTACTTTTCTATTTATTAAAGATTTTTCTTATTTTTTCCTTTTTTAATGGTTTTTTTTCTATATTTTAAAAAGATTTTTTGTATTTTCTGAAGGTTTTAAAGGTTTTTTTATTTTCTCACGCTTTTTCTCATTTTTAAAGATTTTATTTTATTTTTTAAGGCGTTTTTAAAAAATTTTAAAGATTATTTTTTACTTTTTAAAAGTTTTTTTTTATTTCTCTCTACTTTTTAAGGTTTTTTCCTATATTTTTAAGGTTTTCCTTGTTTTTTAAAAAGTGTTTTCTATTTCTTTTAGGTTCTTTCAATTTTTTTAAGGTTTTTTTTTTTAATTTTTTGTACTTTTCTATTTATTAAAGATTTTTCTTATTTTTTCCTTTTTTAATGGTTTTTTTCTATATTTTAAAAAGATTTTTTGTATTTTCTGAAGGTTTTAAAGGTTTTTTTATTTTCTCACGCTTTTTCTCATTTTTAAAGATTTTATTTTATTTTTTAAGGCGTTTTTAAAAAATTTTAAAGATTATTTTTTACTTTTTAAAAGTTTTTTTTTATTTCTCTCTACTTTTTAAGGCTTTTTCCTATATTTTTAAGGTTTTCCTTGTTTTTTAAAAAGTGTTTTCTATTTCTTTTAGGTTCTTTCAATTTTTTTAAGGTTTTTTTTTTTAATTTTTTGTACTTTTCTATTTATTAAAGATTTTTCTTATTTTTCCCTTTTTTAATGGTTTTTTTCTATATTTTAAAAAGATTTTTTGTATTTTCTGAAGGTTTTAAAGGTTTTTTTCTATATTTTAAAAAGATTTTTTGTATTTTCTGAAGGTTTTAAAGGTTTTTTTATTTTCTCACGCTTTTTCTCATTTTTTAAAGTTTTTTTTTATTTTTTAAGGCGTTTTTAAAAAATTTTAAAGATTTTTTTTACTTTTTAAAAGTTTTTTTTTATTTCTCTCTACTTTTTAAGGTTTTTTCCTATATTTTTAAGGTTTTCCTTGTTTTTTAAAAAGTGTTTTCTATTTCTTTTAGGTTCTTTCAATTTTTTTAAGGTTTTTTTTTTAATTTTTTGTACTTTTCTATTTATTAAAGATTTTTCTTATTTTTTCCTTTTTTAATGGTTTTTTTTCTATATTTTAAAAAGATTTTTTGTATTTTCTGAAGGTTTTAAAGGTTTTTTTATTTTCTCACGCTTTTTCTCATTTTTAAAGATTTTATTTTATTTTTTAAGGCGTTTTTAAAAAATTTTAAAGATTATTTTTTACTTTTTAAAAGTTTTTTTTTATTTCTCTCTACTTTTTAAGGTTTTTTCCTATATTTTTAAGGTTTTCCTTGTTTTTTAAAAAGTGTTTTCTATTTCTTTTAGGTTCTTTCAATTTTTTTAAGGTTTTTTTTTTAATTTTTTGTACTTTTCTATTTATTAAAGATTTTTCTTATTTTTTCCTTTTTTAATGGTTTTTTTCTATATTTTAAAAAGATTTTTTGTATTTTCTGAAGGTTTTAAAGGTTTTTTTATTTTCTCACGCTTTTTCTCATTTTTAAAGATTTTATTTTATTTTTTAAGGCGTTTTTAAAAAATTTTAAAGATTATTTTTTACTTTTTAAAAGTTTTTTTTTATTTCTCTCTACTTTTTAAGGTTTTTTCCTATATTTTTAAGGTTTTCCTTGTTTTTTAAAAAGTGTTTTCTATTTCTTTTAGGTTCTTTCAATTTTTTTAAGGTTTTTTTTTTAATTTTTTGTACTTTTCTATTTATTAAAGATTTTTCTTATTTTTTCCTTTTTTAATGGTTTTTTTCTATATTTTAAAAAGATTTTTTGTATTTTCTGAAGGTTTTAAAGGTTTTTTTATTTTCTCACGCTTTTTCTCATTTTTAAAGATTTTATTTTATTTTTTAAGGCGTTTTTAAAAAATTTTAAAGATTATTTTTTACTTTTTAAAAGTTTTTTTTTATTTCTCTCTACTTTTTAAGGTTTTTTCCTATATTTTTAAGGTTTTCCTTGTTTTTTAAAAAGTGTTTTCTATTTCTTTTAGGTTCTTTCAATTTTTTTAAGGTTTTTTTTTTTAATTTTTTGTACTTTTCTATTTATTAAAGATTTTTCTTATTTTTTCCTTTTTTAATGGTTTTTTTCTATATTTTAAAAAGATTTTTTGTATTTTCTGAAGGTTTTAAAGGTTTTTTTTATTTTCTCACGCTTTTTCTCATTTTTAAAGATTTTATTTTATTTTTTAAGGCGTTTTTAAAAAATTTTAAAGATTATTTTTTACTTTTTAAAAGTTTTTTTTTATTTCTCTCTACTTTTTAAGGCTTTTTCCTATATTTTTAAGGTTTTCCTTGTTTTTTAAAAAGTGTTTTCTATTTCTTTTAGGTTCTTTCAATTTTTTTAAGGTTTTTTTTTTTAATTTTTTGTACTTTTCTATTTATTAAAGATTTTTCTTATTTTTCCCTTTTTTAATGGTTTTTTTCTATATTTTAAAAAGATTTTTTGTATTTTCTGAAGGTTTTAAAGGTTTTTTTCTATATTTTAAAAAGATTTTTTGTATTTTCTGAAGGTTTTAAAGGTTTTTTTTATTTTCTCACGCTTTTTCTCATTTTTTTAAAGTTTTTTTTTTATTTTTTAAGGCGTTTTTAAAAAATTTTAAAGATTTTTTTTACTTTTTAAAAGTTTTTTTTTATTTCTCTCTACTTTTTAAGGTTTTTTCCTATATTTTTAAGGTTTTCCTTGTTTTTTAAAAAGTGTTTTCTATTTCTTTTAGGTTCTTTCAATTTTTTTAAGGTTTTTTTTTTAATTTTTTGTACTTTTCTATTTATTAAAGATTTTTCTTATTTTTTCCTTTTTTAATGGTTTTTTTCTATATTTTAAAAAGATTTTTTGTATTTTCTGAAGGTTTTAAAGGTTTTTTTATTTTCTCACGCTTTTTCTCATTTTTAAAGATTTTATTTTATTTTTTAAGGCGTTTTTAAAAAATTTTAAAGATTATTTTTTACTTTTTAAAAGTTTTTTTTTATTTCTCTCTACTTTTTAAGGTTTTTTCCTATATTTTTAAGGTTTTCCTTGTTTTTTAAAAAGTGTTTTCTATTTCTTTTAGGTTCTTTCAATTTTTTTAAGGTTTTTTTTTTAATTTTTTGTACTTTTCTATTTATTAAAGATTTTTCTTATTTTTTCCTTTTTTAATGGTTTTTTTTCTATATTTTAAAAAGATTTTTTGTATTTTCTGAAGGTTTTAAAGGTTTTTTTTTATTTTCTCACGCTTTTTCTCATTTTTAAAGGTTTTATTTTATTTTTTAAGGCGTTTTTAAAAAATTTTAAAGATTTTTTTTTACTTTTTAAAAGTTTTTTTTATTTCTCTCTACTTTTTAAGGTTTTTTCCTATATTTTTAAGGTTTTCCTTGTTTTTTAAAAAGTGTTTTCTATTTTTTCATAGAATAACTATTATTTATAAATGAATCAAAAGTGTTGCGAGGCAACACTTTTGATTCATTTTTTGTCTCAATTTGCTATCCTTAGAAAAATTGTGTTTTGTATCATACTTTTGTTTACAGATTTTTTCGTTTACTTCTTTCGAGACACTAATAGTCGCTATTTCTCTCTTTCTCTCTCACTCGTTCGACTACATTTACACTTCCGACAGCATCCATGCGTAAGATTCATGCAGTGAGCTATGAATAGAAGTCACATTTACATTCGTGACATTGGCAGTGACAGTAGCAATGCAATGACAAATGTCGAGGCATAATTGTTCACTTTCCACACTGTTCGCATGTAGAGCCTATTTCAATTCTCATATAAATATATGAGTGTGTGTATAAAAGATTAGAGAATTTTCTTCATTATCGTCGTCAAAGATCAACTTCATATATTACTCTCATAATATGATAGAGACTCTATATAATAATAAAAGTTATAATGATGGGAAAAAAGGCTGCTTTCTCCCCATCACTTTCCCACGTGATTTCTTTCTCACTTTTATTATATACTGACGATGATTCGCACCCCTGCTATAAACTCGTACTTATGGAAACGCCTACTTCCGATTGGATTTTATATCAAACTCGAGATATGTGTAGGTTGGAAAGTGCATTCAAGTGCATCGATCAACGAGGGAACGATTAGACTCCTATTCAAGATTCACCAGATATTCACTTCCTTGTCGTCGCAGTAAATAATATCAAAGTAAATTCGATTTTTTCCAACTGTCTTTTTATTGTCAATTTTAATTTAATGGCAAAATTGCATTTTTAATTATGTTACTATTTTTTCTTCTTCTTTTTTTCGTTTTTCTTCTTCTTTCTTTTTTTGCGTTCTTTTTTCTTTTATAACTTATTACAAGATTTAAATTTAAAAAAAAAAAATTGAAGAAAAGCTTCATATATTGACTTTTTGTATCTAGTTAATTAGCACATAGGATGCTAAAACCCTTTTCTGTTCTAATTTTCCGCTGTTTGAAAAGTTCATTAAAAGAAACAGAATTGAAAGAGAAAAAAGAAGAAGAAAAAGAGATTTTGATCGATGTCGAACTCGCGCATGGTAGGCTATGGAAATTCATAGTTTGAGCCACTCGCCAACGGTACTTCATCGCCTATATGTTAGAACTTAGAACTATCCTCTCATTGGCGGACCTAACTGCAAATAGCGTTTGTATTAATATTTATTCTTCGAGAATGCAGTTTCTCGGCAAACAGTTAGTTCGCTCTTCAAGATGACGTCAAGGGGGGAATATATAATAGCAAGTCCTGTGGGTGTCTTGACATTTAAAATCGGAGCTCAGTTTACGCAAAAATTTTACAACAAAAAATCATATCTTAATTATAGATTCGCAAGACTATTATGGAATTATAATTAACTACCAGGACTATAAATTATTTACAGTATATTAAGTAAGATCTAAAATGAAATGACTAAATTTTTCGATAACCAGAACTCCAGTCAATTAATTAATTAACTATATTAATCTCTGTATTCTTTCATTCATTCTGTCCGCAGTTTGAAGATAGATTTTTTGTATGCCTTTGTTTTTTTCCTCCTTTTTATTTAAATAAAAATATTAAATAAAATTGTTAATTGTAAAAAGATTATTTTAAACTTTTAGAAAATAAAGGAAAAGTTTTTTTTTAAATGTTCTGTTACATTTATTTACGAATTTCTTTAATCATTATTTTATATTAATAATAATGTTGTTATTGTAAATTCTTCAAAATTATTTTCATCATTTCAATTCAATTATTATTTTCTAGAATTTTTAATTATTTTCTATAAAAATAATTGAATCCCATAAAAAAAATTTTGATATGTATTTATAAAAATAATTAAATTATTGTGAAGCAATTTGTCAACAATTTTTGTAAATAATTAAATTCATGTGACATTTTTATTGCTTATGAAGATAATTAAATGTTTGTGTAGGCGCACAATTTTATTAAAAATTTGTTTAAATAATTGAATTCTTTTTGGAAAATTTTATTTAAACAGTAGATACTAAAAATCATTGAAATGAGAAAATTTTTTGAAAATAATTGAAATTTTGACAAGAATTTTATTAAAATTTTTAAAAATAATTGAATTTCGCAGAAGAATTTAATTATTTCTAAAGATAGTGAGTTTGACTTAATTGGGATTTTGACGAGAATTTTTTTTATATTTTGAACATAATTGAATTTTTTGTTGTTGAAAATAATTGAATTTCTGCAATATTATTTGTAATTTCTCCAAAATTGAATGTTTTTAGTGCTTTTAACAAAAATTTGAATTAAAAATTTTTAAATTCTCCTTTTTATTTATAAAAAATATTAGAAAATCGTTAATTATTCATAATTTTTATATCTCAATAACAATATTGTTTACAAACTCATTTTTTTTTCTTTTCGGAAGAAAAACATTAGATATTCCCGTTTCTTAAAATTTTTGTGAAAAATTTTCAATTTTCATAGGGAAATAATTTGCATTAATTCTATTTTTCAATTTCAATTGTTTCAATAAAATTCAAAGTTTTTTAAAAATAAAGGAAAAAATTGTTTATAAATTATATTTGTCAATTAGAAAATTTAATTGAAAATGAAACTGAAAATTTTTGAATTATTTTCATATTCTATTATTTAAAATTTAAACTAAAATTCATTTTCAAATCAATTTTTATTAGAAAATTCTACGAGAATTCAATTACTTAAATACAAAAGTAAATTATTTATTGAATAATTTAATGTTTATTAAAATTTAATTCTTATAAAGAATTATATTATCAAATTTTTAAATAATTGAATTGTTTTGAAGAATTTTAATAAAATTTTTTAAGAATAGTTACATTTTTCAAAGAATTTGATTAAAATTGTATTAAACATAATTGAAATTCTCCGATGAGTTTTATTATTTATGAAAATAATTAAATTATTGAGAAAATCTTATAAAAAAATGTGTAAATATTTGAATTCCTGTTAAATTTTTTTATTATTTATGAAAATAATTAAATGTTTGCGTACAATTTTATTAAAATTGATTTTAAATAATCGAATTCTTTTGGGTATTTTTATTAAAATAGTAAATATTGAAAATCATTGAAATGATGAACATTTTTGAAAATAATTGAAATTTTGACACTCATTTTATTAAAATTTTTGAAAATAATTGAATTTTGAAGCAGAATTTTATTATTTGTAAAGATAATTGAAATTTTGACGAGATTTTTTTTCAATTTTGAACATAATTGAATTTTGTGATAAGAATTTTATTACTTTTGAAAGTAATTGAATTTCTGCAATCATTTCTAACTTCTTCAAAATTCAATTTTTATTTAGTGTTTTTAAACTAAAATTCTTCTATAAATCCATTATTTTTAATAATTAATTAAAGATCTTTTAAAAAATTTAACTAATTTTAGAAGATTTTGAATTATTAAAATTTTTCAAAAACTTGAGTTCTTTAAAATGACAAATTAAATTCATTTAAAAATGAAATTTTATAAAATTTTTAATTGAATCCGTTTGAAATTCACTTATTTATGAAAATTATAAATTCAACTCTTTTAAAATTGAATGAATTTTGAAATATTTGAGTAAAATCATTCATTTAATAATTTATAAGTCATTATTTTATTATAGTTGTTCAAAAAATTAAGTGATTTAAAAAGAAATTATTGTCAGAAATTAAAAAAATTGAAGGTTTTGTATTAGAATTCGTGGTAATTTACTTTATGATTCAAAAAAGACACAAAAATTCAGAATTTTCTTATGAATTCTAAAAATTTAATTTTTTTTAATACTTTTAATAAAAATCCCTGACTTTTCTCTGAATTCACATTATTTTTATAAAAATAAATTTAAATTAAAAATTTTTACGTTCTATTATTTTTAAAATTGTTAATTTTATTTAAAAGAGGGTGTAAAAAGTTAGCCTCTTTGTGCCTCCACTTACTAAAGTGGATCAAATTATGCCAAAAATTTTCATCAATTTTTGATCCACATTTTTGGTATCATTTCTTTGCAATTTGATACTATTATGTAAACAGAGGCTTAAAATTGTCAACGTAAAAAAATCCCCGAAGGTTAACTATACCAATCCCATTATAACTTCAACTAATTTAACATTTTTCGAAATAATTTATTCCTGCAATCATTTTTCCACGCTAGAATATTCTTAGATTTCATAAACTCTCTTCTTTCGACTCTCATAGTTAAAAGAAATAAAAAGCGAGAACTGATCAATGATCCTGAACGGAACGTTTGGAATTCACCTGGAAATAGTCGATGTGCTCATCTCTTCCTCATCTACTCGATATATCAATGGTCACAAATGGACCAGAGGATTTTGCCTCTAATCAAAGACTAATGATCTCCTGACTGTTATCTATTTTGCATTTTTATTCAAAAGAGTTCAAATTGCGGTTTCTTTTTTTCTTTTTCTTTTTTTTTGGAAGGAGATTGGCAATATAAGAGATTCTTAGTTATATATATATAGCGGAACTTTAAGGTATTATACGAAGTTTCCGCATACATAAAACCACAGACTTTAAACCATATTTATATGTTGGTTGAGCTTAAAATGCTGCGAGATTCAATGATTATTCTTGTGCGTGAATATAAATCCGCGTGTCGTTTTCAAGGCTTCGACTTAAAGATATGTATTGAGAAATATATTGTTTTAGTCATTTTACGCTAAATTTAAAAAATTTTCTTAATGTTTGCAAAAAAGCGAAACATTTCTGTCAAATTAAAAATATTTGTCTACCAATCTAATTGAAATGATGGAAAAAATTTTGCAATGTGTAGTAGTAGTAGTAGCAATGATTTGCGACTTTTTAGAATTTTTTTTCATTGCACCATATACAAAAAAAAGAAGAAGAAGGGGAAGGATTTGTATGGCCGATGGTGCGTTTGTGTGCAAATAAGTAAAACGAGAAAGAAAGAGGCATTGACCTCTTTGGCAGCTCGTGTTCATGCACACGCCAAAATTCAATAAGCGTTCAAGAGTCCAGTTTACGTTCTTTTTTTTTTTATTCCTGCAAGAATAGCATAAAATTTTATTTTTACAAATAATTAACTCTTTGAATATTTCGTCATTTTTTCCTTTTTACTTTTAATCAAGTGCGTGATATTTAATTTACACTGTTCTCATCGCATTCTTTTCCCACATGAATGTGCACTTTTTTACATTGAACATTAAAAAGCAAATTTTTTTTTTTTAAATACCACGTAAAGTATTTTTCATTTTTTATAAATTATTACCAATTTTTTGCAAGAATGGAAAACGTTTTAAAATGAAAATATATTCTTGTTGAAAATTGTCGCAGTTTTTTTTAAGATAACAAATTGAGACAAAAAAGGTATCAAAATTGTTGCATCAATGCAACAATTTTGATACCTTTCTTGTCTCAATTTGTTATCTTTAAAAAAAGTGTGAAACTAAAGTTTTGAATTGAATTACGTTTTTTAATTCGCTTTTTCAATTATTTTATTGAATTTTCAGGGTTTATAATATATATAAAACTTTTAAACGTAACTTTCATAAAATTCAATTATTTCTGAAATTTTTAAATAATTTATTTCAATTCATTGAATAATTTATAAGTAATAATTGTAAACTTTAACTGCTTCAGATGTAGAGAGTAGAAGAAGTAAACGAGAAAAATTTTCATTAACACATTTCAGTTTATCATTCACAGAAAGTTGGAAAAAAGGAATGCAAACAAAAATTTTCAAATGAGAGAGATAAAAAGCAAAATTCTCAAAGTTCCTTTTTTTATTTGAATATATTGAAAGTAGTTTGATTTCGTATCTAATCTAATCGCCTGAATACTGACCTAGGTGAAAAAATACAAATTTCCAGCTCGAAAATAACGCAAAGCAACTTGTCATGGTCGGAGCATGATCCAAATGCACTAAAATATGTATCACTTCCATAAGAATGTAATAGGCAGTTCATAATTAATTCTCTGAACAGGTTTTCTGGCAAAATCATACGTACAATGTGCAAGTAAAACGCATTACCAGATATTACAGTTGTCACGGTCGTGTTAAACGTAATTCAATATTTTTCTCCCTTCGAGATCACATGACGAAATCTCTCTCTCTCTCTTATTTTTTCAGAACATTTTATACAATCACAATAATTTGTAATGCACTTCATGGCTCTCTTGTTTATTAAAATCCGCACGGTTTCTGATCCAGATCCACGATTTTCTTTTCTTTCATGAATAAAATGTAAATTATCGACAATCAGACGCCTTTCTCGTTGTAATGCTCTTTACGATATTGTGCATAACTATCTTGAAAGTTCACGAGCAGAAAGTTATCGACTTCTCAGGTGGAGGTCGATTGAACGTTTATAAATTTATTGTCTCGAGAAAGACCTGCAGATGTTTTGTGAAACATTCCATTTTTTTTTCTCTGTTTCGATGGGGGGAAAAGAAACAAAATGTTTTAGATCTATATTTCAATGGAGAAAGTTTGCTTCGATTTGAAATTGGATTTTTTCTGAAAATTGTAAAATGATTAAAGAAATTTTGGTTGAAGTAAATTTCTTGATGAAGTGACAATTAAAGAAACAAAAAAGTGATTAATTAAGGGGAAGGGGAAATTATAATCTTAACTGAAATTGGTCAATTTATAGTTTAAAAAAATACTGAGTTATTTGACAGCAGAAAAGAAAGAGCAAAACTGAAATAAAAAATTTAGGTTGATGACACATAAAAATGATACTTTCTTAAACAATTTGACATACATTGATCAAGTGTAGTGTCGTCTTTTCCTCAGTCACGTGGGTTTTTTCTTTTTTTTTCACCCATTGCTAACAAATCGACAATGTGGAAAGTTCATATTGGTATTCGAAAATCAACACTCGTCAACGCTTTCTCGTCTGCATTCTTTTTTAAAAAGCAAAACTTTCGCAAGTCGATTTTTCGTATATTTTCGAAACAATTCGAAAGTAAATCGAAATTTATACTGTAAATTCATACAATATCAATTTTATTTTGAGTAAAGAAAATTCAGGGTGTCTACCAACCGGAAAATAGTCGCGAAAATTTTATTCCAAACCGGGAATTCATTACCAAATTAAAAAAGTTTTATTATTTTAATTTGTTTTTAAAAAATCGCTTTTTATTTCAATTTTTATAGATATTTATACTGTTCTCTAAATTTGAATTAGTTAAATATAATTAATTTGATAGTAAAAAATCAGTCACTGATTTAAATATAGTTAGTAAATTAATTAAAAAAAAATTATTGAATTAATAGAAATTTTGTGAAATTCAACTGAAAATAATTAAATTTGTTAAGGGCATTTGAACCATTATGACATCATAATTTTAGAACACATGCTTTGCACAAATTGTGACGTCATAATGGTTCAAATGCCCTTAAAGAATTTCATTAGAAACTTTTTAACAAATCGAATTTTTAAAGTAATTTAATAATTGATAAATAATTGAATTTTATGAAAGTTACGTTTACAAGTTTAAAAATTTTTTTTTTTTTTTGGTTACAAAATCTAAAAAAACATTGATTTTATGGAGTTACAAATAAAAATATTACAAATGTTACAAATAATAACTCTGTCCCAGAACTAATATTTTTGAAACATTTTAATTTCAATTCTGTTGAAATTAGTTGAATTTTTTTTATATGTACAATATATTTTATATTATTTCAAAAGTTTAAACGTAAATTCTTGGAAAAAATTCAATTATCTTGATAAATATGAAAATTTTTTCTGTAAATTCAATTATTTTCAGAAATTTTATTCTCTTTGCAAAATTCAATTATTTTCATAAATAACAATCTTCATCACAAGAATTCAATTATTTTCAAAAGTGATAAAATTCTTCGCTGAAATTCATTTATTTAAAAAAAAAATTTAATAAAATACTTGACAAAATATTTACTATTTTCATAAAATTTACAAAAAGAATTAAATAATTCAAAAAAATTTTGATAAAATTCTACACAAACAATCAATTATATTTATAAATAATAAAAATTACACAGAAATTTAATTATTTAAAATAGAATTTTAAATAAAATTTTTCGAAAAAAATCAATTATTAAGAAAGGTTTTTATATAATTTTATATTAAATACATTTTAAATAATTTAATTCTTGAAGCAATATCATAAAATTATTACTTATAATTATTACTTATTATTACCTATTATTACTTATAATATTTCAAAATTAATTGAATTTTCATAAATAATAAAATTTCTTTAAGGAATTCAATTATTATTTTCATAAAAAATAATTTAAAATTCTAGAAAATAATAATTGAGTTAAAATGATAAAAATAATTAAATACAGTTTTCATAAATAAATTAATTTTAAAATGTTTCATCTGAAATTTTAGAAAATTTTAATTTCGACTAAATTTAATCATAAATAACATTATTCATCACAAGAATTCAATTATTTTCAGAAATTTTAATAAAATTCTTCTGCAAAATTCAATTTTTTTTTCATAAATGAAATTATTTTTCACAAGAATTCAATTATTTTCAAAAGTGTTCAAATTCATCGCAGAAATTCAATTATTTTCAATTATTTTTGATAGAATTTTGCAGAAAATTTTTCAAAAAAAGTATTTATTTAAAAAATTTTAATATAATTTTTCTTAGAATTCAATTATTTTTACAAATATAATAAAACTCATCACAAAATTTCAATTAATTTCTAATACAATTTTAAATAAATTCCTCGAAAAATGCAATTATTTTTAAAAATTTTATTAAAATTTGTCTAATTAATTCATTGGTAAGAAACATTCAATAATTCAATTAATGTTTTCTTTTGTATTTAAAAAATTATTGAATTCTCTTACAATTTTCTAATAGAAATTAATTAACTATAATAATTTGCATTTTTCATTCATTCACTTTTTCTGTCCCTCAAACTCTGAAGTTGTCTTTTGTTTATACTTTTGTTTTTTGTTATCTTTAGATAGATACAATTTTATAAAAAATTTATTTAAATAATTGAATTCTTTTTGGGAAATTTTATTAAAATAGTAAATATTGAAAATCATTGAAATTAGAAAAAATTTTTGAAAATAATTGAAATTAGGACAAGAATTTTTTTGACATTTATAAAAATAATTGAACTTTGGAGAAGAATTTTTTTATTTATAAAGATAAATAGAATTTTTACGAGATTTTTTTTCAAATTTGGAACATAGTTGAATTTTATAAGAAGAATTTTATTTCTTTTTTTTGAATAATCGAATTTTAGCAATTATTTGTAATTGGTTAACCATTTATATTAAATTTATATATTTGGAAATTGAAATAATACTGTCTTATCAGTGTATTTATAAGGTATTGCTATTATGGTAAACGTTTCCACAATAAATATATTTATAACAATTTCCAAAGAAAAGTAATTTTTCTAACATTTCTTTATGAGACTCGAATAATTGAAAAATAAGAAAGAAAGAAATAGGTATATAAAAGAAAAACCTTCGAACAGTAAAAGAATAATTTGTATAGTAGTAAATAAAAAATAAATTACTCGCATACCAAATATCAAATATGAAAAAAAAACAAATGTAAAAAAGAAATGTTAAAATATAATAAATGAAGCGAAGAATATAAATTCGTATAATAGAGACCGCAATAACACGTCTCTCAAGTGAAACAATTTCTTGTGTAAGAGCATTTACAGAAATGTCTATAAGTAAACTCGTAATAGTAGTCTTGTGGTGTGGAGTAACACTCTGATTTTTTTGTTGCACGAGAATTAGGATTTCGCCTTTACGGAACACGGCTGATTTCTAATTAGTCTTGGAAGGCAGAATGTCCCCGATTTTCCACGTGTTCGCAATGTAAAAAGAAATTGTTACTCATTCCATACTTTATATATATACTATATATAAAGAGTATTCACAAAGTAATAGTTTCCTGACTTCCCGGGGTTCCCTCGCGGAAATCAGGGTTTCTAGGCCCAGAGTAAACTCTCCCCTGATGGATATAGTCGTTTTCTTTTGATCGCATAGGGATATTCTCGTGAGATTTACTCTTTGCAAGTTTTACTGGACCTGGTTTCCTTTTTTCTCCTTGACCTGGGACACCTTGTCTTGTTCTGGGACAACCTAACGAGTCACAATTGCAAAATTAATGCAGTTCTACTTCTATAGATGGGCTGTGATCACTACGGAATGTTATCAACTCGTTTTTCTCCTCCCCCACCCCTCGATGGCATCTTCAATCGAGAAAATTTCTATTCTAAATACTCCTCCCACTCTTCTTTTTTGTGTGTAAATTCATCTCATCGCAGAGAAAAAGAAAGTAGTGTTTATTTTCAAACCTAAAAATAATTTTTTACTTTGAACAAAAATATTTTTCTTTTAGCAAATTTAAATTTTGTACTCTTTGAAATATAGGTGAAAGGTGAATTATTTTCTAAAAATAAATAAGAAGACAGAAAATAATTACATACTTAGTTTTTCTAAGAATGTCAAATTGAGACAAATAAATGTATCAAAATTCTTGCGAAATGTTATAATTATTTTTATTTTTTTTCACTTCTTTTCCTTAAAAGACTGAAATTTTGTTAAATATTATGTTTTGTCAAATTAAAATTATGCAGATTTTTGTTCTTTACTTCTAAACAAAATTAGAAAATTGTTAAACAACTGTGATTAAGAAATAGAAAATTTATTTATTTTGCATTATTTTTCTTTATGAATCACAATTTTTTAACAAAATTATTTTTTTCTTTTAGAAGAAGAAGAAAAATATTTGCACAATTCCTATTTTTAATCTTATTTTTGGAACAGGATTTTCCACAGGAATTAAGACATTCAAAAATTTCAAATTCAAACCTTTTTGAAATTAAACAACTTATAAGAGTAATAAAATCTTTATTTTATATTATATAAAAATATTGTTACTGTAACTTTATCAAAATTATTTTCATCATTCTACTTCAACTATTATTTTCTAGAATTTAAAATTATATTTTATGAAAATAATAATTGAATTTCTTAAAGAAATTTTATTATTTATGAAGATAATTAAATGTTTGCACACAATTTTATAAAAATTTTTTTAAATAAATGAATTCTTTTTGAGAAATTTTATTAAAATAGTAGATATTAAAAATCATTGAATTGCAAAAAGTTTTTAAAAATAGTTAAATTTTACAAAGAATTTTAATAAAATTTTTGAAAATAATTGAATGTCTGTGTGGTATTTTGTTTAATTTTTTTGAAAATAATTGAATTCTAAAAAAACATTTTATTATTTATGAAAATAATTGAATTCTTGCGAACGATTTTATTAGAATTTTTAAAAATAATTGAATTTCCAAGAAGAAATTTATTACTTTTAAAAATAATTGAATTGTTGTGATGAATATTGTTATTTTAGCAAATAATTGAATTTTGCAAAGAATTGTACTAAAATGCCTCAAAATAATTGGATTTTCGGCAATAGTTTTGTTATTTATCGACATCATTAAATTCTTTTGAAGAATTATTTATGTAAATAATTGAATTCTTGGGAAGAATTTTATTAAAATTTTCAAAAATAATTGAATTCCTGAAAATAATTTTATTATTTATGAAAATAATTAAATTATTGAGAAAAATTTTATTAAAATGTTTAAACTTTAAAATGAATCGAATTTTTGTGAAGAATTCAGTTATTTTAGAAAATAATTGAATTCTTCATAAGAATTTTATAAACATTGTTTTAAATAATTAATTTTTTCGAAATACAATAAATAATTATGAAAATTTTATTTTAAATTAATGAATTCTTGCGGAAAACTTTATTTATGAAAATAATTGTATTTTACAACGAATTTTATTAAAATGCCTCAAAATAATTAAATTTTCGGAAATAATTTTGCTATTTATGTAAACAATTGAATTCTTTCGAAGAGTTATTTATGTAAATAATAATGTAAATAACTGAATTATTTTTTAAAATACGTCCTATAATATTTCTATACTGAGCAAAATTTTTTTTAATTCAAAAATAAGTAGCCAACCAAGAAAATATTTCTGAATTAAACATATTTTATAATTGAATTAAACGCAATTTTTATTGAATGAAACTTTATTATGTATTGAATCAAAATTATTATCCTTATAATAAAATATTTAATACAAAAATAAATAATTTATTGAATTATTGGATTTTTTTAAAAATTGTATTACTTCGACGAATTTTAATAAAGTTTTTAAGAAAAATTGAATCTTTAAGGGAATTTGAACCATTATGACGTCACATATTTAGAACAAATGCTTTGGACAAACTGTGACGTCATAATGGTTCAAATGCCCTTAAAGGAATTTATTAAAAATTGTATTATAAAAATAATTGAAATACTGCGACAAGTTTTATTATATTTATAAAAATAATAAATTCTTAAAAAGAATTTTATTTGTGAAAATAATTGAATCCCTGAGAAGAATTTCATTATTCATGGAAATAATTGAATTGTTGCGAAGAATTTTATTAAAATTTCTGAAATTATCGAATTCGAATGGAAAATTTAATTATTTGGGAAAATAATGGAATTCTAACGAAAAATTATATAAAATATTTTTTAAATAATTGACTTTATTAGAAAAATTTTATGCAAATTAGGTATTATATTTTAAATAATTAAATTCCTGGGAAATTTCTATTAATTATAAAAACAATTGATTGTTTGGGTAGACTTTTATCAAACATTTTTTAAATAATTGAATTCGTTTGGAAAATTTTATTTAAATAGAAAACAATAAAAATCATGAAAATTTTTTGAAAATATAATTTAAATTTTGCCAATAATTTTATTAAAATTTTTGAAAATAATTAAATATAGTTTATTCAAGTCAAATAATTTTTTTAGTGCAATATTCCAACAATGAATTTTAATAAAAATAAATAAATTTTAATAAATAATAATTATTTAAAAATTTTTAACATTTAAACATACGTATGAAATTTATTTTAATCCTATTTTATTTCTTCTGTTCCAGGTATGATTATATAATCTCTCGCAAAAGCCGACTTGTTTGACTCTATACGATAAATATCATTTTTTTTCGGTAAGAAAGTCATTTTACTAAATGAAAGTTTAATAAGTGAATGAAATAAACGTTTCTATGAAAGGAAACGACAAGAATATGAATTTGAGTAACGAATGAAATAATGCCATATTATACTGTATATACACATGAAAATGTTTCGCTGTAATTATCCGTTATTAAAATAATTCAACGTATTATGCATTATACAATATATTAGTGCATGTACAATTATACTTATACATTTTTCCTAACAACAATAATATACAATAAATTAGGTAAAATTCCAAAATGAAAGGTTAATTTGTATAATATATATGGAAAAATCGAACTTTCTATATTGCTCTGTCTTAAAGGGGGGCAAAGACGAAAAAAAAGATTTGTTTTCTGTGTGCAGGTGTAATAATAAAGTACATACATTTATGACTGGAGCAAAAAACCAGTTCTCAAGAAGCATGTTTTCATAATTAGTCACTTTTAAATAACTGCTCTCTTATACTTCCAGTCCTTATGAATTATTATTCTTTCCATTTTAATTTTATTTCACTTACATCTTTTCTGCGACTTCTGTATAATTTTTTTACTTCTCTAAGTTTAATTTAATTGAAGCTATTAATTAATTGGGTATTTTTTAGTGTCAATTGACTTTAGAAATTAATTAAATTTACTTATTTAAAAATTAATTTAATTATTATTAATTAATTATTAAGAAAAAACATTAATTTGCTATTAATTAATTAGGTATTTTCAGTGTCAATTGACTTTAGAAATTAATTAAAATTTACTTTAAAAATTAATTTAATTTACCCATTTATTTCATAATTGAATAAAAATTAAAGTAAGAAAAAAAGTATTTAAAATTTCAAACTATAAATTAAAACTTTAAAAAATAGAAAAAATGGAGAAAATAAAAGAATAAGAAAAAATAAAATAATGGGAAAAAAAAAATTCTTCCAAAAAATAGCCAAATACAAGAGCAAGACAAGCAAAAATACAAGAGTAAGAATTAATATCCAATGAAATAAGAATAGTTTTCCAGTAATTAAAATGATCGAGGACACATTGAAACAATTTTTTTTTAATCCTCTAGATGGAATTTAACCTACATCTCCTTCTGTATAACTTCCTTAAGGACCATTAACTTTGACTTTCCATTCTTGTTTGCCTCGTTTCTCGATTCGCGATATGCTTTACGATCTCGATCGAGCCATTATAAATCAAAATAGAAAATTCATTGATCTATTTGCATATTTACCTATTATGTCTGCCAAGCATGTTAAAATTAATCTACAAAGTAAACTCGCGTTTAGGTTTAATTTGCAAATCTCTCTTCTTCACTGTAATCAAAACTCCTCTTTGTAAGCAACTTACTTAATGATCCCTAACATTCTTTGCGATAACTTTTTTTTCCTTTAAAATAATCGCAAATTTTTTTTTTTAAATACTCTTAATTTTTGAAAATTTATTTCAAAATTAGTTATTGAAATATATAAAAAAAAAAAAAAATTTCTTTGATTTAACCAACTTTTCTTTTATTTGATAAATCTTTAACAAATTTTCTTTAAATCCAAGAAATTTATCATTGATATATTATAGAGTCAAAAAATTCTTTAATTCAAAAAGGACAATTTTTTTAAAGCAAATAAATTGTTCTTAATTCAAATATATATATTTTTTTGAATCAAATACATTTTTTTTAATTCAATAAATTTTCTTTGAACCCAAGAAATTTGTTTTATTAATCAAAGAAAATTTATCATTAGTATATCAAACAATTCTTTAATTTAAAATGGAAAACTTCTTTGAAACAAGTAAATTGTTTTTGAACCAAATAATTTTTTATGAATCCAAGAAATTTTCATTGAACGCAAGAATTTTTTTTAAATCGAAAAAAATTATATCATTCATTTAGGGCAAAAGAAATAGACTTTTAATTGAAATAGTCAAATTTCTTTGAAACAAATAAATTGTTTTTAAATCGAATAAATTTTCCTCCAAAAAAAATTGTTTTCAAGAATTTTTTTAAAACAAAGAAATTTTATCATTAATATAGGGTCAAAGAAATAATTCTTTAATTTAAAAAAAGGAAAGTTTCTTTGAAACAAATGTATAGTCTTTGAATCAAATAAACCTTTCCTGAATCGAAGAAATTTATCATTGATATATTATAGAGTCAAAAAATTCTTTCATTCGAAAAGGACAATTTTTTTAAATCAAATAAATTGTGAATTCAAATACATTTTTTTTATTCAAATAACATTTTTTGAATCTAATAAATTTTCTTTGAATCTAAGAAAATTATTTTATTAATCAAAGAAATTTTGTCATCAGTATATCAAACAATTCTTTAATTTAAAATTGAAAACTTCTTTGAAACAAATTCTTTAAAAAAAAATTGTTTTTGAATCAAATAATTTTTTTTTAATCCAAGAAATTTTCATTGAACCCAAGAATTTTTTTTAAATCAAAAAAATTGTATCATTCATTTATGATAAAAGAAACAGACCTCTTTAATTAAAATAGAAAAATTTCTCTGAAACAAATAAATTCTTTTTGAATCAAAATAAATTTTTCTGAAAAAAACTAAAATTTTTTTTGAATCCAAAAAAGAATTGAAGGTTTTGTATTAGAATTCCTGGTAATTTTATGAGACAAGCAAACAATAAGATTTCTTATTTTTTTCCTTCTTCTTTCATTCATCCGTAAATGACCTCTCAATTAATAATTCATTCAATAAATACAACAATTTACTCCTTATTTATGATTTCTCTCGCATAAAAAGAATGCAGTAAACATAATTCCTATACCATAAATGAATCGAATAAACTCGAAGGAATTTCTTCCTTTCTTTTTCTCTCATTTCCCGTTTTTTTTCCTCCATCTTTTAATCGAATAAGGGAAGATGCTCGCTCATGTAAACAATAATTATTACCCGTCTATAATGGACCGGGATAATTAAAAGGATATCACGTGAAAGACGAGTAAAGAGCAACTTTTTTTCTGTTCAAAAACAAAAAAAAAAAAAAAAAAAAAAAAAAAAGAAGAAGAAAAGGGATTTCTATATAAAGACGAATAAACAGAACAAGAGGCTGATGTACCTTCTAAGTCAATTCCGAGTTGCCAAGAGAACCAACCGCTTTCTAAAGAAGAGACTCGGACATTCTTGGCTCTCGAAGCAAGTCCATCGAGCATGAAGGAACACGCGCCATGCGAAATAAAAGTGCTTGAAAAAACCGGATGTGCAATGTTAAAGACATTCGGAAGATGGTCTGCGAATCTCGTTCATTTTATAAATGACAATTCGATTCTAAAAAGAGATAGAGTGAAAGAGAGAGAAAGAGAGAGGGGAGGGGGAGAGAAAAAAAGACTAGTGAAAGGAATTTCACTTTGTAAGCCTGCTCATTAGCACCACACATACACTGTTTGCCCAACGTGTTAAAATGTTTCAATCACTGAACACTGTAACGATATGAATCTCTCAAGGAAAAAAAAAATCACTCCTAATACAGAGCCAATTTGCCATAAATGATATTTCTTATTCTTATTATATCATGCTCTGGCAGCGCATCGACTTTGACAATATTGCCAACAAGATAGTTATTAATATTTTTCTCCCGCAAATATAGGAGAAAACACAAATCTATTTGTCTTTCTCATTTTCTTTTTTTGTAGTAGAAAAAAGTAACTACCACACTGTAAAGAGAAAGACAAATTGAGGATAAATTTTATACGACTTTCAAAAAAAGTGTTATGCAAAAGAGTAAATAGAAATTTACATAATATTCCGAATAAGAAAAATAGAATAACAGAAAAAAATTAACCAAAAGCTTAGAAAATATTTTTTGTTCAAATAAAGAAATCATTTGCTTTGACTTGCTTTTTCGACTGAAAATTAATTTTCCTTTGATTGTCGAAGAAAATTGATTTGATCAAGAATATTAAAAAAAATGTATTTGATTCGAAAACAATTTTTGAATTGATTTTGAAATATTTAAGTAAAATTAGATTTCAAGAATGAATACAATAACTTTAGAAAACAACAATTTTTCAGGATTTCGATCAAAATTCCCTGACTTTCCCAGGTTTTTTCAAGGTTTATAAAATCCCCTGACATTTCCGGGTTTTCCAGGTTTTCAGATTGTGTGGCAATCTTGATATTTATTTTAAATAAAACTAATGATGTTTTTAAAAAATTTTACAATTAAAGATATTCGCAAATAATTGTAGTAAGAAAATTTTTTCGAGTATCTAATAATTTTTAGAGTGAATCAGAATAATCTTTAGGGTCAGAGAAAAAGTAAAAATTTTGTCAGGACATTGGGGAAAAGTCGGGGAAAAAGAAAATCAAATTTTTGTGTCATAATCCTGATTTCAAACAAATTGTCGAAATCGAAAGGAATGATTTCTTTAGAATTTATTTTTATGTTGATTGGATTTTTTTACTTCTTCTGCCCTAGTCTTGCGACTTGTTTTCTCTCCCTTAATCCACATTGCCCTCTTTCGTTGAGTGGAAGCAGATGCCTCTCCTACATTCTTTTTTTTGCGTCAATTTATCTTTTACATCAACCACATTACTTGAAAACTAGTACCAAGTATATTAAAACAACCGTTTTTTGTTTCTTAAGGACCCAGATTTCTTTTTTCAGCAGAAGAAAACAGTTTTTTGAAATATTTCTTCTTTTAACTATAATCTACCGATTATTTGACTAACAATTTATATTGAAAATTAATTTTCAATATAAATTTAATATTTAATAAATTAATGAATGATTTATTATTAAATTTATATTGAAAATCAAGATTAATTAATTCAACATAATTAAAAACCTAATTAAAATTATATTAATTATATTAATTTTATTAAAATAGAATTAAAATATAATATAAAATTAATTAAAATAAAGTTCAATTTTTGAAAAAAATAATTTTTCTAAATTTAGATATATCATAGACAGACTTCGCACTGGCTAATTAATTTTAAAAAAAAGTAGCAAAAAGTAGCTTACAAACTAAAAAAAGTAGTACTTTTTCCTAATTTTCATCAAAAATATTTACTTTTTTCTTATTCTGCTAATAAATTGAATTCCTGCAACGAATATTTTATTAATCATGAAAGAACTTAAATATTTATAAAAATAATTGATCTCTTAAGAAGAATTTTATAAAAATTTTTAAATAATTGATTTCTTTCGACTAATTTTATACAAATTCTAATTTAAATAATTGAATTCCTGAGGAATTTTTATTATTCATGAAAATAATAAAATTCTTACGATGAGTTTTACAAAAATTTTTTTAAATAATTGAATTCTGTTTGGAAAGTTTATGAAATTATAGTAAACATTAAAAATCATTGAATTGAAAAGAGTTTTAAAAATAATTAAATTTTACAAAGAATTTTATTAAAATTTTTGACAATAATTGAATGTCTGTGTGGTATTATGTTAAATTTTTTTGAAAATAATTGAATTCTAAAGAAGCATTTTATTAATTATGAAAATAATTGAATTCTTGCAAACGATTTTATTAGAATTTTTAAAAATAATTGAATTACCAAGAAGAAATTTATTACTTTTAAAAATAATTGAATGGTTGTGATGAATATTGTTATTTTATAGAAAATAACTGAATTTTGCAAAGAACTGAACTAAAATGTCTCAAAATAATTGAATTTTCGGCAATAATCTTGTTATTTATCTTTAATAATTGAATTCTTTCGAAGAATTATTTATGTAAATAATTGAATTCTTGGAAAGAATTTTATTAAAATTTTCAAAAATAATTGAATTCCTGAAAATAATTTTATTATTTACGAAAATAATTGAATTGAGAAAAATTTTATTAAAATGTTTAAAAAAGAATCGAATTTTTGTGAAAAATTTTGTTATTTTGGAAAATAATTGATTTCTTCATAAGAATTTTATGAACATTGTTTTAAATAATTAATTTTTACGAAATACAATAAATATTATGAAAATTTCATTTCAAATAATTAAATTCTCGCGGAGAACTTTATTTATCAAAATAATTGTATTTTACAAAGAATTTTATTACAATGCCTCAAAATAATTGAATTTTCGTGAATAATTTTGTTATTTATGTAAACAATTGAATTTTTTCGAAGAATTATTTATGTAAATAATTAAATTTTTGGAAAGAATTTTTATTAAAATCTAAAAGAATAATTGAATTATTTCAAAAAAAAATTTAATTAAAATTGTATTTAAAATAATTGATTCCTTCGTAAAATTTTATTCAAATATTTGAAAATAATTGGATTCCTGGGAAAAATTTTAATATTTTTGAAAATAATTTAATTATTCCGAAGAAATTTATAAACATTGTTTTAAATAATTAATTTTTTCGAAATATATAATAAATATTATGGAAATTTTAGTTTAAATAATTGAATTCTTGTGGAAAACTTTATTTGTGAAAATAATTGAATTTTTCGATTTAATTGATTTAAAATAGTTTATAAAAATAATTGAAATTCGTCGATAAGTTTTATTATTTATGGAAATAATTGAATTCTTGCTGAGAATTTTATCAAAAATTTTTTTAAAAATTGAATTTCCATGAAAAATGTTATTATTAGTGAAAGTAATTGAATTATTGTGAAGAATTGTATAAAAATTTTGTTAAATAATTGATTTTTTAGGAATTTTTTTTGAGAATGCTATTCTAAATTAATTGAATTCCTGTAGAAATTTTATTATTTATGAAAATAATTGAATTTTGGATGAATTTTATCAATTGTCTTTTAAATAATTGAATTCTTTTGCGAAATTTTATGAAAATACTAGATATTGAAAATAATTGAATTTCGAATATTTTTTGAAAATAATTCAATCGTTTTAAAGAATTTGATTATAATGTTTGAGAATAGATTTTTTATTGCTAGTATTGGCGGATTTAAAGTAATGAAAATTCTAAAAAAAACAGAAATAGTAGAGCTTTTAGTAGCTAAAATCTAAAAAAAAGTACCCAAATAGTATCATAACGTAAAAAAAGAAGTAAATAGTAGATTTTAGCAGATGAGTGCGAAGCCTGAATATCTATAAATAAAGATAACTGCGGGAAATAATTTCTAATGTCAAAACAAATTTATATTGACATTATTTTCAGGAAAAGTGTCTATGGAGAAGTTGTGTATTATATCGTTATCGGTAATATGTAATTACGAGTCTCCTCCTGTTCTGGGTGTAAGATCATCGAAAGGTTAGAAGGGAAAGTCCAGAGCGAGCATCTCACCTACGCGTCGCGTCGCTTCGCGCATTCTGACGCTCAAAGTGAAAGACACTTCCATTAACAACCTTCGTGTATACATGGACACAAATATTCTCAGTTATATATATGTATATACGTAATGGATTAAGCATTATATTAACACACATGTATATTATATGCCCGCACGCATCCGTATGTATACAATACAGAATATCACGCGAATGCAATTTTTAGACCTTCACGAAATTTCAAAAATAACTCATCAATTTTTCGTTTCATTATTAATAGAACGAAAATGATTGATTAATTAATTTTTTTCCTCATTTAACGTTTTTTTTTAAATGTAAACATACATTTTTTAAAATGTAAAGCAATTTTTGAATTTACACTGTAAAAAAATTGATTTGCTTCAAATAAATTATTATTAGATATGCACTTAACTAAAAATCAACAATTTAATTAAAAATACCAAATTAAAAATATATTACAAAAAACCAAATGCGAAAGAAATCTAAAACGAAAATGTACATAAAAAATTGCTTAATTAAAAAAAAATTCTTAATTGCAGGAAATGAAAATTTTCCTGTCTCAATTGAGAAACTTTTAGAAATTATAATTTTCCTTTATATAGAATATTTTAGTTTTTCCCAACAACCTCCGCTGTTTATCTATATAGATATATACTATACTTATTTATGAAAATACAAAATAAACTTTCAATATATAATTGTGTGGAAAGAGAGGAATGACATTTATAAATTTCTAAAGTACATATAATGCAACTGCGATTAATAAACATGAGCGATTGTCGTTTAATAATTATTACGAGTAAAATATTGATAATATCTTTGCAAGCGTGTGAATTATTACAAAATAACAACAATCACCTGTCAATAAGAAGTGGATAATTTTATTAATTTCTTACACCCACAGAAATTCCGGAATCCAAAAGAAGAAGCGAAAATTATTTCCGACTTATAATGATCATTATGATAATACGTGATTATAATAATTATAATAATATGTAGATAATTAATTAAAATTAAAATACTATATAATTTAATTAAAATCTAATTGAAATGCTCTAAACGAATAATATTTTTTAAACAATTAATTATGATAATATATTAGTTGATTGCTTAATTAACTATACTAATAGTTGATTGTTTAATCAACTATGCTAATAGTTGATTGTTTAATTAACTATGCTAATACTTGATTGTTTAATTAACTATGCTAATACTTGATTGTTTAATTAACTAAACTAAACTAAATTGTTTAAAAATACGTTCGATAATAATTGTTTTTCATCAGAATTTTTAAAATTATTTTCTTTTCCGATTTCAACAAACAAATTCCAGAAAGATAAAAATTTTCCATCATCGCAATGTCAATGCTAATGTCAGCAATCATTAAGAATTATGTTTTCTCGATTGCGTCTAAAAATGCCATTGACATATCCACGCTCTGCTTTGAAACGATAAACGTTTTAATTGCAACAATATAATTTCTCTCTCTCTCTCTCGACTTGTTTTCCATTTATAAAACAATAAAAACCGCTGAAAACCACTCTCGAGGAAAAAAACTAATTTCGATTTTTTTATTTTCTCCTAAAAGACTTGAATTGACGTTCTAAACATTAAAATGTCCGTAAATTTCGTATTAGACGCAACGGCTATAATTTTAAGTCAATGCTGCTTCTTTAAGCTCTAAAAAAATATTTAGACATAAAATTAAATTCTCACGACCACTTTCTAAATTAACAAACTATTTTTTTTTATCACTGAAATAAAGAAAAAGCTTCTTCAATAAATCTAAATTTTTTGTATACACATAAAAATCAGTTCATGAATTAATTACAAAAGTGTTTCATTTATCCGTAAATGGTTTTAAAATAAAGGTATTTTTTTTAAACGATAATTTAAATAATTTTTATTTACTTTTAATGTTAGAACACTAAAGATAAAAATTAAAGGAAAATTTTGTAGACGGAGAGAATTTTTCGAAAGTTCAATAAAATTCGATTGTATACAATTCAGAATGGGAACATAAAAAATTTATTCATACCAGTATATAGAATTTTTTCTTCAAAAATTTTTTATTACAAACATTTTTAATTTTTACGTTTCACTGTTTTCGTAACTTTTCAAAATTCAAACGATTTTTAAAGATTGTTTGAATTCCATCTGTGTAAGAAAAAGAATTTGAAATATTAAAAGAAATTCAAGTACAAAACATAAATTCAAGTGAAAAAAAATTTTTTACTTTGATTTAAAGATTAATTTCTTTTTTTAAATTGGTAAAATTTTACCACTCTCTAAGTTTAAATTAGTGAAAATGTTTACTGATTGGAATTATTTAGGTTTTGCTTTCGAATTAGTAAATATTACTAATAAATTAGTGGAAATTACTATTTATTAGTAAAATTTACTAATTAATTATTAAAAATGTTTACTAATTTTAAATGTTAGTGAATGATTTTTTGTTATTGAATTAGTAAATTTTTACTAATAAATAGTCATTTCAACTGTTTTTTTAGTAAAATTTACCAATTCAAAAGTCTTTGGGCTTTTCTCAGTCAGTAGTTGAAATTAGTAAACATTTTTAATAATTTAAAATAATAATAATTAATTAGTAAATTAATTAATAATAATAATAATAATTAATAATTAAATTAATAATTTTTAATAATTAATTAGTAAATTTTACTAATAAATTAGTAGAAATTACTATTTATCAGTCAAATTTACTAATTTGAAAACAAAAACTCAGTCACTAATTCAAATTAGTAAACATTTTTACAAATTCAAATTTAGAGAGTAATTAATAAAATATCGTAAGAATAAAAATTCACACTAATTAATTCACAGTTGTTCTGCAGATATCAAATGACAAAAAACGAATCAAAAGTGTTGCGAAGCAACATTTTGATTCTTTTTTTGTCTCAATTTGATATCCTCAGAAAAACTGTGTTAGTAAAATTAAAATTAATAAAATAAAATTTAAATGAAAAAAATTTAGAAAAATTTAAAAGCTAAAAGTCAGTCATGGAACTGAAATAAAATTTTTTAGTTTTATTTTATTATTTATTTTTAAATAAATAATAGTTAATATAATAAAATTATTAAATCAATACATACTTCTTTTATTAGTTGGTAGAATTTTTAATCATTTAAAAAAAACAATAGTGAATGGTATAAATGATATAATTCTAAACTGAAATGAAATTAATTTATTCTTGAAACAACAAAAATCATATGTTGGATAAGAGTTTCAAAGTGCGAGAAAAGTAGGGAGTGCAAGAAATTTCCGTCCTTGAATGGCGATGGTTTTTCTTCCGATATATATTTAACCTATACCTTCATATGGTAGGTCACGTAACGGACAATATTCTCTATAAGACCTTATCGTTTATAACATAACTCTAATAGTCGGGAATGTGCGATAAATGCATTGCAACATTACGAGGAACTTTCTCCCTTTTCCATATTTGAGATTTGAATATTCGAACGTCTTTTAAGAATTTAATAAATCCTCGAATTACATAGCTACATTTTATTGCGGAAATAAAAAAAAGCAGAAAAAAAAAATTTTTGTTCTAGACTTTGACAAGGATTAGGACTACTTTCGATCGAGATACATAGTGAAGGTTATCTCCTTTCGATTTGAAATCAAGGTTTTTTCGTATAATGACTTCCTTGTTCTAAATTATTTTTATCTACAATTTTCATAATGGGAATTAAATTATTTTATTGGCGACTATTTACTTTTGTAGACAAACGATAGATACTAAAAAATATACTACTTGAAGGTTTTTTCAGTTTCTAAAATTCACGTTTTCTTTCATTTAAATTCTTTTATTTTATTCATTTATAAAATTTCTTTTCTGTAAAACTTCTTTTAATTAAAACTTGAAAATAACCATTTTTACTAATTTTTAGTAAAAGGAGAGTAAAATTTGTTTCTTGTGTAGAGAAAACGAAAATAAAAAAAAGAAAGGAAGAAACAGTTTCTCACGTTATCCTTTGAAAAACATAAAATTCAAAATAGAAAATTTATATATTCTTCAAATGTATTACAAGAGAATTTCACTGATTCTAATTTAAAGAATAATATATACGCCATTGCTACCAGTCGATTACTATTGTATATATTTTCCAACCAACGATTACGTTAAGATGCGAATAGAATCGTAAATATCTGTCATAAAAAAATTATATAATTCAATGATTCGTGGCCGGCCAGTCAACCGTGTCACGAAATAATACTCTCGATAAAAGTATTCTTATATATATCTACTTTCAATTCGATCCGGATCCGATCGACATTACTCTTATAATAGTATATTATTTATTATGATTTATATCATTGTTAAAACGGAGCTATCAACGTTCTCAATAATTTCTTATCGGTCTTTTAATGCACTTATAACTAAATGCATACTTCCTTTTTTTATTTTACAAATTCCTTTTTTTATATTATCGATATTTATATCGAGAAAAAGAAATATTTATTTAATAAAGTACTCGATAGAATCATTATCTCTTTAACATTACTGTAAAAAGAAATTATTTATTTTATTCTTTTGATTTAATTATTTATTTTATTTCTTTAATTTAATCGTTTATTTTATTATTTTTTAACCTTTTTTCATTCTTCTAGTCTTTTTTCACTAAATCTTTAGTACAAAGAATTAGGACTACTAAAGAACATATTTTACTAAAATAAAATAGGAATTTACTAAAATATTTTACTAAAAATTAGTGTGAATATTCTCTCTAAATAAGGATTACAGGGTGTCTACTATTTGCATTCAACAAAATTCCCGGCTTTTTCCTAATTTTTCCCGGTTATTTTTTCTTATCAAATTTAAATTTTTTTAATTTCGAACATAAATAAATCTACAAATGGCATCAAAATTTTTTAGAGTCTTTATAAATAATTAAATTCTTTTGACCAATTTCTTTAAAATTTTTAAAAATAGTGTTTTTTTAAAAATAATTTTAATAAAAAATTTGGAAAATAATTAAATTAAACAAAGAATTTTTTCAATTTTTTAAAATAAACTTGTCTGTACATATTTATAATTGAAAATCTGATTAATTCAATTCTATTAAAATTTTTTAAAATAATTGAACTGTGGAGAACAATTTAATTATTTATAAAAATAATTGAAAATTTGATTAATTCAATTTTATTAAAATTTTTGAAAATAATTGAACTGTGGAGAACAATTTAATTATTTATAAAAAAAATTGAAATTTTGAGAATTTAAAAAAATTTTTAAACATAATTAAATTTCTGCGAAGAATTTTGTTACTTTTGAAAATAATTGAATTATTTTTTAGAATTTTATGGAAATTCATGAAAATTCATGAATTCTTGTAAAGAACTTTTTTTCAAAAAAAAAAAAAAAGTTTCTAGAAATAATTGAATTCTTTCGACGAATTTTAATTTAAAATTTTAGAAATAATTTCCTTTTTCGAGGAATTTGATTAAAATTATATTAAAAATAATTGAAATTTAGCAATATGTTTTATTATTTATGTATTTATAAAAATAATTGAATATACGAAGAAATTTTTAAAAATAAAATTATAATTACTGTGAGTAAATTCCCTTGATCATTTTCAAAAAATTTAAATAAAATTCTTTAAAAGAAGTTAATTATTTTTAATAGAATGTAAAGAAATTTCAATTATTTAAAAAAATTTCAATTATTTGTTTATGAAAATTCAATTATCTTGAAACAATAAGATTTAAGGGCATTTGAACCTTGATGACGTCACACATGCTTTGCACAAACTGTAACGTCATCAAGGTTCAAATGCCCTTAAAAATTTAAAAAATCTTATTTTTCAGAATTTTTAAAAAAAAACTATGCGAAAATTCAATTTCATTAAAAAATTTTAAGTGTCTATCTTTTTTTAAATTAACTAATAAAAATTTTAATAATTAATCTTTGCACTTTATAAAATTCAATTATTTATCAATTATTAAATTAAAATACTTTGAAAATTCGATTTGTTAAAAATTTTTTAATGAAATTAAAACTACTAAACAATATATTTGACTAAAAATTAGTGGATATTCTTACTAATATAAATTAGTCGTTTAATTTTTACTAATTCAAGTTCATAGATTGTAATAAAATTGAAATTAAAAAATAACTTATTATTAGTAAAAAAAAAATACCAAAAAATAAAATTTAACAAATTGTTAGTAATTTTCATGGAGGATTTTTATTCTTTTTAATTAGTAAAACATGACTAATTGTTAATAAAATTTTACAAATTGTTAGTAAAATTTTTTTAAATTTTGTACTAGAATTTCACTAATAATTATTGATGTTTATCTAATTCACTAAATGAATTAATGAAATTTGTTTTATTGGCTTTTAATAAAACAGTTTTACTAACTGATAGTAAAATTCTACAAATAATTAGTAATATTGCACTAATTGTTAGTAAAATCATTTTACATAGTTTTTAGAAATAAAAATGTCACTAATTTCACTTCTTTTATTCACCAATGGAGTTGAAATTATTCCATTTATTTCGATTTTAGGAAAAAAATTATTTTCGATTCTTAGCGTCTACTTAATTTTTTTACAAATTCAGTTTTAGAGAATTAACTATTTGATTAGCAATTAGTACCTATCATTTTATTACCAACTTACTTTTAGCTAAAAATTCAGAAAATAAAATTGTCCTAATCTAGCATTAAGCTGAAAAAAAATTATTTTTAAAATCATTTCTGTTTTAGCATGTCAACAGTTTTTTGATTTGCTTATTGTTAAAAAAATATAGTTTAAAGTCTTTGCCAAATATAAAGTTTAAGAGACTAAAAATTAGTAGAAATTTTCACCAAATGGGAAAGTTTCAATACTAATGAAGAAAAATGAGCAAAAATCTAGTCGCAAATTTCCATTCGCGACCAGATTTTGCGCATTTTTCTTCAAAAGCAGATTAAATATTCTACAATGATTTAAATGTTTATTTAAAGCACAATAGTCTTCTATTGTTGAAACCGGTTTTAATATACGAATCAAGGTGACAATCCTTTTGATAAATCTTTGTCTTCTCCACGACCACATTGTGGACCACCCATTTTTAAAATCCATACATACATATTGTACATATAAAAATTTCTTGATTCCAGGTCCCTTTGTTAAATTCAAATGTTACATCTTGAATATTGTTATATAGACGCTTACACACGTGTAAGTAAACTCGAGGCTTATACTGTAAAGAAGAAGGAGGTGTGGTTGTAGTCTGAGAGCCGGTCGACCTCGTTTAGGACCGGTAAAATCATAAACCGAGCACTCTTGTTGGTCCATGATCTTATGGCGTGAAGACCATCACTCTCACGTAGAGTGTTGAGAATTCAAATTCATTCATCTGTATAGAGATTTTTATCTCTTTTATTCTACTCACATTTTTTTCTGATTGTCTGATCAATTATATAATAATAATAGTTTAGAAGAGTTCCTGATTCAAAAATCTGGATGAGAAATATTTTCCTTTTTTTTCTTTGATGACTCGTAATAATTATTAGGAGTGAAATTTTTCGGTTTTCGTGTTTTTCTTATGGATAAAAATCTGTAAAACTTTATTTGAAGCGGCTTTTGAGAAAAAGTGTGCACCGTTACATTTCTTTATTCGGGATTGCAAGAGAGCTCGTTAAATACCACGGGGGTGACACTCTCGAGTTGAAACTAACCATACTGTTGACTGGTGACCACCGTGGCGCTGGCTGGTTAGTTGGCCGATATTGAGTAAAAATGCATTAGAAAAAAAGAAAAATTTATTTTACAATCAATAATATTAATTTAATGGTATTTATTTGTATATAATATTAATCCAGTATCTTTTTAGCATTTTTTATAATATTAAAAACTTAGAAAAAGCGTTTAATATTTTATTTATAATGAAAATTGTGCAACAATTCATGGCGGGAAATTTAAATTAATAAAATTATAATTATTTTTTATTATTTTAATTATTGCTACTGACTATTATTTAATAATATTTTACAGTATAAATAAAAATTTGTTTGATAATTTATTTATTATAATATTATTTAGTATTTAATTTAAATCTCCCGCCATGAATTGGTGCACAATTTTCTTTATAAATAAAATGTTAAACGCTTTTTCTAAGTTTTTAATATTATAAAAAATGCTAAAAAGATACTGGATTAATATTATATACAAATAAATACCATTAAATTAATATTATTGATTCTAAAATAAATTTTTCTTTTTTTCTAATGCACTTTCACTCATTATCGGCCAACTAACCAGCCAGCGCCACCAGTGGCGACGGTCAACTCTCAGGTTAGTTTGTTCTAATGGGAAACTGCACCAGTGTCACCCCCGTGTTAAATACGCAACAGGAAGTCATTTGTGTAAACGCGACAACTATGTCAATGGACCTCTCCGAGCTACTCAATTTCTGCAATTTCTGGTATTTTGTAATTTATCAGAAACAATTCTTCTGAAGCGCAAATGTTTCCCATTGAAACGTATTTTAGTGATCTTTTTTATTTTAAATATCTTTTCTCCACAATATAGGCAACAGTTCGAAAATTACAATTTCATTGACTGTTGAATTAATTTTATCACTGCAGAGTTGTGACAAAAAATTAATATCGTATTTTCTGATTTTTCCTTGATTTCCAGACAGAATTTTAACTATTTCCCTGTCCCTAAAGAATATTCTGATTGACCCTAAAAATTATTGGATACAGAAAAAATATTTCTAACCCATTTAATCCCGAATACCTTTCCCTATAAAATTACTCGTTAATCAATTTAGATTTTCTAGCCAAATTTTAATTAATTATTATTACTTTTCCATGAAAATTAGAATGTTCAAAAATATTAAATTTCAAACATTCTGAAATTTAATTTATAAGAATTGCTATACTGTAACTTTCTCAAAATTCTTTATTTTAAAAATTCAATCAAAATTTCTCAAAAACCATAATTTTTTTCAAATAATCAACTGAATTTTTACACTAACCCAAATTTTTAGAGAAGTAACAATAAAATTTAAATTTGATAAAGAAATAAAATTCGTTTATTCCTACACTTTTAGAATCTTTGGGGCATTTGAGAAAATAAATTTTACTGAAATAATTGAAAAAGAAGAAAAAATTGTTAAAAACAAATCTCGATAGGAAAATTTACGGTCCATATATGAACTAAAAATTCCATGATTTCATTGCGCCAAGAATGTGTTTTTGATTAAAGAATTAAATTCTTTTTGAATAACTAACACGTTTTCACTGCTGGCTTAATTTCCGGAGATTTTTATTTTTACATCAATGCATTCTTGTATACATTGAAATAAACCAGTTTTCAAGATCCAAAATCTTCGAATTCCAGGAAAGACTTCTCTGGAGAAAGTTCGATCACTTAGCGTGAAAACTAATGACCGACTGTTAAATTAAAATAATTTACAAAGTTATGAATTATTGTTGTTTTTTAATTTCCGTTACATATATATTGAAAGCAATTAATAAATTGTGAATTATATTTTTCATTTGAAATTCGTTACTTTCATTCCGGTTACTTTTTTTCAATTTTTTTCTTTTACAAAAACGAAGAAAAAAAATGAATCTGAAACTAGCAACTACTTAATTTTGGAGATTAAATTTTAAAGTTAAATATTTTTTATGAAGCTATGTACAACTTGTACCTATTTATCAGCATACATTTAATTTTTTTAATAATTTCATAATCAAAATTTAAAAAATTCACTTATTAAGTACAAAATAAATTATTACTGTTCATATTTTCAAAAATTTTAATAAAATTTCACGAAGGAATTCAATTATTTTCTGAAATTTTAATAAATCATTCTAAACAATTCAATTATTTTTTTAAATAGTAAAATCTTTAACAAAAATTCAATTATTTTCAAAACAATTTTAATTGAATTCCTCGGATGAATTCAAATATTTTAAAATATTTCCATAAATTTCAATTATTTCCTAAAATTTTAATAAATTCTTCGAAACAATTCAACCATTTTTATAAATACCAAAATTCTTTGCAGAAATTAAATTATTTTTAATCAAATTTAAATAAAATTACATGAAAGAATTTAATAATTTTCAAAAATTTCAATAAAATTCAATAAATATTTTAAAAAAATTCTGCAATTATAAAATAATAATAAATAAAAAAAAAGCAAACAACTAACTTCAAACTGCGAACAGATTACCGAAAATTTTGTTAAATATTATGTTTTGTCAAATTGAAATTATGCAGATTTTTATTCTTTACTTCTAAACAAAATTAGAAAATTGTTAAACAACTGTGATTAAGAAATAGAACATTTATTTATTTTGCATTATTTTTCTTTATGAATCACAATTTTTGTAACAAAATTATTATTTTGTTTTAGAAAAAGAAGAAAAATATTTGCACAATTCCTATTTTTAATCTTATTTTTGGAACAGGATTTTCCACAGGAATTAAGATATTCAAAAATTTCAAATTCAAACCTTTTTTAAATTAAACAACTTATAAAAGTATTTCTTTATGTTTTCTAATAATTAAAATTGACCGAGAGATAAAATCATTATTTTATATCATAAGCATATTGTTACTGTAACTTCATCAATATTATTTTCATTATTTTAATTCAATTATTCTTATCTAGAATTTTAAATTATTTTTCATGAAAATAATAATTGAATTCCTTAAAAAAAATATTATTTATGAAAATAATTGAATTCCTGTGAAATTTTTATTATTTATGAAAATAATTAAATGTTTGCATACAATTATATTAAAATTTGTTTAAAAGAATTGAATTTTTTTTAGGAAATTTTATTAAGATAGTAGATATTGAAAATCATGGAAATTAGAAAAATACATTTTATTTTTGAAAATAATTGAAATTAGGACAAGAATTTTTCTTGACATTTATGAAAATAATTTAACTTTGGAGAAGAATTTTGTTATTTATAAAGATAATTGGGATTTTTAAGAAAATTTTTTCAAATTTTGAACATAGTTGAATTTTATAAGAAGAATTTTATTTTTATTTTGAAAATAATTAAATTTCTGCAATTATTTATAATTTCTCCAAAATTGAATTTTTTTAGTGTTTTCAAAAAAATTTAAATTAGAAAATTTTCAAAATTCTATTATTTTTAAAATTGCTAATTTTATTTTAAAAAAAAGGTAGTTGTTGCTAGTTTGCATTAAGTGAAAAAATTGAAATGTAAAAATATTTCTGAGTGGAAAAAATATCCCGAAGGAATAATTTTCAATTTGATTGAGCTGGGTGAAATTCTTGTTCGAAGCTTTGGAGAGCACTGGAAGAGCAGAGTTGCGTCTTCAAAATGAGAGAAACTAATAATTTAGTAGAGCGACGAGAGAAGCTTACAAAATCACGTGGATTCTTGCATAAATTTACTAGATTACTATGATTTGTGGATCACGATGATTATGGTTCTCAATATATATATGTACACTTTCCAGTAACCGAAAGGGTCTGTAGAACGCCTCGAAAGGAGATGTAGGTCTTGTTTCAAATTTGTGGTTGCAGTTATGAAACTGCGCGTTCGCATTTTAACAGCATCTCGTAAAAGAGTACCAAAACTCTTTGGAATATTTGCCAATATCACTCAGTGAAAAAAAATTAAGACTTACAATAATTAACGTGTCCAAAAGGAAAGAGACAACAAAAGAAAATAAAATTTTTTGTTTTTAAAAATTAAGACTTATAATATACGGAAAAAATATTTTACCTGGGACAGCGATATTTTTTCCTTACAATAGCGAAAGTCTTAACTGAAACAATTAAAATTTTCGCTATTAAAATAAAATTTACAGTTTCAAATAAAATATTTTTTTCCTGTAGGTCAACAAAAGATGAAATTAAATTTTGTTTCCGAAAATGAAGACTTAAAATAGTTCAAGTACAAAAAGAAAGAGACAACAAGAGATAAAATTAAATTAAAGTTCACTAAAATAAAATTCCTCCACATTAATGAAAGTAATGACGTCAATGAACGTTTTCAAGAAAGGAGAAACAGTTTTAATGAAGATAAAACTTAAAAAGAAATTCATTTGTAATGCGATAAAATCGCATCAACATCATCTTTTTTTTGTTCGGAATTTATTGAATTTCCAGTTGTCAATTGAATTTTATTATTCTGCAGTTTTTAAATAATTCTCGGTAAAAAGTCGAGGAGAAAGATTTCTTGTATGAAATTACAGTTCACTTTACTGTAATAATCCACAGTGCGAGAATAATGCAAAGAGCCTTCAGGCATTCAGTTTTATAGATATCATTTATCCTCTGAAGACTGTTGTCAAGCTAATGCTGTGCAGATTTGCGAACACTACTGCGATGGCAAAATGTTGCGAAATAAGTAGAAAATAATAAAGGAATATAAAGGCTATTTTTTTGAAAAAAGAAAAAATAATATATATATATATAAGCAGTTTACACAATAATAAGTAATTAGCAATCACAATCAAAATGTCTAACAATATTTTACCCTAATGCATGGAGAAAACGAATAAAGTAACTTTTACTATTTTCAAAATAAAACTTAGACTGATAGAAACTTCTTTGGCAATTTTTATTATTTTTTGAGTAAATTTTCTACGATCGAAGTACATTTTTGTCAAAATTAGTAAAATGTACTTCGTGCGTAACAAAATTTACTTTGAAAATAATAAAAGCTGATAGAAATTAGTCACACAAAATTTTTTGGCCAACATTTTGATTCTATAAAGAAGATGTCTTCTTCTCTATAAAAAAACGAAGAAAATGTCATTTAATTGACTCAGACATAAAAATTATTTAATAGAAACAAATATTTATTTGATAGAAATAAATATTTACTTAATAATAGACAAGTAATCATTTATTTGAATCAAAGTAACTTTTTCTTTAGTGAAGGAAGGAAGGAAGGCAGGAAGTAAAATTGTTGAATAACGACAGGTAATATTGAAAGTAAAATTAAAAAACTATTTTTTTTGCAACTGCAAGATGAATAGTCAAAACAAAAGTTCGAGCGGGGTTGAGGCAGATACTGTCTACATCGTAAATTGAATAATAAGATCAATTAACTCTCAACGGGGGTTCTCTGTAACTTGATCCTGGCGAAAAATTCATCTTTATGCACAAGACACGTTTTATTTCTAAGAAACAGAAACCATAACCGTAAAAAAAGAGCAAAAGAAAAATTCTTTTTTAAATGCAATTCCAAAAGGAAGGAAGAACTTTTATGCCTTTTTCTGAATTTATGCAATGGATTTTGGAAGATTTTTCATTGAAGCAGACAATTCTGAATTTAAGACTAATCTTAACTCAAGATTTTCTTTTTACTCTGTACAGTTTGAGAATTAATAGATATCAAAAGATGTTGCACTATATACAGTTTAAAAATTAATAGGCGACAAAAGATGTTCACTACATACAGTTTAAGAAGTAATAGTCGACAAAAGATGTTACACTACATACAGTTTGAGAATTAATAGCTGACAAAAGATGTCCACTCTAAACAATTTCAGAATTAATATCAGACAAAAGACGTTAACTCTAAACAATTTCATAATAAATAGGCGACAAAACAGACTGAAAGGACGACACATTAAATCCTTTGCTGATAATTTTTCACTAATGTTGTTTGAAAATCGAAGTTATGTTTCTTTAGATTGTGTCCATTATCCCACGCATGTTCAGATGGTTTGCGACGTCGACTACCCCGGTTCAAGGAGACTTAACCTTCGTTCGGACACAGAAGAGATTAAATTCCTCAGTAACGTTTCAAGGAGACGCCTTTTAACGTACATATACATGCACTATATATGTATATGCTTTTACCGCCAACCGGACTTCATCTTGAATTACTTTATAACGAGATGCTGCAACTACTTCGTTAACAAAAATACTGCGCTCCTTTTTCCTATAAAAAGAAAAAAATTTCGTCTCAAATTTCTCCATAGATATAGGAATTACAACACCCTTGCTTCTCAGAAATAGTGGACACACATGTTTTTCGCATTTTGCGTAGGGAGATACTTATGCTGTAGGTTGCATCAAATTGCTAAAATAGCAGCATAACTTTCTTAGCAGATGAAACTAGCGGAAGGAATTTTTAGATTCTTCTTCGTGACAGTCATCATTTTTCTGAGTTTTAATAACCAAAGGGTAGAATTTCTTCTCAAGGAAATAAATTATCATGAAAGTAGAATTTATCATTTGCTTTCTTAATTTTTCTAAGGAGATCAAATTGAGACACAAAACGAATCAAAATGTTGCTTCGCAACATTTTTCATTCGCTTTTTGACTCAATTTGATATCCTTAGAAAAACTGTGAATTTATATATTTGGAACATTCATCTGACAGACTTCGCACTCGATAATTAATTTTAAACAAGTAGCAAAAAGTAGCTTTCAAACTAAAAAAAAAAGTAGTAAAAAGTAGCTATCGAAAAATTAAACTTGACGACCAAAAAAACTCGTTTTAGCCACTTTACAAAACTGACGAAACTTTCATTCTATATTTTATTTTCCTGACTTTTTCCTAATTTTCATCAAAAATATTTACTTCTTTCTTATCCTGCTAATAAATTGAATTCCTCCAACGAATATTTTATTATTCATGAAAGAATTTAAATATTTTTAAAAATAATTTAACTCTTGCGAAGAATTTTATACAATTTTTTTAATAATTGATCTCTTTCGACTAATTTTATACAAATTCTAATTTCAATAATTGAATTTCTCAGAAAATTTTATTATTCATGAAAACAATTCAATTCTTACAAAGATTTTTACAAAAATTTTGTTAAATAATTGAATTCTGTTTCAAATTTTATGAAAATAGTAGATATTAAAAATCATTGAATTGCGAAAAGTTTTTTAAAATAATTAAATTTTACAAAGAATTTTATTAAAATTTTTGACAATAATTAAATGTCTGTGTGGTATTATGTTAAATTTTTTTGAAAATAATTGAATTCTGAAAAAGCATTTTATTATTTATGAAAAGAATTGAATTCTTGCGAAAGATTTGATTAGAATTTTTAAAAATAATTGAATTTCCAAGAAAAAATTTATTATTTTTAAAAATAATTAAATTTTTGTGATGAATATTGTTATTTAACAAAATAATTGAATTTTGCAAAGAATTGTACTAAAGTGCCTCAAAATAATTGAATTTTCGGCAATAATTTTGTTATTTATCTTCAATAATTAAATTCTTTCGAAGAATTATTTATGTAAATAATCAAATTCTTGGGAAGGATTTTATTAAAAAATTTCAAACAATAAATGAATTCCTGAAAATAATTTTATTATTTATGAAAATAATTGAATTATTGAGAGAAATTTTATTAAACTGTTTAAAAAGAATCGAATTTTTGTGAAAAATTTTGTTATTTTGGAAAATAATTGAATTCTTCATAAGAATTTTATAGACATTGTTTTAAATAATTAATTTTTTCGAAATACAATAAATATTATGAAAATTTTATTTTAAATAATTGAATTCTTGCGGAAAACATTATTTATGGAAATAATTGAATTCTTCGGAAGAATTTTATTAAAATTTTCAAAAATAATTGAATTTTCAAAAATAATTTTGTTATTTATGTAATCAATTGAATTCTTTAGAAGAATTATTTAGCTAAATAATTAAATTCTTGGAAAGAATTTTATTAAAATCTAAAATAATAATTGAATTAGTTCAAAAAAATTTAATTAAAATTGTATTTAAAATAATTGATTCCTTCGTAAAATTTTATTCAAATATTTGAAAATAATTGAATTCCTGTGAAAAACTCTAATATTTTTTAAAATAATTGAATTATTCCGAAGAAATTTATAAACATTGTTTTAAATAAATAATGTTTTCGAAATATAATAAATATTATGAAAATTTTAGTTTAAATAATTGAATTCTTGTGGAACACTTTATTTGTGAAAATAATTGAATTTTTCGATTAATTAATTTTAAATCGTTTTTAAAAATAATTGAAATTCTTCGATGAGTTTTTTATTTATGAAAATAATTGAATTCTTGCTGAGAATTTTATCAAAATTTTTTTTTAAAAAATTGAATTGCCATGAAAGATGTAATTATTTATTAGTGAAAGTAATTGAATTATTGTGAAGAATTGTATAAAAATTTTGTTAAATAATTGACTTTTTCGAAATTTTTTTGAAAATTCTATTCTAAATTAATTGAATTCCTGTGGAAATTTTATTATATTTATGAAAATAATTGAATTTTTTGATGAATTTTATCAATTGTTTTTTAAATAATTGAATTCTTTTGCGAAATTTGATGAAAATACTAGATATTGAAAATAATTGAATTTCGAATATTTTTTGAAAATAATTGAATCGTTTAAAGAATTTGATTAGTGCGAAGCCTGATCTGAACGAAATGTTCTTTCACTATAAATACTTTCAAAAATTATTCACTACGCATTGAAATGAAAATGAAACAAAAAAACGTAATTGAAAATATTTTGAAACATCAATAACAAAACAAATTTTTTAAATAGAATTTATAATTTAAATAAAACTAAACTAAAAATAAATAAATAATAATAATAATAAATAATAATAATAATAATAATAATAATAATAATAATAAATAATAAATAAATAGTAACTAAAAATTTACTTAAAAGATAAAAAATATACGATTAGAATTTTTCTTTAATTGACAAACATTTGCCCCGCTTGAGTTGAAAAATTGAAACTTTTCCCGCGATGATCTCTTTATTTATATTATTCACTTAATTTGCATGATAAAATCAAACGCATGGAAAGTAGTCTCGTAGTAATCTGCTAGTTGGTTCCCTGCTGAATTAAACTCAAGGAGTGTTAATAATGGCAATTGACTAGCCTGCCAGCAGAAGAGAAAGAAACCAAGTTGAGTTATTCTTCTCCACTCGCACAAGTCATTAATGATCCTTGTATGGATTTTTATTCCAATCAGTCAAGTTCACAGTAAATTCTCTGCTATATTAGCCTTGCGATTTCTCCCCGCAAGAGGTGTAGTTATTATACATGTATTTATTTTTTTCCATTCTTCGTTTGAAATCATTAAATCGAAAATTATTAACGTGAGAATTCATTTAATTGTTACTATCGTCATTAATAATTATTAATTATCATATAGATATTCTTCACTTTTAATTTTTTTTTCTCTCTCTCTATACCTTTTTCCACACAAAAGCAATCAATAATTTTATAAACGAATAATTTATTATATTCATTATCGTTTATGTTCTTCATTTTTTTTCTCGAAACAAAAGTAATCAATAATTTCAACTTGAAGATAAAATAAATTTATAGGAAAAGTTCTTTATAAAAAATATTCTATAATAATGATATATAAATAATAAAATAATACAAAATAGTTTCAAAAATTGGAAAAAATAATAAAATTATTAAAATTAGAATACAATTACAAATAATAATAAAAAAAAATAAATTTAAATTAGATACAATTAACTCAATTGACAGTAAAAAATCAGTCAATGATTTAAATAGTAATATTTCTGATAATCAAATAATTAGTAAAATAACTAATTATTAGTCACCAGGTCAGAAAAATATTTTCACGTTAAAAATGTAATGAACCAAAACGATGAAAAATTTTTCATAAACAAAAATTTTCGAAATAATTGAACAATTTGAAAATGTTGATTAATTTTGTTATTGTTCTTTTAATGAGAAACAAATTAAGGCAGAAAATTAACATTTGTGGGAGTTAAAGAGAATTATTGCATAATTGCACCGAGTCTTTCCTAATATTGCGTCTTAATGACCAAAAATAGTTAAACGTTTTTCTTAGAAAGAATGAGCAACACACGTTTATTATCAAGTTAACGCAACTATTGTTTCTAATTCTCGCGTTACAATGTCTTATTGACAGCAGCAAAAGTCAGGTTACTGCAGAATGTCAATCGTGCTCTCTTGCGTTTCCTTTTAAGTGAGCTATGAGATAGAGAGAGAGAGAGCGCGCGTCATCAAATTGGAATGCGCAGCCGAGCCCCGTCTTCCTGTCTCAACAGGAAGCAGGAGAATATCAGGTGGATATCCCATTTTGATAATATGTTCATTTACATAAATAAAATTTATTTTCTGCAATAATTAAATACCTATGAGTAAAATTACTTTTTCAATTTTCTTCTTTTTTATTTTAGTATTTCTTCTACTATTTAAGGGGAGACCCCACCTTAATTTTGACCCCTTTAAAATAAAATTATTAAACGAGGTAATATTTTTTTTCTTGCATCATTTTGAACCTGAAAACATATAAGATGGTCAAAAATATTTAATTTTAATTTTTGAAGAGGTTAGAATTTTTTTCTTCTGACCTATTGCATATTATTGCAAATCCATGCGAGAAGTTGTTTAGAATGGTAAAATATGCATGGAAAAAAAATTTCGTGAAAAAATATTAAAAACTGTAAGAGAAGATCGATTTTTAATATTCAAATCTTTAAATTTTGCCGAAATTTCGGAAGTCCTAAACCTTTATTTTTTTCCAATTTGATGATCTGAGTCGAAAAAACATCGTTAAAATTGACAATTAGCTCATTTTCATGGTAAAAACTATAAAAATCATGGCTTTTTGCATTTATTTCGGTATATATAAAGTATACCATAAAAGCTTCGGACTATGATTTTTATGGTTTTTACCACAAAAATGAGCTAAATATAAATTTTAACAATGTTTTTTGAATAATAGCATCAAATTACGTAAATATACACAATTTGGAAAAAAATTAAAGATTTACGACTTTCGAAATTTCGGCAAAATTTAAAGATTTGAATATTAAAAATCGATCTTCTCTTACAGTTTTTAATATTTTTTCACGAAATTTTTTTTCCATGCATATTTTACCATTCTAAACAACTTCTCGCATGGATATGCAATAATATGCAATAGGTCAGAAGAAAAAAATTCTAACCTCTTCAAAAATTAAAATTAAATATTTTTTACCATCTTATATGTTTTCAGGTTAAAAATGATGCAAGAAAAAAAATATTACCTCCTTTAATAATTTTATTTTAAAGGGGTCAAAATTAAGGTGGGGTCTCCCCTTAACTTTTCTTCTTTTTTCTATTTCTTCTACCTACTATGTATTTTTCTTTTCTACTTTTCTTCTTTTTTAAATCTCTTCTATTTTTCTTTAGTATTTACTTTTCTTCTTTATTGTATATCTTCTACTATTTTCCTTTTTTTACTTTTCTTCTGTTTTAAATGTATTCTTTTTTTCTTTTTACTTTTCTTCTTTTTTTAGTATATTTCTTCTACTATTTTACTTCTTTTGTTTTTCTTCCTCTTTATATTTCCTCTACTATTTTTCTTTTCTTCTTTTATCTTAATTCTTTTTTAAATCTCTCCTATTTTTAATTTTACATTTTCTCAGGCTTCGCACTAATTTTATACAAATTCTAATTTAAATAATTGAATTCCTGAGAAATTTTTATTATTCATGACAATAATTGAATTCTTACGAAGATTTTTACAAAATTTTTTTTAAATAATTGAATTCTGTTTGGAAATTTTATGCAAATAATTGAATTTTCGGCAATAATTTTGTTATTTATCGACATAATTGAATTCATGAAAATAATTTTATTATTTATGAAAATAATTGAATTATTGAGGAAAATTTTATTAAAATGTTTAAAAAGAATCGAATTTTTGTGAAAAATTTTGTTATTTTGGAAAATAATTGAATTCTTCATAAGAATTTTATAAACATTGTTTTAAATAATTAATTTTTTCGAAATACAATAAATATTATGAAAATTTTATTTTAAATAATTAAATTCTTGCGGAAAACTTTATTTATGAAAATAATTGTATTTTACAAAGAATTTTATTAAAATTCCTCAAAGTAATTGAATTTTCGGGAATAATTTTGTTGTTTATGTAAACAATTGAATTCTTTCGAAGAATTATTATTTACGTTTCTTATTTTCCTGTGAAAAATTCTAATATTTTTGAAAATAATTGAATTATTCCGAAGAAATTTATAAACATTGTTTTAAATAAATAATGTTTTCGAAATATAATAAATATTATGAAAATTTTAGTTTAAATAATTGAATTCTTGTGGAAAACTTTATTTGTGAAAATAATTGTATTTTTCGATAATTAATTTAACATAGTTAACAAAAATAATTGAAATTCGGCGGTGAGTTTTATTATTTATAAAAATAATTGAATTCTTGCTAAGAATTTTATCAAAAATTTTTTTAAAAAATTGAATTTCCATGAAAAATGTTATTATTAGTGAAAGTAATTGAATTATTGTGAAGAATTGTATAAAAATTTTGTTAAATAATTGATTTTCTCGAAATTTTTTTGAAAATGCTATTCTAAATTAATTGAATTCCTGTGTAAATTTTATTATTTATGAAGATAATTGAATTTTGGATGAATTTTATCAATTGGTTTTTAAATAATTGAATTCTTTTGCGAAATTTTATGAAAATACTATAGATATTAAAAATAATTGAATTTCGAATATTTTTTGAAAATAATTGAATCGTTTTAAAGAATTTGATTATAATTTTTGAGAATAGATTTTTGATTTCAAAAAAAGGAAAAAGAAGATATGTATAAAGTAGATAGAAAAAATACTTCTCCTATTTTTCTATATTCTTTTTATACTTCTTTGTTTTTCTTTTTTTTTCTTTTTCTAGTATTTCTATTTTTATTTTGTTCTTCTTTTCTTTAGTTTCTTCCACTATTTTCCCCTTTACCTTTCTTCTTTCTTTTAGCATTTCTTCTTCTTTTCCTCTTTTTAATCATTTCTTCTACTGTTTTTCTTTTTAAATTTCTTCCTTTCTTTTCTCATTCCATAAACTATTTTTTTAAAACATAAAAAATTTCAACCGGTAAAAATGTAGGTTAGTCATTTCTGCCACACATTGTAACGCTTTAAAATGAGTACTTGTTACTTGGTGTAAAGAACCTGTATTTTCATATGGTAAATGGTAAATCTTACGACTTTACACACTTTATTTTGTTCTGTTCTTGCGTCTTTATGCCCTTTTTGCTCTTGTAGATTCCTCGAGGAGCAGTTCAAGGCCTTCGTGGGAAGTTACGACTAAAATATTGCCGTCCTTTTTTTTTCTCTTATTTATATATATATGTAATTTTACATATAAAGAAATATTTGAATTAATTACATATTTTTCCGTTTCCTTCCGCGATAAAATTCCATAATTTTCACCCATTCCTGAAGTAATATATTGCATTACTTTTTCCGTAAATGAGCAATTTTTTACCAAGTAAATTATCTCACGTGTACATTAATATTTCTAGAAAGTTTACAAGTTAACGTGAACTGTTAGCAGTGATATTATTATTTTTTTTAATTATAACAATTATAATTATTTTTTGAAACTATAATAATAATTATTATTATTATTATTTTTGTAATTATAATCATTATTATTTCCATTTCTATTTTTATCTCGATTTTAATTTTTATCATTATTATTATTACTTTTTCTTTATTACCAACTATATTATTAAAATACTGCCGAGTGATAGTTTCAAATTTCGATTAATACTATTTTTTATAATTATTTTATTCATAATGGATATAAAAATAATTTATGTATTGTATCGAATTATTATCTACACATTATTTGCAGGCTTATTAAATTATTTCACCCTGCATAACGATTCATGTCAAGAATACGGCATGAAAAGTTAAACGTAACATGCCAATGAGTATGCAACTACGTTGTAAGTTTTTTAAATTATTGACATGCCCGATACGTAGAGTATCTAATTATTTTAAATCACACGAGAAATTATTTTTTTTAAATTCCTCCGTAATTTCTAAATCATTTTTCTAACAATTACATTATTTGTTATTATTTATATTTCCCATACTGGTTTATATAATTTAATAATTTATATATAAAACTCAATAATTTAAACACTGAGAAAAAAGATATATTTTTGATATTCAAAACCAACTCCTATTATTGTTTCAAGTAAATTCTATTTGATTCGAATAATAATAGACAATTAATTGATTATTTATATCAAATATTTTTTTTTTCAATGAAGCTTAAAAAAACTCCTTTCTATTGAAACATTATTACAAAATTACATGACCTATAACACACTCTTCTTATGTAATAACCATTTCCTTACATAACTTTTACTATAAAACTTTTCTCAAAATGTATTTTCAATATAATAAGCATTATTAATTAATAGGGAATGAAATGCAAGAATGTGTGTCTAGATAGATAAAAAAAATATTTCAATTCGATGTTACAAGGTCAATGAACGAATAAAAATTAAAAGACTAAAATTAAACATATGCCGAGATTAGAGAGCAGGGGGAAAAAGAGAGAGACTGGAATGGACCTATTCATAATATAATCTCGAGCACAATAACGGTCCCTGCCTAGAATTGTCAAGGTTAATTAATCCCATTTATTACGAAAAATCATAAACACATATACCTGTATGAGCTAAAAATATTCCACACGTACTAAATGACGATCTAATGTCAAGGCTAATGACATCCCATAAAACCTGAACTATTTCATTATTTTAATTACTGAAACTGTAATTCGAAATTAATATTTGAATTTAATTTGAATATTAAATTTATTCATTTCAAAAATAGACTGTTCTAATTTATAGTAACGGGTATTTTTGTCGCGAATAAACAAATTTTATTATATTTATTCTATGACAAATAAATTTTTATTTACGCCCAAAAAAAAATTTTTTATGCGAAATAAATTTTTCTTTCCGCCCAACAAAATTTGTTTATGTCAAATAAATTTTTATTAGGCGCAAGTAAAACCTTTGCTCAGCATAAATACATTTTTTTGGTACCAAACAAATTTTTATTTCAACTCGAAAAATTTATTTATGTCAAATAAATTTTTATTTACACATAGAATTTTTTATTATGTATAACATATATTGTTATACTTAATAAAAAAAATTAACAAACAGTGATAGTTAATATTGTACTAAACAATATGATTATTCAAGATGTTAAAAAAACAAAAAAAATTGCATCGGCCGGGAATCGAACCCGGGCCGCCCGCGTGGCAGGCGAGCATTCTACCACTGAACCACCGATGCTGTTGAAATCATCCTCGTTACAAGTGGTAGCGAAATTCTCGGGTCGACTTCATTCATTCAGCAAACGATTATTCACATTTACTATGAAAGTATTTCAGAATACGACTCATACTTTGATAATCTTTCTTGTATCCTATCTCACCCACATTCTTGCGAATTTATAACCGGTGTTAATATTACATAAGAAAATAATAACTGAATACATAGAATAATTTGTTTATAAATGAATATTATAATAAGTACTATACTAATTATAACAATTTGTTAATATTATAATAATTATTTAAAATTATAGTAATCATTTAAGATTGTAGTAACAAATTATTATATTACAATAACTATTTGTTAACAATTGCAAACAATTAATTAAACAAACAATTACAAACATTAATTAATTAATGTACTAATTAACAATTGCAAATTACTAATTTGAATTAATGACCGAGTTTTTGCTTCTGAATTAGTAAATTTGACTAATAATTTAGCCGAAATTACTTTTATTAGTAGCATTTACTAATTCAAAAGCAAAAAAAAATTATTTAATGTTATAGTTATTATAGTAATGATTTAATATTTTAATAATTAATTAATTTTATACTAATAATTTGATATCACGATATTAATTGCTTAAAATTGTAATATAAAAAACATTATCAATCACTAAACATCATTGACATTATAAATTACTAATTAAATGTAATTTTATTTCTGTTAACCAAAAGAAAAATTATGGAACATTGTTCACAGTTACATAAACGATAAGAATTGGTAAAGATTGAAAGTGGCTTCGATTCCATTATATCTCAATCAATCCTAAAGTAGTCAATTGCCCTTTCAACGAATGTTAATCAGAAACAAGCAAATAACATGTTTAGATATATCAAACCTTCGAAATGAACAACAAATGTAAATTTAATTAAATTAATACATGATTCTATTCTAATTAATATACATGATTCTTCTAAGTTCATTTCATATGATAAATTTTTAAACGTCCCCTAAAAAAATAATCTTCTAAAATACCGAAAAGGAACGAAAAAACCGAACAAAAAGAATCAAAGAAATAAATAGACGGAAAAAATTCAATTTAGAGTGGAATTTATAATTTGGAATGGATACTTATAATTTAAATGTTCAGTTAGAAGTTTAGCTTGAGAGCGACAGGTACATAACAGAAGCAACATATTTTTTCCAATGACTCAACAATACAACAATACTATTTCACGGTAATGATTTATATTTTACTGAGACATATAGTGATGAATCATTTTTGAGATAAAGATTACGATATTTAATAATAAATCACCAACGCACAAGTATGTCACGTTGAGATAATTTTCAGTTCAGAATTTCTAAGCATTTCATCTCTGCGGTCCATATAGAGTATACCCAACTTGATACACTTTTAGATTAAGGTATACATATACTTAAATTCAGTAAAGTGTAGCAATTGCAAAAAGAGGAGAGCATGTAACAATTTATCGAAATTCGGGATCTAAACTTCTCTAAAAAGGTACTTTAGAATATGAATCACGCTACTTTGCCGACATTTACGCGGGATAAAAATGCAATTATACACAAAGAGTTGTTTTCTTCGCTCGGCAATTTACTGCCAAGCAGCATCCCTCTACTTTTTAGTATAAAGATGGATCATCAATGTAATGATTATTAATGACTGATCATTCAGTGCACACATGATGCGCATTTCTCTTTGAACTAAGATATAACCACCACCTCCCCCCTCCCTTAAGAAAGAGATGGGATGCTGCGCTTCTTTCATGACTCTGACATCAATGAATAAGAGTTGAAACCAAGATAAAATACAATTGATCTAATTAAAGAATTGCTTTGATTCGAATCTATTTTGCTCGCTTCAATCTATAATCTCGCTTCAAATGAATTGTATATACATCACTCAGATTCATTGTTCGGATAAATGTCTCGCGGATTCCTTCAATCACTTGACTTAAATTTTTAAACTGTTTGTGCATTAAATTAACACATTTTTTTCTAAGGATATCAAAATGAGACAAAAAATGTATCAAAATTGTTGCATTGCATCAATTTTGTTATCTCATTTTGATATTTCAATTTGCTATCTCATTTTGATATCCTTAGAAAAACTGTGACACTAAATTCACTGCAAAAAGTAATTGTCCAATTAAAACAACTAAGAATTTATTTAATCAATTTTAGGTAAACAAGGTTACCACGAAAATTTAATTTTGTTTTTTCATGACTTTTCTTCGATTTCCAGACAGAATTTTGACTTTTTCCCTGACACTAAAAAATATTTCCCTTCACTCCAAAAATGACAAGATACACAAAAAAATTGAAAATAATTGAATTCTTGTGATAAATATTATTATTTATGAAAATAATTGAATAACTACACTGAAAAAAAAATTCGGCAAAATTTGCTTTTTACTCAGGCAATTTTTGCCTAAGAACAAAAGCAATACACGTAAAGCAATTGTTTCTTTTAAAAAAGGCAATTTTTTCTTTTAAAAAAGGCAAAAATTTTAACTAAGGCAATTTTTACCCTTTTTAAAGGCAAAAATTGCCTTTTTTAAAAGAAACAATTGCTTTACGTGTATTGCTTTTGTTCTTATAGGCAAAAATTGCCTGAGTAAAAAGCACATTCTACCTAATTTTTTTTTCAGTGTAAGAATTTTAATGAAATTCCTGAAAATAATTGAATAACTGGGAATAATTTTTTATATTTACCAAGATAATTGAATTCTTTCCAAGAATTGCCATAAAATTTTTCAGATAATATAAAATATATACATAATATTAAAAAATTCAATCTAATTTCAACAGAATTGAAATTAAAAATTTTTAAAAGTATTATTTCTACTATAAGTATTATTACTAAAAAGTTTGAAAAACTTAGATTTTCCAAAAATATGAATTTGAAACCTTTCCAAAATTCAATTATTTCTAAAAATATTCAAATATTATCTAAAACTTGAACTGAAATTCATTTTTAAATGAATTTTTATTAGAAAATTGTACGCGAATTCTATAATTTTAAATACAAAAGTAAATAATTTATTGAATTTTTCTAAAAATTGAATTTTTTTCGACCAATTTTAATAAAAATTTTAAGAATAATTGCATTTTTCAAAGAATTTATTTAAAATTGCATTATAAATAAATTAAAAAAATGTGATGAGTTTTATTGATAAAAATAATTGAATTCTGAACAGAATTTTATTATTTTTGAAAATAATTAAATTACTAAGAAGAATTTTATTATTTGTAACAATAAATTGAACTCTTGCAAAGAATTTTAATAAAATTTATTAAATAATTTTATTCCAATGAAAAATTATATAAAGATTTTTTACATAATTGACTTTTTCAAAAATATTAAATAAATTCTATTTTAAATAATTGAATTCCTATGAAATTTTTTTATTTATGTAAATTGTTGATTGTTTGCGCAAAATTTTATCCAAATTTTTTTAAAATAATTGAAATCTTTTTATAAATTTTAAAAAGTAGAATTGAAAATCAGTAAATTGCGAAAAAGTTTGGAAAATAATTGAAATTTTGCGAAGAAATTTATTAAAATTTTTGAAAATAATTGATTTTTTGCAATGTATTTTAATACTTTTGAAAATGATTGAATTACTGAGAAGAATTTTATTATTTATAACAATAAATTGAACTTTTGCGAAGAATTTTATTAAAATTTTTTAAATAATTGAATTCTAGTGGCAAATTATATAAAAGTTTTTACATAATTGATTTTTTCGAAAAAAACTGCGATGAGTTTTATTGATAAAAATAATTCAATTACTAAAAAAAAATTTATTATTTTTGAAAATTATTGATCTCTTGCGAAGAATTTTATTACAATTTTTTAAATAATTGAATTTCTATGAAATTTTTTTATTTATGTAAATTGTTGATTGTTTGCGCAAAATTTTTTCCAAATCTTTTAAAAATAATTGAAATCTTTTGATAAATTTTAAATAGTAAAATTGAAAATCACTTAATTGCGGAAAATATTTGAAAATAATTGAAATTTTGTTAAGAAATTTATTAAAGTTTTTGAAAATAATTGAATTTTTGCGATAAATTTTATTACAATTTTTCAAATAATCGAATTCCAGTGAAAAACTATAGCGTATACAAATTTTTTACACAGTTGATTTTTTCGAAAAATTTTAAGCAAATTCTCTTCTAAATAATTGAACTCCTATGAAATTTTTATTATTTATGTAAATTATTAATAGTTTGCGTAGAATTTTATCCAAATTTTTGAAAAATAATTGAAATATTTTGATAAATTTTAAATAGTAGAATTGAAAATCAGTGAATTGCGGAAAATTTTTGAAAATAATTGAAATTTTGCTAAGAAATTTAATAAATTTTTTGAAAATAATTGAATTTCTGCGATAAATTTGAATACTTCTGAAAATAATTGAATTCTTGTGATGAATATTGTTATTTATGAAAATAATCGAATTTTGCAAAGAATTTTAATAAAAATTCCTGAAAATAATTGAATTTCTGGAAAAAATTTTGTTATTTATCAAAAGAATTGAATTTCTTTAAACAGAATTGAAATTTAAATTTCTCAAAATAATTTGTAGTTTTACAGAATTATTATAAGTAAAAGTCTGAAAATTTCAGATTTTCAAAAAATTTTAATTTGAAACCATTCCAAAATTCAATTATTTCTAAAAATTGCAATTATTTGATTGTTGTTGATTCAAAAATTACAAATAAATTGATTGAAATAAAAAAAATTTCCCTGAGAGTGTTTCTTTTTAGACTAGCAATTTGAAATTGAATGGGAAACATTTAAATTTATTGCTGGTTGTTAAGATGAAATTAATTAGAGATAATTTCCGTAAAGGACACTTGACTGTGGACATTGGAAATTTACAAGAATCGAATAAAATTAAACTTAATGACATTAATTCTATTTTAATGTAAACTCTCTATTTTCTCGTTGCATCATAAACTTTTAATTTTATACGAGAATTTTTTCACCTTCAGGTCAGGGAGTTTTTTCGTCTCCAAGAAGGATTATAAACTTTGTATTTTCTCTTATATGAGAGCTTCTGGAGGCATTGACGTGCGAGTCTAAAGGAGATGCTAAATGAAAATTGCATGTTTGTAACGTAAATTGTAAAGTCATTTATTATAGTTGCAAATATAAGTTGCTTGTGTATATAAAAGGAAAAGACGTGTGTCTCAAGAGACTATAAGAGAGTGAAGCGAAAAATACCGTTTAGATTCGCACTTCTTGGAAAAGAAAAAAAAGGAAGAATATACTTATGAAAAGCATATGGATAAAAATAAATTCGTTTTTCATATTTCATTATAGTAAAAAATGTTTTAACGAAAGGAGCTGTATCATGGGCGTTGAAGGCAAAGTACACTTTCCTGTCGACGACATGAGCATTATTGTCGTGAACGTAATCACATCAATTGAGTGGCGACTGCAAGCCTGAGTAATTGCTATGCTTCCGGTCTTGCTCTTATTCGACTATTTCTTTGTTTCTCGACTTGAATGCAACCATCAATTGCAAAACACGTCACGAGCAATACGACAAAATAATGTGATGGCGATCGAGTAAAAGAGAAATGAGTGTGGCAGTGAGAAATCCAAGGTTAACTCTTTTGCCATGGTCAACTTGTCATTTTATCTCATGAAATTAAAGTCGACCGCGAGACATTCGAATTTTCACGGTGCGCATGTGTTTTTTTTTATTTTTGCAAAATAAAGTTCAAATGTAGAAAGAGAGCAAAATATACGCAACTTGTTCCACCGTCTTGATTTCAGTCATGTTTGAGGACCGAGAAAAACGCGGGCAAATTACGCATTGAAGTGACCTGAGTAGAATTTTGCTTCCGTTGGAGGTACCGTTTTCCAATCTTGCAGTGATGACCCGTTATGGTGGACGAATTTCTGAAGCGTTCCAGCAATTAGTGACCATCTGGCGATGTCTTTCCACTATTGTCTGATGAAGTGGTCATGGCGAAAAAATACTTTAACAATAGTGATGACTAGGGAGACAATCGTTTTGCTTGTGTAATAAGTTTAGATTTTTCCAGAAAGAGAAATTCGTAATTTCTCAAAACAGTGCAAAAAAAAAAAATTTTTAATTAAACAAGAGGTCTTTGAATTAAGTTGTTTGCTTCGGATCAAAAAATAAAAAACAACTTGTGCGTTTTTTTCGTAGTATTCATAATTATTTCGTGTCACTTTTCATACGTTTTTTTACTCAATTTAATAAATTGAGTCAAAAAAAAAAGAAACGCATGAAAAGTGACACGATTTGCGAAACAACGTTTTGATACGTTTTTTGTCTCAATTTGATATCCTTCAGGGTTACCACAATTTTTCTCATTTCAAATTTCCTGACTTTTCCAGCCTTTCCAAGTTGAAAACCAGAATTTTTCCAGGTTTTTAAAACTACATTTGTTGACATTAACAAAAATTTAATTTTGTTTTTCCCTGACTTTCTCTTGAACTCCAGACAAAATTCTTACTTCTCCTTGACTTAAAAAATATTCTTATTCAGTTTAAAAATTATTACTCAGAAAAATGTTGTATTACTTCTTTTTAAAATAAATATTTAATTATTATTTTTCCATAAGAATTGAAATTCTTCAAAACATTCATATTCAGACTTTTTCGAAATTAAACAATTTTCAAAAAAATTGTTATAAAACATGAAGAAATCGATCACTCCGAGTCTTCGACTCGGAGCAATCGATATCTTCATGTTTTATAATAATTAAAGATGACCGACTGATAAAATCATTATTTTATTTTATATATAATAAAAATATTGTTACTGTAACTTCATAAAAATTATTCTCATTTCTCAATTATTTTCTAACACTTTTAACTAAAATTCTTCTTTAAATAAATTATTTTTAATAATTTTTGAAAAATTTCTTTGAAAATTTCCAAATCCTTTTGTTTACAATTCAATTTTACGAAATTTCATCGATTATTCGGGAATTCTTCACTCAAATATATATTAGAAAATAAAAAATTCGAATAATTTCAAAAAAGTTACATTCAACTTTTTTTTTAAATTAAATCTACACAATTTTCAGTTAAAAGTATGAAAAATTTAAACTTTCAAAGATTATAATTTGAAACCTTTCCAAAATTTAATCAATTCTAAAAATTCGCACTATAATATATTCTCTATAAATTTGAATTAATAAAAATGTTTACTAATTGAAATTAGTGACTGACTCAAAAATGCTATTGAATTAGTAAATTTTACTATTAAATTAGTAGAAACGACTATTTATTGACAAAATTAGCTAATTCAAAAGAAAAAAGTCAGTCACTAATTCAAATTAGAAACCATTTTTACTAATTCAAATTTAGAGAGTTTAATATTCAATTATTATCTAAAATTGTAACTAAAACGCATATTTAAATCCATTTTCATTAAAAAATTTTAAGAGAATTAAATTATTTTAATAGAAAAATAAATAATTTATTGAATAAATTGAATGTTTCTTAGAATTGAACTCTCATAAAGAATTTTATCAACAGAGATTTTTAAATAATTAAAATTTTTTTGACGAATTTTAAGAAAATTTTTAAGAATAATTTCATTTTTCAAGAAATTAGATTAAAATTCTATTAAAAATAATTGAATCTCTAAAAAATTTGATTGAATTGAGAAAAGTTTTTGAAAATAATTAAAATTTTGTCAAGAAATTTATTAAAATTTTCAAAAATAATTGAATTTTGAAGAAGAGTTTTATTATTTATGAAGACAATTGAAATTTTGACGAGAATTTTTTTAATCTTTTGACCATAATTGAATTTCTGCGAAGAATTGAATTCCTGTAAAAATTTCAATATTTAGGTATAAAAATAATTACTTTTGAAAATAATTGAATTTCTGTAATTTATTTGTCACTTGTTCAAGATTCAATTTCTTTTAGTGTTTTTAACTAAAGTTCTTTTTTAAATCAATTATTTTTAATAATTTTAGAAAAAGTTATTAGGGCATTTTCTAAAAATTAAATTTGAAACCATTTCAAAGTTCAATTTTTATCTGAAATTGTAACTGAAATTCATTTTTAAATCAATTTTTATTAGATAATTCTACGAGAATTCAATTATTTAAAGAAAAAAATTAATAATCTATTGAATAAGTGAATGGTTCTCAAAATTGAAATTCTCATAAAGAATTTAATCATCAAATTTCTAAATAATTGAATTCTTTTGACGAATTTTAATAAAATTTTTAAGAATAATTATTCTTCGAGGATTTTAATTAAAATTGTAGGTATTAAAAATAATGAAAATTCTGTGATTAATTTCATAATGAACAAAAAAAAATTGAATTCCTAAAAAGAATTGTAATATTCATGAAAATAATTTAATTCCTGGAGAAATTGTAATATTTAGGTATGAAAATAATTGAATTTTTGCGAAAAATTCAAAATAATTGAAGTTCTGCAATCTGCAATTCTGCATCAAAATTTAAAAAAAAATTTGAATATTTATTAAAATTGTATTAAAAATAATTGAATCTGTATATAGATAATTTGATTGAATTGAGAAAAGTTTTTGAAAATAATTAAAATTTTGCCAAGAATTTTGTTAAAATTTTTGAAAATAATTGAATTTTGAAGAAGAATTTTATTATTTATAAAACTAATTGAAATTTTGACGTGAATTTTTTTAAACTTTTGACCAATAATTGAATTTCTACGAAGAATTTGATTACTTTTGACAATAATTGAATTCTTGAGACAAAGTTTAATAATATATTTCTTTTTAAAATAATTGAATTCTTTTGTGAAATTTTATTGAAATTGTAGTTATTAAAAATAATTGAATTTTGATGAATTATTGAAATTAATTAAATTTCTACGAAGAGTTTTATTAAAATTATTTTGAAAAAAAATTGAATTGTTAAAAAGAATTTCATTAAAATTTTTGAAAATAATTTTTATTCTTTTAAGAAATTTAATTAAAAATTTATTGACAATAATACTTAAATTCGAATAAATAAATTATAGTCAGAGTGAAATTTTTATTATTTAATTAATTCATTCAAAATTGAAATTTTACAAAATTTCAAATTACAACCTTTTGAAGTTTATCTATTTATGAAAATTGTAAACACAACTCTTTTAAAATTAAATTAATTTTGAAATATTTAAGAAAAATTAGATTTCAAGAATAAGCACAATAACTTTAGAAAACAATAATTTTCCAGGATTCCGATCAAAATTCCCTGACTTTTCCAGGTTTTTTTAAGGTTTATAAAATTCCCTGACATTTCAAGGTTTTCCAGATTTCCAGGTTGCGTGGAAATCCTTAGAAAAACTGGTATTTTTTTCTGCTAGTCAAATGAATAAAATCTAATTACAATTAAATTCTACGCTTCTAAAAAAAACTTAATAACCGAAACTCAATAAGGATTTCCTCTAAATACAAAATTAAAAACATGAATTAAAATTAAATCTTTTTTTCGTACATACTAAAAAAAATGCCAACAACAGATTAATTAGAAACCTCGACGACCTTGGTCGAGGATAACAAATGGTATAATTTCGTTGAATAATCGTGGATCAGCGATGAGTTGAGTGAATAAATCGGATATTAGACAAGTGACTAGTGACTATAGAGAGTATAAATGTATGCACACAGACCTATAATAAACGACACGACGCAAACCCTCTTTTGCTATCACAAGCCGGTGGATTACGTGCAATGTAATGGCACGAACGGTTTGAAATCGTGTTACCTTCTAAGGTCGACCAATTATATATCGAACCTTCTCTTTCCTTTACAGAATGAAGATATAACGGGAACGTCCTCTTGTGCTCCAGGATAACAACAATGTCGGCGCAATGCAGACACTTTGTGCAAAACGCCTGGAAAAAGGAGCTTTGTTCAAATTGCTTTAAACCGCGAGAAGAACATCTCGAGTCATCTGATACTTCAAAGCCACTCATTAAAACCCCTCACAGTGCCTTCAACAGCAACCACAAAGTGCAGGTATTTCCTTTATTTCAAATTCATTTATTTCCAAGAGTTCAACACTATTTTCCAAACGACAAAAAAAATCTAATTTTTTATTTTTTATTATAGAATGAAAATTATTTCTTTCTAATATTTTTATTTAATGATCCTACACTTTGTTCTCTCTCTCTAATTGACTAGAAATTGATAAGGAAATAAAGGTAAATTTTTTTAGAATTTTATTCGATATAATTTTTTTGACGCAGAATTTTCATTTGATAGAATTTTTTTCTAATCGAATTTTAATTAACTTGGATTTCTATTTTACAGAATTAGTATGTTATCCAATTTTTATTTCACTGAACTATGAACTAAAGGAATTTTTATTTGACATTCTTTTTATTCAAAAGAAATGTTATTTAAAAGAATTTTTATTAAAACGAATTTTTAGTTGACTAAACATTCAATTAAAGAAATTTTTAATTAAAAAAATTTTTATTTGACTGAACTTTAAATTAAGGGAATTTTCAGTTGAATTTCTTTTTATTTAAAAGAAACTGTAATTAAAGGGATTTTTATTTAAAAGAACTTTTATTTGACTAAAGTTTGAATTAAAGGAATTTTTACTTGACTGAACTTTCAATTCAATGAATTTTTATTTAATCCTCTTTTTATTTAAAAGAATTATTTAAACTAATTGTTATTCAAAATAATTTTCTTGTAAACGAAGAAAAGAATTTTTATTTAGCCGAATTCTTAATTAACAGAATTTTAAATCAGTTGAATTTTAAAATCAACATTGAAGCGATATAAGAATCTTTAACAATGATAATTCTTGAAATTAAATATTATTTGAAACATGAATTCTGGAATTTGAAAATTCGGCTCATTTAATATTCCGTTACATAAAAATTCCACTTAATAAAAATACGTTTAAATAAAAATACTTTTTAAATAAAAATCCGTTTAAATAAAAGTTTAGGTATATAAAAATTTAAATAACAGTTTAAATAACAGGTTTATACAACAGTTTAAATAAAAGTTAAAATTAAAATAGGTTTAAATAAAAATACATCTTTTAAAAACTTTTAAAAAAACTCTTTTAAATTAAAGGATAATTAACTAAAAATTCATGTTAATTGAAATTTGACTAATCAAAAATTTAGTCAAATGAAAAATCTGTAAAAAAATTCTGTCAAATAAAATTCTCTCCTCATAAAAATTCCAAAAAAATCATCTCTGTCGCTTATTAATGCGCCTTCTTTAGTTTTAATTCAAAAATAATAATCCTCTCAAAGGAAAACCATTACCCCCTTAAGTGTCTAACGGAAAAAAATTCCTTCCTACAATCGACACGTACAAAAAAAATTAAATTAAAAGTGAGAATGTAATTAGATAATAACTATTATTATCTATCTTGACCAATAAAATAAGAAATCTTCTCGAATCTTCCAAAAAAGTCCAACTAAACGATTATTAATTACGATCGTTTAAATACTAATTTTCTATACCCAAATTGGAGCATGAACTCTATATCGTTTTAAGTGCCATTAAAAAATTACTTTAATAGCTAACTTTGAAAAAAAACTTTAATAAAATTTTTAAAAAAATCTTTAAAAAAAATTTTAAAAAATAGTTTAACTAAAATTTAAAAAAATACTTTAACTAAAATTAAAAAAAAACTTTAACTAAAATTAAAAAAAAACTGTAAATAAAATTCAAAAACAACTTTAAATAAAATTTCAGAACAGTTGGTTAAAAATTGTACTCAATAAATGAATAAACAAGTATTGTTCACATGCATCACCTAATTTCATAAACAATTCCTCGCGTATTATGAAGTTTACATTATTACGAGTTTATAGCTTGATCATCGATTATCATCTGTTTCAAAGAGAGTGATTGACATTAAACGTTATACAAGAGGCTTGCAAAATTAGTTATTTATAAATACGATGATTATTGAAACAGGTAGTGAATATATGTTTACATTGGAATTTTCAAACGTTTGATATATTGCGAGTAAAACTTTAAAGATTAAAATTTTCATTACATCAAGATTAATGAATTGATTTTAAGGCAAATGATCATTAGAAGATCGTTAAAAGATCATTAGAGTCATAGTATTAAAATCCTTATACAATTAAAAACATTCAAAAAAATGCGTTCTTCTATTTTTGTTCACATTTTGATTATAATATATTTTAGTTAACTTATTTCTACATTTTTAGATAATGATTATAAATTGTCTTCGATTTTTATTTTTGAATTTGTATTATCTATAATTTTCTTATATCATTTATTTGTGCTTGTTATTTTTTTCTTAATTATTCTTTTTCAAGGTTGTCACAAAAATTCGATTTTTTCTTTCCCTGAATTTTTCTATTTACTACTATTCAATATTTATTTTAATTAAATAAACACAATTTATAATATAATAACAATCGAAAAATCGTATTAAAATTCAACTTCTAAACTAGATTTGAAAAAATTGATTTGATTCAAATAATTTTTATTTAAGTCCATTAAATGGTATTTGAACCAATAATTTCAGTATTTGAAGCAAATTGTATTTAATTGATTGAAATAAAAATTATTTAATTCAAATGTTCAAATTGATTCAAATGTTTAATTGATAATAGTCAAATAATCTTGAATCAAATACATTTTTTTCCACTGTACATTTTTTATTTAATCCCAATAGATAAACAGTTTTTTCCTAATTAACATCAGATATCCATTTAATCAAAAAACAATTTTCTATCTTTAAATTTTACAGTTAGACGTAATAAATTCATTAATTACACGCTCAACTAGCAATGAGCGAAAAAATAAACATAGTCTACATTTTTTTTACACCTACTACATTCTTTTTTTCAAAAAATCATTTCACTGCTTTTGAAAATACACCTACACATGAGTCATCACTTAACCAATATTAAAAAAAAATCACAACGCTTTTTTCTCTGTTCAATCTTCAATATATACGTATAAACAGGGAAGTGAATTGAAATAATATATATATTTATTATAATAAATGTGCAACGCAGACTCAGACAAACGCTCGTTAAGGTTAACGACCGTAAAACGTTTCCAATGGTGGGGAAACTGGGTTATCCGTGCTCATAAATGCGGAAGAGCTCTACTGACAAAGTCGAAGATTAAAGAGTTGCATGCCACCATTGCAATCGGTTCAGTTGAAGACGCGAGATTGCCATGGAAGCGAGAAGAAAGTTCAGTAGCGAGCGAGTTTTAGAAGCGCACTTTGATTCTCCTCTATACTATTTTTTCACCATCAGGATCATAGTTTGAGAGTTTATATTCAATTATATAAGTGGAAACTCAATAATTGATCGATTTTATTTTTTCCCGTGCAATTAGAAATCTAAAACTTCCACGGAAACATCAATTTTATCGATAACGGAAATCCCTTCCTTTTTTTTGGGAGGATACAAAATCATTACATCCTGTCAATTACAAGTTACAACTGAAATTGACATAATCGTTTTGAAATAGTCACTTTAGAACAGGATGATTGAGTTAAAGACAATTCATTGAGTAATCCACAAATTACTACACTTCGAGTCTTACATTTTCATAGAAAAAGGTTATTCTTCTTTTTTTCGAGAAATGAAAAAATCATAGCGATAAAATTAAATACTAAAAAAATGCGTAAATTTCAGAAGCAAAGAATAATATTGTTGCAAGTACGGAAGAAAATAATTCAAAAGTAATGATCTTGGCTCTTACTATCAAAACTATAATGATGTAATAAAATATATAAAGTTATAGTGCAATCACTGATGATTCTTATATTTACTGCACTGTGCGTATAAATTTCATTACCCTGATATAAAATCCAGTAAATCGAATGATGAACAGTTAACGATTGGAATTTGATTTAGAAAATTTTATCGGAAATTTTTTTTTTCATTTTCTATAAATATTTCTAAATTCTAAATCATACCAGTAGATATTCAGTTTCCATATAAATATTTCTAAATCATACCTAGAGATAAAGTATTTAAATCATATTTTCTTAATCTTTACATCCTGAGACATGCATTTTGCTGATAATATTCCGCAATTTTCCTCCTACGCAATTTAAAGAAGGAGATTAAGACGTGCTTCTAAGTTATTAGAACAAAGCGATAAATTTAGAATTTCAATTTTAAGTTACAGATTTTTTTTTCAAAAGGAAAGGAAGAAATATTTGTCATAATACGTGTATATGCATTAATTTTTCACCATTCAATGGAAAAAATCGGCACCCCAAGGAAAACAAAAGTAACAATAGCAAAAATTCTCCCAACAATAAAATTAACATCAATTTAATATTTTACTAACTTATTTACTAAAATCATATTTTAATAACTGAATTAATAATTAATTTTAAAATTAACAAATCTTTTCGATTCTCTCATTTCCCTTGGAGCCTCAGCCTCAAGTATATCGATACACCTGCGATAGACAAACACAATAGTCAACAAAACTCGTAAAATTTATGCCAATATTAATATATTATTATATAAATGGTCACGATCACGATTCGAGATCTTGGCGGGATAATAAAATCGCGCGCACCGTTTCCTTTTACTCGCAAAAGCCCCTCGAGTGTAAAAGAAAGGAATATTTTTTTTAATAAACGCGAGTATTTAAAATTAATTCCCATCTGAAGATATCTAGAAGCAAAAATTTATTAACAAAAAGAAAAAATAACGTGAGAAGATGAAAAAATGATAAGGGTTTAATTATTATATTCGTTCAGTTTTACCACACCTACTGAAACAAACCATTGAGAGAATCTATTTCACAAAACAAAAAAGAAGAAATATTTATTTCCTCTCATAGATATATGGGATTTAATTATATTTTATATCATATTTTTAATCGCAAACTTTATTACAAAAGAATATAAACCATCTAATATCTGACAACATCTAAGATAGAGTCGTGCAAGCGCAGGTGTTTGGAAATATTTTCTTCATCTTATTTCACACTGAATCCGGGAAATCAAATTGTTTTAATTATACCAATTTTCCCTGAATCTCGTAAATTTTGTTTAATTGAAAGTTATATGTTAACGAATTTGTAAACTTATTAATTTTTCTCGAATCTCGTAAATATCCTTTACTTTTAAATTATAAACTTTGAATGAATTTTTAAATTATTAATTAACCATTTCTTTCCTGAATCTCCTAAACTTTATCTGCAATTATCAATTACTTGATAATCAGTTTTTATAATTTAAATTAATATATTTTATCAAGAAAAATAAAGGAAATAATTAAAAGCAAATTATATCATTATAATTACTAGAAAGTAGTCAAAAAACAAACACCAAATCACTATAAATAATCTAAATCAAATAACAATAAATAATCTAAATATCTAATTAGATTAAAAACAAATTTTTTAAAATTTAAAAATAAAATCTTACTAAAATCATTTTTCTAATTTCTATCTGTCAATTAAACTTTCTAGAATAACTTTATACAGACAGTGTTTCAATAGAATAGAAACGTATAAAATACATTTGCCTCAAAGTAGATCAGTCTTTGAATTCCAAGTCACATGTACTCCTTTCTGTCAAGTTTGAAATAAATTTGCATAAAATATATCGAAATAAAATTAAATCCCACCGAGAACTATTATGAAATTTTTCAACATTTTTCCTTTGTTCAACTTTATAACCAAAAAAAAAAATCTTCAACAATTTTGTAATTATACAAAAAAAATTTGTTTCTTCATAAATGCAAAAAAATACCAGTTTTACTCATAAACAATTATCTTTCTGCATTATCCGATACATCTTGTCCTAGATCATGATAATTTTACGCCAATTTCCCTAAATATGCAATATTCTGTTATGATCTGTCCTCGAAACATTTCTAATTAGATTTCAGCAAAAGAAAGAAATTATCAGACAACAACAAATCAAAGATCCTGTCAAGTTAATATAATTAATACTAATTATATAATTTACCATCTCTAATTAGACAAAGGAAGAGGAATAAAAGTTTATACAGAGTATAGAAAAAAGCCGAGTATTTGAATAAATTAGTCGAAATGAGATTTTTATCTTAAAGATTTGTTTTTATATCAATTTCACTTTTAACATTCTGAACGGCTACTATATCTAAATCTTTTTTCCTTACCTGCTGTTAACTCGAGCATCATTTACGCTCCCTCAATTAAAAACAACTCATTCCATGAATCAACCAGTGATTAGATTTCCCCCCTACCTTTGTTAGTTGCAAGAACCGTTAGACCAATTTTATTTTGATAAACTCATTACTAAATACTGCCTTGAACTTTACGACACAATCCTTTACAGTTTACGACACAATGTTTAACATCCAGAAACTCAATATCGTATGATCCTTTATACTTATAACAAGATATTATTTACAATTCAATTCCCAACTTCCTTATAATAATAAAATTATACGCTCGTAAAAAGAATTTTTATTGCAAAAAAAAGAAGGAGGAACAAAATCCAATACGTTTACTTTTTCTTATCATCGAAGCAGAGGTTTTTTTTGTGTGAAAGAATTTTTAATGAAAGCCAAGAGGTGTTGTAAGAAGGAATTCCGAGATATCTATATTTTTCCAAAAGTCATCGTAACCTCGAGAGATCGACAGACGTCAGTAAACTATACTTCTATTCTTGAAACAATTTCACCGTTATCATCGTGAGAGTGACTAACGTGTCTATTTTCCTAGCACGACTCACTTACTTTTAATGCTATTTCTTTGCCTAAGTACGTCACGACATTAAGTTCGGTAACCCCTTTGATTCCAGGGTATTCTCAGGATTAGAGAACACTGCCAGGTGAGGCTGAAGAAGCGGAACGTTGGATTTCAAGAATCACTTGTCGAAGTCATTGGCTTTGGAGGTGATGATTTTTCCGATGGCGATGATGATAGTCAGGATCTCGACAGTAATGACTCATCCAGTCCTGAAGATAACATTCCCGATAGCGAGGAGGAACGAGCCCTCGGTAACTTGACGCGTGCCAATACCAATTTCAATACTGTCACTGCAAATCTAACGGAATCTGCGGCACCCGCCGTCAACACTCCCAAGACATTTGCATCCTTGATGCTCGGAAAAGTTCAAAAAGATGCTGATGGTAATTTTTTTCCATTTCTATTTTCTTATTTTTGCATTTGTTGTTAGCTAATTTTTAAATTATGGAACGAACTAAACAGAATTAAAAATTACAACTAATTAAGAAACCAACTGTCAAGAGATCTTAATCAAATATTCTTTCTGTTCAAAGGTAAAAAGAAAACACTCTTAGTGTCAGTGACGCCATTCGGAGGAGATGACACTCTACCGACAGCAAAAAGGCCCAGCGACAAGAAGATCAATAACGAATACTCAAGACCGAAAACTCTCGATATTATCCCAAAAAACGAAAAGACTGAAGTCACTGTCAAAAGTATCAAGAAATTAGTCGAAAACGATAACCCAATTCTCGAAAAACGTCCCACCGAATCTCCGAGTCTCGAAAAAATCGTCGACATGCCTCTAATAACCTCCGCAAACCTAGTGTCAGTAATTCAAAACGAAAATCTAGAAACCCCCCCAACAATACAGAAAACAGATAAGAAAATAACCATCGCAAGAACCCCAGCTATCAAAAAATCCGAAAACGAAAAGCCAAGAATCTCACTGCAAAATTCGACCAACAACAAAGGAGAGTACGCAATAACGAAAATAACCAAACGCACCGATATCATGAACACCGAGAATCGACTCAACGGTGTCTACAACTCTGGATCCGAATTCCGAAGCAATTCAGGAATAGAATTAACTCTATCCCCCCTGAAAAAGGAAACAATAGACGAAAGATCGATACTCCCAAAAGGAAAAGAAGTGAATAAAATTTCCGTAACCGCAGCCGTTGAAAAGAAGCAGGAACTTTTGGAAGAGCGCAAAGTCGAAGGCGAGGCTGTGACGAAAAAATTCACCTTCAAAGAGAGTCGTGAATCTGCCGGCGAACCAGACGGAAAAGCTGATGAGGACATATCGGAACCTCCGGCTTTACCGAAAAATCCCCCGCCACTTGAAACGAAACTTAAGAGTTGCACCTTCCCAACGGAACCTAAATGTATGTTGTCGATAGCTGAACCTAGATCTTCGTTCCTACATGGCGAATCGAAAATAAAACCGACAGTTCCACAGAAACCGGTTGCTTTGCCTCAGAAAATTTCCAATTCGCCGACTTCTTCTTTTTCGACTCCGAGTAAAAAAACACTCAGTACTTTCGCAGTTTCGAATAACACCCCACGGGTTACAGAGGTCAAGGAACAAAGTCCAATTTGCAATTACTCAAATTCGACATCATTTCCGAACGGTGAGACCAACAATAATCAGTCCCAACTAATCAACAATCAACAAATCAATAGACTCCCAGAAGTTCAATCGTGCCAATCTCCAGTCGAAACGTCCTCCGAGGAGAGTCCTAAACCCAAAAAGAATTTGAAAAATCTAACTTCCCCACCAAGACCCAAACCACCCTCCATAGCTCTCTGCAAACCACTCCAACCAGAAGAGGATCCTGACGACGATGACAACAATTCGAATTCCGATTCCCCTTTCGAAGCGACTCGAGCATCGAACAAGAGACGAATGGCACCCAAACCCCCATCATCTCCAATTGACGACACCCCAAGTTCCCTATTTGCCCGAAATCCGACAACTGTAACAAAATCAGATTCCCCAGTTGTTCGGGAAATGGAAAAAAGGGAGAGAGCATCGTCGTGTAGTCCTAAATTCCGAAAAGCAGTATCTGTGTCAGAGTCTCCGGATCCTTCGGATCGGGCACCGGAACCGGCGCCAAGGAAAAACATTTCGCTGTCTCAGGACAGTTTAGCAAATCCAGAGAGGATAGAGGAGAAGAAAAAGAGTCGATCTCGATTTTCGTTGAAGAAATTTCTTCGTATGGGTTCGAGAAAGGATGTCGACATGACCTGTGGATATGGTTCGAGAATGGATGAGATTCCATCCACTCCTCAACCAAAACCACGATTGGAGATCATTCATCCATTGGAGCTTGATGGTGCTGCTGTTCAGGTTCTTGGAAATGAGGGAAATTCCAGGGTCAGTGAAGACGTTACCGATTTCCGCAGTAGCTTATCTTTGACGAATTCATCGATGACTAATGGAAATCTGCACGGAACAGGTAACACTCTTGCATTAATTTTCTAACATTTATCCAAATAGCTGACTATACTTATTACTATTATTATCATATTACAGATTTATTTATTCATACGTACTGTGACTGAATAGCAAAACTATAATTATCTCTAAAACCTAGGTACATAAAAATGAATAAAAATTGACCAAATTTCAGTGAGACCAGGGAAACCTCCACCCCCGCCAAGGAATCAGTCACTAGACGATTGGTCTAGACTGGATCCGGCAAATAAGCCAGCGAGACCACCTCCCCCTCGAACTGACGCAAAACTACCACCGAGAGGCGAGAAACCATCACCTAAAACATGGCAATCGACATCCAATTCACCTTCGACGTCTGACTCAATTTACGCGAATTTGGGTAAGTTCAGGCCCATCCAGTGTAACTAATGACTAGATTTCACGTATGTAACAGCCATACTCACACGATACTCGCACCTGCTTTTTATAGCTTGCAAACCAGGTCGAAATCGAAAACCGAAACTTAAGAAATTGTCAATAATGATTTTTAAGTTAATTTCGAATTTCTGCAGGAACAGAAATATTTTTTTCCACCTCAAAAATAAGACACACTTAGGGAAATTATTGTTTGTCGTTACTATTTAGTTGGTAAAAAGTTCGCTGCTAATTTTTATCAATAGTTGAAATTGCTATTTAGTTAGTTACTCTAGCCAATTAGTTAGTAACGTAACTAATTAAATAGTTAACAAAAAATTAAATAACAAGCAAATGAAATCAATAAAAATATAAAAAATAAATATTAAAAATCAGTAAATATTAAATGAACATTATTATTCTGCTACAAAACAAGAATTTATTAAACAAATATTAAAAAAGATCTTTAGGTTTACTAATAAAAATTTTAACCCTAACCAATAAATTAGCAGCTGCATATTTTACCACAACTAAAAATTATCCTGCCAAAAATTGCAACCACAATTAATAATTTCTCTCGGTGCATTTATATAAAAAACAATTCCTTACTTTTTTTTATAAAATAAAAATCTTTAATTAAGAAATAAAACAAGAAAATGAAAATACAACTTGCAATTAAAATCATGATATTATAGACATTTAAATACTTACTCGAATATTAGTATAAAAGTTAAAATGAAAATTAAAATAAAAATTTCAATTAAAAAAAAACGAAAAATAAAACTTTTAGTAAAAATTTTGTTTCGAATAAAAATTAAAAAAAAATATTAACTAAATGATAAAAACTATACATAAAAAATGTTATTCAAAGTATAAATTATTTATTTAAGATTTATTTAAGATAAAAATTAACGTTTAAGGTGATGACAATTAAAAATAAGAGGAAAAAATATTGAAGACAAAAATAAATAAATGTCAAATCAATATAAAGATTTCTACCTTTATATTATTGATCTTTCTTCGTGCTCTCTAAATTTAAATTGGTAAAAATGTTTACTAAGAATTAGTGACTGATTAGTAAAAATTACTATTTATTAGTAAATGTTTACTAATAAATTAGTAGAAATTATTATTTATTAGTAAAATTTACTAATAAAGCTTTCAAAAGCAAAAAGACCACTAATACAAATAAGTAAACGTTTTCACTAATTTAAAATTTAGAGAGAGGATAAAAATATTGAAAAAAGAAATAAAACTAAAAAAAGTGAATTTAAAGAAAAAAAATTGAGGTAAAAAATGAGAAGAAAGATTGACTTAAAAATAAAATAATAAGACTTAAGAAAATTTTAGAATTAAAGGAAACAAAAGAAAATACCCTTTTCCTGCAAAAATTCAAGCTTCTTGTTATGGCTATGTCTGTTTGCAAATATAATTATTTACTCTATAATTTTCTCGCTGATTACTACCAATTACAATCTTTTGCATATAGGATTTAGATATTATAAATATAGTTAATATAGCAGCCATTTTATACACTGACATATTATATTATGTGTTATAAACTTTCAGTCTCAAAATGTTTAGTTCATGATTAACGAATCTTGAAACTAAGATTTTCGTGCATCCTGTGATATTTTTTTTATACAATCATTTAGACATTATATCTATATATATTTCAAAATTTAGTAAAATGATGTAGAAAATCGTTCTTTATATATGTGTTTATATGATATTGAAGATTTCGCAATAGAATCGCAAGATTTCGCAGTAAAGTTTGAGAATGGCTGATGGATAGTTTTCCGAACAAAGCTCATAATAAACGGCGATAATTTAGCTTTTAGAAGAGAAAAATAAGAATAAAAATAAAAACATGATTAATAATAAAGGGACAGCGTGATATAACCAGCGAAAATTTGTAAATATCATTTAAAAAAAAAATTATTTGTATCTATATTCTTAAAGTGCTATGTTTTGAAATAAAAGTTTTCTTCGTCTGAATTTGAAAGCAATTCTTGTTTTTCTTAGTCACGTGACTTTATAATTATGCGTCCAACAAGTACTCTCGTTGTCGTTACACATTTTTTGAAATTAATCTTCAGAAAAGTTTCTTTAAAATTTTATTAGGTTAATAGAAAAATTAAAATGAAATTAAAAATTTCAATTACAATAAACTCTAGTCTACCCAAAAATTAAAATTTATTTTTTTTGTTTTTTGCTTTTATTAACAAAGAATGAACTCTATTTTTTTGTTAAAAGAAAGAAGAAAAAATGAAATTCGTTTGCATGATATGGTTGACATTGTTATTTTTTTATGACGACTTGTTTTCTATTTTTTTTCCTCGCGAAGGAAGATTTTTTTTAAAACCTTATTCAATAAAACGGCATGAAAAAAATAACTTTCTGGTGTTAGAATTGGCAGTTCAATTACAAAGAGCTCATGCTGAATATGCAACTAACGCCGCATGCATTCAATGCATATTTGCACCGTGTTCCTTTGGATTTATGTCTATAGATTTTAGATAGCAATGTCTGCCAATCTTTCGTTTTATAACACTAACTAAATCTTGAATTATTTGTACCCAATTCAAGAAGTAATTATATTTTATTTTTGCCAACGATATAAGCACTGAAGCTATGAAAATTTATCATTATTTTCTTATATATATATACTCCCAGAAAAAAGATTTATTGTCTGAGTCAGATAAATTATATTAATTTGTTTCAGATAAATTTTATTTGGTTCAAATAAAAGTTGTATTTGTGTCGAATAAAATTTGTATTTACAACAAATAAATAATTTAAAAGGCTCTAATTATATACTTTTATTTAACTCAAATTTTTATTTGATTCAAATTAGTTTTGCTTGGTTCAAATAAATTTTACTTGTATCTAAAAAATTATTATTTAAAACAAATAAATAATTTAGTACGCTGACAATTCTGCTTTTGTCAGTCACTAATTTCATTTAATCAAATCAGTCGAAAAATTTGAATTACCTCAGATTTAAAAAGTAATTCAAAAACGAAACTAAGTCCCTTTAATTATTTCATGAAACATTTTATCCCTGACGATGAAAACGATTTATTCTCGAAACTTTTGCTGTTTTTAACTAAATATATAGGGGTTTAGTATTTTTTTTGTATTCCTCATCAAGAATATTAAATCTTTCGAAAGAAATCAATATTATAAAAACCGGAAGGGAAGATTAAAAAAGTAATCGGCGAATTAGCAATAATCGAGAAATAAATTCGTGAAATATATTCGGAAAATAAATTCTAAAATCGTGACCCTTCGATTATAGAGAGTAAATTAAAAAAAATTCGGTTTCATTTTTCACTAAAATTCCCGGAGCATAATGAGTATAGTTGTGTACTAGCTTTAGTGTTTAGTCGTTTAACTATAACTAGCTAGCCTGTGATATGCCTTGTGTCTTGTGGTACTAACACTGGCGCTTGACCATGGCGTACGGGCCTGCAGCAGCGGAGGATGTTACAGGTGAAATTCGAAGTTCTCTGGTACCATCCAAGCCACAACGAACGGCCAGCATGAGGGACCAGACCATTTCTCAGCCTCCCGTGAAAAAAGCCGTTCAAAATCAAAATCAGGACTACGAGAATCTCGAATCCAATTCGCCAGCTTCAAATTCACCGGTTTGTTTCTCATCTCAATTTTTTTTTAATATTATTACTAAAGTTTCTCTATTACTTCCAAAGAAAAGTATCCAAAACTACCAGAAAAGAAATCTAAAACCACTGAAAAAATATTTAACACCACAAAAAATAACAACATAAAACTAACAAAAATAAATATCTAAAACTATCCAAAAAATATGTATAATTCATTAAATTTTTCATAAATATAAAACATGAAGATATCGATAACTCGGAGTGATCGTTTTCTTCATGTTTTATAATAATTAAAGATGACCGAGTGATAAAATAACTTACAACTCAATTATTATTTACAAGAATTTTTAACTAAAATTCTTCTTTAAATCGATTATTTTTAATAATTTTAGAAAAAGTTCTTTGACAATTTTCAAATTCATTTGTTTACAATATTCAATTTTACGAAATTTCAATTATTCGTAAATTCTTCAATTAAATAAATATTAGAAAATAAAAATTTAAAATAATATTAAAAAAATTCAATTAAACCTTTACAAAAAAATTCATTTCAAAATTCAATTATTTTTAAAAATTCACGCTATATTGCTTTTAATATTCAATTATTATCAAAAATTTTAACTGAAATTCATTTTTAAATCAATTTTTATTCCAAAATTCTACTAGAATTCAATTATTTAAATATAACATAAAATAATTTATTGAATAATTCAATGTTTTTTAAAATTCATTTTCCATAAAGAATTTTATCAACAAATTTTGAAATAATTGAATTTTTTGCGACGAATTTTAATAAAATTTTTAAGAATAATTCCATTTTTTGATAAATATTCGATTATTTAAAATTGTATTAAAATTAATTGAAATTCTGCAATGAGATTTATTATTTATGAAAATAATTGAATTACTAAAAAGAATTTTATTATTCACGAAAATAATTGAATCGCTGTAAAAAGTTTATTATTTATCAAAATAATTTAATGATTGCGAAAAAATTTATAAATTATTGAATTCTTTTGGAAAATTTAATTAAAATAGTAGATATTAAAAATCATTGTATTGAGAAAAAATTTTAAAAATATTTGATATTTTGCTAAGTATTTTATTTAAATTTTTGAAAATAATTTAATTTCGGAGAAAAATTTAATTATTTCTAAAGATAATTAAAACTTTGATGAGAAGTCTTAAAAATTTTTGAACAAATTTAATTAAAGTTTTTCAAAAAAATTAATTTCAAAATTCAATTATTTCTTAAAATTCACGCTATATTGCTTTTAATATTCAATTATTATCTAAATTTTAAACTGAAATTCGTCTTTAAATCAATTTTTATTAGAAAATTCTACTAGAATTCAATTACTTATTTAAATACAAAAATAAATAATTTATTAAATAATTGAATGTTTCTTAAAATTCAATTCCCATAAAGAATCGTTATCAACAAATTTTCAAATAATTAAATTCTTTTAACGAATTTTTAAAAAATTTTAATAATTTTCTTGAGGAATTCGATTAAAATTGTATTAAAAATTTTAAAATAATTGAAATTCTAAAATGAATTTTAGAATTTGTGATAATAATTGAATCTCTAAGAATTGGATTATTTACAAAAATAATTGAATCCCCGTAAAAATTTTATTATTTATGAAAATAATTGAATGATTGCGAAGAAATTTATAAAAAAATTTGTAAATAATGAAATTCCTGTGAAATTTTGATTATGTTTTGAAAATAATTAAAATTATAATTAATAATAATTAATAATAATAATTAATTAATTATAATTAATTTATGTTCTTGTCTTTATTTTACCTTCCATGGATCAAATTCTTGTAATTCATTAAAACCTTTCGGAAGGAAATTTACACTATTAAAAATAATTAAAAGTTTGTGTAGAATTTTATTAATTTTTTTTTTTTAAATAATTGAATTCTTTTGGAAAATTTTATGAAAATAGTAGATATTGAAAATCATTGAATTGAGAAAAATTTTTGAAAATAAGAGAAAAATGTTATTATTTCTAAAGATAATTGAAATTTTGGTGAGAATTTTTAAAAATTTTTGAACGTAATGGAATTTCTGCGAAGAATTTTATTACATTTGAAAATAATTGAATTTCTGCAATCATTTGTAATTTCTCTAAAATTCTCCAAATTGTAAAGTACAATTTACGAACTTTTCATCTTTTTTGAATCAAATTACGGACTTTACGGACCTTTTTTTAAAAAAAAAACGGACTTTTATGGACTTAAAGCAAAGTTACGGACTTTTACGGGATTTACAAACCTAGTTTGAGCCTTATTAATTGCTAAAAAAAATTTAAACTACCAAACAAATATCTAAAACCACCAAAAACATGTCTTAAACTTCTAAAGAATATCGAAAACTAATAGCACAGTAAACTATGAGATATTAAAAAGCATTAAAGCTTAAATTTCTCCCAAAAAAGATTAAATTAATTCAATTTTAGATTAATTTCTTTATGCCAAAAATATGTTTCTAAATCAGAACCAAATCATTTGATAATCATTTTGAAAATGAAATCTTTCGGTGGATTAAATTAATTCTTAATGAGTTAATTAATGAGTTAATCAATAGTTTTATTAAAAATAAATATTTAATCATTACTATTTTCCCAAAGAAATAAAGATTCTAAAAAATTTTAAATTCAAAGTCAAACCTTTTTGAATTCAATTTCTTATAAGAATATTATTACAATTAAAAACTTGATAAACTAATTTCTAAAATGCCCCCCAAAAAATGTTGATTCGAATTAACAAGCAGAAAAGACAGAATAAATTATCTCAACTATTCTGCAACGTATTCGCATAAAATAGTATATATGTAAATACATTTAGCGCAGCAAGAATATATAGTTGAAATAAATTGATGAAAATATGAATTTTATATCTAGGCGAATATTGAAATTAATGGAAATATTTTGCAGGCTTCGAGCGAGAGTCAGGTTTATGAATGCTTATCAAGTTCTCCGGAATGTGATTCGAGTCTTGAATTACGCCATGGGAACGGAAATCATGCAACTGCTAAAAGAAAATCCGACAGCAGTGCTTTGGAGTCAAATGTGGAGTTCAAGTACCATCAACCAACGTTCACCAGGTCAACTTCCCTGCCATATTGTGGTAGCGAAACCGAAAGTGAACTCTACGCTCCCTACAGCTTCTATACCAATGACGAAGTAAGATTCCTTTAATTATATCATCATAAATGTGAATGAATTCCTAAATTTTATTATCATTCACTGTTATACATTAGGAATATAATTACCGCACCGATAATGAATTCATCATAAATTTTATAAACAATAATGAATAAATGTTAAATAATAATAAAAAATAAATAAAAATTTATTATTATTATAGACTGAAAAAAGAATTTATTTGATTTTACTAATTTTACTAATTAATTAATAAAAATTACTATTTATTAGTAAAATTTACTGTGAATAAGTAATGAATATATTTATTATAAATTAGTATGTAAATTTTACTAATTAGTAGAAATTACTATTTATTAGTAAAATTTACTAATTCAAAAGCAAAAAATCAGTCACTAATCCAAATTAGTAAACATTTTTACTAATTTAAATTTTGAGAGTAATTAATATTACTACTAATCCATTTCATTATCAGGGTCCTGAAGATGATCAAGATTGGAAAAACAAGGATGATGAATCTAGAGTTAGTCGTTTGAGACAAAGAAGAGGTCGAAGTATTGTTCACCGAAGTTTGGAGGACAATTACGGAGCAGTCGTTGTAGCCAATCATGAAGCATTGGCGCAATTTTTGGAACACGTAAGTTTCCACTATTATCTACTAAATCTATTTCTAAATTTTTCTTCTTTTCTTATTTCTACTTTTTGTATTCTCTATTATTTCTACTTTTCTTTATTAATTAATTTCTGATAATTAATTTTAAGGCAAATTATTGACAATAATTATTAGTTTATCAAACTTTATTGACAAATTAAATTAAATTAAGTTAAATTAAATTTCTAAACTAAAATTTGCCCTTTCGACTATATATATAAATTTTTATTCGAAATAAAATTGAAAGGAATTTGAAAAATTTGAAAAGCGATAGTTTTGCAATAATGTCGAGTTATTAAAGTTGCGTGGATAAAATAAAGAGGTTTACAAAAGTGAACTAAGTTGTTGGCGACTTGAATACACAAGTACACGCAAAACTGCTGTAACTTATGATTATAGTGATTGGACATTGCCAACGTAAACCTTGCAATACGATAAAAAATTTCTTTCGTTTGATATTGCGTTAGCAAAACTTTATATCACATGTTATCATCAACAGGTGTCGCTATGCAATGTAAAATACATCATAAAACTTCATTTACAAACATTACATTGAACAAAAATTTGATTCAAATATCTGATTACTAAAATCATTTATCAAATAAATATATTTACTTAAATCAAATAATTTTCACTTAAATCGAATAATTTTTTTGAAACCAAATAATTTTTACTGTAGCAAAAAAAATACAATTTATTTGATTTCAATCAAAATAAATTTTATTTGAATTTTGAACCAATAATTTAATTGAAGTTATTTTGGTGATATTTAAAGCAAATATAATTGATCAAAACTATCATTTAAATGACTTAGATAAAAATTATTTGCTGCAAAAAAAATTAATTTGATAATAAACAAGTAATCGTTTATTTACTTTCTAAATTTGAATCAGTAAAAATGTTAACTAATTTGAATTAGTGACAGATTTTTTGCTTTAGTAAATTTTAATAATAAATTAGCAGAAATTACTATTTATTAGTAAAATTCACTAATTCAATTTAAGGGGATAAAAAAGGGGAAAAAGTAACTAACTAAATATTAGCAACAATTTTTTGGGGGGTCTACTATTTTCGTTCAACAAAATTCCCGGCTTTGTCCTAATTTTTCACGTTTTTTTTTTTATCAGATTTAAATTTATTTGATTTCAAACATAAATAAATATACAAATGGCTTCCAAATTTTTTATTAGAGTTTTTGTGAATAATTAAATTCTTTTGAACAGTTTCTTTAAATTTTTTTGAAAATAATGTTTTTTTTAATAATTTTAATTAAAAATTTGGAAAATAATTGAATTAAACAAAGAATTTTTTCAATTTTTCAAAATAATCTTGTCTGTTCATAATTATAATTGAAAATTTGATTAATTCAGTTTTATTAAAATGTATTGATACTAATTGAATTTCTGCAAAAAATTTTAATATTTATAAAAGTAATTGAATCCTTCCAAAAAACGTTATTACATATTAATGAAAATAATTGAATTTGCGTAAAATTTTATTAAAATTTTTGAAAATAATTGATTTCTAGACAACAATTTAATTATTTTTTTGAAATTTCGAGGAGAATTTAAAAAAATTTTTAAACAATTGAATTTCTGCAAAGCATTTTATTACTTTTGAAAATAATTGAATTGTTTTTTAGAATTTTATGAAAAATGAAAATAATTGAATTCTTGTGAAGAATATTTTTTAAAAATAATATTCAAAAGAATTTAGTAAATCTGAAGAATTTTGCTATTTATGGAAATAATTGAATTCTTGAGAAGATTTTTTTTCAGTTTCTAGAAATAATTGAATCCTTTCGACAAATTTTAATAAATTTTTTTTGAATAATTACATTTTTCAAGGAATTTGATTAAAATTGTATTAAAAATAATTGAAATTCTGCAATGAGTTTTACTATTTATGAAAATAATTGAATATATTGCGGAGAAATTTTTAAAAATAAAATTATAATTACGGTGACTAACTTCCCTTGATTATTTTCGAAAAATTTAAATAAAATTCTTTAATAGAAGTTAATTATTTTTAATAGAATGTGAAGAAATTTCAATTATTTCAAGAATTTTCGATTATTTGTTTATAAAAATTCAATTATCTTGAAACAATAAAATTGAAAAATTTCAAAAATCTTATTTTTCAGAATTTTTAAAAAAACTTTGCGAAAATTCAACTTTATTAAAAAAATTTGAGTGTGTATCTTTTTCTAAATTAACTGATAAAAATTTTAATTATTAATCTTCGCACAAAGAAACATGAATACATTAGAATGTGACTCTTTATAAAATTCAATTATTTGTCAATTATTAAATTAAAATACTCTAAAAATTCGATTTGTTAAAAAGTTTTTAATGAAACTTTTCAATAAATTTTATTATTTTCAGTTGAATTTCACAAAATTTCTATGAATTCTATGAATTTTTTAAAAAATTTATTTACATACTATATTTGATAATCAGTGACTGATTTCTTTACTGTCAAATTAATTATTTTTAACTAATTCAAATTTAGAAAACAGTATAAGTATCTATAGAAATTGAAATAAAAAGTGATTTTTTAAAAACAAATTAAAATAATAAAATTTTTTCTAATTTGGTGAAAAAATTCCCGGTTTTACCCGGTTAAATTAAACTCTCGGCTATTTCCCGATTAGTAGACACCCTGAACAAATAAAAATTATCAACGGCATTTTTAACAACCGAATAGTAATCATAATTTCTCTCAGTGGATTTATTTAATTATTTCTTATGCAAATAAATAAATAAATAATTATATTTATTTTCTATAATTTATTTTAGTAAAATCAATAAATTTTTTAACACAATTAATATTATTTTCCAGTTAAATTTAGCATCACCCCTATCGCTAGGCCTACGAGGACTGAAGAATGCAAATCTGCGATTCAGCGATTTTACTTTAGACTCCGCCTCGTCTATTACTGTTGGGAAAAGGATATTTTATTCCGCAACGTGGAACGATCAAAATGTCACTATTTGCATAGCTTTCAATCCAACTATGCACGTTTCGAGAAAGGATTTCTATCTAGCGCCTATAGTCGAATTTATAGATGCTGTGCCAAAGGAAATTTCTGAAAAGATGGGTTACACTGGACGGAAAACAATCGAAGGTTTGCTCCTTTTTCACATTATAGATTTAAAGGAACTGTATGGAGATTCATATCAAAATTAATAACATTTTTTCTTTATGGAAATTATAATGAAACATTATAACGTTTTTTGACTTTGTAGACAATGGAATAAAATTTTAACTTGTTTTAACATGTTTTAATTTTAACATGTTTATACACAGTTTTGGAGATATCAAATTGTAGACATTAAAATAAAAATTTACATTTTCTTTTTACTTTTATCAGCAACAATATCAGTATTGCCTCGCCTGCAAGTGAACACTATTCACACTTTTGGTGCAATGACAAAAGACACAATTGACGAAGGAACAACGAAAGACTCCTTCTTTGTTCTGTTGCAATTCGTAAACGCTTTGAAAAATCTCCAGGCTCGTGGTATCGAAGAATCGCCTAAGAATTTGAGCAATGTCGTGCTTTGCCGAGAAGATAAGGACGCTTGTTACAGGATTTATCTGCTTCAAGGGTAAGAAAAATTTCTATTTCTCTATGTACACTACAAAAAAAACCCCTTATTTGCGATCCTACGATATTTATTTCTGTCCCTATTAGTGAATTTTGAGAAATACAAGAAAAAATAAAGCTGCAAATATTTACATATTATGTAAATAGCAACGTAAATTACGAAATGTAAAAATCAATTTTTTTTCTCAAATTTTTGAAAGGGACGAAAAGGTAAATGAATACAAAAATGGTAAATAATGCCAATGATTAATTAAATAATTCCTTTGGAATTTCTCTAAAGTGAGAAGAAGCGATCATTTACAGATAACACGTAAAATAAATTCCACATCCGCTGGACCGTAGAAATGTGATTTTATTTTCTCAATTTGCAGATTAAACGTTGATAGCGGTGAAGAATGTGAAGAGAAAATGGCTTCGTTGTGCCAATGCGCCCTTCTTGCACTACAGGAATTGCATCTCACTAATAAACTGCCTCTCGTTAGGGAGTTGCTCACGAAGGAGAAGGCAGAAACTCTGTCACAGGTAAAATAAATTATTCAGCTTTTGTATTAAGAAACTAAAAGCATTTTCCTAAAAGCATTCCATATATTGAGCCGAATTTCCCTGAAATTCATTAATTCCAAATTTTATAAAAACAATTCTCCATTCAGCCGAATTTTACAAATAGAATCAATATTTAACCAAATTTAATTATCGCAAAATTAGATCTTTACTCTCTAGACACCAAATTAATAAAAATTAACTAACTCAATTAATAAACGAATTTGGAATTAAAAAATTAATAATAATTAATAATACAACAATTTTTATTTCCAGAATAATTTTTTCTATTTCCGAAAAAGATTACAGTAAAAATTAAGAAATTTACTTCGGACTTGGTAAAATTTTCTCCGAAAATAGTAAAGTTTATAATTAAAGATTTTTAAAATAACTTCCACTATTTGCAAAGAAAATTTCTTTAGAAAAATTTACTTCGCATTTGATAAAATTCTTTCATCAAAGATTGTAAATGTTATTATTGCAAATTTTTGTTCTCTGAATAGCTGTTACTATTTTTGAGGAAAATTTCTTTATAAAAATTTGAAAAATTTACTTTAAAAATAGTCTTCTATTTTTCCAAAAACACCTAAAATCATAAATTTTTTCTCCCCTTTTCCCCTTATTTTTGAAAAAAACTTGTAAAAATTGGCATTTTTTGTAAGTTGGAAAATTTTTTAATTATGCTTGTAGAAAAAATTTTTAATTTTCACAAACTTTGGAAAAATTTTAGTATTCTGAAACTTAAAAATCTTTTTATATTATTTTTCAAATCTTCAAATATTTAGAAACTTTTTTCATAAAATGTTTTCATAATATAAAATAACTTTTACTTCGAATCGGAGTGATCAATATCTTCATGTTTTATAATAATTCAAATTTCCATAAAATTAAAAAAAAAATTAAATTATTTACAAACATTTGAATAAAATCTTTCGCGAGAATTCAAATATTTTTACAATTAACACAAATTTCACATCAATTCAATTATTTAAAAAATATAATAAAATTTGTTGTAAGAATTCAATTTTTTTATAAATAATAAAATTTTTCATAGGATTTCAATTATTTTTAATAAAACTTTAAATAAATTCCTCGAAAAATGTAATTTTTTTCAAAATTTTTTTGCAACAATTCAAATATTTTCAAAATCTACTATTTAAATGAAATTATTTTTTATACAATTTTCAGTAAATTTCTCGAAAAATTTTATTAAAATTCTTCGAAAGAAATAAATGATTAATTATCAATTTATTATTTATAATAATTTTTGCAAAAGTTCCTAGAAAATTTTCAAATACATTTGTTTACAATTCAATTTTACGAAATTTTGATTATTCGAATATTCTTTAATTAAATATTTAGAAAATAAAAACTTGAAATAATTTCAAAAAAAAATTTAATTAAAAAAATTTCTCAAAATTCAATTATTTCTAAAAATTATGTAAAATTCTAACTGAAATTCAATTTTAAATCAATTTTTACTAGCGAATATTCTACGAGAATTCAATTATTTAAATACAAAAATAAATAATAATTTATTAAATAAATGAATGTTATTCAAAATTGACTTCTCATAAAGAATTCGAGTAAAAATGAATTAAAAATAATTGAAATTCTATTATGAATTCTTTTACTCATGAAAATAATTGAATCTCTGTTAAAATTTCCATTATTTATGAAAGTAATTGAATTCTTGTGAAATTTTTATTACTTATGAAAATAATTTCATATTTGCGTAGAATTTTATAAAAATATTTTTTGAAAACAATTTAATTTTGAAGAAGCATTTTATTATTTTTAAAGATAATTAAAATTTTGACGATAATTTTTTTAAAGTGAACATAATTGAATTTTTCAAAGATTTGTAATTTTTCTAAAATTCAATTTTTTTGTGTTTTAACTATAATTCTTCTATAAATCCATGATTTTTGATAATTAATTAAATATATATTAAAAACATTGAATAAAACTAATTTCCAACAAATTTGGATTATTAAAATATTTCAAAAAACCAAATGCTTCAAATTTTTTTAATTAAATTCATTAAATAAAATTATTCTTTAAATAATTTACCAAGCAGGTAATAATTTTGTAATAGTTATTTAAAAAGAAATTACTGTCAAAAATATAATAATTAAAGGTTTTTAATTAAAATTCGTGGTAATTTCATAGTTTCTGAGTCCAACAAAAAAGACATCAATAGTAGTAATTTTCTTATGAATTCTTAAAATTTACTTTTTTCCAGTACTTTTAATAAAAATCCCTGACTTTTCCCTGAATTCTCTGATTTCCCTGACCTGTGGCAACCCTGCAGGAAGGTAACTGAAAATCAGTTATTTTTAACTAAACGATTAGTAGAAATATTACTATTTGAATCAGAAACTAATTTCGTTCTTCAAAATTAGTTATTTTTACTTAATTCAAATTTAGGGAGTATAGCTATTGACTAAAAATTAGTCAAAATGTTTAATAATTCATTTAATTAACGAAATGGTCCTATTTTATTAGTCAAAAGTGACTAATTAATAGAGTAAATAGAACGCAATTAATTGTTATTATTAATTAATTAATTAATTAATATCGCAAAAAATATTTTGAAAACAAATTGATTCCTTTTTCAGGTAAAATCACTACTGGAATTTTCGCTATGGGGACCGGCTGACGTAACACTAGGCGGACCACGAGAAAGAGAAACTGCTCTCCAAAGATGGTTGGATCTAGAAAGAGCAACAGTTCTTCATGCTTTGGTGAGGACAAGAGCTCCTCTAACAGTAACGGACGAATACCATCTCTTCTTCCTAGTTCATACAACTTCAAAAACTATGTGCGAGGCTTCCATTCATCTAGATAAGCAACGAAATGGCTTAATGCGAACAAATTAATAATATTTATGCAAAATTCAAAAAAAAGAAGCATTCATATCATTGTCAAAAAATACTGCTCAAAACAAAATTTTTCTTCATTTATAAAGAGATTGTTATCACATTCATTAATGTATTACTATATTGTAAAAAAATATTTAAAAACAAATGTAATATTAGAGTGGGAGTATATTATAGTGTTTATATTTATATTTTCTTTAGAGACACTCGAATTCATGTCCCCTGGTGTCGTGTAGAGTAAAAGAAAAATGTCCCGTTATGTTGTTAGGTGATAATTTGTTAAAAAAAAAATGCTCAAACGTCGAACAAAAAAAATTATGAACTCAAATTGTTTTGTCCTTAAATCAAAAATGATTTCGCAATTCGTTTAAATTTCGTTTGTAATGTAACAAAAGAATATGTGTTTAGTTGGAAATCACTTTGTCTTGTTCGTAAAATGTTTCTTTTAAACACTTACAATAATGTTAATTTACTTTTGTACATTTGAATATTTCCAGCATGACAAGTTTATCGGATATTATTTAAATACATTGTGTCATTTATACATTATAAAATACTCAATGAATTGTTTATAAAATTGTCATTAATATGATATTAACGATATTAATGTTGTTATTAATGAGAATACCATAATTAATGTTTTGTACATAATAAAATTGTTATTAATGAAAATTACCCGATGGAAATTTGTATCTTATTTGAATACACTTTGAATATTTTACAATTCTTTAGTAAATAGCTAATGAATATTGATTGAATTATAATAATTATAAATATACTCTCTAATTTTAAATTAGTAAATATGTTCATTAATTTGAATTAGTGACAGAGTTTTTGCTTTAGAATTAGTAAATTTTACTAATAAATAGTAATTTCTACTAATTTATTTGCAAAATTTATTAATTAAACACCAAAAAGAAAGTCACTAATATTCAAAATAGTAAACGATTTTACTAATTCAAATTTAGAGAGTATGAAATAAATATATATAATAAATAAAAATACAATATAATTAGACACTAATTAATAATAAAATGATTACTAAATCATTGGGTTGACAACTTTTCAATATTTACTATTTTTTTTGCAGAATTTCGCTAATTGATACTCTCTAAGTAGCTATAGAAAAATTAAACTTGACGACCAAAAAAACTTGTTTTAGCCACTTTACAAAACTGACGAAACTTTCATTCTATATTTTATTTTCCTGACTTTTTCTTAATTTTCATCAAAAATATTTACTTCTTTCTTATCATACTAATAAATTAAATTCCTGCAACGAATATTTTATTACTCATGAAAGAATTTAAATATTTATAAAAATAATTTAACTCTTGCGAAGAATTTCATAAAAAAATTTTAAATAATTGATTTCTTTCGACTAATTTTATACAAATTCTAATTTAAATAATATGAATTCCTGAGAAACTTTTATTATTCATGAAAATAATTGAATTCTTACGAAGATTTTTACAAAAATTTTTTTAAATAATTGAATAAATTCTGTTTGGAAATTTTATGCAAATGGAAGAAATTAAAAATCATTAAATTGCGAAAAGTTTTTAAAAATAATTAAATTTTACAAAGAATTTTATTAAAATTTTTGACAATAATTGAATGTTTGTGTCGTATTATGTTAAATATTTTTTTGAAAATAATTAAATTCTGAAAAAGCATTTTATTATTTATGAAAATAATTGAATTCTTGAGAACGATTTTTTTAGAAGTTTTAAAAATAATAATTGGATTTCCAAGAAGAAATTTATTACTTTTAAAAATAATTGAATAATTGTTGTGATGAATATTGCTATTTTAGAAAATAATTGAATTTTGCAAAGAATTGTACTAAAATGCCTCAAAATAATTTAATTTTCGGCAATAATTTTGTTATTTATCGACTTTAATTGAATTCTTTCGAAGAATTATTTATGCAAATAATTGAATTTTTCGATTAATTATAATTTAAAATAGTTAATAAAACTAATTGAAATTCTTCGATGAGTTTTATTATTTATAAAAATAATTGAATTCTTGATTAGAATTTTAACAAAAATTATTTTAAAAAATTAAATTTCTATAAAAAATGTTATTATTAGTGAAAGTACCTAATTAAATTATTGTGAAGAATTGATGTATAAAAATTTTGTTAAATAATTGATTTTTTCGAAATTTTTTTGAAAATGCTATTCTAAATTACTTAAATTTCTGTGGATATTTTATTATTTATAAAAATAATTGAATTTTGGATAAATTTTATCAATTTTTTCTAAATAATTGAAATTCGAATATTTTTTGAAAATAATTGAATCGTTTTAAAGAATTTGATTATAATTTTTGAGAATAGATTTTTGATTTCTAGTATTAGCGAATTTAAACATTAAAGTAGTGGAAATTCTAAAAAAAACTGAAATAGTAGCTTTTAGTGGCTGAAATCTAATAAAACTACCCAAATAGTAGCATAACGTAAAAAAAGTAGTAAATAGTAGGTTTTAGTAGATGAGTACAAAGCCTGTAATTGATGTATAGCTCATTAGTAAAAACTAAAAAAAAAGTTTTGAGTACTTTTCGAAAAATAATTGATAGTTATTATTAAGAAATTAAAAAGAATTGTTTTTTAAGGTCTACATGAATAAGGGAGACAGAAACGGTTGGTACGTATGCAAAAAAATTAACGTCTGCGCATTGAGAAGAATTTGTTTCCTCGCGAATCATATGATTTCACAGCACATGCTATACTTTAATGCAGAATAAATATGCATGTCAATCAAAAAACCCTCTATCAAATAAGGCAATGTCCAAATTACTGAATTTTTTTATCAAAGTCGCGCAACTTATCAAATCTAGATTAGTTAAAACAAAATGATTAAACTTCACTCATTTAGGTATAGTGTTTCGTAAAAGAAAGAGCAGTATTATTTTACTAAATGTATTTTCTGTGTCAATTTAATAATTATAATTCTATTAGTTGAGAAAAAAAATTAAACAATGGAGGTGAGTTATTATTCACAAATAATATTATTTTAATAATGGTTTTATTATTTAACTAACCGAAAATTGGCAAGATTTTTTTCATTTAATTTTTAATCATTATATTAATAATAATTAAACTATGTTAATTTAACACTAAAAATTAAATTAACAATCACCTAATTCTACTTTTTAAATTTTAATTAGTAACAATGTTTACTAACGTGAATTAGTGACTTTTTTAATTAGTGAATTACTGACTTTTTGCTTTTAAATTAAATTACTAAATTTATTTTTTAATTTAGTAAAATTTACTAATTCGAAAGCAAAAAGTCAGTCACTGATTCCAATTAGTAAACATTTAAACTAATTCAAATTTAGAGAGTGCTGTTATATTTGCAAATAAGTCTATATTTCAGAAAACTATTTCATAAACAAAGTGTTTGAGTAAAAAATTAGCAATTTTTCTTTTTCGTCACTAATGAAAAAGTATTTTTCAGTACGAATTATTGTGGAAATTCGTGACTTATATTTATTACATTGGAGGATTATTGTTAATACTCAAAGTATACAATACTGTAACGGCAGGAGTATGTAAAACTGATAAACGATTGGATGGACAAGTTATAATCGTAACAGGCTCCAACACAGGTATACACAATTACTTCATAATAAATTTAAAAAGTTTCCCTATTGTAAATTCATTTTTTACGAAATTTAATTTGATTAATTTGTCATAAAGCATTGATATTATTTTTCCACTAAAAAATAGGTAACAGTTAAAATAATTCAAATTTAGAAAGTATAATTACGAATTACAATTATAAATTATAATCGTGATACTAATAATAATTTAATCATTTAAGGAATTGGTAAGGCGGCAGCCTTCGATTTTGCAAAACGAGGAGCTAAAGTTATTTTAGCGTGCAGAGATTTGGTAAAAGCTCACAAGACCAAAGGTAATGTAACCTTCAACAAAATAATAAAAAAAAGTAATAAATAATAGTACCAATATTTTTTAAACCGAAAACTGTAATTATCTCCTTACATTTTCAATTCACAGACGAAATTGTGGAAATTACGAACAATAAAAATGTCGTGGTTCGACATTTGGATTTATCATCGCTAAAAAGTGTAAGACAATTTGCAAGTGAAATAATTGCCACAGAAAATAGATTGGATGTCCTAGTTAACAATGCAGGCCTGGGAGGCATGGTTGACAAGAAAACCGAGGACGGCCTCGAATGGGCCTTACAAGTCAATCACTACGGTCACTTTTTACTGACAAATTTATTAATTGGTAAATTACAATTGTAAATTAAAATTATCACTTATGCACAATATAGTGAAAAAAATCTATTTGATTCAAAGTAACAAATATTTACAAGAAACAAATAATTTTTATTTAAGTCAATTAAATTTTATACTTGAACTATTAATTCCGTCATTTGCAGCAAATATAATATTTAATTAATTTAAATAAAAATTATTTGACTCAAGTAAATATTTATTTAATAATAAACAAGTAAGCGATTACTTGAATCAAATAAATTTATTTTTCAGTTTATTATTGTCATTATTATACTATCATCATCGTTCTAATTGTTATCCTCGTTGTTATTATCAATTTAAATTAAATTTAAAGAAAAAATATTTAAGCGACAATTGAATTTAATTAAACAAATTAAATTTAATTTAAAGAATATTTAAGAGATAATTAAATTTTTTTCACAGATTTGCTTAAAAAGTCAGCACCTAGTCGAATTGTTCACGTGTCATCAATGATGCACTGGCTGGGACGCTTAGATTTTGATAATATGAATTTTGAAAAAGGAATAAATGGTTTTATGATATATAACGTCAGTAAATTATATAACATAATAGGAAGTAACGAATTTGCAAGACGATTAGAAGGAACTGGTAAGACAGTATCAAAATATTGTTCAAAATTCAGGGTGTCCAGCGATTCTTTAAAAAAAAATTCAAAGACTTTTCAACGTTTTCAAGGTCCAAAATAATTTTTTTCAAGATCCATTTTTAGGATACTAATTTTTAAAATATCAAGTAAATTTTTTACTTACTGTCTAAATTTGAATTAGTAAAAATGATTACTAATTTTATTTAGTGACTGACTTTTTGCTTTTGAATTAGTAAATTTTACTAATAAATAATCATTTCTACTAATTTTTTTAGTGAAATTTACTAATTAAAATGCAAAAAGTCAGTCGCTAATTCAAATTAGTAAACATTTTTACTAATTCAAGATTACAGAGTACTTATAAACAATTTTATAATTTCTACATACAACAGTTATTTATAAATAACTTTAAATACAATTTATTAATAAAATATTAGAAATATAAAGAACATCGATTTCAGAAACATCAATCAAAATTGTTTTTAAATAATTAAATTCTTTTGAGAATTTCTATTAAAATAATTCATGTACAAATTATTGAATTAAGAAAAATTTTTAAAAATAATTGAAATTTTGCAATGAATTTTATTAAAATTTTTGAAAATAATTGAATTACTGCGAAGAATTTAATGACAAATTTTAAAATAATTGATTGATTAAAATAATTTTTGAAAATAATTGAAATTTTGCAATGAATTTTATTAAAATTTTTGAAAATAATTGAATTTTATTACTTTTGAAAATAATTGAATTACTGCAAAGAATTTAATGGCAAATTTTAAAATAATTGATTTTTGAAAAAAAAAAATTATGAAAATTCTATTTTAAATAATTGAATAAATGTTATTAATAAAATTTTATTAAAATAGTAGAATATTGAAAACCATCAAAGTAAGAAAATTTTTTGAAAATAATTGAAATTGAATTGTTCACCACAATTTTTAAAATTTTTTGAAAATAATTGAATTTCTGCGAAAAATTTAATACATTTTTAAAGTAATTGAATTCTTGTGGTGAATATTGTTTATTTATGAAAATAATTGTAATTTCGGCGAAGAATTTTTATATTTATAAAGATAATTGAAATATTGGAGAACATCAAGAAAATAAATCTCATTTTTAAGAATTTTAATTTTTCAAGATATGTCATAAAATTCAAGGTGTTTTCAAGGTTTTCAAAAAGCAAAAAAAATTCAAGTACTTTTCAAGGTTTTTAAGGTTTTCAAGGTAGCTGGGCACCCTGAAATTGTAATTGATTTTAATTACAGTGAAAATTCATTTGATTGACATTTTATTTGATTCAAGTAAATGATTACTTTTCTACAACTGTCAAATAAATATTTTTTTGATACTATACAAAGTAATTATTTATTTGAAATTTGAATGAAATGAATTTTTGTCAGTGTCTATTAATTAATAATTAATTAATTATTTAATATTATGAAATATGATTAATGAGAATTATTCTCAATTCAGGTGTAACGTCAAACAGTTTACATCCAGGCATTGTACATACAGAAATAATGAGAGAGGTTCCTTTCCTAATAAGACAGTTTGTAAATAAAATGTTACAACTATTTTTCAAGGTAAATTAAATTTTTCACCGCACAAAATAAAATCTCTATTTATCATAAATTGAAACTCTTCTAAAGTATAAATATTGCCAACTCTTTAATCTTATTTACCATAGTCACCGGAGGAAGGAGCCCAAACCACTATTTATCTATCAGTTAACGACGAAGTAACAAATGTATCAGGAAAATATTACTCCGATTGTCAGGTATATAAATATTTATTTTCCTTTATCTTATGTATAAAAAATTTCTACCTGTACTAAATCATTTCCACTGCTCAACATTTTCAGGAAGCATACTCATCATCAATCACAAAAGATAAAGAAACAGGCAAGAAATTTTGGGACAAATGCTGTGATTTTGTGCATCTTAAACCAGAAGAAAGATTTATTTAACACTTATGTTTCATAACAGTTTTATCTTTTTTATAATAAATTTAAAGTACAAAAAAATTTAACAAATTCTGTAATGTAATCGTTATTAATGTTAAGTCATAATCTATGGCCACAAAACTCATTCTCCAAATTCCCTGATTTTTCGCTGACTAATCTTTTTTTCCCCTAACAAAAATATTTGTGGACTCTATCGATTAAAATTCCCTGACATACGACGACCCTGCTATCCTTTTTGGTATACTAAGAAAATAAATTATTTGGGTTGTTTTTTCTTTACATCAATTCATAATAATTACTTATTTTTTGCAAAAAAAAATTAATGGCAAAAACTACAAAAATATATTAATATAAAATTAAATATTAACTTTATTCGAGATATAAAAAACATTCGTCCATATTGACAATGATAAAAAAAAAAATTGTCTTTTAGAAAATCGACTTTGTGCAATGTTTTTCTCGAAGTTTATTTTTATTTTTATTGCAACTCGATCGCCCTTGCTTGACAAATGGCTGTTACTTGATAGAAAAACCTTCTTTTAGTTGGTTAATTAATTGGTGATATTCAAGTCAGGCAGTGAAGTTCATCAGAATATTCCATTCGTTTCAAAAATCTGCCAATAAATTTTCTATTTTCAACAGCAGTAGATGATCCACCAACAATCCGTTAACTCTTTTCACTGATACAATTAGAGCAAAAAATAATCTTCTGCACTATTGCAAACAAAAATAGTTTATTAAGTTTCTTCCTTCGAACTCGATGTTCCTTCTTCAATAAGATTATCAACTTCACAAACAATTTCTTCAATTTCATCATTTTTCTGTGTTTCACTATCATCCATCGTAAATAAACGATCACGTCTATCGTACAGATCACTTTCCTCAAAAATTATTGCCAATAGATCAGAAAATTCATTTATTTCCGGATTATTGATTTCTAAAACTCGATCAAGGGATATTCTTTCATTTTTTTTAATGCTTAAATGTTTGTTTCTTTCTAAAAATGATTGAATCCACTGTTTTCCAGCCATTTTTGAATTATCGTCGAAATTGTGTTTTATATTTAATTTTGTTGCCAGCTGATAAGCCATTCTCCGTATATCCTTGCCTATTTATAAAATAAAAATATTAAAAGTAGGTTTTTTTATAACTTTCACTATTCAATAATAATATTGCTAATTTATTAATAATAATAATGATAATTTAATAAATAATAATTTAAATTTACCAAATAATAGTCAATCTATTTAATTACCTACTATTATTTAATTAATAATACTAATCATAATTGTATTAAAATTAATTAAAAAAAAAATTAAAATAAAAAATTAAAAAAAAATTTTTTTTTTAAGGGCATTTGAACCTTGATGACGTCACACACGCTTTGCACAAACTGTAACGTCATCAAGGTTCAAATGCCCTTAATTAAAAAATTTAAAAAAATTAAACAGGGTTGCCACAAAATTTTAATTTTGTTTTTTCCTGCCTCTTCCCTGATTTCCAGACAAAATTTTCGCTTGTTCGCTGACCCTGAAGAACATCAATAACTTCTTTTTTAAATAAATATTTAATCATTATTATTTTTCTATAGGAATTAAGATTCTCAAATTCAATAAATTATAATATTCAAACTTTCAAAGATTTTAATTTTAACCCTTTTCAAAATTCAATTATTTCTAAAAATTCACGCTATAATGCTCTATTTAAATTATAAATATTACAATTTTAAGTAAAGTTCACTATTTAATTAATTTTCATTAGATTTTTTCTCGAGAATTCAATTATTTAAATACAAAAATAAATATTTTATTCAATAATTGCATATTTCTAAAAATTTAATTTTTATGAAGAATTTTTAATAATAATTGAATTCTTTCGTCAAATTTAAAAAAAATATTGTAAAAATAAATGCAATTTTCTATCATTTTATTAAAAATTGTATAAAAAATAATTGAAATTCTGCGTTAAATTTTGTTCATTTTGAAAATAATTGAATTCTTGCAACGAATTTTAATAGAAAAATTTTTAAAGAATTGAATTCCTGTGAAGAATTTTATTTGTAAAAATAATTAAATTCCGGAGAAAAATATTAGGTATTATTTATAAAAATGATTAATTTCTTATAAAGAATTTTATTCAAATTTTTTTAAATAATTGAATTTCTCAGAATTTTTTAAAACTTTTCAAAATAATTAAATTCCATCAAGAAATTTTATTAAAAAATTGAAAATAATTGAAATCTGACAATGTATTTAAAAAAATTATTTTTTTTAATAATTGAATTCCTGGGAAAATGTCCATTTTTGAAAAGAATTGAATTCTTGGAAAGAATTTTATTAAAATTTCTTAAATAATTGAATTGCTTCAAAGAATTTTTATTTTTTACGAAAATAATTGAATTTCTTCGAAAATTTTTACAAACATTTTTAACAATAATTGTATTCCTAGGAAGAATGTTGTATTTTACAAAAGAATTGTATTCTATGACTAATTTTATTATAATTTTTCAAATTTATAAAGCATTTTATCAAAATTTTTTGAAATAATTGAATTCTCAAGAAAAATTTTATTATTTATGATAATAATTTATGTCTAGCGAGGAATTTTATTCAAATAAATAACTGAATTTTTTATTTTTTAAAATAATTGAATTCCCATAAAAAATGTATTATCTGTGAAAATAATTGAATTCTTAAGAAGAATTTGTATTAAAAAAAATTGAATTGTATAGGAAAATTTTATTAAAATTTGCAATTTTATTAGCTAAATCTTATAAAGAATTTTGTCAAATTTTTTTAATATAATAGAACTTTTCAAATAATTTTATTTAAATTTTTCGAAATAATTGAATCACTCAGAACTATTTTTTTTTAATTCTCTGAATATATTTGAATTCTTTGGAGAAACTTTATTAAAAAATTAAAAATAATTGAATTATTGCGAAAAAAAAATATAAAAAAATTGGTAAGTAACTGAATTCGTGTTACATTTTTATTAAAATTTTGTTTAAATAATAGAATTCTTTTGGAAAATTTTATTAAAATAGTAGATATTAAAAATAATTGAAATGTGGAAATTTTTTGAAAATAATCGAAATTTTGACAAGAATTTTATTAAAATCCTTCAAAATAATTGAATTTCGGAGAAGAATTTGATATTATTTATAAAGATAATTGAAATTTTGACGAGGATTTTAAAAGATTTTTGAACATAATTGAATTTATGCGAAGATTTCCATCACTTTTGAAAATAATTGAATTTCTGTAATCAGTTGTTTTTAAAATTTCTATTTAAATTCATTAAAAATTGATATTTTCTAAAATTTCAAATTGAAACCTTTGAAGTTCATCTATTTATGAAGATTGTAAACGCAACTCTTTTGAACTCCAATTAATTTTGAAAGTTTTAAGTAAAATTATTCATTAAATAATTTACAAGCAATAATTTTATGATAGTTCTTCAAGAATGAAGTTATTTAAAAGGACATTATTGTCAGAAATAGAAAAAACTGAAGGGTTTTTATTAGAATTCTTGTCAATTTCATAGTTTATGAGGTAAACAAAAAAGACACCAAAATTCAGAATTTTCTTATAAATTCTAAAAATTAAATTTTTTCCAGTACGTTTAATAAAAATCCCTGACTTTTCTCTAATTTCCCTGACTTCCCTGCTTTGTGGCAACCCTGTTAAAATGTCATTTTCATTTATAATTTTTAGTCGCTAAATATCTCGATAAATTCCAACAACGAAAAATCAAAATTAGTAGATTCAAAAATGCCATTTTAATTTTTTTAATTTAATAATATCCTTACGAGAACAAGGGAATCCAATTTTCTCAAGAGTTTCTACGAGATTCGCTAATTTCTTTTCGTTTTCGAATCCAAGAACTGGTCCTTTGCCTAGACCATTTATTGTGAAGTCAGCCTTCTTTATACGTCGACCTAGTGTACGTGGAGGAATACCGAAGGCTTTAGCTGCTGCTTTTAATCGCATTGTGTTTGATTCAACAGCTTTTGCTGCTTTTCTTATTGACTCCTCTGTCCACGTTGGGATTCTCGGTGTCACACCTTCTTTTCGCTTGTAAATTCTTGGCATTCTATAATGACATAACCAATTTTAGTACAAGTGGCACTTATATTATTTACTCTTAATACTCAATATTCACCCAATAAATTTATATTTCTATTAATTATGATAGATGTTGATGTAAATTTGTACTTACATGACAATTAAATACCGATAAACTTAGATTAACTTAACAACACTGTATATAGAATTGCAATAAATATTTACTACAAGCACAAATATTTGTATGTCTTTTCCATGCACAAAATCAACATCAACAACAATCAACAACTCACAACAGCTGCGCGACAAATCCTTTCAAAAACTGCTGGCAGTAGGTAAGTTAGGCAACGATAGAGTAACACACAATTTATCTAATTTCAAAAATTTGAAAAAAGGCATCCACACATCTAATCTGCATGTACTCTATATATTTTAATTTCTAAGTAACAAATTCGAAAAAATAAAAATTACCAATTTTCAATATCAGAAGAACTACCTTCTACGTTACTTAATTTGCATATTTCTTTTAAAGCAATAAAATAGAAAAAAATGTAGCCTTGTCACAAGTTTTGCAACTACTATTCACTTACGCAGATTATTGCAAAATATAAAATGGAGAAAATACTCAAGTGTTAAGATCCAAACATAGTTTACATGTGAACAGTGAATTTAATTGAAATTAAACATGTTAATTTTTGAAAAACAATTTAATAAATTTTCGTAATACTAACATGTATTAATTATGGTTCTTATACCACAAAGTTATTGTTAAAAAAATTAAAAATACAAAATAACAGTTGTTGATAATAGTTAAGATAGAAATATTACATATTCCCTATTGATATGGAGGTAAGTTAATTCAAAAAATTATTTTTAAATTTAATATTTGATAACTTTATTCATATTTTCTTAAACTGGAAAAAATTTATATAACTTAAATAAACGATTACTTATTGTGTATAACAATTATTATCAAATAAAAATTTACTTGAATCAAATAATTTTTGTTAACAAATAATTTTGTTATTTACTTAGGTATAAATATTTTTTAAACAAATAAATTTTTATTCAGATGAAAATTAAATAGATTAATTTTAATAATTTTCGAAAAAGTCCTTTGACAATTTTCAAATCCATTTGTTTACAATATTAAATTTTACGAAATTTCAATTATTCATAAATTTTTCAATTATAAATATATATTAGAAAATAAAAACTTGAAATAATATAAAACGAATTTAATTAAAGTTTTTCAAAATAATTAATTTCAAAATTCAATTATTTTTAAAAACACTCTATATTGCTTTAAATATTCAATTATTATCTAAAATTTTAACTGAAATTCATCTTTAAATAAATTTTTATTAGAAAATTCTACTAGAATTCAATTATTTAAATACAAAAATAAATAATTTATTAAGTAATTGAATGTTTCTTAAAATTAAATTCCCATAAAGAATTTTATCAAAAAATTTTTAAATAATTGAATTTTTGCGACGAATTTTAATAAAATTTTTAAGAATAATTGCATTTTTTTGAGAAATTTGATTAAAATTGTATTAAAAATAATTAAAATTCTGCAGTGAGTTTTATTATTTCTAAAAATAAATTGAATCCCTAAGAAAAATTTTATTATTTTTGAACAATATTTAATTTTTGCAAAGAATTTTATTATTTACGAAAATAATTGAATTTCTACAATAATTTGTAACTTTTCCAAAGAAATTCATTTGTTTAAAATTTCAAAAAAAAATATCCGCAATTAAAATTTCCCAAAAAAATTAATTCTACAGAATTGTTAGTAAAAAAATGAAAAGTTCAGATTTGCAAAAGTTTCAAATTCAAACCTTTTCAAAATTCAATTATTTCTAAAAATTTACTCTGTATTGCTTTTACTATTCAATTAAAATCTAAAATTTTAACTGAAATCCATTTTTAAATCAATTTTTATTAGAAAATTCTACTGCTGGAATTCAATTATGTAAATACAAAAAAAAAAATTATTGAATAATTGCATGTTTCTTAAAATTGAATTCTCATAAAGAATTTTATCAATAAATTTTTAAACAATTGAATTCTTTTGACGAATTTTAATAAAATTTTTAAGAATAATTACATTTTTCGAGAAATTCGATTACTTAGATTTAAATGTATTATTTATGAAAATAATTGAATGTTTCAGTACAATTTTGGTAAAATTGTTTTGAAATAATTGAATTTTTTTGGAAAATTTTATCTAAATACATAGTAGATATTAAAAATCATTGAATTGGGGAAAATTTTTGAAAATAATGGAAATTTTGCTAAGTATTTTATTTAAATTTTTGAAAATAATTGAATTTGGGAGAAAAATTTAATTATTTCTAAAGACAATTGAAATTTTGATGAGAAGTTTTTAAAATTTTTGAACATATAATTGAATTTCTGCGAAGAATTTTACTATTTTTGAAAATAATTAAATTTCTCCAATCAATTGTTTCTCTAAAATTCTCCAAATTATATCTTCAAGTAAATTTACGGACTTTTACGGGATTTACGGACCTAGTTTAAAACATGTTTACTCTAACGCGTTGGTATAAAAAAGTAATAAATTTAAAGAATAGATTAAAAAATTATTTCAGAATGAAGTTTTGTGGATAATAGTGGCTTGCATTTGTTGCATTGCAGTATTATTAACCCTACTCAAAATATACAATAAATTAACAGTAGGAGTATGTAAAAGTGATAAGAGATTGGACGAACAAGTTATAATTGTCACCGGCGCTAATACAGGTACCTTCCATCTTAAATAGTCTTAACAATACAAAAAAAATAATTCGTATTTTTAATTTTTTAAGGCATTGGTAAGGAGACAGCTTTAGATTTTGCAAGAAGAGGAGCAAAAGTTATTTTAGCGTGTAGGGATCTAGTAAAAGCTCACAAGGCGAAAGGTAATAACAATTATTTTGTTAATAAGTAAAGTATATCACCAATAACAAATTATTAACTGAAAATATCAATTTTCATCTCCAATTGATAGAAGAAATAGTGGAAATTACGAAAAATAGAAATGTGGTGGTTCGACATTTGGATTTAGCCTCTTTGAAAAGTGTCAGAAAATTTGCAAGCGAAATAATTGATACAGAAAGCAGATTAGATGTTTTGGTTAATAATGCAGGCATGGGGACAATTGTTGATGAGAAAACCGAGGATGGTCTCGATTTGTGTTTACAAGTTAATCACTATGGACATTTTTTACTGACAAATTTATTAATTGGTAAATTACAATATTACTCGAATTTCTAAAATAAAAATTACGAATATTATTTGAAAACAAAAGTTTATGAATTTTGACAAAATTTAGAAAAATTTTAAGCGACAATTAGTAAACTTGTAACTTCAGGAAAAACTTTAATGATTTTGAAGCAGCCTCACCGAATTATTTAAAACTTGGTCAACGTTAAAAGGCCAAAACAATTTATTTATAACATATGTTCAACAATTGCTCAAAATTGATTAATTGTACAAATCTTTGAAACAATTAAAGATAAACAAGTTTTGTTTTTTTGCATTCCAGTCAGTAAATTTGAAATGTTTTATTTCCTGAGTTGAATACGAAAAACAAAATTTATTTATCTATAATCCTTTAAAAGATGTAGTAAACAATTTTGAGCAATTGTTGTATCTTATCTTAAACAATTGTTTTAGCTCAAAAAGTTGATTTTCTGAAACTTAATACGAGTAAATGTAATATTAAAAAGTTTGAAGTACTTCTGTGAGTGTGTTCCATTTAAATATCTTCTGCAGTTGCACAAATATTTTTCTTTTACAGACTTACTGAAAAAGTCAGCACCCAGTCGAATTGTTCATTTATCGTCAATAATGTACAGACTAGTAAGCTTAAACTTAGAAAATATGAACTGTGAAAATAGTTCATTTTATCATAACTGTAAATTGATTAGAAATTTTTTCATATATTCTACCAGTAAATTATACATCATAATAGGAAGTAATGAATTTTCAAGGCGATTAGCAGGCAGTGGTAAACTATATTATAGAATTAATACTCTACACAAATCTTTTCCTGGAGCAGCTACATATTTCCCTAAAATAGTGAAAATCTTAACAAAAACAAATAAAAAGATTCACTAATATTATAGTGAAATTTGTACGTGTTCTAGATAAAGATTCTTTCCCTTTTGTACAGTTTCTAAGATTAATAGTTAAAATGCTTAATTATTAATATATTATTATCATAATAGATTTCTTATTATTTCAGGAGTAACTTCTAATTCTTTACATCCTGGCGTAGTACGCACAGAAATAATGAGAGATCTTCCATTAATAATAAGATATTTTGCAAATAAAATTTCCGAATTATTTTTCAAGGTAAACCAAATTCTGAAACATTTTATTAGTTAATTATTTAATCAAATTAATATTAATTAGTTTTTGGACAAGAAAATTCAAGTTAAGAATTTAGTGATAATTTTTAATTTTAATTTAAGTATTTTACGTTTATCCTTAACCCTTTGCGGCATGCATAACATTATGACATTAATTTAAAAATCACAAATGCTTATGAGGGTTTTCAGGGTCGCTGATTACGAATCTGAAGTCCGTTTTCCAAAATTCAAGATGGCGGATCCAATATGGCGGACGAATTTTTTTAGAATTGATCGAAATCGCTTAAAAATAGTTACTCGGGGGTTTTCTGGGTCGCTGATCACGAATCTGAAGTCCGTTTTCCAAAATTCAAAATGGCGGATCCAGTATGGCAGACGAATTTTTTTAGAATTGATCGAAATCGCTTAAAAATAGTTACTCGGGGGTTTTTGGGGTCGCTGATTACGAATCTGAAGTCCGTTTTCCAAAATTCAAGATGGCGGATCCAATATGGCTGACGAATTTTTTTAGAATTGATCGAAATCGCTTAAAAATAGTTACTCAGGGGTTTTTGGGGTCGCTGATCACGAATCTGAAGTCCGTTTTCCAAAATTCAAAATGGCGGATCCAATATGGCTGACGAAATTTTTTAGAATTGATCGAAATCGCTTGAAAATCGTTACTCTGGGGTTTTCGGGGTCGCTGATTACGAATCTGAAATTACTTTTAATAAATAAACGTTAATTTATTAAATAATTGTACCGTCGGCATTTGTGTTACCCGATGTACACCGCGGGGAGGTTGCACGATCGGGTTTTGTACATCGTTTAGCCCTGAAAAGGGCAGTTTGGTAAATACTGTTCAAAACTTTATAATAATCAAATTGAGCTGTTTATTTCCTAATAAAATTAACTAATTAATTAAAATCAGCGGATTTTAATTGCTATTATAAAGTTTTGATGTGTCTTGCTTTGAACAATAATTGAATTTTATTTGCAGCAGTGGTAAGCAGCGAAGCAATTCACTTTCAGCAAAATTTATTTGCTTTAGTCCAGTTAGTATTTTAGTGTCTTTGAACTCTCAACAGTGTATTGTTTATTGTTTGTTATAATCAACGTTAATGTGCGTTCAGTCAAATATTGCTGATTTATTACTTGTCTTTTTTGCGATTGTCATTTGTTTTGTCAATTTATGAATAGTGTTTTGTTTATTGTGTGTTACCATCAACGTAGGTATGCTTTCAGTTAAATAATGCTGAATTAGAACTTGTCTTTTTTACGCTTGTCATTTTTTTCGTCAAACTCTAGATAGTATTTTGTTTATTGTTTGTTACCATCAACGTAGGTATGCGTTCAGTAAAATAATGTTGAATTAGAACTTGTCTTTTTTGCGCTTCTCATTTGTTTTGTCAAACTCTGAATAATGTTTTGTTTATTGTTTGTTATCATCAACGTAGGTATGCATGACACATCAAAACTTTATAATAGCAATTAAAATCCGCTGATTTTAATTAATTAGTTAATTTTATTAGGAAATAAACAGCTCAATTTGATTATTATAAAGTTTTGAACAGTATTTACCAAACTGCCCTTTTCAGAGCTAAACGATGTACAAAACCCGATCGTGCAACCTCCCCGCGGTGTACATCGGGTAACGCAAATGCCGACGGTACAATTATTTAATAAATTAACGTTTATTTATTAAAAGTAATTTCAGAATCGTAATCAGCGACCCCAAAAACCCCCGAGTAACGATTTTCAAGCGATTTCGATCAATTCTAAAAAATTTTGCCAGCCATATTGGATCCGCCATTTTGAATTTTGGAAAACGGACTTCATATTCGTGATCAGCGACCCCAAAACCCTCGAGTAACTATTTTCAAGCGATTTCGATCAATTCTAAAAAAATTCATCCGACATATTGGATCCGCCATCTTGAATTTTTAAAAACGGACTTCAGATTCGTGATCAGCGACCCTGAAAACCTCCGAGTAACTATTTTCAAGCGATTTTGATCAATTATAAAAAAATTCGTCCGTCATATTGGATCCGCCATTTTGAATTTTGGGAAACGGACTTCAGATTCGTAATCAGCGACCCCAAAAACCCCAGAGTGAAGACTTTCAATCAATTTCGATTAAATTAAAAAAAAAATTTTTTTTGTTCTTTAATTTATTTATAGTTGTTTTTAATTTCACGTAACCTCATTTACTATCAATTTTTGGACATTTAACAATATTTTGAATATTAATAAACAAAGATTTTTTTATTTTACTTGAAAAAGACTATATAAACAGATATTTTCAGAATATAAAAGGTGGTAATCTGGGTTACCACTATGCCGCAAAGGGTAAGAAATAAGCAAAAACAAATTAATTAATCATGTAATTACATCAAAAATTACAGACTTCGCACTCGATGATTAATTTTCAAAAAGTATCTTTTAAACTAAAAAAAGTAGTAAAAATTTTTATTATTCATAAAAATAATTGAATGCATACGAAGATGTTTACAAACATTTTTTTAAATAATTGAATTCTCTTTGAAAATTTTATGAAAATAGTAGATATTAAAAATCATTGAATTGCTAAAAGTTTTTAAACTTTATCTTCTGCTTACTAACAATTGTGAGTACTAAAAATTTTTTACTGATCCCAAACTAGTGCTAGAACAATTACAATAATTATCTCAGTCATAAAAATTAATTTAATTCACAATTCATAAAAAGTAACCTCAGCCGATAATCAGCATAAGATGAAACATTATTTTTTGAAGAACTTTCTCTTCTGCTTACTAAAAATTTTCAGTACTAACAATTTTTTACTGGTCCCAAACTAGTGCTAGAACAATTCCAATAATTATCTGAGTCATCAAAATTAATTAACGTGACAAAACGTGATAAAATTCGCGCCCACAAAACTAAAATTTCCTGAACTGAACTAATTTACAGAAACATTTACCTAAACGAACGTGACAAATTTCTCGACCACGAAACTAAACTTTTCTGATCTGAACTAATTTACAAAAACATTTACCTAAACGAACGTGACAAACTTCGCGACCACGAAACTAAAGGTTCCTGAACTCAACTAATTTACAGAAACATTTACCTAAACGAACGTGACAAACATCGCGAACACGAAACTAAATTATCCTGAACTGAACTAATTTACAGAATCATTTACCTAAACAAACGTGACAAATTTCGCGACCACGAATCTAAAGGTTCCTGAACTGAACTAATTTACAGAAATATTTACCTAAACGAACGTGACAGAGTTCGCGACCGCGAAACTAAATTTTTCTGATCTGAACTAATTTACAGAAACATTTACCTAAACGAACGTGACAAATTTCGCGACCACGAATCTAAAGGTTCCTGAACAAATGAACTAATTTACAGAAACATTTACCTAAACGAACGTGACAAACATCGCGAACACGAAACTAAATAAATTATCCTGAACTGAACTAATTTACAGAATCATTTACCTAAACGAACGTGACAAATTTCGCGACCACGAATCTAAAGGTTCCTGAACTCAACTAATTTACAGAAACATTTACCTAAACGAACGTGACAAATTTCGCGACCACGAAACTAAACTTTTCTGATCTGAACTAATTTACAAAAACATTTACCTAAACGAACGTGACAAATTTCGCGACCACGAAACTAAAGGTTCCTGAACTCAACTAATTTACAGAAACATTTACCTAAACGAACGTGACAAACATCGCGAACACGAAACTAAATAAATTATCCTGAACTGAACTAATTTACAGAATCATTTACCTAAACGAACGTGACAAATTTCGCGACCACGAATCTAAAGGTTCCTGAACTCAACTAATTTACAGAAACATTTACCTAAACGAACGTGACAAATTTCGCGACCACGAAACTAAACTTTTCTGATCTGAACTAATTTACAAAAACATTTACCTAAACGAACGTGACAAATTTCGCGACCACGAAACTAAAGGTTCCTGAACTCAACTAATTTACAGAAACATTTACCTAAACGAACGTGACAAACATCGCGAACACGAAACTAAATAAATTATCCTGAACTGAACTAATTTACAGAATCATTTACCTAAACGAACGTGACAAATTTCGCGACCACGAATCTAAAGGTTCCTGAACTCAACTAATTTACAGAAACATTTACCTAAACGAACGTGACAAATTTCGCGACCACGAAACTAAACTTTTCTGATCTGAACTAATTTACAAAAACATTTACCTAAACGAACGTGACAAATTTCGCGACCACGAATCTAAAGGTTCCTGAACAAATGAACTAATTTACAGAAACATTTACCTAAACGAACGTGACAAATTTCGCGACCACGAATCTAAACTTTTCTGATCTGAACTAATTTACAAAAACATTTTCCTAAACGAACGTGACAAACATCGCGAACACGAATCTAAAGGTTCCTGAACAACTGAACTAATTTACAGAAACATTTACCTAAACGAACGTGACAAATTTCGCGACCACGAAACTAAACTTTTCTGATCTGAACTAATTTACAAAAACATTTTCCTAAACGAACGTGACAAATTTCGCGACCACGAAACTAAAGGTTCCTGAACTCAACTAATTTACAGAAACATTTACCTAAACGAACGTGACAAATTTCGCGACCACGAATCTAAACTTTTCTGATCTGAACTAATTTACAAAAACATTTTCCTAAACGAACGTGACAAACATCGCGAACACGAAACTAAATTTTTTGAACTGAACTAATTTACAGAATCATTTACCTAAACGAACGTGACAAACATCGCGAACACGAAACTAAATTATCCTGAACTAAACTAATTTACAGAATCATTTACCTAAACGAACGTGACAAATTTCGCGACCACGAATCTAAAGGTTCCTGAACTGAACTAATTTACAGAAACATTTACCTATACGAACGTGACAAAGTTCGCGACCGCGAAACTAAATTTTTCTGATCTGAACTAATTTACAGAAATATTTGCTAAAAGAAACAATTGTGAGTACAAAAAAATTTTTACTGGTCCCAAAATATTGCTATAACAATTGCAATAATTATCTGAGTCATAAAAATTAATTTAATTCTCAATTCATAAAAAGTAACCACAGCCGATAATTAGCAGAAGATGAAAAATTATTTTTTTGAAGAATTTTGTTAATTGTATCGTTTTAAAGAATTTGATTATAATTTTTGAGAATAGATTTTTGCTTTCTAGTATTAACGAATTTAAAGTAGTGGAAATTCTCTCAAAAAAAATAGAAATCGCAGCTTTTATTTGCTGAAATATAAAAAAAGTACCCAAATAGTAGCATAACGTAAAAAAAGTAGTAAATATTTGGTTTTAGTGGATGAATGCGAAGCCTGTAATTAATGTAAAAACTGTCCAAATGTTCTGCTAACTAACAGTATACAAATATTTTAGTCACCAGTGGAAGGATCTCAAACAACAATATATTTATCAATTCATGATAAAGTAAAAAATATCTCAGGAAAATATTTCATGGACTGTCAAGTATAAATTTTTAATTTTACTTCAAAATGTCTGCTTGTTAAGAAGTTGTTTAATTTTTTGATTTATTGCAGGAAGCTCACTTATCATCTATAACAAGAGATGTAGAAGTTGGCAAGAAATTTTGGGAAAAATGCTGTGATCTTGTGAATCTTAAACCAGAAGAAAGATTCCTTTAAATATTCACATTATAATATAAAAATATAAATTATACTTTTTTATATTAAGTTATGAATCTTATAAAATCAAGATTATAATTATAAAAATTACAATTATAATTATTTTATAAAAATGATAATTAAAATTATAAAATTAAAATTATAAAAATTACAATTGGAAGTGTCAAATTCTTCAACAATTTATTGCATGTTTTAATTTCTTAATGTGAACAAATTAACAAACATGAATAAAAAAATATCAACGTCCAGAAAAAAATATATATTTGACTTAGAGCCAATTAGACTTTTTATTTCTTTCAAATAAATTTTATTTGGTTTAAATAAAAGTTTTATTCATGTCGAATACAATTTTTATTTAAAACAAATAATCTAGTTGGCTCTGGAACATTCTCCATTGTTGCTGAATTTTTAATTTTTTTAATAGAAATCAAATAAAAAAAATTCAACTTTGTCATAAGTTGACAAATTAATATTCACATATGCAGATTTGAGCATCATATAAAGTGCAGAGAACTCAAGTATTTAGTTATAAATACACTTTACTTGCGAACAGTGAATTTAATTGAAATTAAGTACATTCATTTTTGAAACAATTCAATAAATTTTCATAACACTGACATTTTGTTTTAACATTTAACATATCCGTTTCATATCCGAAGTTGTTTTTAAAAATACCTACAAAATAATACTTATCTATTCTGAAGGTAAGTTTAATTAAGTTTATATTGATAAAAGAATTAAAAATAAACAAAAAAAATTTATTTTTAAATTGAAACCTGGTAATTAATGCTCAAAAAAATTTGGAACGTTTTAATGAACGAAATAATTTTGTAATATAAACATTTCCAAAAATTATTTGCCATAAAGATCAAAGACATAAATTAAACAGATTTGAAACTTTACAAATTATTTTTTAATAACTGACGCAAAATTATTAAAATGAGAAAAAAACTGATTCGATTGAAATAACCGATTATTTTATTCGACATAAATAAAACTTTTAATTGAACTAAATAAAATTTTATTTAAACCATATAATTTATTTATAACAAATAAAGAGTCTTGTTGTCTCTGAGTCAAATATATATCTCTCTGGGTGTAAAATTTTTTAATTTTTAATGATATTATATACACTGAAAAAAAATTATTTGATTCAAATAACCGATTACTAGACTATTATTATCTATATTAAATGTTTACTTGAATCAAATAATTTTTACTTCAGTCAATTAAATGGTATTTGAATCAAATATCGAAATTGGTGATTCAAGTAAAAAATAAAAATGATAAATTTACAAGGTTTATTAATAAATTCATAAACGAACAAATTTCCAGTTTAGAAAATAAAAGAAATTTTAATAACTAGGGACAGTGTAAAAATTACGTAAGGATTTGTTTTTCTAAAATTTTAACGCCTCCCCCCAATGAAAAAGATTATTACATACATCAGCGTCATTTTTTTTGCTGATCGTAAGAAATAGCTGGACCCCCTCGCTCCTTAAGGACTTACGTAATTTATACACGACCCACTATTTTATTAAATCGACAAGTCATATAATAATAAAGTTGGTTTAACTCGACAGATAATGAAAATTTACTCATCCAGATGTATTTACAAAGTCATCTTGTTAAAATTCAACTTTTTTTCTTCTCAGAGTATACATATATGTATCAGCATAATCAGAAATCGCGTCTTATACAATTTGTCGAGTTGAAGCGCAAGATTCAAATATTTTTCTGATGCATAGAGAAACTTTCGCAGCGAAAGTAAAATGAGTTATGTTGCTCTTTCATAGTTTAATATATTTCCATAATAGTAACATGTTTCAATAGCTTCTACAGTTTTTGACGTTTCTTTAAAAATTTTGAAGAGAAAAATTTAATTTTTCAAAAAGTGAGTGATCCAGTAAAAATTACGTTTAGAGAACTATACTAACTTTTGTAAATTTAATCATCGTCATGGAGGTGAGTCTTTACTTAAAAACAAAAATAGTTTTAAAACATTTTTCAATATTAAACTATTTGAACAAAAATAGTTTTAAAAAATATTAATTTTATTTTTAGAAGACACTTTGTAATTTTGAATATTGTTTTTTGTAATAGTTTTTAATTTTTAATTTTTGAAAATTCAGAAGTCAATACACATTACACTGGAACAAAAATTTATTTGACTCAAATAATCGATTACTTGTCTATTGCCAAATAAATATTTACTTCAATCAACTAATTTTTACTTAAATCAATAAAATATTTATTTGTAACAAATACCGAAATTATTGGTTCAAATACTATTTAATTGACTCAAATAAAAGTTATTTGAGTCAAGTAAAAATTTATTTGATAATAATCGGTTATTTGAATAAAATAAATTTATTTTCCAGTGTATCGTTATCCTAATGCTTTTATTTGGCTTAGAAATATTTTATATGCGAATAAATATTTATTTGTATCAAATAAACTTTTATTTCAGTCAATTAAATGGTATTTGCTTCAAATACTGAAATTATTGGTTCAAGTATAATTTAATAGACTTAAATAAAAATTATTTTATTCAAGTAAATATTTCTTAAAAAAATAAATGCCGAATTAAGAAGTTTGTAAGTCGCATCAACTGATAACTTTATGAACCCTTTATGGTCAATTAATGATTGTGTAAACAAAGTTTAGACGAAAACTATTTTAATTAACTGATATGTGAATAGGTACCTACTATTTTTATTTTTTAGTCATTCAATTTCAAAAATTATTAAATATTTATTTTATTTGTATTTTTAATTGTAAAAATAAACAGGAAAATATTCGTAAATTTTTAAAATAAAAATTTTTTATTTATCTGAAGCAAATTAATAGTAATTGAAAAAAATATTAACAGTTCAATTAATAATCTTAAGCTCTATATATCCTATGGGTCCAAAATATCATAAAACAAAAAATCTATATCGTATGTTTCAGTACAACACATATTACCAAATATTTACGTATATCTTTTATGCTTCTTTAATTGTGATAATAATAAAAATATTAAATATTGTAACAAAAGGAAAATGTAAAAATTCGAAAAGATTAGATGGTCAAGTCATAATTATTACTGGCTCAAGCAGAGGTAACTACATCTATTTTTAAAAAAGTTAATAACATTATTATCTAAAAAATATTAATCAATTATATAAATAAATATTTTTTAATTTAAGAAAAAATAAATCTAATTTGCATTCTACTCATTTTTTTGCAGGAATTGGAAAATGCACAGCTTTAGATCTGGCAAAAAGAGGTGCAAAAGTCATCATTGCATGTAATGATATAATTGAAGCTAATGAAGCTAAAGGTATGTTAAAAATATACATTAAACTTTATTTTTAATTTTAATTTAATTACCAAAAAAAGCAAATGCATATAGGGTCAGACCAGCTCAACTGTGTTAAAAAAATTTCATTGATTTTCTAAAATGTTAAAACTTTTATGAAAATCGGTAGTTTACAACAAAACAAAAAAACACTTTTAACCGTTTTTAAAAATTTTAAATTTTTGTTACTGTTTTTGCATTAACAAAATAATACAAAATTTTTAAAAAAAATTAATAACTCAAAAGCCGTTCACAATAAATTAATGAAACTTACACAGATTACACAAAATTGTCCACTCTTTTAAAAGAAAATATTTGCAAGATTGTAAATTTAAAAATTCCATATTTTTAATAACAATTTTATAAACAATTTCAATTATTTATGTGTTCTACCCCTCCAATTGCAATGAAACTCATAGGAAGTGTACTCAGCAGTCTCTTCTTGAAACCCAAAAAAAAAAATTTTGGTATTTTCAATTTGGAATGTACATAACGAATTTTTTTATTAAAAACGCGCGCCAACTCCACTGTGGGAAAAAGTAGATTGTCATGAAAAATTCAGTCTAGAGGTTACAAATATTATTTGTTTTTAATAATTTTTTTTTAAATGAAAATTTATAAGCTTGAGCACCGATTTGTGGCGGCAGAATTTTGAAAACTGTTAAAAAAATTTTTTATTTAACAATATATATGAACAAAGGAGAAAAAATTTACTAAAAATTAGTTAACAAATGTGTAGCATACATATTTTTTTAAGTTAAGATATCAAATTTGATCTGATAGGTGTGCAATATTATAAACTTTCATTTAAAAAAAAAATTATTAAAAACAAATAATATTTGTATCCTCTAGACTGAATTTTCCATGACAACCAACTTTTTCCCACTATGGAGTTGGCGCGCGTTTTTAATAAAAAATTCGTTATGTATATTCCAAATTGAAAATACCAAAATTTTTATTTCTGGGCTTCTAGAAGAGACTACTGAGTACACTTCCTATGAGTTTCATTGCAATTGGAGGGGTAGAACACAGAAATAATTGAAATTGTTTATAAAATTGTTATTAAAAATATGGAATTTTTAAATTTACAATCTTGCAAATATTTTCTTTTAAAAGAGTGAACAATTTTGTGTAATCTGTGTAAGTTTCATTAATTTATTGTGAACGGCTTTTGAGTTATTAATTTTTTTAAAAAATTTTGTATTATTTTGTTAATGCAAAAACAGTAACAAAAATTTAAAATTTTAAAAAACGGTTAAAAGTGTTTTTTTGTTTTGTTGTAAACTACCGATTTTCATAAAAGTTTTAACATTTTAGAAAATCAATGAAATTTTTTTAACACAGTTGAGCTGGTCTGACCCTATAATTAAATTATATTTTCTAATCTCTTACACTTAACTATATTCAATTCTAAAATTTTTCCATAGACGAAATAATAAAAATATCTGGCAATAAAAATGTTGAAGCACACTTTTTGGACCTAAGTTCATTTGAAAGTGTAAGGAAATTTGTAAAAACTATTGTTGCAAATGAAAAGCGACTAGATGTTCTAATCAACAATGCGGGTATTGCTGTTAATTCAAATAAAAAAACGAAAGATGGTTTGGAATTAGGACTGCAAGTGAATCACTATGGGCATTTTTTGTTGACTAATTTGTTAATCGGTAGGTGTACTTTTTCTCAAAGAACATTAAATCTTGGCTCCCAGGTGAATTTTTTACACTGAAAAAAATTTATTTGATTCAAATAACCGATTACTCGACTATTTATCAATTAAATATTTACTTGAATCAAAAAATTTTTATTTGCGTCAATTATATAGTATTTTCTTTAAAAACTGAAAGTATTGGTTCAAAAATTTGATTTAAAGGAAAATTATTTGATTCAAGTAAATATTTACTTAATAATAATAGACAAGTAATTGGTTATTTAAATTAAATAAATTTTTTTCAGTGTAACTTTGATATTTTAAAGTTCTTGTCTAAAATGTGAAAAGCAACTATAAGATTACACAAAAATCAACTGTGGAGCCAAAAATATTATAAATCCTGCAAGGTTTTTTAATAGACTAAGTGCTTAATTTTTAATAATTAAATTATTTGCTTAAATTCAACTAAAACTTTAATCAAAATTTAAAAGTAAATTTTTCTACAAGATCAGATTTATTCTATTTTTACGTAATGTGAATTGTAATAGAAATTTTTTAATTTGCAGACTTATTAAAGAAATCATCACCTAGTCGAATAATTCACGTATCATCCTTATTACATTTACTGGGAAGATTGGACTTTCATAATATGAATTCTGAGAAAGGCCATAACTTACTTACACTTTATAGTGATAGTAAATTGTATAATGTGTTAGGTAGTAATCAATTTGCGAAACGTTTGAAAGGCACTGGTAAGCAATAAGTTCTAAAAACACATTTCAAAAAATACACTGAAAAAATTTTATGTTATTCAAATAATCAATTACTTGTCTGTTATTAAATAAATATTTTGCTTGTATCAGATAATTTTTATTTAAATCAAGTAAATTTTATTTGAACCAATAATTTCAGAATTTGAAGCAAATACCTTTTAGTTGGATATATAAAAAAATATTTTATAAACATTTATTTGATAATATCAAATACCATTTAGTGGAGTGAAATAAAAATTATTTGATACAAATAAATATTTATTTGATAATACTAAATACTATTTAATTGACTGAAATAAAAATTATTTGATACAAATAACTATTTATTTCATAATAGACAAATAATCGTTTATTTGAATCAAGTAAAAATTTTTTTTCAGTGCCTAGTTACTCAGCTTTTTTTAATCTAATTTTTTATCCAATTATTTTCAAAGGTGTCACATCAAATTGTGTCTATCCTGGTTATGTTAGAACAAATATTTTCGAACATATTTTTCAACCAGCCAGAATTATATTGGTTGGTTTGGCAATATTACTCTTCAAGGTAAAAATAACAAAAAAAATTATATATATTCATATTTATACCAAAAATATACTACACTAATTAAATTTTCAAAAAAATATAATAAATAATAATTGAACAGAAAAAATTATTTTTTAGACACCAGAAGAAGGCGCTCAGACATCTATTCATTTGACAGTTAGCGATGAAGGATCAAAAGTGTCGGGAAAGTATTTCGTAGACTGCAAGGTAATTTCATATAATTACTAACTTCTTCATTGAATTTAATTTTATAATTTTTAATTGAATTCAGTAATTGTTAATTTAATTTAACAATTATTAATTTCATTTAACAATTATTAATTTAATTTCATATTTTTTAGAACATGAACTTTTTCAATCGTCCATACAGTGATGAAGATAGACAAACGTTTTGGAATAAATGCTGTGATCTAGTAGGACTCAAACCAGAAGAAAGATTAATTTAAAAATGGATATGAAAAGATTCCAATTATATTTTTAATATTTTGACTTTGATACTCAATTACTTATAATTGTCTTCTAAAATCATTATTTCACGAAAAAAACTTCTGTTTTTCAATAAAAAGTACAACGGAAAAAATTCTTCACCTAGAACACAAATTTCAAAAACTACAAATTTCAATATTCAGGTGAAGCTTTTCTTCCATATAAGTAATAAAATTGTAATACTTTTGTTAATTTGGTTAAATAAAAATCCTCTTTGGTTCAACAAAAAATAATGTTAAAAAAATAAATATTAAAACTCTCTTCTATTTGTATAAATTTTTACGTAACTTCCTAAACATTTTATACAACACTGGACGTAACGTTTTTTTCATGAAAGTTTTTGCAAACCACTCATTTTACTTTCCCTTTGAAATATAATTTAAAATAATAATTATTATATAATTTTTTATTTATTTAATATTTTTATTTATACTGTAAAAGAAAAGTGCTAAATTAGAGCTGATTTGAGTATTAAAATAGAACCTCAAGACGATTTATAGTATGCCAAAATCGGAACTAAATTAATACCTTTCTATTTACAGTGTAATTTCTAAAAAAGCAAATTACTTAAAAATTAATTTCTAAGTAATTTAAAAAATTGTTTAATTAAATTTAAATTAAATTTTTCATTAATTTTAAAAATTAATTGAAAATATAAAAATGATGACTTTTATATTTTTAATTACTTTGCTTTCATATTTAAACAAACGTACAAAACAATATTTAAACAATTAAAATTAAATTAAATTAATTTTAATATTTAAATAAATCACAAATTTATAAATCAAAGTAAAATTTGAAACAACATAGTGACATAAAAATAAATATAAATTAAAATAAATTTTCCACCAAGTGCCGGCTCCGTGGTAGTGACGCGACGATGCCTGTGCGAAAATATTTTCCTACTTGGGGGAGACTCGAACCTAAAATTTTCACACTAGACATCAATGTGGCTGACGATGGCTGAAACCGGCACTGGTTTCACTGGAACTCCAGTTGTTGAGAGACACATTCACACTTTGGAAACAAATTTACCGAATTCCCTACCTACAGTCGCATTTTAAACGAAAGTATAATTTACCCCATTCATGACAAAAAAAGAGCTTCTCCTACCTTCCCCGTAGCTATTTAAGGCTACCCTACTTTTAAAGTAGTTTTTACAGGAACACGCATACAAGCACTCCACGATTCTCTCACATACCGCCCAGGTGCAAAAAGCCTACTCTAGGGATAAAAGGGCACGTTAGGCTCACCCATACGTCCCGGGACGCATCCGTCACCTGAGCTCAAAATCACTCAAAAAAAGAGAAAAAAAATTCCTGAAAGTGAAACATCTAATTAACTCCCTAAGTAAGTGAAATTGACAAAAAATTTAAATTTGAAATTCGACATGCATTCAATTTTACCTTTAATAAACAAATATTAAATTTAATATCCAATAACTAAGAGAATTTCAGTAATTATTTTATACTTTTACGTTTAATAAATAAATATTCAATTTTAATATGCAATAACTAAAGGAATTTATAAAATTTATAATTTTAAACTCGATAAATTCTATCATGTCTATATTTAAGCATTTCAACAAAAAAAAATAGTTAAAGAAAGAAAGAATTTAAATTTAGGCAATAAGAAAAATGACAAAATATTGAACAAAGTATAAATATCATGCACATGTATAAATAAAAAACAAATAAAAACATTGACAAAAATATTAATTTTCGTAGTAATCAACAATACTAGAAACTAATAAATTTTGTCAATGCTGTCACTATGTTGTTAGAATTCCTTCCCTGTATTTAGAATTTTTTCATTTGTTACCGGTGTTTATCAATAAATATTATGTATCAATTTATAATACGATACTACAGAAAATAATAACAAAATAAGTTTAAAGAATGTTCGAAAAATTTAATTTGTTAATTTTTATATTAAAAATTTTTAAAATTGTATATTAAAGACAATCGAAAATAACAAAATAAGTTTAAAGAATATCAGAAAGATTCAAAAGTCAATTTTTATATTAAATTAATAATAAATTGACTCTGTATTAAATTCCGGCAAAAATTCTTTTATACAAGGAAAGAAAAATAATAAAATTCAAATAAAATATAAATAGACTCATCATTTACTTCAGTTCCACTTTGTTACTATACAACGATCTGCGATGAATCCATCACCAGTTTAAACTGTGTTCCTCCTTCAGATGTTTGTGCAAATGATGTTCGGACTGACATATAACCTACGCATAAAATAAAAAAAAATTAGAAAATTGAAAATAAAAATTTAACTTGAAAAGGGTTAAACAAAAAAATTTAAAGAAAGAAGCTCCTAAACTAAAGGGCGAAAAATGAAATTAAAAAGAAGAATAAAATATAATCTTCGATAGAATTGCTGATGATAAAAAAATTTAATCAGGGAATTTAAAAAATTTAGAGAAGTAAATAAAAATAGAAGATTATTTAAATGTCTTAAACTTGCACTTAACATTTTCGTAGTCGACAATGTTGCACCAATTCTTTGGATTGCTCTTTCTCCAGGTCTTCTCATAAAATTGGAGCTCTGTTAAAAAAAATCAAAAAATTAATGAAACTACAAAAAATGTTTATTAACAAAACGCTTAATAATTATAAATAAATATAAATTCAGCAAATTTTTTTTTCTTTATTTTTAAAGAAAACTTGGAATAGGTTGTCGAGCCGGTTCCATTTGTCGATGTTACCATGGTAATAACCAAAAATATTGCCTAAAATGGCTAATTTATTTGTGGACATAATATTAATATATTATTTTTAACATTCATGACACTTAATAAACATAATTCTAATCATTTTTGGCATTTAAATTGTAATTCCATGTTTAAGTCAAAAACGGAATTTGTTGACTCGAGAAATAGGTTCACCCTCGACAATTGGTGCGTTTACCTATCATTTAAAAAATTGTCATTAAGAAATATATGTTTCTTTTTCTCTAAAAAAATTATAACCTTGTAATATGTTAAATTTTTTTGAAAATAATTGAATTCTGAAAAAGCATTTTATTATTTATGAAAATAATTGAATTCTTGCGAACGATTTTATTAGAATTTTTAAAAATATTTGAATTTACAAGAAGATATTTATTACTTTTAAAAATAACTGAATTGTGATAAATATTGTTATTTCAGAAAGTAATTGAATTTTGCAAAGAATTGTACTAAAATACCTCAAAATAATTGAATTTTCGGCAGTAATTTTGTTATTTATCGACATAATTGAATTATTTCGAAGAATTATTTATATAAATAATTGAATTCTTGGGAAGAATTTTATTAAAATTTTCAAAAATAATTGAATTCTTGAAAATAATTTTATTAATTATGAAAATAATTGAATTATTGAGAAAAAATTTATTAAAATGTTTAAAAAGAATCGAATTTTTGTGAAAAATTTTGTTATTTTGGAAAATAATTGAATTCTTCAAAAGAATTTTATAAACATTTTTTAAAATAATTAATTTTTTCGTAATACAATAAATATTATGAAAATTTTATTTTAAATAATTGAATTCTTGCGGAAAACTTTATTTAAGAACATAATTGTATTTTACAAAGAATTTTATTAAAATGCCTCAAAGTAATTAAATTTTCGGGAATAATTTTGATATTTATGTGAACAATTGAATTCTTTCGAAGAATTATTTATGTAAATAATTAAAGTCTTAGGAAGAATTTTATTAAAATCTAAAAAAGTAATGGAATATTTCAAAAAAATTTAATTAAAATTGTATTTTTTAAATAATTGATTCCTTCGAAAAATTTTATTAAAATATTTGAAAATAATTGAATTCCTGTAAAAAATTCTAATATTTTTGAAAATAATTGAATTTTGGATGAATTTTATCAATTGTTTTTTAAATAATTGAATTCTTTTGCGAAATTTTATGAAAATACTAGATATTGAAAATAGTTGAATTTCGAATATTTTTTGAAAATAATTGAATCGTTTTAAAGAATTTGATTATAATTTTTGAGAATTAATTAATTAATTAATTAATTAATTAATTTCTAGTATTAGCGAATTTAAAGTAGTGGAAATTCTAAAAAAACAGAAATAGTTGTTTTTAGTGGATGAAATCTATAAAAAGTTCCCAAATAGTAGCATAACGTGAAAAACTAGTAAATAGTAGGTTTTAGTAGATAAGTGCGAAACCTGAGAGTTTCAAAAATTAATATTACTATTAAATAATTTTACCTGAACTCATTTTTTCTAAAACTTCAATAACGTCTCAAATGCCATTTGTTACACATTAAAAATGAAGATGAATGTGAGTAATTCCTTTGAAGATGTTATGAAGAGGATTTTGATTTAATTCTCATAACTATAGCATCGGGCTTGAGATCCTGAAATAAAAAATATATTTTTCAATTTAATTGTGTAATTAATTACATACAGTAAGAATTATTTATTTCCTTTCTTATTTTTGTTCTTATTGTTACATATTCTATTAAATATCAGGAACTAGATATTAAAAGGTGTTTAATTAAAGATTAAACAAAACGATAACAAATTTATTCTAATTTCTACCTAATTGTAATTTAAAAATGAAAACATGATTTTTAAATTAAATATTAAAGATTATTTTTAATAATACAGTCCTTGTTGTATATAATTCTAGTAGCTTTTTTATTTTAAACATTTATTTATTTATAATTGAAAGATTTCAATTTATAATTGAATTTCATAACTGAAAAAATGTTTATATTTTCAAAAGCTTGAATCGCAGAACAAAATAGTAAAGGGTAAAGTTCAGTAAAGTATATCTAACAGTCACAAAGTAATTCAAAAATACCTCTACCTCTTTTAATTCAACCGCAGAATACAATTTATCGATAATGAGCAATAAGGAATAAATAGAAACATTACATAAATAGCAATATTAAGGTCACATTTACAAGTAGACTAAATTTAAAGAATCATTAGATCATTTTAAGATTTGATCTACCAAAACTGACAAAAGGAAAATTGAATTTTATTTTTCCTTCATTAAAACAGAATAAAAAGAGGAAGAAGAAGAGACATTAAAATAAAAGACCAAACTAAACGAGTAAAACAGAATAATTAAAGTTAAATAAACTTAGATACAAGATAAAAACTGAAACAAATTAAATCTAAATGAAATCTAAAATTTACTTCTTTATCTAAAGCTCTCAAACTTTACGAGATCGTGATTCTTGAACCCTTAGTATAAAAAAAGAAATAAAATTTTCGAAAAATATTCGCAAAGCAACGCCAGGAGCTAAAATAGTTGAAAAGAAAGAGAGAATAATTTCATCCAAGAGAAATAAAATAAAAACAAAAAATGCCCATTTTTTTCCCTTCTCTCTTTTTTTTTGTCAAATTCATCCAAAATTGGATTCTGCGCGCCTTGAGGTGATTCCTCCCTTGAAATTTATACGAATAAGGTTCACGCACGCGTATTCGCTTATTGATCTCGAAAAACTACCCCACACATGAAGTCACATCCGATGGGTAGTGGTCCACCGGCCGCAAGCAATCTCTTTTCTTTTCCACTGATTTTTCCCAGGAATTTTTAATAAACTGTGTGTAGATTATTGCACTCAATGGAACACATTCCAACTAGATGCAAAAAATAAACTTTTTGCAATTGTTTTCGAAAGAAAAATCAAATAAAAATAAAGTGAAATGTAGTCTGGAGATCAACCAATCAACGATATAAAAACAAGATCAATTATTTAAAGTGTTTCTTTCAAATCGCGAAAGAAATGTGCGAATGTTTTTCAAGTTTCATTAACCTAACATTCGAATAAAGTCAAAAAATAATAAAGTCAAAGGAAAATCCTTGCTCATTCAGAATGAAATTTTCTACGTTGAGGAAAATACAGGACTGATGATCCATGCGAGGAAAAACAGAACCACACAGGATTGTTTATCTTATCCATTCCGATGAATTCTTTTAAAGGTAATTTTTTTAAATACGTTTCTTTTCCGAAATTTTAGATATTAAGTATAGAAAATTTAAAAAAAAAAATAAATCTCAAAATTTTTCTTGTAATAAATACAAGTTCTGTATACGTAAAATAAGATAAAAAATTACGAATTCTATTTCTTATTTACAAGAGAATGAATTCGATTTTTTCATGAAGAATTTGTACCTAAACTAAAAATTACAGACTTTTGAGTTGAAATAAAGAATTTATAATCTGATGACGAATTAACAAGTAAACTAACATCATCAAAATTGAATGAATTAAATATTTACTTTTCGCAGGATGCTGATGAAAGTAGCGATTTAGTTCGCAAAATTCGAGAGTCAAAGGAAAATGAAGATGTTGAAACAATTTATCCTAATTCTCGCGATAGGTTTTTCCCTAGCAAATCCCGATGCGAAGAGGTTGTACGATGATTTACTGTCAAACTATAATCGACTAATTAGACCCGTTTTAAATAATACAGACACCATTGTCGTCAAACTTGGTTTACGACTATCCCAACTTATAGATCTGGTGAGTAAATTTTACCTACAACAAAATAAAACAAAAAATAAAAAAGTTCATAAAAATAGTAAATTACTTAATATATTTCAAAGAGCAAGAAATATTCCCAAATATTCCAATCAAGAAATAACTAAATAAAATAATATATAAATTTCAGAATCTTAAGGATCAGATATTGACTACCAACGTTTGGTTAGAACACGTAAGTTTTTAATCATTTGCAAAATTAAAAAATTTCATTCACTAATGAATCTGACAAATTTTAATAAATTAATAAGATTAATTTCAATATAATTCATTAAAAAATGTTAATTTTGTCAAATGGAATTAAATTAAAATGAAGAAAATTTATTGAATTATTCTAGGAATGGCAGGACCATAAATTTCAATGGGATCCCTCAGAATATGGGGGGATGACAGAATTATACGTTCCTAGCGAACATATATGGTTACCAGATATTGTTCTTTACAATAAGTACGTATGTCTTATTTACAGTATTTACAAGGTTACAATAAAAATTTGATTTTGTTTTTCCAGAATTTTCCCTGGTTTTCAGAACGAATTTTGACTATTATTTTCTAGAATTTCTTCTAGAAAAAATTTAGCTTTTCTTATTAAAATTCGTCATGATTTTAGTGTTTATGAGGCAAACAAAAAGAAAAAGAAGAATTAAAAATCTTTTTAATATTCCTAATTTTTCCCTGATTTCCCAAAATTCACTAATTTTTTTTTTTACCTGTGACAACTCTGATTATATTAAAATAACGAGTACATAACTGTTTCAACGTCAGTGAAGTTTACAACGTTTATAATCAACAATATTGAAAAAAAAATCTTTTACCTAGAAAACAATAAAATTTTTCTACTAACAAATTTTTTCATTTAAAATAGTTGATCAAAAAACTTTATTAAAAATTTTCCAAGAGAAAATATCTAAAAATGTTGATGGAAAAAAAAAGTTTTTTCTTATGAATCGTTGATTATAAACTTTTTGAAATTCATTGAAAGTATTGTTAATAAAATTGTTAAATATTGTTCAGTAAAATTCTAATTTTAAAAAATATATGAAAATTTACATACCGAATTTTTTTTTAGTGCGGATGGTGAATACGGAATCACGACAATGACAAAAGCTGTCCTTCATCATACCGGAAAAGTAGTTTGGACGCCGCCAGCTATTTTCAAATCCTCTTGTGAAATCGACGTCAGATATTTTCCCTTCGACCAGCAAATTTGCTTCATGAAATTTGGATCCTGGACTTATGACGGCTTTCAAGTAAGCAAATCCTTTAACTGCAATTATAAAATGTAACTTAAGTAATAATTCCTCCATTTATTGATTATTAATTCTTTATTAATAATTAATTTCTAGAAGGATTATTAATTATGTATTGATAAAATAATATTAATAATAGTTTAAATATTATTATACAATTATTGCAGTAATAATAGAAATTATTTATTCAAAAATAGAAGAATTAAATTCCATTTTAAAAATGTTATTATAACTTTTGAGTAAAATAGAAAATTTCTAATTTACTTTGAAAAAATAGAGATAATGAATAAAAAACATAGATTTATGACAAAGAATATAAATAAATGAAAAAAATTTATCCTTCATAAACAGGAATATTGAAGTAATTTAATTTGTCAAAAACAGATAGACTTGAAGCACAAAGATTCACAAGAGGGCGATGACAAAGTGGATGTTGGAATTGACTTGCGCGAATATTATCCAAGTGTTGAATGGGATATTCTCAATGTGCCAGCAGAACGACATGAAAAATATTATTCCTGCTGTCTTGAGCCCTATCCTGATATCTTTTTCAACATTACTCTCCGAAGAAAAACTCTATTTTACACAGTGAATCTAATTATTCCCTGTGTCAGCATCTCTTACCTTTCGGTGCTTGCCTTCTATCTTCCAGCGGATTCGGGAGAAAAAATCGCACTCTGCATCAACATTCTTCTTTCGCAAACAATGTTTTTCTTATTGATTTCCGAAATCATTCCCTCCACATCTCTCGCACTGCCTTTACTCGGAAAATATCTTCTCTTCACTATGATTCTTGTGGGATTTTCCGTGGTCATCACTATTATTATTTTGAATGTACATTATCGTAAACCAAGTACTCATAAAATGGCTCCTTGGGTGAGGAGAATTTTTATACGTCGATTGCCCAAGTTACTGCTAATGAGAGTACCCGATGATCTTCTCAACGACCTCGCAGCGCACAAAATTTACGGACGTCGTTCTGGAAGTAAAAAAGATAAATTTAAGGATGCAGTCTCGGCTGCTGTTCAATCGTCATCTATTATATCCTCACCGGATTCTGCTCGACATGCAGGAATTGGAGGTAACTATAAATACATAATTACTGTTACCTTATCAAGGTTCCCACAAAAAATTGATTTTGTTTTTCCCTGCACTGAAAAAAATATTTAATTTGACAGAATGTGCTTTTTACTCAGGCAACTTTTGCCTAAGAACAAAAGCAATATACGCAAAGCAATTATTTCTTTAGAAAAAAGAAATTTTTGCCTTTAAAAAAGGTAAAAATTGCCTTTGTTAAAATTTTTGCCTTTAAAAAAGGCAAAAATTGCTTTAAAAAAAAAACAATTGCTTTGAGTGTATTGCTTTTGTTCTTGGGCAAAAATTGCCTGAGTAAAAATCACATTCTGTTGAATTTTTTTTTCAGTGTGATTTCCAAACAAAATTTTGTCTTTTTCCCTGACCCTAAAGAATTATTCTGATTCACTTTAAAAATAATTAGATTCTCAAAAAAATGTGCTATTGCACTTATTTACGAATTTCATTATACATAAAATTATTCAAAATCAATAGTTTTTTAAAATAATTATTTAATCATTATTTTTCTATAGAAATTAATATTTCCAAAAAAATTCAAATTCAAACCTTTATGAAATTCAACAACTTATATATGAATATTATTATGAAACGAAGATAACGATCACTCCGGGTGTTCGACACGGAGTGATTGATATCTTCATATTTTATAATAATTTAAATTTCCATAAATTAAAAAAAATATTAAATTATTTAAAAAAATTTATTGAAATTCGTCGCAAGAATTCAATCATTTTTACAAGTAATAAAATTTGTCGCAGGAATTCAATTATTTAAAAAAATGTACTAAAATTTGTTGCAAGAATTTAATTATTTTTATAAATAATATTTTTCATAGGATTTAAATTATTTTTAATATAATTTAAAATAAATTCCTTGTAAAATGTAATTATTTTCAAACATTTTTTGCAAAAATTCAATTACATTACTTTCGCCACGCTAAATTTTACTTTCGCCACGCTCTTCAGAGCAGTTGAAAAAAGTTCTACTTTCGCCACACTTTTCTACCAAGAAAAGTACTCCTTTCAGAGCAAGTGTTGGAGAAAAACATTTTTCATATAGGATTTAAATTATTTTTAATACAATTCTAAATAAATTCCTCGAAAAATGTAATTATTTTCAAACAAATTTTGCAAGAATTCAATTATTTTCATAAAAAATAACATTTTTCATACAGGATTTAAATTATTTCTAATATAATTTTAAATAAATTCCTCGAAAAATGAAATTATTTACAAAAAATGTTTGCAAGAATTCAATTATTTTTTTAAAAAAAGATAATAAAATTCGTTGCAAGAATTCAATTACTTTCATAAATAATAAAATTCTTTACAGGATTTTAATTATTAAAAAAGAATTTAATAAAAATCGTTGCAAGAATTCAATTATTTTCATAAACAATAAAATTCTTCACAGGATTTTAATTTTTTGTAATACATATAATTTTAAGTAAATTCTTCAAAAAATGTAATTATATTCAAAAGTTTTATTAAAATTCTTCAAATGAATTTAATATTAATTATCAATTATTTTTAATAATTTTTGCAAAAATTCCTTAAGAATTTTCTAATCCATTTGTTTACAATTCCATTTTGCGAAATTTCGATTATTTGGAAAGTTTTCAATTAAATATTAAGAAAAGAACAATTTTATCAACAAATTTATAAATAATTGAATTTTCTCGACGAATTTTAATAAAATTTCCAAGAATAATTACATTTTTCGAGGAGTTCGATTAAAATTGTATTAAAAATAATTGCCATTCTATGATGAGTTTTATTATTCAAGAAAATAATTAAATCTCAGTAAAAAATATTATTTATGAAAATAATTGAATGTTTTGGAGAAGAATTTTATTATTTTTAAAAATAATTGGAATTTTGACGAGAATTTCAAAAAAATTTTAAACACAATTGAATTTCTTCTCTGATCTGTATCAACCTTGCTTATTCGATTATATTTTTTTAATTTTTTACATTACAACTTTTATATTAATCATGCGAATTTTAAACATGACAGAAATTTAAAGCTGTATTTTGGAAATTTCCAAATATTTTGTAAAATGTAGAAATTTTGTTTTGAATTCACATTAAAAATAAGGAACTTTTATAAATAAAAATACATCAGTGAGAAATATTTCATGAAAATAAAACAAAATTTTGTCGAATTGGCAAACCTAACCTATATTGGTACAAGTAAAGTTTTGCCAAGATATTTACGACATTGGTCCACTTACATTTTTTTCATAAAATAAATAAGAACTTTGTAGTAATTATGATTGTTGGTCTTTTGAAACACGATTGTCGATATTAACTTAAAGAATTGAACAACATTATGCAATGTATTGTTTATGACAAGGAAAATCGGAAATGACTAAAACAGATTAAAGCGCGACAATTATCTGCTTCTTTGGAGCCAATTTAATACTGCGCATGCGCGGCAGCGCAGACATTGCGACGCAAATATTTTTTCCCAAAAATTTTTTGTTCTTATAACAAAAAATGTGCCAAACAATGAAATATTGATTAAAAAACAACGAAATAATCGAGTACTTTGATAATTATTCATAAAATAGCTGAAAATTTAGAAAAAGTAGTAAAATGATTAACCTAACCTAACAAAATGAAATGGCGACAAGTTTTATGCTTACATGGTCATCTTACAATTTTCGCACAAAATATTGTCATGGCTTACTAAAAAACCATGTGCTGCATACGATTATCTAACTTTTGAAACAAGTTAAACTACTTTTACATCAGATTATGATGGATTAAAACTTGAAATTCAACAGCACACAATCATCACTCGATGCCATCGATAAACTAGTCAAATCAATAACTACAATCTCGCGCATGCGCACAACAGTGTCCAACATTAGTCAAAGTTTGCCGCGAAATTCAAAAGAATTTGAAATTTAATAAGTTGAAATAAGCAAAATTTAGAAAATTAAATTTATTCTTATGGACAAAAAAAAGAAGGAAAAAGAATTTCAGAGAAAAAAAAATAATGAAATAAATAAAACGCAAAGCTAGTGTTAAAAAATAAATGATTAAAAATTAAAAATAATTTTAAAAATAAAGAAACAAATAAAAAAGTAGATTTAAAAAATAGAAAAATTCCTAGAAATTAATTTTAAATAATTAATTTTAATAATGAAAAATAATTTTTTTTATTTTTGTCGAAAATAAATTAAAGAAATTCTTCCTTAAGGACAATTTTTTAAATTAAATAATTAAATATCAGAATTTTTTTCTAAATTAGGCCCTCAAGTTTCTAAATAATTAATAAAATATTAATTTTCAATTCTAATTTAATTTAATCAAATAAACATTTTCGAAAATTGATATTCATTCCTTAAAAACTTAAAAATTGTTTTGTCTTAAATATTTAATTCAAAAAATTATTGTATTTTTTGCTATTTTTAAGAAAAATTAAATAAATTCTTCGTTAATGATAATTTTTTTACAAATTAAAATAATTAAATATTAGAATTTTTTAAATCAATCAAAATTAAATTATTTATTAGAAGCTTAAAAATTAAATTATTTTTAAAAAGATATTTTGAATATTAAAATTAAATTAAAAAGAACATTTCCAAAATTAAAATGAAATTTCTCATTAAAAGCTGAAAAATTTATTGTTTCGTGCAAAATATTTAGTTAAAAAAAATTGATTTTTTTTACTGTTGTCAAGAATAAATTAAATAAATTCTTTCGTCAAGAATACTTTTTAAAATTTTTAAAATTGAATATAAAATTGTTTTTCGAAAATTAAGCCCTCAATTTTTAAAATAACATTTTTTAATTTAATGTAATAAAAATTATTTTTGAAATTTAAAATTTAAGTATTCTCTAAAAGCTAAAAAATTTGTTTCTTAAACATTCATTTTAAAAAATTAAACAATTTTTGTTTTTATTAAGAATAAATTAAGTCAATTCTTCGTTGAGGATAATTTTTTAAATGAAAAAAATTGAATATAAGAATATTAATTCTCAAAACCCTGAATTTTTAAAATATGTATCGTTCTTTTAATTTAATTTTTCAAAAAATCCGTTTAGAAAATTAAAAAATTTACTGAAAACTTAAAAAATTGTTTTGTTTTATAAAAAAACCAAATTTTGTTTTATGAAAACCAATTACTAGAATTAATATTGATACTTAAAATATAAATAAAAAAAATTTTGATTCCCTTACCTCATTGATAAATTTTCGATTAGTTAATATAAATCCAAAAATAATTTTTCTAACTAAAAGAAAAATTTTTACGCCAGGTTGTAATGGATTGCACACAACAACGGTGCACAACAGATTTCTAGTTGGTACCTTAGCTGGTTACAATGGTCTTCCAACAGTGATGTCAGGTTTAGATGAATCGATGAGCGACGTGACACCACGAAAAAAATATCCCTTTGAATTGGAGAAGGCTCTTCATAATGTCATGTTTATCCAGCATCATATTCAAAGACAAGACGAATTCAATGCTGTAAGTTCAAATAAAACAGTAAAATTAACAAATTTTAAATATTTAATTATTTTTAGTTCAATCCTAAAAAAAAATTTGCTTTTCCTTAGCTAAAACTAATGAATAGTATTTAATATTAATTGGAATTTAAATATTCGAAAATGTTAAGGAATTGTTATGATTAATTTTCATTAAATTAATATTAATATAATAATATAATATTAATATTAATAATTATTAATATTAATAATTATTAATATTATTATAATAAATATAATAACTTTTAATTAAATTTTAATTTCTTGCTTATTTATATTTTTACAGGAAGATCAGGATTGGGGATTTGTGGCAATGGTAATGGATCGACTATTTCTCTACATTTTCACAATTTGTTCTCTCTTGGGAACAGTTGCAATTCTCGCCGAAGCACCAGCTCTTTACGACAACACTGAACCTATTGATATGGAATATTCATCTATTGCTCAACAACAGCTATTTCCAGGGAAAATGTTAGAAAAACTGGCACAATTACCTCGTTAATTCTCAATTTCATTTTTTCCTTATTTTTAAATCATTTTTCTTTTTTTTTAAAGAAAACTTTCATACCAAAAGTCAAAATTAGCGAATTCATCACAAAATTTCTTCTTTTCTTTCTATGAAACAAAAAATCCGAAATTCTAAAAGTCTTGTCTAAAGTCGCTTTCTAGAATCCACTATCAAATTATACAAGAATCAATTTTTCAGCGTTAATCGAGACATATATCAAATCTGATCGAATTTTAGCGATTTATATTGAAAATAAATAGGCAGTCAATTTTTTACAAGCTGCTCTGAGTGACAATAACGAGGTAATAATAATAATAGTCAAGTAGTAAAATTCTTTTTCCAAAATAAAAAAAAAACACTCAACAGTTAATTAGCTAAATGGAACAAAAAAAACTAGTTTTTAAAGAGTTGAAAGGTTTTCAGAAATAATATTCCAAAAAGCTTTCTCCTTTTAATAAAAATGGAAATATACGTTTATTGAATATGACGTTGATAAAAGTTACATCACAAAGTAAATAAACGTTTTAATCAAAAAGATACCGCACAACATTCGGTACTTTTGAGACTGATGAATTAATCTATATATATATAATGATAGAAATACATACAGAGATATATTAAAATAAGTAATGTACCATAATGTTATGGTAAATTATATATTATACACTTCCTTAAAATTCATGACATTTTAGGCGATTGCACTCTAAAAATAAAATAAAAAAAAAAAAAAAATATCGGAGATAATTCTCTCTCACAGTTCTCTCAACTCTTGACTGTATTTCACATATTTTTATCACTTATAGATATTGTTATCATTAACAATTCTATGGGAAGCATATTTATGGCTGACTGGCTAAAAACCTAACATTTCTTTATATCTATACAATATAATATATATCTGTATAATCTGTACCTTGGAATGATTTTCTTTACAGTAATCGCATATCTTCAGGCACAGTCGACAGAAAACCAAAAAACAAATATATAGGTCATTTTAAATTATTGTGTATAAAACGTAAATTTTCTTATGAAAAAAATATATATAATGGTTCTTTCAATAAAATGTTTAAAATTATTTCTCCTCTTTAAGAAAAGTAAAAACAATTCTATAAACAACTTATTCTTCTAGGAATATGTTACATATTTTCTGTTTGCTCGTCACCTGTCAGCGTTTAAAATTAATTATGAAAATTTAAAAAAAAATGTAACGAAAATTTACAATTTGATTTTTCAGTGATGAAGATTATTTTTTTCCCTTTTATTTTTCTCTCTTTTTTATTTTTCTCTATTATCTATTATAATATTCCTTTGTAATCATATATTATTTAATTACTCTTTTACTTTAATTTCTTCTTTAATTTTATAACTTTTTCATTTATTTTATTTTCTATTCGTTATATTTTTCTTATACAATATAGTCATATTTTTACTATTTAATTTTATTTTCGTAAAAAAAATAAACGGATATTATTTACTCAAGAAGGTTCTAATTTTTATAAACTATTTTATTCAATTTTAATAATTAATATTTCTCTCATGTTTTGATTTCATCTTTTTTTAAATAAAGCTCCTACCTATTGATAATTTTTTTTAATTATAATTCTTTTAATAAATTATTCTTTTTAACTATTATTATAATGGTAAAATTATCTAGACAATTCGGTAAATTTTAAACTTAGAAAAACGAAAAGGAAACTTACTGAGTAAATAATATTCAAATAATTTTCTAGTAAAAAATTATTTTTCAATTGGAAAAATCAATTTAAAAAAAATATTTCTTTTAATGTCTTTTCAATGCTTCTAATTTCTAACATAATCTTTCGCCCCAAACTGTTGCAGGTGATTTGTAATCAAACAGAAGTTTTTTTCCCTGGCAATGAACCACAGTTTTTGAACGTTCAAAGGAACGAAATATTTTTTCATAAAAATATTTTCGTAAATTACTGGTTACAATCAAAAATTTAAATTTACTATTTTAAAATGTTATAACTGTTAGGCTTTAAAATTTCAAATAAACAAATTTGTTTAAGTAGATAAAGTTCACAACGTTTATAATCAACAATTAAAAGAAAAAGAAATATTTTTCCTGTCAGGCTGCGTCTACAATAGAAAAAAATAATGTGTAATTTGTAGTGTAATGTGTATTGTTTTTGGCATTGACAACTGTCAGGGGCAATTACACTATATATTACACAATTTCCTACACATTATTTTTTCTGTTGTAGACGCAGCCTCAAAAACAGTAAATTTTTTTGTTTACAAATATTTCTTATGTAAATTAATAACTAAAAAACAAAACTTTTTATAAAAATTGTAATTATATAAATTTAATTTAGAAAAATATTTTTTTCTTCTAAATCGTTGATTATAAAAGTTGTGAACTTGACGAACCGATTTTTTTTATACTTGACACAAAATTTTAATTTGAAGAAGAAAGAAAGAAATTTTGTTCGTTTGAACGTTCTGAACTTTAGGAACATCCTTGACAAATTTTTAAAAAAGACATAAAAAATAAAAATGTAAAAATTAATTTTAAATGAAAGACATTAATTCCTTTAAGTTTCTCAACACGAAATATGAGGTAACTTGATTGTGCATGTTTAAAAATATTGCTCATCATGAACCTTATTTTTTGTGCAAACAAGTTCTTTGCAAACATTTGTTCAATACGCAGTAGTAATTGTCAATAAATTTTTAACAAAAATAACATAAAGAAAAATTTTGTTTGCTGCCAATGCTTGTTTCTGCTTGTGCGAAAATTTTCGCAATTTGACAAATAATCAAATTGTTCAAAAAATTTTCTTCCTTATTAAAATGAGCTTTTTAAACTCCATTCGAATCAATTAATATTTCTCTTTTATAATCTAATTTATCCAAATTTTTAAAAAGGTACTTGTATCTGACTACACAATATTTATTACTTGAAATATCTCTTCTTATAGAGACATTTTTTTACTCTTCAAAAATGCATATTATTATTATATTGAAAGCAGCTAAGACATCACAATGCGATATTCAGAAAATGTACTCAACTTTTTCTTTTTTGAGATTCGAAAAAAGTTTTTCAAGCATGACTAAATACATCATTGTCTTTTTCTCTGTTACAATCTACGATTACTTGGCAGGTCTATAATTATAGCATTTTTATTCTAATTGTAAATACTTAAAAAAAACAGTTTTCTTCAAAATTGTATAATTTTAAAACTGAATCCTTATATAAAAGATAAATGGAAAGAAAATTGCAAAAAAAGAAATTATAATTGTCACAATATTCCTTTTTTTGTGTTTGATTAAAAAATGCATTGATTTTCGCTTTAAATGAAACACTAAATTTCTTTTAATACAAAAGGATTCGCATAAAGAATTCGTATCGCGAAATGGAACACGAATCCATTTCTAAATGTGAATTCTTTATTTACACGCAATTTTAAAAATCTCACTGTCAAGAGTACTGTTCAGTAATCTCATCAAATTTTCACTCACAAATGACATGCACTCGTGTCGATTTTTGTTTTGATATTAAAAACTTATTTTCAATAAGAATCCAATAAGAATAAAATCAATTTAAATAATTAAAAATAATATTTGATAAAAATATAAAATATTCGATAGGAAGAAAAATCGAAGTCTCGTGAAATTCACAAGAAAATATAAAAAAAGTACTGGCGTCAATATCATTGGAAGTTGATTTAAAAACTTATTTTAAAAATATTTAAAAAATCACTGGTAACTGTTAACTATAAAAAAACTATAAAAAATTTCTACTCTAGTAGAAAAAACGAATAAAAATTAAAATGCCTTTCACAACCAAGTATGAATATGGAGAGAAAACAACGTAGAAACAAAAAATGATCGACACCTCTCGAATCTCAAATATTCTCATTCAAACTATAACTACATAATATGTATATAAACATTCCTACTTATAATTTCTATAATTTTGCCTATTTACTCGTCGGTAGCTTTATATAAAATCTATAAAGATCGTGAGTCAATAGATAACAAATACATTTAAAGTTTGACCATCTTATAGATTCTCTATCCATATTTAGTATTATAGATATATAATTATTATTTCAGCATAAATAAGATTCCTAAGAAAATCAACCCTTCCATGTTCCAATGTAGGTTTTACAGTTGGGACAAAAGTGATGTACGCTCAGAAAGGCGCTCATGCAGTATGGCAGACAAGAACAGAGGCAACATCTGAAAGTAGAAATTAATCGATAAAATCCATATCTAATTAATTCTTAATCTAAGCCGTCGTCGTGTCCACACACAAAGTAACGAAGAAATAGTACAAAACGAATACGAAGCAAAAAACCATTAATAAACCATCAAAAGACAAGCGAATGAATTTAAACACAAAGAAGCAATTAAAATATAAAAAGGATTTAAAATAAGAATACTTTACCTATGAGGAAGCAAAAATACAAATTAAAAAAGGAAATAGGTGAAATTAATTTAAAAAAAAGAAAAAGTAAAGCATCTAGAGAAGAGAAAATAAATTCCTGCACATTCGAGAATATTGCATTTTTTACAGCAGTTAAAAGTGAGAATAAGAAAATTAAACGAAAACCACACTGAGAAATTAAATGGAATTAAATGGACAATTGGAACAAAAAATAAAACACAATATGAGGAGAGAGAAAAAATCCAAAAAAATTCGCAATGAGATTTTAAATTATCTGACCTGGTTTCTTCTTTTTCTTGGAGGTTCGAAAACAAAGAATAATTAACCTCGGAGGATAACAAAAACAAACTTGAAAAAAATATTATGAATCGATTTAGAATAAATTAGCAATAAATATCTTTGATTATGATTAAGCTGTTAGTTTTCGTATTAATACACTTTCATGTATTATAAAATCAAATAACATTGTCTCAAATAAAGACAGTAATAATTTTCATTAGTTGAATTTCCAACAAAAGGGATAAAATTAATTTTTTCCCAAAAAAGAAAAATACAAGGAAGATTTATGATTTGTAGGAAAAGCAAAGCAAATGAATTAAAATTATATTTCTCAAAGTTTGAAAGTTGCAATAAGTAAACTTTCAATCAGCCTTTGATTACAATTTCAGGGATCACAGTGATATTTTTATTTAAAATTAGGGAAAAAAGAGGATTTTTATTTTCAAAAAAGAGATTCAGTTCAAAAAAAGAAAAATTTGCAATTTAGGAAAAAATTATTGTATTACAGCGTATACAATTTATTTTAAAGATTGTAAAATTTATTATAAATTTTTATTTTCAGAATAACTTTTACTATTTCTAAAGAAAATTTCTTTATAAAAATCAGAAAAATTTACTTCCGATGTAGTGAAATTTACTTTGGGAATTCTAATTTTTAATAACAAATCGTACTGCGTTGAAAAAAAAATGTACACAATTTTTATTCAAAAATTAACTGTGCGAAAAGTTTGCTATTAAAAAATGTTATTTTCAAAGTACATAATTTTTATAATATCTGAAGTAAGATTTAAATAAATATTAGTAAAAAATAAAAATTGTTATTTCCAGAATAACTTTTACTATTGACGAAGACAATTTTTTATAAAAATTAGAAAAATTTACTAATTTGAAATTGTAACATTTATTCTAAAAATAGATTTTTCAATAGCTAATTTCACTATGTTCGAGCAAACTTTGAAAAATTTTTATACAAAAATATATATTGAAAATAGTAAATTTTTTTATTTATTTATTAAATTTATTTAGTTTTGCTATATTAAAAATCGTAATATTCAGAGACAATTTTATAATAACGGTAGTAAATTTTATTGAAAATTAATAATATATACTTTGAATTTATTAAAGTTTATTTTGAAAACAGTCCAATTGGCAGAAATTCCAGACAGTTTGGGTTTTAGTTCATAAATATTAAAAGTTACTATATATTTTTTATTTTTTTAATTTGTATGTTTTTTATAAAAAAAAAATTATTTAGTATTCTACAAATTGATTTTTAACTACGTAACTGTTTAATTTTAATTATTTTTCTTTATGTACAATAATTTTCAAAAATATTTCTTTCATTTGAACGTTTAAAACTTTAGGAAAATAAAAATGTTTCTTCTAGCATAAGTAAATTTTTTTTAACTTACAAAAAAATGATCATTTTTATAAGTTTTTCTTAAAAACAATCGGAAAAGGGGAGAAAATGTTTGATCTTAGATATTTTAGAGAATCATATTAATTTAAGGGAATAAAAAAAGGAGACGAACTGTGATCCCTGCAATTTTTCATTTCAATCAGTTTTTCATAAAATTTGAAAAAAAAATTTCAAATTTTAGAACATTTGAAAATAAAATTCTGTTTTAAATAACAAAAGCAGAACTAAAATACTTGTATGTACGTGCAAAACATCAGGAATACAATCAAGTTTTAGTTTTGCATTTAACTAGTAGAAAAAAAGCATGCAAAGATATGAATGTTGAAATGATAATGTGACGTTCAATAAATTAGATACAAAGTGTGACTAATACATAGAGAACTCACCCAAGAAGACAGAGAATAAAGCAACAGATATGTGCACTGGGTTGATGATCTGAAACTGTCGTTGTCTTAATATCAACATGACAAGTTGGACATCTCATTTTAACGGCATTTGGTCCTAATGAGACCGCAACATGCTGATGAACTATTCGCACTTCTTGAGGTGGAGGTGGTGAAAATGTTTGCTGTGCTCCAAATTGCTGGGAATATGGTGCATTACTTTGAGATGGTGGAACTGTTATTGGTGCTGATGTTCCTTGCGGTACAACTACAAATAAAAACAAAAATGTTACATATAATTTTTCAAAAAAAAAAAAAAAACAAAGGAAAATTTAAACAGAAAAAAGTTATTTCCAATATCAATAAATACCAAACCAAGCAACAAAAAATAAATTAATTTAATATTCGGCCTCTGAAAAGATAAATTAGTTTTTATTTTATTTAAAATTGTTATTAAATAATAAATAAAATAAAAAAATAAATAGATGATTAAATAGATTCAAAATATTAAACATAAAAAAAATGTTTACCAAAAATATTAATTATTTTCAATACGAATTTATTATCATATTGAATAATAATTTGTTTTCGCTAAAAGTTAGATAATTAATTATTTCATCATAAGCATCTTAAATAAAAAAACAAACCCTAAAAAAATGGAATGAATGAATAAAATTGAACTGAAAAAAATAAGGAAAGTTTACATAATTAGTATAGTATAGTAGCAGTAAATTAAATGAAATGAACATACATGGAGTTGGCATGGGCATTTGAGATCCAGCCGCTGGATATGGAGGATTATTGGGTAAATTTGCAACATATCCAGATTGAGCAACAGCTTCTTCGTAAGAAGGTGGAGCTGTTGGCAAAGGTGCTGTAGGAGCTGTAGGACCTGGTTGAGGCATTTCTTGAATTTTTTCCATTTCTTTTCACCTGCGAAAATAACGATTCATAAATATTTCAATATTCATTTAGATAATTAAATTCAATCCAATATCTCTAATTATTTCAACTTTTACGATCTCGAAAATTCCAGAAACTTAATTTCACAATACTTGAAAGTAAATATAAATAATTACGAACGGAAAATTTCAATCAATATTTTTTTTGCGAAGAAAAAATAAATAATAAGATGAAAAAAGTAAATTTCATCGAAGAGAAAATAATTTAGTAATAAAATCAATTAGTAAACAATTAAATTAACACTAAATAGTTTTTTAATTAATTAAATTAATAAATTAATTTCAATAGTATTTTCAAAAAAGATTTGTTTCTGAAAAAATCCCCCCTCGCGTTCATGAACTTCGATTTCATTTTAATTTCTATTTTTAGTAACACTATTTTAAATTCAAAATTCCATCGTGGGGGAGCAATCTTCGTATTTCTTTTCCAAAGAATCGATGCCTATAAATAGCAAAAAATAATTTCAACGAGAATGCTAAATAAATTAAAATATTAATTTGTCAAGAGAGAAGACAAATGGAAAGAAATAGTTTTTATAAACAAGGAAAAGAAAAAGAGTGGAAAAAATTACATAACTTGATATAAAACATTCCATAGATTCAATATTACGAGGATTTGTAAAATATTAACACGAAAAGAATGGAACAAATTATAAAAACAATAATTTCTTCTATGAACGCTTCATCGCAACAGTAAAAATGAATAATAAAGTATTATAGAACGAATAGAAAGTTTTAACGGAAGTTAAGTCAGAATGTTTTCACTCTTTGTCAGCATTTCGGTCAGGGATTGCAATTATTATTCGCAATAGTAATTTATTATTACGCTTTTGCGTTCTTTTTCAAATTGAAATATTCTATTTGACATCTGCCATATGAGTAAATAATAAATTTTAAAATACCAATTATTCACACCGAGATAAAAAAAAATCTATTTACGTGAATAATTTAAACAGTATTTGCAAAGTAAGCAACAATTTCGTTAAAAGAATCGTAATTATTTTATTGTACTTGCATAAGATTTTTTCTAATCAACATTCAATTGTAAACAATTGTAAAAAAGAAGCTTAATTTCAAATATATTTATTATTCCGAAAATTTCCTCAATAAAAATGAATGTACTTTTCATAAAGCAAGAAATTGTATTCTAGTTATTGATATCAATTTCAATTATAAAATTGTAAAATAGATTAAAGTTATAAAAATTTCAAGTTACTTGATTATTTGATTTTATATTGCAAGATAAGAAAAACAGAACATTATCAGAAACAATTATTCGAACTGTATTAATTAAAGAATAAACAATTTATAAAGCATGCAATATTACAAAACTCTATGATTTTTACCATTTTTACATACCCTTTAACTATTGAACTTAACCTTTCAGGTTGAAAGATTTTAACAATATTGCAGGATTTTCTCAATACGAAGAAATAGTTGTTGATTAAAATTCTAATCACAATCTTCTAGTCATTTGTTTATCGTCACACTAGATAAATTCCTTCACTAAGTTAAGATGAAATCTGTATATCTCTTGTTGTCTCATATAATGTTTCAGCTGATAGAAATACTGATCCACTGATGCAAAAATTGGTAGTAAACCACTCATATCGTCATCGGAAACTCTATAAAATATGACGCACTCGAATAAATACAAACTACATTTACTTTTATCCGTGAAAGTTATAATGCTTCTGCCTGCTACTGCATATCAGAGCCGAAAAAAAACATGGACGTTTGACTGCGGGAAGAATCTTGACCTCGGGAATCCTAACCTAACTAAATGATTGACAATTGACAAATGCTACTTTGATCCTTTAGATTCTTTGATAAGATTTATACAAAATAATGTAAATTTCGAGGAAAAAAATTGCAAAAAGTGGAAAAGTGATAAAAATATGTTTCGTGTTTACCTTTTTCTCGTACCAAAATATTTGTGCGACAATCGTTGATTCGTTGAAAACACACCCGCACTTGTGAAGCGAATGATAATAAAATTATTAAATGCGAATGAATAGGCCTTATTAAGCTCTAAAATTCCATCGTCGTATAATTTAATGTCTAAAACTAATGGGATTAATAAACACAAATCACTAATTAAATGCAAAGCCGCGCCAGCCGCGCTTATTAATAAAGCACCCAAATTGAGAATATTGCGCATGTGCAAGACACAGTGTCACCAACCTTCTCTTTCAAATAATTTCCGTTCCGATATAAATGTTAATTATCTTCAACTAGCTTGACATTGTTCCAAAAAGTAACAATACACCATAAATTATTGAAAGTAAACTATATATATTGTTTTTCAATTAAGAAAAGGAGCTTTTGTTCCCATTTTACAATTTTTAATTTCTCCGCCCTTTTTTCACTGCCCTCTGTTGGTAGTAGTGCATCATAATTTCACAAAATGGCTACCTTGCAATATACAAGTTTGTTGTGTTCTCTCTTTATTATGTTAAATATAAGGATAATTTTCTGAAATGTTTGAGCAATTTGCAAATGAAATGAATTTATTATTAATATAAAGGTGAGTCACTATATAATTTACATGATTTTGCATGTCGTACGAAAAATATTAGAAAGTTGCATTCTGTATACAAAGAGGGTCGAACATTTTTCACAACATTCCTAATTTTTGGTAATCTTGACTTTAATTATACTTTAACATATCAAAAAGTAAATCAAAACTGTTGCAATTCATTATTGTTTCACATTTTTTGTATAAATTTGATAAAATTTTGCATATGTAAGCCGCGATCGAAGCGATGAAACATTTGAAACATAACCTAAAAATCAATATACACAAACTCAGCATGACAACAATGTATGTACAATCTTTTTTGACAAATATTGTAATATTTACAGTAAATTATCTGTCGAAATAGATAACTAAAGATAATTTGTATTTATTAAAATTATTATTGCTAACTTTTTACCTGAAACTAAAAAATTTAGAAGTAAAAAAAAAAAACGGAATTGTAATTGTGGTATTTAATCTTCGACTTTTAAACTCAGTCAAAATTTTGGCAAAAATGTTGATTTGTTTTGTTTTCGTGTATAATAATTAATAATTAAGGGGAGGGTACATCGACATTTTTAACTATATCAAGAAAATAATTTAAATATTCCACGAAATAATTTTTTTAAATTAATTTTTTATGAGGAATTCAATGGTCTAAAAATAAAATCAATCAGAAAATAATTTGACCCTTTTTGAATTTTTGAAGCATTTTTTGGAAAAAAAATCTTTGTTTTCATGCTGAAAGTGCTAAAAAATACCATTGTTATCAAATTTTTGTATACGAAAATGCATTTGTTTATTTTTCTAACTAATTTCATATATCATAATTTTAGACTAATTTTTTTGTATTTTTTTATATGAGTATAAAAATTGTGATCTGAAATTAGTTAGAAAAATAAACTAACGAATTTTCATATAAAAAAAATAATAATAATAATAGTATTTTTTAGCATTTTCAGTTAAAAATCAAAGAATTTTTTTTAAAAAATGCTTCATAAATCATGAAAATCAATTTTTTTATTTGCCAATTTTGTTGTGGATTCAAAAACATATTTTCTACAAAATTACCCATGGATTTTAAAATCCACCAATTTTTAATTAAAATGAAAATTCAAAAAGGGTAGAAATATTTTTTGACCGGTTTTTATTTTATGCCCATTGAATTTTTTACAAAAAATTACTTTAAAAATAATTTTGTAAAATATTTAAATTATTTTCTTGATATAGTTAAAAATAACTCAATTGTTTTTAAAAGTTAGGCACTTGTTTTTTTAGTTGAAATACTTTTGACGCATTTTAAATGAATTTCCACTTGTTTTGATTCAGAGAGCAGTAATTAGATTTTTTTTAGTAAAAGTACTGGACAAAATTGAATTTGTTAAAATTCATAAAAAAAACTCTGAATTTTGAAGGAATTTAATTAGAAATTTTAAAGAATTTAGTTTTTTAAAAAATTTTAATAATTCGAATTCTTCTGAAATTAGTTGCATTTTTTAATATATATTTCATTAAATTATTAAAAATTATGTATTTAAAGAAGAATTTTAGTTTTCAATTATTTTTAAAATTAATAAAATTCTTCACAGAAATTCAATTGTGTTAAAAAATTATTAAAATTTCTCGTCAAAATTTCAAGTATCTTTATAAATAATAAAATTCTTCTCCGAAATTAAATTATTTTCAAAAATTTTCCTCAATTCAATGATTTTAAATATATCTACTATTTTAATCAAATTTTCCAAAAGAATTCAATAATTTTATTAAAAATGTTATTAAAAAAAATCTTAATAAAATTCTAAGCAAACATTTAATTATTTCCATAAATAATTAAAATTTCACAGTAATTTAATTACATTTACAATTTTTTATAAATATCTTCTCAATAATTAAATTATTTTCATAAATAATAAAACTCATTGCAGGATTTTAATTATTTTTGATACAATTTTAATAGAATTCCTTGAAAAATGTGATTATTTTTTAAAAATTTTATTAAAATTCGTCAAAAGAATTTAATTATTTAAAAATTTGTTGATAAAATAAAATAAAATTCTTTATTTTGAAAAATTTGATAATCTAAATTATTATAAAACATGAAAAAATCGATCATTTCGATTTCTTCATGTTTTATAACAATTTTTTATAAGTTGTTTAATTTCAAAAAGATTTGAATTAAAAAGTTTTAAAATCTTCATTTCTATGGAAAAATATTAATGATTAAATATTTATTTAAACAAGAAGTTATTGATTTTTTTCCGATTTTGCATGTTAGTTTTTACATTAGAGTAATTTTGTATGAATGTATATATTTAATATTTCTTTTGTTCAACATTGTTTATTAAAAGTTATTGATGTTTTCGAATATTTGTAGCAACTCTGTTTATTAAATTTACAAATAACTAAATTTTTTTTTAATTTTCAGTGAATCAACCACCTGTAAAGGGAGTTTTTAGATGCGGCTGGGCGAATCAATTTGGCGATTGAATCGAGAAAAGATCCCAAGCTTTAATATGATGGAATACTCGTCTTGGGCTCAACAGCAATTAATAATGGACAATCAACGTTATTATGCTCAGTATATGGAGGAATTATCTCACTATCATCACAATCATCACAATCATCATCACCATCATCAACGATCTGATCTAGTAGAAGAGGATAGTGAGCAAATCGGAGATGAAATGCACGATACAATGACGTCTGCCACTTCCTGTGATCGTAGTTCAAGTGCCGATCTCTTCAGACTTGAGTTCGCCGCAACTCAATGGTCTAAACTCGTTTCCAATGCGGAAGGTCTCTTCAATAAGCTTATCGTAAGTAATATTTTGCCTCATACCGAACAAGATCAAATAGAACAATGGCTATGCATGAAACAAGAATACGAGGAATGTATCACGAGCGATGATACAGCGAGTTTTCAAGGATTCGCCGACAATGCAAGAAGATCACTAGAAATAATTGAAGAGGTCACGGAAACTGATGAGAAAACCGACGAATCCGAAAATCGAATGGACTATCGAGACAGATCGGACACATGTTCGGAAACGGAGAGTGAAATTTCCGAGGAGGACGACGAAGACGACGAGGAAGATGACGAGGAGGACGACGTCGACGACGATGAAGAAGAAGAGGAAGACGACGACGACGAAGATCAAAGCGACACAAATTCCGAAAATCCCGATTTCACCGAGAGACTCGACGAATGCATGACTAAATTCATATTCGAAACCGATGGATTTATTGATTCAAATAAAGAATTTCGAGAGCCAACAACACCAATTATTCCACAAATATCAAGAAACAATAACGACACGAGTCCAATAATGAAACCAATGCCCAGAAGAAATCCAAACATGAGACGAAATTCAATGCTTCCTGGTTCGGAAATGTGTAACGGTCTACTCGCCTTCAATGACAATTTCAAACTCACTCAAGCTCAGAATATTCAAACCGACTCGTCAAACAGTATTAGTCTCTCGAAAATTTCCGAAACTGCCCAAAGCAGCGAATTAGAACCACAAAATAACAATAACGAAATCGCCATAATGTCCCAATCGGAGAATTCACCAAATTCATTCCTAGACGTTCTGAGAAATTCCGAAAGTCCCGGACCAATAAAAGAACTCAAAGCCCTAACAAAAAACAACAAAGCTAAACAAAAGGAGGTATTAAAAATCCAATCAGATCTCGAAGGAGCGCACAAGAGAATCGAAGAACTGCAATCAACGATAAAAATAAAAGAGCGCTTTATAGCCGAAATGATACAAAATTCCGATACAAAATCGTGCGCAAAGCAGAGATTTCACCATAAGCAGACAAAACTAAAGGAGGAATATTACAACACAAGAACGCAATTAGCTCACGCCGAGAGTGCATTCACGACTAATGAAACCGGCGAGAGATCAACGTACAAAAAAGAAATTGAACTCTATCGAAATATGGCATTTCACTACGAAAAAAAATTAATGGACATTGAAATGATAAGGCGAATTGCTGGCGATTCGGCGAGAAAAGTACGCGAACTCGAAAATTCCCTCAGTCTATCAAAGAAGCAAATGGAGGAACTTACACGTCAACTGAAAAAGGAGGAACGCCTAAAAAAGCAACTAGAAGACGAAGTTGCCGAGGATCAGAAGAAAATTCGCGATCTAGAAGAGAAATATAATCTAACAGCTTCAAAATTAAAGGAAATTCAATCGGAAAGCGAGGACGAACGGGCAAAATCAAGAAGTGAGAGAATATCCTATCTCGATCAGGTCCTGAAAGAAAAATCAATGGATCTCGAGAAAATTGACGATACAGATGAAAAGAAAGCCTTACGACACGAAATACAAAATTTTCGTTGTACACGTGATCGGCTAATTGATGAGAAATTACATAAAGAAAAAACCTTCACGACAGTTGATGATGAACGTGATTTATTCGAATGTAGAGAGACCATCGATGTTATCGACGCAGTGATTGAACATAAAAATGAAATGATTTGCGGTAGGAAAGATTTCGACGAGGATTTAAAGAAGAGAAATAATGGAATGTGCCTGGAGCAACTGGATAAATTGACGGACGGCGAAATGAAAAATCTCTTTCACACCTATTTCAGCAAGGTCGTTGATTTGAAGCAAAATCTTCAATCGCTCGAGAGTCATAATCAACAATTGGAAATTCATAATGAAAAATTGGAGAAGGAAAATGTTTGTCTAAAGCATGAATATCGAACAATGTTTAATGTATTGAAACAAGTGAAACTTGAAGCTGAGAAAAGAGATGTTTTGCGGCAGGAAAAATATCAACGACAATCGCATTTAATGCTTAAACATTTTGCGGAGAATTCAAGTAGTTCGGGACAACATGAGAAAATTGATAATGATTCGGAGATTGCGAGGTATAGAAAGGAAAATCGAATATTGAAGAAACGATTACAGGACGCTGAGGCTCATAATAAATCTCCACCTACCAAAGTAACAAGAGAGAAGAATAAATTAATTATTCAAAAGACTACCGACTCGGACAAAAAGAAGAAGTGAGTTCAACATTAATTAGATAGGTAATTTTCTTTTTAAATTTTTCTTTATTTAGGGGGAAAAGGAAAATATTTTAATTCATTACTTTCTTTTCAAAGAAAAGTATATTTTACGGTTGGAGATATCTGTGATAAAGAGTGAAATCATTTTTCGAGATTTCTTTATATTTTTCTCAAGTACAGAATTGTTTTTACAATTTATTGTACTTTAATGTTGTACATATTTGTTAAGAATTAGTTTCGATGAATTTAAATATTGCAATATTTATTTTACCGCGTAAATATTAAAATTTGTATGAAAATTAATTATAATTTATAAAAATAATTTATAATTATTAGAAAAATTTAAAAATATGCAAATTCTTTTTTATTTTTGCATATAAATTAAAAAATTTCTGTTTTTTATCTGAGGTAAAAATAATTTTGCACATTCACTGATGATAGAATAAATGTTGCAATTTTTATACTCAGTTATTTTATAATATACTCTGGATCTTCAAATTTTTGACATTCATAATGTTACAATTGTAACATGGCAAAAAAATTTTAAAGTATTTTTTCAAATTAATAATAAATCAGTGTATTTTAAATATTAAATTAAAATTATCAACGTTTATGTCGACGAAATTGAATTAAAAGAAGCAATAATTTTCCAGTAACTATTGTCTTCCTCGCGTTGATAGGATTAAAAATCTTTTCATGATATAAGAAGAATAATTTTTCTCTTTTATACAAGAGAATAATTGTCTTCTTTTTATAAAAAATTATTTATTTCTTGATATTAAAAAACAAAATTTCTCTTTTTGCGTCGACAAAAACTTTGGTAACTTTAGTTTCATAAGAAAAATCTGCATAATAAGCAAAAGTTCCGGAAATTTTTATCGTTCAAAGGAACGAAATATTTTTTTCGACAAAAATATTTGCAAAAATTACTGACTGTATTAAAAATCAAAAACGCAAATTAAACATTTTATAACTTTCTAAATTATTTCTTCATACGTAACGCAATATTATTATGATATAATTTGCATATGAAAAATAAATAATTAAATTTCATTCATTTGATCAACTTTAGAGACATTCACCCAGAAGAAAGATTTTGTTAATTCAACGAAATCATTTTCCTAGATTCTTTTTCGTTCATTGAAAATGAATTTTTCTTTGACTTGTTCCTTCGATTAAAAATTAATTTTTCTTTGATTTAAACAAATTTTCTTTAAATCTAAGAAATGTCCTTTAAATCAAAGAAATTTTGTCATTAAAATAGAGACAAAGAAATAATTCTTTAATTTAAAGAAAAATATTTTTAAATCAAATAAATAAAAATATTTCTTTGAAACAAATAAATTGTCTTTGAATTAAAGAAATTTTTTTAAAGAAATTTTTTTAATCAAAAATATTTTACTTGAATCAAAGAAAAATTAATTTTCAATCGAAAAAACAAGTGAAAGAAAATGATTTCTTTAATTCAATGAAAATTTTTTTCTATGGGTGTGTAAACACAAGTTTTTAATTCTTTAATATTCAGAAATTTTTTCCGAAATGTTACCGAATTTTTGAAAGTTTAAATGAACGACATATTTTTTAAAATCGAAAAATATTGACATAATATTGCATTACGTATTAAAACAATTTATAAGGTTTAAAATTTAAATTACATTTTTGATTCATTGCAAAGGCAGTATATTTTTTATTATATTTATATTAAAAAAAAACTATTTTTGTCATTTGAACGTTCAGAATTTTTTGAGCATTAGTTTTATCGCAATTATTAAAACAAAAATAATATGAAAATTAATTGATAAAATTTTTGCGAACAAAATAAGCGTTTAATTTAAAAAATTGATGAAATTAAATATTTTAATTATGCTCAAAGGTATAATAGATTTGTCGATGTGAATAAATTCACATAATTTGTTAACAATAAACATTTAATATTGTTTTTTAAACAATATTGCATATTTTCGGAAAAATATTTATTAGCCATATAAAAGTGTTTAAATATTTTTATTAATAGCCGTATATAGATAAATATTAGCTCTCAGGCCTTGTGCTCTATTTAAAATTTAAAAGGAAAAGTATTTTCTATGTAACGAATTTAAATCTATTCAATGATAAAGTTCCCAATTGATGACAAATGTTGAATATTTAATCGTAGTTCATTCTTTAAAAAATTAATTAGAAACAGATTTATATAAAATATTTACAATACATATTACTAAAAATTAACTAATGATTTTTAAAAATAACTAAACAATATATTTCCTGTTCAAATTACAGTTTGGCAGTATTTTCTATTTCAAAAGATTTTAAATAAATAAATAGAAAGTATTTTCTTTTTATTAATTCTATTTTATTAACACTGTAAATAATTTTTTTTGACTCATTAATTAATTAATTAAAGTAAATTTAAAGTCTTTGGCAAATTATCTATTAATAGTAAAATTATTTACATAAATTTTGAAATCGGCATGAATTTAACTGTCTTTTTTCAATTGTTATTCACAATAAGAAGCACAGTTTCTTTTGAATATGAGTGAAATTTCTTCAGTAGAATAATTAGAAAAAATCTTCTTGTATAAACTTAAAAAAAATACACATAATTAATGTGTAATCTATATATATATAGTGGTTTTATCAATTAACGAGAGAAATTGTAGAAAATTTATTTTTTGACGACTGAAAATATGAATGTTCAAATTAAAATTATTTCAACTGAATGAACAAGCTAAATTATGCAACGTTAATAGAATAGCAAATTTATTTTTTTAAATAAAATTTATTATGCAAAGACTAATTTTTAATTGATGAAAAATTGAAATTGCATTATGTAAATTTTTATCTGTAACTATTTAAATATATGTACGTTGCATATTTTAGTTTTACAATGATTTTTTAAAATTAAGTTTAGTTTTTCAAATGGGCAGTAAAACATTTAAATTGTCTGTTTATTTTGGTAATAACAAAAATTAAAAGTAATTTATCTTTGTATCGACAAAACTTAAAAGTAATTTACTTTTTCAACAATGAAAATTAAAAGTGATTTATTTTTGTAACAACAGAAATTAAAAGTAATTTATTTTTGTAAGAAAAAAATTAAGAGTAATTTATTTTTGTAACAACAAAAATTAAAAGTAATTTATTTTTGGAACAACAAAAATTAAAAGTAATTTATTTTTATAACAACATAAATTAAAAGTAATTTATTTTTGTAACAATTAAAATTGAAAGTAATTTATTTTTCGCAAAATCATAAATTAAAAGTAATTTATTTTTGTAACAATAAAACTTAAAAGTAGGTAATTTATTTTTAATACCAGAAATTAAAAATTTAATTTAATTTTTCACTCTTAATCTGCATCAGTAAAAATTTTATACTGCTTTTAAATTCAGTGGACGAGTTATCTTTGATGAATCGGTAAAAATCCACTGATTGTCATAAAAATTCTGATTCTCAGTGAAATTATACTGATTTACAAAAAAAAACTCCACCACCAAATTGAAATCAGTGAAATTTCCACTAACTCAGATTAGAAGTGTTCCATCAGAATTAATTTTATTTTTAATGTTTCGAAATAAAATTTATCAATTTTTATTAAAAATACAATTTAAAATTAATAATAACTGCTTGAAATTTTAGTATAAGACAATTTGGAGGTTTTTACTGTATGTTTCTTCACAGTAAGAGGAACGACTTATTTTAAGGCAAAAAGGAAATTTTGATTTAGAATATACATTAATTTTTTTATGTCAGATTTTGTTAAATTTAGGTAATGAATTTTATTGATAAGCTGATAGGCGATGCTGAATTTTGGACTCATCTTAAAATAAGACCTTCGTTTTACTGTGCTTTAATGTGTGAATATATTGTACTTTAATAATTTCCTACTAGAAATCTTATTACTATAAGATGTCTTGCATTTTAGTTTAAAGTTTGTGCAGTGATTTTTTTACTATATTTATTGTAATCTTTTGTAAATAAATGTGTATTATATGATGACATCAACTGATGATTATTTTACAAAGGAAACTATTAAGTTATAATTTATTATTTTCATTGTTATTTTATTATTTGTTATAACTATTACATTGATATTTATTAATACTAGCAACATATACCTCACTCGCTAACGCTCGTTCGGTTGTATTGTTATTTTATTATTTGTTATAACTATTACATTGATATTTATTAATATTATTTTATTTATTATACATAGTTCATGCCTTTCGCCTTTATGAACGAGATTCTTATTATTATTATTTACTATTAATAATATTATTATTATTACTATTATCACTATTTACTATTATTTATTATTTATTATTATTATTATTATTATTATTATTATTATTATTATTATTATTATTATTATTATTATTATTTTAACAATTATTGATATTTTATTTTTATAAATATTTTAATATTATTTATGTTCACAATAGGAAACAGTTTTGTATTGTTTTCAAAAAGCCATTTTTCTATTTTCATTTTTTTTAAACAATAATCTTTGAACATTGAATTATTATTGAAAATTAAATATTTCTTTCACTAATTTGTCAGAAATGAAAGTTTGTACATAAACTTTCAACAAAATAAGTGTAAAGATATATTAATTTTCAATTTTCAATTTACAAATGTCATTACTGAAACTCTATATATTTATTTTCTATAATATATATATATGTGTGTGTCGCAAAGTGAGAATGAGAGATGAACGAGTCGAGACATTAATGAACAACATAATGACCTTATACTGAACGATAAATCTTTCTTGTCTTTCTTTGCAAAAAAGTAAACTATCGCGAGTGTATCTGACCACACCTGTGGACAGAAAGTATTATATCTTATAGACGTTCTCACGGCCACACACATGGAAAAACGTGTATAAATATATATAAAAATATATTTATATAAGTTTTAGAAAATTTATTATAAATTATAATTTTTAATAGAAATTTCTTTATTTAAAATTAATTTTTCGCATATATGTTTCTTGGTTTTTTTGAAATTGATTGAAAATTTTTTGTTTGCTCTAATTATGATTAATTTACAGTATTCCAACTTCTGGTTCTCAGACTGAACAAAAATCTTTATTGGTTTATGAAAGAAACGGAATTAAATTTAAATATGTTTGACTGTATAGCAAAGATAAACTAAGTTTGAAATAAGATGAAAAATATCGAGGGGTAAAGTCAAATTCTGTTTTATCTCGTGTAAATAGGGTATTTCTTTAAAGTCGGTTCTGTCATCGGTTTCCGTAGTGTAGTGGTTATCACGTGTGCCTCACACGCACAAGGTCCCCGGTTCGATCCCGGGCGGAAACATTTTTTTTTACTTTTTTATTCTAAATTCTATGATTTATTTTATTGCTTAAGGGATTGTCAAGAGAGATACAATTTTTACATAGAGCTTTAATTGAAAAATCGTATCGACAAATTTATTTTTTTTTATTGATACGTTCCTGAAGTCAAATTCCATTTAAAAAAAGTATTTGATTCAAATAATTTGATTTGAATTGATTACTTGCATATAGTGTCAAATAAATATTTACTTGAAACAAATAATTTTTATTTATTCAAATTAAATTGTATATTTGAACCAATAATTTTTGTATTTAAAGCAAGTAGGATTAATTGATTCAAATAAAAATTATTTAATTCAAGTAAATATTTTTTTGATAATAGACTATAGTAATAATATTTGAGTCAAATGAATTTTTTCAATGACATTTAAATTCATGGATCGAATTTAAAAAAAAAATTGTTAATTATTGTTGAAAGGAAAAATTTATTTTGATCAATTAATAAAATAATTTTATTTACCCTTAGGTCTATATTAATTTCTGATTAAATCGATCAAGTCATATACTTTATAATGTTTAGGAAAATATTACCTTTTTTTGGAAAAAATTTGTTCTACACTGGAAAAAAATTTAATTGATTCAAATAACCGATTAATTGACTATTATTAATTAAATATTTAGTACTTGAATCAAATAATATTTATTGGAGTCAATTAAACGGTATTTGAACCAATAATTTCAGTATTTGAAGCAAATATCATTTAATTGACTCCAATAAATATTTTTTGATTCAATTAAATATTTAATTGATAATAATAGTCAATTAATCGGTTATTTGAATCAAATAAATTTTTTTTCAATGTAAATAAACTTTACTTTTTAAATTTATTTTTTTTTTGTTTACTTTTGTAAACAAGTTTTTCTAAAATTTAATTAGAACAAATTTTTTCCAAAAAATGGCAATATTTTCCTAAATGTTTGCAAATTTTTAGTAATAATTTGAAATTACTAGCATTTTTCATTTTTTCTCCTTTTTAGAAAAATTTCAAGAGAGATAACGTTAAAACATTTTTCTAAAAATTCTTTAATTAAATTTTGTTCAAAATAATGATAATTATTTTAAGTTTCAAAAATTGTTTAGAAAATCAGTGAAAAAAATCCTAATTACATTCTCATAAAAAAGTATTGAATTATTTTAAAAATATTTCTCAAAAGCTGAAAAGTAATTTATTAGATTCAAATAAATATAAGTTTAAATTAAATACAACTTTAGTTCAAAAATATCAGTGGGTAAAATCAAAAACTTCTTTACCTCCCGTAAAGGGGGTATTTCTTTAAAGTTCGTGCCCTCAGCGGTTTCCGTAGTGTAGTGGTTATCACGTGTGCCTCACACGCACAAGGTCCCCGGTTCGATCCCGGGCGGAAACATTTTTTTTCAATTTCGGTCCATAATTTTCTTTTAAATATTAGTTTTATTGTTTTGTAGAAAAGATGACAGTTTACTTTTACCCCAGGGACCTACTCTTTGTAGTTTAAAGAACTTGATATTAATTTTTTTTTTCATCGGTACATTTCATTGATACGCTACTGAAGTGAAATCCCCTTGCGTCTCCGTTTAAATTAATGGGTTGATGGTAATCGAATTTTAAGAAAATTCCTGTATGTCAGGATGGCCGAGCGGTCTAAGGCGCCAGACTCAAGGCTTCTGCCTTCTCAGTCGAAGACTGAGTATTGTGTGTTGGGCATTCTGGTCCTCTATGAGGGCGTGGGTTCGAATCCCACTTCTGACAAATTTTTTATTTTTTTCAACATTGTTTTGGGGGGAAAATATTGTTAACTTTTACGTGTAATTAATTAATTAGTTAATTAAAATTAATTTTTAATTGCAGAGTACAATTGAAAGCAAATGCATTAATTTTATTATGTGTTCATAAACTTATAAAGATTTTCGTATAGGCTGAAATTCAGAATTGAAATTAAAGTTCTGCCCTCTTTTTTCATAATGATTCTTAAAACAAATTCTTTTCTTGTTCATAAAAAATATATTTTGATTTATTATTGAAGGGTATAGTGACTTACAACATGTTAGCGAACAACACCTCTTTTTAAGAAGAAAATAAATATTTAAGTACCGAAATTAAAAAGTAAATTAAATACTATTAGAAGCTACTGCGAAAATTGTTGTTCTATTTAATAAGTTTATACTTTTTTCCGAAAAAAATTAACTTTAATGAAAAATGGCTTAAAAAATATTGCTTTTTAATTGACAAGTTTTCCTACAAGTGAGCAGTTCGTTTAAAAATTAAACTTTACACGGAGAGAAATCTGTTGCTCTTAGCGCATGAGCAGGCCGTACTAAAAGCGCATACACACCACCATGCGTAAGTTGCAAGAAATCCATGCTAATTTTTCATGGATTTGAGCAACTGTGGCACAAGTGGTAAAAAGCTGTGCAAAGTTAGCACCGGCCTTTGCAAAATTAGGTACAGACGTCTATGCGAAAAGCGAACCAACATGTCTCTAGCGTTATTCGTAGCACATTTCTCTCCGTGTAGGAACATTTATTTTGTAATGTTATGATATTAATAATATTGTGGTTTCTGATAAAATTGATAAAGAAAGAATTAAAATAATAATTAAATCAGTCTGTCTATTGACTTCAAACACTGATGTCAATAATTAATTAGCACTTTCTGTCAAAATATTAACGAATCAATGTAATTTTATTTGACTTGAAGAGATTGATAAATTTTTATAATTTATTTAACAATTAAAAGTAGAATGTTTTCTAAAATTGTGAGTCACTATATACCTGTTAAACTATAATGTGAAAAATCAGTATCAAAACTTAAACAGTATCGTCAACTTCCAATTACACATAAGGAAATAAAATTTTTTTTCTTGAAAGTAACAGGAATTTTAAATAACACACGATTAATTTATTACATTACAATAATTTTTTTAAACAAAGTTTCTTTTATAGAATTGGTAGAATTTTAAACAGATGTAGTCGAATTATGCTGACGTGTCACGAAAAAGTAAACGCTTAGTTTAGGTTAGTTTTCCAGAAATCATGAATGACCAATTTGATTGGTCGGTTCTAAAAGAAATTCTGTCCTTTCTCTTTACTTTTTCTCTTGTGTGAACTCACCATAAGAATCACGTGTTTGTCACCGACCTTTGATTCCAATTTCCCATAGTCCGGTATAGTCTAGTGGTTAGGATACCTGGCTCTCACCCAGGAGGCTCGGGTTCGATTCCCGGTACCGGAAATTTTTTTTATTTTTTAATATAATTTTTTTTTTATTTTCACGACTAATAAGCTAATAAATAATTTAAATTTAAAAATTATCTGTTTAATTTTATGCTATTTATGCGTGATAAATCTTTTAATTTATCCCCAAACATGATTTAAAAAAATTTCTGAACTATTAAATAATTAAAATTTGTAGAATTGTATAATATAATTTGTATAATATATTTGTTTGATTATAATTTGTAAATATTATATAATTATTTCATAATTATAATTAATAATGCCTATTAATTATAATTGTTACACTGAAAAAACAAACATATTTGATTAAAAATTTGATACTATATAATCAAATAAATATTTACTTTGAATCAAATAATTTTTATAAAGCAATCAAATGGTATTTGCTTCAATTACTGAAACTATTAATTCAAACATATTTTAATTGACTTAATAATTATTTGATTCAAGTAAATATTTATTTGATAAACTGAAAAAAATTTATTTGATTCAAATAACCGATTACTTGACTATTATATCAATTAAATATTTAATTGAATCAAATAATATTTATTGGGGTCAATTAATTAATTTTCTTCAAATATTGAAATTATTGATTCAAATACAATTTAATTGATTTAAATAAAAATTATTTAATTCAAGTAAATATTTGTTTGATACTAAACAAGTATAATCGGTTATTTAAAACAAATAAATATTTTTTCATTGTAATATTAAAATTAATTATAAATATTTAAATATAATTATAATTATAATTAATTATATTTATATTACTTAATTATAATATAATAATATTTATCAAAGATAATTTTTCTGACGGAGGAAAAAATGAGCGTTTTAAAGGTTCGATTATTAATAACTAGAAAATTGTCTGTAATTGATTTCTATATATATTCCTAATTGGGGTTTTTGTATATGTAACGTATTAATTTCTTCGGCATTTATGAAAAATATTGCGCACGTATCGATAATTAGAGCGCGAACTCAGACAAATGGCTGATCAACTTTTATGTTGATGAAAATTGGAGCACGCAAAAATGTCCGAGCAAAAGTAAAAACCAAGAAAGCATTAATTATATTTTAAATATATTGAATACGTATATCAATTATTGGCATAAATACATACCATCAGAAAAATTATATCTTTTTAAAAGTAAATAAGGGCAAGTAAACAATTTCTTTCGGCGTAGAAAACATATTATAAATTTGTTTTGAACATCGTTTTAAACATAATTATTATAAATATACAAAAAATGCTTCTAAGAAACATAACATGTCGTTTCTGGTATAGAATACATCCGCTTTTTGTATAACTTCATATTGTTAGAAAAAAACATGTCGTTGTTTTACCAGGACATTTACTGCACCGCATTCTTAAGAAAAATTGAGAAAAATTATGCATTTCTTGCCGCAAAAATTCTTTGAAAAATATAGAAGAACACTTGACCATTTGTCTGTCAAAGCGAAGAAGCGAAGTAACAGACGAAGCGAAGTCAAATCATTCATAAGAATGAGCGATCGGAATCATTTGAACTCGCAGCTGACCTCCTTGCCAGTCAAGTCTGCAAATTAGTTTGTCAGAATAAATAAGTGGAAAAAAAGTTTTCAACTAAACATTTTAAGTTACAGTATACAGAGTGTAAATATATATAATACAAAGGTTATTTAGTAAAATTAACGTCATTTATTTATATTAGTAAAAATCCCATTTGTTGAAAGATGTATAATGTAACATGACGCGAGAGATAAAACGGTGTGATTTCGTTATTATATCAAGATCTTGGAGACCAGATCGAGTTATTAACTACTGCGGTTTCCGCATTAAGATTGCAATTATAATGCGGTAGAATGTATATTACTCTTTTCGTATTTTTATACACTGGACAATTTCTTGTGTGTTCTAATTCAATCATTATAGAGGGGAAAAAGGAATAACGTAAATTTTACTACTTTTTATGTATTAGTAAAATCTAAACTGTCTGGAACTTCAGCGGATTTCTGCTTTGCAATTATTACTAGAATAAAAAAAATCTAAGTTCTAGATTTGAATATATTTATATTATATATTTTGTATATTGTATTTCTAAAGCTATTCATGATAACTTTTCGTGCCGAAACAGAAATAAAACTTTCTTAAAAGTTAAAATTAACTTGGATGCAGGCAATCTTTGGAATATTTATTTGCGAAGCTAAGAAACACTAGAAGTAATTCTATAAATCTACACTGTATCTTAATGTTTGACTAAAAAATTGCATGAAAGTTTAAAAGTTCTTAATCTTTTATACAATGTTCAGTTTACTTTTGCGTCAAACTTTAAAAAACGGAAAACATTTTAAACTTTACTTCAAATTCAAATTCGAGTCAAATTAAACTTTTCGGAATTTTTCACGGTGTTATGTGAGTGCGTATAATAATTCTAACTAATTATAAATAATCCAAACATTTTCTGTTTCAGGTTTCAAAAAAAAGTTGAGAAGGATTCCCACGAAGCAGGAAGCATCTTCTTCTGCCCAAACACAACAGCAATAAATCGAAATTTGTGAATCGTACTGTAAATGATAGAAAGATTTTCTCATCAGAAACGTACATATTTTCAGTGAAGTGACGTGTTTAAAAAATTTGCAAACTATTAAAAATTAAATATTCTTCTTCAAATTTAGGAAAGTTTTAGTTTCGGGAGTGTTCGAACTTTTTTTAAAACCGCGAACGATTGTAGGGTGTTTATAAATTGTAATTGATTGTAATTTTCTCAAGACTTTTAAAGAAGTGATTAATATTTAACTTTGCGTAGTATTTGGAGTATATGAAATTCTTAAAATCGCGAGTGAGTGTTTTTGTTTCATTTGGGGGACATCGTACAAGTACAGTACTTCAGGATGAAGCTCGGGCATAGGCGAAAACAGTCAATGGTAAGATTTTTTGCCTTTTTGTAACATATAATTCTTATAGAAAACTATTCTGATAATTTAGCTCCCTGAAATTAGTTATCCGTGATAATTTTCAAAAAGTTCTTCAAATTCTCTACATGCCATGACAAATACGCCTGGTGTGCCAAAAAGATTCTGAAGAATGAAAATTTCTATTTTAACTTTTTAGTAGTAAGGATTGACCCTTACACAATCCTGAAGGATAGAAAATTTTATTTTAACTTTTTAGTATAGTAGCACCCCCACCCGTACGCTATCAGACAATCGAAATTTTAGGTAAAAACGAATTTAAAATTTATTTCTTCCAAATTTAATAATTCTCATAATCTGAAAATCACCTGAGTTCTAGTATATAGTATATATAGTATATAGGGACTGAGCCCTACACAATTCTAAAGAATAGAGAATTTTATTCAATTCTTTAGTAGTAGCACCCTCACCCGAACGCTATCAGCCAACTGAATAAAATGATAAATTCTTCATTCTTTCCTTTTCGCGATAATTTCTTTCACTATAGAGTTGAATACAAATATTTTACAAACATAATTTAACATACAAATCAATTATTTATTAACAAATAAAGTTTTTAACAGCACTTAGCTTCGCAAAACTCGAAAATTCGATTGTCTGCTAATTGGCAGATGGAGTATTTTCACTAGTAATTTTGCCAAAATTATTTTACTGAAGGAAATTCTTGTTAATAAACATCTAATGAACAATAGACAAAATAAAATTTAATTGTTTATTAACAATTGAATTTTTAAAGCCCTTAGCTTCGCCAAAATAATTTTGGCAAATTTCCTAGTCAAAATTCTCCATCCGCCAATTAGCAGACAATCGAATTTTCGAGTTTTGCGAAGCTAAGAGCTTTAAAAAATACAATTGTTAATAAACAATTGATTTTGTTGATTCCTATTGTTCATTAGATGTTTATTAAGAAGAATTTTCTTCAGTAAAAAAATTTTGTAAAAATTACTAGTCAAAATTATCCATCCGCCAATTAGCAGACAATCGAATTTTCGAGTTTTTCGAAGCTAAGAGCTTTAAAAAATTCAATTGTTAATAAACAATTGATTTTGTTGATTCCTATTGTTCATTAGATGATAATCTACAAGAATTTCCTTCAGTAAAATAATTTTGGCAAATTTCCTAGTCAAAATTCTCCATCCGCCAATTAGCAGACAATCGAATTAATCCCTCTTTAATTTGCTACCAAGAAACAAAAAATTAATCAATAATTATTCAAGTTATAAATTTTTTTTGACTTTTTTTTCAAATTTTCGTTTTTTTGATACGGGCGGGTGGGGACGCTGGCTATCAAAAATTTTTTTAAAAAATTCCGATTGGTCCAATGAAAAGAAGCATTAATCCATCTTTAATTTGCGACCAAGAAATAAACATTTGGTTTAAAATTGTTCGAGTTATGGATTTTTTTGAACTTTTTTTCCATTTTTTCGTTTTTCTTATACGGGCGGGTGGGGACGCTGGCTATCAAAAATTTTTTCAAAAAATTCCTATTGGTCCAAAAAAAAGAAGAATTAATCCCACTTTAATTTGCGACCAAGAAATAAACAGTTGGTCTAAAATTGTTCGAGATATGAATTTTTTTTGAACTTTTTTTCCATTTTTTTCGTTTTTCTGATACGGGCGGGTGGGGACGCTGGCTATCGAAAATTGTTTTAAGAAATTCCTATTGGTCGAATAAAAAAAAGAATTAATCCCTCTTTAATTTGCGACCAAAAAATAAACATTTAGTCTAAAATTTTTCGAGTTATGAATTTTTTTGAACTTTTTTTCCAAATTTTCGTTTTTCTGATACGGGCGGGTGGGGACGCTGGCTATCAAAAATTTTTTTAAAAAATTCCGATTGGTCCAATGAAAAGAAGCATTAATCCCTCTTTAATTTGCGACCAAGAAATAAACATTTGGTTTAAAATTGTTCGAGTTATGAATTTTTTTGAACTTTTTTTCCATTTTTTCGTTTTTCTGATACGGGCGGGTGGGGACGCTGGCTATCAAAAATTTTTTCAAAAAATTCCTATTGGTCCAAAAAAAAGAAGAATTAATCCCACTTTAATTTGCGACCAAGAAATAAACAGTTGGTCTAAAATTGTTCGAGATATGAATTTTTTTTGAACTTTTTTTCCATTTTTTCGTTTTTCTGATACGGGCGGGTGGGGACGCTGGCTATCGAAAATTGTTTTAAGAAATTCCTATTGGTCGAATAAAAAGAAGAATTAATCCCTCTTTAATTTGCGACCAAGAAATAAACATTTGGTCAAAAATTGTTCGAGTTATGAATTCTTTTGAAATTTTTTTCCAAATTATCGTTTTTCTGATACGGGCGGGTGGGGACGCTGGCTATCAAAAATTGTTTTAAAAAATTCCGATTGGTCCAATGAAAAAAAGGATCAATTCCTCTTTAATTTGCGACCAAGAAATAAACATTTGGTTTAAAAATGTTCGAGTTATGAATTTTTTTGAACTTTTTTTCCATTTTTTCGGTTTTCTGATACGGGCGGGTGGGGACGCTGGTTATCAAAAATTGTTTTAAAAAATTACAATTGGTCGAATAAAAAGAAGCATTAATCCCTCTTTAATTTGCGACCAAGAAATAAACAGTTGGTCTAAAATTTTTCGAGTTATGAATTTTTTTGAACTTTTTTTCCAAATTTACGTTTTTCTGATACGGGCGGGTGGGGACACTGGCTATCGAAAATTGTTTTAAAAAATTCCTATTGGTCGAATAAAAAGAAGAATTAATCCCTCTTTAATTTGCGACCAAGAAATAAACATTTGGTTTAAAATTGTTCAAGTTATGAATTTTTTTGAACTTTTTTTCCATTTTTTCGTTTTTCTGATACGGGCGGGTGGGGACGCTGGCTATCAAAAATTGTTTTAAAAAATTCCTATTGGTCCAATGAAAGGAAGCATTAATCCCTCTTTAATTTGCGACCAAGAAATAAACATTTGGTCAAAAATTGTTCGAGTTATGAATTCTTTTGAAATTTTTTTCCAAATTATCGTTTTTCTGATACGGGCGGGTGGGGACGCTGGCTATCAAAAATTGTTTTAAAAAATTCCGATTGGTCCAATGAAAAAAAGGATCAATTCCTCTTTAATTTGCGACCAAGAAATAAACATTTGGTCTAAAATTGTTCGAGTTATGAATTTTTTTTGAACTTTTTTTCCAAATTTTCGTTTTTCTGATACGGGCGGGTGGGGACGCTGGCTATCAAAAATTGTTTTAAAAAATTCCTATTGGTCCAATGAAAGGAAGCATTAATCCCTCTTTAATTTGCGACCAAGAAATAAATATTTGGTCAAAAATTGTTCGAGTTATGAATTCTTTTGAAATTTTTTTCCAATTTATCGTTTTTCTGATACGGGCGGGTGGGGACGCTGGCTATCAAAAATTGTTTTAAAAAATTCCGATTGGTCCAATGAAAAAAAGGATCAATTCCTCTTTAATTTGCGACCAAGAAATAAACATTTGGTCTAAAATTGTTCGAGTTATGAATTTTTTTTGAACTTTTTTTCCAAATTTTCGTTTTTCTGATACGGGCGGGTGGGGACGCTGGCTATCAAAAATTTTTTCAAAAAATTCCTATTGGTCCAAAAAAAAGAAGCATTAATCCCTCTTTAATTTGCGACAAAGAAATAAACAGTTGGTCTAAAATTTTTCGAGTTATGAATTTTTTTGAACTTTTTTTCCAAATTTTCGTTTTTCTGATACGGGCGGGTGGGGACACTGGCTATCGAAAATTGTTTTAAAAAATTCCTATTGGTCGAATAAAAAGAAGAATTAATCCCTCTTTAATTTGCGACCAAGAAATAAACATTTGGTTTAAAATTGTTCAAGTTATGAATTTTTTTGAACTTTTTTTCCATTTTTTCGTTTTTCTGATACGGGCGGGTGGGAACGCTGGCTATCAAAAATTGTTTTAGATAATTCCTATTGGTCCAAAAAAAAAAAAATTAATCCCTCTTTAATTTGCGACAAAGAAATAAACAGTTGGTCTAAAATTTTTCGAGTTATGAATTTTTTTGAACTTTTTTTCCAAATTTTCGTTTTTCTGATACGGGCGGATGGGGACGCTGGCTATCAAAAATTTTATCAAAAAATTTCTATTGGTCCAATGAAAAAAAGCATTAATCTTTCTTTAATTTGCGACCAAGAAATAAACATTTGGTCAAAAATTGTTCGAGTTATGAATTCTTTTGAAAGTTTTTTCCAAATTATCGTTTTTCTGATACGGGCGGGTGGGGACGCTGGCTATCAAAAATTGTTTTAAAAAATTTCTATTGGTCCAAAAAAAAAAAAATTAATCCCTCTTTAATTTCCGACCAAGAAATAAACAGTTGGTCTAAAATTTTTCGAGTTATGAATTTTTTTGAACTTTTTTTCCAAATTTTCGTTTTTTTTGATACGGGCAAGTCGGGACGCTGGCTATCAAAAATTGTTTTAAAAAATTTCTATTGGTCCAATGAAAATAAGCATTAATCCCACTTTAATTTGCGACCAAGAAATAAACAGTTGGTCTAAAATTGTTCGAGATATGAATTTTTTTTGAACTTTTTTTCCATTTTTTCGTTTTTCTGATACGGGCGGGTGGGGACGCTGGCTATCGAAAATTGTTTTAAGAAATTCCTATTGGTCGAATAAAAAGAAGAATTAATCCCTCTTTAATTTGCGACCAAGAAATAAACATTTGGTCAAAAATTGTTCGAGTTATGAATTCTTTTGAAATTTTTTTCCAAATTATCGTTTTTCTGATACGGGCGGGTGGGGACGCTGGCTATCAAAAATTGTTTTAAAAAATTCCTATTGGTCCAATGAAAGGAAGCCTTAATTTCTCTTTAATTTTCGACCAAGAAATAAACATTTGGTCTAAAATTGTTCGAGTTATGAATTTTTTTGAACTTTTTTTCCAAATTTTCGTTTTTCTGATACGGGCGGGTGGGGACGCTGGCTATCAAAAATTTTTTTAAAAAATTCCGATTGGTCCAATGAAAAGAAGCATTAATCCCTCTTTAATTTGCGACCAAGAAATAATCATTTGGTTTAAAATTGTTCGAGTTATGAATTTTTTTGAACTTTTTTTCCATTTTTTCGTTTTTCTGATACGGGCGGGTGGGGACGCTGGCTATCAAAAATTGTTTTAGATAATTTCTATTGGTCCAAAAAAAAAAAATTAATCCCTCTTTAATTTCCGACCAAGAAATAAACAGTTGGTCTAAAATTTTTCGAGTTATGAATTTTTTTTGAACTTTTTTTTCAAATTTTCGTTTTTTTTGATACGGGCGGGTGGGGACGCTGGCTATCAAAAATTTTTTCAAAAAATTCCGATTGGTCCAATGAAAAGAAGCATTAATCCCTCTTTAATTTGCGACCAAGAAATAAACATTTGGTCCAAAATTGTTCGAGTTATGAATTCTTTTGAAATTTTTTTCCAAATTATCGTTTTTTCTGATACGGGCGGGTGGGGACGCTGGCTATCAAAAATTGTTTTAAAAAATTCCTATTGGTCAAATAAAAAGAAGAATTAATCCCTCTTTATTTTACGACCAAGAAATAAACATTTGGTCTAAAATTGTTCGAGTTATGAATTCTTTTGAACTTTTTTTCCAAATTTTCGTTTTTCTGATACGGGCGGGTGGGGACGCTGGCTATCAAAAATTGTTTTAAAAATGTCCTATTGGTCCAATGAAAGGAAGCATTAATCCCTCTTTAATTTGCGACCAAGAAATAAACATTTGGTCAAAAATTGTTCGAGTTATGAATTTTTTTTGAACTTTTTTTCCATTTTTTCGTTTTTCTGATACGGGCGGGTGGGGACGCTGGCTATCAAAAATTTTTTCAAAAAATTCCTATTGGTCCAGTAAAAATAAGCATTAATCCCTCTTTAATTTACGACCAAGAAATAAACATTTGGTCTAAAATTGTTCGAGTTATGAATTTTTTTTTGAACTTTTTTTCCATTTTTTCGTTTTTCTGATGCGGGCGGGTGGGGACGCTGGCTATCAAAAATTTTTTCAAAAAATTCCTATTGGTCCAGTAAAAATAAGCCTTAATTTCTCTTTAATTTTCGACCAAGAAATAAACATTTGGTCTAAAATTGTTCGAGTTATGAATTTTTTTGAACTTTTTTTCCAAATTTACGTTTTTCTGATACGGGCGGGTGGGGACGCTGGCTATTAAAAATTGTTTTAAAAAATTCCTATTGGTCGAATAAAAAGAAGAATTAATCCCTCTTTAATTTGCGACCAAGAAATAAACATTTGGTTTAAAATTGTTCAAGTTATGAATTTTTTTGAACTTTTTTTCCAAATTTTCGTTTTTCTGATACGGGCAAGTCGGGACGCTGGCTATCAAAAATTGTTTTAAAAAATTCCGATTGGTCCAATGAAAAGAAGCATTAATCCCTCTTTAATTTGCGACCAAGAAATAAACATTTGGTCTAAAATTGTTCGAGATATGAATTTTTTTTGAACTTTTTTTCCATTTTTTCGTTTTTCTGATACGGGCGGGTGGGGACGCTGGCTATCGAAAATTGTTTTAAAAAATTCCTATTGGTCCAATGAAAGGAAGCCTTAATTTCTCTTTAATTTACGACCAAAAAATAAACATTTGGTCTAAAATTGTTCGAGTTATGAATTTTTTTTTGAACTTTTTTTTCATTTTTTCGTTTTTTCTGATGCGGGCGGGTGGGGACGCTGGCTATCAAAAATTGTTTTAAAAAATTTCTATTGGTCGAATAAAAAGAAGAATTAATCCCTATTTAATTTGCGACCAAGAAATAAACATTTGGTCTAAAATTGTTCGAGTTATGAATTTTTTTGAACTTTTTTTCCAAATTTACGTTTTTCTGATACGGGCGGGTGGGGACGCTGGCTATCAAAAATTGTTTTAGATAATTCCTATTGGTCCAATGAAAGAAAGCCTTAATTTCTCTTTAATTTTCGACCAAGAAATAAACATTTGGTCTAAAATTGTTCGAGTTATGAATTTTTTTGAACTTTTTTTCCAAATTTACGTTTTTCTGATACGGGCGGGTGGGGACGCTGGCTATCAAAAATTGTTTTAGATAATTCCTATTGGTCGAATAAAAAGAAGAATTAATCCCTCTTTAATTTGCGACCAAGAAATAAACAGTTGGTCTAAAATTGTTCGAGATATGAATTTTTTTTGAACTTTTTTTCCATTTTTTCGTTTTTCTGATACGGGCGGGTGGGGACGCTGGCTATCGAAAATTGTTTTAAAAAATTCCTATTGGTCGAATAAAAAGAAGAATTAATCCCTCTTTAATTTGCGACCAAGAAGTAAACATTTGGTTTAAAATTGTTCGAGTTATGAATTCTTTTAAAAGTTTTTTCCAAATTATCGTTTTTCTGATACGGGCGGGTGGGGACGCTGGCTATCAAAAATTGTTTTAAAAATGTCCTATTGGTCCAATGAAAGGAAGCATTAATCCCTCTTTAATTTGCGACCAAGAAATGAACATTTGGTCAAAAATTGTTCGAGTTATGAATTTTTTTTGAACTTTTTTTCCATTTTTTCGTTTTTCTGATACGGGCGGGTGGGGACGCTGGCTATCGAAAATTGTTTTAAAAAATTCCTATTGGTCGAATAAAAAGGAGAATTAATCCCTCTTTTATTTGCGACCAAGAAATAAACATTTGGTCTAAAATTGTTCGAGTTATGAATTTTTTTTTGAACTTTTTTTCCATTTTTTCGTTTTTCTGATGCGGGCGGGTGGGGACGCTGGCTATCAAAAATTGTTTTAAAAAATTTCTATTGGTCGAATAAAAAGAAGAATTAATCCCTCTTTAATTTGCGACCAAGAAATAAACATTTGGTCTAAAATTGTTCGAGTTATGAATTTTTTTGAACTTTTTTTCCAAATTTACGTTTTTCTGATACGGGCGGGTGGGGACGCTGGCTATCAAAAATTGTTTTAGATAATTCCTATTGGTCCAATGAAAGAAAGCCTTAATTTCTCTTTAATTTTCGACCAAGAAATAAACATTTGGTCTAAAATTGTTCGAGTTATGAATTTTTTTGAACTTTTTTTCCAAATTTACGTTTTTCTGATACGGGCGGGTGGGGACGCTGGCTATCAAAAATTGTTTTAGATAATTCCTATTGGTCGAATAAAAAGAAGAATTAATCCCTCTTTAATTTGCGACCAAGAAATAAACATTTGGTCTAAAATTGTTCCAGTTATGAATTTTTTTGAACTTTTTTTCCAAATTTTCGTTTTTCTGATACGGGCGGGTGGGGACGCTGGCTATCAAAAATTGTTTTAAAAAATTCCTATTGGTCGAATAAAAAGAAAAATTAATCCTTCTTTAATTTGCGACCAAAAAAAAAAAAAAACATTTGGTTTAAAATTGTTCGAGTTATGAATTTTTTTGAACTTTTTTTCCAAATTTTCGTTTTTCTGATACGGGCGGGTGGGGACGCTGGCTATCAAAAATTGTTTTAGATAATTCCTATTGGTCCAATGAAAGGAAGCCTTAATTTCTCTTTGATTTTCGACCAAGAAATAAACATTTGGTCTAAAATTGTTCGAGTTATGAATTTTTTTGAACTTTTTTTCCAAATTTTCGTTTTTCTGATACGGGCGGGTGGGGACGCTGGCTATCAAAAATTGTTTTAGATAATTCCTATTGGTCCAATGAAAGGAAGCCTTAATTTCTCTTTAATTTTCGACCAAGAAATAAACATTTGGTCTAAAATTGTTCGAGTTATGAATTTTTTTGAACTTTTTTTCCAAATTTTCGTTTTTCTGATACGGGCGGGTGGGGACGCTGGCTATCAAAAATTGTTTTAGATAATTCCTATTGGTCCAATGAAAGGAAGCCTTAATCCCTCTTTAATTTGCGACCAAGAAATAAACATTTGGTCTAAAATTGTTCCAGTTATGAATTTTTTTGAACTTTTTTTCCAAATTTTCGTTTTTCTGATACGGGCGGGTGGGGACGCTGGCTATCAAAAATTGTTTTAAAAAATTCCTATTGGTCGAATAAAAAGAAAAATTAATCCTTCTTTAATTTGCGACCAAAAAAAAAAAAAAACATTTGGTCAAAAATTGTTCGAGTTATGAATTCTTTTGAAAGTTTTTTCCAAATTATCGTTTTTCTGATACGGGCGGGTGGGGACGCTGGCTATCAAAAATTGTTTTAAAAAATTCCAATTAGTCGTATAAAAAGAAAAATTAATCCCTCTTTAATTTGCGACCAAGAAATAAACATTTGGTCTAAAATTTTACGAGTTATGAATTTTTTTGAACTTTTTTTCCAAATTTACGTTTTTCTGATACGGGCGGGTGGGGACGCTGGCTATCAAAAATTGTTTTAGATAATTCCTATTGGTCCAATGAAAGAAAGCCTTAATTTCTCTTTAATTTTCGACCAAGAAATAAACATTTGGTCTAAAATTGTTCGAGTTATGAATTTTTTTGAACTTTTTTTCCAAATTTACGTTTTTCTGATACGGGCGGGTGGGGACGCTGGCTATCAAAAATTGTTTTAAAAAATTCCTATTGGTCGAATAAAAAGAAGAATTAATCCCTCTTTAATTTGCGACCAAGAAATAAACATTTGGTTTAAAATTGTTCAAGTTATGAATTTTTTTGAACTTTTTTTCCAAATTTTCGTTTTTCTGATACGGGCAAGTCGGGACGCTGGCTATCAAAAATTGTTTTAAAAAATTTCTATTGGTCCAATGAAAATAAGCATTAATCCCTCTTTAATTTACGACCAAGAAATAAACATTTGGTCTAAAATTGTTCGAGTTATGAATTTTTTTTTGAACTTTTTTTCCAAATTTACGTTTTTCTGATACGGGCGGGTGGGGACGCTGGCTATCAAAAATTGTTTTAAAAAATTCCGATTGGTCCAATGAAAAGAAGCATTAATCCCTCTTTAATTTGCGACCAAGAAATAAACATTTGGTTTAAAATTGTTCGAGTTATGAATTTTTTTGAACTTTTTTTCCATTTTTTCGTTTTTTCTGATACGGGCGGGTGGGGACGCTGGCTATCAAAAATTTTTTCAAAAAATTCCTATTGGTCCAAAAAAAAGAAGAATTAATCCCACTTTAATTTGCGACCAAGAAATAAACAGTTGGTCTAAAATTGTTCGAGATATGAATTTTTTTTGAACTTTTTTTCCATTTTTTCGTTTTTCTGATACGGGCGGGTGGGGACGCTGGCTATCGAAAATTGTTTTAAGAAATTCCTATTGGTCGAATAAAAAGAAGAATTAATCCCTCTTTAATTTGCGACCAAGAAATAAACATTTGGTCAAAAATTGTTCGAGTTATGAATTCTTTTGAAATTTTTTTCCAAATTATCGTTTTTCTGATACGGGCGGGTGGGGACGCTGGCTATCAAAAATTGTTTTAAAAAATTCCGATTGGTCCAATGAAAAAAAGGATCAATTCCTCTTTAATTTGCGACCAAGAAATAAACATTTGGTTTAAAAATGTTCGAGTTATGAATTTTTTTGAACTTTTTTTCCATTTTTTTCGGTTTTCTGATACGGGCGGGTGGGGACGCTGGTTATCAAAAATTGTTTTAAAAAATTACAATTGGTCGAATAAAAAGAAGCATTAATCCCTCTTTAATTTGCGACCAAGAAATAAACAGTTGGTCTAAAATTTTTCGAGTTATGAATTTTTTTGAACTTTTTTTCCAAATTTTCGTTTTTCTGATACGGGCGGGTGGGGACGCTGGCTATCAAAAATTTTTTCAAAAAATTCCGATTGGTCCAATGAAAAGAAGCATTAATCCCTCTTTAATTTGCGACCAAGAAATAAACATTTGGTCCAAAATTGTTCGAGTTATGAATTCTTTTGAAATTTTTTTCCAAATTATCGTTTTTCTGATACGGGCGGGTGGGGACGCTGGCTATCAAAAATTGTTTTAAAAAATTCCTATTGGTCAAATAAAAAGAAGAATTAATCCCTCTTTATTTTGCGACCAAGAAATAAACATTTGGTCTAAAATTGTTCGAGTTATGAATTCTTTTGAACTTTTTTTCCATTTTTTCGTTTTTCTGATACGGGCGGGTGGGGACGCTGGCTATCAAAAATTTTTTCAAAAAATTCCGATTGGTCCAATGAAAATAAGCATTAATCCCTCTTTAATTTACGACCAAGAAATAAACATTTGGTCTAAAATTGTTCGAGTTATGAATTTTTTTTTGAACTTTTTTTCCAAATTTACGTTTTTTCTGATACGGGCGGGTGGGGACGCTGGCTATCAAAAATTGTTTTAAAAAATTCCGATTGGTCCAATGAAAAGAAGCATTAATTCCTCTTTAATTTGCGACCAAGAAATAAACATTTGGTCTAAAATTGTTCGAGTTATGAATTTTTTTTGAACTTTTTTTCCAAATTTTCGTTTTTCTGATACGGGCGGGTGGGGACGCTGGCTATCAAAAATTGTTTTAAAAATGTCCTATTGGTCCAATGAAAGGAAGCATTAATCCCTCTTTAATTAGCGACCAAGAAATAAACATTTGGTCAAAAATTGTTCGAGTTATGAATTTTTTTTGAACATTTTTTCCATTTTTTCGTTTTTCTGATACGGGCGGGTGGGGACGCTGGCTATCAAAAATTTTTTCAAAAAATTCCTATTGGTCCAGTAAAAATAAGCAATAATCCCTCTTTAATTTACGACCAAGAAATAAACATTTGGTCTAAAATTGTTCGAGTTATGAATTTTTTTGAACTTTTTTTCCAAATTTACGTTTTTCTGATACGGGCGGGTGGGGACGCTGGCTATCAAAAATTGTTTTAGATAATTCCTATTGGTCGAATAAAAAGAAGAATTAATCCCTCTTTAATTTGCGACCAAGAAATAAACATTTGGTCTAAAATTGTTCGAGTTATGAATTTTTTTGAACTTTTTTTCCAAATTTTCGTTTTTCTGATACGGGCAAGTCGGGACGCTGGCTATCAAAAATTGTTTTAAAAAATTTCTATTGGTCCAATGAAAATAAGCATTAATCCCACTTTAATTTGCGACCAAGAAATAAACAGTTGGTCTAAAATTGTTCGAGATATGAATTTTTTTTGAACTTTTTTTCCATTTTTTCGTTTTTCTGATACGGGCGGGTGGGGACGCTGGCTATCGAAAATTGTTTTAAAAAATTCCTATTGGTCGAATAAAAAGAAGAATTAATCCCTCTTTAATTTGCGACCAAGAAGTAAACATTTGGTTTAAAATTGTTCGAGTTATGAATTCTTTTAAAAGTTTTTTCCAAATTATCGTTTTTCTGATACGGGCGGGTGGGGACGCTGGCTATCAAAAATTGTTTTAAAAAATTCCAATTAGTCGTATAAAAAGAAAAATTAATCCCTCTTTAATTTGCGACCAAGAAATAAACATTTGGTCTAAAATTTTACGAGTTATGAATTTTTTTTGAACTTTTTTTTCAAATTTTCGTTTTTTTGATACGGGCGGGTGTTGACGCTGGCTATCAAAAATTTTTTCAAAAAATTCCGATTGGTCCAATGAAAAGAAGCATTAATCCCTCTTTAATTTGCGACCAAGAAATAAACATTTGGTCAAAAATTGTTCGAGTTATGAATTCTTTTGAAATTTTTTTCCAAATTATCGTTTTTCTGATACGGGCGGGTGGGGACGCTGGCTATCAAAAATTGTTTTAAAAAATTCCTATTGGTCAAATAAAAAGAAGAATTAATCCCTCTTTATTTTGCGACCAAGAAATAAACATTTGGTCTAAAATTGTTCGAGTTATGAATTCTTTTGAACTTTTTTCCATTTTTTCGTTTTTCTGATACGGGCGGGTGGGGACGCTGGCTATCAAAAATTGTTTTAAAAAATTCCGATTGGTCCAATGAAAAGGAGCATTAATTCCTCTTTAATTTGCGACCAAGAAATAAACATTTGGTCTAAAATTGTTCGAGTTATGAATTTTTTTTGAACTTTTTTTCCAAATTTTCGTTTTTCTGATACGGGCGGGTGGGGACGCTGGCTATCAAAAATTGTTTTAAAAATGTCCTATTGGTCCAATGAAAGGAAGCATTAATCCCTCTTTAATTTGCGACCAAGAAATAAACATTTGGTCAAAAATTGTTCGAGTTATGAATTTTTTTTGAACTTTTTTTCCATTTTTTCGTTTTTCTGATACGGGCGGGTGGGGACGCTGGCTATCGAAAATTGTTTTAAAAAATTCCTATTGGTCGAATAAAAAGGAGAATTAATCCCTCTTTTATTTGCGACCAAGAAATAAACATTTGGTCTAAAATTGTTCGAGTTATTAATTTTTTTTTGAACTTTTTTTCCATTTTTTCGTTTTTCTGATGCGGGCGGGTGGGGACGCTGGCTATCAAAAATTGTTTTAAAAAATTTCTATTGGTCGAATAAAAAGAAGAATTAATCCCTCTTTAATTTGCGACCAAGAAATAAACATTTGGTCTAAAATTGTTCGAGTTATGAATTTTTTTGAACTTTTTTTCCAAATTTACGTTTTTCTGATACGGGCGGGTGGGGACGCTGGCTATCAAAAATTGTTTTAGATAATTCCTATTGGTCGAATAAAAAGAAGAATTAATCCCTCTTTAATTTGCGACCAAGAAATAAACATTTGGTCTAAAATTGTTCGAGTTATGAATTTTTTTGAACTTTTTTTCCAAATTTTCGTTTTTCTGATACGGGCGGGTGGGGACGCTGGCTATCAAAAATTGTTTTAAAAAATTTCTATTGGTCGAATAAAAAGAAGAATTAATCCCTCTTTAATTTGCGACCAAGAAATAAACAGTTAGTCTAAAATTTTTCGAGTTATGAATTTTTTTGAACATTTTTTCCAAATTTTCGTTTTTCTGATACGGGCGGGTGGGGACGCTGGCTATCAAAAATTGTTTTAGATAATTCCTATTGGTCCAATGAAAAGAAGCATTAATCCATCTTTAATTTGCGACCAAGAAATAAACATTTGGTTTAAAATTGTTCGAGTTATGGATTTTTTTGAACTTTTTTTCCATTTTTTCGTTTTTCTTATCCGGGCGGGTGGGGACGCTGGCTATCAAAAATTTTTTCAAAAAATTCCTATTGGTCCAAAAAAAAGAAGAATTAATCCCACTTTAATTTGCGACCAAGAAATAAACAGTTGGTCTAAAATTGTTCGAGATATGAATTTTTTTTGAAATTTTTTTCCATTTTTTCGTTTTTCTGATACGGGCGGGTGGGGACGCTGGCTATCAAAAATTGTTTTAAAAAATTCCTATTGGTCAAATAAAAAGAAGAATTAATCCCTCTTTATTTTGCGACCAAGAAATAAACATTTGGTCTAAAATTGTTCGAGTTATGAATTCTTTTGAACTTTTTTCCATTTTTTCGTTTTTCTGATACGGGCGGGTGGGGACGCTGGCTATCAAAAATTGTTTTAAAAAATTCCGATTGGTCCAATGAAAAGGAGCATTAATTCCTCTTTAATTTGCGACCAAGAAATAAACATTTGGTCTAAAATTGTTCGAGTTATGAATTTTTTTTGAACTTTTTTTCCAAATTTTCGTTTTTCTGATACGGGCGGGTGGGGACGCTGGCTATCAAAAATTGTTTTAAAAATGTCCTATTGGTCCAATGAAAGGAAGCATTAATCCCTCTTTAATTTGCGACCAAGAAATAAACATTTGGTCAAAAATTGTTCGAGTTATGAATTTTTTTTGAACTTTTTTTCCATTTTTTCGTTTTTCTGATACGGGCGGGTGGGGACGCTGGCTATCGAAAATTGTTTTAAAAAATTCCTATTGGTCGAATAAAAAGGAGAATTAATCCCTCTTTTATTTGCGACCAAGAAATAAACATTTGGTCTAAAATTGTTCGAGTTATGAATTTTTTTTTGAACTTTTTTTCCATTTTTTCGTTTTTCTGATGCGGGCGGGTGGGGACGCTGGCTATCAAAAATTGTTTTAAAAAATTTCTATTGGTCGAATAAAAAGAAGAATTAATCCCTCTTTAATTTGCGACCAAGAAATAAACATTTGGTCTAAAATTGTTCGAGTTATGAATTTTTTTGAACTTTTTTTCCAAATTTACGTTTTTCTGATACGGGCGGGTGGGGACGCTGGCTATCAAAAATTGTTTTAGATAATTCCTATTGGTCGAATAAAAAGAAGAATTAATCCCTCTTTAATTTGCGACCAAGAAATAAACATTTGGTCTAAAATTGTTCGAGTTATGAATTTTTTTGAACTTTTTTTCCAAATTTTCGTTTTTCTGATACGGGCGGGTGGGGACGCTGGCTATCAAAAATTGTTTTAAAAAATTTCTATTGGTCGAATAAAAAGAAGAATTAATCCCTCTTTAATTTGCGACCAAGAAATAAACATTTGGTCTAAAATTGTTCGAGTTATGAATTCTTTTGAACTTTTTTTCCAAATTTTCGTTTTTTCTGATACGGGCGGGTGGGGACGCTGGCTATCGAAAATTGTTTTAAAAAATTCCTATTGGTCGAATAAAAAGGAGAATTAATCCCTCTTTTATTTGCGACCAAGAAATAAACATTTGGTCTAAAATTGTTCGAGTTATGAATTTTTTTTTGAACTTTTTTTCCATTTTTTCGTTTTTCTGATGCGGGCGGGTGGGGACGCTGGCTATCAAAAATTGTTTTAAAAAATTTCTATTGGTCGAATAAAAAGAAGAATTAATCCCTCTTTAATTTGCGACCAAGAAATAAACATTTGGTTTAAAATTGTTCGAGTTATGGATTTTTTTTGAACTTTTTTTCCATTTTTTCGTTTTTCTTATCCGGGCGGGTGGGGACGCTGGCTATCAAAAATTTTTTCAAAAAATTCCTATTGGTCCAAAAAAAAGAAGAATTAATCCCACTTTAATTTGCGACCAAGAAATAAACAGTTGGTCTAAAATTGTTCGAGATATGAATTTTTTTTGAACTTTTTTTCCATTTTTTCGTTTTTCTGATACGGGCGGGTGGGGACGCTGGCTATCGAAAATTGTTTTAAGAAATTCCTATTGGTCGAATAAAAAGAAGAATTAATCCCTCTTTAATTTGCGACCAAAAAATAAACATTTAGTCTAAAATTTTTCGAGTTATGAATTTTTTTGAACTTTTTTTCCAAATTTTCGTTTTTCTGATACGGGCGGGTGGGGACGCTGGCTATTAAAAATTTTTTTAAAAAATTCCGATTGGTCCAATAAAAAGAAGCATTAATCCCTCTTTAATTTGCGACCAAGAAATAAACATTTGGTTTAAAATTGTTCGAGTTATGAATTTTTTTGAACTTTTTTTCCATTTTTTCGTTTTTCTGATACGGGCGGGTGGGGACGCTGGCTATCAAAAATTTTTTTAAAAAATTTCGATTGGTCCAATGAAAAGAAGCATTAATCCCTCTTTAATTTGCGACCAAGAAATAAACATTTGGTTTAAAATTGTTCGAGTTATGAATTTTTTTGAACTTTTTTTCCATTTTTTCGTTTTTCTGATACGGGCGGGTGGGGACGCTGGCTATCAAAAATTTTTTCAAAAAATTCCTATTGGTCCAAAAAAAAGAAGAATTAATCCCTCTTTAATTTGCGACCAAGAAATAAACATTTGGTCCAAAATTGTTCGAGTTATGAATTCTTTTGAAATTTTTTTCCAAATTATCGTTTTTCTGATACGGGCGGGTGGGGACGCTGGCTATCAAAAATTGTTTTAAAAAATTCCTATTGGTCAAATAAAAAGAAGAATTAATCCCTCTTTATTTTACGACCAAGAAATAAACATTTGGTCTAAAATTGTTCGAGTTATGAATTCTTTTGAACTTTTTTTCCAAATTTTCGTTTTTCTGATACGGGCGGGTGGGGACGCTGGCTATCAAAAATTGTTTTAAAAATGTCCTATTGGTCCAATGAAAGGAAGCATTAATCCCTCTTTAATTTGCGACCAAGAAATAAACATTTGGTCAAAAATTGTTCGAGTTATGAATTTTTTTTGAACTTTTTTTCCATTTTTTCGTTTTTCTGATACGGGCGGGTGGGGACGCTGGCTATCAAAAATTTTTTCAAAAAATTCCTATTGGTCCAGTAAAAATAAGCATTAATCCCTCTTTAATTTACGACCAAGAAATAAACATTTGGTCTAAAATTGTTCGAGTTATGAATTTTTTTTTTGAACTTTTTTTCCATTTTTTCGTTTTTTCTGATGCGGGCGGGTGGGGACGCTGGCTATCAAAAATTGTTTTAAAAAATTTCTATTGGTCGAATAAAAAGAAGAATTAATCCCTCTTTAATTTGCGACCAAGAAATAAACATTTGGTCTAAAATTGTTCGAGTTATGAATTTTTTTGAACTTTTTTTCCAAATTTACGTTTTTCTGATACGGGCGGGTGGGGACGCTGGCTATTAAAAATTGTTTTAAAAAATTCCTATTGGTCGAATAAAAAGAAGAATTAATCCCTCTTTAATTTGCGACCAAGAAATAAACATTTGGTTTAAAATTGTTCAAGTTATGAATTTTTTTGAACTTTTTTTCCAAATTTTCGTTTTTCTGATACGGGCAAGTCGGGACGCTGGCTATCAAAAATTGTTTTAAAAAATTCCGATTGGTCCAATGAAAAGAAGCATTAATCCCTCTTTAATTTGCGACCAAGAAATAAACATTTGGTCTAAAATTGTTCGAGATATGAATTTTTTTTGAACTTTTTTTCCATTTTTTCGTTTTTCTGATACGGGCGGGTGGGGACGCTGGCTATCGAAAATTGTTTTAAAAAATTCCTATTGGTCCAATGAAAGGAAGCCTTAATTTCTCTTTAATTTACGACCAAAAAATAAACATTTGGTCTAAAATTGTTCGAGTTATGAATTTTTTTTTGAACTTTTTTTTCATTTTTTCGTTTTTCTGATGCGGGCGGGTGGGGACGCTGGCTATCAAAAATTGTTTTAAAAAATTTCTATTGGTCGAATAAAAAGAAGAATTAATCCCTATTTAATTTGCGACCAAGAAATAAACATTTGGTCTAAAATTGTTCGAGTTATGAATTTTTTTGAACTTTTTTTCCAAATTTACGTTTTTCTGATACGGGCGGGTGGGGACGCTGGCTATCAAAAATTGTTTTAGATAATTCCTATTGGTCCAATGAAAGAAAGCCTTAATTTCTCTTTAATTTTCGACCAAGAAATAAACATTTGGTCTAAAATTGTTCGAGTTATGAATTTTTTTGAACTTTTTTTCCAAATTTACGTTTTTCTGATACGGGCGGGTGGGGACGCTGGCTATCAAAAATTGTTTTAGATAATTCCTATTGGTCGAATAAAAAGAAGAATTAATCCCTCTTTAATTTGCGACCAAGAAATAAACATTTGGTCTAAAATTGTTCGAGTTATGAATTTTTTTGAACTTTTTTTCCAAATTTACGTTTTTTCTGATACGGGCGGGTGGGGACGCTGGCTATCAAAAATTGTTTTAGATAATTCCTATTGGTCGAATAAAAAGAAGAATTAATCCCTCTTTAATTTGCGACCAAGAAATAAACAGTTGGTCTAAAATTGTTCGAGATATGAATTTTTTTTGAACTTTTTTTCCATTTTTTCGTTTTTCTGATACGGGCGGGTGGGGACGCTGGCTATCGAAAATTGTTTTAAAAAATTCCTATTGGTCGAATAAAAAGAAGAATTAATCCCTCTTTAATTTGCGACCAAGAAGTAAACATTTGGTTTAAAATTGTTCGAGTTATGAATTCTTTTAAAAGTTTTTTCCAAATTATCGTTTTTCTGATACGGGCGGGTGGGGACGCTGGCTATCAAAAATTGTTTTAAAAAATTCCTATTGGTCAAATAAAAAGAAGAATTAATACCTCTTTATTTTGCGACCAAGAAATAAACATTTGGTCTAAAATTGTTCGAGTTATGAATTCTTTTGAACTTTTTTTCCATTTTTTCGTTTTTCTGATACGGGCGGGTGGGGACGCTGGCTATCAAAAATTGTTTTAAAAAATTCCGATTGGTCCAATGAAAAGAAGCATTAATTCCTCTTTAATTTGCGACCAAGAAATAAACATTTGGTCTAAAATTGTTCGAGTTATGAATTTTTTTTGAACTTTTTTTCCAAATTTTCGTTTTTCTGATACGGGCGGGTGGGGACGCTGGCTATCAAAAATTGTTTTAAAAATGTCCTATTGGTCCAATGAAAGGAAGCATTAATCCCTCTTTAATTTGCGACCAAGAAATAAACATTTGGTCAAAAATTGTTCGAGTTATGAATTTTTTTTGAACTTTTTTTCCATTTTTTCGTTTTTCTGATACGGGCGGGTGGGGACGCTGGCTATCGAAAATTGTTTTAAAAAATTCCGATTGGTCCAATGAAAGGAAGCATTAATCCCTCTTTAATTTGCGACCAAGAAATAAACATTTGGTCTAAAATTGTTCGAGTTATGAATTTTTTTGAACTTTTTTTCCAAATTTACGTTTTTCTGATACGGGCGGGTGGGGACGCTGGCTATCAAAAATTGTTTTAGATAATTCCTATTGGTCCAATGAAAGAAAGCCTTAATTTCTCTTTAATTTTCGACCAAGAAATAAACATTTGGTCTAAAATTGTTCGAGTTATGAATTTTTTTGAACTTTTTTTCCAAATTTACGTTTTTCTGATACGGGCGGGTGGGGACGCTGGCTATCAAAAATTGTTTTAGATAATTCCTATAGGTCCAATGAAAGAAAGCCTTAATTTCTCTTTAATTTTCGACCAAGAAATAAACATTTGGTTTAAAATTGTTCGAGTTATGAATTTTTTTGAACTTTTTTTCCAAATTTTCGTTTTTCTGATACGGGCGGGTGGGGACGCTGGCTATCAAAAATTGTTTTAGATAATTCCTATTGGTCCAATGAAAGGAAGCCTTAATTTCTCTTTGATTTTCGACCAAGAAATAAACATTTGGTCTAAAATTGTTCGAGTTATGAATTTTTTTGAACTTTTTTTCCAAATTTTCGTTTTTCTGATACGGGCGGGTGGGGACGCTGGCTATCAAAAATTGTTTTAGATAATTCCTATTGGTCCAATGAAAGGAAGCCTTAATTTCTCTTTAATTTTCGACCAAGAAATAAACATTTGGTCTAAAATTGTTCGAGTTATGAATTTTTTTGAACTTTTTTTCCAAATTTTCGTTTTTCTGATACGGGCGGGTGGGGACGCTGGCTATCAAAAATTGTTTTAGATAATTCCTATTGGTCCAATGAAAGGAAGCCTTAATTTCTCTTTGATTTTCGACCAAGAAATAAACATTTGGTCTAAAATTGTTCGAGTTATGAATTTTTTTGAACTTTTTTTCCAAATTTTCGTTTTTCTGATACGGGCGGGTGGGGACGCTGGCTATCAAAAATTGTTTTAGATAATTCCTATTGGTCCAATGAAAGGAAGCCTTAATTTCTCTTTAATTTTCGACTAAGAAATAAACATTTGGTTTAAAATTGTTCGAGTTATGAATTTTTTTGAACTTTTTTTCCATTTTTTCGTTTTTCTGATACGGGCGGGTGGGGACGCTGGCTATCAAAAATTTTTTCAAAAAATTCCTATTGGTCCAAAAAAAAGAAGAATTAATCCCTCTTTAATTTGCGACAAAGAAATAAACAGTTGGTCTAAAATTTTTCGAGTTATGAATTTTTTTGAACTTTTTTTCCAAATTTTCGTTTTTCTGATACGGGCGGATGGGGACGCTGGCTATCAAAAATTTTATCAAAAAATTTCTATTGGTCCAATGAAAAAAAGCATTAATCTTTCTTTAATTTGCGACCAAGAAATAAACATTTGGTCAAAAATTGTTCGAGTTATGAATTCTTTTGAAAGTTTTTTCCAAATTATCGTTTTTCTGATACGGGCGGGTGGGGACGCTGGCTATCAAAAATTGTTTTAAAAAATTCCAATTGGTCGAATAAAAAGAAAAATTAATCCCTCTTTAATTTGCGACCAAGAAATAAACATTTGGTCTAAAATTTTACGAGTTATGAATTTTTTTTGAACTTTTTTTTCAAATTTTCGTTTTTTTTGATACAGGCGGGTGGGGACGCTGGCTATCAAAAATTTTTTCAAAAAATTTCGATTGGTCCAATGAAAAGAAGCATTAATCCCTCTTTAATTTGCGACCAAGAAGTAAACATTTGGTTTAAAATTGTTCGAGTTATGAATTCTTTTGAAAGTTTTTTCCAAATTATCGTTTTTCTGATACGGGCGGGTGGGGACGCTGGCTATCAAAAATTGTTTTAAAAAATTCCAATTAGTCGTATAAAAAGAAAAATTAATCCCTCTTTAATTTGCGACCAAGAAATAAACATTTGGTCTAAAATTTTACGAGTTATGAATTTTTTTTGAACTTTTTTTCCAAATTTTCGTTTTTCTGATACGGGCAAGTCGGGACGCTGGCTATCAAAAATTGTTTTAAAAAATTTCTATTGGTCCAATGAAAATAAGCATTAATCCCTCTTTAATTTACGACCAAGAAATAAACATTTGGTCTAAAATTGTTCGAGTTATGAATTTTTTTTTGAACTTTTTTTCCAAATTTACGTTTTTCTGATACGGGCGGGTGGGGACGCTGGCTATCAAAAATTGTTTTAAAAAATTCCTATTGGTCGAATAAAAAGAAAAATTAATCCCTCTTTAATTTGCGACCAAGAAATAAACATTTGGTTTAAAATTGTTCAAGTTATGAATTTTTTTGAACTTTTTTTCCATTTTTTTCGTTTTTCTGATACGGGCGGGTGGGAACGCTGGCTATCAAAAATTGTTTTAGATAATTCCTATTGGTCCAAAAAAAAAAAAATTAATCCCTCTTTAATTTCCGACCAAGAAATAAACAGTTGGTCTAAAATTTTTCGAGTTATGAATTTTTTTGAACTTTTTTTCCAAATTTTCGTTTTTTCCGATACGGGCAAGTCGGGACGCTGGCTATCAAAAATTGTTTTAGATAATTCCTATTGGTCCAATGAAAGGAAGCCTTAATTTCTCTTTAATTTTCGACCAAGAAATAAACATTTGGTCTAAAATTGTTCGAGTTATAAATTTTTTTGAACTTTTTTTCCATTTTTTCGTTTTTCTGATACGGGCGGGTGGGGACGCTGGCTATAAAAAATTTTTTCAAAAAATTCCTATTAGTCCAAAAAAAAGAAGAATTAATCCCTCTTTAATTTGCGACAAAGAAATAAACAGTTGGTCTAAAATTTTTCGAGTTATGAATTTTTTTGAACTTTTTTTCCAAATTTTCGTTTTTCTGATACGGGCGGATGGGGACGCTGGCTATCAAAAATTTTATCAAAAAATTTCTATTGGTCCAATGAAAAAAAGCATTAATCTTTCTTTAATTTGCGACCAAGAAATAAACATTTGGTCAAAAATTGTTCGAGTTATGAATTCTTTTGAAAGTTTTTTCCAAATTATCGTTTTTTCTGATACGGGCGGGTGGGGACGCTGGCTATCAAAAATTGTTTTAAAAAATTTCTATTGGTCCAAAAAAAAAAAATTAATCCCTCTTTAATTTCCGACCAAGAAATAAACAGTTGGTCTAAAATTTTTCGAGTTATGAATTTTTTTGAACTTTTTTTCCAAATTTTCGTTTTTTTGATACGGGCAAGTCGGGACGCTGGCTATCAAAAATTGTTTTAAAAAATTTCTATTGGTCCAATGAAAATAAGCATTAATCCCACTTTAATTTGCGACCAAGAAATAAACAGTTGGTCTAAAATTGTTCGAGATATGAATTTTTTTTGAACTTTTTTTCCATTTTTTCGTTTTTCTGATACGGGCGGGTGGGGACGCTGGCTATCAAAAATTGTTTTAAAAAATTTCTATTGGTCGAATAAAAAGAAGAATTAATCCCTCTTTAATTTGCGACCAAGAAATAAACATTTGGTCTAAAATTGTTCGAGTTATGAATTTTTTTGAACTTTTTTTCCAAATTTACGTTTTTCTGATACGGGCGGGTGGGGACGCTGGCTATCAAAAATTGTTTTAGATAATTCCTATTGGTCGAATAAAAAGAAGAATTAATCCCTCTTTAATTTGCGACCAAGAAATAAACATTTGGTCTAAAATTGTTCCAGTTATGAATTTTTTTGAACTTTTTTTCCAAATTTTCGTTTTTCTGATACGGGCGGATGGGGACGCTGGCTATCAAAAATTTTATCAAAAAATTTCTATTGGTCCAATGAAAAAAAGCATTAATCTTTCTTTAATTTGCGACCAAGAAATAAACATTTGGTCAAAAATTGTTCGAGTTATGAATTCTTTTGAAAGTTTTTTCCAAATTATCGTTTTTCTGATACGGGCGGGTGGGGACGCTGGCTATCAAAAATTGTTTTAAAAAATTCCAATTGGTCGAATAAAAAGAAAAATTAATCCCTCTTTAATTTGCGACCAAGAAATAAACATTTGGTCTAAAATTTTACGAGTTATGAATTTTTTTTGAACTTTTTTTTCAAATTTTCGTTTTTTTTGATACAGGCGGGTGGGGACGCTGGCTATCAAAAATTTTTTCAAAAAATTTCGATTGGTCCAATGAAAAGAAGCATTAATCCCTCTTTAATTTGCGACCAAGAAGTAAACATTTGGTTTAAAATTGTTCGAGTTATGAATTCTTTTGAAAGTTTTTTCCAAATTATCGTTTTTCTGATACGGGCGGGTGGGGACGCTGGCTATCAAAAATTGTTTTAAAAAATTCCAATTAGTCGTATAAAAAGAAAAATTAATCCCTCTTTAATTTGCGACCAAGAAATAAACATTTGGTCTAAAATTTTACGAGTTATGAATTTTTTTTGAAATTTTTTTCCATTTTTTCGTTTTTCTGATACGGGCGGGTGGGGACGCTGGCTATCAAAAATTGTTTTAAAAAATTCCGATTGGTCCAATGAAAGGAAGCATTAATCCCTCTTTAATTTGCGACCAAGAAATAAACATTTGGTCTAAAATTGTTCGAGTTATGAATTTTTTTTTGAACTTTTTTTCCATTTTTTCGTTTTTCTGATGCGGGCGGGTGGGGACGCTGGCTATCAAAAATTGTTTTAAAAAATTTCTATTGGTCGAATAAAAAGAAGAATTAATCCCTCTTTAATTTGCGACCAAGAAATAAACATTTGGTCTAAAATTGTTCGAGTTATGAATTTTTTTGAACTTTTTTTCCAAATTTACGTTTTTCTGATACGGGCGGGTGGGGACGCTGGCTATCAAAAATTGTTTTAGATAATTCCTATTGGTCCAATGAAAGAAAGCCTTAATTTCTCTTTAATTTTCGACCAAGAAATAAACATTTGGTCTAAAATTGTTCGAGTTATGAATTTTTTTGAACTTTTTTTCCAAATTTACGTTTTTCTGATACGGGCGGGTGGGGACGCTGGCTATCAAAAATTGTTTTAAAAAATTCCTATTGGTCGAATAAAAAGAAGAATTAATCCCTCTTTAATTTGCGACCAAGAAATAAACATTTGGTTTAAAATTGTTCAAGTTATGAATTTTTTTGAACTTTTTTTCCAAATTTTCGTTTTTCTGATACGGGCAAGTCGGGACGCTGGCTATCAAAAATTGTTTTAGATAATTCCTATTGGTCCAAAAAAAAAAAAATTAATCCCTCTTTAATTTCCGACCAAGAAATAAACAGTTGGTCTAAAATTTTTCGAGTTATGAATTTTTTTTTGAACTTTTTTTCCATTTTTTCGTTTTTCTGATGCGGGCGGGTGGGGACGCTGGCTATCAAAAATTGTTTTAGATAATTCCTATTGGTCCAAAAAAAAGAAGAATTAATCCCTCTTTAATTTGCGACCAAGAAATAAACAGTTAGTCTAAAATTTTTCGAGTTATGAATTTTTTTGAACATTTTTTCCAAATTTTCGTTTTTCTGATACGGGCGGGTGGGGACGCTGGCTATCAAAAATTGTTTTAGATAATTCCTATTGGTCCAATGAAAGGAAGCCTTAATTTCTCTTTAATTTTCGACCAAGAAATAAACATTTGGTCTAAAATTGTTCGAGTTATAAATTTTTTTGAACTTTTTTTCCAAATTTTCGTTTTTCTGATACGGGCGGATGGGGACGCTGGCTATCAAAAATTTTATCAAAAAATTTTTATTGGTCCAATGAAAAAAAGCATTAATCTTTCTTTAATTTGCGACCAAGAAATAAACATTTGGTCAAAAATTGTTCGAGTTATGAATTCTTTTGAAAGTTTTTTCCAAATTATCGTTTTTCTGATACGGGCGGGTGGGGACGCTGGCTATCAAAAATTGTTTTAAAAAATTCCAATTGGTCGAATAAAAAGAAAAATTAATCCCTCTTTAATTTGCGACCAAGAAATAAACATTTGGTCTAAAATTTTACGAGTTATGAATTTTTTTTGAACTTTTTTTTCAAATTTTCGTTTTTTTGATACAGGCGGGTGGGGACGCTGGCTATCAAAAATTTTTTCAAAAAATTTCGATTGGTCCAATGAAAAGAAGCATTAATCCCTCTTTAATTTGCGACCAAGAAGTAAACATTTGGTTTAAAATTGTTCGAGTTATGAATTCTTTTGAAAGTTTTTTCCAAATTATCGTTTTTCTGATACGGGCGGGTGGGGACGCTGGCTATCAAAAATTGTTTTAAAAAATTCCAATTAGTCGTATAAAAAGAAAAATTAATCCCTCTTTAATTTGCGACCAAGAAATAAACATTTGGTCTAAAATTTTACGAGTTATGAATTTTTTTTGAAATTTTTTTTCCATTTTTTCGTTTTTCTGATACGGGCGGGTGGGGACGCTGGCTATCAAAAATTGTTTTAAAAAATTCCGATTGGTTCAATGAAAGGAAGCATTAATCCCTCTTTAATTTGCGACCAAGAAATAAACATTTGGTCTAAAATTGTTCGAGTTATGAATTTTTTTTTGAACTTTTTTTCCATTTTTTCGTTTTTCTGATGCGGGCGGGTGGGGACGCTGGCTATCAAAAATTGTTTTAAAAAATTTCTATTGGTCGAATAAAAAGAAGAATTAATCCCTCTTTAATTGGCGACCAAGAAATAAACATTTGGTCTAAAATTGTTCGAGTTATGAATTTTTTTGAACTTTTTTTCCAAATTTACGTTTTTCTGATACGGGCGGGTGGGGACGCTGGCTATCAAAAATTGTTTTAGATAATTCCTATTGGTCCAATGAAAGAAAGCCTTAATTTCTCTTTAATTTTCGACCAAGAAATAAACATTTGGTCTAAAATTGTTCGAGTTATGAATTTTTTTGAACTTTTTTTCCAAATTTACGTTTTTCTGATACGGGCGGGTGGGGACGCTGGCTATCAAAAATTGTTTTAAAAAATTCCTATTGGTCGAATAAAAAGAAGAATTAATCCCTCTTTAATTTGCGACCAAGAAATAAACATTTGGTTTAAAATTGTTCAAGTTATGAATTTTTTTGAACTTTTTTTCCAAATTTTCGTTTTTCTGATACGGGCAAGTCGGGACGCTGGCTATCAAAAATTGTTTTAAAAAATTTCTATTGGTCCAATGAAAATAAGCATTAATCCCTCTTTAATTTACGACCAAGAAATAAACATTTGGTCTAAAATTGTTCGAGTTATGAATTTTTTTTTGAACTTTTTTTCCAAATTTACGTTTTTCTGATACGGGCGGGTGGGGACGCTGGCTATCAAAAATTGTTTTAAAAAATTCCTATTGGTCGAATAAAAAGAAGAATTAATCCCTCTTTAATTTGCGACCAAGAAATAAACATTTGGTTTAAAATTGTTCAAGTTATGAATTTTTTTGAACTTTTTTTCCATTTTTTCGTTTTTCTGATACGGGCGGGTGGGAACGCTGGCTATCAAAAATTGTTTTAGATAATTCCTATTGGTCCAAAAAAAAAAAAATTAATCCCTCTTTAATTTCCGACCAAGAAATAAACAGTTGGTCTAAAATTTTTCGAGTTATGAATTTTTTTGAACTTTTTTTCCAAATTTTCGTTTTTCCGATACGGGCAAGTCGGGACGCTGGCTATCAAAAATTGTTTTAGATAATTCCTATTGGTCCAAAAAAAAGAAGAATTAATCCCTCTTTAATTTGCGACCAAGAAATAAACAGTTAGTCTAAAATTTTTCGAGTTATGAATTTTTTTGAACATTTTTTCCAAATTTTCGTTTTTCTGATACGGGCGGGTGGGGACGCTGGCTATCAAAAATTGTTTTAGATAATTCCTATTGGTCCAATGAAAGGAAGCCTTAATTTCTCTTTAATTTTCGACCAAGAAATAAACATTTGGTCTAAAATTGTTCGAGTTATAAATTTTTTTGAACTTTTTTTCCATTTTTTCGTTTTTCTGATACGGGCGGGTGGGGACGCTGGCTATAAAAAATTTTTTCAAAAAATTCCTATTAGTCCAAAAAAAAGAAGAATTAATCCCTCTTTAATTTGCGACAAAGAAATAAACAGTTGGTCTAAAATTTTTCGAGTTATGAATTTTTTTGAACTTTTTTTCCAAATTTTCGTTTTTCTGATACGGGCGGATGGGGACGCTGGCTATCAAAAATTTTATCAAAAAATTTCTATTGGTCCAATGAAAAAAAGCATTAATCTTTCTTTAATTTGCGACCAAGAAATAAACATTTGGTCAAAAATTGTTCGAGTTATGAATTCTTTTGAAAGTTTTTTTCCAAATTATCGTTTTTCTGATACGGGCGGGTGGGGACGCTGGCTATCAAAAATTGTTTTAAAAAATTTCTATTGGTCCAAAAAAAAAAAAATTAATCCCTCTTTAATTTCCGACCAAGAAATAAACAGTTGGTCTAAAATTTTTCGAGATATGAATTTTTTTGAACTTTTTTTCCAAATTTTCGTTTTTTTGATACGGGCAAGTCGGGACGCTGGCTATCAAAAATTGTTTTAAAAAATTTCTATTGGTCCAATGAAAATAAGCATTAATCCCACTTTAATTTGCGACCAAGAAATAAACAGTTGGTCTAAAATTGTTCGAGATATGAATTTTTTTTGAACTTTTTTTCCATTTTTTCGTTTTTCTGATACGGGCGGGTGGGGACGCTGGCTATCGAAAATTGTTTTAAAAAATTCCTATTGGTCGAATAAAAAGGAGAATTAATCCCTCTTTAATTTGCGACCAAGAAATAAACATTTGGTCTAAAATTTTACGAGTTATGAATTTTTTTTGAACTTTTTTTTCAAATTTTCGTTTTTTTGATACGGGCGGGTGGGGACGCTGGCTATCAAAAATTTTTTCAAAAAATTCCAAATGGTCCAATGAAAAGAAGCATTAATCCCTCTTTAATTTGCGACCAAGAAGTAAACATTTGGTTTAAAATTGTTCGAGTTATGAATTCTTTTGAAAGTTTTTTCCAAATTATCGTTTTTCTGATACGGGCGGGTGGGGACGCTGGCTATCAAAAATTGTTTTAAAAAATTTCTATTGGTCCAAAAAAAAAAAAATTAATCCCTCTTTAATTTCCGACCAAGAAATAAACAGTTGGTCTAAAATTTTTCGAGTTATGAATTTTTTTGAACTTTTTTTCCAAATTTTCGTTTTTCTGATACGGGCAAGTCGGGACGCTGGCTATCAAAAATTGTTTTAAAAAATTTCTATTGGTCCAATAAAAATAAGCATTAATCCCACTTTAATTTGCGACCAAGAAATAAACAGTTGGTCTAAAATTGTTCGAGATATGAATTTTTTTTGAACTTTTTTTCCATTTTTTCGTTTTTCTGATACGGGCGGGTGGGGACGCTGGCTATCAAAAATTGTTTTAAAAAATTCCTATTGGTCGAATAAAAAGAAGAATTAATCCCTCTTTAATTTGCGACCAAGAAATAAACATTTGGTTTAAAATTGTTCAAGTTATGAATTTTTTTGAACTTTTTTTCCATTTTTTCGTTTTTCTGATACGGGCGGGTGGGGACGCTGGCTATCAAAAATTTTTTTAAAAAATTCCGATTGGTCCAATGAAAAGAAGCATTAATCCCTCTTTAATTTGCGACCAAGAAATAAACATTTGGTTTAAAATTGTTCGAGTTATGAATTTTTTTGAACTTTTTTTCCATTTTTTCGTTTTTCTGATACGGGCGGGTGGGGACGCTGGCTATCAAAAATTTTTTTAAAAAATTCCGATTGGTCCAATGAAAAGAAGCATTAATCCCACTTTAATTTGCGACCAAGAAATAAACAGTTGGTCTAAAATTGTTCGAGATATGAATTTTTTTTGAACTTTTTTTCCAAATTTTCGTTTTTCTGATACGGGCGGGTGGGGACGCTGGCTATCAAAAATTGTTTTAAAAAATTCCTATTGGTCCAATGAAAGGAAGCCTTAATTTCTCTTTAATTTTCGACCAAGAAATAAACATTTGGTCTAAAATTGTTCGAGTTATGAATTTTTTTGAACTTTTTTTCCAAATTTTCGTTTTTCTGATACGGGCGGGTGGGGACGCTGGCTATCAAAAATTTTTTTAAAAAATTCCGATTGGTCCAATGAAAAGAAGCATTAATCCCTCTTTAATTTGCGACCAAGAAATAATCATTTGGTTTAAAATTGTTCGAGTTATGAATTTTTTTGAACTTTTTTTCCATTTTTTCGTTTTTCTGATACGGGCGGGTGGGGACGCTGGCTATCAAAAATTGTTTTAGATAATTTCTATTGGTCCAAAAAAAAAAAAATTAATCCCTCTTTAATTTCCGACCAAGAAATAAACAGTTGGTCTAAAATTTTTCGAGTTATGAATTTTTTTTGAACTTTTTTTTCAAATTTTCGTTTTTTTGATACGGGCGGGTGGGGACGCTGGCTATCAAAAATTTTTTCAAAAAATTCCGATTGGTCCAATGAAAAGAAGCATTAATCCCTCTTTAATTTGCGACCAAGAAATAAACATTTGGTCCAAAATTGTTCGAGTTATGAATTCTTTTGAAATTTTTTTCCAAATTATCGTTTTTCTGATACGGGCGGGTGGGGACGCTGGCTATCAAAAATTGTTTTAAAAAATTCCTATTGGTCAAATAAAAAGAAGAATTAATCCCTCTTTATTTTGCGACCAAGAAATAAACATTTGGTCTAAAATTGTTCGAGTTATGAATTCTTTTGAAAGTTTTTTCCAAATTATCGTTTTTCTGATACGGGCGGGTGGGGACGCTGGCTATCAAAAATTGTTTTAAAAAATTCCGATTGGTCCAATGAAAAGAAGCATTAATCCCTCTTTAATTTGCGACCAAGAAATAAACATTTGGTCTAAAATTGTTCGAGTTATGAATTTTTTTGAACTTTTTTTCCAAATTTACGTTTTTCTGATACGGGCGGGTGGGGACGCTGGCTATCAAAAATTGTTTTAGATAATTCCTATTGGTCGAATAAAAAGAAGAATTAATCCCTCTTTAATTTGCGACCAAGAAATAAACATTTGGTCTAAAATTGTTCGAGTTATGAATTTTTTTGAACTTTTTTTCCAAATTTTCGTTTTTCTGATACGGGCGGGTGGGGACGCTGGCTATCAAAAATTGTTTTAAAAAATTCCTATTGGTCGAATAAAAAGAAAAATTAATCCTTCTTTAATTTGCGACCAAAAAAAAAAAAAACATTTGGTTTAAAATTGTTCGAGTTATGAATTTTTTTGAACTTTTTTTCCAAATTTTCGTTTTTCTGATACGGGCGGGTGGGGACGCTGGCTATCAAAAATTGTTTTAGATAATTCCTATTGGTCCAATGAAAGGAAGCCTTAATTTCTCTTTGATTTTCGACCAAGAAATAAACATTTGGTCTAAAATTGTTCGAGTTATGAATTTTTTTGAACTTTTTTTCCAAATTTTCGTTTTTCTGATACGGGCGGGTGGGGACGCTGGCTATCAAAAATTGTTTTAGATAATTCCTATTGGTCCAATGAAAGGAAGCCTTAATTTCTCTTTAATTTTCGACCAAGAAATAAACATTTGGTCTAAAATTGTTCGAGTTATGAATTTTTTTGAACTTTTTTTCCAAATTTTCGTTTTTCTGATACGGGCGGGTGGGGACGCTGGCTATCAAAAATTGTTTTAGATAATTCCTATTGGTCCAATGAAAGGAAGCCTTAATTTCTCTTTAATTTTCGACTAAGAAATAAACATTTGGTTTAAAATTGTTCGAGTTATGAATTTTTTTGAACTTTTTTTCCATTTTTTCGTTTTTCTGATACGGGCGGGTGGGGACGCTGGCTATCAAAAATTTTTTCAAAAAATTCCTATTGGTCCAAAAAAAAGAAGAATTAATCCCTCTTTAATTTGCGACAAAGAAATAAACAGTTGGTCTAAAATTTTTCGAGTTATGAATTTTTTTGAACTTTTTTTCCAAATTTTCGTTTTTCTGATACGGGCGGATGGGGACGCTGGCTATCAAAAATTTTATCAAAAAATTTTTATTGGTCCAATGAAAAAAAGCATTAATCTTTCTTTAACTTGCGACCAAGAAATAAACATTTGGTCAAAAATTGTTCGAGTTATGAATTCTTTTGAAAGTTTTTTCCAAATTATCGTTTTTCTGATACGGGCGGGTGGGGACGCTGGCTATCAAAAATTGTTTTAAAAAATTCCAATTGGTCGAATAAAAAGAAAAATTAATCCCTCTTTAATTTGCGACCAAGAAATAAACAGTTGGTCTAAAATTTTTCGAGTTATGAATTTTTTTGAACTTTTTTTCCAAATTTTCGTTTTTCTGATACGGGCGGATGGGGACGCTGGCTATCAAAAATTTTATCAAAAAATTTTTATTGGTCCAATGAAAAAAAGCATTAATCTTTCTTTAATTTGCGACCAAGAAATAAACATTTGGTCAAAAATTGTTCGAGTTATGAATTCTTTTGAAAGTTTTTTCCAAATTATCGTTTTTCTGATACGGGCGGGTGGGGACGCTGGCTATCAAAAATTGTTTTAAAAAATTCCAATTGGTCGAATAAAAAGAAAAATTAATCCCTCTTTAATTTGCGACCAAGAAATAAACATTTGGTCTAAAATTTTACGAGTTATGAATTTTTTTTGAACTTTTTTTTCAAATTTTCGTTTTTTTGATACAGGCGGGTGGGGACGCTGGCTATCAAAAATTTTTTCAAAAAATTTCGATTGGTCCAATGAAAAGAAGCATTAATCCCTCTTTAATTTGCGACCAAGAAGTAAACATTTGGTTTAAAATTGTTCGAGTTATGAATTCTTTTGAAAGTTTTTTCCAAATTATCGTTTTTCTGATACGGGCGGGTGGGGACGCTGGCTATCAAAAATTGTTTTAAAAAATTCCAATTAGTCGTATAAAAAGAAAAATTAATCCCTCTTTAATTTGCGACCAAGAAATAAACATTTGGTCTAAAATTTTACGAGTTATGAATTTTTTTTGAAATTTTTTTTCCATTTTTTCGTTTTTCTGATACGGGCGGGTGGGGACGCTGGCTATCAAAAATTGTTTTAAAAAATTCCGATTGGTTCAATGAAAGGAAGCATTAATCCCTCTTTAATTTGCGACCAAGAAATAAACATTTGGTCTAAAATTGTTCGAGTTATGAATTTTTTTTTGAACTTTTTTTCCATTTTTTCGTTTTTCTGATGCGGGCGGGTGGGGACGCTGGCTATCAAAAATTGTTTTAAAAAATTTCTATTGGTCGAATAAAAAGAAGAATTAATCCCTCTTTAATTGGCGACCAAGAAATAAACATTTGGTCTAAAATTGTTCGAGTTATGAATTTTTTTGAACTTTTTTTCCAAATTTACGTTTTTCTGATACGGGCGGGTGGGGACGCTGGCTATCAAAAATTGTTTTAGATAATTCCTATTGGTCCAATGAAAGAAAGCCTTAATTTCTCTTTAATTTTCGACCAAGAAATAAACATTTGGTCTAAAATTGTTCGAGTTATGAATTTTTTTGAACTTTTTTTCCAAATTTACGTTTTTCTGATACGGGCGGGTGGGGACGCTGGCTATCAAAAATTGTTTTAAAAAATTCCTATTGGTCGAATAAAAAGAAGAATTAATCCCTCTTTAATTTGCGACCAAGAAATAAACATTTGGTTTAAAATTGTTCAAGTTATGAATTTTTTTGAACTTTTTTTCCAAATTTTCGTTTTTCTGATACGGGCAAGTCGGGACGCTGGCTATCAAAAATTGTTTTAAAAAATTTCTATTGGTCCAATGAAAATAAGCATTAATCCCTCTTTAATTTACGACCAAGAAATAAACATTTGGTCTAAAATTGTTCGAGTTATGAATTTTTTTTTGAACTTTTTTTCCAAATTTACGTTTTTCTGATACGGGCGGGTGGGGACGCTGGCTATCAAAAATTGTTTTAAAAAATTCCTATTGGTCGAATAAAAAGAAGAATTAATCCCTCTTTAATTTGCGACCAAGAAATAAACATTTGGTTTAAAATTGTTCAAGTTATGAATTTTGTTGAACTTTTTTTCCATTTTTTCGTTTTTCTGATACGGGCGGGTGGGGACGCTGGCTATCAAAAATTGTTTTAGATAATTCCTATTGGTCCAAAAAAAAAAAAAATTAATCCCTCTTTAATTTCCGACCAAGAAATAAACAGTTAGTCTAAAATTTTTCGAGTTATGAATTTTTTTGAACTTTTTTTCCAAATTTTCGTTTTTCCGATACGGGCAAGTCGGGACGCTGGCTATCAAAAATTGTTTTAAAAAATTTCTATTGGTCCAATGAAAATAAGCATTAATCCCTCTTTAATTTGCGACCAAGAAATAAACATTTGGTCAAAAATTGTTCGAGTTATGAATTCTTTTGAAAGTTTTTTCCAAATTATCGTTTTTCTGATACGAGCGGGTGGGGACGCTGGCTATCAAAAATTGTTTTAGATAATTCCTATTGGTCGAATAAAAAGAAGAATTAATCCTTCTTTAATTTGCGACCAAAAAAAAAAAACATTTGGTTTAAAATTGTTCGAGTTATGAATTTTTTTGAACTTTTTTTCCAAATTTTCGTTTTTCTGATACGGGCGGGTGGGGACGCTGGCTATCAAAAATTGTTTTAGATAATTCCTATTGGTCCAAAAAAAAGAAGAATTAATCCCTCTTTAATTTGCGACCAAGAAATAAACAGTTAGTCTAAAATTTTTCGAGTTATGAATTTTTTTGAACATTTTTTCCAAATTTTCGTTTTTCTGATACGGGCGGGTGGGGACGCTGGCTATCAAAAATTGTTTTAGATAATTCCTATTGGTCCAATGAAAGGAAGCCTTAATTTCTCTTTAATTTTCGACCAAGAAATAAACATTTGGTTTAAAATTGTTCGAGTTATGAATTTTTTTGAACTTTTTTCCCAAATTTTCGTTTTTCTGATACGGGCGGGTGGGGACGCTGGCTATCAAAAATTTTTTTAAAAAATTCCGATTGGTCCAATGAAAGAAAGCATTAATCCCTCTTTAATTTGCGACCAAGAAATAAACATTTGGTCAAAAATTGTTCGAGTTATGAATTCTTTTGAAATTTTTTTCCAAATTATCGTTTTTCTGATACGGGCGGGTGGGGACGCTGGCTATCAAAAATTGTTTTAAAAAATTTCTATTGGTCCAATGAAAATAAGCATTAATCCCACTTTAATTTGCGACCAAGAAATAAACAGTTGGTCTAAAATTGTTCGAGATATGAATTTTTTTTGAACTTTTTTTCCATTTTTTCGTTTTTCTGATACGGGCGGGTGGGGACGCTGGCTATCGAAAATTGTTTTAAAAAATTCCTATTGGTCGAATAAAAAGGAGAATTAATCCCTCTTTAATTTGCGACCAAGAAATAAACATTTGGTCTAAAATTTTACGAGTTATGAATTTTTTTTGAACTTTTTTTTCAAATTTTCGTTTTTTTGATACGGGCGGGTGGGGACGCTGGCTATCAAAAATTTTTTCAAAAAATTCCGATTGGTCCAAAAAAAAGAAGAATTAAACTTACTTTTATTTGCGACCAAGAAATAAACAGTTGGTCTAAAATTGTTCGAGATATGAATTTTTTTTGAACTTTTTTTCCATTTTTTCGTTTTTCTGATACGGGCGGGTGGGGACGCTGGCTATCGAAAATTGTTTTAAAAAATTCCTATTGGTCGAATAAAAAGAAGAATTAATCCCTCTTGAATTTGCGACCAAGAAATAAACATTTGGTCAAAAATTGTTCGAGTTATGAATTCTTTTGAACTTGTTTTCCAAATTTTCGTTTTTCTGATGCGGGCGGGTGGGGACGCTGGCTATCAAAAATTGTTTTAAAAAATTTCTATTGGTCCAAAAAAAAAAAAAATTAATCCCTCTTTAATTTGCGACCAAGAAATAAACATTTGGTCTAAAATTTTTCGAGTTATGAATTTTTTTTGAACTTTTTTTTTAAATTTTCGTTTTTCTGATACGGTAGGGTGGGGACGCTGGCTATCAAAAATTGTTTTAAAAAATTCCTATTGGTCGAATAGAAAGAAGAATTAATCCCTCTTTATTTTGCGACCAAGAAATAAACATTTGGTCAAAAATTGTTCGAGTTATGAATTCTTTTGAAAGTTTTTTCCAAATTATCGTTTTTCTGATACGGGCGGGTGGGGACGCTGGCTATCAAAAATTGTTTTAAAAAATTTCTATTGGTCCAAAAAAAAAAAAATTAATCCCTCTTTAATTTCCGACCAAGAAATAAACAGTTGGTCTAAAATTTTTCGAGTTATGAATTTTTTTGAACTTTTTTTCCAAATTTTCGTTTTTCTGATACGGGCAAGTCGGGACGCTGGCTATCAAAAATTGTTTTAAAAAATTTCTATTGGTCCAATGAAAATAAGCATTAATCCCTCTTTAATTTGCGACCAAGAAATAAACATTTGGTTTAAAATTGTTCAAGTTATGAATTTTTTTGAACTTTTTTTCCATTTTTTCGTTTGTCTGATACGGGCGGGTGGGGACGCTGGCTATCAAAAATTGTTTTAGATAATTCCTATTGGTCAAAAAAAAAAAAAATTAATCCCTCTTTAATTTCCGACCAAGAAATAAACAGTTGGTCTAAAATTTTTCGAGTTATGAATTTTTTTGAACTTTTTTTCCAAATTTTCGTTTTTCTGATACGGGCAAGTCGGGACGCTGGCTATCAAAAATTGTTTTAAAAAATTTCTATTGGTCCAATGAAAATAAGCATTAATCCCTCTTTAATTTGCGACCAAGAAATAAACATTTGGTCAAAAATTGTTCGAGTTATGAATTCTTTTGAAAGTTTTTTCCAAATTATCGTTTTTCTGATACGAGCGGGTGGGGACGCTGGCTATCAAAAATTGTTTTAGATAATTCCTATTGGTCGAATAAAAAGAAGAATTAATCCCTCTTTAATTTGCGACCAAGAAATAAACATTTGGTCTAAAATTGTTCGAGTTATGAATTTTTTTGAACTTTTTTTCCAAATTTTCGTTTTTCTGATACGGGCGGGTGGGGACGCTGGCTATCAAAAATTGTTTTAAAAAATTCCTATTGGTCGAATAAAAAGAAGAATTAATCCTTCTTTAATTTGCGACCAAAAAAAAAAAAACATTTGGTTTAAAATTGTTCGAGTTATGAATTTTTTTGAACTTTTTTTCCAAATTTTCGTTTTTCTGATACGGGCGGGTGGGGACGCTGGCTATCAAAAATTGTTTTAGATAATTCCTATTGGTCCAAAAAAAAAAAAAATTAATCCCTCTTTAATTTCCGACCAAGAAATAAACAGTTGGTCTAAAATATTTCGAGTTATGAATTTTTTTGAACTTTTTTTCCAAATTTTCGTTTTTCTGATACGGTAGGGTGGGGACGCTGGCTATCAAAAATTGTTTTAAAAAATTCCTATTGGTCGAATAAAAAGAAGAATTAATCCCTCTTTATTTTGCGACCAAGAAATAAACATTTGGTCTAAAATTGTTCGAGTTATGAATTCTTTTGAACTTTTTTTCCAAATTTTCGTTTTTCTGATACCGGCGGGTGGGGACGCTGGCTATCAAAAATTGTTTTAAAAAATTCCAATTGGTCGAATAAAAAGAAGCATTAATCCCTCTTTAATTTGCGACCAAGAAATAAACATTTGTTTTAAAATTTTACGAGTTATGAATTTTTTTTGAACTTTTTTTTCAAATTTTCGTTTTTTTGATACGGGCGGGTGGGGACGCTGGCTATCAAAAATTGTTTTAGATAATTCCTATTGGTCCAATGAAAGGAAGCATTAATCCCTCTTTAATTTGCGACCAAGAAATAAACATTTGGTCAAAAATTGTTCGAGTTATGAATTCTTTTGAAATTTTTTTCCAAATTATCGTTTTTCTGATACGGGCGGGTGGGGACGCTGGCTATCAAAAATTGTTTTAGATAATTCCTATTGGTCCAATGAAAGGAAGCATTAATCCCTTTTTAATTTGCGACCAAGAAATAAACATTTGGTCAAAAATTTTTCGAGTTATGAATTTTTTGAAATTTTTTTCCAAATTATCGTTTTTCTGATACGGGCGGGTGGGGACGCTGGCTATCAAAAATTTTTTTAAAAAATTTCGATTGGTCCAATGAAAAGAAGCATTAATCCCTCTTTAATTTGCGACCAAGAAATAAACATTTGGTTTAAAATTTTTCGAGTTATGAATTTTTTTGAACTTTTTTCCATTTTTTCGTTTTTCTGATACGGGCGGGTGAGGACGCTGGCTATCAAAAATTTTTTCAAATAATTCCTATTGGTCCAAAAAAAAGAAGAATTAATCCCACTTTAATTTGCGACCAAGAAATTTACAGTTGGTCTAAAATTGTTCGAGATATGAATTTTTTTTGAACTTTTTTTCCATTTTTTCGTTTTTCTGATACGGGCGGGTGGGGACGCTGGCTATCGAAAATTGTTTTAAAAAATTCCTATTGGTCGAATAAAAAGAAGAATTAATCCCTCTTGAATTTGCGACCAAGAAATAAACATTTGGTCAAAAATTGTTCGAGTTATGAATTCTTTTGAACTTGTTTTCCAAATTTTCGTTTTTCTGATGCGGGCGGGTGGGGACGCTGGCTATCAAAAATTGTTTTAAAAAATTCCTATTGGTCCAATGAAAGGAAGCATTAATCCCTCTTTAATTTGCGACCAAGAAATAAACATTTGGTCAAAAATTGTTCGAGTTATGAATTTTTTTTGAACTTTTTTTCCATTTTTTCGTTTTTCTGATACGGGCGGGTGGGGACGCTGGCTATCAAAAATTTTTTCAAAAAATTCCTATTGGTCCAGTGAAAATAAGCATTAATCCCTCTTTAATTTACGACCAAGAAATAAACATTTGGTCTAAAATTGTTCGAGTTATGAATTTTTTATGAACTTTTTTTCCATTTTATCGTTTTTCTGATACGGGCGGGTGGGGACGCTGGCTATCAAAAATTGTTTTAAAAAATTTCTATTGGTTGAATAAAAAGAAGAATTAATCCCTCTTTAATTTGCGACCAAGAAATAAACATTTGGTCTAAAATTGTTCGAGTTATGAATTTTATTTTCTAATTTTCGTTTTTTTGAGTAAAGGGTGATTATTGCTCCTCAAAATGTGAAAATTGAAAATTTTTTAAATAAATTTATGATAGACAACGTTCCCACCCGCCCGTATCAGAAAAACGAAAATTGGAGAAAAAATCGAAGAAAAATTTATATCTCGAACAATTTTAGACCAAATTTTTATTTCTTGGTCACAAATTAAAGGAGGATTATTGCTCTTTAATAAAATGTGACTATTGCAATTTTTTTCTATAAACTGTATTAGCTAGCGTACGTTGTTTTTGCGTTGATTGAACCATATTGGCCCACCGAGCTACTATGTGTGTCGGCGCCTATGGATTCTTCTGATGGCTGGCGGCCGGCGGGTCGCTAGTTTCACCCAGCCAAAATTCTCCATCCGCCAATTAGCAGACAATCGAATTTTCGAGTTTTGCGAAGCTAAGAGCTTTAAAATATTCAATTGTTAATATAATAATCAATTGATTTTTATGTTAAATTATGTTTGTATTTAACTCTATAGTGAAAGAAATTATTGCGAAAAGGAAAGAATGAAGTTTATCATTTCGTATTATTCAGTTGCGACGCCTATGAATTTGTCAAGCGTCTGGCGGATGGCGGGTCGCTAGCTTTACGGCACCTTTTTATTTGAATTTTTTAGTAGTAGCAGGTCCACCCGTACGCTATCAGACAATCGAAACTTTTGGATATAAACGATTAAAAATTTATTTTTTTTAAATTTAATAATTCTAATCATCTGAAAATTACCTGAGTTTCAGTAGGGATTCAGCCTTAATCAGTTCTGAAGGATAGAATATTTTATTTTAACTCTTAAGTAGTAGTTCTAATATTTCTTTAATATTATCATGGATATTAAATAAATATTATGTTAAATTGAATATATTATTAAATAGTCCCCGAATACTAACGGGAATTTTAAATATTTAACATTTTTTGTCTTAAAATTGCAGGCTGATGGTCAAGAAGAAGGAGTCAGTGTACCTGGTACTAACGCATAATCGGTGAAAATACTTCAAGAAGGTAACAGTGTTATTGCTCCACTGAGAGAATCATCGTTCGGCAAGTCTTAAAAAATTATTAAATTATTAAAATAAATGTTTTAATATATCATAGCGACACTAAGAAAATCCTGCGTCTCAGAGCCTATGATGAGACTTAAAGCGAAAACATAAGTTTTAATTATAGCGCTAATATATTAATTTTACACTACTACCTTTAAGAGTTCAGTGTCTCTATGTTTTTTCGTATCATTTTTTCGTATTTCGGTTCATTTTTTCCGCACCTTTTTACATATTTTTTAATGAAAAAATATCTTATTCAACAAACGTTAGTACCTATATATTTTATCAAAGAAATCTGTACTTAGGTTCAAATATTTCTGTGTTTTGTGCACGGAATAAAAACTATGCCTGGAACATCTATATATTTCACTATATTTGGGAAGTTTTTAGTAATACTTTCACTATTCTAGAGAAATATAAATGTTACGATGTTCAATGAGTTGTTCCAGGAGAATATTTTTTTTCGTTTGTGTTTTATTTTCAGCAAATTTATTATCGTGGGAGATAAAATTTGTTGCTAATCGCAGGTACATTGATTTATAATTGTACTTTATTGCTATTGACTAGAAATCAACTTTATCTGATATATTTTTTAAATTATCATAGAAAAACAATTTTTATTAATGGGGATATGTTTTCTTAAAGGAAATTTAAGTTTGGTTTTAAAAGACAACTGTATACGCTGCAAACGAACTTGCGCGGTTTTTTAAAGTTTTAAAAAGAGCTTGGTTTGCTCTTTTAATTTCCGTTGTAATAATTTTTGTGAAAAATGAATTTGACGCTGCAGGACGATCTTGTGCGGGGTTTTTTATTAATCGCGATTTTAAGAGTGATTATCCTTTCAGTGCTTTGCTATTTTGTTGGATATTAATAGGTAAGACCACTTACCGGCGGATTAAAGGGTAATAATGTATTTAACAAGTAAGTATCTATATTATTTTTATTAAGCTTTTTAAGTTAATAAATAAAATAAACAAAGCAACTAACATTTTTTTTGTTTCTGTTGTAGGTTCGAAGGAAATTATAATAGGTTTGACTTAAAAATTTGTATACACAGATAAAAATTAATATTCTATTTATGTAATTAAATTTTTGCTTCACATGGTTTATAATGAAAAATTTTTGCTTCATGATTTTCATACTCGTTTTTTCTGTTGTAGGTTTATTAACATTACTGAGAGTCTACTGCATTTTGAATTCTAAAGACGTTTAGTATAAGGGAGGACTATACTGTATCTCGATGTAAAAGGCAAAGGTACATAATTACTAATATTACACTGTAGTTAAAAATGTTATACTGTAAAATCTACTTTTTAATCTAAATATTATAAAAATTTACAAATATATTTTCAAAATTGTGTTTTACATTATCGAGAGTTTACCGTATCTTAAGTCCCAAATTGCAAGAGTCCCATATGAAATATCGTAAAAAGGTTAACAAGAAACTATTTCTATAAATTTTAAAGACAAACGATTGTCATAATTAAGGATCGTCTACGGCAAATTCAATTAATTAATTAACTTAATAGTATCAAATTGCAACGAATTGATAGCAAAAATGTGAATCAAATCAAAAATTGATCTAAATTTTTGGCATCAACTTGATCCACTTTAGTATGAATTTGATACTTTCAAGAAAACTGTGAATTAAATAAACTAGTAAATTTTTATAAAAAATATAAATGAGTAAATTTTTGTTGTGTTCGAAGTAAATTTTATAATTATTTTTGATATTTATTTATATTATTTATTTATGATATTTATTATTATTTTAAAAAAAATGTACTTCGAACGAAGTAATTTTTACTCTGAATATAGTAAAAGTTGAGAGTATTTTTTAATTATTAGTAAACTTTTTAGTTGCGCCAAAGCCGTTTCGAATTTTTTCTTTTATCGAAAAGGTGTTTAAATATAAGATATTGGCAGTATGTCATTATGGGGAGATAATATTCCAAAAAAGGGCAGAGATAATGTGATAAACTTTGATTACGTAAAATCTTCCAGAAAAAGGATAATCTGTACAATGAGTTTGCAAAATATAAATAAAATCACTATATGCAGGTATCATACGAAATTGTAGGGATCTCATATAGACCCATCTCATGGACTTTTGCCGCGAGTTTGATTGCCAAGTGCTGAGGTGTCACTTTAATCTGAAGGTTCCGAGTTACTCAGACACGATTTCCTCTCACCATTCGTTTCCTAGACAGATGGTTGCTTCACCACATGTTACCTAACTGTTGGGTACCTTTAAGTGCGCCTCTACTTGTTCTCGGCGGGAACCCTTTTCCTCTTTTCTCACCTTTGAAAATTTATTTTTATGAATCTCAGTTCTTTAAAAATAGGCCCTTTTTCTTCTAATTTAATCGGCTTTTCTAAATAGTTTTAATGATGGTTCAGTTAATTCATTTAATTATTGTCATTTACCATCACTTGATAATTATTTTAATATTTATTTTGTTTTCTACTTTCACATTTCTTGTTTCTTGTGGACCACTTTTTTCTAAAATTTCTTGTTTATAAACTATTTCTTCTGTTATATTTCTTGTTTATAAACTATTTTCTTTTACAATATTTATTTACTTTGTTTATTAGTTAACTGTCGGAAATCGACAAACATTTCTTGTTTATGAATTATTGTCAGGGCTCGAACTAAGTCCGTAAATTTGCTTGAAGTCCTTAAAAGTTCGTTTTTTTTTAGAAGAAAGGTCCGTAAAGTCCGTAATTTGATTGAGAAAAGACAAAGAGTTCGTAAATTCTACTATATAATTTGAAGAATTTTGGAGAAATTACAAATGATTGCAGAAATTTAATTATTTTCAAAAGTAATAAAATTCTTCACAGACATTCAAACATGTTCAAAATTTGTTTAAAATTCTCGTCAAAATTTCAATTGTCTTTAGAAATAATTAAATTCTTCTTCAAAATTCAATTATTTTCAAAAATTTTAATAAAATTCTTGGCAAAATTTCAATTACTTTTTTAAAAAATTCCTCAATTCAATGATTTTCAATATTTACTATTTTAAAAAAATTTTGAATACAATTTTAATCGAATTCGTCGAAAAATGTAATTATTTTTAAAAATTTTATTAAAATTCGTTAAAAGAATTTAATTATTTAAAAATTTATTGATAAAATGCTTTTTAAGAATTCAATTTTAAGAAATAAGCAATTATTCAATAAATTGTTTTTTTTGTATGTAAATAATTGAATTCTAGTAGAATTTTCTAATTAAAATTGATTTAAAAATGGATTTAGTTAAAAATTTTCTAGGTATTATAATTGAATATTAAAAGCATTGGAATGTAAATTTTAAGAAAAAATTGAATTTTAAAAAGGTTTCAAATTAAAATCTTTGAGAATCTGAAATTTTCATTTTTTTAACTAACAATTCTGTGGAATTTGTTTTTTTTTTAAGGAAGTTTAATTGCGGATTTTTTTTGAAATTATTTCAAGTTTTTATTTTCTAATATATATTCAATTAAAAAATTTACGAATAATTGAAATTTTGTAAAATTGAATTGCATACAAATGAGTTTGAAAATTTTAAAAGAACTTTTTCAAAAATTATTAAAAATAATGCATTTATAGAAGAATTTTAGTTAAAAACACGAAATAGAAATTCAATTTTGGAAAAGTTACAAATTATTACAGAAATTCTATTATTTTCAAGAGTAGGAATAATATTCTTCGCAAAAATTAAATTGTGTTCAAAAATAATAAAATTCTTCTTGTGGATTCAATTATTTTCACAAATAATAAAACTCATCGCAGAATTTCAATTATTTTTAATACAATTTGAATCGAATTCGTCGAAAAATGTAATTATTATTAGAAATTTTATTAAAATTCGTCAAAAGAATTTAATTATTTAAAAATTTATTGATAAAATTCTTTATGAGAATTAAATTTTTAGAAATAAGCAATTATTCAGTAAATTGTTTTTTTTTGTATGCAAATAATTGAACTCTAGTAGAATTTTCTAATTAAAATTGACTTCAAAATGAATTTCAATTAAAAATTTTCGATTATAATTAAATATTAAAAGCCATAGAGCGTAAAATTTTAAGAAATAATTTAATTTTGAAAAGGTTTTAAATTGAAATCTTTGGAAATTTGAATTTTTTATGTTTTTAAACTTACAATTCTGTCGAATTAATTTTTTTTGAGAAACTTTAATTGCGGTTTTTTTTAAAATTATTTAAAGTTTTTATTTTCTAATGTATATTTAATTGAAGAATTTAAGAGTAATTGAAATTTTGTAAAATTGTATTGTAAACAAATAAACTTGAAAATTCTTAAAGAACATTTTAAAAAATTATTAAAAATAATGCATTTTATAGAAGTATTTTAGTTAAAAACACGAAAAAAAAATTCAATTTTGGAAAAGTTACAAATTATTGCAGATATTCAATTATTTTCAAGAGTAATAATATTCTTCGCAAAAATTAAATATTGTTCAAAAGTAATCAAATTCTTCTTAAGAATTTAATTATTTTCACAAATAATAAAACTCATCGCAGAATTTAAATTATTTTTTTATTTAATTTTAATCGAATTCCTCGACAAATGTAATTATTCTTGAAAATTTTATTAAAATTCGTCGAAAGAATTCAATTATTTAAAAATTTGTTTTTAACATTCTTTGTGGGAATTGAATTTCAAGAAACTTTCAATTATTCAATAAATTATTTATTTTTGTATTTAAATATTTGAATTTGTAGTAGAATTTTTTAATAAAAATTTATTTAAAAATGTATTTCAGTTAAAAATTTTCGATTATAATTGAATATTAAAAGCATTAGAGCATAAATTTGTAGAAATAATTGAATTTTGTAATTAATTTTTTTGAAAAAGTTTATTTGAATTTTTTTGTATTATTTTAAGTTTTTATTTTCTAATATATATTTAATTGAAGATTTTACGAATAATTGAAATTTCGTAAAATTGAATATTGTAAAGAAATGAATTTGAAAATTGTCAAAGAATTTTTTTCGAAAATTATTAAAAATAATCGATTTAAAGAAGAATTTTCATTAAAAATTCTTGAAAATAATAATTGAATTGGTAATGATTTTATCACTCGGTCATTAATTATTATAAAACATGAAGAATTGGCCACTCCGAGTCGAAGACTCGGAGTTATCGATATCTTCATGTTTTATAGTTATATGAAAATTTTAATTTGTAGGTTTATGTAAAATGTTCTCTTATTTGACTTGAACTGGTTATATTTTTGTCAGAAATTGGTCCGAAATTTTTCATTTTTGGTCCGTAAAGTCCGTATTTTTAAATACTTTAATGGTTCGAGCCATGTATTGTCCTCTAGAACATTTATTTATTTAGGGTTTATTTATTTATAGGCATTGATAAATATTCCTTTTTTATAAACTATTATAACGTTTCTTGTCTGTGAACTATATTTTCTTCATATAAAAAAGGAAAATGAGAAATGTTTGAAGAGAGAAAAAAAATTGATCAATGGTCGATGCTTGTTTTCAACAAGGCGTTAATGAAGCTAATTTGCCTACATGAAGAATGTAGAAATTTTTTCGAGTGAATTTTAATGAAATGTGGGAGAAACTTGATATAAAGTCGTAAATATAAATGTGAGTAAAAAGTTAATAATTTGGAATGGTTTATTTTATATATAAAGAATCACTTTTCCATGGTAAAAAGTAATCTGAGCCACTGCGCATCATATTTACTATGAAAAGCCAATTGTGAAGGTTACGACCATATCTATGTAACTATATGCTACAAATATATAAGTATGGTATGAACACGTAATTACGCCGGTAAAAGTAGCTTATACCCAACTAAAAATGGAAGTTGTGTTGATATCTTCACTTCATCTTCGAACACCCACATTTTATTCACCAACAACCGTTTTACAGTATTTTTTATACTATCTTCTTTATTTTTCGAAAATCTGTTTCTTTATTCTAACAATAAGTATATTTGAATAATAATTTTATGCTAGTTTATTTTTTTAATTTTAAAAAACAATTTCTTTATTTAAGTACCTACTTGAACAATAATTTTATAGTACTCGACAATTTTTTTCGTTTTGAAAAACAATTTTTTATTTCAAGCATACTTTTTCGTAATTCAAAAAAAAAACACTTCTTAAAAAATTCAAAAAAGCGTATTGTGAATTTTAAAAATTGAGTTATAAATTGAATCGTTTTATGAATACAAATTGTGCGTGGATAAAAGAAAACAAAAATTGTCTCGTCGACGACGTTAATAAATCTTTCGAATCACGTGTTCCGTGCAGAAGCAAAAGGCAATATATTTAGTTTTGAAAGCCAAAAAGTTTGATTTAACACCGTGACAAATATTATATTACTTTAGTTCATAGACGGTAAATGTAAATAATTTGCATTATTTTTTTTCTTTAATTTTTTTTTTTGTGTAAAGGAGTGACAGCTTGTTAACGACAGATGATAGATTCTAAACTTTTGCACTCGTGAATATTGTCATACATAAAAACAAGTTTGCGTATGATATAAATTATGTGCACACATGTTTAGTTATAGTTAATTAAAATCTCCATTGATTCATAAAAAGAAGAAAATCTTTTTTATTTATTTATTTAAACTTTGAACGGGCTTACAAATATAAAATGTCAACTTTCAGTTGACAATATAATTATAGTAATCATCATTTGTTATTCTGAGGCATTGTTAGATTGATAATTTTTTGTGACTTTCTCCGAAGAAAGGTACCTCAGGAGTATAATTAATAGTTACAATTTAGTAATTATAATTTAATAATTAATTAATTATTAATTATTAATTAATTCATTATAATAATTTTGTATTTCCCAAGAAAAAGACAAATTAAATTTAAAATTCATTTTGGTGGAAGACTAAAGAATTAAATTTTGAACATTTTAAATAATTAAAGATTGTGTTTGAATAAAAATTATAATTTTCTGTCAATAAAAAATATTTTTAATTTTAGCTAATTCAAATGTAACTTTAAATTGTTTAAAATATTAAAAATAAATTCTTTACCCTACTAACAAAATTAATTTAAAGACTTTTTTTTCTTCAATTGAAAATTTGAAATAATTAAAATTTTGAACGTTCAAATGAAATGTTTTTTTTTTTATTTCAATATTTTTAAATATATTAAACTAAAATGAAAAAAATGAAATTGTTGAAAAAATGAAAAATATAATTGTAACTGAACATTCATTAGTTAAAAATCAATTTTTTAATTATAAAATAACAATATTTTGTAATAAAATTGAAAATAAAAGAAATAATAAACATATCGTCGTTCATTTGAACGTTTAAAACTTTAGGAACAATTGAAAAATGCAGAGTTGCCATAGGACAGGGGAATCAGGAAATTCAGGAAAAAGTCAGGAAATTTTATTTAAAGTATTGGAAAAATATTAAATTTCTAGAATTGATAAGAAAATTATGGAGTTAAACTTTAAACAATGTGAAATTGAATTTATTTTAAATAATTTATGTAATTCTTAAAAGACAGTCATAAAATTATTATTTAAAAATTATTTAGGGAATAGTTTTACTTAAAAATTCAAAAAATAATTTAATTTTAATAGAGTTGCATTTACAATTTTTATAAATAATTGAATTTCAAAAAGTTTCAAATTGAAGTTTTAGAAAATTTGAATATTAAACAACTTTAATTGAAAAATTAGGAAAAGTTATTTTTATTTAAATTTTTTTTAATTTACTTGCATTTTTGAATACATATTAAATTTTAAGAGAACCTTTTTTCTTGAATAATTGAATTTTTAAAGAATCTTCTCAAAAATTATTTTAAATAATTTATTCAGAGAAAAATTTTGATTAAAAGTTATAGAAAATAATATTGAATTAAAATTTTGAAAATAATTCTTAATAAGTTACATTGGCAATTTTTGCAGATTAACTAATTTCAAAGAGTTTGAAGCAAATTCGTAATTTTGTGTTTTTTTGTTTGCTCTCATTTATTATGAAAAATAATGGATTTATAGAAGAATTTTAGTTAAAAACAATAAAAAGTTTGCATTTTGGAGAAGTTAGAAATGATTGCAAAAATTCAATTATATTTAAAAGTTTAAAAAAGTTCTCGTTAAAATTTCAATTATCTCTATAAAAATATTAAAATTCTTCTCCGAAATTCAATTATTTTTAAAAAATTTAATAAATTTATTGGCAAAATTGCAATTATTTTCAAAAATTTTTCTCAATTTAATGATTTTTAATATCTACTATTTTAATAAAATTTTTGAAAAGGATTCAATTATTTAAAACAAATTTTGATAAAATTCTACGAAAACATTTAATTTTTTTCAAAAATAATAAAAATGTCATAGGAATTCAATTATTTACAATGAATTCAATTATTTTCATAAATAATAACATTTTATTTATGAATTCAATTCTTTTCATAAATAATAAAACTCTTAGCAGAATTTCAATTATTTTTAATTCAATTTTAATCAAATTCCTCGAAAAAATGTAATTATTCAAAAATTTTTATTAAAATTCGTCGAAAGAATTTAATGATTTAAAAATTTATTGATAAAATTCTTTATAAGAATTCAATTTTGAGAATCATTCCATTATTCAATCAATTATTTATTTTCGTATTTAATTGATTGTAAAATAGAGAAATAAATAATTGAATTTTCGTAGAATTTTCTAATAAATATTGATTAAAAAATGGATTTCAGTTAAAATTTTAGATAATAATTGAACATTAATACCATTACAGCGTAAATGTTTAGAAATAATTTAATTTTGAAAAGGTTTTAAATTAAAATCTTTGAAAATTTGAATTTTCCATACTTTTAACTAACAATTCAGCAGAATTAATTTTTTTAAAAAGTTTAACTGAATTTTTTTAAAAAATTATTTCATGCTTTTATTTTCTAATATACGATTAATTGAAGAATTTTCGAATAAACGACATTTCGTGTACAATTGAATTGTAAACAAATGGATTTGAAAACTATTAAAAATAATTGATTTAAAGAAAAATTTAAGTTAAAAATTCTAAAAAATAATAATTGAATTGATGAAAGTACTTTTGAAGAAGTTACAGTAATAATATTTTTTTATAATATAAAATAATGATTTTATCACTCGATCCTCTTTAATTTATTATAAAACATGAATTTTAAAAGGTTTAAATGTGAAATTTTTGAAAATCTGAATTTCTATGGAAAAATTATAATGATTAAATATTTATTTAAAAAAGAAGTTATTGTTATTTTCGAATTAATTTTACAATTAGAGAAATTCGTAAATTCGTAATATTCTTTAGGGTCAGGGAAAAAGACAAAATTTTGTTTGGAAGTCAGGGAAATACAAAATTAAATTTTTGTAGCAACCCTGTTAAACAAAATAAAATTTATTTGAAACAAAGAAAAGGTTTCGAATAATTTTACAATTAAAGATATTCTGAAATAAATTTGTCCCAACCTTTTTTTTTACTTATCAAATAATTTCTAGAGTGAATCAAATTTTTCTTTATGAGCAGGGAAAAATCAAAATTCTGTCTGTAGATCCGGGAAATGTAAGGAAAAAAAAATTTTTGTGTCAATCCTCTGTAATTGAATTGGATTAATTTTTGTTCCAATTGTTTGTCGGATTCTTCAGTAATTAATTAAGCGTTTGGATTTTCGAACCCAATTATGTGTAATTATTAGTCTCATATATATAAAACTGAATTTCCGGAAAAGGATGAGGAAGTTATAGGAGATAAATGATTATGTGAATAGGAAGAAGCGCAGTGATTATGGAAGCATAGAGTTTATATACTATATAGAGATTGTTGGATGAAAGAAGAGGGGAAAAAAATAGAAAAAGTCAGTGTCAAGAGCATACACACATATAGTTTTCTTTTTTTTAAAAAAAAAGAAAGAAGAGTAACAAGGATGAAGAAAGTACCCTCAGGAGAGAAGGCTCTATAGAAAGAGTGAGGAAAGAGAGTGAGGGGAATTGAAGCTCAGCTCATGCTTCTCAGCCACAAACAACCTGACCACCACGCTGTTCGGATCATCCACCTACTCTTATCCTTTATTCTTTCTAAATATACACATAACCCTTTTCGTATCACGTTTCCTCAGTCAAAACGTGACGATTTTAAAAAGTGAATGAAGGAATCATTTTTAATTACCCATTTCAAACATTCGAACATTTTCAAAAAACAATTTAATTTTCCCTGTTACTTTAAAAAAAATATTTTCAAGATATTTTCAAGAGCAAAAAGAAAATTGTGATTCTTGAGAACAAAATGATTTTCGGTTGGTTCAGGTTCAGCGCGTGTATAATTTTTAGTTATTCATGTTTTCAAGTAACTTTCTGATCAGGAAATTTTGAAACAGTGCTTTGGATTTTTCGGCATAAATTTGTTTAAAAACGTAAGGGAAATCTATTGATTGGAGAAGGATTAATGTTTGAAAGGAAAAGGATTATTGTTGAGGAAAAGAGGAGAGGAGAAGAATTATTTCTTAAAAGTAAAAGGATTAATGTTTAAAAAGAGAAGGATTATTGTTTGAGAGGAAAGGAATTATTACTAGAAAGGAAAAGGATTATTGTTTGAAAGAAAAAGAATTATTACTTAAAAGAAAAAGGATTGTTATTAAAAAGGAAAAGGATTGTTGTTAAAAAGGAAAAGGATTGTTATTAAAAAGAAAAAGGATTGTTATTAAAAAGAAGAAGGATTGTTATTAAAAAGAAGAAGACTTGTTATCAAAAAGAAGAAGGACTGTTACTAAAAATAAAAAAGAACTATTATTTAAAAAGAAAAATTAATTATTTATAAACGAAGAAAAATTATTATTTCGAGGATTTATTATCGAAAATTGAAGAAATGAAAAAGAAGAAAAATTGATGTAAAGGGGGCTTTAACTGTAATTGCTTTTAACGGTGAGTGATTATTGTTGAAAGGATGATATCGTCATGTCGGACAATTTACTTTTGGATCGATCAGAAACTTGTTCGGCAAACAGGAGAAATACTTTGAAAACTAATCTTCACATTGAATCGCACGAGTGAAAACTCGATAACACTATTAACAAGCGAGTTACTTCATGAGAAGCAGTTTCAGCGTGGAAGCAAGTATATTGTGTGCGAGAGCTAAATTACATCCGAACCGCAAAAGGACGAAGTAAAGAGATATACAATAAGCTCTTTGCAAGAATTGTGACAACTTTCTAATAAAGCAATTTTATCAGCAATTATTATCATTTATTAATTTGAAATTGCATTAAATTGAAGGCGAATTTATTAACTAATAATATGTTTATTATTGTTAAATTCATTTTAAATTGCTACTAATTTTACTGATTGTTGATCTTTATCAATTTAAGTATTAATAATTTAAAATAAAAATAAAATAATTTAAAGAAAAGTAAATTAATTAAAATAAAATATAAATTATTAATAATTTTGTTTAATTTATTCAATTATTATTATTGCCTTTTGTTGATTAGTAATAACTGATTTTGTTGATCAGTTATTAATAATTATTTTGATAAATTATTTTTAATAATTTTTTAGATCGAATACTAATAATGAGTTTACTGATCAGTTGTTATTATTAATAATTTTCTCAATCATTAATTTTACAAAGCAATATTTAACAATAATTGATTATTACTTGTTAATTAATTATTTCAATATATTGATAAAGATAATTTCTTGATATAAACTTTTAAAAATTGGGGGAAATAATTGACAAAATTTATGTGCAACGCATTTTATTAAGTGATGGTGTTCAAGATTTGAGATGAAGATACAAATTTGATGAACCACAATACAATTCAACAGGTTAGTTGATATTATTCAATATAATTTATCATGAATACAAAATTGTACAATGTGCGAAGATTATTACTGGAAATTATAAAAACAAGTGTTTTTAATTGTTGGTGAAAATTGATAATAGCAGAATAAAATTAAGAAATGGAATTTTTATTAATTTAATTAAGTCAGTAAATTAAAATGAATAAATTAATTTTTGTTAATTTAATAAAATGAATAAATTAATTTTCTTTAATTAAATTAATTTAATAAAATTAATTAATTGTTAACTTAAATTAATAATTTTAAATTAATAATGTTAAATTAATAAATTAATTTTTTATTAACTTAGTTATATTGATAAAATAAAATTAATAAGTAAAACTTTTATTAATTTAATTAATTTAACAAAATAAAATTAACTGTTGACTAGCAATTGACTAAAAATTGGTCAAATTATTTCAACACTATCGGCATTACTATTGCAATGACAAATAGAAATCATCAGAATTTTTTTCACTTCTTTTCATTAAAATTGAAAGAATAAAATTTTGTTAAATATTATGTTTTGTCAAATTAAAATTATGCAGATTTTTGTTCTTTACTTCTAAAGAAAATTAGAAAATTGTTAAACAACTGTGATTAAGAAATAGAAAATTTATTTATTTTCCATTATTTTTCTTTATGAATCACAATTTTTTTAACAAAATTATTATTTTGTTTAAGAAAAAGAAGAAAAATATTTGCACAATTTCTGTTTTTAATCTTATTTGTGGAACATAATTTCCCCCGGGAATTAAGTCATTCAAAAATTTCAAATTCAAACTTTTTTTAAATTAAACAATTTATAAAAGTATTGTTATAAAATATGAAGAAATCGTTTGCTCCAAGTCGAAGACTCGGAGTGATCGATTTCTTCATTTTTTATAATAATTAAAGATGACCAAGTAATAAAATCATTATTTTATATTATAAGAATATTGTTACTGTAACTTCATCAAAGTTATTTTTATTATTTTAATTCAATTATTATTTTCTAGAATTTTAAATTATTTTTTATGAAAATAATAATTAAATTCCTTAAAAAAATTTTATTGTTTATAAAAATAATTGAATTCCTGTGAAAGCTTTATTATTTATGAAAATAATTAAATGTTTGCATACAATTTTATAAAAAAAATTTTTAAATAATTGAATTCTTGTTGGGAAATTTTATTAAAATAGTAGATATTGAAAATAATTGAAATTAGAAAAATTTTTGAAAATAATTGAAATTAGGACAAGAATTTTTTTGACATTTATGAAAATAATTGAACTTTGGAGAAGAATTTTGTTATTTATAAAGATAATTGAAATTTTTAAAGGATCTTTTTTTCAAATTTTAAACATAGTTGAATTTTATAAGAATTTTATTTTTTTTTAAATATTTGAATTTCTGCAATTATTTGTAATTTTTCCAAAATTGCATTTTTTTAGTGTTTTCAACGAAAATTTAAATGAGAAAATTTTTATATTCTATTATTTTTAAAATTTGCTAATTTTATTTAAAAATGTCAGTAATAAATTAGCCGCGCGCTTTAGCGCACGAATTGTTGCTAGTTATTTTAATTATTTTTTTAAAAATTATACGGGCTTACAATAAGAAAAAATATTTTTATTATTATTATTTATTAAAAAAATAGTTATCATTACATATTGTTTACTAAATGAAAACATTTTGTGGAAATTTCTTATTTATCGAATATTAGATAGTTTTATTATAATATATATTATATACGTTGAGTATCAGGCACTTTCATTATAATATTTATGTCAGGTGTAAGTAATAAGGCCTATAATAGTCTATAGATCATGGAATAAAATATAATCAGGAAATAAAATGCAGTTAGACTCTGGACAGTTTTTACAGCCCTTTGAAGAGTGCGTAGAGAGTTAAATTAAAAATTAAATTATATACGATGAACCGTGAAACAATATAAGCAATTTATCTTATAAATTTGATTCATAAATAATGTCGTTAATTGTAGTCATCATCAACAACATATACATATATACATGTGATGATTTAACACTTTTTATAATTGGGAAATATTGTGCAGTAAATAATATTAATTAGAAATTTTTAATTAGTAACGATTGTCCTCTATACTTTATTTTGTAAAATTCATCATTATAATTTTCATTTAAGATGTAATTCTAATAATTTTATTGATAATTTACGGATTATTTATTAACCTTGTTATTAATTATTCTTAAACTTTTTATTAATTATTATTAACCTCTAGATTATAGTTATTAACTATTGTTATTATTAACCTTATTATTGATTACTATTAACATTATTGTTGATTATTATTAACCTAGTTGTTAATTGTTTGTCACAGCATTGTTAATTATTGTTGATCTTATTGTTAATTATTTTTGACCGTATTGTTAATTACTATTAACCTTATTGTTAATTATTTTTAACCGTATTGTTAATTATTGTTAACGTTATTATCATTTTTATGAGATTATTGTTACATTAAGAATCTATAATTTCATTAAGACTATTATAAGCAGGCGATATTATGAAAGTAGAAGAATTCTAGAACGCTTGTAGAAAGTTTAAAAATATAAGTTTACAAATCAGCACATCAGAGATGTGCAAGTTTAATAAATAATTCGATATGAATTAATCTAAATTTAGTTTAAATGAAAGTAATCGAATGAGAAAGTATTTTTTATGTGCATAGTGGAAAAGTATGATTTAGAATTTTTTAATTTGAAAATTTTTGTTCCTTTTAAAATAAATAAAATATAGCAAGTAATTAATTATAAACTTCTCTTATAGTTTTTGATATTTTATATTTTCTTTATTGTCGTATTATATTTTATTTGAAATGTATTTTTTAAAACACCTTTTATGTACGAAATTATATACAGAATACTTGTTACTTTTTTGAAATTTATTCTTTTAAGGTAAAAATTCAAAGATTTACCAATGATAAGAAGTGTTTTATTTCATTACAATTAGTCATTTGATTTTATTCACAATTCTATTAACTCTGAACTGCTATAAATGACGGAATATTATAATTTCTAATTAGCCATTTGAATACAGATGACAATTTGTTTTTGAAAATTTAACACCCTTTTTATCTAGTCCTCGGCATTTTTTCTACTTATTAACTTTTATTTACTGATCCTACTATCATTTTGATAGAGTATGAATATTTATTCAAACAAGCAAAAATCTGAATTATTACCGATTGAAATAAAACATCTTTCGGAATTCGTAAAACAAGTAATAGATACCGAGTTAGTTATTATTTTATACTAAATGAATATTAAATAAAGTAATTGCAATTTAACAACCAGGAGTAGTTTAAAATCGTATTCTAAAACTATACCTCTTTATAAGAAGTCGTCGCGTCGGTTTATAAAAACGATAAAATTGTTAATAATTTTACCTAAAGGTACATAAAGTTTAATCAAGAAATGTCTTTAGATGTGATCAGATAAAATCAGATAAATTTTAAGAATAATAAATAACATATTTAATTTGGTTTTATATTAGGTATTAAAAAGAAGAAGAAGAAGAATCTTTGCCACACGCAAAATGAAATGCGACATTATTCTTAATGCACATTCGACATAAAAGTGATAATTTGGTTAATTAGATGAAATTGGTAAAGAAAAGTTTTTGCTATTTATAAATGTTTTTGCATCCTTTGAAAATATCTTCAATTAGATGATATCAGTGATCAAAGTTATGCAGAGTTATGTAAGATCAGAGTATATGTAGTTGTATATGTGTGGTGTCTTTGAAAGATGCCAGGAATGACCTTGCAAGGCCGTATTATGGCTGTATATTGGCGCACACATACCCATTTAATCTTGTGAACAAGACTTGATTTAAAGCACTCAATATAAACCAGAGGCTAGTATGAGATGAAGTAGAGATCAACAAGTCAAGTACACTTACGTCTTTCATCTATACACATCTAGGTGCGACGACACGCCCCGGTGATCCACTTCCTTTGATCTTCTTTCTTCCTATTTCTCTGTATGTTGTATATATTCTCGAAAAAATCTTTGAAATTTTTGTCATCTGTACAATTTGATGCTAAATATTTTGTTTAGGAACCAATCAGTCCTTCTTCCTCATCATCATCTTCTTCTCCTTTTTCATCTTCTTCTTCTACTTCAGTAAAGAACTACCTATTTTCTTGAATTTTTCAAATTGGTATCAAATTGCATCAAACTGTTGGATCAAAAATCATCATTAAATCAAAGATAAAGAATTTGGATCAAATATGTTTAACTTTAAACCTTGGTATCATTTCATTGCAATTCTATACTATTCCGAACAGTAAAACCTCGATTAGTGGAACATACATCATCTGAACATCATTATCCGAAGTGTAAATTACAAAGATACTATATTTTATCCGAATTTCTATTATTCAGGGTTGCCACAGGTTAGAGAAGTCAGGGAATTCAGGGAAATTAGAATTAGTCAGGGGAATCAGGAAAAAGTCAGGGATTTCTATTAAAAGTACTGGAAAAAATTTAATTTTTAGAATTTATAGGAAAAATCTAAATTTCGGTTTTTTTTTTTGTATGCCTCATAAGCTATGAAATTGACAAGAATTCTAATACAAAACCTTCAATTTTTTCTAATTTCTGACAATAATTTCTTTTTAAGTAACTTAATTCTTCAAAAACTATCTTAAAATGTATTAACTTATAAATTTTTTAATGAATAATTTTACTTAAATATTCCAAAATTAATTGGATTTAAAAAGTGTTAGGTTACAATTTTCATAAATAGATGAACTTTTGAAAGGCTTCAATTTGAAATTTTAGAAAATTTCAATTTTTAATGAATTTAAAGAGAAATTTTAAGAACAACTGATTATAGAAATTCAATTATTTTCAAACGTGATAAACTTCTTCACATAAATTCAATTATGTTCGAAAATTTTTTTAAATTCTCGTCAAAATTTCAACTATCTTTATAAATAACAAAATTCTTCACCAAAATTAAATTATTTTCAAAAAATTAAATAAAATTCATGTCAAAATTTCAATTATTTTCAAAAATTTTCCCCATTTCAATTATTTTTCATATCTACTATTTTAATAAAATTTTCTAAAAGAATTCAATTATTTAAACAAAATTTTAATAAAAATTTAACAGGAATTTAATTACTTACCAATTTTTTATAAATTTCTTCATGAAGTTTCTCCAAAGAATTCAAATATATTCAGAGAATTGAAAAAAAATAGTTCTGAAGGATTTAATTATTTCGAAAAATTTAAATAAAATTCTTTTAAAAATTCTATTATTTAAACAAATTTTGACAAAATTCTTTAAAAGATTTAAAATGCTTTATGAATTTGAAAAATTATAATAAAATTGATCATAGAATACAATTATTTTCGTAAAATATAACATTTTTCCTTGGAATATAATTATATTGTCAAAATTGCTTGTAAAACTCTTCGAACAATTCAATTATTTTCGTAAAAAATCGAATTCTTCGAATCAATTAAATTATTTAAGAAATTTTAATAAAATTCTTCCTAAGAATTCAATTCTTCTCAAAAATAAACATTTTTACAGGAATACAATTATTTAAAAAAATTTAATAAAATTCTTCGTCAGATTTCAATTACTTTCAATTTTTTAATGAAATTTCGCGAAAAAATTCAAATATATCAATTATTTAAACAAATTTTGACAAAGTTCTTTACAAGATTTAGTTAATAAAATTGCAATTTTACTAAAAAAATTTCTTATTCAATTTAATTGGTTTCAATACAATTCTTCTTAAGAATTCAATTATTTTCACAAATAGGACATTTTTTTATGGAAATTCAATTATTTAAAAAAATTTGAATAAACTTCTTCGCAAGAAATCAATTATTTTCATAAATAATAAAATTTTTCTCGAGAATTCAATTATTTAAAAAAAATTTTGATAAATGCTTTATGAATTTGAAAGATTATAATAAAATTGATCATATAATACAATTATTTTCGTAAAATGTATAACATTCTTTTTAGGAATTACAATTATTTTGTAAAAATGTTTATAAAAATCTTTCAAACAATTCAATTATTTTCGTAAAAAATAAAATTCTTCGAAGCAATTCAACTATTTAAAAAAATTTTCCTAAAAATTCAATTCTTTTGAAACTCAAAACTTTTTACAGGAATTCAATTATTTAAAAAAAAGTTTAATAAACTTCTTCGTCAGATTTCAATAATTATTTTCAATTTTTTAATGAAATTTCTTGATGGAATTTTATTATTTTCAAAAAGTTTTAAAAAATTTATTTTGAAAAGGGTTCAAATAAAAATCTTTGAAAATTTTAATTTATAGCTATTTAATTTCAGAAGGTTTGAATTTGAAAATCTTGATTCCTATGGAAAAATAATAATGATTAAATATTTATTTAAAAAAGAAGTTATTGATGTTTTCGAATAATTTTACACTTAGAGAAAACAATTTTCTCAATGTAGAGAAGCTAAAATATCAACACGTATTCACTGCTTTTAGATATTATAAATAAAAAAAATATATATGTTTCGTGTAATTTCTTCCTAATGATGATTAAGAAAAGTAATTGTCCCAAAACTAAATTTCGATTATGGTCAGTATTTGCAAATGAAAATAATAAGCAAATTAATTAGAACTAAAGGAAGGCATATTTTTTACAATGTAGCTGCAATAGTAGTAGTAGTAGTATGGTTATTATTATTATCATCATCTGCATATAAGTTTTATTTTCTGATCATATGAAAATCTAGGATATGTGATACTCTCGTTATAGTTTTCACCGCTCTCAATTGCTGCATAATTATGATTACAGATTTCATATATTACAATGCAAGTAATAAAATTTTTCCCACGATTTCCATATATACTTAGGGCAACTTCTTTTTTTTCGTTGAGAAAAAGGAAATTGAATCATGCAGAAAAGTGCATATGCACCAGTTAATTTTCTTTTTCTTTTTTTAATTGAAAAATTTCATTTATTATACGCGTGGAGAGAAAAAGGATTGATTGGGACATTTCTAGAATTGGATAAATACTATATGATTACTATAGATCCATTTGCCTAGTTGACACAAATATTCTTTAGTTAGTACGACTATTTACAACAGGTTGACACTTTCTTTCGATAAATATAATTTTTGGAACAATTTGTAGAAAATGGTGTATAAAATATAAATCCCTTTTTTGCTGATTGAAATTTCAGTTTTATGGAATATTTTTGATTTGCTGCTACTGAAAATGCATTAGTCTTCAAAGAGATATTTGTTGTTTTAATGCATTTTGCTTTTGATGTGTATACCCTCATTGACATGGGTTTCTGCTCATAAATAATGCAACACTCGTTTTCGGAACATTCGTGTGCTCTCTTCTGAACAATATTTTGTGAATTTTTCACGATTTTTAGGTGTATTCGACATTATTTTATTGGTTTATTATACGACGTTTTTTTGGCATTGTTAATATTGTTGACGTTATTAATAACATTAGAGTTATTAATAATATTAGTGCTATTACTAACATTATATTCTGAAACAACAATTAGTACTGTTAGTTTTAATAATTAGTGACAATAAAAGTTGTTTCAATTTCTATTTTTTTTAACGAGCCAGGAATCTCTTACTAGTCAGAGATGATTTCCAAGAAATACCATACATCCGAATTATTTTCGATTCAACAGTACAGTTAGTTATTTATACAAGTATTTATAATAATTATAATTAGTAACAATCCAACAAGAATTTACTGAATTGTTGTTACTTTTCGTACATATATCCGTACTTGTAAAAATCGTGTAGTCATTCCATTAAAATTTAAAAACAATTGGCACTTATTACCATCTGTTGTTTTCTTTAGACATAACAAAAAATACGTTATAATAATGTCCACAGGACAGTTATGAATCTCTTTAACCGAGTCTTTAAAAAGAAAAAGATAAAGCGACGAAAGAACGCGAATTATAAAATGCTAGTTGTGAAGAAGAATTCGCGTCTTAATATACTGAAATATACTTAAAAAGAGTTTGAGTGCGCTTTTACCGCTTTACAATGTATAATAATGCAATAATAGCGCAGGCATATACACGTTATGAACACACGTATATAGTGCGAGTCTTCAAAGTCTTTTAACGTATAGAGGGAGACTTCCTATCTTATATATATATTATGGGGAATAGAGGGATAATGTTCTTCCATAGCAAAACCTCACTGATCGCGTTAATGTTTCTAAGTACTCACAGAAGCGTAAGCAAAGTCGAGGAACAATGCACTTGAATTCATGCTCGGTCGATCCCTTTACGTAATGAACGAAGCAAAGGTGTCTTGAAAGATAATTAATGGTGATAGTAAATTAAGTGCGAAAGTAGATCATAAATTTGTGACGATATCGAAAAAGAAGCATAAAAATTGTCCTAATTTTAAGATAATTTCTATTTTATCATTTACATTTCTATCAGAATCAGAATATTTTTTTACGGTCAAGGTAAAAATCAAAATTCTGTCTCAAAATTAGGGAACAACACAGTCAAAATTTTGCAGCAACCCTGATTAATCGTCTAATCAACTATTTTTGGAGCACCATCATAGTTGATATGTTTCATATTAGTTTTCTTCAACGATATCGTAAAATATTGTTTGGAATTTTCATTGCTGCTATACACTATTATTAATAGAGTGACAGGGTTGCGACAGGTTTTATTTATTTTTTCCTATTTTTGAAACATTTGTCGCATGTATGTAATCCGAATTATTTTCGCATATGTAGCATTATTTGCGGCTGCTTAGCTTCTCTCGCGACCAGATGGTGCGGATAATCATTACATGGCAAAATACTCGGCAAAATATGCGCGAGAAATATCGTTTGCTTGATTAATGACGAAAGGTGATGGGCAAGCTTCACACATGGCGACGTGATCTTAAATCACAAAAGACTTTAAATAAAAGCTTTGAACTAACTCCGAGTTTAAATGTGCGCAAAGAAGTATTAAGGCAGCATTATATATAGGTAGCAAAAGTCATTATAATATATACACACGTGCTTCAATACTGACTACTGCGGTTCCGGTATGGCAGTACCGAAATGACATTAAATCAAACATTACCCAAATGATCGATTGCTATGGGTACTTGATAATTCTTTATGAACTTTGATCAGACTTTTAAAAATTGCTAATCGATTTTTGATAAATTGTATTGTTTGATGTACCGATTGGTACTGTTAATATTTCTGCATGCTAATGTCTACTTACTTAGTTTGTACTACTTGCAAACCAAAGAAACCTGTAAATTTACAGTAAGTTTTGGAAACTTGTAGTACAAACGCAGGCTTCGCACTCATCTACTAAAACCTACTATTTACTACTTTTCTTACGTTATGTTACTATTTAGGTACTTTTTTAGATTTCGCCCACTAAAAGCTACTATTTCTGGTTTTTTTTTTGAGAATTTCCACTACTTTAAATTCGCTAATACTAGAAATCAAAAATCTATTCTCAAAAATTATAATCAAATTCTTTAAAACGATTCAATTATTTTCAAAAAATATTCGAGATTCAATTATTTTCAATATCTAGTATTTTCAGAAAATTTCGCAAAAGAATTCAATTATTTAAAAAACAATTGATAAAATTCATTCAAAAATTCAATTATTTTCATAAATAATAAAATTTCCACATGAATTCAATTAATTTAGAATAGCATTTTCAAAAAAATTTCGAAAAAATCAATTATTTAACCAAATTTTTATACAATTCTTCACAATAATTCAATTACTTTCACTAATAATAACAATTTTCATGGAAATTCAATTTATTAAAAAAATTGTTGATAAAATTCTCAGCAAGAATTCAATTATTTTCATAAATAATAAAACTCATCGAAGAATTTAAATTATTTTTATAAACTATTTTAAATTAATTAATCGAAAAATTCAATTATTTTCACAAATAAAGTTTTCCACAAGAATTCAATTATTTAAACTAAAATTTCCGTAATTTTTATTATATTTCGAAAAAATTAGATATTTAAAACAATGTTTATAAATTTCTTCAGAATAATTCAATTATTTTCAAAAATATTAGAATTTTTCACAGGAATTCAATTATTTTCAAATATTTTAATAAAATTTTTCGAAGGAACCAATTATTTTAAATACAATTTTAATTCAATTTTTTTAGAAATAATTAAATTATTCTTTTAGATTTTAATAAAATTCTTCCCAAGAATTTAATTATTCATGTAAATAATTCTTTGAAAGAATTTAATTTTTTACATAAATAACAAAATTATTTCCGAAAATTCAATTATTTTGAGACATTTTAATAAAATTTTTTGTAAAATACAATTATTTTCATAAATAAATTTTTCCGCGAGAATTTAATTATTTAAAATAAAATTTTCATAATATTTATTGTATTTCGAAAATATTAATTATTTAAAACAATGTTTATAAAATTCTTATATGAAGTATTCAATTATTTTTCAAAATAACAGAATTTTTAAATTTTTTACAAAAATTCGATTCTTTTTAAACATTTTAATAAAATTTTTCTCAATAATTCAATTATTTGCATAAATATTAAAATTATTTACAGGAATTCAATTATTTCTGAAAATTTTAATAAAATTCTTTCCAAGAATTCAATTATTTACATAAACAATTCTTCGAAAGAATTCAATTATTAAAGATAAATAACAAAATTATTGTCGAAAATCCAATTATTTTGAGTCATTTTAATACAATTCTTTGCAAAATTCAATTATTTTCTAAAATAACAATATTTATCACCACAATTCAATTATTTTTAAAAGTAATAAATTTCTTCTTGGAAATTCAATTATTTTTAAAAATTCTAATAAAATTGTTCGCAAGAATTCGATTCTTTTTAAACATTCTAATAAAATTTTTTTTCAATAATTCAATTATTTTCATAAATAATAAAATTATTTTCAGAAATTCAATTATTTTTGAAAACTTTAATAAAATTCTTTCCAAGAATTCAATTATTTACATAAATAATTCTTCGAAAGAATTCAATTTTGTCGATAAATAACAAAATTATTGCCGAAAATTCAATTATTTTGAGGCATTTTAGTACAATTCTTTGCAAAATTTAATTATTTTCTAAAATAACAATATTCATCACAAGCATTCAATTATTTTTAAATGTAATAAATTTCTTCTTGGAAATTCAATTATTTTTAAAAATTCTAATAAAATTGTTCGCAAGAATTCGATTCTTTTTAAACATTCTAATAAAATTTTTTTTCAATAATTCAATTATTTTCATAAATATTTAACATAATACCACACAGATATTCAATTATTGGCAAAAATTTTAATAAAATTCTTTGTAAAATTTAATTATTTTTAAAAACTTTTCGCAATTCAATGATTTTTAATATCTACTATTTTCTTAAAAATTCCAAACAGAATTCAATTATTTAAAAAATTTTGTAAAAATCTTCGTAAGAATTCAATTATTTTCATGAATAATAAAAATTTCTCAGGAATTCAATTATTTAAATTAGAATTTGTATAAATTTAGTCGAAAGAAATCAATTATTTAAAATTTTTTATAAAATTCTTCTTAAGAGTTAAATTATTTTTATAAATATTTAAATTCTTTCATGAATAATAAAATATTCGTTGCAGGAATTCAATTTATTAGCAGGATAAGAAAGAAGTAAATATTTTTTATGAAAATTAGGGAAAAAAGTCAGGAAAATAAAATATAGAATAAAAGTTTCGTCAGTTTTGTAAAGTGGCTAAAACGTGTTTTTTTGGTCGTCAAGTTTAATTTTCCGATAGCTACTTTTTTACTACTTTTTTTAGTTTGAAAGCAACTTTTTGCTACTTTTTTAAAATTAAAATTATCGAGTGTGAAGTCTGCAAACGCCTCATAACTCCATAGCATGCAAGTTTTCTGCAAGCTTTCTCTGTAAACTTACTAAGCAAGCTTATGTACCGTGGAGTTATGCAGGAAAACTTCCTGCAAGCTTAATGGGTTAGTTGAGAAGTTGGCATCTTCGCTAGCATAACATTAGCACTTTATTATTTGAATAAAATTAATAAAATTCCTATAACGTCCGGGAAGCTTTAATAATAAAATTATTCTTCACCGCATTCCATATTTATGGTGAATTCATTTTTCACATAGAATTATCAATATCCGCGAAAGTTTTCTAGAATCGTCTAGAGGGTAATACAGTGGAAATGCGAAGCGCGATAATGAGCGATGAACATCAAGGTTCAAAGCCATTCACTATAAAGACCGATGCACCTTTGATCATGGAGCACGATAACCTAGTCACCTTTAAGTGCCTCAGGATTAAGTACAAATCTGAGGTGAAATTAATTTCAATCAATTTCGAAGATAATTCTCATAGAAAATTTAAATGACATCGAGACCCACTTAAATATTTTATTTATTTTTCTCATTTTTCAAAAGATTTACTAAATTAGGGAAATTAAAAAATTACCTCTATGAGTGTCGAATATTTAAATTTCGTGTTTATAACTTCATGTTGCGTAAGTCATTGACAAATGAGATTTAGGAATAAATATTTATTTTTTCTTGGGAAAATAGTAAATTTCTAATAATATGATTGTTAGTTTTATTGTGGAGGATTTGGAGAAGATATAATTGCTTCGATTGTAAAGGAGAAAATTTGTTGGACAAAATCATAAAGTACTGCAATTAAGACATCAGTTTATAATTGGTCAATTATGGGCGCTTAGTTAACTGCCTCTTTATCCAGTGAGAGATTAGTCGTTTATTTGTCTTACTTTCTTTCAGTATTCATTTACCTTTCGTGTTTATATTTATATTTTATTCATTTTGAACTGACGAGGAATCAATAAAGTAGAAAAGAACATTCACGTTTTCATCATACTGTACAAGATAATTAATTTTGTTCTCATACTGTCCGAGTTGTTTAATTTTCTTTTCATTTTGTTAAAGCTGTTTAATTTGATTCTCATTCTGTTAAAGCTGTTTAATTTGGTTCTGCTTTTGTCCATGTTAATTGATTAGTTTCTCTTTTATTACCGATATTTTTTAATTTTCACGAAATTGGCTTTTTCGAACTAGAGATTTGAAAACAGCATTAAACAGTAATTATTTTTTTGAAGATACCTTCTAATGGTTAAAATTATAATTACTTTTATTATGTCCCTGAGGTTAGCATCGACGCTCAACATCGAAAACTATTTTTTGAGGATTTTTATAGAGATGAAAGTGTCAAACAACTAATTGTATTGCTGTCAAATATTTGTTTGGTTCACAAATTTTTTTTAGATGATCGAATTCTTTCTTCGAACCTGCAAAATTTATCGAACCGAACCAAAATTTATTCAAATCAGATGAATATTTATTTAGATTGAACAAACAATTTAGAGTAACCTGAAACTTAGGTTCGTACAAAAGAATAGAGTATTTGATTGATATAATTTTTTTCTGATTGTTTAAAATAGTGTCGGATTAAAATTAGTGAGTGCAACTATATTGTATGCTGTTTTGAGGTACTACATTATTTTCAAGTACCATTGTTTTTTTTCAATCAACACCATCGCTATTGTCAATAATTCATGCAGAAGAATACTGCAAATGTCATTCTGTGAATAATTCGTTGAATGTAACTCATGCATAATCAGGAGATCGTTACAAGTTCCTTTGCCTTTTGCATTATCGATAAACGACAGGTGCGTTCTTCTCTATCCCTCATTATTGTCTATTTTCGTTTCCTTTTCCTCATTATTATCCTGATTATATTCCGCAGGACATTCAGTATTTTACCTTTCAAGTGATGACGACTTGTATTTTGTTATTTCTCTTTTTTTTAATAATAAATGATTGATGATATTCATTATTATAATTATTAGAAGGAATATCTACTATATACAGTATTGCCACTTCTAGCATTATAATTCAAATAATTATATTTGTAGCAATAATAATACTAAGAACAACAATAATAATAATAATTATTATTATTATTAAAATTAAAATAAAGTAATAATATACTGAAAATATTTGTTTTGTTGAAATAACCAATTATTTGAATATTATGAAATCAATATTTATATTTGAATCAAATAATTTTTATTTAAGTCAATTGAATTGTATTTGAAATTTTGAACCAATAATTTTAATATTTAAAGAAAATACCATTCAATAGATTCAAATGAAAATTATTTGATTCAAGTAAATATTTAATTGATAATAGTCAAGTAATCAGTTATTTGCATCAAATAAATTTTTTTTCAGTGTCATTCATTAAATGAACACACAAAATCAATTGGATTTAAGTTAATTCATCAAATAATTTGTAAAATTATATATCAGAAAACTAAATATTTCAGCGAAATAAATAAATACAGTTTCAAATAATTCTATTTTTGTTTCAATAAATTATTTACTTAATCAAACCATTAATTTTTATTTGTTCTTATAAAATAATGTATTATCATTAATTAAATAGTAAATTACTTGTATCAAATGATTTACTTTAGATAAATCAAATAAAAACTGTATTGTATCGATTATTAAATTCTCGTCAAAATTTCAATTATCTTTAAAAATAATTAAATTCATCTCCAAAATTCAATTGTTTTCAAAAATTTTTCTCAATTCAATGATTTTTAATATCTACAATTTGAATAAAATTTTCCAAAAGAATTCAATTATTTTCGTAAATAAAAAAACTCGTTTTAGGAATTCAATTGAATTCCTAAAAATAATTTTAAAATTGAATTATTCTCATAAATAATAAAACTCATTGCAGAATTTCAATTATTTTTAATACAATTTTAATCGAATTCCTCAAAAAAAATCTTAAAAATGTTATTAAAATTCGTGAAAAGAATTCAGTTATTTAAAAATTTATAGATAAAATTCTTTATGAGAATTCAATTTTAAGAAACATGCAATTATTCAATAAATTGTTATTTTTGTATTTAAATAATTGAATTCTAGTAAAAAATTTTCATAAACATTGATTTAAAACTATATTTCAGTTAAAATTTTAGATTATAATTGAATATTAAAAGCATTAGATCATAAATTTTTGAAAATAACACAGGCACACAAAAAATAAAAAAAGTCAAAACCCAGAGGTTACACCCCCCTATCCTCATGTTTTTGGAGTCGCTGAAACCGAATATGACCATGAAAAATTTTTTTCATCGGCCATTTTCCCGCTACCACCCCCTTACACCTGCTCCCGGGGTTGGAATTTCAGTTTAAAAAAAAGTGGAGTAGGGTGTCTATTCCTATGTTTTTTGGGTCGCTAAAACCAAAAAAGGCTACCAAAAACAAATTCTTCCCTCCCTTAACCCCTTACAACCCCCTTAACAACCCCGGGGTGAGAGGTCGAAATTCCAATTTTCACGAAAAGTTGATTACGGTGTCTAAACCTACGTTTTTTGGGTCGCTGAAACCAAAAAAGACTATCAAAATCAAATCCTTCCCACCCCCGACCCCCTACAACCCCCTGCAATAATTTTTTTCAAATAAAACGAACCGATTTTTGGGAAATTGAAAATTAAATATTAATTATCAAAAATTATTGCAGGGGGTTGTAAGGGGTCGAGGGTGGAAAGGATTTGATTTTGGTAGTCTTTTTTGGTTTCAGCGACCCAAAAAACGTAGGTTTAGACACCGTAATCGACTTTTCGTGAAAATTCGAATTTCGACCCCCAACCTTTCGGGTGTTTAGGGGGTTGTAGGGGGTTCAGGGAGGGAAGAATTTGTTTTTGGTAGTCTTTTTTGGTTTTAGCGACCCAAAAAACATAGGAATAGACACCCTACTCCACTTTTTTTTAAACTGAAATTCCAACCCCCGGGAGCAGGTGTAAGGGGGTGGTAGCGGGAAAATGGCCGATGAAAAAAATTTTTCATGGTCATATTCGGGTTCAGCGACCCCAAAAACATGGGGATAGGGGGGTGTAACCTCTGGGTTTTGACTTTTTTATTTTTTTGTGTGCCTGTGTAATTGAATTTTGAAAAGATTTTAGATTAAAATCTTTGAAAATTTGAATTTTTCATATTTTTAACTTACAATTCTGTGGAATTAATTTTTTTTTTTTTTGAGAAACATTATAATTGCGGATTTTTTTGAAATTATTTAAAGTTTTTATTTTCTAATATACTTATATATTTAATTGAAGAATTTACGAATAATTGAAATTTTGTAAAATTGAATTGTAAACAAATGAACTTGAGAATTTTTAAACAACTTTTTAAAAAATTATTAAAAATAATGGATTAATAGAAGATGTTTGGTTAAAAACACGAAAAAAAATTAATTTTAGAAAAGTTACAAATTATTGCAGAAATTAAATTATTTTTTCTAGAGTAATAATGTTCTTCGCAAAAATTAAATAATGTTCAAATGTAATCAAATTCTACTTAGGGATTTAATTATTTTCACAAATAATAAAACTCATTGCAGAATTTCAATTATTTTTAATACAATTTTAATCGAATTCCTCAAAAAAAATCTTAAAAATTTTATTAAAATTCGTCGAAAGAATGCAAATATTTAAAAATTTGTTGATAAAATTCTTTATGAAAATTAAATTTTAAGAAACATTTAATTATTCAAAAAGCTATTAATTTTTGTATTTAAATTTAAAATAATTCAATTCTAGTTGAATTTTCTAATAAAAATTGATTTTAAATATTAATTTCAGTTAAAATTTAAGATAATAATTGAATATTAAAAGCAATAATAGCGTGAATATTTAGAAATAATTGAATTTTGAAATTCATTTTTTTGAAAAAGTTTAATTGAATTTTTTGGTATTATTTTAAGTTTTTATTTTCTAATATTTATTTAATTGAAGAATTTACGAATAATTTAAGTTTCGTAAAATGGAATATTGTAAAGAAATGGGTTTGAAAATTGTCAAAGAATTTTTTCGAAAATTATTAAAAATATTCGATTTAAAGAAGAATTTTAGTTAAAAATTCTTGAAAATAATAATTGAATTGGTAATGATTTTATCACTCCGTCATATTAATTATTATAAAACATGAAGAAACAATAATTCCGAGTGGAAGACTCGGAGTAATGAATTTCTTCATGTTTTATAGTTATGAAAAATTTAATTTCTATAGTTTTAAGTAAAATGTTTTCTTATTTGACTCGGACTGGTTATATTTTTGTTAGTAATTAGTCCGTAATTTTTCATTTTTGGTATTTAAAGTCCGTATTTTATTTTTAAATACTTTCACTGTTTCGAGCCTTGTTTCAATAGTTTGGCTATATTTAAAAATTTTTTTTTTTGTTTTTATAAAATTTATAAAATATATTAAAATTAAATAATATTTGTAGGGGAGAGGGCCCTAAGGTGGTCACCCATCTTTTGAACGACTGTAGATTTCAAATGGAATTATATATAAAGGTCAATAATACGGCGTTTGAAACTCTATCTTATTACCTAACTTCCTATCACAAAGTTTTTTTCATTTCATTAATAAAAAAAAGTTATGGCACTTTTTAAAAAAAGTTGAAAATTCGACTTTTAAAAAAGTGGCCCCAAGGTGGTCACCATACAAAAATTCACTAAAAAAGTTTTTAAAAAAATGTAAAAAACGTATTATTAAGTTGTTTATTTAATATTAATTGTTTTTCAGGATCACAGAAGCATATTACATATTTTTTTTGCACTTTGTCCTTTCGTCAAAAATGATACTTTTTGTGTATGTATTAGACAGGTAAAATTTTGAAAATAATTCTATTTCATAATTATTCATCATAAAACTTAAAAATTGATAAAATTCACATTCACAGTGATAAATGTTGATAAATATGGCGTATAAACACATTTTCATAAAAAATCAAAAGTGACCACCTTGTGGCCAAAAAAGTGTCCACCTTAGGGCCAAGACACAATTTTTTAAACGTTAATGAAAAAATTTTTTAAAGCACAATATTAATTATATTTATTTGGAATATTATTGTACGATATATAAAGATAATTATAACGATTTTTACTAATTTAAAATGGTTAATTTCGATGATTTTAACGCCCTGAGAAAAAAATTTCTCGATCATTTAAAAAGAGAAATTTTACGACGTTCACGTTACAAAGAGACTCATACGACTATTTACCTCAAAACTTTACTAAAATCTTTGTCTTCTCAAATAATAACAATAACAAAAAACATTTGAAGATACAAACTAATATACAAAAATTTTCTTAGGGTGACCACCTTAGGGCCCTGACCACCTTGGGGCCCTCTCCCCTATCAAATTAATTCAGCTTACTTGAGTTTACAAAATAAATAAGTTGAATCAAGTACCTAAATATTTTTCAAATTTTACTAATAACTAATTAATTTAAATTTCAAATATATAATTTGAATTGAATTAAATTTTTTTCATTGTAATATTACTGTTTGAAGTATATAATATGTTTTGAATTAGTATAATGATTAACCGTTTTTAAGAAGTAGTGACCGCGGCTTTTCCACGCGTTGAAATCTCCATATAGATGCGAGTACAAAGGCTAGATGCACGATTCATCAGTGCGTAATATCCTATGCCCTAGCACAATAATTGCACATTAATTAATATTTATATACATTGCGCACGTGGCATGACGCTTCCTCCCCGTTTGTATATTAATTCTTTCTTAGAACATCCGCAATTTTGCGAGCAATGCCTTATTAAGATTATATATTTACGAATATATATCTCATATATACAAAAAAAGAAAAAGATAAGAAAAATGAACGATCGTAATTTTCATCAAAGACATCAACAACCTCTATATACATTTCTTGCACCCTCCTTCCTCTCGCGGATTGTAAATCGCTCACACACTCTCTTATAATCCTTCTCTGGAATGTTGTGTTCTGGGGGTTTTGCCACGATTGAAAACAACATTTAATGACTATAAATGCCCTCCTCTCGCGACTATCAAAAATATTATTGTTGCTGAAATTTTACTTATAACTTTCGTGTGTGAGAGAATTCTTTTTTTACGATCAAAATGAAAGCGATTTTTTTGGCTAACAAGCTCAAAATTTTTTTAATGACACTTTTACCGTGACAAGATTGATCGTAAAAAACTGTCTCGAAGAATTCTCCTCTTGCGTGAAAGGGATAGATAATAAAAATTGTGTTGAAAATTTTTTATTTTTTTGTGGGTGTAAAAATGAGGAAAACATTCTTTAATTAAATTTATGTGAAAAAAAGTAGAAATGAAATTTTTAAGTTAGAAATGAAACTTTTAAGTTAGAAAAAAATTTTTTTTCTAGAATAATTTCGAACTGAAAGTTTACTATTAAATACGCCCCATTGATGATGACACATCGTAAAAGCTTTTCGGAACGTAATTTTATTGAAATCACTCTCAATAAAATTGCAAGGAAGGGCACAGGAAATTGTAATAAAATCCTTCCCCCTTTGATAAATTTGCAAATATTACTGATAAGGTGACAAGTTTTTGCTATTTGTAAAATTTATTAGTGTCTCTTAAAAAATTGGTTTGTAATGAACGCGATAAATGTGCAAAATAGATTATATATAACGATATAGGAAATTTATTGGAAAATTTATAATTTTATTTATCATTTTAAACCCATCAATCGATAGATTATATGGCAATAAGATTGCGATATTTTTGTTTTTTAAGTTACAATAAGAGAAAAAGAAATGTCATCGGCAACTGTTTCGTATAAACAAGGATATTAAAAAAGTGAAATTAATTACGAAGATTATATATGTAGTTGTTAAAGTACTTCCTTTAGCAATGAATTTATTATTTACAATATCAAGTTTAATTTTTATTTTTTAGTCGCATTAGTGTTGCAATGTTTAGTGCTTTTGATTTTTTTTACGAATTTGAATCATTTCCTCTCGCGTATGAAATAAATGTTTTTATTGAGATAATTTTACGAAATTTAATTATGGTTTTTTAATTATTTTGTTATTGGCTTTTGCTATTTACAGTTTCTAAGGGCATATCTCGGGAACTTTTAACATTTTAATAGGCAAAATATAAAAAAAAAAAATTCGGAGCACTGTATTGAGAATTTGTTCATATAATCCTTAAAAGTACCAAGCTTTTATACTTCTTTGCAACGAATTAATTTACGTTTAATTAATATTTATTTTTATAATATTTTTGCGATAATTTTTTTTTGTTATTCACAAAAAATGTTAAATGGTTCCAATGAAAATTTAATGTATTCTCGAATAATTTTATTTATGATAATTTATATAATTATATTTAAAAGATGTTTAAATTTCTAATAAGCTATTTTAATGTGACAATTAAAGAAAAATTAATTATAATTATTATATAATTTTATTTGGTTCAAATAAAATTTTTCTCTAGGTCTAATTAATCATTATTAAGTACTTTATTAGTAGAATCATTATTAATTGAATCAGTGACTAACATTTTGCTATAAATTTAGTTATTTTTAACTAATTCGAAATTTTAAAAAACTTTAATTTTTGAAAAATTTTAATAATTCAAATTCTTTTGAAATTATAGTTAATTTTTAAAATTATTTAATTAATTATTAAAAATAATGGATTTATTGATAAATTTTAGTTAAAAAAACTAAAAAATAAGTTGAATTTTGGAGAAGTTACAAATAATTGCAAAAATTCAATTATTTTCAAAAGTAATTAAATTCTTTTCGCAAACATTCAATTATGTTCAAAAATTTTTTTTAATTCTTGTAAAACTTTCAATTATTCTTAAAAATAATAAAAATCTTTTCCGAAATTCAGTTATTTTCAAAAATTTTAATAAAATTCTTTGTAAATATTTAATATTTTCATAAAGAAGTCCGTAATTTTGCTTGAAGTCCGTAAAAGTCCGTTTTTTGAAAAAAATTCCGTAAATTGTACGATAATTTTAGATAATTTTTTTTTTTTTTTTTTTTTTTTGATAGTGAATAATAAACAGATATTTAATAAGAAATACAATTTTTTGTAGAAATTGAATTTTAAGAAATATTCAATTATTTAATAAATTATTTATTTTCGTATTTGAATAATTGAATTCTAGTAGAATTATCTAATAAAAATTGATTTAAAAATGAATTTCAGTTAATATTTTAGAAATTAATTCTTTTGAAAAAATTCAATTGGATTTTTTTAATATTATTTGAAGTTTTTATTTTCCAATATTTATTTAATTAAAGAATTTACTAATAATTGAAATTTCGTAAAATTGAATATTGTAAACAAATGGATTTGAAAATTGGCAAAGAACTTTTTCGAAAATTATTAAAAATAATCGATTTAAAGAAGAATTTTAGTTAAAAATTCTTGAAAATAATAATTGAATTGGTAATGATTTAATCACTCGGTCATATTAATTATTATAAAACATGAAGGAACGATCACTCCGAGTCGAAGTCATGTTTTATAGTTTTGAAAAATTTAATTTATAGTTTTAAGTAAAATGTTTTCTTATTTGACTCTGAATGTTTATATTTTTGTCAGTATTGGTCCGTAATTTTTCATTTTTGGTCCGTAAAGTCCGTATTTTTTAATACTTTCACTGGTTCGTACCCTGAAATAATAAAAGTTTCGATTCCTAACAATATATCAAAGGGACATAAGAATTAAAAGTTTCAGAGAAATGCCCTTAATTTAAGAAATTTTCCATTAAAACAAAAATTAGTTAGATTCTTCCTACAATAAAGTAGGCATGAGATAAAAAAGTAAACAGATGGAAATACACCGTTAAAAGAAATACAAATATTCTCGTTGTTTCGGCTCATGAACAAGAGTTTCTGAAAAATAACTTTCCACCTCATAAAACAATCGCTCGCTTTACGCACTTCATTTTCATATAAATTCTGACTTTGGACAAACGTGGTAAATCAGCCATGAGAAATTTTTGCGAATGCGTATTGTACTAATGTATAAAAATATTTTTTAAATATTTAATTTTTTTTCTTTTTCTTTTTCTTTTTTTTTTTTTGCAGTATATATTACATGTCTATATATTTAGTATAATTCGTGTATACAAAATGGGGAGTAAGACAAATGGGGAGAGAATCGAGAATGATTTAAAAGACTGAATTTGGGTGTGTCTGCTGCTGGGACTATCTTATTCTCTCCCTTTTTTTCAAGTCTCTGTTACATTCCGCGAGAGAATAAAGTGCACTTTAAAAGATTCATCTGATATACGGTCAAATGGGCCAGTAACGGGAACCGGGATGAAAAAAACGTGAGTTCATTTTTTTCTGTGATTTAAATTTTAATCTCAGGTGTATAAAAATTATTCGCACTTGTAGATCAGAAAGTCACATTATCTTCGATGAAATTATAAAGTAATGATAAGTTAATCGCAATTTAAAGACGAAAATTTGTAATATAGGGTCGCAATATCTTCACACTTTGCGTTTTCACTGAATTCTTTATTTCTCCCTTGTAACTTATTTTTTTTCCTCTCTGATTAATTACTTCAAAATAATTTCTGAAATTTTAGAGGAATGATTTTTAGTTTTCTTTAAATAAAAATATTAAAAATGTTTCTATTAGAAAAAATATAGAAATATAGAAAAAAAATCTTTTCTTTTAAATAGGAAAATTTTTAAGAAACTTTTTTTTTTGCTTCGTAAATTTTAATGAAATAAAAATTTAATTAATGGTAGAAAATGAACAATTAATATGGAAATTTCTGTGTTCATTTCTTTGTGGGTAAATATTTGTAAAATTGAGTAAAAAAGAAATTTCCTAATTTCATTACAAAGATTTGAGACATTCAACTTTGTGAAGAAAATTTAATAGTCTAACATTGTTGTTGGATTAAATAATAATTTAACTGCGAATATGAGGGGAAAATAATTATAGTTTATGCAGCATTATGCAACAGATTTAAAAGGTATAATAATAATCCAGATATGAAACATTTCTGAAAATGGATTATTACAGTGCATTATTTTAACCAGAAGTGAAAATGATTCTCGACTGAAAATTGTAACAACCGAGTGAGAAGTTAATTACTAACAAAATAATTATTACTGTCGCTTTAATGATTTTAGTGGCAAATTTCTATACCGGATATTAAACAAAGTTTAAATTTTTTCTCAACAAAATTTCGAAATTATTCTTTATTATTAAGTTAACGATTAATTTATTCAACTACATTTTAATATAGTCTCATTAAAATAGATTAATTAATCAGTTTCGACAAAACCGATGTTCCACATGTTTTAAACTTTCAAATTTATTTATTTATTTAAAATGAAGAAATAAATAAATATTTCCAAAAATTTAGAATTTTTATAACTTATTCTTTTAATACGTGACGCAATATTTTTGCAATAACAGAGTTGCCACACAACCTGGAAAACCTGGAAATGTCAGGGAATTTTATAAACCTTGAAAAAAATTGGAAAAGTCAGGGAATTTTGATCGGAATCCTGAAAAATGATTGTTTTCTAAAGTTATTGCGCTTATTCTTGAAATCTAGTTTTTCTTAAATATTTCAAAATTAATTCAATTTTAAAAGCAGGTTTACAATTTTCATAAATAAACTTGAAAAGGTTGTAATTTGAAATTTTGTAAAATTTCAATTTTGAATGAATTAATTAAATAATAAAAATTTCACAGGAATTCTATTATTTACAAATTCTTAATAAATTTCTTCGCAATTATTCAATTATTTTTAGAAAATAATCAAAATTTTTTACAGAGATTCAATTATTTTCATAAATAATAAAAAACTTTATAGGTTTTTAATTATTTTCATAAATAATAAAACTCATCGCAGAATTGCAATTATTTTTAATCCAAATTTTAATAGAATTTCTCAAAAAATGTAATTATTCTTAAAAATTTTATTAAAATTCATTAGAGAAATTCAATTACTTTAAAAAGGCCTTCCTATAATTTATTTATTAGAATTAAAGTATATTATTGTCAATACATTCTTAATTAAATTTCTTAAAAGAATTAAATTATTTTCAAAAATTTTAATGAAATTCTTTTTAACAATTCAATTTTTTTTCAAAATAATTTTAATAAAATTCTATAGAAATTTAATTAATTTCAATAATTTATCAAAATTCAATTATTTTCAATCCTATACTATTTCAATAAAATTTCATAAAAGAATTCAATATTATTTAAAAAGAAATATTAAAATTTGTCTCAATAAGAATTCAATTATTTTCAAAAGTAATAAAATTCTTCGGAGAAATTCAATTATGGTCTAAAGTTTAAAAAAATTATCGTCAAAATTTCAATTATCTTTATAAATAATAAAATTTTTCTCCAAAATTCAATTATTTTCAAAAATAAATTTTAATTTTAATAAAATTCTTGGCAAAATTTCAAATATTTTCAAAAACTTTTCTCAATTCAATCAAATTTTTTACAGATATTTAATTATTTGTATTACAATTTTAATCTAATTTCTCGAAAAATGAAATTAGTATTAAAAATGTTATTAAAATTCGTCAAAGGAATTTTAATTACCTATTTAAAAATTTATTGATAAAATTCTTTATGAGAATTCAATTTTAAAAAATATTCAATTCTTCAATAAATAATTTATTTTTGTATTTAAATAATTGAATTCTCGTAAAATTTTCTAATAAAAATTGATTTAAATATGAATTTCAGTTAAAATTTTAGATAATAATTGAATATTAAACTATTCTCTAAATTTGAATTAGTAAAAATGTTTTTTAATTTGAATTATAGTGACTGATTTTTTCCTTTTAAATTAGCAAATTTTACTAATAAATAGTTGTTTCTACTAATTTAATAGTAAAATTTACTAATTCAAAAGCAAAAATTCAGTCACTAATTCCAATTAGTAAACATTTTTCCTAATTCAAATTTAGAAAGAAAGTATTGTAGAGTAAATTTTTTAAAATAATTGAATTTTAAAAAAAAGTTTCAAATTATAATCTTTGAATGTTTGAATTTTTTATACTTTTAACTGAAAATGGTGTAGATTTAATTTTTTTTAAAAAGTTTAATTGAATTTTTTAAAGTTTTTTGAAGTTTTTATTTAATTGTAAACAAGAGGATTTAAAAATTTTCAAAACAAATTTTCAAAAAATATTGAAAATAATTAATTTAAAAAAGACTTTTAAGTTAAAAATTCTGGAAAACAATAATTGAATTAAAGTTACGAATGTAATTTTGAATAAGTTACAGTAACAATATTCTTATAATATAAAATAATGATTTTATCAGTCGGTCATTTTTAATTATTATAAAACATGAAGATATCGATTGCTCCGAGTCTTAGACTCGGAGTGATCGATTTCTTCATGTTTTATAACAATTTTTGTATAACTTATTTAATTTCAAAAAGGTTTAAATTTAAAATTTTTGAAAATCTTAATTCTTATGAAAAAATTATAATGATTAAATATTTATTTAAAAAAGATTAATTATTTTATATAATTTTTATTTGCTTTTTTATTTTTTATTTATATTTTGTTTTTTTAATTGAATTTAATATTTTTTTCATATTTTATAATTTATTTTTGTTTATTTTTTTTCGCTATTATTCTAAAGAAGTGAAATAATTAATTCTTGACGTCCACAGATCTTATTAAACATTTTAGATTACACACTCACATTTTGTAAAAAATATTTTTAATTTTATAAATCATTTTTCAAAATGAATGCGCGTTAATTTATTCACAATACTTGAATTGACTGCTTTATGAGAGAAATGGTGATTTATTGAGGATTTGTCTATTTACACTCTTATGAAAATATAAATAGTATATTTTATGTCCTTTTTGTATGTTTTTCAACAAAACGAAGAAGAAAAAATTACGAGTTTTTATGACTTTTGTCGTCATTGTAACCGTTATTAAAGTGAAGTATATACATATACACTAAAACTGTCTTCTATTCAGAAAATTTAATCAATTTAAATGTTTAGAAAAAACGCATTATTTTTGTAAAGCCATTCTCTCAAGTTAAAGTCCAACGGTTTTTTTTTTTTTTTTTGAGATCCTTTCGTTTATTCTTCTGAAACAACTTCCGTTCTCTTTGCATTATACAAACTTTAGATGAAGGAAAAAAAATTCCTCCTAGTATTTAAATTTTGTTCAAGTTCTTTTAGTTCACTATTTTTCTTACACGTTCGTCGAGATATAAAATATCATTTTTAGGTGTAACTGTGAAAATAAGATATTTTTTGCAGTTATGAAAACAAATTGCAGTTTACTTGATTTAAATATATTTGACTGAATAAAATATTTTATTCAAACAAATATTTATTTGTTTGAAAAATAATTGAAAAGTAATCGATTATTTAATTTAAGTAAATTTTTATTTAGTAATAGTAATAATCAAATAACTTTTTTCCCTAAAAATTAATTTTTGTTTAATTTTTTTTTTTATACGTTATTTTTTATTATTATTTATAAATTATTCGTATTTTATTAAAAAATTTTATCGTATTTCGGATAAATTTTTTCTGTTATTTTTTTTTTATTTCTTTGTCATATATTTGTGAAATTTGTTACATTTACAAATAAGATATAACATAAATAAATTTTTTAAATCTTCCATTTTGGGGGGGAAATTTTGACAAAAGTCACATGTTTTATAAATAAAATTTCACGCTATGAGGAGATGGTTGTATATTTGAATGTTTCCCAATCAACAACCGGTTGATAATCCTCCAAGTAACATCTTCATTACCGAACTTATTGGTTTTATTTACGATCTGGCACTTTCTCGGTATTAACGATCATCTCTCAGTTTAATAATACGCGCGTAGGTATAAAATGAAAAATAGAATTTCTTCGAAATGAAAAAGGATTTTTTTACAGCAATAAGTAAGAAAAAATGTGACAAGCTTAATTAATTATTTAATTAATAATAATTTATTAGTAAATAAATTAGTAATAATCATTTAGTAAATTAGTTAATAATAATAAATTAGTAAATAAATTAATAATGAGCAGTTTGTAAATAAATTAATAATAATCAATTAGTAAATAAATTAATAACAATTAATTAATTAATTAATTAATTAATTAATAGAAGATACAAAAAGAGAAATTAAACTAAGAAATTCTTTATTGGAAGTGACTAGATTTTTTTTGGAATAGAAATTACTCGATCGTATAAGTATAATTACTATGACATTATGGTTTTAATTTAATTACTGTGCGAAAAGAAACTTTCAGAAAATTTTAATTGGTATAAAAAAAATTAGTTGCAAATTATCATTAGAAATATATTGCCCATCATTTTACTGTCAATCTTCCTATTAATCAGGAGAATGCTTCCTTTAATAAAATTGTTTATTGCAACTAAAATTTATATTTTGTAAATTTTTATTTTACAAGGAAAATTGCAAAATTTATTTATCTAAAAAAAGGATTGAATTTCATTTTTATAGGTTAGTATTATTCTAAATTTAACTGTTAAAAATATGAATATATAAATCGCGCATATAGTAAATTCAATAGTAGCAACAATTTTTCTTTCTTTTCTTTATGACTTAGCTGAATGAATTATATTTTTCATAGAAAAAAGAACCGGCATATTTTAGAAAATAATCTTATCAACTTTCGATTGATTTCACTATTTTCAATTTTCTATAGTGATTTTTAATGGTGAACTTTCTAGTTCGTTGCTGCGAAATTTTAGAATTTTATTTAAGGACATTAATCGCCCTGAAAAACGAAAAAGGACTTTTTAGCATGTTATTTACGATGTTTTAAAATATCTTCTGGCACTCGCGACATCACACGAGGATATTTATAAGTGCCTTTGACGAGATGTATTTAAAATACGTTTTACGACACGATAATTAAGCTTACGATACGAATCTAATCCTGTTCAGCTTGCGAGAAATGATAATATACTCTTTTGAGTTCTTAATTAAAGGCAATTTTTTTTTAATTCTTTATTTATTTTTTTTTAAGTTGACTTTCGAATGTTAAGAGAAGAGAAAATTAAGTAGCAATTGTATTCTTAATTTTAGGGACAATTTTCAATGGTGGTTTTAATAATTATTTTGTAGATAAACAAATCTACTGTAGATTAGGAAAAAAAAATTATTTACAGAGTTGCTACAGGTCGGAGGAAGTCGGGAAATTTAGGTAAAAGTCAGGGTTAAGTAGAATTCATCAGGGAAATCAGGGAAATGTAAGGGATTTTTATTAAAAGTACTGGAAAAAATTATTTTTAATACAATTTTAAGTAAATTTATCGAAAGAATTTTAATTTTCTTTAAAACAATTAAATTGTTTTCAATAAATAAAATGAAATAAATTTCTTGAGAAGAAATCAATTATTTTCATAAATAATTAAATTCTTGTCAGAAATTCAATTATATTTAAACATTTTGGAAAATTGTCGAATTTTCAATTATTCGCAAAAAATTTTCATCTCTATTCAATGATTTTCAATATTTACTATTTTAATAAAATTTTCCTAAAAAATTCAATTATTTAAAAAAAAATGTTGATAAAATTCTACACAAACGTTTAATTATTTTTATAAATAATTAAAATTTCTCAGAAATTCAATTATTTTCAGAAAAATAAAATCACTGCAGAATTTAAATTATTTTTAATACAATTTTAATCGAATTCCTCGAGAAAAATTCAGTAATTTATTTATTCTTATATTTAAATATAATTGAATTCTCGTAGAATTTTCTAATAAAAATTGTTTTCAATAATGAATTTTTGTTGAAAGTTTAGATAATAATTTAATATTAACAGCAATATAGCGTGGATTTTTCGAAATAATTGAATTTTGAAAAGTTTTTAAATTAAAATATATGGAAATTTGAATTTTTCTTACTTTTAACTAACTATTCTTTAAAATAAATTTTTTTGAAAAAGTTTAATTAAATTTTTTTAATATTATTTAAATAAATAATTAAAATTTCAGAGGAATTCAATTAATCAATAAATTTTTTATTTTGGCATTTAAATATTTAAATTATTGTCATAGAATTTTTTAAAAAAATTAATTTAAAAATAAATTTTAGTTAAAATAATAAAATTCTTCTCCGAAATTCAATTAGTTTGAAAAATTTTAATTATTTTCAAAAAATATTCCTCAATTCAATGATTTTAAATATCTACAATTTTAATAAAATTTTCCAAAAGAATTCAATAATTTTATTTAAAAAAAATCTCAATAAAATTCTAGGCAAAAATTTAATTATTTCCATAAATAATTAAAATTTCACAGTAATTCAATTATATTTACAATTTTTTATAAATGTCTTCGCAATAATTCAATTATTTTCATAAATAATAAAGCTCATCGCAGAATTTCAATTATTTTTAAAATACAATTTTGATTTCAATTCTGTTAAATTAGTTGAATTTTTTAATATAGTATTTAAATTTTAAAATTATTTCCCAAATTTTAACGCAATTCTTAAAAAGAAATCAATTATCTAGATAAGTATAAAAATTCTTTCCAGAAATTCTATTGTTTTCAAGAATTTAAATAAAATTCTTTGAAAAATTCAATTATTTTCATAAACAACAATATTAATCACGAGAATAAAATTATTTTCAAGAGTTAGAAAATTATTTTCAGAAATTCAATTATTTTCAAAAATTAAAAAAAAATTCTCTTCATGATTTCAATTATCTTTATAAATAGCAAAAATCTTTGCTGAAATTCAATTATTTAAAAAAAATTTTAATAAAATTCTACACAAACAAATTTTTTTTATAAATAATAAAAATGTTCCCAGAATTTCAATTATTGACAAATTTTTTATAAATTTTTTCGCAATAATTCAATTATTTTTATAAATAATAAAACTGTTCTCAGTAATTTAATTATTTTCATAAAATAATAAAACTCATTGCAGGATTTGAATTATTTTTTATAGGTACAATTTTAATCAAATTCCTTAAAAAATGTGATTATTCTTAAAAATTTTATTAAAATTCATCAAGAGAATTCAATTATTTCAAAATTTGTAGATAAAATTCTTTATTTTGAAAAATTGTATGATAATCTAAATTATTATAAAACATGAAGAAATTCTTATAAGTTTATGAATTTCAAAAAGATTTGAATTTGATATTTGAAATAAAACTATTGATGTTTTAGAACAATAATTAAAAAAAATTCTTAAATAAATTTTTAATAGAAAATTTTATTTAGTGTCTAATTATTTTTAGAGTGAATCATAGAATATTTTTTAGGATCAGGAGAAAAGTCAAAATTTTGTCTTGGAAATCAGGAAAAAGTCAGAGAAAAATAAAATTTAATTGTTGTGACAACCCTGAAGAAATTAATTGCTATAATGTTTGTCATCATCGTTCCAAAATATATTTGTAAACATATAAAATATATATGAAAAACACGTAAAATTTATCAGACAACCCACTTGCATAATTTAGAAATTTTTTTTTCTGATCTCCAGAAGAAATTTGAGCGTAAAACCGGTATTTTTCTTCAGTGAAACGTCCCTCTTGTGTGCCTTGTTAAACGCTCATTTTTATTGCCATTTCTGACACTTTAAGTTAAATTCCAAAACGGTCAATATCAGTAATCACCGTTAGTGAATTTCAGATGTCTGCGAAAAGTTCGACGACATCTTCACGCGCGCAGTCACATGCGCTACTGATAAGCTTCTCTGAATGACAGTTTCATTTTCGACTATACATACTTTCAACATCTCGTCATTAAAATTTTTTTTCTTAAATTTTTGGAACACTTAAAATTTCTCGTAATCTTCGATGGGTGAAAAAAAGGAAAAATAAATAATAAGGGAATTACATACAGCATTCATACGAATTTCGAAGTCTAATTTTATGTAGTGCATCTTATACGTCCGAAACAAGTCCGAAATCTTCTTATCAGTGTACAACAGACCCTTATTAAAATTATCTGCATAATGGTGTGAAAAAGAAGCTCCGGGGACTTTTTCTCAAATTTTAAAACTGATTAAGATGTTTATTCCTTTTAGAAAAAAAAACCTGAACTAGAATAAAAATCTAAATTTATTCCGAGCAAAGAAACTAAAGAAAACAAAATATTTAGTAGAAAAGGTTGAAAATAGTAGAAATACATACAAATAGTATAAATAGTAGAAAACACTCTTATTTAATTAAAAAAATTCTTTTTCAAAACAACAACTTTTCTTATTTTTTTATACACTTTGGAAAACGTTTATACTTTCGGTTTTTAATATATGGAAAAAGTTATTTTTATCCAAAGAGGAAATGAAATATTTTAGTGCATAAAAGAAAGTTGATTATTTCGTCAAAAATGATATTTTCATTATTTGATCCGTTTGGTAAAGACAAAAAAAAAAGAATTATGAAAATGTGAAGGCACGAGTGAAGAAGTCTCACCTCTAAGAGATTAAATTTCTTGATCCCATATCATTCCGTAATAGGTCGGCCTGTAGACGAGCAGAACGACTCGAAGAGGTGATAAATCTAACTTTTTATAGCTATAGGCAGGGACCTGTTCTACAATTGCACTCGGCTCACACTATTAGTCCTATAGAACCACAATCTATATAATATAAAATTTATAGTAAAACCTACTATTATTTTTTTTTATGATCTGTTCTCTAAAACTGAATCAATGATTTTGACTGATTTTCAGTGACTCTATTCTCGCGATTTCAATCAGTGGAATTTCACTGAAGAACATAGTTGAAAGTGATTGAAATATCAGTCATTTTTCACTGATTGAAGAATTAAAAATTAACTGAAATTTTCAATTAGCGTGGAAGAAATTTTCAGTAATTTTTTAATTGTCCAATCAGTGAAAAATGACTGATATTTCAATCATTTTTAACTGATTGGCCAATTAACAAATTACTATGGAAATTTCTATCACGCTTGTTAAAAATTTCAGTTCATTTTTAATTGTCCAATCAGTGATGGATAATTGACTGAATATTTAAAACATTTTTAAGTCTGATAATCAGTGAAAATCTAATTATATTTTAGTAACTTTTAACTGATTTTCGGTGGAATTTAAATTCACTGATTCATATTTAGAGAGTGATTGATAATAATAAAAATAAAAATAATAATAATATTAATAATAATAATAATAATAATAATAATAATAATAATAATAATAATAATAATAAAAATAATAATAACAACCTCTGCATTGAAATGTAGCTTCCTGTTTGTCAATTGAAGACTTCTCATTATGAAAATTCTATAATTGAAGATTATTTAATTTTTTGAGGATTATTTTGGTCCACAATAATAATTGTAGTAGATCTGAGTGAGTCATGCGCTTTCTATAAAGCTGCATCATTGTCCTTCTAAGGCAGAAGATGATACCGCGAAACGTGTGTGGATCAGCTTGTCAAGAAAGAAACGAGGCTTGATGTCAACGCGCGGATATAATGGCCCGAGAATTTTAATTGAATTTAATGTGCACATCCACAATTTTACAATTCACGTGTGTGCATAAGTATATAATCGAGCTCTTTATATATTGTTAAATATTTAACTTTTATATTATTATATAATAAATTCAAGGGACTTAAAAAATGACTCTACAGTCATCTCTCGATAATTACACCCAAAAAGAATTCAATTATTTTTAAAAAATTTTAATAAAACTTTATGCAAACATTTCATTATTTTCATAAATAATAAATTTTTTTTTAAGGAATTCAATTATTATTTTCATAAAAAATAATTTTAAATTCTAGAAAACAATAATTGAAGTAAAATGATGAAAATAATTTTTATAAAGTTACAGTAACAATATTCTTATGATATAAAATAATGATTTTATCAATCGGTAATCTTTAATTATTATAAAACATGAAGAAATCGATCACTCCGAGTCTTTGACTCGGAGCAATCGATATTTTCATGTTTTATAACAATTATTTTATAAGTTGTTTAATTTTAAAAAAAGTTTGAATTTGAAATTTTTGAATGTCTTAATTTCTGTGGAAAATCCTGTTCCAAAAATAAGATTAAAAATAGAAATTGTGCAAGTATTTTTCTTCTTTTTCTAAAACAAAATAATAATTTTGTTAAAAAAATTGTGATTCATAAAGAAAAATAATGCAAAATAAATAAATTTTCTATTTCTTTATCACAGTTATTTAACAATTTTCTAATTTTCCTTAGAGGTAAAGAACAAAAATGTGTATAATTTCAATTTGACAAAACATAATATTTAACAAAATTTTAGTCTTTTAATGAAAAGAAGTGAAAAAAATTCTGATAATTTCTACTGGTCATTACAATTTTGAATTAATTATAAAATAAAAATAATTATAACATAATAATATAATGTACAATCTATCTAAAGATAACAAAAAACAAAAGTATAAATAAAAGGCAACTTCAGAGTGTTAGAGACAGAAAATGTGAATATTCAAATTATGATAGTTAATTATAGTTAATTAATAGTTAATTTTGTGAAATGCAACTGAAAGTAGTTAAATTTGTTAAAGAATTTTATCAAAGACTTCTTAACAAATTGAATTTTCAAATTATTTTAATTTAATAATTGATAAATAATTGAATTTTATAGAGAGTCACATTCTAGTGTATTCATGTTTCTTAGTGCAAAGATTAAGGATTAAAATTTTTATTAATTAATTTAAAAAAAGATACAAACTTAAAATTTTTTAATAAAATTGATTTTTCGCAGTTTTATTGAAAATTCTGAAAAAAAAGATTTTTTAAATTTTTCAATTCTGTTGTTTCAAGATAATTGAATTTTTATAAACAAATAATTGAAAATTTTTGAAATAATTGAAATTTCTTTACATTCTATTAAAAATAATTAAATTCTTTTAAAGAATTTTATTTAAATTTTTCGAAAATAATCAAGGGAAATTAGTCACCGTAATTATAATTTTATTTTAAAAAATTTCTTCGCAATATATTCAATTATTTTCATAAATAGTAAAACTAAGTGCAGAATTTCAATTATTTTTAATACAATAAATTTTAATTGAATTCCTCGAAAAATGTAATTATTCTTAAAAATTTTATTAAAATTCGTCGAAAGAATTCAATAATTTCTAGAAACTATAAAAAAAATTCTTCTCAAGAATTCAATTAATTCCATAAATAGCAAAATTCTTTAGATTTACTAAATCCTTTGGAATATTATTTTTTAAAAATTATTCTTCCCAAAAATTCAATTATTTTCATGAATTTACATAAAATTCTAAAAAACAATTCAATTATTTTTAAAAGTAATAAAATTCTTCACAGAAATTTAATTATGTTTAAAACTTTTAATTATTTTCAAAAATTTTTCTCAATTGAATGATTTTAAATATGTACAATTTTAATAAAATTTGCCAAAAGAATTCAATAATTTTATTAAAAATTTTATTAAAAAAAATCTTAATAAAATTCTAAGCAAACATTTAATTATTTCTATAAATAATTAAAATTTCATAGTAATTCAATTATATTTACAATTTTTTATAAATGTCTTCTCAATAATTCAATTATTTCCATAAATAATAAAACTCATATAGCAGAATTTGAATTATTTTTAATACAATTTTAATTTCAATTCTGTTTAAATTAGTTGAATTTTTTAATATTGTATTTATAATTATTTCCAAAATTTTAACCCAATTCTTAGAAAGAAATCTATTATCTAGATAGATATCAAAATTCTGCCCAGAAATTCTATTGTTTTCAAGAATTTTAATAAAATTCTTTGCAAAATTCAATTATTTTCATAAATAACAATATTAATCACGAGAATAAAATTATTTTCAAGAATTAAAAAATTCTTTTCAGAAACTCAATTATTTTCAAAAATTAAAAAATATATTCTCGTTATGATTTCAATTATCTTTATAAATAGCAAAAATCTTTGCTGAAATTCAATTATTTTAAAAAGAATTTTAATAAAATTCTATGCAAACAAATTTTTTTTTATAAATAATACAAATTTCCCAGGATTTCAATTATTTACAAATTTTTTATGAATTTTTTCACAATAATTCAATTATTTTTATAAATAAATAAAACTGTTCTCAGTAATTTAATTATTTTCGTAAATAATAAAATTCATTGCAGGATTTTAATTATTTTTTATACAATTTTAATCGAATTCCTTGAAAAATGTGATTATTCTTAAAAATTGTATTAAAATTCGTCAAAAGAATTCAATTATTTGAAAATTTGTTGATTTTATAAAAAATCATTTTTTACAATGAATTTAAATTTTTTCCATGTCCTTTGAGGTTCAATTTACCTACAGAGTTTTGATAAAAGAGTTGATAAAAATTATTTAAAAAGCTCACACTGAAAACTCTTTTTAAATTATATTTAAAATTACATGAAATTTATATTATATATACTTTATGGTATATAAATATTTTTTTAAAATGTAATTATAAATCACTTAATATATGAAAGAGCGGTGCAACGCTCACTGCTTTACCTGAATTTGATACTTTGAGGCAGTGCGCGCACTTTGCAAAAAGACAATTTGAAATAATTATACTGTATACTCATGGCTCTTTATATAGATGAAGCGATAAAACGACAAGGAAATTACTAAGCGGTGTATTTCAGATTAATGTGGTTCGATATCGTTTGTGATAAATGTGTTCATTGAAACACATTCTTGGATGAAATTAAAACGCGTGAAAAATAATATATCAACTTCCATTTTTTTTGACAGTAATTATTGGTGTATGAAAACCAAGTGTGAAAATTACTTACGTTGTATACTTTCCCGAAGCTTTTTCTCACCAAACAATATACTGTACTCTCACTTTTAATTTATAAAGATAAATCTCTATTTTTTATTTTAAATTAACAGTTTATTCGATATCTCGCATTTTTTCAAAAAGAATGAAAGTTTTTTTTATAAAGGATTCAAATTTAATAATATCAACTCACAGTTTTTTTGAGGACATCAAATTGAGACAAAAAACGAATCAAAAGTGTCAAAAATCAAAAATACGAATATCAAAACGTTGAATTGTGAAGTGAAGAGATTTTATTTTTTTCTAATGCAGCAGAAAATCGCACGCATCGACTATTATATTATTTTTCTATAGAAAAATTATTAAAAAGTTTCGTTATAATTTATTTATACGGAGCTGCGGTGATTTTCGTTACGTCAATAAAATAAAATCACTGATCAGACTCGTGAAGGGTTGCGAAATATTTATTATTAGTAATTATAGTCATCATTGAGGTTGTTGCCACTGATCTGAGCGAATGATTCGATGGGACAACCGTTAAATATTACGCTTTTCTCATTTACATATTTTAACTCAAGTATATATTTAAATGCGTTTCGTTAGAAATAGAGATAATTTTAGAGCCTGTTAAATACAGGACGAATGTTTTCGGTGCGTTTAGAAGAAATATTTTTCCAATCACACTTTATCAAATTTGATTTTTTTTAATCACTGATCATTTTTTTATTTATTTGTTCTTTTTATTTTATTTTTTTGTTTTTTACCTATTTGTTCGTTATTTATTTCTTTTTTATTATTTTTTATTCCGCTTTTGGTTTTTATTTCTTTTTTGATTTTACTCTTTTTTAGTTTTTTATTTGTTTCAATAGCAACAATTCGCTCGCTAAAGCGCGCGGCTAACTTTTTAGGATAAAATTAGCAATTTGAAAAATAATAGAATTTCAAAATTTGTAATTCAAATTTTTGTTGCAAAAAAAATATTATCATAAATAAAAGTAAAAGTAAAATACAAAAAGACAAAAAGCAGAAAAGAAATTAAAAAAATAAACGACAATTTAAAAAATCAAAAGGAATAAAAATTAGAGCAAAAACAAGAGAATAATAATAAAGAAAAAAAATTGTCTTATTCCACTTTTGTTTCTGTTTAATAATATTTTTTTAGTCTTTTTTCTAATTCCGTTTCAAATTTTAAAATCGGCCATAAGATTTTGATTTCCACTAAATTAAATTATGCAAATTACGTGCGAGTTATTTGTCATTTAACACTAAAATGAATTTACGAACTTTTAATTTAGAAAAAAATTTGCATGTTACATCTGTAAAGCAGATGCAGGAAAAAAATTTATAGACGACATCTCATCGTTAGATAAAAGGAATTTAGAATTTTAGGACGCAATGTCTTTTTAGCGAAAATTCTCTCAGATTACATAGTCTTCAGTTTATGCTAAAATCGTGTAATAAATTATAAACCACTCTTGGAGAGGGAGATTGCAATCGAAAAGCAAAAATGCGAATAGAAAAAGAAAACCAATTTTTTGCAAACACCTCTCTCTCTCTCTCTTCCACTTTTGTGATTCAATTTTATCTTATTTGCGATTATATATAGTTTTCTATAGAAACGCTAAATTATAATATTAGATTTCTTTAATTAAAATTCATTAGATAAATTGTATTCGATTAGAATATTTATGTATATAGTGGAGGAATTTTTCTTTCTAATTATGAATAATAAAACAAATGGAACAAATTAATCGTATATTAAAAAAAAAGCAGTTATTCGCGACACTTTTTTTCTCCTTCAAAATAAAGAAAAAATGTTTAATTATGTTCAACATATTAAAATGTTTGTACAATATCGAAAAACGATGGCTATATTAACTGTTAGTTGACATATTTAACACGATTTTGTATTTTTGATTACAGAAAATTTGGTTATAAAGAACATAAAAATTGACAAATTTTTGAAATTTACAACTTCATTAAATTCTGTTTTGATTCAATCAATTTGTATTTTAAATTTTCTTCATTTTTCTCGGTTGGATTTCTTTCGTCTTATCTAAATTACCATTGTCTATAGGATCCCTAAAGGAGTTTTCGTACTTTGAATATTAATTAATATCTTCAATTATCTGCTCGGAACAATATTTGGAGGAATCCAACTGTATTTAAATTGAATTTTTATTCATTTTATCACTTATCAATATTTGGAAAGATTTTATGTATAATAAATATTTAGAAGTGTTAAAAACGGTTTTCAGTTCTTTTAAAAGAAAAAAAGTCAGTCAGGGGATAATAATAATTTTGAATTAATTATAATAATTTGAATGTTCTTTCGTTCATTCACTTTTTCTGTTGCTCACACTCTAAAGTTGTCTTTTGTTTATACTTTTGTTTTTTTTTGTTATCTTTAGGCAGACTTTAGATAGAATATTATATTATTACTAGCAAATGTTACAAAGTTTTTTATTTTCAAATATAAATTTTTTAAATAATTTCATAATCAAAATTTTAAAAATTTACTTATTAGGGACAAAATTAATTATTACTGTTCATATTTTCAAATTTTTTTTTAAATTTCACGAAAGAATTCAATTATATTCTAAAATTTTAATAAATCCTTCTAGACAATTCAATTATTTTTTTAAAAAGTAAAATCTTTACAAAAATTTAATGATTTTCAAAACAATTTTAATTGAATTCCTCGGATGAATTCAAATATTTTTAAATATTTCCATAAAATCTAATTATTTCCTAAAATTTTAATAAATTCTTCGAAACAATTCAACTATTTTTATAAATAGTAAAATTCTTTACAAGAATTGAATTATTTTCTATTCACTTTTAATAAAATCCAATTGCTTTCAAAATTGTCAATTAAAATTATTAAAGAAATTCCATTAGTTTGAAAAAAAATTAAAAGAAATTCTTCAAAAGAATTTAATTAGAATTTTTAAAAATTTTTATAAAATTCTTTGCGAGAATTCAGTTATTTTCCTAAATAATAAAATTCTTTGAAGGAATTCTATTATCATCAAATTTTTTGATAAAATTCTTTGCAACAATTCGATGATTTTCAATACATTAATTTTAAAATTGAAAATATTTGAAAAGAAAAATTATAAAAAAGTTCAGAAGCAAAAAGCAAACAACATCTAACTTATAACTGCGAACAGATTACAGGAACTTGTACTTTATTATTATTAATTAATTAACGTTATAATTATTTTTATTTTATAATTAATTCAAAATTGTAATGACAAATTGTTATAAAACATGAAGAAATTGATTGCTCCGAGTCGAAGACTCGGAGTGATCGATTTCTTCATGTTTTCTAATAATTAAAGATGATCGAGAGATAAAATCATTATTTTAATATTATAAGAATATTGTTACTGTAACTTCATCAAAATTATTTTCATCATTTTAATTCAATTATTATTTTCTAGAATTTTAAATTATTTTTTAAGAAAATAATAATTGAATTCATTAAACAAATTTTATTATTTATGCAAATAATTAAATATTTTCATACAATTTTATTAAAAAATTTTTGTAAATAATTGAATATTTTTTTGGGAAATTTTATTAAAAAATAGTAGATATTGAAAATCATCGAAATTAGAAAAATGCATTTTATTTTTGAAAATAATTGAAATTAGGACAAGAATTTTTTTGACATTTATAAAAATAATTGAACTTTAGAAAATAATTTTGTTATTCATAAAGATAATTGGGATTTTTACGAGAATTTTTTTCAAATTTTGAAAATAGTTGAATTTTATAAGAATTTTTTTTTTAAATAATTGAATTTTTTTTAGTGTTTTCAACAAAAATTTAAATTAGAAAATTTTTAAATTCTATTATTTTTAAAATTGCTAATTTTCTGAATTTGATTGGATCGAAATTGTTGATTGGTGTTTATAGATCCTTTTTGTAATTATTTCGAAATGTTTATAAAAATATGCGGCTATAAATTCGTAAACATATAATAAATCAACGCAAATTGATGCTCTCGTGAGCACTTTGATGCTTTATTCTTTAATTTTGAAACTTTCTGTTTCGTCCTTTTTTGAAATGAAATTAAAACTTTCGTTTGTGTATAAAATTTATCACGTAACCCTTAATCGAAATTGAAAACAAGAAACGAAAATTATCATAAAATGCAATTGATCCGCCGGCGATACATTCATCTTTCACGCAATTATATATTGTGATCGTTTTAAGGACATTCAAAATTCATTATAATTTGTTTTAAGAATTTTCCTAAATTTTTAACTTTGAAATAATGCACGTTTTTTTCTTCTAATATATTTTTAGAAATTACTATAAACGAAAAGAAATAATAAAATAATAAAAGAAAAGAATTTTTAATACTTAAAATAATTTTTTTGAAATAACAAATTAAAAGAAGGGGAAAAAATATCGAAAATATAGTTCGAAACTCTAGGAACTATTTTTTTTTAAAATCTGTCAAAATTTAAAATAAAATATCTTCAATTAGATATTTTATTTATTAAGTTACTTTACTTAAATTATTTTTTAAATTGCTTCAATTTTTTTTATAAGTTATTAATCTGTCACGCCTGTAATGTCATTATTTGGGGTATAATATATTGCAACTGAAAAATTATAAAGCAGGAGCGAAATCTCGAATGAAAAATTTACAATTTGACGATAAAAGTGTGACGAACTATAAAAGCGCAGAGAGGGAATGAGAACGAATTGTATTGAAAGGATATAATAAGACTTATCATAAACTCTCGGTTGCATGTGGCGTCGGCTTTTATTTCTTATTAAAGGCCTAAAGGGTACGAATGGGAATTGGAAAAAAAAGAGGGAAAGACAGGTCGAATCGAAGAAAAAAGAAGTGTATCAGACGAAGAAATGAAATCTTTAACGTCTTTATATATTATATGCCTCAAAGCATTTTTTTATCATAGTATTCGTGTCTTATGATTTGTAAAACGGTGAAAATTTATGACCCTTAAATTTTTCCTTATACAACATCCACTATGTTGAGCCCGAGACTAAATATTATTACTATAGATATTTTATTATCATTCTTTTCTGTAAATCTTTTCTATAAATTCTTGTAAATAATTAAATTCAATATCGTATTTTTCATTAATTTTTATTCCTTTTTTTCTTCTTCTTTCTTAAAAAATAATTTATTGAATTAAATTCTTTTCTATAAAAGAAATTAATTTTTCAATATTTATTTTTTATTAATTAATTTACTCAATTGATTTAATTAATTAATTACAATTAATTAAAATTGTTTCATTTACTTTTCTACAAATTTTTATAAATTATTTATCTATTTATTTAATTATTTATTTAAAATAAATCCTACAGTCTCAAAAACTAGAGATAATTAAAATTTCTTTTACATTTTTCCATAAATTTTCTTTCACAGAAAAAAATTTATAGAAATAAATATTTTTATATGAAACTAATTAATTTTAATTTACTTTTCTATATAAATTTTTGTAAATTATTTACCTATTTATTTATTTATTTATTTATTTATTTATTTAATTGAAATAAATCCTACAGTCTTGGACACTAGAAATAATTAATTTCTTTTAACATTTTTTCATTGAAAATAATTGAAGTTAGAAAAATTTTTGAAAATAATTGAAATTAGGGCAAGAATTTTCTTGACATTTATGAAAATAATTGAAATTTGGAGAAGAATTTTATTGTTTATAAAGATAATTGGAATTTTTACGAGAATATTTTTCAGCTTTTGAACAAAGTTGAATTTTATAAGAAGAATTTTATTTTTTTTTTAAATAATTGAATTTCTGCAAATATTTATAATTTCTCCAAAATAAAATTTTTTTTACTGTTTTCAACAAAAATTTAAATTAGAACATTTTTAAATCCTATTATTTTTTAAATAGCTAATTTTATTTTTAAAAAAAGACAGTAAGAAGTTAGTAAGAATTGTTGCTAGTTATTTGATAAAAAAGAAATGGAAAATTATTACATTGGGAAAAATTTGTTTGCCTTGACTAAAAATGTTTTCATAAAAATATAAAAATGCAAAAAAAAAAATTGCGAAATTCAAATTAAGGAAAATAAAAAGTTTGATTTAATTAAGAACATTTATTTTTCTAAGAGAAAATTTGGGATGTTTGGAAAAACATTTCTTTTTTTTTCTTTACCTTTTTTGCACAAAGATAGGTACAATTTTATTTCTTTTTTACAAAATAATTAATTTTTTCTGTTCTTTAAAACGGAATATATGTTTCAATAATTTCCATATATAATAGCAGTTTTTTAAACCAATTTTTATCGGGAACAATTATTTTTAACTTCAATTATAAGGAGTAATATTCGAAACGGAAGAGAAAATTTACGTAATGTTTTAATGAGACTGTGCATTACAGTTATTACATTAACGATGTAACAAATTAAGAAGAACAGCTGCAACTGTTTAAAAAAAATCGAATTTTTTAAAATTACGTTCATTTTCTTTTTTTCTTCTGCGGGTAAAACGATGAATGTAATAATTTTGATCTAACAAAGAAGATCTTTATATAATTTTTGATAAGTGTGGAGGTAAAAAAATTTTTAACAGAAGTTGCGAGGACTATATTATTTATGTGAATTGGAACAGTAGTTTTTTTTTTGTTATTATGTTATTACAACTTTTTTCTCTCTTGTCGGTTAGAAGAAGATAGAGATCTCGGGATTTTCTCATAAAGTTTCTTCTACTCGATCCCAATGAACAGGACTGACAAGTTAATTAAGTTTAATCCCTTGCATTCAAAAATATCTACCATTCTTAGTGGCGTCTGTATATGGCACATCAGACCAATAAAGTGTGACTGATTTAATGATGTTGGAGTTCACAGCATCGATGATAAACGATTTTTTTTATTGGAAAAGGAACTTTCCTGGTGTTACGCCTCTGATCATAATTTGCACTTTGTTTCCTTTCGACACTTCTTTTTTGAATTTTGAACTAATTCTGATCTGTTTTGTTCGGTTTCAATTTGAGATATTTGAGGAAATTGTTTCAATCAGTTTCTGTCTGAACTAAATTTGATCGAATTTTAATTAATTAATTATATTATTAATTTATTTATTAACTAATATTATTAATTTATTTATTAACTATATTGTTAATTAATTAATTAATTTTTTTATTATATAGCTAATTAATTACCTTTTAATTAACTATTAATTATAACTATTAATTAATTAATAATGAGTCTTAACTATAAACTATTATTTAATCAAAAATATTAACTATTAACTACTAATTAGATATTAATTAATCAATGAATAATTAGAATTCATTTCTTTTTGATTTGTATTTGCTTATAGTACAAATTTCAATTTATTTAATTTAAATCTTAATTTTTTTTGCAATATTAAATTTGTCTTCTTTTAATAGAAGGAAAAATTATTTTTTGGAAAATTTGAATTCAGTGTTTAATAATTTTGATCCTATAATAAAAAAAAGTGGAGTGGAGTTTTTGATAAAAGATTCGAGTGAAATAAAGTAGCAATTAACACTTGCTAAAAGTTTAAAAAAATACAGGATGCTTCTTCTTGCATCAATAAAAATGTCTGCGATTGAATATATTTCCAAGTCGACAAATATTGTTTCGAAAAGAAGAATAAAATCTTTTGGTAACAGGAGTGCATTTACGATATCGAAGCCCACCGGGAAGTCAATTAACAAGTCGTAAAGTATTTCATGAAAAAAGTAAATATGCTCCCAATTTTTTTTCCTCTTTTGAAAACTATTGTTCGATAAATAGTAAATGAAAAATTTGGATGAAAAGTTAGTCAAATATTTATTTTGAAGCAGAAGATATATTTTTTATTTTACAAAGTATTTAAATTTTCAAATTAGGTACAAAATTGATTAAAATTCATTAGTAAATTAATTATTTATTAATTAAATTAAACTCTATTTTACATTACTATGAATGCTCCCAAAAAATTCTGAACGTTCAAGTGAAGGAAATATTTTTTTAATACAAAAATTAAAAAGATAAAGAATAAAATCGTGTTGATATATAGTTGACAATAAATATTGTATATCATAACGATTTTATTCGTTTTGCTTCCTCATGGAGGAACTTAATTTTTTTTAAATATGAGAATGATTTAAGAAAAAAATATGATGAAGAGTAGTTGAAGTTTATAGAATCAATTTGAGGTAATTTACAGTATTATGAAGAAAATATATATTCACGTACAGCTGCTGTCGAAGTAATGAATGCTCTAGTGCAGGTACTTTAGATTTGTTGTAAAAAATATTTCCTGGCATCGATCTTTGTACTTTGTCAATGTTCACGTCTTTCTATTTTATGCCAAGAAACAGATGGTCAATTCAACGCCTTCCATGCAATTCATTGTCCAGTCGGTCAAAATGTTTTATGGGCACTTGATTTCTTCAATCAAGTATATAGATACATAGCAAAAGACTGTTTCGACTTCTCTTGCAAATTAGATCGAATCACTTCTAAATATGTTCTTATGCGTTTAATCCTTGTCTTCAATGTACAAATTGAAAATTACTCTAGGTTTTTTTTCTTAAATTTCTTCTCTTTTTTTTATCCTCTTATTCTTATTATCATACTTTTTTTTATTTAGACTTGTTTATATTTTTCTTCCTCTCTTGATTCTTTTTTTTATTTTTATACTTATTCTTGTTTTGCTTTGTATTCTCAATTTTCTTCTTTTCTTTATTTTTTCCCTCAGTTTTATTCTTCCTATCTTTATATTTATTCGTATTTTTATTTTTTTTTTGTTTTTCTATTCTTATTTTATTTTTATTTTTTTCTTATACTTTCTTTATTTCTATTTTTATTTTTCTTATTGTTTTTTCTTAGTCTTATTTTTATTCTCCTTCATATTTTTTCCATATTTTTTGTATTTTTCTTTAAAGTTTTCTTCAGATTTTAATTCTTCTTCTTATTTATTTCTTCTTCTTTTTATTCCTTTTTAATTTTTCTTCTTATTCTTATGTTTTTCCTTCTTTCCTTTTTATTTCTTTATATTTTTTAAACATATGTTTTATTGGTATTATTTTCTATAATTCTTCATTTTTCCTTCTTCTTATTTTTTTCTTTGTCTTATTTTTATTCCATTTCTTGTTTTTTCTTATTATTTTTATTCTCCTTCATATTTTTATTCTTCTTCTAATTTTTATTATTCGTTTCGTATCTTCAATTTTTTTCTTATTAAGTTTACTTTAATTTTTATTTTTCTTTATAGTTTTCTTCAGATTTTAATTTTTCTTCTTATTTATTTCTTCTTCTTTTTATTCCTTTTTAATTTTTCTTCTTATTCTTATGTTTTTTCCTTCTTTCCTTTTTATTTCTTCATATTTTTTAAACATATTTTTTTTGGTATTATTTTCTATAATTCTTCGTTTTCCCTTCTTCTACTTTTTTCCTGGTCTTATTTTTATTCTATTTCTTGTTTTTTTCTTATTATTTTTATTCTCCTTCATATTTTTATTCTTCTTCTAATTTTTATTATTCGTTTCGTATCTTCAATTTTTTTTCTTATTCTTATTCTTCTTCGTTTTTTTTCGTATTAAATTTACTTTATTTTTTATTCTTCTTTATAGTTTTCATCATATTTTAATTCTTATTTATTTCTTCTTCTTTTTATTTCTTTTTAATTTTCCTTCTTCTTCTTCTTATTTTTTTCTTAGTCTTATTTTTATTCTTTTTCTTGTTTTTTTCTTACAGGGTGTCTAACGTTCAGGGAAGTTAGGGAAGTCAGTGAAAAGTCAGGGAATTTTTTTGGTCAGGGAAAAGTCACGAAAAAGTCAGGGAATGTTAGAGAATTTCATTGAAAGCCAGGGAAATTTCACAAAATTTATACAAAAAGTAAAATTGTTGTGAATAAAAATTTTTTTTAATCTAACAAAACTTAGAAGATTTTTATTATCGTTTGTTTCTGTGTTAAATTTTAAAGAAATTCGGTTTTTTGAATAATTTTAAATTTTTTACCAAAGGGTGAAGACTGAAGACTATTATGATCCCCAAGTTTTGAACGTTCAAATGAACGAAATATTTTTTATTGAAGATATTTTAATAAATTACTTATCACAAACAAATTTAAAAACTGAAATATTTAAGTTTAGAAACTCAGTATAATTAATTTTTTGGATAGTAACGCAAAATAATTGCAATAAAAATTTAATTTGGAGAAGAAATAAATAAATTTCGTTCATTTGAACGTTCAGAACTTTAGGTTCTTAGACTATTAAATACGTAAAGTGTTTTTGAAGAGCCCAAAAATAGTGAAGCTAAATGCCAGGAAAGAAAAGAAAAAATGTTGAATTTTAAAAAATTCGGTTTTTCGAATTTTTGATAATTTTTAATAATTTTAAATTTTTTACTAAAGGACAGAGACTATTAAATAAATAGAGTGTTTTTCAAGAGCACAAAAATAATAAAGCTAAATGCCATAAAAAAGAAGAAAAAATGTTGAATTTTAAGAATTTCGGTTTTTTGAATTTTTGATAATTTTAGATTATTTTAGATGTTTTGCCACAGGGTGGAGACTATTAACAGGGTGTTTAACGATCAGGGAATTTAGGGAATGTCAGAGAATTTCATTGAAAGTCAAGAACAATTTCTAAAAATTTATACAAAAATTAAAATTTTTGTGAATAAAAAATTTTTTTAATCTATCAGAACTTAGAAGATTTTTATTATCGTTTGTTTCTATCATTAGATATTAATTTATTGTTAAATATGTCAGTTACCATATTTTTGTCCCAAGAAAGCAGAAATAAAAATAGTAAGAAGTCAAGGAAATAGTCAGGGAAAAGTCAGGGGATTATTTTCTCAATACTTTTTAGAAACCCTGTCTTATTATTTTTATACTCCTTCATATTTTTTCCATATTTTTTTTATTCTTCTTTACATTTTTCTTCATATTTTATTTCTCCCTATTTTTAAAATTTTCTTATTTTTTTTCTTGTTGGTTTTATATTTATTCTTCTTCTAATTTTTATTATTCGTTTCGTATCTTTAATTTTTTTTCTTATTCTTCTTCTTTTTTTCTTATTAAGTTTATTTTAATTTTTATTCTTCTTTATAGTTTTCTTCATATTTTAATTCTTCTTATTTATTTCTTCTTCTATTTATTCCTTTTTAATTATTCTTCTTATTCTTATGTCTTTCCTTCTTTTCTTTTTATTTCTTCATATTTTTTCAACATTTTTTTTTGTTATTATTTTCTATAATACTTCATTTTTCCTTCTTCTTATTTTTTCTTAGTCTTATTTTTATTCTATTATTTTTATTCTCCTTCATATTTTTTCCATATTTTTATTTTTATTTTTATTCTTATTTTTCTCCTTTTTTTCTCTTATTATTTTTACTCTAATTTTTCTTTTGCTTTATAGTTTTCTTCATATTTTAATTCTTCTTATTCTTATGTTTATCCTTTTTATCTTTCTTCTTATTCTCATTTTTCTTTTTTCAATTTTTAATTTCTATTCTTCTTCTCTTTTTTCTTCACCTAATTTTTTATTACATATCTTTTTTCTTATTCCTATTCTAATGTTTCATTTTTTCTTCTTCTTATTCTTATATTTCATCTATTTCTTCTAATTCCTTGACTCTTACTTTTTATTCTTATTCCTATTTCACTTGTTTTTATGGTTTCTATTTTTCTTCTCATTCTTCTTCTTCGCCTTTTTTTATATTCTGAAAAAATAACAAGAAATAATTTTACAAATTCTCATTTTTCAAATATTTCCTTTAAATTCCCGAAATTTTTGTTCCGATTTTTCTCTTAATGGAAATGATTGGTTAAAAGAGGATAATTATTCATCTTATCTATTCGTTTGGTTTTATATATTCATTTTCTTTTTTTTTGTAGCACTTTGCCTTAATCACTGTTACTCTTTTAATGTCTCATAGCTTTATGACATGAATATTTTTTCTCGTCCCTTCTCATCACGTACTATCTTGTTTGTCCTTCTTTTCCGGCATAAGGTTTTTGCATGAACCATTTACGCCAAGATGTACATATATATACACACATATATAAATATACACGCATTCAATAATTACGAGAGGCAAGTGTCTACCTCCCTGCAAGAAAGTGCTTCTCTCTTTCGAGCTTCAACTCCCGCCAGGCACCTGTTGCAATGCATGTGTGCGTGTGTGCGTGTATAAATAAGAAACGGTATTTTATATGTATAAGAGATATGGTCCAGAGCTGCTGCTGCTGCTGGATCAAGAATCAACTGTTACTTCCCTCGCTTCGTCTTCACCAAATTACACTCATTTCCGAATTTCTTCTTTCATTAAAACTCTCAGCGGCTAAATATCATTTCGAGTGTGGAATGCTACCAGAGAAGAAAAAGAGTATCAATAAAAAAAAAAAAAATAAGGAGAATTTTTTTTTCTTCAGACTAATAATACTGATATTATTTTCTCATTTCACTGATTGAGAAATTGTCATATCATATTAATTTAATATGAGTGTAATTTCTGATTTTCATATCATCGAAAGTATAGTCATTTTACCTGTAACATTTGAGGCTATAATGTATAATTCCTATTTCCTCACCGTTTTCTTAAAAATATCAAAAAAATAGAAACAAAAAATTTTTAAAAAAATTAAAAAAATTTTTTTTTTTTAAATTTTAAGAAAGAAATTTTTTTAATTTATACCAAAAATTTGAAACAGTTTTTTATTTGAACCACATTTTTGGTATCAATTTGTGTTGCAATTTAGTAGTTTTAAGTAAACAGTGCTAAATAGACTTTTTAATAATTATTTATTATAAATTTAGATTTTAGTAGCAAAAAAAAAAAAAATTAAGTGCGGGGGAAAAATAAATTTTGTTCTTTTGACTATTAAAAAATTAATTTAGTAGAGAAGGAAATTTAAAAAATTGATTTTATAATTGAAAATGTCATTCGACATTGAAATATTGCTTGTTTAGAAAATAAATTGTTTTCTCAACGTACGCGTGAAAAACGAAGTGCTACCGTAAAATAATGAAAAGATTGTTTCATCTTTCTTGGAATTTCTTTTGTCAGCTTTCTGACCAAGGATGACATGTATTTTTTCGTCCTTGGAAAAAAAATTAAATTAACTATTTTTCTTATTTATTTGTATAAAAATAGTTTATTTTTTTATTTTATTTTTCGCTACTTAAAGAGAGAAACCTTTTGTACATAGAAACTTGTGGACAAAATAATATTAAGTGTAATGCAAAGAAAAAATTATTTTTCTAAAAATTTTGAACGTTCAAATAAGAGAAATATTATTTCTTTTCCGCAGAGAAAAGAAAAAATATTTCTCTTATTTGAACGTTCAAAACTTTTAGAAAAATAATTTTTTCTTCGAAAAATTTTGATTTTTCGAGGTTTTGAACTTTTGAGGTTTTAATCTTTGGAAGTTTTGAACTTTCGAGGTCTAAAATTTTCAAGGTTTTGAACTTTCGAAGTTTTAATTTTTGGAGATTTTGAATTTTTTAGATTTTAAATGTATTTCGAGGTTTTGATTTTTTGAGGTATTTAAAATTTTCGAAATTTTTAGCTTTCGAGGTTTTAAATTTTCGATGTTTTAAACATTCGAGGAGATTTTTTTATTTTTTTCTATTTATTTATTGACGGAACCAGTCCTTCAAATTATTTATTTAAATCAAATAAATTCAGACACCTTTTATATTATAATGACGGTTGTAATTAAATATTTTATCAACTGTACATCAAATAACAATAAATATTTTCTTGTACTTATTTAAAAAATGAAAAAAAAAAGAAAAATTAACGTATTCGTAAAATTTAATCAAGAAGCGATGAAATTGGGCGAAAAAAGGAGTTTGTTTTTTATATGTATAGATAAAAATGTGATGAATTCGTAAATTTTTCTCACGTTGATAAATGTATAATAATTAAGGAGACAATTTTGTATCATTTAATTAACGAAATTAAGTTGAGAATTTTTTTTTCGTTTTTGAAAAATACGTGAAAAAGTAAAAGGATTTAGAGCAATGCAGTAAAGAGAAAACGAGTTTCAGTGCTAAATTGATAATGTCGTCTGTCATGAAATTATCTGTGCATCTTCAATGTACTTTTGGTCCAATCATTTAAGACTCAAATTCTTTAAGTGAGATTTGTACTTTTATTTTTACAAAATTTTATTTATTATTATTTTTAATTATGTGTGTATAAATATTAAATATTATTATCTCAATTCTTTGAATCTGAATTAGTGCAAAAATTTCCACTAATTCTTAATTTTCTTAGTAAAATTTTACTAGTAATTTTAAATTTTTCACTAAAGTTTCAGTGGTAAGTTGCTAAGAATTAGTAGAAATTTTTACTAATTTAAATTATTGGACTACTTTTAACTAATTCAGATTTAGAGTATAGTACTTTGAATACAAGAATAAAATTTAAAAATATTTGAAAAATAATAAAAAGCAAAGGAATATTTTTTTAATTTCTAAATGTTTGGTTTAGACTTTTTTTCTGTTTTAGTTAAACTGAATGTGAGTTTTTTGTGGAAGAAAAATATTATTATAATATTACTCGTAATGACAGAAAATAGTGTTCGGTTGTAAAATATGGGTGTTTGATAAGACCTGATGTTGAAATCATATGGTAGAAGCACATGTTTCGCGGAGAAGGTGGTTTAGTGAAAAACACTTGATAGTGCAATTATTATATGTTATCCGACATATTCACTTAATGACTTGAACATGCGGACATAAGCACATGTCACATATGACCGATCATCATAACGAGAGTATATATTATTATTCATATTTACGCTTCAACTCTTGTTATAAAATTGAATAATCCACGCAAGAAATAAATTTCTTTTTCTTTCCCCTTACTTTTTCTTCTTTTCTCTTTTCTTTAAATAAAGTCATAAAGAAACATTAAACGTGCTTTTTGACTTTATTTTTTATTATTCAAACGTGTCTATTTTTTTAATTGGTAATTTTTATTTGGTCATGTATTTTTTTCTTCGAGGTTTTTATTTCGATTTATTTTCCTTTTCATTCAAAACGTTTATAATCAACGAATTGTAAAAGAAATATTTTTCTACACAAATTTCTATAAATTTATATTTAAAAAATATAAATAATTACGAACATCTTGAGATTCAATATGGAGATGATATTCTCCACCTGAGAACGCCAAGGTCACCACTAGATGGCAGTTCAGTTGTCAAAACCAGGTGCCACGCCATCTAGTGATGATCTTGGCGTTCTCAAGTGGAGAAATTAAACTATTTTATTATTAAAAATATTTTTTTTAATTAAAAAATATTATTGTGAGAATAATTGAAATATCGTGAATTACGAAAAGGACACAACTTTGAAAACTGTAAGAATCATTTTTACTATCATTTCTTATGTGAAAATGATTTTTTCGAGTTGAGCCCTTTTGAAAAATTCCCTATTGAATTTTATTTTTCTTTCAATAAAAACTTTGATCAAATTTTTAATAAAATAAAAAGAAATTTTTAGTAAAATTTCTTTTTTCACTGAATTTCAGAAAAAAGTGTCAAAATTATTTGTAACTATTACGAATATTAATAATATTTTACGACACTTTTGATAGAATTGAGGAAATTTAAGAAATTTTGATCCAATTGGATCCATATCTATTCATAGGGAAGAACAAAAGTGACTAATTAAATTAATTAGTGCCAAATAAGTTAAACAAGCATAGACTATTTTCTTCACTGTGTTAACAGCTTTCATAAATTTATTTTGATGTGAGAGAGAATTTCTAATTTACTGAAATATCTTGTTAGAATTTTTTTTAGTTCATATTCACATTATTAACGAACCGAAAAGCTGTAAATGAGTGAATCAATATGCTAATTTTTGTTTATATATAAAATTATAAAAGAGAAATGATGTTTTCAACTAAAATGCAAATCGTAATTAAAAATTTCCATCAAAATAATCGTTTTTATACACATTTAATTGTATAAAATCATTAATTATATTTTTATTTAATTTTATTATGTGTAAACAATTTATTTAATTGTAATTTTATTTAATGTTATAATTAAATTTATTCTCTCAAGACAATAAATTTAATTGCGCCGTACACAAAACTTGGGTATTATTTGTGTCGAACTTGATTATCTAATTAAAATGTGTCAATTTATTTAATTACAATTCTGTCATTATTGTAATTATATTACTATTGTAATTACGTAACTATCGTAATTACATATTAGTGTTAATTTCATTAGTTTTGAACATCGAAAAATTTTATTGTAATTAGGTGAAAATAAAAATTACATTCATTAAATTAATTAGTTAAATAACTAATTGTTAAGTAATTAATCATGTGAGTAATTAATTTGTTTAAATTTAATAAGTGTTTAGATTATTTAATATATATTTTTTTTGTTTTTTTCTTCTTTTTCTGTATTTTACTTTATTTTCTTTATTTTCTTTATTTTCTTTATTTTTTTTTATTTTTCTTTATTTTTTTATTTATTTTATTTTTTCTTTATTTATCTTTATTTTCGTATTTTATTGTGTGAATACACACATAATCTGTATTTGAAAAACCTCTCATATAATTAAATGCCGCAGTTCGTCGGGTAGAAATTGATGAAAAAATTATTGTCTCTGTGTGAGACCGTTATTCTTCGATGATTATATATTCTCGATAAAACTGATATCACGCTTTACGTACAAGGATCATGGAACCTTGTTTTCTTGTTAACCTTTTTCTGATCATGTAAATTTTATCTCAATTTATTGACTCTTACAATAAGGAAAGTATTTCTAATTGTATTGACACCTGCAGTCAGATGTGAAATTATCGCTGAGATTTTTTTTTTTATTCTCTCTGATTATTGTAGTGGGAAAAAATATGTTCCTCTCGACATAAAATATAATGAAATAATATTTTTTAGTTTTTAATTTAGAAATGAAACTTCTTTGAATTTAGAAATTTATAAGCCATTATTTTTTCTTTTGTTGTTAAATTTTCGTATTTCATTTTTCGTCTGTAATTTTTTTCTATGATTTTTTTCTATTCGGAAAATTTATTTTATTTTTAGTTTCATTTTTTGTAGATTGTTTCTTCTTTAATTTTTTTTAGTTAATTGATTCTTCTTTTCTATTTGGAAAAATTATTTCATTTTTACTTCAAAGTGAATTGTTTCTTTTTTAATTTTTCTTTTGTAATTAAATGTTCTTATTTAATTTTCCTTTTGTAATTTGTTTTACCAAATTGATTTATTTTTATTTGAAAAATTTATTTCATTTTTATTTTCATTTTTCGTAAATTGTTTCTTCTCTAATTTTTGTTTGGAATTTTTTTTTTAGTGAATTGATTTTTTTTGGTTCTAAATTGGAAAAATTATTTTATTTTTAGTTCCATTTTTAGTGAATTATTTCTTCTTTTCTATGATTGGAAAAATTATTTAATTTTTCGTTTTTTAATTATTTTTTGCAGAATGCTGAGAAAAAAATGCATCTTCTAGTCCCTATCCTCCTGAATTGCCTTCACGTTCTACGAATCGTGCTCGGCCAGGAACTTTCAGTCACACGACATGCAGATGGAGATATTTTCACAATTGAAGGTAATTTAAGAAAAGCTAAAGACAATTCTGATTAATGGCTGGTATTTTTCTTCTTCTTTTTTTTCTCAGCTAACGAATGTATAAGGAGAGAAAATCATGTCACATTGTTCGAGCAAATATAATAATAATTGCGAATCTTTGTGAGGTAATTTGTCTATTGCATTTGCAGTGTTTACAGAGCAATAACTCTTAAAACCAGGAACATACAAAAAATGGTCCATTGTTTTCAAAAACTACTTGCATAGCAATTTCTCATCTTTTTTAAATTATTACCAAAAATATATTATTATTATTATTATTATTATTATTATTATTATTATTATTATTATTATTCAATTTTATTTTTTAATATTTTCTTTATTCTTTTATTTATTTACATTACGCACTAAAAAAAATTAATTTAATTAAAATAACTGATTACTTGACTATTATCAATTAAATATTTATTGGAGTCAATTAAATAGTATTCGAACCAATAATTTCAATATTTAAACTTTGAAGCAAATACCAATTAATTGACTCCAATAAATATATAATTGATAAAAGTCAATTAATCAGTTATTTGAATCAAATAAATTTTTTTCCAGTCCACCAACGGAAATAAAATTTATTCTTATTTCACCTTTTATTTTTTAATTTTAATTGTGTGCTTTTTTATTTATCTATAGTATAAACGGACTAACTAAGGAAAAAATAAAATTTCTTTTAATTTAACTTTTTATTAAAATATAATTTTTATTTTCTATGGTAAAGTTAAAATATAAATAAACGATCTAGTGGTACAGTAATGAAATAAAATTGGAGTTAAAATTTTTATAGTATAAAAAAAAATATTGATAGATTGTAAAATTTATCGTACGTGTGTACGTTTACTGTTGTTTGATATACCGCAATGTGTGATGCTGTAAAATTAAAGCGATTTCCGTGTACCCATCATTATTTGGAAAGTGTCTTCCTGAGAGATGGTTTTTCTCCTTCAGTTAATATACACAATAAAGTCAAAATATGTATTATACATATTGTGTGCGACTATCATCGATTTATTCACGCTTCATATATGGACATTTTCAAATAAGAGAGATCATATAGAAACTGTTATGGAACAAATCAAATGGACCTTTCAGTTGAAACAATTTCTATGTACATACCAGCTGGTCACCTTGATTATAATTTTTTTTTTCGTTATACTTCGAAAAAAGAGAATTGAATCCAGTCATCATGTTTATGACTTTAGTTATTTGCACTTTTATTCTCATCTTTCAATTTTCATTCAAACGTCTCGCGATTATTTCAAGTACATTCAACCTGAAAACTGGTATATAATTGACTAAGAACCAATTTTTTGTTTGTTTCAAAAAAAAAGTTATTTCAATTTCAATACATTTTTGGGCTTAGAATATAAGTGAGACAACTAAAGTTGAATATTGAATATTTTAAGACCTGAAGGCCTTAAAATATTTTTATTCAATTTTTTGTTTTTTTCTTTGTTTTTTGCTTTTTGGAAAATTGTTCAGAGTTTTGGAAATGTTTCTGAACGTTGCAAATTTGTAAAAGGATATAAGAAATCGTGCGTTAAATTCTTTAATATGATTCTATCGCATTACATGCGGATCAGAAGTTTGCCAAAATTTTATTTATTTATTTTATTTTTTTTTTTTTTAAGTTAAGATAAAAGGATCTGACAGTTGACTGACTCTACCTGTCTGCACTCGACGGTGTGTTCAATCTTCAGTAAGAAAAAAATTATGCACTCAATCTCTCAATGTTACATTTGAAAGTCATTCGAATGACAGGATTGGAACACCAAAAACTGACATTTACATACAAAAGGAGCAATTCTTAAAAAACAAATCCCGTTAGATATTATTCGGACATGCACTCTTTCATTTAGCATCGATTATAGATTTTTGATTTATTGTGTCCATACTTAATTTATTTTATTTTCGTTTACCTCATTTTTTTATGTTTTATTTTTTTTATTCATTTTTATTTATTTTATTTTTATTATTTTTATTATTAAATAATAGTATAATTTTTTTCCATACAATTATTGAATTCCTGCAACGAATATTTTATTATTCATGAAAATAATTGAATTCTTGCGAACGATTTTATTAGAATTTTTAAAAATAATTGAATTACCAAGAAGAAATTTATTACTTTTAAAAATAATTGAATACTTGTTGTGATTAATATTTTAGAAAATAATTGAATTTTGCAAAGAATTGTATTAAAATGACTCAAAATAATTGGATTTTCGACAATCATTTTGTTATTTATTGACATAATTGAATTCTTTCGAAGAATTATTTATGTAAATAATTGAATTCTTCGGAAGAATTTTATTAAAATTTTCAAAAATAATTGAATTCCTGAAAATAATTTTAGGTATTATTTATGAAAACAATTGAGTTATTGAGAAAAATTTTATTAAAATGTTTAAAAAGAATCGAATTTTTGTGAAAAATTTTGTTATTTTGGAAAATAATTTAATTCTTCATGAGAATTTTATAAATATTGTTTTAAATAATTATTTAATTTTTTCGAAATACAATAAATATTATGAAAATTTTATTTTTAATAATTGAATTCTTGCGGAAAACTTTATCCATGAAAGTAATTGTATTTTTTGATTAATTAATTTTAAATAGTTTATGAAAATAATTGAAATTCTTCGATGAGTTTTATTATTTATGAAAATAATTGAATTCTTGCTGAGAATTTTATTATTTATGAAAATAATTAAATTCTTGCTGAGAATTTTATCAAAAAATTTTTTAAAAAATTGAATTTCCATGAAAAATGTCATTATTAGTGAAAGAATTGAATTATTGTGAAGAATTGTATAAAAATTTTGTTAAATAATTGATTTTTTTGATATTTTCTTGAAAATTCTATTCTAAATTAATTGAATTCCTCTGGAAATTTTATTATTTATGAAAATAATTGAATTTTGGATGAATTTTATCAATTGATTTTTAAATAATTGAATTCCTTTGCGAATTTTTATGAAAATACTAGATATTGAAAATAATTGGATTTCGAATATTTTTTGAAAATAATTGAATCGTTTTAAAGAATTTGATTATAATTTTTGAGAATAGATTTTTATTTCTAGTATTAGCGAATTTAAAGTACTGGAAATTCTCAAAAAAACAGAAATAGTAGCTTTTAGTGGGTGAAATCTAAAAAAAAGTAACCAAATAGTAGCATAACGTAAAAAAAGTAGTAAATAGTAGGATTTTGGAAATAAGTGCGAAGTCTTATTTTAGTAATTTTGTTACTTTATTTTTTAATGTTTTGTTTACCAGCAATTTTTTTCGAAAATTTTCTAAATTAACAAAATACTTTTCTTTTGCCTTGTTTCATATACTGTTGGACGTTTAATTAATACATTTTTGAATAACTCTAAAATCAGTGCTCTAATTTTTTTTTTGCTTTTTTTTGAGGAAAAAGGAAACACGAAAGCATTTAAAGTACTTATTATCGGTGATTTTTACGTAATAATTTTTTAACACACTCATTTCGTGGAAGGAATACTCGTTATATGTTAATTTGCTTTTAATAAGATGGTCATTGTCTGCACGAAAGACTCTTTTTAAAAAATCCAGAAGAGACAAAATAATTTTTAAAGCATCCAAAATATGCTTTAAATCAAATTACTATAATTACAGTGATTAATAAGATTATTATTAAACGATGTATTCTTTCATTCAATAATTTTCCCAGTGTTCAATTTATACTGTTAATACATATTTTGTTGGCTTTATATAACATCATGAATTTTTATTTATAAATTTTTTTTATTTATTAAATTATAATTGAGAATAGTGAATAATAAAAATAATAATAATTAATATTACTATTATGGATTAATAATAAATTGGTAATAAAAATAAATATTATAATACACTGAAAAAAATTTATTTGATTCAAATAACCGATTAATTTATACTTGCGTCTAATTATCAAATAAATATTTACTTGAGTCAAATAATTTTTATTTAAATTAAATAAATTCTATTCGAACCAATAATTTCGGTATTTAAAGCAAATTTAATTGTTTAAAATTATCCTTTAAAATGACTGAAATAAAAATTATTTGATTCAAGTAAATATTTATTTGATAATAGTAGATATTTTAATAAAATAATTTTTTTCAGTGTAGAATTATACGACAGTTAATTATTTTTGATCAAGTGTAAAAAAAACGAAATTTTCACATTTAAATTGTTGACAGGATCATGTTCCAAGGCGTGTAAAATATTGAGCAGTGGAACAGCTAGTCCTGTTTTTCGCAATCCTTCAAATGCAAGAGTTTATACTCCTGTCAGCTCGTGCTCATGCCAGTGCAACGCTGAAGTTCCTGTATTTCGAGAGGATCTTCATATTTGTGTGAATGATATTCACGGTGAGTTAATTCTCATTTTCTGCACATCATCTGCAATAATTACACACGAACAATTTAATATATGTTTTATTTGAACCAGATTGTATAATATATTTGTGTCAAATAAATTTTATATTTGTCTGACAGTCTCCTAAACTTTTTACATTTGTTTCAAATAAAAATTTTATTTGGCACACATAAATTTTTTATTCGACACAAGTAAATTTTTTATTCGACACAAATAAATTTTTTATTCGGCACAAATATATTTTTTTGGTCAAAAATGAAAAATTATTATTCGAGACAAATAAAATTTATTTAGTTGAAAGTCAAATATGCATTTTCTCAGTTATGCAAAACATACATCTACAAAGAGAAAAATTTTATTTAAATTATATTTTATTTGAGTTAAATAAAAGTATATTTGTTTTAGAGACAACTGAAATATTTATTTGTTTAAAATTAAAATTTTATTTAACATAAATAAAACTTTTATTTGTAAAATTAAAATATTATTTCGAAGGATATCAAATTGAGACAAAAATCGAATCAAAACGTTGCTTCGCAACGCTTTTAATTCGATTTTTGTCTTAATTTGATATCCTTAGAAATACTGTGACTATGTAAAATTTTATTTACACCAAATAAAATTTATTTGAAACAAATAGTCTAGTTGGCGCTAAGTCAAATATATCTTATAGGTGTATAATGATTTAACTGTAATTATAATTAATTAGCATTGTAATGAATTGATTTTAATTATAATTAATGATTATAATATTATTTTTGTTTTCAAAGATATAAATGATTTGACTGAGCTATTTGTTTAATTGTAAGTATTTATGTGAAATGAGAATTTTTACAATCTCGTTCACTTAATATTGTATTAACGTAAAACGCAGAAAGTGTTTTTAAATTTCACCTGCATTATTCCAATTAATAGAGTAACCAGGTCAATTCTACTTTATTGCAAAATAATGATGCACCAAATTGATTAATTCTTAATGACATATGGCATGCAATATATGCGCGCGCGGTATTTTTCTTCTCAAGATAATCGTGCTTTTATTTCGATCTTCTGTTTCGGCGATGATAATGATGATGATGGATCAAACTTTCATCTCATTCGCCTTCTCTTTTTCTTTCTGATATTTTTCTTTTCAATGTCGCGTCCAATTTTTTATTTTTAAATTACATTTTTGCATATAATTATTTGTATAGTTAATTGTAATTAATAATTAGTAAATAATTAGTAAATTTTTTATTTAATTCTCTATCTATTCCCAGACAATCAAAATTTGAAAAAAATTAGTTTACATACATTTTTTTTTTGCTCTAATTCTAATAATTTTTATCGAATGGTATTTACCTAAATTGTTGCTGAACAACATCCTGAAGGATAGAATATTAATTGATTGTTAATAGTTATTAATAATTAATAAATTTTTCATTCACTTCAAGCTCCATTGTGATATTGACCCTAAGAAAAATCTGGAACAAAAAATACTAAAAATAAATTTCTGGTCTAAAGAAAAAAAAAATTTGAATTCTAAATAAAAGGGTTAAATGACTGTAGGAAGTGATTCGATGACCATTTATGTTTTCATTCAAAAGAAAGTGACAGTTTTAGTCTGTTAAACGTATTCATTCAATCAACTGACGACCTTCTGGTTTCTTTATAGCCTCAAGTTAGAATTATTCACATTCCTTTATTATAAATACCTGTTCCTTGCGTTGCGCACCTTTCTGAATATATCGCAGCCTCCCATGACCCTGAAAATTATTATTTTCACTTTCACTAATTACACTCTCTTCATTTCTCGTTAATTATTTGTTGTGTTTACGTTCAAAGTATATAGTATCTGAGGAAATAATTAATTAAAGGAAAAAATAATTATTCAATTCAGTTGAATTCACTTGCTCTCTAAACTTGAATTAGTAAAAATGTTTATTCATTTGAATGAGTGACTGTGTTTTTGTTTTTGAATTAGTAAATTTGACTAAAAAAAATAGTAATTTCTACTACTAAGTTTATTAGTAAAATTTTAATAGGTAATTTCTTCTTATTTATTAGTTAAATTTCCTAATTTAAGAGCAAAAAGTCAGTCACTAATTCAAATTAGTTAATTTCAAATTAATTAAATTAAAATTAAATTTTAATTAAAATAATTAAATTCAAATTAGTAATTTTTACTAATTGAAGTTTAAAGAGTGTGACTATACATATCATTGAAAAAAATTTATTTAATTCAAATAACCGAATGCTTGTCTATTATCAAATGAATTCGATTCGAACCAATAATTTTGGTATTTAAAGCAAATTGAATTGATAAAAATTATCAATTTAAATGATTTAGATAAAAATGATTTGATTCAAGTAAATATTTATTTGATAATAGACAGGTAATCGGTTATTTGAAGCAAATAAATGTTTTTCAGTGTAGGAAAAAAAGAATGTGATGAGAATAATTGACTACGATTTTCTGTATAGTGATTAGTGATTATATCATATTGTTCTTCCAAGATGCGGAGCGTAACAAAAAATAGTGCAATATCTGAGTGCAGGTGACCATTAATTTAAAGTCATACGTGCGTATATATAATGGTTCTAGTCTAGCGTTATATATTAGATAGACACGATTATCGATTATCGGAGATAATCTCGTCCACCCACCTGCCGCAGTTAAAATATAGATCTTTTAATATTTCGAAACGGAAGTTTAGAGAAAATCGAATTGAACTTGTATTAATAATAATTGGAGCAATTCTGATTGATGAGAATCTTTTTTTTAATGTAGAATTTAATTTAATAGAATTTAATTTAGTTCAATAGAATTTTTTTACTTAATATATAGATTTTTTCGCTTTTATTCGAATTTTGATTGTTATTTATTATCACCTTCTTAAATGCACATTTTCTTAGTTTGTTTCTCCAGTAGGGACGCATTTCATGATATCAAACAGAAAACTTTAACGAATTGCATATTTTCTTGCTTGACTGCTTTCTGCAAAAGAAAGCAATTTAAATATTGTGCGTTTCCCACGAAGATCAATTCTAAACAAATTTGACCACATTTCTCATCTTGTTTTGTAAATTATTTAAAAAATTTATAACTGTTTTTTTCTTCATTTCTTCTTCTCCTCCTCCTTCTTTATTTACTTCTTCTTATTATTTATTTCCTTTTTTCTTAATTTCTTCTTCAGTTCCTTTTTTCCTGAATTTTTCCAAAATTTTTTTTTTCACTTAAATTAATCAAGATTTAATAAATTCAGTAAAAGAATAAATAGAGAAGAGAAGAATTAGAATAGAAAAACTAGAAGAAATAAATAAATGGAAAACTAGAAAAAAAACTAAAATCCAAACAGAAAATTATTTTTCTTCGAATTTATTATATTTTTGCTAAAAGCGAAACTTTCGCAGAACCCTTTGTGTCATGTTTCTGCTATTATATAAAGTTCACTAAAGATTATAATTTTCCTCATCAACAATCTAGACATTATCATAAAAATAATTATATTTCCTCCCTTTGCTCACATTATCAGTCTACAAGAATCAGGAAGGTCATTGAAAAATTTGATATAATGCACGCAACTTCATTAATGAATCGCTCCAGTAATGATGTAATCATACTATGTATGTATGAAAAAATCCAGGAATTTCTTATCCCTGTAAAATATTAAATATAATACAACCGCCATTCGGCTATAAAAGACAGCGTGGTACATATAATAATGATTAAAGAATTAAGAGACTAATAAGCGTAATATGTCTAGTCGAAAATGATTATCTGGTGTTGATAAAGGTATACTAATACAGTTAGTTAGGAAATAATTGAAAAAGTATCCCAAGAAAAGATCTACTCATATTCTTCTTCTTCTTCTTTTTCTTCTTTATTACTATTATCATTAGAAGCAATTTTAGAGCTCCCTGAAAATAAATCAGTTACGCATCTAACAAATTAGTCGAGATTGAAAGAATTCAATGTATAGAGTGGAATAATGGAAGTGAAAGAATAGAAAAATAAAAAATATATCAATTTTGTGCATATAGAAAATATTTATTTATTTACGAAACAGAACAAGATAAAAAGAAAAGTGAATTAAAAAAACAATTTTGAACGGTGTGAAAGAAAGGGTGAAAATAAAAGAAAATAAAACAGGAACTTGGTGCATTGTGTTCAAACAAATTTGATTAGAGTCAAAAGAAATGGAATTTATTGATGAAATATTATTGGAAATTTAATAGAAAGAAAATAGAAAGAAAATAGTAGAGAAACTAGAATATAAAATACAAAATAAAATGGACAATAAAATAGGAAATTAAAATAATCGAGAGAATAGAAAATAACGGAGGAAATAAAATAGTCAAGAAAATAAAAAATAAAATAGTGAAAATAGGAAATAAAATACAAAGTAGAATAGAGAATAAAATAGTAGAGAAAATAGGAAATAAAGTTGAAAGTAAAATAGGAAATAGAATAGTCGAGAAAATTTGAAATAAAGTAGGAAATAAAATACAAAATCAAATAGAGAATAAAATAGATCAGAAAATAGGAAATAAAATACAAAATAAAATAATAGAGGAAGTAGGAAATAAAATGCAAAATAAAATAGTAGAGAAAATAGAAAATAAAATAGGAAATATCGTATAGAAATTAAAATAGTCGAGAGAATAGAAAATAAAGTAAGAAATAAAATACAAACTAAAATAGGGAATAAAATAGTAGAGAAAATAGGAAATAAAATATAAAATAGTAGAAAAAATAAGAAATAAAATACAAAATAAAATAGTAGAGAAAATAAGAAATAAATAGGAAATAAAGTAGAAAGTAAAATAGGAAGTAAAATAAGAAGTAGAATAGTCGAGAAAATTTGAAACAAAGTAGAAAATAAAATACAAAATAAAATAGTACAGGAAGTAGGAAATAAAATGCAAAATAAAATAGATAATAAAATAGTAGAGAAAATAGGAAATAAAATAGAAAATCAAATTGGACGTAAAATAGGAAATAGAATAGTCGAAAGAATACAGAAAATAATTTAGAAAACAAAATAGGAAGTAAAATAGGGAATAAAAAATAGTCGAGAGAATAGAAAGTAAAGTAGGAAATAAAATGCAAAACCAATTATGAAATAAAATAGTCGAGAAAATAAGATATAAAAAATATAAAATAAAACAGAATAAAATAGTAAAGAAAATAAGAAACAAAATACAAAATAAAATAGAAAATATCGTAGAAATTAAAATATTCGAGAGAATAGAAAAAAAGTAGGAAATAAAATACAAAAACAAATAAGAAATAAAATAGTTAAGAAAATGGGAAATAAAATGCAAAATAAAATAGAGAAAATAGGAAATAAAATACAAAATAAAATAGTAGAGATAATAGGAAATAAAGTAGAAAGTAAAATAGGAAATAGAACAGTCGAGAAAATTTGAAATAAAGTAGGAAATAAAATACAAAAGCAAATAGGAAATAAAGCAGTAGAGAAAGAAAGAAATATAATACAAAATAAAATAGTAGAGAAAGTAGGAAATAAAATGCAAAGTAAAATAGAGAACAAAATAGTAGAGAAAATAGGAAATAAAATGTAAAATAGTAGAGAAAAAAAGAAATTAATTACAAAATAAAGTAGTAGAGAAAATAGGAAGTAAAATAGGAAATAGAATAGTCGAGAAAATGTGAAATAAAGTATTAAATAAAATACAAAATCGAATAGGAAATAAAAATATAGTCGAGAAAGTAAGAAATAAAATACAAAATAAAATATTAGAGAAAATAGGAAATAAAATAGGAAATAAAGTAGAAAGTAAAATAAGAAGTAAAGTAGGAAATAGGATAGTCGAGAAAATTTGAAATAAAACAGTCGAGAAAGTAAGAAATAAAATACAAAATAAAATAGGAAATTTAATGGAAATAAAACAGAAAGTAAAATAGTACCTAAATAAAATAAATAATAAAATAGTCGAGAAAGTAGAAAATAAAATTGGGAATAAAATAGAAAATAACAAAAATAGAGAAAAATGTTTGCATATACAAAAGTTATTTAATTATTTTATATAAATTTTTCTATATACTGCGTCATAGAAAAAAAAATAAAAAACGATAAATTATTTCGTATTAGAATATTATAAATATTTAATCGAATTAAAAATGTACATTTATCCTTATTTTCTCTCTGGAATCAGTATAAAATTTGGAATTTTTTCGTTTATTGTTTAACTGTTTATCAAACGCGCGTATAACGTTAGACATCTGGCTTTCAGGATTCTTATTTTATAATTACAACTCTTAAAATAATCACATCAAGTGCACATAACAGAAAATGCAATCTCGCAGTTTATACTATATATAAATGCATATACACATATACCAACGTATATTTGTTAAAAGAATAGAAAATTAATCTTTTTGCATAAAACTTACATCATGAATGTAATATTGCAATTATAGCCTTTGTTATGGTCTCATTGAACTTTCTTGTTACAACCATTATTCAAAATTAAAAGAAATATACATTCTCGCTTTTATATTTTTCATCTTCTTGTGATGCTTTTACTGCGAAGCTCATTCGCAAAAATTTATGACATTTCACTCCACGAATACCTATAATAAAGCAATGACTTTGGAAGTCAAATATTCATATATAACAAAAGTACAATGCAAAGAATTTGTTTCGAGAAATATTCTTTAAAATATTTTTCCGTTTTTTTGCTTTTTATATTTTTGGAGAAAAATAATGTTTCTAAAGTTTCGAACGCTCATTTGAACGACGATATTTTTTATTACTCCTTATTTTAATTTAAATTTTTACTTACGAACTATTGTTTTTGATAATTAGAAAATTCATTTTTAAGAAAATAAATGTGCAATTAGAATATTTTTTATTTTAGTCTAATAATTCTTGAAAATATTGGAGCGCAAAAAATATTTTGTTCATTTGGACGATCAAAACTTTATAAAAATGATACATTATAGTAAAAAATGATAATAATAATAATAATAGTAATAAATAATATAGTCATAATAATAAATAATAATAATAGTAATACATTATTATAATAATCGTAAGTTTCCTTTCCGTTAGCAAATTAACTGCATTCATTTGTTTGTTTTGAAAATTTAATTTTGTGGGTTAAGTATTGGCATTTTTTATATATTTTTTAATGTCAAACTTTTAAATGTGGAAAATACTTTACTTATTAAATTGTCTTGACTTTTTGGTAAAAAATGTGAAATTATCAAAAATTATCAAAAATTCAAAAATCCGAATTTCTTAAAATTCAACATTTTTTCCTCTCTTTTATAGGATTTAGCTTCATTATTTTTGTGCTTTTGGAAAATACTTTACTTATTAAATTGTCTTGAGTCTTTAATAAAAAATCTAAAATTATCAAAAATTCGAAAAATTTAAAAAATCCGTTTTTCTTAAAATTCAACATTTTTTCCTCTCTTTTATGGGATTTAGCTTTATTATTTTTGTGCTTTTGGAAAATACTTTACTTATTAAATTGTCTTGACTCTTTGGTAAAAAATGTGAAATTATCGAAAATTATCAAAAATTCAAAAATCCGAATTTCTTAAAATTCACCATTCTTTCCTCTCTTTTATAAGATTTAGCTTTATTATTTTTGTGCTTTTAAAAAATACTTTACTTATTAAATTGTCTTGAGTCTTTGGTAAAAAATCTAAAATTATCCAAAATTCGAAAAATTTCAAAAATCCGTTTTTCTTAAAATTCAACTTTTTTTTCTCTCTTTTATAGGATTTAGCTTCTTTATTTGTGTGCTTTTGGAAAATACTTTACTTATTAAATTGTCTTGACTCTTTGGTAAAAAATGTGAAATTATCGAAAATTATCAAAAATTCAAAAATCCGAATTTCTTAAAATTCAACATTTTTTCTTCTCTTTTATAGGATTTAGCTTCATTATTTTTGTGCTTTTGGAAAATACTTTACTTATTAAATTGTCTTGACTCTTTGGTAAAAAATGTAAAATTATCGAAAATTATCAAAAATTCAAAAATCCGAATTTCTTAAAATTCAACATTTTTTCCCCTTTTTTATAGGATTTAGCTTTATTATTTTTGTGCTTTTGGAAAATACTTTACTTATTAAATTGTCTTGACTCTTTGGTAAAAAATGTGAAATTATCGAAAATTATCAAAAATTCAAAAATCCGAATTTCTTAAAATTCAACATTTTTTCCCCTTTTTTATAGGATTTAGCTTTATTATTTTTGTGCTTTTGGAAAATACTTTACTTATTAAATTGTCTTGAATCTTTGGTAAAAAATGTGAAATTATCGAAAATTATCAAAAATTCAAAAATCCGAATTTCTTAAACTTCAACATTTTTTCCTCTCTTTTATGGAATTTAGCTTTATTATTTTTGTGCTTTTGGAAAATACTTTACTTATTAAATTGTCTTGACTCTTTGGTAAAAAATGTAAAATTATCGAAAATTATCAAAAATTCAAAAATTCGAATTTCTTAAAATTCAACATTTTTTCCTCTCTTTTATAGGATTTAGCTTCATTATTTTTGTGCTTTTGGAAAATACTTTACTTATTAAATTGTCTTGAGTCTTTAATAAAAAATCTAAAATTATCAAAAATTCGAAAAATTTCAAAAATCCGAATTTCTTAAAATTCAACATTTTTTTCTCTCTTTTATAGGATTTAGCTTCATTATTTTTGTGCTTTTAGAAAATACTTTACTTATTAAATTGTCTTGACTCTTTGGTAAAAAATCTAAAATTATCGAAAATTATCAAAAATTCAAAAATCCGAATTTCCTAAAATTCACCATTCTTTCCTTTCTTTTATATGATTTAGCTTCATTATTTTTGTGCTTTTAGAAAATACTTTACTTATTAAATTGTCTTGACTCTTTGGTAAAAAATGTAAAATTATCGAAAATTATCAAAAATTCAAAAATCCGAATTTCTTAAAATTCAACATTTTTTCCTCTCCTTTATGGAATTTAGCTTCATTATTCTTGTGCTTTTGGAAAATACTATACTTATTAAATTGTCTTGACTCTTTGGTAAAAAATGTGAAATTATCGAAAATTATAAAAAATTCTAAAATCCGAATTTCTTAAAATTTAACATTCTTTCCTTTCTTTTATAGGATTTAGCTTAATTATTTTTGTGCTTTTGGAAAATACTTTACTTATTGAATTGTCTCGACTCTTTAGTAAAAAATCTAAAATTATCAATAATTCGAAAAATTTCAAAAATCCGAATTTCTTAAAATTCAACATTTTTTCCTCACTTTTATAGGATTTAGCTTCATTATTTTTGTGCTTTTGGAAAATACTTTACTTATTGAATTGTCTCGACTCTTTGGTAAAAAATCTAAAATTATCGAAAATTATCAAAAATTCAAAAATCCGAATTTCTTAAAATTCAACATTTTTTCCTCTCTTTTATAGGATTTAGCTTCATTATTTTTGTGCTTTTGGAAAATACTTTACTTATTTAATACTCTCGACTCTTTGGTAAAAAATCTAAAATTAACGAAAATTTTCAAAAATTCAAAAATCCGAATTTCTTAAAATTCAACATTCTTTTCTCTCTTTTATAGGATTTAGCTTCATTATTTTTGTGCTTTTGGAAAATACTTTACTTATTGAATTGTCTCGACTCTTTGCTAAAAAATTTAAAATTATCGAAAATTATCAAAAATTCGAAAATCCGAATTTCTTTAAATTTAACATTCTTTCCTTTCTCTTATAGGATTTAGCTTAATTATTTTTGTGCTTTTGAAAAATACTTTACTTATTGAATTGTCTCTACTCTTTAGTAAAAAATCTAAAACTAAGGAAAATTCGAAAAATATCAAATATTCGATTTTCTTAAAATTCAACATTTTTTCTTCTCTTCTTTGGATTTAGCTTCATTATTTTTGTGCTTTTGAAAAATACTTTACTTATTAAATTGTCTTGACTCTTTGGTAAAAAATGTGAAATTATCGAAAATTATCAAAAATTCAAAAATCCGAATTTCTTAAAATTCAACATTTTTTCCCCTTTTTTATAGGATTTAGCTTTATAATTTTTGTGCTTTTGGAAAATACTTTACTTATTAAATTGTCTTGACTCTTTGGTGAAAAATGTGAAATTATCGAAAATTATCAAAAATTCAAAAATCCGAATTTCTTAAAATTCAACATTTTTTCCCCTTTTTTATAGGATTTAGCTTTATTATTTTTGTGCTTTTGGAAAATACTTTACTTATTAAATTGTCTTGACTCTTTGGTAAAAAATGTGAAATTATCGAAAATTATCAAAAATTCAAAAATCCGAATTTCTTAAAATTCAACATTTTTTCCCCTTTTTTATAGGATTTAGCTTTATTATTTTTGTGCTTTTGGAAAATACTTTACTTATTAAATTGTCTTGACTCTTTGGTAAAAAATCTAAAATTATCGAAAATTATCAAAAATTCAAAAATCCGCATTTCTTAAAATTTAACATTCTTTCCTTTCTTTTATAGGATTCAGCTTAATTATTTTTGTGCTTTTGGAAAATACTTTACTTATTGAATTGTCTCGACTCTTTAGTAAAAAATCTAAAATTATCAAAAATTCGAAAAATTTCAAAAATCCGAATTTCTTAAAATTCAACATTTTTTCCCCTCTTTTATAGGATTTAGCTTTATTATTTTTGTGCTTTTAGAAAATACTTTACTCATCAAATTGTCTCGACTCTTTGGTAAAAAATCTAAAACTAAGGAAAATTCGAAAAAATTCAAATATTCGATTTTCTTAAAATTCAACCTTTTTTTCTCTCTTTTATAGGATTTAGCTTCATTATTTTTGTGCTTTTGGAAAATACTTTACTTATTAAACTGTCTTGATTCTTTGGTAAAAAATGTGAAATTATCGAAAATTATCAAAAATTCAAAAATCCGAATTTCTTAAAATTCAACATTCTTTCCTCTCTTTTATAGGATTTAGCTTCATTATTTTTGTGCTTTTGGAAAATACTTTACTTATTGAATTGTCTCGACTCTTTGGTAAAAAATCTAAAATTATCGAAAATTATCAAAAATTCGAAAATCCGAATTTCTTTAAATTTAACATTCTTTCCTTTCTCTTATAGGATTTAGCTTAATTATTTTTGTGCTTTTGAAAAATACTTTACTTATTGAATTTTCTCTACTCTTTAGTAAAAAATCTAAAACTAAGGAAAATTCGAAAAATATCAAATATTCGATTTTCTTAAAATTCAACATTTTTTCTTCTCTTCTATTGGATTTAGCTTCATTATTTTTGTGCTTTTGAAAAATACTTTACTTATTAAATTGTCTTGACTCTTTGGTAAAAAATGTGAAATTTTCGAAAATTATCAAAAATTCGAAAAATTTCAAAAATCCGAATTTCTTAAAATTCAACATTTTTTTCTTTCTTTCATAGGATTTAGCTTCATTACTTTTGTGCTTTTGAAAAATACTTCACTTATTGAATTGTCTCGACTCTTTGGTAAAAAATGTGAAATTATCGAAAATTATCAAAAATTCGAAAAATTTCAAAAATCCGAATTTCTTAAAATTCAACATTTTTTGCTCTCTTTTATGGGATTCAGCTTTATTATTTTTGTGCTTTTAGAAAATACTTTACTTATTAAATTGTCTCGACTTTTTAGTAAAAAATCTAAAATTATCAAAAATTCAAAAAATTTCAAAAATCCGAATTTCTTAAAATTCAACATTTTTTCCTCTCTTTTATGGTATTCAGCTTCATTATTTTTGTGCTTTTAGAAAATACTTTACTTATTGAATTGTCTCGACTCTTTGGTAAAAAATCTAAAATTATCGAAAATTTTCAAAAATTCAAAAATCCGAATTGTTTAAAATTCAACATTTTTTCCTCTCTTTTATGGGATTTAGCTTCATTATTTTTGTGCTTTTGGAAAATACTTTACTTATTAATTTGTCTTGACTCTTTGGTAAAAAATGTGAAATTATCGAAAATTATCAAAAATTCAAAAATCCGAATTTCTTAAAATTCAATATTTTTTCCCCTTTTTTATAGGATTTAGCTTTATTATTTTTGTGCTTTTGGAAAATACTTTACTTATTAAATTGTCTTGACTCTTTGGTAAAAAATGTGAAATTATCGAAAATTATCAAAAATTCAAAAATCCGAATTTCTTAAAATTCAACATTTTTTCCCCTTTTTTATAGGATTTAGCTTTATTATTTTTGTGCTTTTGGAAAATACTTTACTTATTAAATTGTCTTGACTCTTTGGTAAAAAATGTGAAATTATCGAAAATTATCAAAAATTCAAAAATCCGAATTTCTTAAAATTCAACATTTTTTCCCCTCTTTTATGGGATTTAGGTTTATTATTTTTGTGCTTTTAGAAAATACTTTACTTATTTAATACTCTTGACTCTTTGGTAAAAAATCTAAAATTATCGAAAATTATCAAAAATTCAAAAATCCGCATTTCTTAAAATTTAACATTCTTTCCTTTCTTTTATAGGATTTAGCTTAATTATTTTTGTGCTTTTGGAAAATACTTTACTTATTGAATTGTCTCGACTCTTTAGTAAAAAATCTAAAATTATCGAAAATTTTCAAAAATTCAAAAATCCGAATTTCTTAAAATTCAACATTTTTTTCCCTCTTTTATAGGATTTAGCTTTATTATTTTTGTGCTTTTAGAAAATACTTTACTTATTGAATTGTCTCGACTCTTTGGTAAAAAATCTAAAATTATCGAAAATTATCAAAAATTAGAAAATCCGAATTTCTTAAAATTCAACATTTTTTCCTCTCTTTTATAGGATTTAGCTTCATTATTTTTGTGCTTTTGGAAAATACTTTACTTATTTAATACTCTCAACTCTTTGGTAAAAAATCTAAAATTATCGAAAATTATCAAAAATTCAAAAATCCGAATTTCTTAAAATTCAACATTTTTTCCTCTCTTTTATAGGATTTAGCTTCATTATTTTTGTGCTTTTGAAAAATACTTTACTTATTAAATTGTCTTGACTCTTTGGTAAAAAATGTGAAATTTTCGAAAATTATCAAAAATTCGAAAAATTTCAAAAATCCGAATTTTTTAAATTCAACATTTTTTCCTCTCTTTTATGGGATTCAGCTTCATTATTTTTGTGCTTTTAGAAAATACTTTACTTATTAAATTGTCTCGACTTTTTAGTAAAAAATCTAAAATTATCAAAAATTCAAAAAATTTCAAAAATCCGAATTTCTTAAAATTCAACATTTTTTCCTCTCTTTTATGGTATTCAGCTTCATTATTTTTGTGCTTTTAGAAAATACTTTACTTATTGAATTGTCTCGACTCTTTGGTAAAAAATCTAAAATTAACGAAAATTTTCAAAAATTCAAAAATCCGAATTTCTTAAAATTCAACATTTTTTCCCCTTTTTTATGGGATTTAGGTTTATTATTTTTGTGCTTTTAGAAAATACTTTACTTATTGAATTGTCTCGACTCTTTGGTAAAAAATCTAAAATTAACGAAAATTTTCAAAAATTCAAAAATCCGAATTTCTTAAAATTTAACATTTTTTCCTCTCTTTTATGGTATTCAGCTTCATTATTTTTGTGCTTTTAGAAAATACTTTACTTATTGAATTGTCTCGACTCTTTGGTAAAAAATCTAAAATTAACGAAAATTTTCAAAAATTCAAAAATCCGAATTTCTTAAAATTCAACATTTTTTCCCCTCTTTTATGGGATTTAGGTTTATTATTTTTGTGCTTTTAGAAAATACTTTACTTATTGAATTGTCTCAACTCTTTGGTAAAAAATCTAAAATTATCGAAAATTATCAAAAATTCAAAAATCCGAATTTCTTAAAATTCAACATTTTTTCCTCTCTTTTATAGGATTTAGCTTCATTATTTTTGTGCTTTTGAAAAATACTTTACTTATTAAATTGTCTTGACTCTTTGGTAAAAAATGTGAAATTATCGAAAATTATCAAAAATTCGAAAAATTTCAAAAATCCGAATTTCTTAAAATTTAACATTTTTTGCTCTCTTTTATGGGATTCAGCTTTATTATTTTTGTGCTTTTAGAAAATACTTTACTTATTAAATTGTCTCGACTTTTTAGTAAAAAATCTAAAATTATCAAAAATTCAAAAAATTTCAAAAATCCGAATTTCTTAAAATTCAACATTTTTTCCTCTCTTTTATGGTATTCAGCTTCATTATTTTTGTGCTTTTAGAAAATACTTTACTTATTAAATTGTCTTGACTCTTTGGTAAAAAATCTAAAATTATCGAAAATTTTCAAAAATTTAAAAATCCGAATTTCTTAAAATTCAACATTTTTTCCCCTCTTTTATGGGATTTAGGTTTACTATTTTTGTGCTTTTGGAAAATACTTTACTTATTAAATTGTCTCAACTCTTTGGTAAAAAATCTAAAATTATCGAAAATTATCAAAAATTCAAAAATCCGAATTGTTTAAAATTCAACATTTTTTCCTCTCTTTTATGGGATTTAGCTTCATTATTTTTGTGCTTTTGGTAAATACTTAACTTATTAAATTGTCTTGACTCTTTGGTAAAAAATGTGAAATTATCGAAAATTATCAAAAATTCAAAAATCCGAATTTCTTAAAATTCAACATTTTTTCCCCTTTTTTATAGGATTTAGCTTTATTATTTTTGTGCTCTTAGAAAATACTTTACTTATTAAATTGTCTTGACTCTTTGGTAAAAAATGTGAAATTATCGAAAATTATCAAAAATTCAAAAATCCGAATTTCTTAAAATTCAACATTTTTTCCCCTTTTTTATAGGATTTAGCTTTATTATTTTTGTGCTTTTGGAAAATACTTTACTTATTAAATTGTCTTGACTCTTTGGTAAAAAATGTGAAATTATCGAAAATTATCAAAAATTCAAAAATCCGAATTTCTTAAAATTCAACATTTTTTTTCCTTTTTTATAGGATTTAGCTTTATTATTTTTGTGCTTTTAGAAAATACTTTACTTATTAAATTGTCTTGACTCTTTGGTAAAAAATGTGAAATTATCGAAAATTATCAAAAATTCAAAAATCCGAATTTCTTAAAATTCAACATTTTTTCCCCTTTTTTATAGGATTTAGGTTTATTATTTTTGTGCTTTTGGAAAATACTTTACTTATTGAATTGTCTCGACGCTTTAGTAAAAAATCTAAAATTATCAAAAATTCGAAAAATTTCAAAAATCCGAATTTCTTAAAATTCAACATTTTTTCCTCACTTTTATAGGATTTAGCTTCATTATTTTTGTGCTTTTGGAAAATACTTTACTTATTGAATTGTCTCGAATCTTTGGTAAAAAATCTAAAATTATCGAAAATTTTCAAAAATTCAAAAATCCGAATTTCTTAAAATTCAACATTTTTTTCCCTCTTTTATAGGATTTAGCTTTATTATTTTTGTGCTTTTAGAAAATACTTTACTCATCAAATTGTCTCGACTCTTTGGTAAAAAATCTAAAACTAAGGAAAATTCGAAAAAATTCAAATATTCGATTTTCTTAAAATTCTACATTTTTTCTTCTCTTTTATAGAATTTAGCTTCATTATTTTTGTGCTTTTGGAAAATACTTTACTTATTTAATACTCTCGACTCTTTGGTAAAAAATCTAAAATTATCGAAAATTATCAAAAATTCAAAAATCCGAATTTCTTAAAATTCAACATTTTTTCCTCTCTTTTATAGGATTTAGCTTCATTATTTTTGTGCTTTTGGAAAATACTTTACTTATTAAATTGTCTTGACTCTTTGGTAAAAAATGTGAAATTATCGAAAATTATCAAAAATTCAAAAATCCGAATTTCTTAAAATTCAACATTCTTACCTTTCTTTTATAGGATTTAGCTTAATTATTTTTGTGCTTTTGGAAAATACTTTACTTATTGAATTGTCTCGACTCTTTAGTAAAAAATCTAAAATTATCAAAAATTCGAAAAATTTCAAAAATCCGAATTTTTTAAAATTCAACATTTTTTCCTTTCATTCATAGGATTTAGCTTCATTATTTTTGTGCTTTTGGAAAATACTTCACTTATTGAATTGTCTCGACTCTTTGGTAAAAAGTCTAAAATTATCGAAAATTTTCAAAAATTCAAAAATCCGAATTTCTTAAAATTCAACATTTTTGCCCCTCTTTTATAGGATTTAGCTTTATTATTTTTGTGCTTTTAGAAAATACTTTACTTATTGAATTGTCTCGACTCTTTGGTAAAAAATCTAAAATTATCGAAAATTATCAAAAATTAGAAAATCCGAATTTCTTAAAATTCAACATTTTTTCCTCTCTTTTATAGGATTTAGCTTCATTATTTTTGTGCTTTTGAAAAATACTTTACTTATTAAATTGTCTTGACTCTTTGGTAAAAAATGTGAAATTATCGAAAATTATCAAAAATTCGAAAAATTTCAAAAATCCGAATTTCTTAAAATTTAACATTTTTTGCTCTCTTTTATGGGATTCAGCTTTATTATTTTTGTGCTTTTAGAAAATACTTTACTTATTAAATTGTCTCGACTTTTTAGTAAAAAATCTAAAATTATCAAAAATTCAAAAAATTTCAAAAATCCGAATTTCTTAAAATTCAACATTTTTTCCTCTCTTTTATGGTATTCAGCTTCATTATTTTTGTGCTTTTAGAAAATACTTTACTTATTAAATTGTCTTGACTCTTTGGTAAAAAATCTAAAATTATCGAAAATTTTCAAAAATTCAAAAATCCGAATTTCTTAAAATTCAACATTTTTTCCCCTCTTTTATGGGATTTAGGTTTATTATTTTTGTGCTTTTGGAAAATACTTTACTTATTAAATTGTCTCAACTCTTTGGTAAAAAATCTAAAATTATCGAAAATTATCAAAAATTCAAAAATCCGAATTGTTTAAAATTCAACATTTTTTCCTCTCTTTTATGGGATTTAGCTTCATTATTTTTGTGCTTTTGGTAAATACTTTACTTATTAATTTGTCTTGACTCTTTGGTAAAAAATGTGAAATTATCGAAAATTATCAAAAATTCAAAAATCCGAATTTCTTAAAATTCAACATTTTTTCCCCTTTTTTATAGGATTTAGCTTTATTATTTTTGTGCTTTTGGAAAATACTTTACTTATTAAATTGTCTTGACTCTTTGGTAAAAAATGTGAAATTATCGAAAATTATCAAAAATTCAAAAATCCGAATTTCTTAAAATTCAACATTTTTTCCTCTCTTTTATAGGATTTAGCTTTATTATTTTTGTGCTTTTAGAAAATACTTTACTTATAAAATTGTCTCGACTCTTTGGTAAAAAATCTAAAACTAAGGAAATTTCGAAAAAATTCAAATATTCGATTTTCTTAAAATTCAACATTTTTTTTTCTCTTTTATAGGATTTAGCTTCATTATTTTTGTGCTTTTGGAAAATACTTTACTTATTGAATTGTCTCGACTCTTTGGTAAAAAATCTAAAATTATCGAAAATTATCAAAAATTCGAAAATCCGAATTTCTTAAAATTCAACATTTTTTCCTCTCTTTTATAGGATTTAGCTTCATTATTTTTGTGCTTTTGAAAAATACTTTACTTATTTAATACTCTCTACTCTTTGGTAAAAAATCTAAAATTATCGAAAATTATCAAAAATTCAAAAATCCGAATTTCTTAAAATTCAACATTTTTTCCTCTCTTTTATAGGATTTAGCTTAATTATTTTTGTGCTTTTGAAAAATACTTTACTTATTGAATTGTCTCGACACTTTAGTAAAAAATCTAAAATTATCAAAAATTCGAAAAATTTCAAAAATCCGTTTTTCTTAAAATTCAACATTTTTTCCTCTCTTTTATGGAATTTAGCTTCATTATTTTTGTGCTTTTGGAAAATACTTTACTTATTAAATTGTCTTGACTCTTTGGTAAAAAATGTGAAATTATCGAATATTATCAAAAATTCAAAAATCCGAATTTCTTAAAATTCAACATTTTTTCCCCTTTTTTATAGGATTTAGCTTTATTATTTTTGTGCTTTTGGAAAATACTTTACTTATTAAATTGTCTTGACTCTTTGGTAAAAAATGTGAAATTATCGAAAATTATCAAAAATTCAAAAATCCGAATTTCTTAAAATTCAACATTTTTTCCTCTCTTTTATAGGATTTAGCTTTATTATTTTTGTGCTTTTAGAAAATACTTTACTTATAAAATTGTCTCGACTCTTTGGTAAAAAATCTAAAACTAAGGAAATTTCGAAAAAATTCAAATATTCGATTTTCTTAAAATTCAACATTTTTTCTTCTCTTTTATAGGATTTAGCTTCATTATTTTTGTGCTTTTGGAAAATACTTTACTTATTGAATTGTCTCGACTCTTTGGTAAAAAATCTAAAATTATCGAAAATTATCAAAAATTCGAAAATCCGAATTTCTTAAAATTCAACATTTTTTCCTCTCTTTTATAGGATTTAGCTTCATTATTTTTGTGCTTTTGAAAAATACTTTACTTATTTAATACTCTCTACTCTTTGGTAAAAAATCTAAAATTATCGAAAATTATCAAAAATTCAAAAATCCGAATTTCTTAAAATTCAACATTTTTTCCTCTCTTTTATAGGATTTAGCTTAATTATTTTTGTGCTTTTGAAAAATACTTTACTTATTGAATTGTCTCGACACTTTAGTAAAAAATCTAAAATTATCAAAAATTCGAAAAATTTCAAAAATCCGTTTTTCTTAAAATTCAACATTTTTTCCTCTCTTTTATGGAATTTAGCTTCATTATTTTTGTGCTTTTGGAAAATACTTTACTTATTAAATTGTCTTGACTCTTTGGTAAAAAATGTGAAATTATCGAATATTATCAAAAATTCAAAAATCCGAATTTCTTAAAATTTAACATTCTTTCCTTTCTTTTATAGGATTTAGCTTCATTATTTTTGTGCTTTTGAAAAATACTTTACTTATTAAATTGTCTCGACACTTTGGTAAAAAATCTAAAATTATTAAAAATTCGAAAAAATTCAAAAATCCGATTTTCTTAAAATTCAACATTTTTTCCTCTCTTTTATAAGATTTAGCTTCATTATTTTTGTGCTTTTGGAAAATACTTTACTTATTTAATACTCTCGACTCTTTGGTAAAAAATCTAAAATTATCGAAAATTATCAAAAATTCAAAAATCCGAATTTCTTAAAATTTAACATTCTTTCCTTTCTTTTATAGGATTTAGCTTAATTATTTTTGTGCTTTTGAAAAATACTTTACTTATTAAATTGTCTTGACTCTTTGGTAAAAAATGTGAAATTATCGAATATTATCAAAAATTCAAAAATCCGAATTTCTTAAAATTCAACATTTTTTCCTCTCTTTTATGGGATTTAGCTTTAATATTTTTGTGCTTTTAAAATACTTTACTTATTAAATTGTCTCGACTCTTTAGTAAAAAATCTAAAATTATCAAAAATTCGAAAAATTTTAAAAATTCGAATTTCTTAAAATTCAACATTTTTTCCCCTCTTTTATGGGATTTAGCTTTATTATTTTTGTGCTTTTGAAAAATACTTTACTTATTTAATACTCTCGACTCTTTGGTAAAAAATGTGAAATTATCGAATATTATCAAAAATTCAAAAATCTGAATTTCTTAAAATTCAACATTCTTTCCTTTCTTTTATAGGATTTAGCTTCATTATTTTTGTGCTTTTGAAAAATACTTTACTTATTAAATTGTCTCGACACTTTGGTAAAAAATCTAAAATTATTAAAAATTCGAAAAAATTCAAAAATCCGATTTTCTTAAAATTCAACATTTTTTCCTCTCTTTTATAGGATTTAGCTTTATTATTTTTGTGCTTTTGGAAAATACTTTACTTATTTAATACTCTCGACTCTTTGGTAAAAAATCTAAAATTATCGAAAATTATCAAAAATTCAAAAATCCGAATTTCTTAAAATTTAACATTCTTTCCTTTCTTTTATAGGATTTAGCTTAATTATTTTTGTGCTTTTGAAAAATACTTTACTTATTAAATTGTCTTGACTCTTTGGTAAAAAATGTGAAATTATCGAAAATTATCAAAAATTCAAAACCCGAATTTCTTAAAATTCAACATTTTTTCCTCTCTTTTATGGGATTTAGCTTCATTATTTTTGTGCTTTTGGAAAATACTTTACTTATTAATTTATCTCGACTCTTTGGAAAAAAATAAAAAATTATTAAAAATTATCAAAAATCCGAAAAATTGAATTTCTTAAAATTCAACATTTTTTTCTCTTTTATACCATTTAGCTTTATTATTATTTGAATTTTCATTCAAGAGAAAAAATGGAAAACTGAAAAAATTTAGAATTTTTTAAAAATTACAGGCCTTTTCCATGATTTCCCTGATTTCCAGAAACCTTTTAAAAATTCCATACCATATCAATGATTTCCATGATTTCCAGATTCTGTAGGAACCCTGCTTTTGTCTGACTTTCTTCTAAATTATCGAATTCAGTGATTTCTGGGGTGAATTTGGTTAAGTTGTAAAATGATTAATTTCTATTTGAATTCGTTTTTTTTGAATGTAGAAAATCTGATGTTAATTTAATTCTTTTTTCGTTATGCACTGCAAAAAATATTTAGCTGGATGAACTACAGATTTCACTTTAGTAGCGAAATTATTCAGTGCTTCAATTAATACTTTCGTTATTTTAGAGAAACTTATCGCTATTTCAAGTAAAACTTTTTTCAGTGTGTAATAATTATTATTTCTTTAAAAAGTATTTAATTTAAAATGGCTTTATAAAATAAGCAATGCAAAAGATGACCCAGATACTAATTGTAATTGTTCTAGCCATAGTTTAAGTCTAGTAATGTAAATTCTATTTAAATTGAGACCATTGAGTGAAATTATTTGATTTTAAGTTAGTTAAATCTCTTTATTAGGGTATAATAATTATTTCTTTAAAATTTTTTAAATTGTTTAAAATAAGCAGCCCCATACAACATTCCCGCGCGCTTGCGCGCGGATAGTTTGTCTAGTAAATAATAATAATAAAAATTGAAGTAGAATATAAGGAATAAATCGTTTTTAGATTAATTAGATTCTAAAATTCTAGAGTTATTTGCAAATTTCCAGTGATTGAGAGATAAATCAGAAAAAGCTGGGAGCTGATAGTAAATTTTCCATTTTTTTCAAGAATTCGCTCTCTCATTAACCTTGTACATATATTATTATAGAAGGGAAATTTTATGTTTAATTAAGAATCTGAGTGCTTTATACATAATTAAAAACTTCTCTAAAGAGGAAACGAAAAATAACACATCTAGATAAGAATTTTATATAGAATAATAATATATTAATAACCAAGACTTATAAACAACATTTTTACGACTTTTATTTGGCATTTTTAACTAGTAAGTTTTCAAGCAGAAATAAATAAGTTTGTCTGTTATTATTTATTTTTATATTTATATCATTTTATATTATTTGTGAGTAGGTAACTTGTATTTTTGTAATAAATTTTATTTTAGTCTATTTCAGACTTCGCACTCGAAAAGTAATTTTAAAAAAGTAGCCAAAGTAGCTTTCAAACTAAAAAAATAGTAAAAAAGTAGCTATCAAAAAATTAAACTTGAAGACCAAAAAAACTTCACAAAACTGACAAAAATTCCATTCTATATTTGATTTTACTCATTTTTTCCTAATTTTCATCAAAAATATTTACTTCTTTCTTATCCTGATAATAAATTGCATTCCTGCAACGAATTTTATAATTTATGAAAGAATTTAAATATTTATAAAATTAATTTAATTCTTGCGAAAAATTTTAGAAAAATTTTTACAAACAATTTTTTAAAATAATTGAATTCTGTTTAAAAATTTCATGAAAATCATTTAATTGCGAAAAGTTTTTTAAAAGTAATTAAATTTTGCAAAGAATTCTATTAAAATTTTTGAATTAAATTTTCATTTAATTGCGAAAAGTTTTTAAATATAATTAAATTTTGCAAAGAATTCTATTAAAATTTTTGACAATAATAATTGAATGTCTGTGTGGTAATTCTTTAAATTTTTTTGAAAATAATTGAATTTCTAAAAAGTATTTTATTATTTATGAAAATAATTGAATTCTTGAGAACGATTTTATTAAAATTTTTAAAAACAACTGAACTTCCAAAAAGAAATTTATTACTTTTAAAAATAATTGAATTCTTATGATGAATATTTTTATTTATAAAAACAATTGAATTTTGCAAAGAATTTTATTAAAATGCCTCAAAATAAATATTTAATCATTAATATTTTTCCACAGAAATGAAGATTTTTAAAAATTTTGAAATTAAACAGCTTATAAAAAATGGTTATATAAAACATGAAGAAATCAATCACTCCGAGTCGAAGACTCGGAATGATCGATTTCTTCATGTTTTATTTTAATAATTTAGATTATCCTAAAATTTAAAATAAAGAATTTTATTAACAAATTTTTAAATAATTGAATTCTCTTGACGAATTTTAATAAAATTTTTAAGAATAATCACATTTTTCAAGGAATTCGATTAAAATTGTATCAAAAATAATTAAAATCCTGCAATGAGTTTTATTATTTATGAAAATAATTAAATTACTGAGAACAGTTTTATTATTTATAAAAATTATTAAATTATTGCGAAAAAAATTATAAAAAATTTGGAAATAATTGAAATCTTGGGAAATTTTTGTTATTTATAAAAAAAGAATTTTGTTTGTGGAGAATTTTATTAAAATCTTTTTAATTAATTGAATTTTAGAGAAGATTTTTGCTATTTATAAAGATAATTGAAATCATGACGAGAATTTTTTTTTTTTAATTTTGAAAATAATTGAATTTCTGAAAAGAATTTTATAACTGTTGAAAATAATTTTATTCTCGTGATTATTCAATAATTGATTTTTTCGAATTTAAAGTAGTCAAAATTCTAAAAAAAAACAGAAATAGTAGCTTTTAGTGGCTGAAATCTAAAAAAGTACCCAAATAGTAACATAACGTAAAAAAAGTAGTAAATAGTAGGTTTTAGTATAAGAGTGCGAAGCCTGC